>OY757011.1:158508407-159880907 GCA_963580285.1 Lucinisca nassula | reverse complement strand
AAGTACCAAGCTGGTATTACTATGACTGGTATGGTCTGTACCAAGCTTGTATTGCTGAGACTGAAGTCGATACCCATTACAATAACACACCTGTGCGACATAGTGCATTTTTTTACAGCTCCAAAATGGCTACTAATCTGATGAAACTCTGTGACATTTTTCTTACAAATGCTCAAAACATAGGTTGTGGGTAATGAGGCAGTTCTAGCGAGTACCCACAACCTATGTCTTGGAACAGATATAAGAAAAATAATGTTTACCCCCATAAACCCCAGTTTTCTCCATCATAAAGTGGTGTTTAGAGGGGTCTTCATTTCATGGACTTGTTAACGTCATGCAAAGTGGCTTTTCTGTCTGACTAATGTGGAATAAAAAGCGATAGGCCATGCCCTCTTTGATTTATTCTGGTGTGTGTGTTCACCTTTAATGTGGATTATTTTTGTATATTGCTGTAAGGTAAATATGTTATCAAAATTAATTTATACTAGATTAAATAGTGCATCAGTTTGATTTAGACTGTTGCGTCTGCACTGGATCCTTGACTGAATGGTATTGTTTGGCTGGATACATTTGCAAAGAAAATATTTATTTTTTTACCTAATAAATATCATTTACCATTTCATGAGTATCATTGAAGTAATCTGAGAAAAGGTTATTAACATACAAAACATAAAGTATAAAAAAAAACTGCGGTGCATATGTTTTCACAAATATTTTGGTCAACTTTGTTTTCTTGTAAAATACGCAAACATCTTGATGACACTGATCATTATAACCAGTCTGATCAGGGTCTACATTGCTTGCCATTCTGTCTGCACCTTTTGGACTCCTTGCTGGTTTGTTAGTCAAATTTGTTAAAATTTAGGAGAATTACAGCAAGTGCTCAAGGTGTCCGAATTTTTAGGATTTTTATGGTAGATTTTATAGAAAAAAAATGACCATAAATGGTCATTGCTATATATAATCTGTACTTTTGTGTTTGGATGTAAAATCAATTTTTTTGTTACATTAAGTAACATATTTTCTGCTTTAGATCCCAACAAGAGTTCGAGCCTTGCTTTGGTTACATGTGAGACACCAAGTTCTGTAATTGAAGGTCAGGTGTTTTTTCTCGGGTTCTCCATTTTTTGCCCACCTATTTAATGATCCACTCAAAATAAGTGAAATTATCTTGAAAGGGCCTGAAAACCAAAGTAAAAGAAAAAAAAAAAAATGTGGAAAAGTTTTCTCATAAGACTACCACAAGTAGCTAGACAGAAAGGAGACTGCTGTAAGAGGCTAACTATCTGTATCAAAGGCATCATTACAGGATAAGAGAAACAATACAAATAATTATCAACAGAGACCCCTTTGTAACTGTGTTTTACATGTTTTTGATAATGGTTAATGACGGGCACGTCATTTCATCGAAAACCACTTGGTCGAATGTAGCTTTCAGTGGTTGAAAGAAAAAAATATTGAAATGGGACAATTGGTCAATTTTTAGCTCACCAGAGCCGAAGGCTCCAGGGGAGCTTATAGGATAGGCAGTTGTCCGTCGTCGTCGTCGTCGTATGTCGTATGTCTGGCGTCAACACTTTTAAACATCTTCTCCTCTGAAGCCACTGGGCCGATTGGGTCCAAATTTTATCTGTAGCATCCTTGGGCTGGGGGATTGAAAGTTTGTGTTTTTTATGAAAATCGGCTCATTAGTTTGGTTGCTATGGCAACTTAGAGTTTCCATAATCTTATAATGGGGAAAATTGAAAAATGGCATTTACTGCCAAGTCATTGCAGATATTTTGACAAAACTTTTATAGAAATTTTTCTTGAGTAAACTCCTCTCAACCATATGCTTTTATGCCAACCTGAGGGTCCCCCAGGTTGTGCCTGGGCCATGCCCCACCCCCTCCACTTCATAAAAGGCCATATATCACAGAAACCATTCAGATCCCGACCCCTAAACCATATATATTCTTGTTCCTATTGATAAGACGCATTCAGTGACACCAGCCTGTGGGTCCTCAGGGATGCGCCGAGGCCATGCCCCACCCCCTCCACTTAATAAAAAGGCCCAATATCTTGGAAACCATTCAGATCCCCACCCCTAAACCATATATATTCTTGTTCCGTATGATAAGACCCATTCAGTGACATCAATCTGGGAGTCCCCAGGATGCGCCGGGGCCATGCCCAACCCCCTCCATTTCATAAAAGGCCCAATATCTTGGAAACCTTACAGATCCCCACCCCTAAACCATATATATTCTTGATCCTTATGATAAGACACATTCATTGACACCAACCTGGGGGTCCTCAGGGATGCGCCGGGGCCTTGCCCCACCCCTTCACTTCACAAAAGGCCATATATCTCAGAAACTGTTCAGATCCTCACCCTAAACCATATATATTCTTGTTCATTATGATAAGACGCATTCAGTGACACCAACCTGGGGGTCCCAGGGATGTGCTTGGGCCATGCCCAACCCCCTCCATTTCATAATCTCACAATATCTCGGAAACCTTACAGATGGCTACCCCTAAATCGTATTCTTGTTCCTAATGATAAGACACATTCATTGACACCAACCTGGGAGTCTCCCGGGCCTTGCCCCACCCCTTCCACTTCACAAAAGGCCTTATGTCTCAGAAACTGTTCTTAGCCCCACCCTAAATCCATATATATTCATCTTCCTTATGATAAGACGCATTCAGTGACACCAGCTTGGGAGTCCCCAGGGCATGCCCAGGCCATGCCCCATCGCTTTACTTCATTAAAAGCCATATATCTCAGAAATAGTTCAGATCCCCACCCCTTAACCATATACTTGTTCCTTATGATAAGACTCGTTCAATCACACCAACCTGTGGGTCACTTTGTGCTGAGGCAATGTGCCCCGCCCTTCCACTTCATAAAAGGCTTTATATTTCAGAAACCATTCAAATCCCCACCCCATAATCATATATGTTCTTGTTCCTTATTATTTGCACACCTACTGTAGGGGGGTTTGCAGGGGCCAGTCCTATCCTTTCCACTTCATAAAAGGGCCTCAAATCTCAGAAACTGTTCAGATTCCCCACCCCTAAACCATATATATACTTGGTATTTATGATAAGACACATTTAGGGACAACAATCTTGGGCTTTCCTGGGATCAACAGGGCATGCCCCAACTCCTCCACCACTTAAGAGGCCTTACAGATCCCCACTGCTAAACCATATATATTCTTGTTCCTTATGATAAGACGCATTTAGTGATACCAACCAGGGCTCCATGCCCCACCCCCTCTACTTCATAAAAGGCCTAATGTTTCAGATACTGAGTCCACATGGGTGCTTATTTGGACATGGGGGTTCATTTGGTAGATTAAAATGATATCATGTTAAAATACATGGCTGCCATTGGGCCGTGCCCACCTGAGCTCTGGTGAGCATAGTGGCCCATGGGCCTCTTGTTTTTTAGCTCACCAGAGCCGAAGGCTCCGGGGGAGCTTTTAGGATAGGCACTTGTCCGTCGTCGGCGTCTGCGTCGTCAACACTTTCAAACGACATCTCCTCTGAAACCACTGGGTCGATTGGGCTCAAATTTTATCTGTAGCATCCTTGGGTTGGGGGATTGAAAGTTTGTGTTTTTTATGAAATTCAGCTCATTAGTTTGGTTGCTATGGCAACTTAGAGTTTCCATAGACTTATAATGGGGAAAATTGAAAAATGGCATTTACTGCTAAGCCGCTGCAGATATTTTGACAAAACTTTCATAGAAATATTCCTTAGGCAATCTACTATCTGCCATATGATTTTAGGCCTACTGCTCATTTGTATTGGTTGCCATGGAAACCAAAATGAAAAAAAAAGAAAAAAAATACTTAAAAAATCATCTCCTCAGAAACCATATGCTCTATGAGGCTGAGAGTTTATGGAAATATTCACCATATTTGCCTTTACAGGTTTTGTGTTTTTTATGAAATTCGGCTCTTTAGTTTGGTTGCTATGGCAACTTAGATTTTCCATAGACTTATAATGGGGAAAATTGAAAAATGGCATTAACTACAAAGCCTTTGCAGATATTTTGACAAAACTTTTATAGAAATGTTCCTTTAGCAAACTTCTCTCAGCCATATGCTTTTATGTCAACCTGGGGGTCCAGTAGGTTGTGCCGGGGCCATGCGCCGCCCCCCAGTACTTCATAAAATGCCTTATATCTCAGAAACCTTACAGATCCCCACCCCTAAACCATATATATTTTTGTTTCTATTGATAAGACGCATTCATTGACACCAACCTGGAGGTCCTCCGGGATGCGCCGAGGCCATGCCCAACCCCCTCCACTTCATAAAAGGCCCAATATCTCGGAAACCATTCAGATCCCCACCCCTGAACCCTATATACTCTTGTTCCTTATGATAAGACCCATTCAGTGACATCAAACTGGGGGTCCCCCGGGATGCGCCAGGGCCATGTCCCGCCCCTCCATTTCATAAAAGGCCCAATATCTCGGAAACCTTACAGATCCCCACCCCTAAACCATATATATTCTTGCTCCTTATGATAAGACACATTCATTGACCCCAAATTGGGGGTCTTCCGGGGTGCGCCGGAGCCATGCCCCACCCCTTCACTTCACAAAAGGCCATATATCTCAGAAACTGTTCAGATCCCTACCCCTTAACCATATATGTTCTTGTTCATTATGATGAGACACATTCAGTGACACCAACCTGGGGGTCCCCAGGGATGTGCTGGGGCCATGCCCCACCCCCTCCATTTCATAATATCACAATATCTCGGAAACCTTACAGATCTCCACCCCTAAACCATATATATTCTTGTACCTTATGATAAGACACATTCATTGACACCAACCTGGGGGTCTCCCTGGGCCTTGCCCCACCCCTGCACTTCACAAAATGCATTTTATCTCAGAAACTGTTCAGAGCCCCACCCCTAAACCATATGTATTCATCTTCCTTATGATAAGGCACATTCATTTACACCAGCTTGTGAGTCCCTGGGGCATGCCCGGGCCTTGCTCCACCGCTTGACTTCATTAAAAGCCACATATCTCAGAAATAGTTCAGATCCCCACCCCTAAACCATATATATTCTTGTTCCTTATGATAAGACTCATTCAGTCACACCAACTTGGGGGTCTCTTTGGGCTGAGGAAATGTGCCCCGCCCTTCCACTTCATAAAAGGCCATATATTTCAGAAACCATTCAAATCCCCACCCCATATTCATATATGTTCTTGTTCCTTATTATTAGCACACCTACTGTAGGGGTGTCCGCAGGGGCCAGTCCTCTCCTTTCCACTTCATGAAAGGATATCTTGGATACCGTTCAGATTCCCACCCCTAAACCATATATTTACTTGGTCCTTATGATAAGACACATTTAGGGACAACAATCTTGGGCTTTCCTGGGAACGACAGGGCATGCTCCAACCCCTCCACTTATATCTCCAGCCATGCAGATCCCCACTGCTAAACCATATATATTCTTGTTCTTTGTGATAAGACACATTTAGTGACACCAACCAGGGCTCCATTGGGTCCATGCCCCACCCCCTCTACTTCATAAAAGGCCTAATGTTTCATATACTGAGTCCACATGGGTGCTCATTTGGATATGGGGGTTCATTTGGCAGATTAAAATGATATCATGTTAAAATACATGGCTGCAATTGGGCAGTGCCCACCTGAGCTCTGGTGAGCATAGTGGCCCATGGGCCTCTTGTTTAAGAAATGCGATACTTGGTTGAATTGTTTTTTTGTTGTTGTTTTTTTAACCATCATCTGGCCAATAATCTGAGCTCATCATTAGTTATTGGCTTGCTCGATTATTATTTAAAACAATAGGTCAGTCCTTATATAATGATCTGAACGGAATAAATTCACCGTTTTTCAGCAGTTCTGGTATATGGGGTTCAAAAAATGTATAATATATTATGGAGAAGCAAATTAGTGATCAACTAATAATAACAAATACATTTACATAGAATGGGACCTAGCATAGAACCAGTAGTAGAGTGTTTTGGGGTGAGGTACTTTCGTTTTAGCTTCTTTCAGTTTTTTTGACGAATATTTGATGGTTTTTTGACAAAAAGTTTTTTCGATTTTTTTCGACAAGAATTCGACCACGCATTGGTTCAACAAAAAATACCATTCAACGGGAAAAAAAATTAGAAGCCTCCGTCTGGTGTAGTGGTTATGATACTCGCCTTGCAAACCAGGGGTGGCAGGATCGATCTCGGGCTTCTCCAGACTTTCGGATGAGTCTTTAAACTGAGGTCCCGTCTCCGCTGTTGGTGAGATGTAAAACTCAAACACTCACTCACTCACTCAAACGGAAAAATACATTCTACCAAGAGGTTTGTGATGAAAGGTCATGGAAGCGGTTTATGGGCTGCATGATGCTTCCACCCAGTGCTGAATCTGACCCACACACGAGTCCTGGTAAACCGCTTAGAGGATCTAAGCCTGCCCAGGCAAAGCGGTGTGAGTGTCGGACAGTCCATGCTTATAAACCGTATTGGTTTCATTGGGCGACAGGTATTGGTTTCATTGGGCCACAGGGCTTGAGATGTCATTTCATCTCAATGTCGGGTAAAAGTCCCAAAAAATTGGAAGCAACGTCTCCAAAATGACTTTTTCAGTGTTAGTTTATACTAATTTATTTTAGTTTGATTGCGATGACAGCTTCAAGCTTATTGAATCGCTCTCGAACACTCATTCTGGGTGTTTTCACGCGCGCGCGAGAGAGGCAGTAGCTTTTACACCACTGCTACCCATTTACACCTGGGTGGAGTGGAGCAGTGTCATTACGTGTCTTGCCCAAGGACACACCTCGATACCTTTGGCCGGTTCGAACGCACAACCTCTCGATCATAAGTCGAAAGCGTTAACAACGTTAAAAAAACAATTTACAGTGTTGACGGGGACGTTAAACCTCAAATCAAACAAAATCATGGAAGCGGTTGATGAAACAGTCTAAAGATGGCCCCAAAAATATATAGATTATTTACCTTAAATGGCCATTTTTCTCTATATAAATCTGTACATTTTTGTTTGGATATCACCCATTGGTTTAACCAAAATGATTTCTGCCCTGGACCTCAACAAAGGTGTTATGAAGAGGTCATTGTTTATATTTTGATACTTTTTAGCAATCAAAATATTATTTATACACTTCATGTTTATGCCACTTTGATCAGCTGTGGTTTGGTATAAAAGTAAAATTGTCCTTTTCTGTCCATCATTTAACTTTTGTTGTCTGTCACTCGGGTCATTGATTGGCTATGTTGTCAATAACATTTTAAGTGACTTATTCAGTCATACTACTATTATGTGCCTAGGGGTTATCTGAGTGTCGTCATTAAACAAACTTACACCAATGGTTGGTAACTACTTGTAAAAACAAACACCAATCAATTTCATGTTTGTCGTCAATTTTGTTTCATTGAACATTAAGACAAAGCTAAAATAAAGATTAATTCTTCTTTCAAAAACAAAATAATAACTCTTATCCTGCTGTTCATGACAACCCTTTTCTTTGCAAACAGTGTAGATCCAGATCAGATGGTTTCTTCAGAAGCCATCTGATCAGGATCTACACTGTTTGACATCCAATTTATAAATTTGTAAGAATAAATTACATCAAGTAATCTGATTGGTTCAAAGTGAGAAATGGATGTGGCTAAACTGAATATTCAACAAGAGAAGCCGGCCTCGTGGCTCAGTCGGATGCACGTCTGACTGGTGATCAGGAGGACGCGGGTTTGATTCCGGCAGGGGTCGGCAACATTCTTTCGTGGAGACTGATCATGAAATCTTTTCTACGGTCATTCTCTCCCTTCCGCTGATTCAAGAAGGGCGGTTGTCAGTTTCTGGCGAAAGAATGTGCACTGTACTGGTTAACTGTTTACGTATAGGCCTGCGCAGGAAAGTGTGGATAGGTAAACTGACCGGCTCAAAAATAACCTAAATTTGTGTTGACTGGGCCGTTAAATCCCAACACAAACAAACAAACAAGATACCAGAAATTTTATTGTATTGACTTCCCAAGATTTTGATAGCAGAACAGTTAGTAATAGTTTCATGTTATATGATGTAAATTGAGCTGACAGTTGTCTTATTAAATTACCTACTGCTGGATAACAAGTTGATTTACTGCTGAAGTTTTTGATAGTAATTTTGATTTAACACTAATAGTCCTGTCAGGTCTGGGATAAAATGAAATAATAATGTCACTGACACTGAGTTTGATAGCCTGGACACTTTAACCCCATTTTGTTCAAAATGAAATTTTCACACCTTACATAGACAGGGGTGTGGAAATACCATTTTTTTTTCACTTGTCCACGGACAAGTCAGACCAAAAATTCTACTTGTCCGCAGATTTTTTCACTTGTACGGATTTTCAAAATAAACTCCACATTTAACTTCCCATATTCTTTATTTTGGTCATTGAAACAAAGAAACATAATATCATGACTTATAGCAACTGGCAACAAACTAATTTTCAAAAAATACTGACTCGTTTAGCATCATAGTCCCGATCTCTATCAGCTTTTGATTTTCGTTTATTTCCTTGACTGTCATCTCGTTTCTTTGGTTCAGTTGCGCTAGTTCTGACAACGAATTTATCCATGTTTCCCGCAAAGTGTCAAAATTGTTTACGTTTCCGGTTCCTATTTGCCTAGTTACCGTGTGTAATTTCGCGGTTGGTTGAAACAGCGAAATACCCCAAACTACCTAGCCTCAATGAAAACGTAGTTTTTGTGTTTATGAATGCCAACGGTTACAAAAATTAGATATAAAAAGAAATTAATTGTAATTAACAATTTCATGTCAGTAACGCTCACGGAAGCACATAAACTAAAAAAATATTGCTCTGGAAAGTTTTTGGTGTTTGGGGTGTTTTGGGGTGGTAGCGCTGTTTCAGCCGACCGCAAAATCACGCGAGTTTGACCTCAAAAGTGTTGACCAATCAGAAGACACATAACAATGCTAAATTTAGACGTGAAAGTTCGATGGTTTTTCCGAAAGATATTTGTGCAACAAAACATTTGCGAGCTACCATTTATCAATTAAAACGGAATTTATCGGCGAATTTCTCTCCATGATATTGAAACCTCGGCATTACTGAAAATTTCGGCCGAAATTTCTACTTGACCGCGGACGAGCGAACTGAAAAAACGTGCTTGTCCGCCGGCAAAAAGTCCCGAGTCGGACGAGTCGGACGTAGGATTTCCACACCCCTGATAGATATCAGAATTCAGCCAAACTGTCAGGAAATTGTTAACTTTCAGATTTTTTTTTTAACTTTTGTTCTGATGAGCCCGGATATGCATTTCCTTTGAAACAATGTAGATCCAGATCAGATGGCTTCTGAAGAAGCCATCTGATCAGGATCTACATTGTCATTCAGATTGTGAATTTGTTGTAATAATTTGCATCAAGTATTCTGATTGGTTGATAATCAGTAGTGGGTGTGGCAGATTAAAATATTCAGCAGTACAAGGGTTAAAAATGGATGAACTTTAGGCAAAAAGTGCAGACACAGATTTGACATGGTGTTCAGCAGTGTCTAATCTGGGCCTGCATTGCCAAGGTTGAGTTTTGAGGTATCAGGTCTTAAATGGGTTAACAATACCCTTGCATATTCACCATATTTGCATTATTTGCTGGCTCCTAGCTTGCACATTGTCAATATTGGAAAAACAGGTAACCAGACCCCCCTGACCTTTCAAGGCCAGGGGGGTCTGGTTACCTGTTTTTCCAACACTGATAACCTTCAGACTAGGAACCAGCAGATAATGCAAATAAGGTGAATATAATCCACATTGTTACAAGGGTGAAAATCAGATCCTTTGTAAGTTGTCTGTTCTGGAGCTGTACTGTTATCCCAGGTCCAAGACACTCTGATACAACCAAAGGTCAACCGGCCCCGATAGCTCAGTTGGTAGAGTGTCCGCTCCGGGGAACGGGAGGTCTCGGGTTCGATCCCGGGCCGCGACATACCAAAGTCGTTAAAAATGGTACTAGCTGCTCCTCGCTTGGCACTCAGATTTACGGGGTAGAGCTAGGACTGGTCGATCCAGTGTCAGGATAATGTGACTGGGTGTGGTATCATGTAATGTGTCTGGGACATGATACTTCAGTGAGGCAGCACTATAAACGTGAGCATTGAGCTCCCTGTCGCAACCAGACACCGTCGTGATATGACTGAAAAATTGTTGAAAGCGACGTTAAACCCGAATTCACGCACACACAACCAAAGGTCAGTGTTTTGTTTGTTTGTGTTGAGGTATTACATCCCATTCAGCACGATTCAGGTCATTTTGGAGACATTGCTTCCGATTTTGCGGGACTTTTACTTGACATTAAGATGAAATGACATCACGTCCTAGTGCCCAAAGCAACCCCTAAGGTTTATACCCAGTGACGGACAGCCCCCGCTCATCGGGTCTTGAAGAAATATATGGGCTGCATGCTGCTTCCACCCAGAGCTGAAACAGACCCGCACAAGAGTACTGGTAAACCACTTAGAGGATTTAAGCCTGCCCAGGCAAAGCAGTGCGAGTTGGCCCATCCATGCTTATAAACCCTATTGGTTTCATTGGGCGGCAGGGCTTAAGATGTCATTTCATCTCAATGTCGGGTAAAAATCTCACAAAATTGGAAGCAACATCTCCAAAATTACCTGTACTGTGTTGACAGGGATATTAGACCTCAAATCAAACAAACAAGATAATCTACACATTTTATATCCAAAACATATTTTAATGAACAGAGTTTTAGCTGATTGCTAGTGGACTCTTCCATTGCTATGTGTTGGACAAGTCCATTTTGTCATATAAGGGGTGCCAGGTGTATTTTTTCGTTTTTATTCTATTTTTGACGGAACATATTCTGTTAGCAAATACTGCAGGCCCTGATCAGACGCTCTGTTCTGCTCTGGGCCTGCACTGTTTGCCAAGGTACCCCCTTTAGGGGTTTCTTCACATGCAATTGGTTAAAGAAGTTTATGTGTACTTTAGGTAACCAGTGGCTTTGTCACCTGTATACATATATATTAGCTTCTGATGATGTTAGTACTTTTGTGCATACTTTCTATTTTGACTTGATATCGCTTGTGACATTTTATATGTTGTGTGGGCCTATTGTAATTTCTCTAAAAAAATACACAAAAAAACACCTTTCTCTTTTACTGGAGATATCACTATATAATAGTTAATAGCTACAGAATGACAAACAGTGCAGACCTTGATCAGACTGCAGTCTGATCTGGGTCTTCACTGTTTGCTATCTATTCGACCAATTCTTAAAGTATTTGTGGTATGATGTGAAAATGAGCATCTGTTGCATTTGCTGCGATATGGTGGGGAGAAATTGTGAATACTAATTTTTAACAATATAAGGATATTTGAGTCATATTCCAGATCAATAAAAACTTCTTGTTATTTGAAACTTTATAGTGTTTGAATTTGAAACTCTGATGGAATTTACATGTTTTTGTGTTGGAACTGAAAGGTAGGTATCCCATGAAAACATGCCTTGCTAATGAAAGCAAGATTTTGTGCAGCCTGATTTGATTTTTGATTTCACTGTTCTATCTAGGGATCACAGCCTGTCCGCTGAGAGGAGATGAATTATGATCAGGTTGTGCAGTTTAACAGGTTGACCTTTGTTTTTTCTTAATTGAGGTTTTACATCCCCATCAACAACATTTAGATCATTTTGGAAATGTTGCTTCCAATTTTGTGGGACTTTTACCCGACATTGAGATGAGATGACATCTCGGACGAACCAAATGGGGTTATATGTAGGGACTATCCAAGTCGCACCTCGGGCATGCTTAGACCATCTAAGCAGTTTACCAGTACTCATGGATGGTTGCTTTCAGCTCTGTTTGGAAGCATCATGCAGCCCGGTCAATTTCTCTAAGCCCTGATGGGCAGGGGCCTAACACTCTAAGTCTTTTTGATGAAAACAGCTCAAATTAACCCATTGTATGCCGGGAGTACCCTGGTAAACAGTAACAATGCGTTGATTAACTGACCCAAGAGCTTGCTTTTAAATGCTGTGAACTGCAGAAGTACCGAAAAAATCCTAAAAATTTGGACACCTTGATTACTTGCTGTAATTCTCCTAAAATTTTAACGAATTTGCTTCACGATCCTGCAAGGAGTCCAAAAGATACAAATGGAATGGCAAACAGCGTAGACCCTGATCAGACTGCTCCTTCAGGAGCAGTCTGATCTTGGTCTGCACTGTTTGCTTAGGCCTGTCTATCCCAATACTTTGGATCATTACGGCAATCGCTGTTCTATGTGGTAAGGACCCTTCATGGTTGTCATCTTAGTAAACTTTTCTTTTTCAGCCAAGTATATTTGGAACAATAACTGAAGAGTTTTCAAACCGAGTGGACAACAGACTGGTGAGTGACAATTTAACATGAAATAGGCAAAACCCGTGCTTTGATGATGATGATGATCATCATGATGATGATGATGATGAGTTAAAAATTAAATGATAATTATCAAAGCTAACAGGGACAGGACTTACCCTTGTAGAGGAAAAAACTTTTTTTTGAAATAAAAGAAAGATCGGCATTGATCCATCGAAAGTTTGGGATTTATAAAAGATAAAGGTTAACCCTTCTCTTGCTGAATATTCATTGAAGCCACACCTATTTCTGTCTATCAACCAATCAAATTACTTGATGTAATTTATTGCTACAAATTCATAAACTGAATGCCAAACAGTGTAGATCCTGATCAGATGGCTTCTTCAGAAGCCATCTGATCTGGATCTACACTGTTTCCAGAGATAGGGGTTGTCGTGAACAGCTAGATAAGGGTTAATGACAGGCAAGCTATGTTATCTGGCAACAGTAACTTTGCTAATGATTACTTGCCTCACTGAGTTTCTGGTATGATTTTACTAGCCATCAATTTCAAGTGTTTGTGGTTTCTGATTGAGTGATTTTTGTTAACCACAGTTGTTGTTGTGGCTGTTTGCCAGTGTTAAAATTCCATAACCTTATGCCAATGGTTAAGTTTATATGTTGCAATAGAGAAGGGAACCTTGATGTTTTTGTCACAGGCAGGAAAAAGAACTTGGCTCAGCAGGGCCTCTCCCATACCAACTGTGCTATCAAGTCACATGGTCAACCTGTCCCTACTGAGATTAGTCTCATCTCTGAGAAGAGACTTGTTTTTTATGCCCCCAACTTCGAAGAAGTTGATGGGGCATATTGGTTCTGTCTTGTCTGTCTGTCTGTCTGTCTGTCTGTCTGTCTGTCTGTCTGTCTGTCTGTCTGTCTGTCCGTTACGTCGTCACCCTGTAGGAAACTCAAGAATGGTTTGAGCTAGGATCTCGAAATTTCATATATAGAATGTGCATGAAAAATAAGCGGACACATATTTTTTTATTTTTTTCGCCGGACTTGTCTTTGCAGAGTTACGCCCCTTTTTGGACTTATGCATTGTGGCTATGGGGAAACCTTGTAAGCAAGATATCTGAAGAACCACTTGAGCTAGGCTCATGATATTTAGTAAACAGTTTTGGTCTAAGGTGTAGATGACCCGATTAACTTTTGACGAAATTCCGAAAATATTTAACAGAGTAATGCACTAGTGATTTGTAACCACTGCCCCCCCCCCCCCACCCACCTACGGGGATAGGCGGGGGATAGCAGGGCTAATGTGCGGGGTAGTTACCCTCTGTGTTCCCCCGCAGTGCCAGGTTAATCCAGAGGTTTTGATATTGTGCAAATATACCCCCAGTGGAATGAACTATTATAAACAGCGGGGCTTTGACCTTCTGGAGGTCCCCCGCAGTGCAGGGCTTCTAGCAGGGCTGTGAAAAGTGAAAAGTCATTGTCCTCGCTATCCCCGTAGGTGGGGGGGCAGTGGTTACAAATGACTAGTGCATAACGCCCCTTTTCAGACTTCTGCATTGCGGCTATAGGGAAACCTTGTGAACAAAATATCTGAAGAACCGCTTGAGCTAGGCTCATGATAATTAGTAGAGAGTTTGGGTCTAATGTGTAGATGACCTGTTAAACTTTTGATGAAATTCAGAAAATATTTCATGGAGTAACGCCCCTTTGGACTTATGCATTGTGGCAATGGGGAAACCTTGTGAGCAAAATATCTAGAGAACTGCTTCAGCTAGGCTCATGATATTTAGTAGACAGTTTGGGTCTAAGGTTTTGTTTGTTTGATTTGAGGTTTAACGTCCCCGTCAACACTGTAAAGGTCATTTTGGAGACGTTGCTTCCAATTTTGTGGGACTTTTACCCGACATTGAGATGAAATAACATCTCAAGCCCTGTCGCCCTATGAAACCAATAGGGTTTATTAACATGGACGGTCCGCCTCGCACCGCGGTTCCTGGACAGGCTTAGATCCTCTAAGCAGTTTACCAGTACTAGTGTGCGGCCGGATTCAGCTCTGCGTGGAAGCATCATGCAGCCCATATATTTCTTCAAGCCCCTATGGGCGGGGGCTGTTGGGTCTAAGGTATAGATGACCTGATTAACTTTTGATGAAATTCCGAAAATATTTAATGGAGTTACGCTCTTTTTCAGACTTACACATTGTGGCTATGGGGAAACCTTGTGAGCAAAATATCTGGAGAACCGCTTGAACTAGGCTCATGATATTTAGTAGACTATTTGGGTCTAAGGTGTAGATGACCTGATTGACAAAATTCCAAAAACATTTAACGGAGTTATGCCCCTTTTTTGACTTATGCATTGTGGCTCTAGGGAAACCTTGTGAACAAAATATCTGGAGAACCGCTTGAGCTCGGCTCATGACATTTGGTATACAGTTTGGGTCTAATGTGTAGATGACCTGATTAACTTTTGACAAAATTCTGAAAATATTTAATGGAGTTATGCCCCTTTTTGGACTTATACATTTTGGCTATAGGGAAACCTTGTGAACAAAATAACTGGAGAACTACTTGAGCTAGGCTCATCATATTTGGCAGTCTGTTTGCTACTAATGCATAGATGACCTGAATTGTTTAAAGGTGCATTATTGAGCTACCGCGTCGCAATTTTTTTTTTCTGGTTTTTATCTTCAATGCATACTCCTTTATCATGTGTACACTTTTGGAGCCAAATACAGCTTCAGAACTTTGTGAAAATGGTCGTTTTCATTCGTGTTTACCCTTCGCTATGAACATGTGTTCGGAATTTCTGTTCTGAAAATAAATCTGTCACTTTACACATACAAGGCGACAGTATCGTCTCTGAGTGTCGTTACTTATGGCATGGTATTCAGCGTCATATTTTTTCCGATTCAGGCATGGCCTAAGTAAACAAGGCCAAAAATGAACGTCGCATAACGTCATATACGGGGATTCTATTTTTGACACGAACTAAAAATAGATCTAACTAGTGTTCGAAACCTAGTTAGGGAATCCCTCTCCAACTCGTTTACCTGTCGTCATAATTGTTCGCATTTTTGCATAAACTGCATTCATTTGTATTGTTTTAAAGAAAAATACCGGTTATATGTATTTTATTTTTGGAAGCATTTTTTCCAGATAGCTCAATAATGCACCTTTAAAATCTGTTAATATTTGACAGGTTTATTTTTAATGCAAATGATCATGAGGTACTGTTTACTGTCCCATTTAGGGACAAGCATATGGTTGGGGGCATAGTGTTTCACAAACACAATTTCTAGTTTTATATTCTTTCATGCTGTCTGAGTGAGACACAGTGCTGGATCCACACTGTCCACCCAATGTCCCAGGGGAGGAAAAAGAGTATGGCTTAAACTGGAACTTGAATCCAGGGTCTCTACCATACCATACAAGAGTGCTCTACAGACTAAACTTTGAAGCCACACCATTGACTAATAACACTTTCTGTTGATTTCAAGTATTCATTTTCCACCTCCTCTTTTGCATCCTTCCCATTATTGCCATCATGTCTTTATCCCCATTTTATATTGTTTCAAGATCTTGTTAGAAGCCTCTGTGGTGTAGAGGTTAGGCCACTCGCCTTGTAAACCAGGGGTCAAAGGATCAATACTGGGCTTTTCCAGAGTTTCGGATGAGTCTTTAAACCAAGGTCCCAAAATTCTCTGTATGACCTCAGCTGTTGGTGAGATGTAAAACTCAAACACTCGCTCACTCACTCAAGATCTTGTTGATGCAGTCTTAACTCTTATCCTGCTAAACACAAAAAAAAAACCTACAGTAGAACTTCGATGGCTCGAACACCGATGGCTCGTTTACCATGGCTGAGTCGAACCCATTCTTGAGTCCCTAGGAAATTTCTGTAGATAAGAAATGAGGAGGGTAAAATTTAGGATATTTTCGTCTTTTGTCTTGCAAATGTATGCTGTGTGTACTCATTAGAATCGCCTCGATGAGGCGATTCTAATGAGTACACACAGCATATTTTTGTCATTATAGAACACAGAAAAAGATGTCCTAGAGTATGTCGTTATGACTCCTGGCATTAGCCCTCAGTGGCTCGAACTTCCCCTGCCTCAAACAGATTTTCATGGTCCCAAAGGTGTTCGAGCCATTGAAGTTCGACTGTACCTTTGCAAACATAATGCAGATCCAGATCAGATGGCTTCTTCTTCAGATCAGGATCTACACTGTTTCTCATACAGTCTGTGACCTGAACAAATACATGATATCAAGCATTTTGATTGGTTGATAGTCAGAAATGGCTGTAGCTAAATTAATTTATTCTGCAGGATAAGGGCAAACATAATTTGTGGCTTGTCCTTCAGCTTCAGCTACAGTAAAATTCTGCTATTAACCCCATTTTGTACAGGAAACCCCTAAACGGGTACCCTGGCAAACAGTGCAGGCCCAGATCAGATGCGTCTGATCAGGGCCTACACTGTTTGCAAAAGAATCAGCCATTTTCCAAACATCACAGCCTAACACCAATAAATTTTTAAATGGACTTCTGCTATATGTAAGGAGGAAGATTCCATTTGGTACAAAAAGGGTTAATACCAGCTTAAATAAACACTTACTATTCTTAACCCTTATCTTGCTGTTCACGACAACCCCTATCTTTTGAAACAGAGTAGATCATGATCAGATGGCTTCTGAAGAAGCCATCTGATCAGGATCTACACTGTTTGGCATTCAGTTTATGAATTTTTAGCAATAAATTACATCAAGTAATTTGATTGGTTGATAGACAGAAATGGGTGTGGCTTAAATGAATATTCAGCAAGATAAGGGTTAAAAGATGAATCAAATATCTCTTTATTTTTTTTACACCCTTCTGAAAAGTTTCAACTGACTTTTCTGTTGTTACCAACTTCACTGGCTGCCTCCCTGTTGGGCAGTGGTCCTCAACTTATTGTACTAAGCGCAGAATCAGCAAAAATAACATTCATAAGGGCACCTGGGGGAAGTGTCAATCCACATGTCACACACAGCCTTCAACTCTTCTGACTTCTGTAAATTAATGCTAGATGTACTTCTGATTCAGAATCTGTCATCATGTTGTGCACAATAAAAGTGTAATTTGAGCTGGTGACATTTCAGCTGATCTGTACAGTACAGGGGGCAACACTTTATCCCTTAAGGCCGTGCCCCCCGCTCATCGGGGCTTGAAGAAATAGATGGGCTGCACGATGCTTCCAGGCAGAGCTGAAACCGACCCACACACGAGTACTGGTATACCGCTTAGAGGATCTAAGCCTGCCCAGGCAAAGCGGTGCAAGTCGGACCATCCATGCTTATAAACCCTATTGGTTTCATTGGGAGGCAGGGCTTGAGATGTCATTTCATCTCAGTGTTGGGTAAAAGTCCCACAAAATTGGAAGCAATGTCTCCAAAATGACCTTTACTGTATTGACGGGGACGTTAAACCTCAAATCAAACAAACAAACAAAATCCCTTAAGGCACCAAGAAAAAACACATCTGAAAATGTTGTCTGCTTATGTCGTCTGCTGAATCTTTTTGCAAACATTTTAAAGTATTTTTGCACACAGGCAAACAGTGTGGACCCAGATCAGACTGCTCCTAGAGGAGCAACTTGATCTGGGTCCACACTGTTTGCAAAAAATGACTTTTAAAGTAACCAGCAGATGACAAAACATGCTTCAATTGTCGTGATTGGCATCTTATGGGTCAGTTTTACAGTTCAATGATAGAATGTTGAGTAATACCCCTGTCACACTATGCCGCGTTTCCACTGCAATGGAACGGCATTGTTTAATTTTCCAGAACGCCGCGAGATCGCAAAAAATATGGGACATTTTTCGTGAACATGGACCTAGCTGTCATGGCGTCCTTACAGTGACCAAGATGTTGCTACGGAGCTTACATGGCGATCTATAGCGATCCTGGGGCGTTCTAGATGGCGATTGTATGCACTCTCACGGTGCATCCACTGCTTATACGGCACTAACACTGCGTGCACTGTGCTTTTACAGCGCTCACAATGTGTGCACTGCACTTTTACGGCACTCACACTGCGCTGACGGCATGTTGAAGACGATCGTTTGCACTATAAAGCAAAGTGTAAACAGACAACTTCATCAGTTTTGTTTGATTTGAGGTTTAACATCCCCATCAACACAGTATAGGTCATTTAGAGATGTTGCTTCCAATTTTGTGGGACTTTTACCCGACATTGAGATGAATTGACATCTCAGTCCCTGTCGCCTAATGAAACCAAAAGGGTTAATAAGCATGGATGGTCCGACTCGCACCCCTTTGCCTGGGCAAGCTTAGATCCACTAAGCGGTTTATCAGTACTCATGTGCTGTTGGAAGCAAGTCCACCGCCATCACCGCAAGCAGGAGCAAGTCCTCTGCCATTACCTTATCAACCCTGGGATGAGTCACCACAGAAGACAGTACTAAATCAAACTTTACATTCCACAGTCTACTCTAGCCACTGTTTATACAAGCGGGCGCCCCCCACCCATCGGGACTGGAAGAAATAGATGGACTGCATGATGCTTCCAAGGAGAGCTGAAACCGACCGCAACGAGGCCTTTTTAAAGTGGTGGTAACAAAAAACATCAAGCTTGCATTCCCATTGTAACGTACTAACTTATCCGTTAGTGCTGATGATGATGAAACTTGGAAAACTCTTACTGTTCTAGTAAAACTGTTGGAAAATGGATATAGATTTGTGATTGATTTAAGTTTTTGTTTCAAGAGGCTGTAAAAGGTAACAATAACACAACCTCTTTATAACACTTATGATAGAGTCCATATCAGTTGAAACAAAAATGTACAGATTAAATAGAAAAATGACCATATATGGTCATTTTTCTATTTAATCTATACATTTTGAGATCCATCTTTAACACATTGCATGCGGGGAAACCCCTAAAGGGTTACCTTGGCAAACCGTGCCCCAGAATGCGGCATCTGATATCATCTGGTACCTAAACGAAATTTTGTCAAAAATAGAATAAAAACTAAAAAATAGGCCTGACATCCCTTATATGACAAATGGACTTGTCCAGCATATAGCATTGGAAGAGGCCACTAGTATACAATGAGTTATGTCATTTTATATCCAAAGCTGTTATGATGAACAGTGTTATAAAGAAACTCCTATGTATTTTATATCATACTTATTTTGCTAGTTTGGATATTTATCATAATTTTATCCATCATTGAAGATATCAAAAAGTTAACCAGAACAGATGATGCATTAATTGATAACAAGACTTTTTGTGATCTTATCTCAGCTAACTTTGTCTTATATGTAAGCTGTTCCATTTTGACAAATGTCACCTAATGCTGTCAGAGACCAGCTGTCTAAATTTGACAGTATTGTCTTGTGGGAGACATTTTTATCACTTTCCCCATCACCAATTTATCCCCCCTTATCTTTCTACCTTTCAGTCAGATATCATTATTAAATATGAAATCTATACCAGGCCTAGTCATATATTTCATATATTTTGGAAGACAAATCTATCCACTTGAATTTGTACCAATAATAAGCTTATGTGTGGTCTATTTTGTTGTGATGAAATTTGATGAGAAATGGATTTGAAGGGTCGTGATTATTGGAAGGATCTATTATTTATCCCTCAGGTACTACAGCTGTGACGTTTGATTGGCTACGTTATTGTACAGGTATGCATACCTGTTAGAGACGAGTTGTCCCATACTTAAAACTTGTTTACATTAGGTCTGTCATCAATATTGGTACAGTGTAGGATTTAGCTTTGTATAACTTTATACAGCTATCAGGAATTTATTTTATCATTTGGATTTTGTTACAGGTAATATGACATTATATTTATCATAATTTCAGTGTGTCCTTTTCAGTGTTGACGGGGGACGTTTAACCTCAAATCAAACAAAAATCAAAATCTTTGAGGCTGCAGGAGTTTTAAGTATGTCATGTCATATATGTTTACCCTCACCACCCTGAATATTTCAGTTTGATTTTCAGCCATTTTTGCTGCATGATTTCAATTTTTACCATGGTTGTTACTTCGTCAGTGACTCTTATATGCATTTTTAGTTGGATTTGTCACACCAAGCACACTGTACACTGTCTTCACTGGGAAATAACTGTTGCCTAATAACAGCACTGTATCTGAAGTAATAATAAAAAATAAAAAATGAGTTCCTTTAAGAGCAATGAAAACATTCATGAGAAAGAAGCCTTTCACTGCAGTGGGTGTGAGCCTAGCTTGTGTCACAAGTGAGATGCCCAGGTGCAGCTGTTTTATTGGGATACTATGGTTCTTGCCCACCTGTGATCTTCAAAGTGCTGTGAAACCCTTAACTCTTATCTTGCTGTCCACGACAACCCCTCTCTTTGGAAACAGTGTAGATCCAGATCAGATGGCTTCTGAAAAAGCCATCTGATCAGGATCTACACTGTTTGGCATTCAGTTTACGAATTTGTAGCAATAAATTCCATCAATTAATTTGATTGGTTGATAGACAGAAATGAGTGTGGCTTAAATGAATATTCAGCAAGAGAAGGGTTAAAAAAAAAGAATACCCTAGTGCCAGAATGGAATGAGGTAGTGACTCACTTTGTTTTTGGTTTTACAGCCATTTCAAGATAATTGCACTCATATCGAGCTGATCCTTAATTAGAGCTGGGTGAAAACTGGATTATCCGTAGAAAAATCAACCGACCTTCTGTTACAAAACTTGGCATCTCACATGTGACCCGTCGCAGGCTGGAACCCCTAATGATTAAGAGTCAGCACTCTTACTCAAAAGGCCATGGAGGCCTGTTGTGGTATTGTCACCATAGTTGATTTTGTTTTGCTGTAGAAAAATACTTGAGACTGATGCAAGATTAGTAGAATATGATTATAAAAACAGCAACTGATTGAAAAGACAAATGCTTTGAGCAAGTATTAATGGGTGTGTCAGCTGTTGAGTATTTGATTACCAATATTTACTCCTCTCTATATGCTCAAATTCTTCCTGATTGATCGCAGGCACGTGCTGATGCCAACTGCATTCACGTAAAAGTTTCTAGTATTTTTCTTCTTTTTCAATATATGTTGTGGGTACTCATTAGACTTGTCTATATGAGACGATTCTAATGATTACACACAAAGTTTGATGTTATGGTGTAATAAGGAAAATAATTGTTGATATGCTGGCTTTGCTGGGAGCTTTGACAGACAAGACTTCTGAAGATCCTGTGTTTGCATGCTGGCAGCTGGCAGCTGGTGTAATGATAATGATAATAATGGTAGTGGAGTTAAACGAAACATCTGGCAGACTTGCACTGTCAGAAATAGCTAAAACTGAGATGGAGCATGTGTAAAGAAATAGAAATATTTTGATAATATTTGCCTGTTTAGTAATAGCTAATACATGGTAGATTCATTTTTAGACAGTAATTACCCCAAAAATTTCTTAAAGCTTATTTTTATTCCAAGAAAAAATTTACATCCCCAGGTAAATTTAAAAGTCAAATGAAATAAAAAATTTACTTTTTTTTGTTACAATATTTAAAAGTTTAAAGATCTTAAATCACTGACCACTGCATCAAGAATTCCATTTCGTTCAGAAGTTCTGATTTTCTTTTAACCCTAAAACTTTATCTAAAAATGTTGTCTGCTTATGTCGGCTGCTGAATCTTCTTGGAAACTTTTTGAAAATACATGTATTGTGTGAATTTGGGTTTAACGTCGCTTTCAACAATTTTTCAGTCATATCACGACGGTGTCTGGTTGCGACAGGGAGCTCAATGCTCACTTTTATAGTGCTGCCTCACTGAAGTATCATGTCCCATACACATTACATGATACCACACCCAGTCACATTATCCTGACACTGGGTCGACCAGTCCTAGCTCTACCCCGTAATCTGAGTGCCAAGCGAGGAGCAGCTAGTACCATTTTTAACGACTTTGGTATGTCGCGGCCCGGGATCGAACCTGTGACCTCCCGTTCCCCGGAGCGGACACTCTACCAACTGAGCTATCGGGGCCGGTTGAGATTACATGTATTTTTGCGGACAGGCAAACAGTGTGGAACCAGATCAGACTGCTCCTCTAATCAGACTGCTCCTGTTCGCAAAAATGAGTTTTAAAGTAACTGGCAGACATCGAAGCGGACAACAATTGTCATGATTGGCATTTTCTGACCAGATTTTTTTTTTCTGATCATTATACACAGTACATGTACCACAGTAAATTAGTAGTTCCTGCAGGAGCACTTAGTTATGTTTTCGGAACCAGTCTGGAATTTTTCCAAGCTGACCCAGAAAGAAAGAATTTAACAAGATCAAGACACACCTAATTTTTTCACAAATTTATGTCTTGATCTTATAAATAAGGTAACATTAGTTAAATTCCAAGTGGTTTTGAGCTAATCAGACTTCCATTTGGGGGCATATTTGAACCTTAGGCCTTTCAACCTTTTTGACAGATACAAATGCTTATACAAAGAGTGTAGACTCCAATGAGCCCATTTGTAATGAACCTTCTCATCAGGGTCAACATCATTTACTGAGCCGGCCTCGGTAACTCAGATGGGCATCTGACTGGTGATCAGGAGGTCATGGGTTAAGGGGCTCTTACACTGTCACGACTTTGACCACGATTGTCCACGACTGTCCACGACCAATTGGGACCAAGAAAATCGTGGCAAATCGGGGCATACACGGTTCCGATTTCACTACCCTACGAATACACACGACATTGCTACGACACTTCTACGAACAATCACGACTGCAGTACGATAATGGAGCCGATTTACAACGATCCTCTACGATCTACCACGATGTCTTACGATCCTCTAGGATTCTTCTACGACTGCACCACGATTGCTTCAAGATATCAGACGATCATACACGATTTCTCACGATCCCTGCAAGACTGCTCTACGACCAAGGCACGATGATCAAAGACTCAGTACGATCATGGAGGATTCGATACGATTTACTCACGATTAACCAAGACTTCTCCCGATTCGTCAGGATTTATAACGATCTGGGTATATAAAAGTGTTCATCAAATGCACAGTGTCATTCAGTTTCAACCATTTCTGTAGAGAGCATCTGACGAAAATGATTTTGCAGTCAGGTCAAAGGCTTCTGTATCTTCAAAATTGAGTTCAGCTCGAACAAGACATGATCGAAAATGACATTGCAATGGCTGAACAACTGAAGGTGCAGAGGAACAGGAGGGACAGGTGACAGTTGACCATAGTTACTTGGGTAATTATATGTACAAAGTCACGTGGAGAAAGTAGTGCGTTCGACGTAGCGTCGGGATAAATCGTGCTAGCGTCGTCATCAATCGTAGTGCATTCCTGGTGAATCTTGCATTGTCGTGAGCAGTCGTCATGATATCGTAGTAGATCGTACGGCAGTGGCAACGGAATCGTAGAGGCGTCGTAGATGATCTTGTCTCGTCGTAGCACAATCGTGGTAGAATTCAATCACGATTTTTCACGATTGGCCACGATTACCACGACGACGGCTCGCGACTGAGCTACGATTTCTCTACGACCGCTCTACGATTTGAAAAATGATGCCGACTCGTCACGAATGTTTTGAACATGTCCAAAACAGTCGTGGTCACTCCCGAACTATCACGATCAACCACGATCCCTCAAGATCTCTGCCGATTTCTCTACGACGTTGTTCACGATTTACCACGATTTAAAAAATCGTGGTGAGTCGTGGCCAAAATCGTGACAGTGTAAGAGCCCCTTAAGATACCTGCTGGGTCAGCAACATTCGTTTGTGATTTTAATAATGAAATCTTTTCTCATTTTGTCCCTTTCGCTGATTCAAGAAGGACAGTTGTCAGTGTCTGGCAAAAGAATGTGCACTGTACTGGTTACCGTATTCCTCCCATTTAGAGCCCCGGGCACTTACAAAATAGGAAAAAGAGGGGGCGCTTAACAGAGACTAAAATCTTACCAGAATGGAGGGTTTAAAACCCATTATATGCGATAGTTTTCCATTAGAATACGGTGGAATCATGACATGTAAAGTACCAAGTGGTCAATACAGACACTCTATGATAGCAGGGGGTTTGGAAATACCTTGCAAGATACGATTTACAGCCAATATGGCAATGACTGAAAGGCCAAAATATTTACTTTAAGTAAGCCAAAATATCTTTTCCTCTGACAGCAGAAGGGGCGATTATTATTTTGTTCTTGGAAAACAGTGAGGGGGCGCTTATAGGAACAGAGG
Source organism: Lucinisca nassula (assembly GCA_963580285.1). Lineage (NCBI taxonomy): Eukaryota > Metazoa > Mollusca > Bivalvia > Lucinida > Lucinidae > Lucinisca > Lucinisca nassula. The sequence goes on along the minus strand of OY757011.1, from coordinate 159,856,260 downwards.
CGCTAAATGGGAGGAATACGGTAACCACTTACGTATTAAAGCCTGTCCAAGAAAGTGTGGCTAGGTAAGCTGACTGGCTCGATATGACCTAAATAGTGTTCACTGGGAAGTTATAACCAAAACAAAGACCCTTTCAACCCTTTTGATTGATACAGACTGTCATGTTAATGATTTTGATAAAATCCTTATTAGCAACAATAGATTGGTCCAGATTCAAAGATAAAAAAAAGTTCTCTTCTTCTCTAATATTGGTAATGCCAAGTGAGCTCCATTAGCCTTCTTGTTTATTTTAACTAACCACATGATAATACAATTCTGTTAATCTGGAATGGACATATAAGATATAAACTGTACCTGCTGCTAAAATTATTGCCCTTAATTAACCCATTTTGGATGGGCATCCCCAAAAATGGTAAGAAAACACAAAAATTTTACCACTAAAAACAACAATTTTCAGATAAAAAGCTCTGATATTTGTCAAATTTCTGCTCAAAATATGCTCCAAATATAGATTATGGGTACCAGTTAGAACCACCCTAACAAGTACCCACAATCCATATTTTTAGCAGAAATATACCCCTGTGAACCCCAGTTATAAAAGAGGGGTTTAAGGGGTCAAAATTATGTAGGTATGTTTTCATGATCAAACAGTCTGCAGAATGCGCATCTGATCACTGTTTGCAAATGCTCAGCCATTTCAACTTGACACATCTAAATTTCGAAACGGCAGGAAGAATATTGGATTCCGTCTTTCATTTCATTGCCAATGATTAGCTTTTGGCTCATTTTAATGTTTGTATTGAAAGGGGTAGATAATTCTGTTGTGGATAATAGTCTTATAATTATATATAAACAACTCCATGAAGCCCTTTATTTATTTTATCTGAAAGAATCCAATTATAGGGTTGTCTATCTCTGCATTAGCAAAGATATTATTAATGTTTGCTCTAAGGGGATTTGAGTTTATCCACTTATCATTAGGCTTTGTATGTAGCCATTCATGATAGTAATTTTGACATTGTTGGCCCCCTAATGGACTCAGAACATGTGTTTTTCTTCTGGACATTTTTCGCTTCTAATGTCCATTTTGGAATGTAGTAGATACATTGCTTGTAGATAGATATAAATGTTCAAATACAGTGAAATTCCATATTTAGGACCAGCTAAAATTAACCCATTTTGTACCGGAAACCCCAAAATGGGTAGCCTGATAAACAGTGCAGGCCAAGATTAGACACCGCAGAATGCGGCGTGATCAGGGCCTACACAGTTTGCATAAGGTTCAGCCATTCCCCCCACCCCACCCCGACCCCCCCCCCCCCCCACCCATCAGGGCTTGAAGAAATAGATGGGCTGCATGATGCTTCCACACAGAACTGAAACCAACCGCACTGGAGTACTGGTAAACTGCTAAGAGGTTCTAAGCATGCCCAGGAAAAGTGATGTGAGTTGGACCGTCCATGCATATGAACCCTGTTAGTTTAATTGGACGGCGGGGCTTGAGATCTCATTTCATCTCAATGTCGGGTAAAAGTCCGACAAAGTTGGAAGCAACATCTCCAAAATGACCTTTACAGTGTTGACGGGGACGTTAAACCTCAATCAAACAAACAAACAATCAGCCATTTTATGCCCCCAACTTCGAAGAAGTTGTGGGGGCATATTGGTTTTGCCCTGTTCGTCCGTCCGTCCTTCCGTCCTTACGTCCGTCCCACTTTTTACTGCATAGCATAACTTTAGAACCATGGGTGCTAGGTTTTTGAAATTTCATATATGGATTCCTCATGAAAAAATAATTGACCCGTGTTTTTTTTCTCGTCAGGATTATGCCCCTTTTTTGAGTTATGCCCCTTTGCAAAAAATACTATGAAATCTTGTAAGCAAGATATCTCAAAAACTGTTTGAGCTATTGCCCTGAAACTTTACATGCTGGTTGGGGATGATGAGTAGATGAACTGATTAACTTTTGAAAAAAATCCGAAATTTTTTTCTTGAGTTATGGCCCTTTGAAATTTTTCGCGTTTTAAGTTTGTAAGCAAGATATCTAAAAAAACTATTTGAGGTTTTTCCCCGAAACTTCACAGACTTGTCGGGGATGATGAGTAGATGAACTGATCAACTTTTGAAAAAAAATCCGATTTTTTTTTCTTGAGTTATGGCCCTTAGATTTTTTTCGTGTTTTCAGCTTGTAAGCAAGATATCTCAATAATTGTTTGAGCGATTGCCCTGCAACTTTACAAGCTGGTTTGGGATGATGTGTAGATGAACTGATTAACTGTTGAAAAAAAATCCTATATTTTTTTCTTGAGTTATGGCCCTTTGAAATTTTTCGCGTTTTAAGTTTGTAAGCAAGATATCTCAAAAACTATATGAGGTTTTTCCCCAAAACTTCACAGACTGGTTGGGTATGATGAGTAGATGAACTGATTAACTTTTGAAAAAAATCCAATTTTTTTTTCTTGAGTTATGGCCCTTTGATTTTTTTCGTGTTTTCAGCTTGTAAGCAAGATATCTCAAAAATTGTTTGAGCTATTGCCCTGAAACTTTACAGGCTGGTTGGGGATGATGAGTAGATGAACTGATTAACTTTTGAAAAAAATCCGAAATTTTTTTCTTGCGTTATGGCCCTTTGAAATTTTTCGCGTTTTGGCGTCCTTCCGTCCTTCCGTCCTTACGTCCGTCCCACTTTTTACTGCATAGCATAACTTTAGAACCATGGGTGCTAGGTTTTTGAAATTTCATATATGGATTCCTCATGAAAAAATAATTGACCCGTGTTTTTTTTCTCGTCAGGATTATGCCCCTTTTTTGAGTTATGCCCCTTTGCAAAAAATACTATGAAATCTTGTAAGCAAGATATCTCAAAAACTGTTTGAGCTATTGCCCTGAAACTTTACATGCTGGTTGGGGATGATGAGTAGATGAACTGATTAACTTTTGAAAAAAATCCGAAATTTTTTTCTTGAGTTATGGCCCTTTGAAATTTTTCGCGTTTTGGCGTCCTTCCGTCCTTCCGTCCTTACGTCCGTCCCACTTTTTACTGCATAGCATAACTTTAGAACCATGGGTGCTAGGTTTTTGAAATTTCATATATGGATTCCTCATGAAAAAATAATTGACCCGTGTTTTTTTTCTCGTCAGGATTATGCCCCTTTTTTGAGTTATGCCCCTTTGCAAAAAATACTATGAAATCTTGTAAGCAAGATATCTCAAAAACTGTTTGAGCTATTGCCCTGAAACTTTACATGCTGGTTGGGGATGATGAGTAGATGAACTGATTAACTTTTGAAAAAAATCCGAAATTTTTTTCTTGAGTTATGGCCCTTTGAAATTTTTCGCGTTTTAAGTTTGTAAGCAAGATATCTAAAAAAACTATTTGAGGTTTTTCCCCGAAACTTCACAGACTTGTCGGGGATGATGAGTAGATGAACTGATCAACTTTTGAAAAAAATCCGATTTTTTTTTCTTGAGTTATGGCCCTTAGATTTTTTTCGTGTTTTCAGCTTGTAAGCAAGATATCTCAATAATTGTTTGAGCGATTGCCCTGCAACTTTACAAGCTGGTTTGGGATGATGTGTAGATGAACTGATTAACTGTTGAAAAAAAATCCTATATTTTTTTCTTGAGTTATGGCCCTTTGAAATTTTTCGCGTTTTAAGTTTGTAAGCAAGATATCTCAAAAACTATGAGTTTTTTCCCCAAAACTTCACAGACTGGTTGGGTATGATGAGTAGATGAACTGATTAACTTTTGAAAAAAATCCAATTTTTTTTTCTTGAGTTATGGCCCTTTGATTTTTTTCGTGTTTTCAGCTTGTAAGCAAGATATCTCAAAAATTGTTTGAGCTATTGCCCTGAAACTTTACAGGCTGGTTGGGGATGATGAGTAGATGAACTGATTAACTTTTGAAAAAAATCCGAAATTTTTTTCTTGAGTTATGGCCCTTTGAAATTTTTCGCGTTTTGGCATATTGGTTTTGCCCTGTTCGTCCGTCCGTCCTTCCGTCCTTCCGTCCTTACGTCCGTCCCACTTTTTACTGCATAGCATAACTTTAGAACCATGGGTGCTAGGTTTTTGAAATTTCATATATGGATTCCTCATGAAAAAATAATTGACCCGTGTTTTTTTTCTCGTCAGGATTATGCCCCTTTTTTGAGTTATGCCCCTTTGCAAAAAATACTATGAAATCTTGTAAGCAAGATATCTCAAAAACTGTTTGAGCTATTGCCCTGAAACTTTACATGCTGGTTGGGGATGATGAGTAGATGAACTGATTAACTTTTGAAAAAAATCCGAAATTTTTTTCTTGCGTTATGGCCCTTTGAAATTTTTCGCGTTTTAAGTTTGTAAGCAAGATATCTAAAAAACTATTTGAGGTTTTTCCCCGAAACTTCACAGACTTGTCGGGGATGATGAGTAGATGAACTGATCAACTTTTGAAAAAAATCCGATTTTTTTTCTTGAGTTATGGCCCTTAGATTTTTTTCGTGTTTTCAGCTTGTAAGCAAGATATCTCAATAATTGTTTGAGCGATTGCCCTGCAACTTTACAAGCTGGTTTGGGATGATGTGTAGATGAACTGATTAACTGTTGAAAAAAAATCCTATATTTTTTTCTTGAGTTATGGCCCTTTGAAATTTTTCGCGTTTTAAGTTTGTAAGCAAGATATCTCAAAAACTATATGAGGTTTTTCCCCAAAACTTCACAGACTGGTTGGGTATGATGAGTAGATGAACTGATTAACTTGTGACCCTCAACCAAAATTGCTAAAATGGTTCCGCTCCACTAAACAAAATGGTCACCAGAGCTTAAAATAGAAAAACCTTTAAACAACATCTCCTCCTAACCCATTGGCCCCTATTTTAAAATAATTTCACAGAAATGTTCCTAAGGTGACCCTGTACCAAAATTGCTAAAATGGTTCCTCTCAGCTGCAACTTTTTGATTTTCTAACACTGAGGCAACAAAAAAAAATGTTCAAATCATCCAGATCCCCAGACCCAGATCAACATTACGCCCAAATATAGTTAAAACCCTCACAAATCATTTTCACTAGAACCACTGGGCTTATTGTCTTGAAACTTGGCATGTGACATTCGGTAATAAAGTACTACCAAATTTGCAAGATCGATGACCTTGGTTGACCTTGAGCTACTTCAAGCAAGGGTAAAATTATGTTCCCTTGCCATTTCAGTGACAAAAAGGTAAACAAACACATTTTGTTAAAATATCCTGGTGCAAGTCATGAGATTAGATATAAAATGAATGTCAATGAATACTAAATGTCAAGGTCTTTTGGGCATTTAACCAAGGATAACTTGCATTCGAGGCCCATTGACTTGAAAATGAACTGCTTGAAAAATAGATAACGCTGCATAATGCTTTCCTGCAGAGCTGAAACCAATGACTACTGGTAAGCCTCTTAGAGGTTCTAAGCCTATTGACAAAGAGTGTTTTACACGAGAATGTACATGCGTATAAACCCTATTGGTTTTGTTGGAAAAAAAAATGTGAGATGTCATTTCATTTCGGATATCAGGTAAACATCCCAGAAATTTTAAAACATCTCCAAAATGGCCTATACAGTATATAACCACAAATCAATTATATAAAAAAATGTGTCTGTTTCAATTAAATTTTATACGCAGCCTATGACTGGTGGACTAAAGTTTGAGTGGTAATGGCCACATGACTAACCTGATCACCTTGCCTAAATATGGTAAAAGCGTTATAAAAAAAAATTACCACAACCACTGGACCAGTTGTCTTGAAACTTCATGATTTCATCACATGATTGATTACTACAAAATACAAAAAATGGTGATAGTTTATTAAATTGAATTAGAATTATGCTTCTTACTGATGTAAAAAAATTTCATCAGCCTAAATTTCTTATGTCAGAACCAATTAATGGAGTTTTGCATATGTTTCAATATTGGCAAGTTCTAAATTCTAATTCTTAAATGTTGATTTTAATTTTCGTGCATATATTTTATAACAGAGATAAGTATAAGAAAAGTTATCACCCTTCATTTTCATATAAATATTATGTTTCAAAGACTGACAAAGCCTCCTTGTAATTTTCTTGTGAGTGAGCTTTCAAGCGAAATTTGTACACGTGCAAGCTTCATTATTCCTGCAATCAAAATATTTCCAGTCTCTAGATGTTGGGAGAACACTATCTATGGGATAGATATCAATTCCAAAGCCATTACATACCACACTAAAATCATTTACAATGCAAAGTGACGAAAGTTCGAAAAGCTCATGGTGTTTCGAGAGGAGAGAAAGAACCCAATCACAGTGAAACTGTCCTCCACATGCAAGGGTTCGATTCCAAATGCAGATGAGATCCTGCAACGCATTTCTGAAGGAGAACTCATTGCTCCATATCCACTATACTACGGTTTAGGATTTGATTCAACGATGACCACATACAAATTTGGACCCATAGTTCATGAACAGTATCTTAGAGCATTACAGTTACATGAAAAACACTGGATAAAAGATGCAAGGTATTATGCTTCTTTGTTTTTCGCGGAAGAATAGTTTGTGGAACTTAATGCATGCTTGCTTAAGACAGGTTGCTCGCTTAATAAAGGTGGCCACTAAGACAAGTTTGACTGTATCTCTAAAACTGTATGAGCTATTATCCTGTAACTTAAAAAACTAGTAGGGGGTGATAAATAAACGACCTGATTAACGTGTAATTTCAGCATTACAGCCACATAAAAACAAGATATCTCAATTACTGTTAGGGACAAGCAGTGTTAGGGTCAAGCAGTTGGGGGCATTGTGTTTCATAAACACTGGCTCTAGTCCAAATAAATTTTGAAGAAAAGACAACCCGATGCCTCTAAATTTTGAAATGAACTCCCGCTTTTTATAAGTTGTAAGATTCCATTTGGTACAAAAAGGGTTAAGACTAATTATTGTTTTAAACGCATATTTTAAAGGTTTCAGACTTGTCTGCTAGAAAGAGACCAATTTTGGGTCAAAAGTGGTCTTGGTCTGAATATAGGAATTCTACTGTACAAGATTTGCAGTGACTTCTCCGGATGGATCAGCTGTTCTTTATTTGGATCTGGGGCTTGAAGAAATAGATGGGCTGCTTGATGCTTCAGTGTACCACACAGGAGTACTGGTAAATCACTCAGAGGATCTACGCCTGCCCAGGCAAAGGGGTGCAATTCGGACCGTCCATGCTTATAACCCCTATTGGTTTCATTGGTCGACAGCGCTCGAGATGTTTGTTTTTGTCTCTTTGATTTGTGGTTTAACGTCCCCGTCAGCACTGTATAGGTCATTTTGGAGACCTTGCTTCCATTTTTGTGGAACTTTTACCCGACATTGAGAGGAAATGACATCTCAAGCCCTGTCGCCCAAAGAAACCAATCGGGTTTTTAAGCATGGATGGTCTGACACACACTGAATTGCCTGGGCGGGCTTAGATCCTCAAAGCAGTTTACCAGTATTCGTGTGCAGTCAGTTTCAGCTCTGCATGGAAACATGGTGCAGCCCATCTATTTCTTCAAGCACCAATGGGTGGGGGCCGCATGGCTTGAGATGTCATTTCATCTCAATGTCGGGTAAAAGTCCCGCAAAATTGGAAGCAACATCTCCAAAATGACCTATACAGTGTTGACAGGGCCATTAAACAGCAAATCAAACAAACAAATTATTTGGATCTGCTGATATTTTGCCTGTCTGTGCTCCTGTGGAATGCATCAAGTCTGGCCAGGTACAGTCTGATATAAATCTGGTGAGGAATGTTTGGACAACAAGCGTTGTGTGTTTATCATTGTTATCTTGTTATTAAACAGCAGGTATTTCTGCCATGCCATTATGTTTGTTAACCCTTGTCCTGCTGAGCCCGAATATGCCTTGTCTTTGAAACAATGTAGATCCAGATCAGATGGCTTCTGAAGAAGCCATCTGATCAGGATCTACATTGTTTGTCATTCAGATTGTGAATTTGTTGTAATAATTTGCTACAGGTTATCTGATTGGTTGATAATAGGTAGTGGGTGTGGCATATATGAATATTCAGCAGGACAAGGGTTAATGATCTCCTGTCTGACCACTACTAGGCCACCATCTTCTTTCAGTGCTTCTTCCATACATTGAGTGGAATCTTCCTCCTTATATCAAAATTTAGGGCTATCAAGTTCAGTTATTTTAGACATTTATAATTTCTGCAAATAGTGAAGGACCTTCCCCACTACATCTGATCTGGGCCAACTGAACACGGCAACCAACAGTGTAGATCAAGATCAGATGGCTCCTGATGAGGATCTTCACTGTTTGTCACTGTGCATCGAACAAATAAACTTTATCAAGCAATTTGATGGATTATGGATGTAAATGGATGTGGATGAATTAATTCATTCAACAGGATAAGGGTGTTACAGGGTAAATATGCTAAAGCAGTTCCTAAGATCTAGACCAAACAGCAATGAATATTTGTCCTTGAAACTTTCACCTTTTCTTTGAAGAGGAAATGCAACTTTGCTTTAGACAAACAAATACAAGGAGGGCATATTTGAAATGGCCATCTAACATATTAGTTTAGTTACTCTGATTTCTGTAATAATATATGAAACATATAGCTTTGAAGATCAAATTGTCTTATCATCTTATCTACTGTTTGTAACAGCTTTTTGATTGAAATATGAGTTGGAATAGAATTCTAGGGATAGGCAAATTCTTTCTTTTTAACATGGAATATAGTCCATTTTGAGATTTAGAGGTTTGTTAGGTTTTTGGTCTATTTCTAGAAATTTAATTTTGAAAATGGTTGAATGTTTTGCAAACAGTTAAGTTCCTGATCTGACTTGGCATTTATGTATGCATTGTCAGATCTGGGCCTGGACTGTCCACCAGTTTCATCATGAAAACACGCCTATATAATTTTGACCCCCTTGAACCCCACTTTTATATAGTAAAACTGGGGTTTCCGGGGGTATACCGTATTTTTCTTATTTCTGCTCTAAAATATAGATTGCGGGTACTCGTTAGAACCGCCTCATTGAGGCGGTTCTAATGAGTGCCCACAATCTATATATGGAGCAGAAATAAGAAAAATATGGCAATTTTTCATCATAAAATTTTCATTTTTTGGCGATAAAGGTGGCAATGTACTTGTATAGGCCTGTTTGCATAATGGCTGTTTCTAATGCTCTTCCTGTTTGTGCTTTTCAGTAACATTCCATTTTATTCCAGTCCAGCCCATGTTGCAAACTATACTTTTCTGATTGTGTTCTGTTACAGGAGCCAATGGTCTATTGGCCTACCAGGATTTAAATTTTTTGGCAGTGATTCCTGTAATAAGTGTGCTTTTGAATGTTCTTAGAATAGTTGTTAAAATAGTATCTGGATAGGATATCATGAATAATTTTCTTTGAATAGATATACTGTATATTGAGGTAATATTTTGATACATCTGGATAGGGAGGATAGCATGAACAATTTTCTTTGAACACAAGGTAATTTTGATTCATTCTGTATGTTTGTGAGTTTTTTTACTATAATCTCTGCATTTTGAATTCTGAAATTACCATCTGTACCTGTATAATGGCCCAGTAACCCATTGTATGTTGGGGGTGGGGGAAACCACAAAAGGGGTATCTTGGCAAACAGTGCAGGCCCAGATCAGCATGCACTGTTTGCTAACAGAATTTTCCATCAAAAATAGACTAAAAATGAAAAAATAGGCTTGACACCCCTTATATGACAAATGGACTTGTCAAACATATAGCAATGGAAGAGTCCACTTGTATAAAATGGGTTAACCCTAAAGCCCCTGAAGCAGATATCATTTTTTACTTACTTTTGAAAGAATATATAATAGCTTGACATTTTATGTGCATTCACTTCACATCAAATGTAAACCATGGAAATTATTATAAAATGTCATCTGCTTTGAAACCATGGAAATTATTATAAAATGTCATCTGCTTTGATTTTTCTTAATGCTTTAAGGGCTGGTATTCAACCCATTGTATACTAGTTGATTTTTCCATTGCTCTATGTTGAAAAGTCCATTTGTCATATAAGGGCTGGTAGGCCTATTTTTATGCCCCCGCATCGTATGATGCCGGGGGCATATAGTTTTTCGGTTTTCCGTACGTGCGTACGGTTTCCGAACGTACGAAAGTGTGTACGTACGTACGTACGTAATCCTGTTAGACTCAGGTTAAGGTTTTTGTACAAGGTAGAACTTGAGCTCATATTTTCCAAACCATACAATAGATTTGGTTTATATTTAGTATGATGATAGATATATGTCCAAAGTTTTATTCAGCAATACCCCCACCCATACCCTAGACCTCAAGGTCAAGGTCGTGGACTTTGAAATTTTTAACGTTTAAGACCCAGGTTAAGGTATTTGTACCAGGTAGAACTTGAGCTCATATTTTCCAAACCGTGTAATGAATTTGGTTCATATTCGGTATGATGATAGATATAGGACTGAAGTTTTATTCAGCAATACCCCCACCCATACCCATGACCTCAAGGTCAAGGTCATGGACTTGAAATTTTTAATGTTTAAGACCCAGGTTAAGGTATTTGTACCAGGTAGAACTTGAGCTCATATTTTCATAACCATACAATGGATTTGGTTTATATTTACTATGATGTTACATAAAGGTGCAATGGTTTATTCAGCAATACCCCCACCCATACCCATGACCTCAAGGTCAAGGTCACAGAATTATAAATTTTTAATGTTTAAGACTTTGGTTAAGGTATTTGTACCACCAATTTCAATAAACTTCACACAAACGTTCCTTTTAAAAATATCTTGTGCAGGTTCGACTTTTAAGGTCATGGCCTCATGGTCAAGGTCACAGAGGTTATTTTTAGGAAAACTTTGTCATTGCTCTAGCGCCTACATTTCTTCACTGATTTCAATATAAGTTCACACAAATGTTCCTTATGACAATATCTTGAGCGAGTTCGACTTTCAAGGTCATCACCTCAAGGTCAAGGTCACAGTGGCTATTTTTAGAAAAACTTTGTCATTGCTCTAGCGCCTACATTTCTTCACCAATTTCAATATAACTTCATACAAATTTTCCTTATGACAATATCTCAAGCTATTTTGACTTTCAAGTTCAAGGTCACTGTGGCTATTTTTTTAAAAATTTGTCTTCGCTCTAGCGCTTACATTTCTTGACTAATTTCAATATAACTTCACACAAATGTTCCTTATGACAATATCTCTAGCGAGTTCCACTTTCAAGGTCAAGGTCACTGTGGCTATTTTTAGAAAAACTTTGTCACCCCTCTAGCGCTTACATTTCTTCACCGATTTCAAAATAACTTAAAGATAAATGTGCTAAGCGGGGGCATCTGTGTACTTTGGACACATTTCTAGTTTGGTCTTATTCTATTTTTCTGTGTTTTATGGCGTCTGATCAGGACTTGCACTATTTGCCACTGTTTCCCTTTAGGGGTTTCCCCGCATGCAAAGGGTTAATGACTGAGTTGATTCTAACAGATTTGCTTCCCCCTAAAAGTGTACACATTACACTCAAGAAAATTCAATGTTGAATATTGAATAGTTTCAGATAAGGAGGAGTATCAATGAAAATTAAGGGATAATTTTTCTTATTTCTCCATAAAAAGATTTGTGGGTACTTGTTAGAATTGCCTCAATGAGGCGATTATAACAAGTACCCACAACATATTCTGACCAAAAATAAGGAAATTTATCCTCTCTTCTGCTTCTTACCTGGAGCAATGACTGAACCCCTTATTTTAACCCTTAAGATGCCGAGAAAAACTACATCTGAAAATGTCGTCTGCCTATGTCGTCTGCTGAATCTTCTTACAAACTTTTTAGAAATAATTTTACATACAGGCAAACAGTGTGGAACCAGATCGGACTGCTTCTAGAGGAGCAGTCTGATCTGGGTCCACACTGTTTGCAGAAATTACTTTTAAAGTATCTGGCAGACAACAAAGCAGACGACAGTTGTCGTGATTGGCATCTTATGGGTTAATGGCACTTTAACACTTGATGCATTCTCATTGAAACATGTCTCAACAGTTAACGATCTTAGCTCAAATTATCGATTCATGACTCAGTATTTGAGTCACTGGACCCTTCAAGGTTATTTGATGTCTTAAATTATAGGGAGTTAAAAATACCTTTAAATTTTTTATATGGGTTTTTTAACCCATTTTGTACCGGAAACCCCAAAATGGGTACCATGGCAAACAGTTTAGGCCCATTATCAGACGCTGCAGAACGCGTCGTATGAGCAGGGCCTACACTGTGTTTTTTTTTTCCAAAAAATTAAGCTATTTTCCAAACAAATTTTGAAGAAAACGCAACCTGACACCCTATAAATTTCGAAATGGAGTCCTGCCATATATAAGGAGGAAGATTCCATTTGGTACAAAAAGGGTTAAACTTGACAAAATCTTAGCCCTTTCAACCCTGTAGACTGGTACAGATACCTACCCAAACAGTGTAGATCCAGATGACATGGCTCATAATGAGCCATCTCATCAGGATCAACACTGTTTGCCATCTTGTTAATCATATTTTGACACAAACTCAGCTATTTACAAGAATAGAAGTGACCAGGTATTCATTTTCAGGAACTAAACAAGGGGTGTAATGGTTGTCTAGTGTGTTGATTTGTATCTAAAGCTTTTTAACCCATTTAGTACCAGAAACCCTAAAACGGGTACCCTGGCAACCAGTGCAGGCCCTGATCAGACGCCACAGAACGCGGCATCTGATCAGGGCCTACACTGTTAGCATAAATTTCAGCCATTTTCCAACTTAAATTTCAAGAAAACACAACCTGACACCCCTAAATTTTGAATTGGACTTGTGCTATATATAAGGTGGAAGATTCCATTTGATACAAAAAGGGTTAAGGAAGAACTTGAATTGACCCTTTATTTTTGGTGTGTGGGTTTTTATCTTTATTGTTATATTAATTGACCAGTTATTTGTAGTAACTGCTCCCACGTCCCTGTACTCCTGTACTGCAGGGATGATTGAAACCGACCGCACAAGAGTACTGGTAAACTGCTTGGAGGATCTAAGCCTGCCCAGGCAAAGTTGTGCGAGTCTGACACCCCCTACATATAAACCCTTTTGGTTTATTTGTGGGGTAGGGCTTGGGGTCATTTCATCTCAATGCTGGTTAAAAGCCCCACAAAATTGGAAGCAACTTCTCCAAAATGACCTAACTAGTGTTGAAGGGGTTGTAAAAAAAAAAAAAAACTCAGTTCAAACATTTATTTAGAAACAAACTACTGGAATGAATTTGCCTTGATATTGCACAGCCCATCAATATTGCGCAATAAGGCCAATTTGGTTAGTGCTCTATATAATCAAGCCTCGTTTTGAAGAAACATCCAGATACTTGTCAGTTCAATGTTCTTAAGAAAATATGTTTTTCATTGGTCAAAAACTAGTTCCTTCCTAAACTCTGCCCTCATCTATGCTTGGGTGCAAAATGTTGACCCTCAAACTGCTGACACTGGTGCATAATGTTAACCCTCAAACTGTGGACACGGTTCATAATTTTAACACTCAAACTGCAGGCACTGGTGCATAATGTTAAACCTTAATTTAAACTGTGGGCAATGGTGTATAAAGTTAAGACCTGGTGCATAATGTTAAGCCTCAAACTCCGGGCACTGGTGCATAATGTAAAGCCTAAAACTGTACAGAATGTTAACCTTCAAACTGTGGACACTGGTGCATAATGTGTGACCCTCAAACTGTGAACACTGGTGCATAATGTTAACCCACAAACTGTGGACAATGGTGCATAATGTTAATGCTCAAACTGTGGGAACTGGTGCATAATATTAACCCTCAAACTGTGGACAATGGTGCATAAAGTTAACGCTCAAACTGTGGGAACTGGTGCATAATGTTAACCCTCAAACTGTGAACAATGGTGCATAATGTTAACCCGCAAACTGTGGACACTGGTGCATAATTTTAACCCTCAAACTGTGGATAATGGTGCATCATGTTAATGCTCAAACTGTGGACACTGGTGCATAATGTTAACGCTCAAACTGTGGACACTGTTGCATAATGTTAATGCTCAAACTGAGAACACTGGTGCGTAATGTTAAAGCTCAAACTGTGGACACTGTTGCATAATGTTAATGCTCAAACTGAGAACACTGGTGTGTAATGTTAAAGCTCAAACTGTGGACACTGTTGCATAATGTTAACGATCAAACTGCAGGTACAAGTGCATAACGTTAACCCTCAAACTGTAACAATCACAACCTGCAGAAAGGTGTTTTTCAGAAAAAACGAAAGACTAACTGTACATTTAAATCATCTGGTGGGGCCTTATTACTCTAAAAAAATTATATTGCCAGCTGCTCAGGAATTTCCCTTTGTGCTTTAACCCTTATCTTGCTGTTCACGACAACACCTATATTTGCAAACAGTGTAGATCCAGATCAGGTGGCTTCTGAAGAAGCCACCTGATCAGGATCTACACTGTTTGGCATTCAGTTCATGAATTTGTAGCAATAAATTACATCAAGTAATTTGATAGGTTGATAGACAGAAATGGGTGTGGCTTAAATGAATATTCAGCAAGAGAAGGGTTAAGGGGTGAAAGAGTTAACCCGGGTTTAAAAAAACTATTCAGATAACATTTTCATATGTAGTAAATTGAGTACCACAAAGAATATAACATTGACAATATGTTAACCCTTGTCCTGCTGAATATTTAAATATGTCACACCCACTACTGATTATCAGCCAATCAGATTACTTGATGCAAATTATTGCAACAAATTCATAAACTGGATGGCAAACAATGAAGATCCTGATCAGATGGCTTCTTCAGAAGCCATCTGATCTGGATCTGCATTGTTTCAAAGATAAGGCATATCCGGGCTCAGCAGGACAAGGGTTAACATGTCTGTATAATGAACACCACCTGTAAAACACATTTTATGCAGAGAAAAGTGGGGTTTACAAGGGTATATATCATTTCCCTTATTTTCACTCAAAACATACAATGTGTGTATTCATTAGAACTGCCTTAATGAGGTGGTTCTATTGAGCACCTGCAATCTATGTTAGATGCAGAATATGAAAAATATCACACATTTATTCATCAGCCATGAAAAATGTGTATGTCACATGGGTCTGTTATCCATGACATCTGCTTTCCTTAAAAAGATGTTTTTATGCATTAACTGCTTCCTTTTTTATTGAAATCAAAAGGAACATTTTGGGACTTTGTTAAAATGTTTGACTTCAGTGATGGAATAATCACAAACAGATACAGCAAGTAAATCCTTGCATATCAGAAACATTGGCATTGGCTTACTGGCATTTAGTTCTGAAGGTATGACACATGCCAGAAAGTGGCAATATTCTAGTACTCATAACAATATTTTTGTACTAAAATGTGGAATATTTTTCTTGATGTTGTTCTGGAATTCAGTTTCACCTAGTGTTTGAAGGGTAAAGAGAAAGATATGGGCCTTGAAAAGTGAAAAGGGACTTCAGCATGATTCAGCATACTGTACACAAACATGGCAGAAGGGCATTATGAAGCTTTTTGTCAAAGACCATCTCTACACATAGAGTGAAGATTCTGACTAGACTACACAGATGCACAGGTGGCTGGGTGCACATACTTGAACACATAGTATTCATAGAAATGAGAAGTGTTATAATGACACCTTAACCCTTATCCCTGCCCCCCCCCCCACCCCACCCTTATCCCTGCCCCCACCCCCCCCCCCACCCCACCAATTGGGGCTTGTAGAAATAGATTGGGCTGCAAGGTGCTTCCAGGCAGAGCTGAAACATGAGTACTGGTAAACCGCATCCCAGGCACCCATATACACCCTTTTGGTTTCATTGGGAAGCAGGCTTGAGACTGATGTCATTTCATCTCAATGTTGGGTTAAAGTCCCACAAAATTGGAAGCAACGTCTCCAAAATTACCTAAATAGTCTGGACGGGGACGTTAAACTTCAGTTAAAAAAAATAACCCTTATTCTGCTGAATAAATTTAGCCACACCCATTACTAACTATCAGCCAGTCAAATTACTTCATTTATACTAATTTATTTTAGTTCGATTGCGATGGAAGCTGCAAGCTTATTTAATCTCTCTTGAACACTTCACACGCGCTTGAGAGAGGCAGTGACTATTACACCACTGCTACCCATTTACCCCTGGGTGGAGTGAGGCAGTGTCATTACGTGTCTTGCCCAAGGACACACCTCGATACCGGGTGCCACATTCGAATGCACAACCTCTCTATCATGAGTCGAACGCTTTAACCACTGCGCTATTTAGGCAAATTACTTGATTTATTATGTATTTGTTCAATCCATAAACTGCATAGATCCTGATCAGAATTGGCTTCTTCTGATCAGGATCAACACTGTTTGTAAAAGTAGGGGTTGTTGTGATCAGTGGGATAAGGGTGAACTTGGTCATGAATGAGAGGACAAGGACTTTTTCTTCATTTACTATACTTGTTTTCACCCACATTATTGTTAACTCAAGTACTCCTTACCCTGCTTGTTCTAAAACTTGAACAAGAACAATTAACTATCCAACATTGTCACTGGATGAGTGGCAAATGGTGTAGAATCTGATGAGATGCTGCATTCTTCAGCATCTCATCTAGGTCTACACTGTTTGCTCAGGCCTCTTTGCCTGAATAGTGAGCTTTTGTCCTAGTGGGCTTCCATTAAGGTCTGTTGTTTCATGTTTGTGTTTCTTTCCCTTTGGTGTCTCTGATGGGAGCTGTGGATTAATTGTATTGATTCCTGATCATTAAATTCACTTCTATTTTGTCTGTTCCCTGGTGAAGCCAAGTTTTCAAGAAAATCATGAAGACAATAGCTTAAGTTCACTGAATAGTTTGTTTACAGGATAATTGTGGGGATGATCTAGATATATGGAACACCTGTATAAATTGTTTATTTTCTACTTCCTGTTAACATTTACCTGACATTTACTGGCCACCACCTTCTCAAAAAGCCTGTGCCATGTCAGAAACAATACAGTCTGCTTCTCATTTTAGAGCCAGTCTATCTTGTTTTTTTTTTGTTTTTTTTTCAGAAATTAACCCATTTTGTCCTGAATAGAATCTTCCGCATAGCACAGGACCACATTGCAATTTAGGGATGTCAAGTTGAATTATTCTTAGGCAGTAAAATCCTAAAAGTTAGGACACCTTGAGAACTTGTTGTAATTCTCCAAAACTTTTAACAAGTTGTTTGGTGATCCAGCAAATGGAATAGCAGATAATTATAGCAGATGGAATAGCAAACAGTGTAGACCCTGATCAGACTGCTCCTGACTGGGTCTGCACTGTTTGCTTAGGCCTATCTTTCCCAATACTTGGATCATTGTGGTAGTGTAAAGGCCCTGATCACATTCTGGACCTGATTTGTTGCCAATGTCCAATAATGGATTTTTCTATCTAAAATCGGTTTTTGTTTTGTAATGTCCCTATTAACACTACATAGGTCATTTTGCAGACGTAAATGCTTCCTATTTTGTGGGAATCTTACCCACTTCAAGCCCTGCTGCCCAATGAAACCAATAGGGTTTATATCCATTGATGGTATGTCTTGCAGTACTTCGCCTGGGCAGGCTTAGACCTCCTAAGTGGTTTTCGAGGACTCGTGTGGTTGGTATGGTTCTTATTTCATTTAGCACCAATTTCATGCTGAGCTGAGTTGAGCATGGACTTTGGAGTCAAGAAGAACTGAATTAATTGAACTAGCTTTTTTCTGTAAGTGAAGGCCCACTTTAGAAGAAAAAGCAAGATCTGCATGTATGTGGTCAGAGTCCTGTTTTTTTTCCTGGTTGCTGTATTCTTATAGTTGTTCTGTATATTGGACAATCATACTTGGACATCGTGTTACATAATATTAAGACATTAATTTCTTGCTGCATGTGATGTATTGTGCACTGTTAAAATTTGCTTCCTCTAACCCATTGTATATGGGACATGGTCAAGATCAGCATGTGACGTCTGACTGCAAATAGTACAGCCATTTCTAAAATACATTTCTATAAATAACTCAACCTGACACCCCTATTAAAAGTTCAAAATGGACTCCTACTGTACAATGTATTAAGTGAGGAAGATTCTGTTCAGCTTAAAATGGGTTACCGTATTTACCGTATATGTATTTGGTCATTCGTCCGACATATAGGACAAAGCAAAGAAAGTGATCTAAGAATATAATCTGGCATCCAAAATTAGTAGGGCAAATGCATGCTGTTCTTGCAGCAGGTGTGTGTGTGTTAGGGGGGTGGGTGTGGAAGGGATGGGTGTGGGCTGTCTTGTGTTTTTTTTCCTATCTTTGCTTTTCTTATGCACCATCTCATGGGAGATAGCTCAAGATGGCCAATTTATTGAAGGCTGGGCCATTAACCCACCATCTGGTTGAGGGCAATCTCACTTAGTACTGGCTAACTGCTTAGAGGGTTGAAGCCACAAGTGCTTACTGGCTCAACATGATTGCATTGCTGGTTATGCACCAGTCATTTGTAACCACTGCCCCACACCACCTACAGGGAAGAGCGGGGACAATGACTTTTCACTTCTCACAGCCCTGCTAGAAGTCCTGCACTGAAGGGACCTCCTGACTGTCATTGACCCGCTGTTTATAATAGTTGATTCCAAAACTCCTGCATTAAGCCGGCACTACGGGGGAACACAGCACATTAGCCCCGCTATCCCCCACCCATCCCCGTCGGTGGGGGAGGGGGGGGGGTTGTTTTACAAATGACTAGTGCCTTACTTGGCCATGAAACCATCACACATACACATAATGACAAAGAAGTCTAAAATGTGTCTGTTCTCATTGGCAAAATGGAACCAGCAACATTATATATATGAAAAAAGTTACCTATGCATTCTCAATTTATGTTCTTCAAAAATAATGCTGCCATTCGCAAATATGTAGGCCTAGACATGCATGGCTTCTTATGCACTCAGGTGCATTACATGAAGCAACCTCAAAGTCTCCTTTACATGTGGTTCTGTTCACCAAAGACTCAGGCAAGCCTGCACTTAAGTGAAGGCTTGCCAGACTGTCTTTGCTGAAAATTAAGTGCAGACATACCTGAGCCTTTTCTGAAATTAAGTGCAGGCTTGCCAGAGCCTTTGCTGAAATTAGATGTAGGCTTGCCTGAGCCTTTGCTGAACTTAAGTGCAGGCTTGCCAGAGCTTTTGCTGAAATTAGATGTAGGCTTGCCTGAGCCTTTGCTGAACTTAAGTGCAAGCTTACCAGAGCCTTTGCTGAACTTAAGTGCAAGCTTACTAGAGCCTTTGCTGAAATTAAGTGCTGGCTTACCAGAGCCTTTGCTGAAATTAAGTGCAGGCTTGCCAGAGCCTTTGCTGAAATTAGATGTAGGCTTGCCTGAGCCTTTGCTGAACTTAAGTGCAGGCTTGCCAGAGCTATTGCTGAAATTAGATGTAGGCTTGCCTGAGCCTTTGCTGAACTTAAGTGCAGGCTTACCTGAGCCTTTGCTGAACTTAATTGCAGACTTACCTGAGCTTTTGCTGAACTTAGATGCAGGCTTACCTGAGCCTTTGCTGAAATTAAGTGCAGGCTTACCCGAGCCATTGCTTAAATTAAGTTCAGGCTTACCTGAGCCTTTGCTGAAATTAGATGCATGCTTGCCTGAGCCTTTGCTGAACTTAAGTGCAGGCTTACCTGAGCCTTTGCTAAAATTACTTGCAGGCTGGTCAGAGCCTTTGCTGAACTTAAGTTCAGGCTTACCTGAGCCTTTGCTGATATTAAGTGCAGGCTTGCTAGAGCTTTTGCTGAAATTAAGTGCAGGCTTGTCTGAGCCTTTGCTGAAATTAAGTACAGGCTTGCCTGTGCCTTAATTTGCTGAAAAAAATGGTATTTCCATGAGCTTGCTTATTCATGAGTTGGTTTACTTGTTTCGACTTCTCCAAGTCAAGTTCCAAGAAAAAATCTTGGCAATGGAACAGAATTGTCACCCTAAGTAATTGTTGTTATTACAAATAATAGCTGGTGATATTTTATGGGAGTTTTTTATGAGGGAGATTCCAGAAATATTCACAAATTACTCTGTGTTTACAAACTTAATCAGAGGTTATGAACTTCATCAACAGGTGATCCAAAATCTACCTGTGTGATATCAATCTTTATTGTCTGTTTGTTGATTACTTCAGAAAAAAATCTTATCAGGAATCAGAAAAAAAAAAAACTTCGGAGTTCATGATGCTAAATAGAGATTTTGGCTTTGGTTGGCTTGTTTACATATTTGAATATGACTGTGGCTATTTGTTTTCTGGTTGAAAGTAAAGATTCGCACTCAAGCCCCACCTCCCATAGCTGAGTGGTGTTGGTGTTCGATGGGAAGGGACGTATGTATACATATTGCACATAAAAGCCAATTTTTTCTTGGGATGTCGGAGCAGTTCTGGGTGTAGTTGTCTAACAATGTCAGTAGTAAACAAATAATTGAAACTGATCATTTAATATTGCAAATTTACTAATTTGTTTGCTGGATAAAATTTGTGAGTAACTTTTGCAAAACCTACTCAAGTTTTTCCAGCAAAAATACTATAGTATTAAGTAGATTATTATTATTATTACTTTTATTATTCGTATTAGAAACTGTACTTGCCTAAGGACGGTTAACATTTTGATTTAATGTGTTAATTAAACTGGCAGTGCTTTGAAGAAAGGGACCCAGAGAGTTGAACAGTAAATGATTTGTTTGCAAAAATGGGTTGGAAGTGTGGGGGCACTATTCTTCTTCGTATAGGTTAGAAGTCATGAAGAGATTTCTTCACAAGTAAGAATCTGCGAAGTATGTTCTGCCAGGCAAACCAAGAGGTCAGGTTTACCATTTACAGCTTGGCCAGAGCAAAAGGATAAAATCTGACAGGCTGCCAGTAAATGCATTTTAAGTTGTAATGTTTCAAATGAAGGATGTTTGCTGCTGATATACTGGCCCATTCTACATGTGTTTTCACCTGAGGAGCATGCCAAATTTGCCCTTTTTGACACTGGTATGTAGTTAACCAGTGGGTGGGATATAACATTACCATCAATAAACCTGCCAGACACTGTGATGGGCAGTTTAACTCTTAAACTACCTATCACAGCTGTTGCAGATGGGTCATTTTCATGTCTTTCCCTTGTTCATGTGAATCATCTGTTGACAGATGATTCACATGAAATGTCAAGCCATGCCAAGTCTGATTTTCTCTGAAAAATAAAAAAAAATGAGTGCTGGTCTGCTGTGCAGTTTTCTTTGATGCTGCGAGGTTGATAAGCTTATTGCTTTCAATAAGCACTTGTCATTAATGCTGCTGGGATATCTAGTAGATCTAGCACTACAAACAAACATATCTTTGTTGATAGATCTGGCCATTAATAGGTGGAGCCAGGTTAAAAGTACACCACAGCTTCATACAAACTTTGTAAGCTCCTGCCATCAGGACTGGGCTGTAGCAGAGCTGAAACCGACCGGTAAAATTGGAAGTAACGTCTCCAAAATGACATTTAAAAATATATATATATAGATTATATACAAAAATTACTACTTATGTTCAATTTTGTGTTTAATATGTAATTTTTATTCAGAATTATGTATTAGAAGATTTCAGTTTAGCAAGGGGTTCCCCAATGATTTGGCTGTTTCTGATAGGAAAGGGAATTAGTATGTGGAGAAAAATGGGTCAGCTAGGACACTGGTGTAAAAATAGACCTGTTTGAATATTGTGAAAGAGAGGGGTAGCCCTGCCAGGTAACCTTAAAACAAGATATCATCATCATTTGTGGTCCCTGCCCATCGGGGCTTGAAGAAATATATGGGCTGCATGATGCTTCCATGCAGAGCTGAAACCAACCCGCACACAAGTACTGGTAAACCGCTTAGAGGATCTAAGCCTGCCCGGGCAAAGTGGTGCGAGTCGGTCTGTCAATGCTTATAAACCCTATTGGTTTCATTGGGCGTCAGGGCTTGAGATGTCATTTTATCTCAATGTCGGGTAAAAGTCCCACAAAATTGGAAGCAACATCCCCAAAATGACCTTTACAGTGTTAATGGGGACGTTAAACCTCACATCAAACAAATCATCATCATTTGTGAAAAAGAGCAACTTGGGTTGCTGGTGTTCCATATTTCAATTCCGTAGTCAGATACCAATTGAGCTTTTCTTTTGCATCTTCTGGTGCTTGTGTAGTTAACCCTTTTTGTACCAAATGGAATCTTCCTCCTTATATATACATGTAGTAGGAGTCCATTTCAAAATTTAGGGGTGTCAGGTTGTGTTTTCTTCAAAATTTATTTGGAAAATTGCTGAACAGTTTGCAAACAGTGGAGGCCGTGATCAGACACTGCATTCTGCGGCGTCTGATCTTGCTTGGCCTGCACTGTTTGCCAGGTTACCCGTTTAGGGGTTTCTGGTACAAAATGGACTAATGGTCAGCTGTGTTGGGACTATAGGGAGCAAGGGTCCTCAACATGTGAACATACTGTATCTTAGAAAGGATCTACACTGTTTGTCATTCACTTTGTAAATTTGTAGGATAAACTACATCAAGCAATTTGATTGGTGGGTGGTCAGAAAGGTGTGGCAAACCAAATGTACTCAGCAGGACAAGTGCTAACCCATTTTATAAGGGAAACTCCAAAATGGGTTTAACTAGCAATAGTGCAGGCCTAGATCAGACACTGTAGAGTGCATCATCTGGTCAGGGCCTTCACTGTTTGCAAAAAGTTCAAACTGTTTTAAATCAGTTTCTAAAATTAGTTGAACCTGGTATGTATACCCCTTAATATTTTAAATGGACTCATGCTATATATCCTTAGGACTGCCGGGCATTTTTGAAACCATGACTAAAATGGGGGTAGGGGAGAACATTTCGCCCTAGAACCCGATCTTTTGGTTCATTTAGTCTTGTCTAGCCCGTTTTCAATAGAAGACAAAATGTACTGTTCGGTATGTGAAAACAAACTTTCTGATGACGTCATAGGTCATGGCGCAGGGGTCACGCTATGCTAAAACATGCTCACGGACTTCTTTTTTTTTTTTTTTTTTTTTTTTTTTTGCGTTTTTCTCAACCTAATTTTCCTCTCGTTTTCTATCATTTTACCTTATGTACGTTTCACTCTTTTGTACCTATTCTCGACATGTCTTTGTTTTGGCCGCACTTGTTTCGTACAGACAGCACGCCGTCTCAAAGAACATGGGGCAGAATGGCAATTTCAGAGGCTAATTTTTTCGACTTTTTGCCAGGTTTGGAAGCCTCTGGTCCTGTTCCAGTATCTCTTAGAGGATTGATATGCATGTTGCAAACAGTTGTTGGAATACCCTATTCAAAAACACCCTTATCAAAAGTATGGTTGAATATGGGAAAGAATGAGGGTCGTTCAAAAAGTTTTTGGCAGCAATTACGCAAAAATACGCTATGGTAGTGGAAAGGATATGGTGAAGTTATTTAGAACAGCGGAACTAGCCGTTTTAAACTTGAAATCTTTATTTTTCGACATATTTTGTTGAAATATGAGGAAATCGGGGCAATTTACAGGGATTTTCACTTTTTCACCATATCCTTAGGACTGCCGGGCATTTTTGAAACCATGACTAAAATGGGGGTAGGGGAGAACATTTCGCCCTAGAACCCGATCTTTTGGTTCATTTAGTCTTGTCTAGCCCGTTTTCAATAGAAGACAAAATGTACTGTTCGGTATGTGAAAACAAACTTTCTGATGACGTCATAGGTCATGGCGCAGGGGTCACGCTATGCTAAAACATGCTCACGGACTTCTTTTTTTTTTTTTTTTTTTTTTTTTTTTGCGTTTTTCTCAACCTAATTTTCCTCTCGTTTTCTATCATTTTACCTTATGTACGTTTCACTCTTTTGTACCTATTCTCGACATGTCTTTGTTTTGGCCGCACTTGTTTCGTACAGACAGCACGCCGTCTCAAAGAACATGGGGCAGAATGGCAATTTCAGAGGCTAATTTTTTCGACTTTTTGCCAGGTTTGGAAGCCTCTGGTCCTGTTCCAGTATCTCTTAGAGGATTGATATGCATGTTGCAAACAGTTGTTGGAATACCCTATTCAAAAACACCCTTATCAAAAGTATGGTTGAATATGGGAAAGAATGAGGGTCGTTCAAAAAGTTTTTGGCAGCAATTACGCAAAAATACGCTATGGTAGTGGAAAGGATATGGTGAAGTTATTTAGAACAGCGGAACTAGCCGTTTTAAACTTGAAATCTTTATTTTTCGACATATTTTGTTGAAATATGAGGAAATCGGGGCAATTTACAGGGATTTTCACTTTTTCACCATATCCTTAGGACTGCCGGGCATTTTTGAAACCATGACTAAAATGGGGGTAGGGGAGAACATTTCGCCCTAGAACCCGATCTTTTGGTTCATTTAGTCTTGTCTAGCCCGTTTTCAATAGAAGACAAAATGTACTGTTCGGTATGTGAAAACAAACTTTCTGATGACGTCATAGGTCATGGCGCAGGGGTCACGCTATGCTAAAACATGCTCACGGACTTCTTTTTTTTTTTTTTTTTTTTTTTTTTTGCGTTTTTCTCAACCTAATTTTCCTCTCGTTTTCTATCATTTTACCTTATGTACGTTTCACTCTTTTGTACCTATTCTCGACATGTCTTTGTTTTGGCCGCACTTGTTTCGTACAGACAGCACGCCGTCTCAAAGAACATGGGGCAGAATGGCAATTTCAGAGGCTAATTTTTTCGACTTTTTGCCAGGTTTGGAAGCCTCTGGTCCTGTTCCAGTATCTCTTAGAGGATTGATATGCATGTTGCAAACAGTTGTTGGAATACCCTATTCAAAAACACCCTTATCAAAAGTATGGTTGAATATGGGAAAGAATGAGGGTCGTTCAAAAAGTTTTTGGCAGCAATTACGCAAAAATACGCTATGGTAGTGGAAAGGATATGGTGAAGTTATTTAGAACAGCGGAACTAGCCGTTTTAAACTTGAAATCTTTATTTTTCGACATATTTTGTTGAAATATGAGGAAATCGGGGCAATTTACAGGGATTTTCACTTTTTCACCATATCCTTAGGACTGCCGGGCATTTTTGAAACCATGACTAAAATGGGGGTAGGGGAGAACATTTCACCCTAGAACCCGATCTTTTGGTTCATTTAGTCTTGTCTAGCCCGTTTTCAATAGAAGACAAAATGTACTGTTCGGTATGTGAAAACAAACTTTCTGATGACGTCATAGGTCATGGCGCAGGGGTCACGCTATGCTAAAACATGCTCACGGACTTCTTTTTTTTTTTTTTTTTTTTTTTGCGTTTTTCTCAACCTAATTTTCCTCTCGCTTTCTATCATTTTACCTTATGTACGTTTCACTCTTTTGTACCTATTCTCGACATGTCTTTGTTTTGGCCGCACTTGTTTCGTACAGACAGCACGCCGTCTCAAAGAACATGGGGCAGAATGGCAATTTCAGAGGCTAATTTTTTCGACTTTTTGCCAGGTTTGGAAGCCTCTGGTCCTGTTCCAGTATCTCTTAGAGGATTGATATGCATGTTGCAAACAGTTGTTGGAATACCCTATTCAAAAACACCCTTATCAAAAGTATGGTTGAATATGGGAAAGAATGAGGGTCGTTCAAAAAGTTTTTGGCAGCAATTACGCAAAAATACGCTATGGTAGTGGAAAGGATATAGGGTGGAAGATTCCATTCAGTACAAAAAGGGTTAAAGGAAAATGGATACACTTGACGTTCTGGCATATTTGCCAAGGATTCTTTGGTTGCTAGTAAATGCAGTGATCTTATTTGGGTCTACAGTGTTTTCTAGTGTCCCAGCATAATCTCCCCGGTCCATGTTTTACAGATTATCTTTACACCGCACACTGACATTTACAATGACAAGAATATGGTGGCTATGAATAGCCATAACATGGAATTTTTATACATTCTTAGCAATAGTCAGGTTGACAATAGCAGGCAAGGAAGCTTCTTGCATATTAACCCTTGTCCTGCTGAATATTTTAATCTGCCGCACCCACTACCTATTATCAACCAATCAGATGAAACTTATTGCAACAAAATCACAATGTGAATGACAAACAATGTAGATCCTGATCAGATGGCTTCTTCAGAAGCCATCTGATCTGGATCTACATTGTTTGAAAAATAAGGCATATCTGGGCTCAGCAGGACAAGGGTTAATAACTTAAAATATGTTGATTAATGAACAGTCAACTTAAAAAAGGGTCTACTTATAAAGAAAAGAACTACTGTAATAATCCTAAGTATTGGGACAGACAGGCCTTAGCAGACAGTGTAGACCTAGATCAGACTGCTCCTGAAGGAGCAGTCTGATCAGGGTCTACACTGTTTGCAATTCTGTGTGCACTTTTAGACTCCTTGCTGGATGGTGAAACAGATTTGTTGAAATTTTAGGAGAATTACTGCAAAACCTCAAGTGTCACAATTTTTAGGATTAAGTTTTTCATCAATGCCACAACTACCAGGCAGGGGCATCAGTGTCTCTTGACACACGTCTACCATAAAAATCCAAAAAATTCGGACAATTCTCTTAAAATTTTAACAAATATGTTTCACAATCCAGCTAGGAGTTCAAATGGCAAATAGTGTAGACCCTGATCAGACTGCTCCTTCAGGAGCAGTCTGATCTGGGTCAGCACTGTTTGCTTAGGCCTGTCTGTCCCAATACCTATGACAAGCTACAAAAACATTTTTGGAAAAGTTGCCTATCTTGAAGATGTATCCAGTTCCCAAAGTATGCCTATGCAAAATGTTCTGAGCATAACATTTTTACAAACATGAGTCAAGAATTTCCAGGGCAATAATTTCCTCGATGAAACTGTCTATATATAGCTTGCATAGATTTTATCATGACTGTGTATGGTAAAGACAAGAGTGTTTTGTGCACCATTTGAAAAGTTAATAAAAAATTATTTCCTGAATGCAAGTACTGTGGTTTTATTCAGGATGACTGACGTAAATACACTTAAGTTTTGTTTTTGCTAATCATGCTAATTGAAAGGAAAAAAAAAAAAAGGAGGGGGAAGAAAATTTTTTTTTTTGTTCATTTCTTTATCTTAGTTTCATAACATCTTGTACGGGCCTCCGTGGCCTAGTGGATAAGAGCGCTGACTCTTAGTCATTAGGTCTCTCACCGCCATAGGTTCGAGCCTCACTCGGGCCACGTGTGAGACGCCAAGTTCTGCAACGGAAGGTCAGGTGGTTTTTCTCCGGGTACTCGGTTTATGCCCACCTCTGATTAACGATCGGCTCGATATGAGTGAAATAATCTTGAAAGGGTCGTAAATTCCAAACCCAAAAAAAAAAAAATAACATCTTGTATTCCTTTCTGTTTGATAGAAAAAAAAATCAGAGATTGACCAACAGTTTATCTCGTGATGTCATATTTTATACTTGGGTAAAAGCATTTGCTTAAAGCTGTATTTTAACCAACTTCAGCCCTCACCATACCGAAGCCGGATTTATTCTTTTTTTCAAAACAGTATAGTTCCAGATCAGCTGGCTTCTTGGTAAAATTGAAATCATGCCCCACATGGCTGAAGTATAGCAGTGGAGCACCGTCTCAGAAGCATTAGGTCTCTGTATGGTTATGTGTGAGATGCCAAGTTCTGCAATTTGCAGGCTCGGATCACCAGTTGCCGTACAGATATCATACTTGGCATGTATACCTGACAAGACTTTCGGCCCCCGCCCATCGGGATTTGGAGAAATAGATTGGGCTGCATCATATGCTTCCACACAGAGCTGAAACCAACCATATATGAGTACTGGTAACCCGCTTAGGAGGTCTAATACTGCCCAGGTAAAACTGTTCATGCATATAAATCCTATTGGTTTCATTGGGCGGTAGGGCTTGAGATGTCATTTCATCTCAATGTGGGGTAAAGTCCCACAAAATTGGAAGAACATCTCCAAAATGACCTAAATAGTGTTGATGGTAAACCTCAAATCAAACAAACAAAACTGACAAGTGGTACCAGTGTTTTTTACCTTGTGAGCTTTGACGCATTGACAAGCACAGTGACTGTTCAGCTGGTGTTAGGGAGGAGAGCATTCATGTTCACAAACACATCTTATTCTGTTTTTTTTTTTGTTTTTTTTTATTTTTTAATTATGGTATTTTCTTAAGTTTCCTAACAAGTATCAATCTTTCCAAGTTTCGATTTGTCAAAATTTTAAAAATTAATCATTAAGGGTTTTCTCAAGGTTACAGCACATGATAAATTCTATTAACTTCCAAGTGTTATTAAGTAGTTTTACCCACTTATATTTTCACCAATTGAATTTTAGTGTTTCAAGTGTTCTTCTTATGTTTTGCATATAAACTGTTTGGGCGCCAAACCAATCTCAGTTTTGTATTCCGGTTGCATCAAATGCTCTTGTTGTTTCTGATTTGGTTTAAAAATCTGTTTCCATGATGAAGATAAAAGGAATGGTAAGAAGTGTTTTATTGTCTGATAATTTAATGTCTTTTGTTCTTTGCTATGGTACACATGTAAATGATTTTTAAGAAATGGTTCAACCCATTTAGTACCGGAAATCCCAAAAGGGGTAGTTGGCAAACAGTGGCAAAATGCGGCATCTGATCAGGGCCTCCTACATTGTCTGCAAAAAGTGCAGCTATTTTCCGAAATTTTTTGGAGAAAATACAACCTGACGCCCCTAAATTTTGGAATGGACTCCTGGTATACATAAGGAGGAATATTCCATTTGGTACAAAAAGGGTTAACGGTTTAATGGAAGTCGGTCATTTAGGGTTACCCTAAGAAAGTTTTGCCATTTGTTTTTAATAGAGAATTGACTGTGTGCATGTTGTATAGTTTGGCAGCTGAACACTTGAAGCATTACAGCAATGTTTAGAGCAAATGGCAATTTTAGGTCTGAAATTATTTTTCAGAGAAAAAGGGGATTGACATTTCATCTGGCCAGCATTGAATCATCTGCATATGTGATATCAAGTTTTATTATTATGATAAACCCATGTGACAAAGTGCTTGTTTTCACATCTCTAGAATGGCTACTTTTCTGATGAAAATCTGTGATATTTTTCTATAAATACCACAAACATATAGGTTGTGGGAGCTTGTTAGAACCGCCTCATTGAGGCGGTTCTAACAAGCTCCCACAACCTATGTCTTGGGGCAGAAAGAAGAAAAATATTGTACACCTGCAAACCCCAGTTTTCTCCTAAAGTGGGGTTTAAAGTGATGTTCATTTCACAGACTTGTTCACATTTATGTGACTCATCCGTCTCTTATAATATCAATTTCAAGCTTAACCCTTAACTTGCTGAATATTCATTTAAGCCACACCCATTTCTGTCTATCAACCAATCAAATTACTTGATGTAATTTATTGCTACAAATTCATAAACTGAATGTCAAACAGTGTAGATCCTGATCAGATGGCTTCTTCAGAAGCCATCTGATCTGGATCTACACTGTTTGCAAAGATAGGGGTAGTCGTGAACAGCAAGATAAGGGTTAAAATATTTTCTCTGTAAAATATTTGAAAAGGACCTCTTCAGATGTCTTGAGTTAACCATCCAACAATTGTCTTCTGCTGATAACTTAAACCCTTATCCTGCTGAATAATTAATCTAGTGGCACCCATTTCTGACTTTGAACCAATCAGATTACTTCATGTAATTTATTCCTACAAATTCACAAACTAAATGTCCAACAGTGTAGATCCTGATCAGAAGGATTCTGATCTGCATCTAAACTGTTTGCACAAGTAGTGGTTGTCATGACCAGCAAGTTAAGGATTAAAATTCATTGTTGCAAACAGTTTTGACCCACTGATCAGGGTCTGCATGGTTTGATTGAACAAGTGCAGCAGAGGACATAAACAGATAACAGTTCTACATGAATATAGAATATTTTTGGATCAGAAAATGATACCCATTGAGTAAAGAAAGAAAGGATCATTGATAAGTGCCACATCATTGGCAGTAACCCTTCTCTTGCTGAATATTCAGTTTAACCACACCCATTTCTGACTTTGAACCAATCGGATTAGTTGATTCAATTTATTTTTACAAAGCCATAAACTTATGTCAAACAGTGTAGATCCTGATCAGATGGCTTCTTCAGAGGCCATCTGATCTGGATCTACACTGTTTCCAAAGATAGGGGTTGTCGTGAACAGCATGATAAAAGTTAAACATTGTTGTGTTACAAATTGTAAAATATTCCCATTTCCTAATGAAAAAGGAAAACTGTTGTTTAACCAATTGTATACTAGTGGACTCTTCCATTGCTATATGTTGGGCCAGTCCACTTGTCATATAAGGGGTGTCAGGTCTATTTTTTCGTTCTAATGTTCTATTTTTGACGGAAAATTCTGTTAGCAAATAGCGCAGGCCCTGATCTGGACCTGCACTGTTTGCCAAGGTACTCCTCTGGGGGGTCCCCCCACCCCCTAAACACATAACAGTCTGTGATTTATCAGAACATTACTTTACTTCAGGGATGTATAGACATGTGACTATTAATTACTCCTGTATGATTCCATTGATTGGGTTTTATTGTCTATCATGATTATTATTCCCAGATGCAGAGATGATTTAGTTCACCATTTAGTTTGTGTTATACATATTCTAGGGGTTACCGAATTTCTTATGATATAAGCTTTTGGTTTGACATTAGGAGCTATCAGGTTATTATCATAAAGCTTTAATCAATCAGTATGGCAAAAATTCCATGTTTTCCGTGAAAAATGTGACCAGCTCCTGAGATTTTTTTCAGAAAAACAACAACAACACAGTATTGTGCTTGCTATAGAACAGTTGATAATTGACCACCAAGACATTTGACTAAAAATCTCACTGTATGTATCTTTTCAGAAAAGTGTGGTGCCACAGATGCAAAGTTTGTCCCAGATGTTTGACCGTGCTGGTGGGGGTTATGGCTGTCAGAGTACGAACTGCAATGAAAATGATGTAAGTTTTTGTTTGTTTGATTTGAGGTTTAACGTCCCCGTCAACACTGTAAAGGTCATTTTGGAGACGTTGCTTCCAATTTTGTGGGACTTTTACCCGACATTGAGATGAAATGACATCTCAAGCCCTGTCGCCCAATGAAACCAATAGGGTTTATTAGCATGGACGGTCCGCCTCGCACCGCGGTTCCTGGACAGGCTTAGATCCTCTAAGCGGTTTACCAGTACTAGTATGCGGGCCGGATTCAGCTCTGCGTGGAAGCATCATGCAGCCCATATATTTCTTCAAGCCCCTATGGGCGGGGTCTTAAATGATGTAAGTTATCTGCCCTTGAATTTTCAGTAGGATGCCAATCACGACAATTGTCATCTGCTTTTTAGCTCCCCTGTCACGTAGTGACAAGGTGAGCTTTTGTGATCACTTTTTGTCCGTCGTCCGTCGTGCGTGTGTGCGTGCGTGTGTGCGTGTGTGCGTAAACTTTTTCTTCAAACAACATCTCCTCCTAAACCGCTGATCAGATTTTGACCAAACTTCACAGGAATGATCCTTAGGTGGTCCCCTTTCAAAGTTGTTCAAATGGTTCCGGTCTGTTGCACATCTAGGTCACAGGAGCTAAAAATAGATTTTTTAAATGAAAACTTTAAAAATCTTCTTCTCTGAAACCGCAAGGCCCAGGTCTTCGATATTTGGTATGAAGCTTCATCTAGTGGACCTCTACCAAGATTGTTCAAATTATAGTCCTGGGTCGAAAATCGTCCCCGCCCCGGGGTCCTTTGGTTTTACATAGGCTATATAGGGAAAATCTTAAAAATTCTTCTTCTCTGAAACCGCAAGGCCCAGGTCTTTGATATTTGGTGTGAAGCTTCAACTAGTGGACCTCTACCAAGATTGTTCAAATTATAGCCCTGGGGCCAGAAATGCCCCCGCCCTGGGGGCCTTTGGTTTTACATATGCTTATATAGGGAAAATCTTCTTCTCTGGAACCGCAAGACCCAGATCTTGGACATTTGGTGTGAAGCTTCATCTAGTGGACCTCTATCAAGATTGTTCAAATTATAGCCCTGGGGCCAAAAACGCCCCGCCCCGGGGGCCTTTGGTTTTACATAGGCTTATATAGGGAAAATCTTTAAAAATCTTCTTCTCTGGAACCGCAAGGCCCAGATCTTGGATATTTGGTATGAAGCGCCATCTAATGGACCTCTTTCAAGATTGTTCAAATTATAGCCCTGGGGCCAAAAATGCCCCCGCCCCGGGGGCCTATGGTTTTACATAGGCTTATATAGGGAAAATCTTTAAAAATCTTCTTTTCTGAAACCGCAAGGCCCAGGTCTAGTGGACCCCTACCAAGATTGTTCAAATTATTTTGCTTGGGCCAAAAATGCCCCCGCCCCGGGGCCCTTTGGTTTTACATGGGCTTATATAGGGAAAATCTTTAAAAATCTTCTTCTCTGAAACTGCAAGGCCCAGGTCTTTGCTATTTGGTATGAAGCTTCATCTAGTGGACCCCTACCAAGATTGTTCAAATTATAGTGCTGGGGCCAAAAATGCCCCGCCCTGGGGCCCTTTGGTTTTACATAGGCTTATGTAGGGAAAATCTTTAAACATCTTCTTCTCTGAAACTGCAAGGCCAAGGTCTTTGATATTTGGTATGAAGCTTCATCTGGTGGACCTCTACCAAGATTGTTCAAATTATAGCCCTGGGACCAAAATGCCCCCCCCCCACCCCCCTCCGGGGCCCTTTGGTTTTACATAGACTTATAAAGGGAAAATCTTGAAAAATCTTCTTCTCTGAAACCACAAGGCCTAGGTCTTTGATATTTGGTATGGAGCTTCAGCTAGTGGACCTTTACCAAGATTGTTCAAATTATAGCCCTGAGGCCAAAAATGCCCCCGCCTCGGGGCCTTTTGGTTTTACATAGACTTATATAGGGAAAATCTTTCAAAATTTTCTTCTGTGAAACCACAAGGCCTAGGTCTTCGATATTTGGTGTGAAATTTCATCTAGTGGACCTCTATCAAGATTGTTCAAATTATAGCCCTTGGGCCCAAAATGCCCCCGCCCCAAGACCCTTTGGTTTCACATAGACTTATATAGGAAAATCTTTAAAAATCTTCTTCTCTGAAACTGCAAGACCCATGTCTTTGATATTTGGTATGAAGCTTCATCTAGTGGACAATCAAGCCTTTATTGATATTTGGTATGAAGCTTCACCTTTTAGACCTCCCTCAACATTATACACATTATAACCTTGGGGTCAATAATGGCCCTCCCCAGGGCCCACTTGTTACTCTATGGATCAGGTGAGCGATCCAGGGCCATCATGGCCCTCTTGTTTCCTGTTTTATCGTGTGCCAGTTACTTTAAAAGCCATTGTTGCAAACAGAGTGGATTCTGATCAGACTGCTCTAGGAGCAGTCTGATCTGAATCCACACTATTTGCCTGTATGCAAAAATAGTTTTAAAAAGTTTGCAAGAAGACAACCAGACGAGATAAACAGAAGACATAAACAGAACCGAAGACATTTTCAAATGGCATAATGGGTTAATACAACCCATGAAAGACGGTATTGATGAGCATTCATTGGTCAACCTATTTTGAAGATTCCGTCCCTTCAGCACTTAATACCATCCCTTGTTGGTCATTTTGAGTCGTTTCCCAGAGAAAGGGAGAAAAGATATAGAAGATAAACTAGAGGAGACAAAAGGTGAAGGACAGGGGAGAAAGAAGAAAATGAATGGAGGTGCAGAAACTTAACCCTTATCTTGCTGAATATTCATTTAAGCCACACCCATTTCTGTCTATCGACCAATCAAATTACTTGATGTAATTTATTGCTGCAAATTCATAAACTAAATGCCAAACAGTGTAGATCCTGATCAGATGGCTTCTGAAGAAGCCATCTGATCTGGATCTACACTGTTTGCAAAGATAGGGGTTGTTAAGGGTTAAGAAATAACAACACCCCCCCTCTTCCCTTACTGGTGCAAGGACAGCAGGCCTTGTTCAACTGCAAGCCAATCCCTGTGATGCAAGAAACATGACAACCTTTGCCTCACCCACACACTCCCAATGTGATAGGGAGAAACAAATTTTCCAGAGAGGGACTATTGACTAGCATCCCTATGCAAAATAGTCATTTTCTTCATCTTCCTTTGTCTCCCAATAAAGTTAACCCTTCTCTTGCTGAATATTAGTTTTAGCCACACCCATCTCTGACTTTCAACCAATCAGATTACTTGATGTAATTTATTCCTACAAATTCATAAACTGAATTCTTCAGAAGCCATCTGATCTGGAGCTACACTGTTTCCAAAGATATGGGTTGTCGTGAACAGCATGATAAGAGTTATATGCCACATAGTTTCTCTGGTAGCACATGACATCTATTTGCCATACAAGTTTCCAATTTTGTAACAAATTGCTGTGAATGTAAAATCATCTGAAATTTAAATTATTTCCTGTATTCTAGCTGAATATTAACCCTTTAAACACCATGGAAAAATTCTAGAGCAGATAATCTGTTTTTTTATTTCCTATTTTTTAAGAGACAAAAAAGCCTTGTCATTTGCCTAGCAGACGATTAACAATCGTACAGTGCCAAACCTTATTTTCTCTGGAAAATAAGAAAAAACTATGGTGAATTTTAAGACCACCTTAAATTGAGACAAATCATGCTTTTAAAACCATATGGTACATTTCTTTGTGGTTTCTACATCCAGCTTGCTATAGTGGGAGACCACATTTGGAACTGTTCAAATGTGGTCTTAAAGACCATTTTTGAACAGTCCGAAAGGTGCTCTTAATATAGGAATTTTAATGTACATGTACTTTGAAAATGCTGTCTACTAGTTGTGCTTAGCATTTGAAATGTTTAACACATCCACAACAGTTGTCGTCTGCCTTGTTGTCTGCTGGTAATTTTAACCCATAAGATGCAAGCTACAACAATTGTCGTCTGCCTTGTCGTCCTGGTAATTTTAACCCATAAGATGCAAGCTACAACAATTGTCGTCTGCCTTGTCATCCTGGTAATTTTAACCCATAAGATGCCAGCCACACCAATTGTCGTCTGCCTTGTCGTCTGCTGGTAATTTAAACCCATAAAACATCTGCTTTGTCGTCTGCCAAGTACTTCAAAATTAGTTTTTGCAAACAGTGTGGACCCAGATCAGACTGCTCCTCAGGAGCAATCTGATCTGGGTCCACACTGTTTGCTTGTATGCAAAAATATTTTTAAAAAGTTTGCAAAAAGATTCAGCAGACGACATAAGCAGACAACATTTTAAGATGTAGTTTTTCTCTGCATCTTAAGGGTTAAAAGCCATTTTGCAAACAGGAAAACTCCTCTAGTGCAAATTTGATATTCAATTTATATAAAAGTTATAACTTTGAAAATCATTCTATTATGAGGCAGCTCATGGGCAAGATCGAACTTCCAAGCATAACTTTGATATCATTCTAAATGACACAGCTCATGGGCAAGATCGAACTTCTAAGCATAACTTTGATATCATTCTAAATGACACAGCTCATGGGCAAGATCGAACTTCTAAGCATAACTTTGATATCATTCTAAATGACACAGCTCATCTCATGGGCAAGATCGAACTTCTAAGCATAACTTTGATATCATTCTAAATGATGCAGCCCATTGGCGAGATGGAACTTCTGAAATGCTAACAGTGAAAATGAATGTTGCATCTGATCAACCTATGCACTATTCCAGCATTATGATAACACTTTTTGTGTGAAATGGAGCATTCTTCAATGTTTATTTTTCTGACCAAAAAATGTGATATTTTCTTATTTGTACTCCTAACATAGGCTGTGGGTGCTCATTAGAACCGCCTCATTAAGGTGGTTCTAACGAGTACCCACAACCTATATCTTGGAACAGAAATAAGAAAAATAATGTATACCCCTGTAAACCCCCTTTTTCTCTTTATAAATTGGGGTTTAGAGGGGTGTTGTTCATGTGATGAGTGTCCGATTTTGGGGTTTCCTCATATAAAATGGCATGACAGATCCTGTTGTGGGAGTATATTTCCTGTCGGGGTTCAAGTGAGACACCTGCCCTCTCAGACGGTAGAAGAATCTGAAGTGATCTAAAGAACTATTTTCCTTCAACCTGATCCAACGTTAGTAATTGCTTCCCTTACTTCCTGTTATTGCTACTAGCCTCCGGTCAATTAAATTTAAATATTAGAAGATCTAGATTAATGATTTCTTGTTTATATGAAATATGAACTAGATTAGGAAAAACAAGGTTGTAACGTATTTACCATATGTATTCGAACAGCCAGGCCTGAGCAAACAGTGATGCCAAAGAATGTGGCATCCCATCAATGGTCTATGCTGTTTGCCACTCAACGTCACAACATTGTGCAGTAAAATACTTGCTTAAATTTTTGAACAAGTATGGTATGAAGTTGAGGTGTCTGAATATTCAGGATAAATATGGTCTGTAGTTAACCCTTACACCCAAAGAATCTTCCATCTTTGAATTTAGACACGTCCACTGATGCCAATGAAGTTTTAGTCAAAATAATTTTGTATAGTAATTCAACACCAACATACACAAAATATCATCAACATCAACATTTCACCATCATGGCTTCTTCAGGATACTATAAACAATATAGACATAGATGTCGCACACGAAAACGTAACGTGATGTGGTGCCCCACACCAGCTACATTACACAAAAATTAGCAGCAATGTTCAATAAGTAATCCAGAGCACAGCAATTCATACAACACCCATACATGCGGCATGGGGAGACCAAGATTAGAGTCAGTGGTAATAACCCCCACACTCACACATGCTCAACCACGAAATTTGCTCAGATGTTTTGAAATAATTAACAGAACCAGCTTTTGCAGCTATCCATGGCCCACGACCAATACAAAACAGAGATTTCCTAAAGATCATAGAATTGACCAATAACTGGATGTTTCTTCAAAACTAATAAACAGTCGGCTTGATCATAGGGCACTAACCAAATTTGGCCGTATCGCCCAATATTGATGGGTGGTATTGTAGATCCAGATTAGATGACTGGCCGCTCCTTAATCCTTATGAGCCATCTCAGCTGGATCAAGCATATTTACCGTGGTAGTGGGGTAATGTGTTACTTGTTCATTTTCTACACTGCCATTCATTTTCCTCTTTCTCCCCTGCCTCTCATTTCCATCTTCTCTACTGTCGCTTTTCTCCCTTTTGCTGATAGATGACACAAAATGAGCAACAAGGGTTGACATGTTGTTAAATCCCAATCATTAATCTATAACCGTAGCCAACATTGTATCTTTCCTATATTACAGGCACTCACATTCCAAGATGGCAACCTTATAGCTGGTTCCCTGGAGGCTCTGATACAGCACCTGGTTCCCACTAAGGAATATAACCCTGATGTAAGTACATGACATGCTTAAGACTTCCTGTTCACCTTCCTTATAACATATGAAGCTCCTTTATAAAGGAGTCAACTCGAAGAAGAAAGTTGGCCCTAAGTTATATTGATAAGGGAGGCAATTGTCAATTGAGGGGTTGCCTCCCATGAAACTATCATTCCTCTTAACCAGTTTGGTATGGAATGGAATCTTCTACCTTATATATAGGATAAGTTCATTTTCATATTTGGGAGAAGCCTCCGTGGTGTAGTGGTTACGCTACTCGCCTTGTAAACCAGGGATTTCAGGATCGATCCAAGGCCCTCCAGACTTTCCGATGAGTCATTTAACCGAGGTCCCGTCTCCATATGACCTTAGCTGTTGGTGGGATGTAAAACTCAAACACTCACTCACTCATATTTGGAATTTGGCTCAACTTTTTGTGAACAGTGTAGGCCTAGATCAGACACCGCATTCTGTGGTGTCTGATCTGGGCCTGCACTGTTTGCCAGTTTCGCATTTTGGGGTTTCGGTACGAAATGGGCTAAAACACTATTATAAATGGAATAGTCCCAGATAATTTTAAGTGTCAGTTCTGGGTGTAACAGTTTTGTCTTGTCTTACAGGTTCTAATGGCTGTCTAGAACAACAAGAAACAAGTGCAGAATTCTGATAAATTTGTACAGCTATGTATATCTTTATCATGCAGACTTGTTGCACCCATTTTAATGGGGAATCAAGAAGCATGCCGGCATCAAGATACTTGATATAATAATCTGAATTACTTATTTATATACAACCTTCAAATAAGCCACAACATGAATAAAACCTGCTTTTGTTATTTGCAAATGGTCAGCCTGTGTACAATACCTTTTTAAAAAAAATAAATAAATAAATAAAATAAAAATAAAAATAAAAAAGCTAATATATGTAGTTGAGCAGACCACTGTGCGTCTTACCTGGTTGCAGAATCCTCCTTGAAGGTTTAGCTACTCGCCTCATAAACCAGGGTTTATGGGTTAGATTCCTGGTTTCTCCGAACTTTTGGATGAGTCTTTAAACCTTGGTCCTGTCTCCACATAACCTTGGTTGTTGGTGTGACTTAAAACTCAAAAACACATACCCAATTTCAAAAGCTCAAGATAGGTTTTCTCTTGACAAGGCTCAGAGACTAGGGAAACGATTCTATAGACAGTAGGTGATTAGATTCTGCTTATAACAGGGCTTATTAGCCAAATTCTAATGGTAACATAATGCACTATAAATGGGGTCATATCGTACTTTTCATTTATCCTGTAATTATCCTGCTGAATAAATTAAATTAGACACACCCGCAGTCAAACTACCTCATATAATGTATTCGTTCAATTCTCAAACTGCATGACAAATAGTGTAGAGCCTGATCAGATGGCATGATTTACCATAAAAATATAAAAAAATCACACATCTTGGGGACATCCTATAATTCTCCTAAACTTTAACAAGTTTGTATTGCAATTTGGCAAGAAGTTCAAAAAGTGGAGATGGTGTAGACCCTGAACAGACTTCTCCTTTTGGAGCAGTCTGATCTTGTTCTACATTGTTTGCTCCCAATACTTTGGACCATTACAGTACAGGGGTTGTCTGATTCAGCAGGACAGCCAACGGATTTTTGATTAACGTGCAGGTACAGGGGCATAACCATTAAAATCAGACAGCCGAGTTGACCAATCTTTTTTGTCTGAATTACATGTACCTATTTTGGGGCTTTTTCTTATGGCAAAATTTTAGCCAGCTCATGACAAAGCTTACAATGATACCCTTTCATCAGCCTGTGTATCAAGTGAGTCTGACCAGAGTCTTTTTATGTTGATATTAGGATAGCCCAGAGGAAATTGACGTCTCATGTGAGCTGTATGTGTTTGCAGCTTCATCTGAGTCTTCATTGCTAGCACAAGCCTTGTAGATTATGTCCTGCACAGGCTCATAAGAAAGTGTATTATCATCTTTGCATGAACTCAAACCATGTACCAGACATTTCAAGACACTATGCTGAATGTTGGACTTTTAGTGTATTGTAGGTAAACGCTACATGTACTATATAATTATTGACCCTTGTCCTGCTGAATATTTAAATATGCCACACCCACTACTGATTATCAACCAATCAGATTACTTGATGCAAATTATTGCAACAATTTCATAATCTGAATGACAAACAATGAAGATCCTGATCAGATAGCTTCTTCAGAAGCCATCTAATCTGGATCTGCATTGTTTGAAAGATAAGACATATCCGGGCTCAGCAGCGGACAAGGGTTAATTGTAACTTAAATGTCTATATCAAGTAAGATTCATAGGCAATATTTTTTACAAAATAATAATTTTGCTTTTTGGTTTGTTTTGTTTCAGCGTACCTATGTGTTCACATTTCTGTTGAGTTCACGATTGTTCATCCGACCTCATGAGCTGTTGGGAGAAGTTTGTCAGGTGAGCACATTTAGGAGCATATTTACTGGAAAGAAGCTGAACTGATCTATAACCCCAGTTCTTGTGCTGTAGCTGCTAAGACTCATCATTTCTGAACTTGCATTATTTGTGCTTAACCGATATCACATTTTGATGAAGTTTCATTTTGCTGAAGAAATAAAAATGTATAGATTATATAGACAAATGACCATTTCTATATAATCTGTACTTTTTTCATCCATTTTAACCCTTTACCACTCAGATACGTGTTTTTACGTGTCTGCACCCCCCCCCCCCCTTTTAAGCCCCAGAAGCACCTAAAATCTGCATTCCTACCCCTGGATAGTTATGTTCGCTTTAGGATTTGTTGGGCGAAAAAGTGACCTGTTTTTTCGCGCGCCTCCCCACTAAAAATATTCTTGGGGGGCTTTGAAGGGGGGGCGTTGCCCCCCACTCACACCCTGAAAAATTTGGGTGTATGGCCCAACCAACAGCTAAAATTTATATCTGAGGGTGTCTGGGGTCAAAAATGCCTGAAAATTGATGCTGATAAAACATGCTGCAAACAATGAAAATGGCCAGTGCCAAACACCCTAATTGTTGCATTGACAGCTGTGTGAAGATCAAAATGTGGTCAAAAATTCATGTGAAAACACACTTTTTGCCAACTTTGAGATGCCCCCTCTTTACCATGACAACAATGATCAAGTCATGAAAGGTTGCATTTGAAAGGCTACTGTCCAATGAACATTCATACAGAGTTTGGTGTAATGCAGACCATTCATTATGAAACATTGGCTAGTTGAAGTTGCTGTCAGGTGCAACACTGTGAAAATCAGCGAAATTCACAAAATCCCTGAGTGGTAAAGGGTTAAACAGTGTTATATGGTATAGTTTTATAAACTTGTTTAATTGTAAAGAATGCATTACACATATTTAACCCTTTCACCCCTGTGCTTCTGAAATGGACTTTTCCATCTTTGAATTCGGACACGTCCATTCTTGAAAAGGGACTTTGTGAGAACCATTAATATTTTGGAAAGACTTGTATCACATGAAAATTCATCTGTTTTGCTGAAGATGTAAAATATAAGTTGAAATTTGAACGTTCTTTTAATATCAGGTGTGTATATTCCAACAAAACCTCACTAGTGACACCAATGGTAACAGGAATGGTCTCGGGAAGTTTGGTCAAAATCTCATACAGTTACTCAGGTAAAACTACTTATTTTCATTTCTCCATTAAAGTACAGTAGAATTCCAAGAGTAAGACCATCTTTGGGACTGTTCAAAAGTGGTCAGTCCCAAAGGTGGTCTCATGATAAAGAACATTTGGTGTAGAAAACATAGAAATATAGGCAAAAATGTTTAACATCACGAAAACATGCCTATATGATTTTGACCTCCTCAAACCCCACTTTTATATAGTAAAACTGGGGTTTGCAGGGGTATACATTATTTTTCTTATTTCTGCTCAAAAACATAGATCGTCGAGGCGGTTCTAACGAGTATCCACAATCTATGTTTTGAGCAGAAATAAGAAAAATATTGAAATTTTTCATCCAATAATTTTCATTTTTCGGTGGTAAAATCAACAATGTATTTGTATAGGCGTGTTTTCGTAATGAATATGTTTTTGAAAGAAGAATTTTAATAGCAGAATTAAACTGTATATGTTCTGGGTACTGGTTAGAATCACCTTTAAGGATAACTACACTATGTTGGAGGTGATTCTAACAAGTACATGAACTTATAACATACATTTCTAACAAGGAATCAGGAAAATTATCCCTTAATTGTCTTGTGTTACTCCTTATCAGGAGCAATGTCATTACGAAAAACGCCTATCCAAATACATTGTAAACTTAACCATTACAAAAACGAAAATTTTAAGATGAAATATTGAGAAATTTTTCTTATTTCTGCTCAAAATAGAGATTGTGGATACTTATTAGAACCGTCTCATCGAGGCGGTTCTAACAAGTACCCACAATCTATATTTTAGAGCAGAAATAAGAAAAATAAGGTTTACCCCTGTAAACCCTTGTTTTTCTATATAAAAGTGGGGTTCAAGGGGTCAACATTATGTAGGTGTGTTTTCGTGATGGTGACTGATGGAATGCATGCTCAGATGAAGTAATGAATATAATATCCAGAAAAAATGTTTAAAACCTTATTTTTTGAGGTTTTGATAAAAGAAGAACTTTGTGGTTTACAATACTTGATTATCCAAACCTCAAAAACCACAAAAGTAGCCTTAAGGTAGCAATACTAACATTTGTAAGTATAAAGCATTAAATCCCTGTAGCCAGTCCTACTTTTCCAATGCAATCGTTATATTTAGACAAGGAAAAGTTTTAATTCATGTCGATGTGTTGTTCTTGACGGCGTCTCACAAGATGTAAACAACATTCAGAATGTATGACGTTGGACTCAGAGGCAGCGTTTGAATAAAGTTTACATAGACATAACTTCTGAATGAGGCATAAGTTTGGTTACTGTACTATCATATTTTCAATTGTTTTATCACTATAATGATTTGAGTTCTTCTATTTTCATTCAGTACAATAGAAAAAGAAAGTGCTTTCAAGATAGCGTCTATACAGTTTTTGTTTCAGTCAGCTTATGTGTCACTGCGGCCACTGCCCTTTGAATGGACTGTATGTTAAGAGTGAACTGTATAAAGAATTAGATGCAAAATGATCCATGATCTCTATCAAAATGCATATAATATATAGTTTATTGACTCAACCCAGTTTAAATATGGGATTTATAAACCTTGGGATGTTGAACATCCAATAAACAAGCGCACTCGTTTCTTGATCAGGTCTTCAACCTCCCTCGGTTTATAAATGCCATATTTAAACTGGGCTGAGTAATAAACTCCAGTACAGTAAAATTCCTATATTAAGACCACCTTTGGGACTGTTCAAAAGTGGTCTTTAAGACCAATTTTGAACAGTCCCAAAGGTGGTCCATGACCAGAGGACATTGTATGTAGAAAACACAAAGCAAGAATGACGGCAACCTACTAAATAAGCTTTTTAAAGCAGAATTAGTCTTAGTTTTAGGTGGTCTTAATAGCGGAATTTCACTGTAGTTTAACCAAGTTAGTTCTGAATAGACTCTCCACCCTTTTATTTAGCAGGAGTCCATGATTTCATGATATCGGGTTGAGTTATTTTTAGAAATTTATTTAGAAAATTGCTGTTTTAGCAAACAGCAGCTAAAACAGCAGCAGCTGCTTCTGCACCATGGGATCTGGGCCTTAGTATGTGGGTTGTAAGTATAGCCAGTTGTAAAATAACGTACATTTTTATTTTTCAGTGAGTGGACAGAGATGTTCCCATATGATTTCCGAGATGAGAGAATGATGAAACAGCTGAAAGAGATATCACAAAGAGTGGTAGCAGCTTGTCCGGAGATGAGGAGAGACATTAGTGGAATCACTCACAATCTCTTAAATAAGGTAACTTGTCCAGCCCAGGTCATACTGGGTGTATCATACCCATGATACCTCCCTCATCCGTAGGGAGACTCCCTCATTTTGATTTTATTGAAGTTTTGGTGTCTTTCCTCATTTGAACTGAGAATTTCCCTATATATCCTTTACATCTCCCTCATCTCAATGGCATACAGTTAAGAAAATTATCACAGGTATGGTGTATCAATCTTTATTATTATATAATCTATAAATAGACGTTCTTTCATTGGTCTAAAGAACAGTAGGGCCTCCATGGCCTAGTGGTTAAGAGTGCTGACTCTTGATCATTAGGTCTCTCACAGCTGTGGTTCGAGCCTCGCTCGGGTCACAAGTGAGACGCTAAGTTCTGCATTGGAAGGTCAGGTGGTTTTTCTCCGGTTTGCGCCCACCTCTTATTAACGATCGGCTCGATATGAGTGAAATAATCTTGAAAGGGCCGTAAAACTTAAACCAACAACTAAAGAACAGTCTCTGACACCTGACATACCTAAATGTCCACCTGGTCATGAGACATTAATTTCTAAAATTAAATTTTCCATTCAATATAAGTTTCCAAAATTAGATTTTCTATGCGACCTAGCTTTCTAAAATTAGACTGGAATAAAGCTACATAACAGTGAGCTGATTCTGGTTCTGCTCTTTTACCTGCATTATGAATATGGGAACCAGCAGTGTTGTAGTTTGATCCACTTTTCCCTGATTACAGTGGAATTGAATGCCCTTTGAGAAATAAATTGAGCTGCATGGTGCTTCCATGCAGAGCTGAAACTGACCGAACTTGAGTACTGGTAAGCCATTTATAAGGTCTCAGCCTGCCGAAGAAGGACCACTCTTTTAAAACCTGGGTGGTAGGGCTCAAGATGTCATTGTCTCAATGTCGGGTCAGAGTCCCACAAAATCAGAAGCAAAGTCTCCAAAATGACCTAAATCATGTTGACGGGGATGTAAGACCTCAGTTCAAACAAACAAATAACCAGTGGAATAGATTACTTTCAGTTATCATTTGAACATTAGGTACAGGTAGCAATTCACTTTGTCAAATTAGTGAAAATAAATTGGTTGATAGTAATTTGGGCCCCGTCAAGCGATTTTGGTACTGATCGCCTATGCGAGCAACAAAGGTTCAGGCGAGCCTGCGCATCTGCGCAGTCTCGCCAGAACCTTTGCTGCTCGCTCATACAAGCAGTGAATCAAGAGGAACCTTCAGACAGAAAGCCATATCCCTGGCCCCTCTGAATGGCTGGGCATGCGCAGTTAAAATTTGTCATGATGGAATGCTTGAAGACACAAATTCGCTTGGCGGGGCTCATTTGGCAAAAGTTGAGGAGAGAAGCCTCCAATTAGTGGGTGAAGGTAACTACTTAACTTTAGACTTATTCTTGACAGGGGTATGGTAATTTACTCAGGGTTTGATTTATTTAACACCTGATGTAAGTCAATCAACAGGTGGATTTGAATACCAGGAAGATGAAAACTTAAAAATAGGTTTTTAAGCACCTTTCAAGATATTTTTAGAAAAAAAAAGTGATTAAGAGAAGAACTAGCATACTTATTTTTAACACATTAATACCCAGTTTGCCTTACCGT
This sequence comes from Lucinisca nassula, assembly GCA_963580285.1. Taxonomy (NCBI): domain Eukaryota; kingdom Metazoa; phylum Mollusca; class Bivalvia; order Lucinida; family Lucinidae; genus Lucinisca; species Lucinisca nassula. The sequence goes on along the minus strand of OY757011.1, from coordinate 159,811,345 downwards.
AATGATCCGGCTATAAGACGATTTGGCTATAAGACGGGGGGTATTTTTTGGCTTTTCTTTGGGTGATTTTTGCTTAGTCTCGGCTATAAGACGGGTATAAATTCTAACAATCTGACGAGGGTTGCGCGGATGTAGAAAGTGCCGAACATTTCAGAGTGAGACACTGGTTGATCAATTTCGCTCGGTGTTTTGCGGTCGCGAAATCTAATGACAATGACGACTTTACTAAAATAAAATTTATATTAGACCGACTTCAATGATAAACAGATAGTTGTAGGTACCTAGCAAGTCCCTGAATAAATTTTCTTACCTAGAATTTGTAATCACTTATTTTTTTGTGTCTGAAATTTGAGTTTATTAACGTCACAACATTCGCCTCATTAATATTCATGAACTCATTATCATAAACCAATGAAGAAAGGAAAGTAAAATGATTGACAGTAACTAAGGGAAGCAACTACGCATAACTGGCATTTTCTACAGTTTAATACATGTGCGTCGGCATACATTTGATATCTCCTGATTTCATCGAAATAACAGGATTTCGAACCCTATCTCCCGGTCTTCCGCCCGATGGCCCCAATCTCCTGACAAGACAATTTTCCTTAAGAAATATTTCGCCGCCCGACCATTCTAGTATTTACGGCAGTAAAATACCTATGCGGTTGACAGATTTACACCTGTGGTGAACTGCTGACGCGTGTAAACATTATAGGACAGTTAATAAGGTGATTAACTCTGCAGGGAGTTATTGGATAATTGGTGTGTTTATATAAGAGATTAAATAGATTAAAAAAAAACAGGCCATTGCTAATCAAGAGTGATATAGGAAGAGACAGAATAGCCTGTGCATCCATGTTTAATACACATGTGGTAATGGTCAAAATGTGACCGACGCAGTATCTGTAGATAGATAGATAGATAGACCGGAGATTTATTTTGCTGTATTTGGCTTTTATGGAAAAATATAATAACAATAATAAAAAAAAAAAAAACGTAAGGCATCATCAACTTATTTTCTTTTGCAAATGGAGTGAAACTTTCGCCTCATTAATATTTATGAACTCATTATCATAAACCAATGAAAATTCGCGCGTGCTTATTACGTTCGGGGCACCTTCCGGGGAATGTATCCATTGAAAACGCATGGGAATTAATCTAATTATGATAAAAAAAAAACTTTAGGCTTGAATTATAACTGTTCTTCACGATCTTTTGGTTTCTTTTACCGATGTTTATTATTATTTATTTGGAATCACGCTCCCGCTCATAACTTCACAGACCCATAGTTACGCAACAGGTATACACAAGTACTTACCGCACGTGATTTTCCTTCCGTTCTTTGCGGAAAATTTCAAGGATGCCCGAGATCTCGGTTATAAGACGGGTGTAAAAATTAGGGGGTATTCTGGCGGTAAAAAACCCCGTCTTATAGCCGGATCATTACGGTACATCATATGAACAAGTCTGTGAAATAAACACCCCAACCCCACCCCCATAAACCCCACTTCATATGGAGAAAACTGGGGTGTACAGGGGTATACATAATTTTTCTTACGTCTACTCAAAGAGATAGGTTTTGGGTACTTGTTTGAGCTGCCTCAATGTTGGCAGTATAAATAAGAAAAATATCACCGATTTTCCTCAGAAAAGTAGCCATTTTGGAGATTTGAAAAAAAATGCACTATGTGACATGGGTGTGTTATCGTAATGAAAGGCCTTGGCAAAAAGATTTTGACCTAAATCAAATGCGGTCACAGAAATACAAGGAAGACAACTCTTGAACTACCATTATGGTCCTAAGTATTGGGACTCATAGGCCTAAGCAAACAGTGCAGACCCAGATCAGATTGCTCCTGAAGGAGCAGTCTGATCAGGTTCTACACTGTTTGCTATTCCATCTGTACCTTTCGGACTGGATTGTGAAACAAATATGTCAGAAATTTAGGAGAATTACAGCAAGTCCTCAAGGCCATCATGATAACAAGTCCGTGAAATGATCACCCCTCTAAACCCCAGTTTATATAGAGAAAACTGGGGTTTACAGGGGTATACATTATTTTGCATATTGCTGCTCCTAGACATAGGCTGTGGGTACTCGTTAGAACCTCCTCAATGAGGCGGTTCTAACTAGCACCCACAACCTATGTTTGCGATATAAATAAGAAAAATATCACAAATTTTCATCAGAAAATTAGCCATTTTGGAGATGTGAAAAATGCATTATGTAGCACGGGTATGGTATCGTAATGATCCAAATTTTTCGGATTTCATGGTATTGTTTACAGTCTTGTAACTATAGTCCATTAGAACAAAAGGGTCTATGCTTACAGGGAAAAAAATTGCTCCTCAGTTATGTGGTTCTAATGAGCACTCAAAATTTATGTTTGTAGCAGAAATAAAACCAAAAAAAGTGTGGTTAGGTTACCTGACTCAGTAGGACCTTAATAGTATTGACTGGACCATAGAGCTACAAAACAAATAAATAGCTTCCACAGAAACGGTAACAAAATTTCACCCAGTAACATTTCGGGCTACTGCTTGTTTCTAAATTTGTAACTTTATCAATTTTTTAGCAGATGTGCTTTTGTAATATTTATCAGCGGAAATTAGGTTCAGATATTTGTTTAAATCAGTTTCATCCTGGGGAACCTTTCATAATCACTGGTGAGATTCTATTCTTGGGTCAATCAAGTTTGATCATTTCATTCATGATCAAGAACTTACCTCAGATATTTTGCCAAGAAATGGTTGATTTATGTTGATAAGAATTGATTCTACCTCCTGCATTGAAAACTAAACATTAAAATTTCTTTCAAATCGCATTAGCATGTCTCGTGTGATAGATACCTTTAATTTATAAAACAAAAAGGGGGTAAAAACCTGCCCTAGCTGTCTCACTTAGAAAAAGAAGATTTACCCATCACATGAACAAGTCTGGGTAATAAAGACCCCCCTAAACCCCACTTTGTATAGAGAAAGCTGGGGTTTGTGGGGGCAAAGATCATTAGGGCCCCGCACTGAAAGTGTGGGTGCCCTATAGTAATCACTCTGTCTGTCCGTCTGTCTGTCTGTCTGTCCGTCTGTCCGTCCACAAATTTTCCTACTCCTCTGATAGCGCTGCCGGGGCCCTAGTCAGTTTCACTGACAGCTCTAGTTTTCGTTATTTCTGCTTCGAGAAATAGGTTGTTGGTACCGCCTGGAAGAGGCAGTTCTAATGAGCCCCCAAAACCTGTTTGGAGTAAAAATAAGAAAAATTTCACAAATTTTCATCATGAAATTACCTTTTTTGAGGTATGAAAAATGCACTATATCACACAGATGTGTTATCATAATGCCTTTTCAGTGATGTAGTCTGGTAAAAATATCTATGTAAATAGTGTAGATCCAGATGAGATGGAGAAGCTTCCATGGTGTAGTGGTTATGCTACTCCCCTTGTAAACCAGGGGTAGCAGGATCGATCCCGGGCTTCTCCAGACTTTCAGATGAGTTTTTAAACCGAGGTCCCGTCTCCGATGACCTTTGCTGTTGGTGGGACATAAAACTCAAACACTCCCTCCTTCCTCCAGGTGCGATGGCTCATAATGAGCCATCTCATCTGGATCTACACTATTTGCCATGCTATTATTGATTTTTACTTTAACTCCTATTTTCGAAAATGGATGTGTCCAAATGAGTGTACTTAAGAAATGCAGGGGAGCAAGGATTGCCGTATTTACTGTATATATTCGGACAGACAGGACATTGTAGACCCAGATGAGATGCTGCAGATTGTGGTGTCTCATCAGAGTCTACACTGTTTGTCACTCACCTTGCTTTTCTTAAACAGAACATTGGGTAGTAAATTGTACTGGTTCAAATTTTAGAACTAAGTACGGTAAGGAGTTTAGGTGTCCAAATACTTAGGGAAAATACTGTAACTGAAAGTGAATTGATTGCTCCCATAAATGATGCCTTTCTGTTTACTTCTGAATGAATTTATTAGTATAGAGTTCCAAAAGCTGTAGAAAATAATTTATAGGCAGAAACAAAAAATAACTAGGTTACAATATATCAATTATTTCTCTTTTGCCAAAGAACAAAAGAAGTCTTTAACCAGAATGGTAATTGTCTGTGGCATATTGATGACTTGAGCAGAGGGTAGTAGTGTTTGGTAATCAATCTCTTATTCATCTGAAATATCATATCTCTTCAAGCACCAAGCAAAATTCAGCCAATGATATTCTAATGTCTTTTATTGCTTTGAAAAAATGAGGTTTAGTTGAAACATTATTTTAACTCAGATGAGCAGGTCTATGCATCACGAAAACACACCTATATAATGTTGACCCCCTTGAACCCCACTTTTATATAGTAAACACTGGGGTTTCCGGGGGTATACCTTATTTTTCTTATTTCTGCTCTAAAATATAGATTGTGGGTACTCGTTAGAACCGTAAAATATAGATTGTGGGTACTCGTTAGAACCGCCTCAATGAGGCGGTTCTAACGAGTGCCCACAATCTATATTTTGAGAAGAAATAAGAACAATATCACAATTTTTCATCATAAAATCTTCATTTTTTTCGGCTATAAAGGTGGCAATGTATTTGTGTAGGCGTGTTTGCGTAATGAGTGCTTATAGAGTTCATTTTACCAAATTTCATGTGAACCATGAAGCCTAAATAAGGCTTGACATTGCATGTGAATAGCAGACAGTACACATGAAATGTTGTCTTATTTAAAAAAAAAAAATATATTTGATGTCATCTGCTGTTACTGCATTTGGCACTTTAAGTTGTTAAACTTGGCAAGCCAGGAAGCTGGTGGATATACAATTATTGTGAAAACACTTGGCACAATTTCTGGAAAGTTTTGCTGCATGATTTTTCCATTCATACATTCAGTTTTACAGCATAAAAACTAGAAATTGATTCTTTTATCAGAAGACTCATGGAAAGAATGAAATAGGAGAACCTATGCATCTTAGCAATGAAAGACATATTTATTGATAAGTTGACTAAGCTTCTTTGATAAATTTTGCAGCCTATGTATGCATGCTTAACCCATTTTGTACAGGAAACTCCAAAATGGGTACCCTGGCAAACAGTGTGGGCCCAGATCAGACGCCGCAGAATGCGGCGTCTGATCAGGGCCTACACAGTTTGCAAAAAAGGTTCAGCTAGTTTCCAAATACATTTTGAAGAAAACACAACCTGACACCTTAATTTTGAATTGAACTCTTGTTAGATACCATTTGGTACAAAAGGGTTAATGTAGTCAGTGCAGAAATTATGTGTAACTAGGGTTTATAGCATTATATGATATTGATAAACTGGATCCAATCAGGTTTATGTGTGTTGGGCTGGCTGTTCCACTGCTTTGGGCCATAGTAGGGCCAGCCTATTGTGCTTTCCAGCAGATGGGGTGGGCTGTATGCTTTTCCTTGTATCCTATTTTTCTAATGCATCATCTCTTGGTAGATGGCTTTAGATGGCTGGTTGATTGAGGACTCCACCATTGACTGTCTGGCTGATTGAGGTGGGGGTGGAATCTGAATCTAAATAAGGCAAGGACTCTGCTGTTGACCCACCAGTAGTTGTCTACCTTGGTAAATTCCGTTCCTGTCAACATTTGCTCTTCTATTTCAGTTAACAGGGTTACAGCGATATGAAGAAGTGCTCAGCAAACTCAACTCAGAGGCCATTAAACGCTCACAGACTCAGGTTGTACCAACAGTAAGTACCAAGATCTCCCGCTAACCCCTTAACCCTTTTTGTACCAAACAGAATCTTCCTCCTTATATACATGTATAGAGCAGGAGTTCATTTCAAATTTAGGGATGCCAGGTTGTGTTTTCATCAAAATTTATTTGGAAAATGGCTAAACTTGTAGCAAACAGTGGAGGCCCTGATCAGATGCCGCGTTCTGCTGCATCTGATCTGGGCCTGCACTGTTTGCCACTTACCCGTTTTGGGGTTTCAGGTACCAAAAGGGTTGAACATAATTTGCTATCCTTATTGTTTTAGAGAAATATTGCTTGATATCTGTGCAGCATTGTGCATTCTGTAGTATTCCCAAACAGTTAATGTTAACTTGAAAATTTGTGGTACAAGTCTTATTTCTACTCCAAACATAGATTGTGGGTGCTCAATAGAACTTCCTCATTGATGCGGTTCTAACGAGTACCCACAACCTATGTCTTGGAGCAGAAATAAGAAAACTAATAAATACTCAAACAGACCCCAGTTTTCTCTGTAAAGTGGGGTTTAAGATGGTATTCATTACACAAACTTGTTAATGTGATGATATTTGCCTAGCAGAGGATTCACATGAAATGTCAAGCATTATTTGCTCTTAAAATATGATAAGAAGAATGCTGTATGCTGCAACATTAACTCAGTAGTGTATCTGCATGCACTATCAAACACCCACATTTGTTCAGCCAAATATTTCAGTGTCTGGTCTCTAAGAAATATCGTGACAATTATAGTCACTTTATTTTTTTCAATTTCCTCACCTCTTGGGAAATCAGAGAAAAGACATTTTGTCAAATTTTTATCTATTCCCGGACTTTATAATCTATTTTAGGGTTCAGAAGTTTACCACCTACATATTAACTGGAAAACTGTAAAGGACCTCATTGTGAATGGAAGTCGAGCATATTTAAAAGTAGCGTTAATCCGGAGTACTTTGAGAAGTAATATTGTTAATAAACTCTTGAACCACTTGAAACAAATGAGCCACAGCTAGGAAAAATGCCCTTTATGAACATTTGTGCCCACAAAGTCTCTGATCAGCCTGCACAATTGTGCAGGCTGATCAGAGACTTTGGTGGGCACTCTGTGAGTATCCATAGATTCATGGCTTCCTACCCTTACACCGATTGCATAATTTGCAAGCTGAACTGAGTCAACACTGGATGCGGATTTTAATGTGTATATTACATGTTGTGGCTTCAAAATACTAATTGGATTGTGTTAGTTACAGCAAACTTGTCAAAAGAGGAAACGAACAATACAAACCACTTCATGGCAATATTTTTCTTGACCCACGAGTGAAGACCCAGATCAGGACCCACACAGTTAGTCTCCCATCATGTCAGTAGAACAGTTACAAAGACTGGGAATATTGAAATCTGATCTAAACTAATGTTGGATGAAAGAATTCTGACATGTTAAAAAAGATAAAAATTGCTAGGAAAATCTTATTGGTAACATGTCATGCATAAATATTTCGGCATGGCATAAACTTATGGTCACTTATGTATTGCAAAATTCTAAAATTGTTGTAAATAGACCTGCAAATGCAAAAAAAAAAAAAAATGGTTATAAATAGACCGATGATGATCATTGAATGTTCATGGTGATCAGTGAATGTTCGTTTCCAGTCATCTGTTACATAGATCTCTTTTAGTTACCAGCACTATGTCTTGTTATTCCTTACAGAGATTCTTAACTTTAAGCCATTGTATGCGGGAAACCCCTAAAGGGGTCCCTTGGCAAACAGTGCAGGCCCAGATCAGATGCCGCAGAACGCGGCATCTGATCAGGGCCTGCACTATTTGCTGACAGAATTTTCCATCAAAAGTAGAATAAAAATGAAAAAACATGCCTGACACACCTTGTATGACTTTTGGACTTGTCCATTATACAGCAGTGGAAGAGTCCACTAGTTTAATAGACTAGCGCCCATCTAACTGATAATTCAGTCAATCGGTTGACCAGGTAAGGGAGATAATACATATAGAAAAATAGTCATGTAGGAGTATTTTATCTTTGTCATCTGGATAGTACATCTATTTCCGTTAATGAATTCTTCTTTTATTTTTCAGACTGACATAATGGAAATTTGCCCTAGTCCTCTGCGATTGGCTCAACAACTAACTCATATTGAACTGGTAAGTAAATGTTAGGAACATGTACTGTTTAACTTAAGTGGCTCAAACACCAGTGATTCATTTACTATGATTGGTTCAAACTCGTTCTTGAGTCCTGAAAGAATTCTTCTAACAGCCCATCTCAAGATAAAAAGTATTAAAAAGAGTGTTATGTGCACTCATGTAATTGCCTCAAGGCAATTCTAACAAGGATTTAGGGATTTCTTATTTAATCTTGAAAATGTGTGTTATCTGCACTCATTAGAATTTCCTCATTGAGGCATTTCTAATGAGTACACACAACCCGTCCCCCCCCCAGGCATTGCATTGGGGCTTGGAGATATAGATTGGGCTGCATGGTGCTTCCACACATTGCTGAAACCGACCGCACATGAGTACTGGTAAACCGCTTAGAGGTCTAAGCCTGCCCAGGCAAAGTGGTGCGAGTCGGACTGTCCATGCATATAATTTTTTCCCCCCGAAAACAGGGAAAAATAAGAAAACTTTCAAAATGTTGTCTGCTGAAAAAAATACCCAGCATGCAGAGTGTTAAAGAAATATGAATTTAAGGATAACATTGCTCCAATATCTAGTTTAACTACAGAACTTTTGCATGCATGATTTTTTTGACAAATTTATTTGAGATTTGCATATTCTAGGAATTTAACTTTGATTTTGAAGTTTTTGCACACTTTTAGCTGTTTTATCATGGGTAAAATCTAGAAAGAAAAATGTGATGTTCAAAACAGTATCTGGCAGACAGGATATGTACTATAAGAAAGTGCAGGAAAACTATATTTCAGACATGAGATTTAGAAAATAGACATGCCCCCTAAAAATTAGAACCATATTTATCCTAAATATTGGACACCAAAAAGTCATTAAATTAAGCCTGAGCAGACAGTCGAGACCCAGATCATACTACTACTGAATGTTACGAAAACACACATATATATAATTCTGACCCTTTGAACCCCACTTTTATCCACTTTTATAAAATAAAACTGGGGTTTACAGGAGTAAAACCTGGTTTTTCTTATTTCTTTTCAAAAATATAGATTGTGGGTACTAACGAGTGTCCACAATCTATATTTTGAGTAGAAATAAGAAAAATATCACAATTTTTAATCTTAAAAATTTCGTTTGTTCGGCTGTTAAGATTACGATGTATTTGTAAAGGCGTGTTTTCGTAATGAGGAGCTGTCTGATTGAGTAAGCAGTCTGATCAGGGTCTACATGGCCAGTGAGCAAAAGTCTTCATGGTGAAGACATTTTATGAATAATTTATGATACTATAATTGTTTGAAGTTTCATTAACCCATTGTATACTAGTGAACTCTTCCATTACTATATATTGGACAAGTTCATTTGTCATATAAGAGTGTCAGGCCTTATTTTTTTGTTTTTATTCTATTTCTGACGGAAAATTCTGTTAGCAAATAGTGCAGGCCCTAATCAGACGCCGCGGTCTGATCTGGGCCTGCACTGTTTGCCGAGGTACCCCTTTAGGAGTTTCCTGGAATCAACAGGTTAAAAATCGTCGTCAGATTTAGGGTAAATATGGTACTCAGCAATTATCCTTGTTTCTTCTAGGAACGGTTAAGACAGATCGGACCAGAGGAGTTTGTTCAAGCTTTTTCTAAGGAAGATAGAGGAAGCAAAAAAAGTGTATTCTGTGATATGAAAAGGACCAGTAACCTCGAGGCTTACGTGCAATGGTTCAATAGACTCAGCTACTTAGTGGCCTCAGAAATCTGTTCAGTAAGTGCCAGTGTAAGAGTGAGTGTTTGAGTTTTATGTCCCACCAACAGCTAAGGTCATACGGAGACGAGACCTCTGTTTAAAGACTCATCCGAAAGTCTGGAGAAGGTCGGGATCGATCCTGCCATCCCAGGTTTACAAGGCGAGTAGCGTAACCACTACACCACGGAGGCTTCTGGGTACTAGTGTAGCATTGCATTCCTTTCTAAGTTAACCCTGCTGAACATGACAACCCATACCTTTGCGAACAGTGTAGATCCCGATCAGATGGCTTCTTCAGAAGCCATCTGATCAGGATCTACACAGTTTGTCATTCTGTTTGTGAATTGAATAAATACACTATATCTAGTAATTAGATTGGTTGATAGACAGCAATGGGTGTAGCTAAATTAATTTAATCAGCAGGTTAAGAGTTAAGTGGTATCAATACATGTGACATATTTTCCACCATTTGTATAAGGGAGGCAACTAGTGTTACTGCCGGTCTCGGTGACCAAGGAGCTGCAAGGTTTATACCTGCTGGGATGGCAACATTCATCATGGAGATTGATCAGGAACTCTTTTCTATGAGTAATGATGAAATATTAGGGTACATTCATTGATCTCACTACAGTGAATTTTCAATTGAAATAAGTTTCACTTAAACCAAATAACAAATAGTGAAGACCATCTTCAGACTTCTTTAGAACAGCCTGATTGGGGTCTGTGCTATATATAGACTCATTGCTTTAATGATTAAAAGCAATGACTCGTAATCATTAGATCTCTGATCCAGGATCAGGTCATATGTGAGATGCCAGCTTCTGGAACAGGTGTTTTTTCTCAGGGTACTCTAGTTTTTGCCCAGTTCTGATTAATGATTGACTCGACATAAGTGAAATAATCTTGAAACCAAAATCAAATCAAATAACACAGTAGATATTTTTCACAAGATTACCATACAATTATTTGTTTGGGCTCCTTCAAGTGATTCAAATGGGTAAACAAAAAAAAAAAAAAAAAATCAAGTTATTCTTATTGCATTCTGATGTAGGTTGATCTAATTTTAATGCAAAGCTCTTTGTTTTCCATTTTAGCATTTAAAGAAGAGAAACCGGGTAAAAATGGTGGAATATTTTATAGATGTTGCCAAAGAATGTATAAACATAGGAAACTTCAATTCGTTAATGGCTATCATAGGTACAGTACTCGATATTCACTTTACTCTGTTCAACCAACCTTGTACAATTTCTGCAATGAAAACAATGCATGAACAGATTTAACATATTTTTGTCATGAAAAAATACAATTACTATAACTATTTATACATACTTACCAGTTTCTTCTTTTAAAATTGTTACACTTTCATCAAGTAAAGTGTTTAGAATTCCTTTTTTCCTCCCCTGTTCGTAGAGAGCAAAAAAATTCATTTTGGATTAGACAACTTTTTGCCATGGGGATTGGTTTATAGGAAACCAAACTGGAAGCTGCTGATGTTTTCACTTGTGTAAAAATGGAGTGGAAATCCATTTGCTCTTTTCATTCACCTTGGTTTTAACTAAAAACAAACCTTTACATAGTAGTCAGAACTGTGTATTGAATGCATGGCTATCACAGATATCGGCAGCGGAGAATTCATAGTCATGTTTGCTGTATGTTGACTAAATTGTAAGCTACCTTAATGAACCTAAGTATTGAGACAGACAGGCCTATGTAAACAGTGCAGACCCAGATCAGTCCAGGAGCAGTCTGATCAGGGACTACACTGTTTGCTATTCCACCTGCACTTTTTTGACTCCCATACTAAAAGATAAAGCAGTTTATTTAACGTCAGGTATCAGAAACAAAAAACATAAGCTCTGCAGAGCTTTTATTGCAACAAACAAAGTATCCTGCAACAAATATTTACCTGCCTTCATTTGTCCTCCTAGGACTCCCCCTGATAATGCGAGCTTCAGCCAATGGAGCGCCTATTACCATTTATCACGCCTTTGGTATGCTGCGGCCGAGAATCAAGCCCGCGACCTCCTATTCCCAAAGCGGACGCTCTACCACTGAGCTTTTGTGAAAAAAATTTATTAAAATTTTAGGACAATTACAGCAAGTTCTCAAGATGTTCAAATTTTTAGGATTTTTACGTTATATATTCTTGACTTTTCCAGCTGGTATGAACATGAGTCCAGTTTCCAGATTAAAAAAGACAGTAAGTAGACACTTTTTATCTACATCACTTGAAAGATTAAGTCATTTGAAATGAAAGAAATATTTTCTGTGCCAGTTAAGCAAATCATTGCAAACTTATGTGACCCCACCAGCCCATTAAAAAGTGTATATTTGTTCAGTTAACCATGTTAGTTAAATAAATTTGTTGTATTGAAACAAAAATTTATAGGTTATGTTATATCCAAAACCACATTATAATGAATAGTTTTATTAAGCGGTTTATTTGAAATATTTAAGTATTTCTGTCATTACGATAGCATACCTGTGCACCATAGTGCATTTTATCAAATCTCCTAAATGGCTGCGTTTTGATGAAAATCCATGACATTTTTCTTATTTATACTGCAAACATTATGTTATGGGTGCACGTTGAGGCGGTTTTAACGAGTACCCACAACCTATGTCTTGGAGTAAAAATAAGAAAAATAATGTTTACCCCTGTAAACCCAAGTTTTCTATATACAAAGTGGGGTGTAAGGGGGGTGTTCACAGACTTGTTCACGTTATGGGTTCTTATCCAAAATATAACCTGAAATTATGTTTTCCTCAATATTTATTTATCTCTGTTGCAGTGGGGTAAGGTGAACACTGTCAAGTTTGGGATACTGGAGTTACAGATGGACCCCTCTAACAACTTTGGTAGCTACAGATCTTGTCTCAAGGCTGCAATGTGGAGGGCACATGGGGCCACTGAATCCAGAGAAAAAGTAAGCACTACCTTATTTGCTTCATAAAATCTTTGACACCTTAAGGGGAATGGGAACACCTTCAGGGGAGGCAACTCTTACAAAAGTATTTTTGTCTCCCATGGCAGTAGGGGTCAACTCTTAAAGGAAAGAATTTGCTCCCGAGGAGCAAATTCTTTCCTTTAAGAGTAGACCCCTTTTTCAGTGGGAAGGAGCTTACAGAAAAGCGGACAGGAAGTCCCAAAAGTTGTCTCCCTTTGGAAAATGGCGGAAAAATCTGCGAGGTGTTCCCATTCCCCTTAAACCATGAAAATAAACAAAATGACATTGTATTTTTGTTATGTGTTTGAAAACAATCTCAGAACTGTCACACATTGCAGTTCATAACATCCTCAGATGGTGTATTTTGGGGGGTTTTATGGCCCTTCCAAGATTATTTAATTGATATCTAGCTGGGTTTCTAAGGTAGGCAATTCTAACACGAACCCAAAACATAGGTTTCTGAACAACATAAAGGCAGCATATCCCTGAGTTATGCTTGTTACCTCTCGCAGATTTATCTGGAGCTATGCATGACATAGAGGATCTTACATCAGTGTTCATGTATTATTGAATTTATTAAACGAGTTGAGGAAAAAGGATAAAATGCGAGGCTTTGCAGAGCATTTTATCCCTTTTCCTCGACGAGTTTAATAAATTCAATAATACATGAGCACGAATGCAAGATTCTATTTATCATATGACATTTAAAACGCATTTTATTCACTATTGTTTACAAAAACATCAATATTCCACCATTAGTAAATGCGACGTCGTTAAGGACGTCGTACATGTAATGTTACGGGACGTATCTAGCTAATTTACATATTTAAACCACTAGTGGATTATCGAAAATATTACATGGCGTTATTACACTCTCAGACTCAACGTCATGTGATAAATAATATTTTGCCTTTTAAATCAAAGTAGTCAACCTAGATTGTGAAATAAGACTTTAAGTTTCTTTCTATTGATTTGAAAATCATTAAAATGATCTTTTCATTTGATATGTAAATTCTGTTTCAGATTGTGATACCGTTCTTCAGTTTGTTTGTGAAAGATATTTATTTCCTGAACGAAGGCTGTGCTAACAAATCTGAGAATGGCAATATAAATTTTGAGGTAGGTTCAACTTCATTTTACTTTTGTCTGTCTTTCTCTGCGTCACAGAAGACAGTTAAATAGGGAGGCGTCATTGCTACTGTGACCAGGTGAGACACAAAATAGACTGCTCAGCTTCACAGACTACCATAAAAATCCTAAAAATTCAGACACCTTGAGGACATGCAACAAATTTGTTTCACGATCCAGCAAGGAGTCCCAAAAAGTTCAGATGGAATGGCAAGCAGTGCAGATCCTGTTCAGGAGCAGTCTGATCTGGGTCTGCACTGTTGGCCCAGGCCTGTCTACCCCAATCTTTAGGATCATTACGGCAGCTAGCAACAGTCATGATTTGTTTGTTTGATTTGAGGTTTAATGTCCCCATCAACACTGTAAAGGTCATTTTGGAAGTTGCTTCCAATTTTGTGGGACTTTTTCCCGACATTGAGATGAAATGACATCTCAAGCCCTGTCGCCCAATGAAACCCATAGGGTTTATTAGCACCACGGTTCCTGGACAGGCTTAGATCCTCTCAGCCGTTTACCAGTACTAGTGTGCGGGCCGGATTCAGCTCTGCGTGGAAGCATCATGCAGCCCATATATTTCTTCAAGCCCCTATGGGCGGGGGCTTAGCAACAGTCATGAAACTTTGGACATGGAAACTCGAGGTACTGTACTATACAGAGGAGAGAACTTGACTGCTGATCTGCTCCTTTGTTGTTAGCAAAAGGTAAAAGCAATTTTTTCACGACAGGCTCATTATTAACCATTATCTTGCTGAATTTTCATTTAAGCCACACCCATTTCTGTATATCAACCAATCAAATTACTTGATGTAATTTATTGCTACAAATTCATAAACTGAATACCAAACACCTGATCTGGATCTACACTGTTTGCAAATACAGGTTTTGTCGTGAACAGCAAGATAAGGGTTAACATGGAATCTTCCTTCTTACATATAGCAGGAGTCCAGTTCAAACTTTATGGGCTTCAGGTTGTGTTTTCTTCAAAATTTATTTGGAAATTGACTGAACTTACTGCAAACAATGTAGGCCCTGATCAGACGCCGCACTCTGAGCCTGCCCTGTTTGCCAGGGTACCCGTTTCAGAGCTTCTGGTACAAAATGAGTTATGTCAAAAACATGTATCTTTCTTGTGGTTGCTATATTTTTTCAAATACAAATCAGGATGCTTTAATTAAAAATGTGTATGTGTTTATTTCAGAAATTCTGGCAACTAGCGAAACACATATCAGACTTTGTCACATGGCAACAAGTGGAGGTAATGATTATGTTTCTGCACTTAAATATTTTTGTAGTATACCACAATCTCTTTATAACACAAGTGTTGGGGCCCAAAACAGAAAGTGTGTTTATGATTGTTTGTTTGTTTGATTTGAGGTTTAACGTCCCCGTCAATACTGTAGATGAAATGACATCTCAAGTCCTGCCGCCCAATGAAACCAATAGGGTTTATATGCATGGACGGGCCGACTCGCACCGCTTTGCCTTGGCAGGCTTAGATCCTCTAAGCTGTTTACCAGTACTCGTGTGCGGGTCGGTTTTAGCTCTGCATGGAAGCATCATGCAGCCCATATATTTCTTCAAGCCCCAATGGTTGGGGGCCGGTGTTTATAATACGAAGTTAAAGCAGCTCTGTTATATCCAAACAAAAATACAGATCAATTAGAAAAATAACCATTTATGGTCATTTTTGTCATGCCTGCTATTAACATAACATGATATAGAAATCCTGGTCAATCCATCAACATTTGCGACCATCCTAGCGTTTAACCAAATGGCCAAGTCTACTGCAGGCACGACATAGCCTTTGGCAGAATTCTTGTTCTATATAATCCATACTTTTTTCAGACCAATGTGTGTTTAAATTGTAGAGTATAAGGTGTTAAAAGATTATTAACCTTGAAGATGCATCAGTAAGCTACAGATATACATGTACATTTAGGGAAGGCAATTTACAGAGCTATTTTTGTTTCACTTTTCATTTGTATATAATATACATGTATTTAGGTTTGTTACCATATCAGTTGACATAAACTGGAATCAATTGAACCCTTATCTTGCTGTTCACGACAACCCCCAATCTTTGCAAATAGCGTAGATCCAGATCAGATGAAGCCATCTGATCAGGATCTACACTGTTTGGCATTCAGTTTATGAATTCGTAGCAATAAATTACATCAAGTAATTTGATTGGATGATAGACAGAAATGGGTGTGGCTTAAATGAATATTCAGCAAGATAAGGGTTAAAAAAAGAGATAGTCAGCATGAGCTTTGAATTGTTTTGGCTTTGACCCTTTCAACCGTATAGACCTGTACAGATACCTATGCAAACAGTGGAGATCCAGATGAGAGAGCTCATTTTGCACTGTCTCATCCAGATTAACACTGTTTGCCATTCTGTTAATGAGTTTGACTAAACACCCAATTTGCAGCAGTGCATGTGTCCAGATTAAGAGGTAGAAGAATCCATTGTAGATACTTGGAGTGAAAGTGTTCAACTACATTTTACTTTCTCTCAATAAATGTTGTTAGTGAGTGAGTGTTTGAGTTTTACGTCCCACCAACAGCTAAGGTCATACTGAGACGGGACCTGGGTTTAAAGACTCATCCGAAAGTCTGGAGAAGCCAGGGATCGATCCTGCAATAAATGTTGTGTATCTAATAGAATGCATTGTTGTACATTTCAGTGTCCATTTGACAAGCATACAGATGTCCTCCATTACATTCTGACGTCACCAGTCTTCTCGGAGAATAGTGAGTATTTTATATAATGATCCAGAATAATTTCTTCTTTCATAGCTCTAGATAAGGAGGGGTAACTGGGACAATAAAGGATAATTATCTTTCTTTCTTGCTAGAAACATGTTGTGGGTTCTTGTTAGAATCACCTCACTGAGTACCCCCATCACATGGTTTAATGGAGAAATAAACAATATTATCCCAAACTTATCTTCTTACCTTATCTTGAGCTTGTGTATTTACCCTAACTATTCGGACACTGCAACTCCTTACTTGGTCTAAAATTTGAACAAGTAGAAATTACTATCACAGGTTCTCTAAGAATAGCTGGATGAGTGGCAAACAGTGTAGACCCTTATGAGATGCCACATTATGTGGCATCTCATCTGGGTCTACACTGTTTGCTCAGGCCTGTCTGTCTGAATACATATTACGGTAAATATAGTATTTGTTTCATTACCAGAAGCTTGTCTCATACTGTGTGTGGTTTCCGTTGCATCTTTTATTAAGACAATCTATTCAGGAAACTTTTCACTTAAAAAATTGTATGCTCCTCTTCTTTCTAATTTCAAAGTAAATGTCAGTGACAATTTAGGAGAAACAGTACTGATTGGAAATCAACAGCAAAATGAAATAGTTTGAAAATTCAGTGTTTTTGATGTCGGATGTAGGAATGCTTTTGTTACACAATTTAAATTACTCCACTGTTATTTTTTTATTTATCCTTTGGAGAAAAGTTTGTCCTTTAGCCCTTGTCCTGCTGAATAAATAAATTTTACCACACACATTTCTGACTATCACCCAATCAAATTACCCAATAAAATGTAATCATTCAAATTCATTCAAATTCTTAACCATTGTCCTGCTGAATGTTTAAATATGTCCCAACCACTACTGATTATCAGCCAATCAGATTACTTGATGCAAATTATTGCAACAAATTCATAAACTGGATGGCAAACAATGAAGATCCTGATCAGATGGCTTCTTCAGAAGCCATCTGATCTGAATCTACATTGTTTCAAAAATAAGGCAAATCCAGGCTCAGCAGGACAAGGGTTAAAGTGAATGACATTGTAGATTCTGATCTGTGTCCATTAGTTCAAAGCATCGTTGGCTTAACAAGCTTGTTAGTGGTCAAATTGTTAACTGTTCTAGTAAGTACTTTATATTACAATCTCTAATGCAGTGGTATATTGCTGAAAAAAATGTGAGCAGCTTGTGAGCAGCTTTTGCATCTGCAAAAGCTCCTCACATTTTTTTCAGAAATAATAGCATATTTGCCATATTAATTGATCAAAATTTTAACAATACATTAACTTACAAATTTGAAGAGACTCAGTTTTTGGGGAAGCAAAATGCAAGTTTTCTCCCTTGCGAAAAAATAGTGGGGAAAATGATATAAGCATCACAACAAATACCACAATGAAATCATTTTTTTAAAGAAAATACTCTTTTTAACTTGTTTTCTGTTGTCATTTGCAGTACAATTATTTTATTCTACATTACAGCATTGTCCCTGGCTTCATATGAATGTGAACAGCCTGAAAATAGCTGTGACAAGGAGAGACACAAACAACTCAAGTAAGTTGTTATACACATTAAATCTATAAATCTGTTCCTTATAACAAGAATCTAGATACAGCACAGTTTAAGGATGAATCCCAAAAATGTTGAGATTATATAGAAAAATGACCATAAATGGTCATTTTTCTAGAAAAATGACCATATAATCTATACATTCTTGTATGCATACAACATGGTCGTTTAAGGGGAATGGGAACACCTTCAGGGGAGGTAACTCCTGCAAAAGTATTTTTGTCTCCCATGTCAATAGGGGTCAACTCTTAAAGGAAAGAATTTGCTCCTCAGGAGCAAATTCTTTCCTTTAAGAGTAGACCCCTTTTTCAATTGGACAGGGCTTATAGAAAAGCGAACCGGAAGTCCCGAAAATTGTATCCCTTTGAAAAATGGCAAAAAAATCTGCCAGGTGTTCCAATTCCTCTTAATTGACACAGTTTCTGCTCTGAACACTAATAATAATGTGATAAAGAAGTGATGGTGTAATAAGCATACCTATCTAGTCATTACTAAAAATGTTTGAAAATAATGAATCACAGACTACAAGTCAGAAAGTAAAATAAAGCTGTTGTTTTGGCTTTTATGGCCAAGTCTGTTATGTGTTTGGATATAACATGGATGTTCACTTATCCTGCTAAATACATTACATGATGATAATGCATTTTTTTCAAATTCACAAACGGTATGACAGTGTAGATCCTGATCAGATGACTCCTTCAGAAGCCATCTGATCTAGATCTACACTGTTTGCAAAGGTAGGTGTTGACATGATCAGCAGGATAAGACTCAACAAGGTTTCAGCTTTGAGCCCAAGTAGTAGTTTTATGAAGGAGTTGATACCATTATTTCATAGAAGTATGATAAGCTTTGTGTTTTATTTTCCAGGGCACAAGCTGGATTATGAGGTTCCAGTCAGACCACTTACAGACCCTGTCTGAGCCAGTTCCAATGGCTACCCTAGTCACAAATCTACGAATGACCTCAGGTGATGGCCATCAAGCTACATCTACATCGAATGTTGACCATGCCTGTGTGTGAAATCTCTGTCAGAATACTCTATATTTATTTATCAGAAAGTACCAGCTGACGCTGAGTTTCTAGGGCCCAGTTACCTTAAAGACAAGCTCTGTTCCAGTTCACAGTATAACAAACATAATGGTGCTGTCATTTTTTCTGTATGTGGCTGGCACATTTGAGACAGTATAGCCCTGTCTATTCAGTATCTTGGGTAGCTTTGGATAAGGTGGAGTAATGGGGATAAATTGGGGATCCTCAGGGGAAGCAACTCGTTTCAAAACTATTTCGTCTCCCTTGTGAACTGATGTGTGCTCTTAACCCTTATCTTGCTGAATATTCATTTTAGCCACACCCATTTCTGTCTATCAACCAATCAGATTACTTGATGTTATTTATTCCTACAAATTCATAAACTGTATGTCAAACAGTGTAGATCCTGATCAGATGGCTTCTTCAGAAGCCATCTGATCAGGATCTACACTGTTTGCAAAGATAGGGGTTGTCGTGAACAGCAAGATAAGGGTTAAAGAAAAGAATTTGCTCCTGAGCATTAAGAGTAGACACCTTTTCAGAGGGGTTTGATGAACAGGAGAGCAAACAGGAAGTCAAAGAAGTTGCCTCCCCTGGATAAAAAATGGCAGAAATGCAATGTCTCTCCATTTCCTAAAATGAAAAGCACTGGATACCTTTCAGAACAACTTCATTGGAGACGGTCCGGAACGATTTCTTTTATCATCCCTGAATTATACCTCAGTTGCGCCTCCTTCTCTCAAGCTGTGAGTGTGTTTAGCAGACAATAGCTGAAATTGTGTAGGGAGCAGGTCTCCTAAACATTTTGTAAGTTGCAGAGAAAATGTGGGATATGACTATTTATGTGAAAAAAAAAATGTTTTTCAGGATTTGGCTTGGAAATATGCAGAACATGCTAAGAATTTTTATAAGAAATAGTGCACATGACTTTATCACTTGACCATTAAAAGTTAATGAGTTGAATGAAGAATTTTGAGAAAGAGGCATGTTTGCTTTGTTGATGCAAACAGCTGGTATTTTTACTTTGGACCAGTATATGGGCCAGTGGTTTTTACTGCGGACCAGTGTGATTATTGACCAATAAGAGATTAGCATTCTAGCCATTCTTAGAGAAGAAATACACCAGGGGCCAGTTGTTCAAAGCATCGTTAGCTTAACGAGCTTGTTAGTGATCAAATTGTTAACTCTAGCAAGTACAATATCGTAAATTTTGGTATTTTTGCTGAAAAAATGTAAGCAGCTTTTGCGTCCGCAAAAGCTGCTCACATTTTTTCAGCAAAACTTTCAGCATATTTGCCATATTTAATGATCAAAGTTTTAACGATACGTTAACTAACGGCGTCATTAGTTTTGAACAACTGGCCCCAGCAGATTTGAGAACATATGCATTTTTCTGGACTTCATGCAGATGTCTTAAGGACAATGAGTGTCCTATTAATTCAAAGTAAAACCTGTTATCTGAATCCTTGGTATTCATGAACTTGTAATATAACATGTAGAATCTCCCACTTAATAGCTTTGAACAGATCCAGTTGAGGGGTGTCAGACTTATTTTTTCTTTAAGCTTTTACAAAAAATTCCTACTTCAAGCAAACATTAGACCCTGATCAGCTCCCACATTTGAGGTGTCTGATCTGGGGCTATACTGTTTGTTTATGACCCTATTATGAGACACCAGGTTTACAACTTTTAAAAAAATCTTACCCCAGCAATTCTACATTTCTTCGACAGTACCTCCATATGAAAAACTAAATGGGCCCCATCAAGCGATTTTGGTACTTATCGCCTATGCGAGCAGCGAAGGTTCAGGCAAGCCTGCGCATCCGCGCAGTCTCGCCAGAACCTTCGCTGCTCGCTCATACAAGCAGTGAATCAAGAGGAACCTTCAGACACAAAGCCATATCCCTGCCCCCTCTGAATGGCTGGGCATGCGCAGTTAAAATTTGTCAGGACTAAATGCTCGAAGACACAAATTCGCTTGGCGGGGCTCATATATTCCTGTCGAGATCACTAGGTCATAGAGGTCGATACAAAATGTTATTGGCTCCTGTTGCTTTGGGCACAGACTGATCTATGTGTGTTACAGATTTCTCAAAGAATGGCTAATTCAAGCTGTATCAGGCAAACAGGTATAGGCTACATTGTTACTTTTTTTTTTTTTTTTGGCATTTCATGCTCCTATTTATGTTTTCCCTCAGAGTATATGTGTGTATGTGGAGGGGAAGTTTCACTGAAATTCCAAAATGATCACAACATCACTTAATGGGCATTGCTTGAGAATTCTTCTGACAATCATGCCACCCATGCACATACCCACATTTTTCTCTTTGAGAAATTTCTAAAGAATCTGTGTATTCTTACGATATTTTGTCATAGTCAGGTAGCAATTTGTCCTGCACCATTTGCCTGATAAAGTTTATTTTTGTAGTTTGTTAAATTATGTGCCATACGTCTATGTTGTGCTAGTTGTATGATTATTCAATGTTGTAAGTTCCGTTACCTGATTATTGTTAGTGATTGTACATATTGTTTAGTTCTGTCTATATTATTTTCAATGTGTAAATAGATTTAATAACCAAAAGCGTTTAATGGAAATTGTTAATATTTGAAAATCTTTTATTCTTCTACTGTTCTTGTTGTATTGGGTTTAAGCAAAATATCAGTCTGAAAAAACAAAACAAAAAAAAACATACTCTAATCCATTTTATATGGAAAACTGCACTGATGGACACTGACAAATAGTGAAGGCCCAGATCAGATGCCAAAGATGGCAGTTGTCAGTTTCTGGGGACTGCATACTGTACTGGTTAACAGTTTCTGTTTAAGCCTTCCCAGGGAAAGTGTGGTTAGGTAAACTAACTAGCTCAGCATGACCTAAATATTGTTGACTAGACTGTTTAACCCTTTTTGTACCAAATGGAATCTTCCTCATTGTATATAGCAGGAGTCCATTTCAAAATTTAGGGGTGTCAGATTGTGTTTTCTTGAAAAACTATTTGGAAATTGGCTGAAAATTTAGCAAACAGTGTAGGCCCTGATCAGACGCCGCATTAAGCGGCAGGCCCTGATCAGACGCCGCATTAAGCGGCGTCTGATCTGGGCCTGCACTGTTTGCCATCTACCCGTTTAGGGGTAACTGGTACAGAATGGGTTAACTGAAAAACAACAGCAAAAAACAAACAGCGGGCTCTTTCTGGACACGTCCTCAATCTGATTGATTTCTTTCCCAATGCATGTAGGTGGTATCAAACTTATGCAATCTATTTTTTTGCTCAGAAATTCTTCCTTTAGTGAAGAAGAAAAATATTAGTTTTAACTGTTACATGTTTTTGTTGTGTAAGTCTATTTTCCTTTCTATGGGATCAACTTTTGCATTTACTCGTACTTAAATTCATTAATATTAACATTTGATGTTACGTATGTTCAGTTAACATTTTCAGCTTTCTAACCCATAAGATGCCAGTCACAACAGTTGTCATCTGCTTTGACGTCTGCTGGTAACTTTAAAAGTAATTTTTCCAAACTGTGTGGACCGAGATCAGACTGCTCCTCTAGGAGCAGTCTGATCTGGGTTCACACTGTTTGCCTGTATGCAAAAATATATTTGAAAAGTTTGCAACATAAACAGACGACATTTTCAGATGTAGTTTTTCGTGGCATCTTATGGGTTTATCTGTAGAGCATCAAACATGACTTAGCAGAGGACATTTTCATATTTCAGAGAAAATAAGGCTTGTCATTTCATGTGAATTATCTGCTGGCAGATGATTTACCTGAAATGTCAAGCATGATTTTCTCACAAAAGATAATGTTGTTTGCTACACAATTTTTCTTAGTGCTTTCTGGGTTACTGTAACATGCAATGCTGACAGTGCTTCAAATAGCTGATGTCTTGTGTTTGTTGTGGCAATGCTTTTACCCTTTCAGTTCTGTAGAGCAGTTCAGATACCAGTGCAAACAGTGTAGAGCCAGGTGAGATGGCTCATAATGAGCCATCTCATCAGGATCTACACTGTTTGCCTTTTGACTAAGCTCCTATTTTGTAACCAAGTTCAACGATGCAATACAAAATCGAAAGCAACATCTTCAAAATGACCTCTCCAAAATGTCCTTAATAGTATTGATGAGGATGAAAAGCCTCAACAACAAAAATCAATAGGCCATTTCAGAAACTGAGGGGTGAAGGTGTTTTAATTTCTAGCCAGTTAACCCTTAAACTGTCAGTCATGACATTGGCAGATGTCATTTTCATTTTTTTCTTTTTTAACCCTTATCTTGCTGAATATTCATTTAAGCAACACCCATTTCTGTCTATCAACCAATCAAATTACTTGATGTAATTAATTTATTGCTACAAATTCATAAATTGAATGCCAAACAGTGTAGATCCTGATCAGATGGCTTCAGAAGCCAACTGATCTGGATCTACACTGTTTGCAAAGATAGGGGTTATCGTGAACAGCAAGATAAGGGCTAAAAGTAAGGATTGACCTTACATGTGAAATGTATGCTGGGCAGACAATTCACTTGTATTGTCGTGCTTTACTTTCTCTGAAAAATAATCTCAAAATAAAATTTACATCTGCTCTTCCCGTAGTGCTTTTAAGCATTAATCTGACAATGCTTCGAACAAAGGGCTGGCCCAATGCAATGTGTTCATACTGTTGGCAATGCCATTACCTCAATACTATTAGTCTGATCCGTGTTGAGGCCACCAGTAACCAGGTTCCACAAACTCCTCAACTTTGTCAGTGAAAACAGGAGACATTATTGCAGACTGCTTAATTCTTTGCAGTTTGCTATGATTATGTCTTGGTTTCTTTGCCGTATCTCCTCAGCCATTGTTTTTCTCCCCTTCCCTGGGAGATGACACAAAATGGCCATCAGGGATTTATATATCATGAAACCACAACAGAATGACTGCAAGGGGGAATGGTGCAACCCAAGGAATTTCTCTTTTATGTAGGATATATTCTAATTGATAACAGAGAAAAAAACGAAATAAGTCGATTCTTTTGAACTACCTATATTGGTCCTAAGTTTTGGGATGGTTAGGCCTAATCAAACAGTGCAGACCCAGATCAGACTGCTAAGTTAGGGAGCAGTCTGATCAGGGTCTACAATGTTTGCCATTCCATCTGCATATTTCGGACTCCTTGCTGGTTGTTAAAGTTTTGGAGAATGGTAGCAAATCCTCAAGGTGTCCAAATTTTTAGGATCTTATGGTAATCTACCTTGAAACTGTCCCTTTAATCCATTTTAGATGAAAACCTCAGAAATTTAGATGCCGCATAATGTGGCATCTTATTCGTGTCTTCACTGTTCAAGTTGTATACGGCAGAAGATTCTGTTCAGAATAAAAAGGTTTCAGGGTACATATGCATTGTTCATTGTAAGCTGTCAAAAAGAAAAACTAGTCAAACCATTATAACTACCTTACTATTGCATTTAACAAAATGGCATAAATTATTTTCAGATCATAATGAAATTGCAAAATGATTTGTGCAATATAGCGCATTTATTCATGACATTTTGCTATTATATCTGCATTCCCATGTTGTTGATAAACTCATAAATAAATATAAAAACAATAGTTTAGACTTTGTTGTGCATATGAATTCCATGGTTGAATATTCATACCCGCTTTTTCGAAAGAATTATACCCGCTTTTTCAAAGAAAAAACGGGTATATTGTTTTTGTACCAGAGTTGAGTGGTCGTCTGTCCGTCATGTTTGTTGTAAATGGATCTCCTCTGCAACCACTGAAGTTACACTTTGGAAACTTGGCATGTGGATAGTACATGGTATGTAGATGGCAGTGGGCTACTTTTTGTGTCCTTGACCCCAACATGGCCCCAAGGTCAAAGGTCAGAAAGTAGGACTTTATCATATCTTCTAAACTGTTTGGATTGCACTTCCGAAACTTGATTATTGGATAGCCCTTGGAATGTAGAACATATTGGAATACTTTTCATGTGACCTTGACCCCAATATGGCCCCAGGGTCAAAGGTCAAAAAGTAGGACATTATCGTATCTAAACTGTTGGGAATGTAGAACATATCCGAATACTTTTCGTGTGACCTTGACCCCACCATGGCCCCAAGGTCAAAGGTCAGAAAGTAGAAAAAGCGGGTATTTGTGATGGTATACCATCGACTGCGCGATCTAGTTGTACTTGTTTTGGACATTAACTCTCAGGGGTCCAGAGGCCTGGGCCCAGTTGTTCAAAGCATCGTTAGCTTAACGAGCTCTTTAGTGGTCAAATTGTTAACTCTTCTAGCAAATGCAATATTGAAAATTTTGGTATTTCTGCTGAAAAAATGTGAGCAGCTTTTGCGGAAGCAAAAGCTGCTCACAGATTTTCAGCAAAAAATTTCAGCATATTTGCCGTATTTAATGATCAAAGTTTTAACGATATGTTAACTAACGATGTTGTTAGTTTTGAACAACTGGCCCCAGTTGTTCAAAACTAACGACATCGTTAGTTAACGTAACGTTAAAACTTTGATCATTAAATATGACAAATATGCTTAAATTTTTGCTGAAAAAATGTGAGCAGCTTTTGCGGACGCAAAAGCTGCTCACATTTTTTCAGCAAAAATACCAAAATTTACGATATTGTACTTGCTAGAAGAGTTAACAAAACGACCACTAACGAGCTTGTTAAGCTTACGATGCTTTGAACAACAGGCCCCTGTTAAAACTAACGACGTCGTTAGTTAACGTATCGTTAAAACTTTGATCATTTATAATGGCAAATATTCTGAAATTTTTGCTGAAAAAAATGTGAGCAGCTTTTGCGGATGCAAGTACAATGTAAATTTTGGTATTTCAGGAAAAATACCAAAATTTACGATATTGTACTTGCTAGAAGAGTTAACAATATGACCACTAACAAGCTCGTTAAGCTAACGATGCTTTGAACAACATTAACTCTTTGTCCAGCTAAATAAGTTACTTAGCCACACATATTTCTGACTGCATGTATTAACCCATTGCATGCGGGAGACCCCTAAAGTGGTACCCTGGTAAACAGTGCAGGCCCAGATCAGACACAGAGTCTGATCAGGGCCTGCACTATTTGCTAACAGACTTTTCTGTC
The DNA here is from genome assembly GCA_963580285.1 of Lucinisca nassula. Lineage (NCBI taxonomy): Eukaryota > Metazoa > Mollusca > Bivalvia > Lucinida > Lucinidae > Lucinisca > Lucinisca nassula. The sequence continues at coordinate 159,785,198 of OY757011.1, read as the reverse complement.
AAAAATAGAATAAGAATGAAAAACAAGAGGGCCATGATGGCCCTGGATCGCTCACCTGATCCATATGATAGAGTAACAAGTGGGCCTCAGGGAGAGCCATTATTGACCCCAGGGCTACAATGTGCATAATGTTGAGGGAGGTCTAAAGAGGTGAAGCTTCATACCAAATATCAACAAAGGCTATAATTTGAACAATCTTGGCAAAGGTCCACTAGATGAAGCTACACACCAAATATCAAAGACCTGGGCCTTGGGGTTTCAGAGAAGAAGATTTTTTAAAGATATTCCCTACATTAGCCTATGTAAAACCAAATGGCCCCGGAGCGGGGGCATTTTTGGCCTCAGGGCAATAATTTAAACAATCTTGATAGAGGTCCACTAGATGAAGCTTCACACCAAATATCAAAGACCTGGGCCTTGCTGTTTCAGAGAAGAAAATTTTCAAAGATTATCTCTATATATAAGTTTATGTAAAACCAAAGGGCCCCGGGGTGGGGGCTATAATTTGAACAATCTTGGAAGAGGTCCACTAGATGAAGCTCCATACCAAATATCAAAGGCAGGGGCCTAGTGGTTTCAGAGAAGAAGATTTTTAAAGATTTCCCTATTTAAGTCTGTGTAAAACCAAAGGGTCTCGGGGCGGGGGCGTTTTTGGCCCCAGGGCTAATAGCCTATAATTTGAACAATCTTGATAGAGGTCCACTAGATGAAATTTCACACCAAATATCAAAGACCTAGGCCTTGTGGTTTCACAGAAGAAGATTTTTAAAGATTTTCCCTATATAAAGTAGAAGTAAAACAAAGATCAGGAATCGATACAATTAATTTACTCCACCCATCAAAGACACCAAAGGGAAAGAAATACAAACATTAAGCGACCAGACCATAATGGAAACCTAAACAAAAGAAGGCCATAAGGACAGTTACTTTCCCACAAAATGGCCATATGGCCATCCAAAATTAAAAGACACAAGTGATACACACAGTAAGTAACAAACAACAACATGAATAAATCGCCACAGAAGAACCGCCTTGGAACGGTCAGTGGAAAGATTTCCACTAGGGGGCTTAAATCTATTTTACATGGTCACAATCCTCGCCCTTACTTCCGCCGCGATTTAGACAAATAATTTGTTCAGTCCGCATGAAGGCCTCCTAACTCATCAGTGCAACATCTCCGTGAACACAAATAATCAAAGAACCACAGAGGTGAGACAACGGTGAGGACTCAACAGCAAGAAACCACTGAAATGCTGGAGCAAAAGAAAACCAACAGTTAGACTCTTATAAATTATAAGTCTATGTAAAACCAAAGGGCCCCCCCGAGACAGGGGCGTTTTTGGTCTCAGGGCTATAATTTGAACAACCTTGGTAGAGGTCCACAAGATGAAGCTTCATACCAAATATCAAAGACCTAGGCCTTGTGGTTTCAGAGAAGAAGATTTTTAAAGATTTTCCCTATATAAGTCTATGTAATACCAAAGGGCCCCAGAGCGGGGGCATTTTTGGCCCCAGGGCTATAATTTGAACAATCTTGGTAGAGGTCCATGTGATGAAGCTTCATACCAAATATCAAAGACCTAGGCCTTGTGGTTTCAGAGAAGAAGATTTTTAAAGATTTTCCCTATATAAGTCTATGTAAAACCAAAGGGCCCCCAGGCGGGGGCATTTTTGGTCTCAGGGCTATAATTGAACAATTTTGGTAGAGGTCCACTAGATTAAGCTTCATACCAAATATCAAAGACCTAGGCCTTGTGGTTTCCGAGAAGAAGATTTTTCAAGATTTTCCCCTCTATAAGCCCATGTAAAACCAAAAGGCCCCAGGGTGGGGGGCATTTTTGGCCCCAGCACTATAATTTGAACAATATTGGTAGGGGTCCACCAGATGAAGCTTCATACCAAATATCAAAGACCTAGGCCTTGTGGTTTCAGAGAAGAAGATTTTTAAAGATTTTCCCTATATAAGTCTATGTAAAACCAAAGGGCCCCGAGGCGGGGGCATTTTTGGTCTCAGGGCTATAATTGAACAATTTTGGTAGAGGTCCACTAGATTAAGCTTCATACCAAATATCAAAGACCTAGGCCTTGTGGTTTCCGAGAAGAAGATTTTTCAAGATTTTCCCCTCTATAAGCCCATGTAAAACCAAAAGGCCCCAGGGTGGGGGGCATTTTTGGCCCCAGCACTATAATTTGAACAATATTGGTAGGGGTCCACCAGATGAAGCTTCATACCAAATATCAAAGACCTAGGCCTTGCGGTTTCAGAGAAGAAGATTATTAAAGATTTTCCCTATATAGTGGGAGTGGGGTTACTGGGCCTTGTGGGGTGAAAAGAAGATTTTTAAAGAGTTTCCCTATATAAGCCATGTAAAACCAAAGGGCCCCAGAGCGGGGGCATTTTTTGCCCCAGCGCTTTAATTTGAACAATCTTGGCAGGGGTCCACTAGGTGAAGCTTCATACCAAATAACAAAGACATGGGCCTAGCGGTTTTAGAGAAGATTTTTACAGATTTTCCCTATATAAGCCCATGTAAAACCCAAAGGCCCCAGGGCGGGGGCATTTTTGGCCCCAGCACTATAATTTGAATAATCTTGGTAGGGGTCCACTAGGTGAAGCTTCATATCGAATATCAAAGACCTGGGCCTTGAAATTTTAGAGACGAAGATTTTCAAAGATTTTCCCTACATAAGCCCATGTAAAACCAAAAGGCCCTGTGTGTGTGTGTGGTGGGGGGGGCTGGGCCTTATGGGGTGAAGCTTCATACCAAATATCAAAGACCTGGGGCCTTACGGTTTCAGAGAAGAAGATTTTTAAAGATTTTCCCTATATAAGCCCATGTAAAACCAAAGGGCCCCAGAGCGGGGGCATTTTTGGCCCCAGCACTATAATTTGAACAATCTTGGTAGGGGTCCACTAGGTAAAGCTTCATACCAAATATCAAAGACCTGAGCCTAGTGGTTTCAGAGAAGAAGATTTTTAAAGATTTTCCCTATATAAGCCCATGTAAAACCAAAAGGCCCCGGGGTGGGGGCATTTTTGGCCCCAGGGCCTGGGCCTTGTGGGGTGAAGCTTCATACCAAATATCAAAGACATGGGCCTTTCAGTTTCAGAGTAGAAAATTTTTTTAAGATTTTTCCCTATATAAGCCATGTAAAATCAAAGGGCCCCAGAGCGGGAGCATTTTTGGCTCCAGCACTATAATTTGAACAGTCTTGGCAGGGATCCAATAGGTAAAGCTTCATACCAAATATCAAAGACCTGGGCCTAGCGGTTTCAGAGAAGAAGATTTTTAAAGATTTTCCCTATATAAGCCCATGGAAAACCAAAGGGCCCCGGGGCGGGGGCATTTTTGGCCCCAGCACTATAATTTGAACAATCTTGGTAGGGGTCCACTAGATGAAGCCTCATACCAAATATCAAAGACCTGGGCATCGCGGTTTCAGAGAACAAGATTTTTCAAGATTTTCCATATATAAGTCTATGTAAAACCAAAGGGCCCGGAGCGGGGGCATTTTTGGCCCTAGGGCTATAATTTGAACAACCTTGGTAGGGGTCCACTAGGTGAAGCTTCATACCAAATATCAAAGACCTGGGCCTTGCGGTTTCAGAGAAGAAGATTTTTAAAGATTTTCCCTATATAAGCCCATGTAAAACCAAAAGGCCCTGCTTGGGTGGGGGGGGGGGGGGGAGGCCTGGGCCTTGTGGGATGAAGCTTCATACCAAATATCAAAGACAAGGGCATTACGGTTTCAGAGAAGAAGATTTTTAAAGATTTTCCCTATATAAGCCCATGTAAAACCAAAGGGCCCCGGAGCCGGGGCATTTTGGCCCCAGCACTAATTTGAACAATCTTGGTAGGGGTCCACTAGATGAAGCCTCATACCAGATATCAAAGACCTGGGCATTGCGGTTTCAGAGAACAAGATTTTTCAAGATTTTCCATATATAAGTCTATGTAAAACCAAAGGGCCCCGGAGCGGGGGCATTTTTGGTCCCAGCACTATAATTTGAACAATCTTGGTAGGGGTCCACTAGATGAAGCTTCATACCAAACATCAAAGACCTGGGCCTTGCGGTTTCAGAGAAGAAGATTTTTAAAGATTTTCCCTATATAAGCCCATGTAAAACCAAAGGGCCCCGGAGCCGGGGCATTTTTGGCCCCAGCACTATAATTTGAACAATCTTGGTAGGGGTCCACTAGATGAAGCCTCATACCAGATATCAAAGACCTGGGCATTGCGGTTTCAGAGAACAAGATTTTTCAAGATTTTCCATATATAAGTCTATGTAAAACCAAAGGGCCCCGGAGCGGGGGGAATTTTTGGCCCTAGGGCTATAATTTGAACAACCTTGGTAGGGGTCCACTAGGTGAAGCTTCATACCAAATATCAAAGACCTGGGCCTTGCGGTTTCAGAGAAGAAGATTTTTAAAGATTTTCCCTATATAAGCCCATGTAAAACCAAAAGGCCCTGCTGGGGCGGGGAGGTGGGGGGGACCTGGGCCTTGTGGGGTGAAGCTTCATACCAAATATCAAAGACAAGGGCATTACGGTTTCAGAGAAGAAGATTTTTAAAGATTTTCCCTATATAAGCCCATGTAAAACCAAAGGCCCCAGAGCGGGGGCATTTTTGGCCCCAGCACTATAATTTGAACAATATTGGTAGGGGTCCACTAGATGAAGCCCCATACCAAATATCAAAGACCTGGGCATTGCGGTTTCAGAGAAGAAGTTTTTCAAGATTTTCCATATATAAGTCTATGTAAAACCAAAGGTGCCCGGAAGTGGGGGCATTTTTGGCCCTAGGGCTATAATTTGAACAACCCATGGTTGGGGTCCACTAGGTGAAGCTTCATACCAAATATCAAAGACCTGGGCCTTGCTGTTTCAGAGAAGTTTTTTTAAGATTTTCCCTGTAAAAGCCCATGTAAAACCAAAAGGCCCTGTGGCGTGGGGGGGGGGGGGGGGGGGGACCTGGGGCTTGTGGGGTGAAGCTTCATACCAATATCAAAGACATGGGCCTTACGGTTTCAGAGAAGAAAATTTTTAAAGATTTTCGCTATATAAGCCCATGTAAAACCAAAGGGCCCAGAGCGGGGGCATTTTTTGCCCCAGCACTATAATTTGAACAATCTTGGTAGGGGTCCACTAGGTGAAGCTTCATACCAAATATCAAAGATCTAGGCCTAGCGGTTTTAGAGAAGAAGATTTTTAAAGATTTTCCCTATATAAGCCAATGTAAAATCAAAGGGCCCCGGGGCGGGGGGCATTTTTGGCCCCAGGGCTATAATTTGAACAATCTTGGTAGGGGTCCACTAGGTGAAGCTTCATACCAAATATCAAAGACCTGGGCCTTGCGGTTTCAGAGAAGAAAATTTTAAAAGATTTTCCTATGTAAGCCCATGTAAAACAAAAGGGCCCCGGAGCCGGGGCATTTTTGGCCCCAGCACTATAATTTGAACAATCTTGGTAGGGGTCCACTAGATGAAGCTTCATACCAAATATCAAAGACCTGGGCCTTGTGGTTTCAGAGAACAAGATTTTTTAAGATTTTCCCTATATAAGCCCATGTTAAACCAGTGGGCCCCGGGGCGGGGGCATTTTTGGTCCCAGCACTATAATTTGAACAATCTTGGTAGGGGTCCACTAGATGAAGCTTCATACCAAATATCAAAGACCTGGGCATTGCGGTTTCAGAGAACAAGATTTTTCAAGATCTTCCCTTTATAAGCCCATGTAAAACCCAAGGGCCCCGGAGCAGGGGGCATTTTTGGCCCCAGCACTATTATTTGAACAATCTTGGTGGGGGTCCACTAGATGAAGCTTCATACCAAATATCAAAGACCTGGGCCTTGCGGTTTCAGAGAAGAAAATTTTAAAAGATTTTCCCTATGTAAGCCCATGTTAAACCAAAGGGCCCTGGAGCGGGGGCATTTTTGGCCCCAGCACTATAATTTGAACAATCTTGGTAGGGGTCCACTAGATGAAGCCTCATACCAAATATCAAAGACCTGGGCATTGCGGTTTCAGAGAAGAAGATTTTTCAAGATTTTCCATATATAAGTCTATGTCAAACCAAAGGTGCCCGGAGCGGGGGCATTTTTGGCCCTAGGGCTATAATTTGAACAATCTTGGTAGGGGTCCACTAGGTGAAGCTTCATACCAAATATCAAAGACCTAGGCCTAGCGGTTTTAGAGAAGAAGATTTTTAAAGATTTTCCCTATATAATCCAATGTAAAATCAAAGGGCCCCGGGGCGGGGGGCATTTTTGGCCCAGGGCTATAATTTGAACAATCTTGGTGGGGGTCCACTAGGTGAAGCTTCATACCAAATATCAAAGACCTGGGCCTTGCGGTTTCAGAGAAGAAAATTTTAAAAGATTTTCCCTATATAAGCCCATGTAAAACCAAAGGGCCCCGGAGCCTGGGCATTTTTGGCCCCAGCACTATAATTTGAACAATCTTGGTAGGGGTCCACTAGATGAAGCTTCATACCAAATATCAAAGACCTGGGCCTTGTGGTTTCAGAGAACAAGATTTTTTAAGATTTTCCCTATATAAGCCCATGTTATACCAAAGGGCCCTGGAGCGGGGGCATTTTTGGCCCTAGCACTATAATTTGAACAATCTTGGTAGGGGTCCACTAGATGAAGCTTCATACCAAATATCAAAGACCTGGACCTTGCGGTTTCAGAGAAGAAAATTTTAAAAGATTTTCCCTATGTAAGTCCATGTAAAACCAAAGGGCCCCGGAGCCTGGGCATTTTTGGCCCCAGCACTATAATTTGAACAATCTTGGTAGGGGTCCACTAGGTGAAGCTTCATACCAAATATCAAAGACCTAGGCCTAGCGGTTTTAGAGAAGAAGATTTTTAAAGATTTTCCCTATATAAGCCAATGTAAAATCAAAGGGCCCCGGGGCGGGGGGCATTTTTGGCCCCAGGGCTATAATTTGAACAATCTTGGTAGGGGTCCACTAGGTGAAGCTTCATACCAAATATCAAAGACCTGGGCCTTGCGGTTTCAGAGAAGAAAATTTTAAAAGATTTTCCTATGTAAGCCCATGTAAAACAAAAGGGCCCCGGAGCCGGGGCATTTTTGGCCCCAGCACTATAATTTGAACAATCTTGGTAGGGGTCCACTAGATGAAGCTTCATACCAAATATCAAAGACCTGGGCCTTGTGGTTTCAGAGAACAAGATTTTTTAAGATTTTCCCTATATAAGCCCATGTTAAACCAGTGGGCCCCGGGGCGGGGGCATTTTTGGTCCCAGCACTATAATTTGAACAATCTTGGTAGGGGTCCACTAGATGAAGCTTCATACCAAATATCAAAGACCTGGGCATTGCGGTTTCAGAGAACAAGATTTTTCAAGATCTTCCCTATATAAGCCCATGTAAAACCCAAGGGCCCCGGAGCAGGGGGCATTTTTGGCCCCAGCACTATTATTTGAACAATCTTGGTGGGGGTCCACTAGATGAAGCTTCATACCAAATATCAAAGACCTGGGCCTTGCGGTTTCAGAGAAGAAAATTTTAAAAGATTTTCCCTATGTAAGCCCATGTTAAACCAAAGGGCCCTGGAGCGGGGGCATTTTTGGCCCCAGCACTATAATTTGAACAATCTTGGTAGGGGTCCACTAGATGAAGCCTCATACCAAATATCAAAGACCTGGGCATTGTGGTTTCAGAGAAGAAGATTTTTCAAGATTTTCCATATATAAGTCTATGTCAAACCAAAGGTGCCCGGAGCGGGGGCATTTTTGGCCCTAGGGCTATAATTTGAACAATCTTGGTAGGGGTCCACTAGGTGAAGCTTCATACCAAATATCAAAGACCTAGGCCTAGCGGTTTTAGAGAAGAAGATTTTTAAAGATTTTCCCTATATAAGCCAATGTAAAATCAAAGGGCCCCGGGGCGGGGGGCATTTTTGGCCCAGGGCTATAATTTGAACAATCTTGGTGGGGGTCCACTAGGTGAAGCTTCATACCAAATATCAAAGACCTGGGCCTTGCGGTTTCAGAGAAGAAAATTTTAAAAGATTTTCCCTATATAAGCCCATGTAAAACCAAAGGGCCCCGGAGCCGGGGCATTTTTGGCCCCAGCACTATAATTTGAACAATCTTGGTAGGGGTCCACTAGATGAAGCTTCATACCAAATATCAAAGACCTGGGCCTTGTGGTTTCAGAGAACAAGATTTTTTAAGATTTTCCCTATATAAGCCCATGTTTAACCAAAGGGCCCCGGGGCGGGGGCATTTTTGGTCCCAGCACTATAATTTGAACAATCTTGGTAGGGGTCCACTAGATGAAGCTTCATACCAAATATCAAAGACCTGGGCCTTTCGGTTTCAGAGAAGAAGATTTTTTAGATTTTCCCTATATAAGCCCATGTAAAACCAAATGGCCCCGGGGCGGGGGCATTTTTGGCCCCAGCACTATAATTTGAACAATCTTGGTAGGGGTCCACTAGATGAAGCTTCATACCAAATATCAAAGACCTGGGCCTTAGGGTTTCAGAGAAGAAGATTTTTTAAGAGCTTCCCTATATAAGCCCATGTAAAACCAAAGGGCCCCAGAGCGGGGGCATTTTTGGCCCCAGCACTATGATTTGAACAATCTTGGTAGAGGTCCACTAGTTGAAGCTTCATACCAAAGATCAAAGACCTGGGCCTTGCAGTTTCAGAGAAGAAGATTTTTAAAGATTTTCACTATATTAGCCTTTGTAAAATCAAAGGGGCCCGGGGCGGGGGCATTTTTGGTCCCAGCACTATAATTTGAACAATCTTGGTAGGGGTCCACTAGATGAAGCTTCATACCAAATATCAAAGACCTGGGCCTTTCGGTTTCAGAGAAGAAGATTTTTAAAGATCTTCCCTATATAAGCCCATGTAAAACCCAAGGGCCCCGGAGCGGGGGCATTTTTGGCCCCAGCACTATAATTTGAACAATCTTGGTGGGGGTCCACTAGATGAAGCTTCATACCAAATATCAAAGACCTGGGCCTTGTGGTTTCAGAGAAGAAAATTTTAAAAGATTTTCCCTATGTAAGCCCATGTTAAACCAAAGGGCCCTGGAGCGGGGGCATTTTTGGCCCCAGCACTATAATTTGAACAATCTTGGTAGGGGTCCACTAGATGAAGCTTCATACCAAATATCAAAGACCTGGACCTTGCGGTTTCAGAGAAGAAGATTTTTTAGATTTTCCCTATATAAGCCCATGTAAAACCAAAGGGCCCCGGGGCGGGGGCATTTTTGGCCCCAGCACTATAATTTGAACAATCTTGGTAGGGGTCCACTAGATGAAGCTTCATACCAAATATCAAAGACCTAGGCCTTAGGGTTTCAGAGAAGAAGATTTTTAAAGATCTTCCCTATATAAGCCCATGTAAAACCAAAGGGCCCCAGAGCGGGGGCATTTTTGGCCCCAGCACTATGATTTGAACAATCTTGGTAGAGGTCCACTAGTTGAAGCTTCATACCAAAGATCAAAGACCTGGGCCTTGCAGTTTCAGAGAAGAAAATTTTTAAAGATTTTCACTATATTAGCCTTTGTAAAATCAAAGGGGCCCGGGGCGGGGGCATTTTTGGCCCCGCCACTATAAATAGAACGATCTTGGTAGGGGTCCACTAGATGTAGCTTCAGACCAAATATCAAAGACCTGGGCCTTACGGTTTCAGAGAAGAAGATTTTTAAAGATTTTCCCTATATAAGCCCATGTAAAACCAAAGGGCCCCGGAGCGGGGGCATTTTTGGCCCCAGCACTATCATTTGAACAATCTTGGTAGGGGTCCACTAGATGAAGCTTCAGACCAAATATCAAAGACCTGGGCCTTACGGTTTCAGAGAAGAGGATTTTTAAAGATTTTCCCTATATAAGCCCATGTAAAACCAAAGGGCCCCGGAGCGGGAGCATTTTTGGCCCCAGCACTATAATTTGAACAATCTTGGTAGTGGTCCTCTAGATGAAGCTTCATACCAAATATCAAAGACCTGGGCCTTGCGGTTTCAGAGAAGAAAATTTTAAAAGATTTTCCCTATGTAAGCCCATGTTAAACCAAAGGGCCCTGGAGCGGGGGCATTTTTGGCCCCAGCACTATAATTTGAACAATCTTGGTAGGGGTCCACTAGATGAAGCCTCATACCAAATATCAAAGACCTGGGCATTGCGGTTTCAGAGAAGAAGATTTTTCAAGATTTTCCATATATAAGTCTATGTCAAACCAAAGGTGCCCGGAGCGGGGGCATTTTTGGCCCTAGGGCTATAATTTGAACAATCTTGGTAGGGGTCCACTAGGTGAAGCTTCATACCAAATATCAAAGACCTAGGCCTAGCGGTTTTAGAGAAGAAGATTTTTAAAGATTTTCCCTATAATTGACGGAGCTAGAGTGATGACAAGCTTTTTCCTAATTCCCATTAACCCTAATGCAAAAACACACAAGGGCAGGTAACTCCTAAGTGAATGATCCGATTCTGCCAGTCATCGAACTTGACCGAGATTTGATGGCTGTGCTGGTTATCTGCAAGAATAAAGCCAATCTGAAAATAATTGAAGCAGCTACGGTGATGACAACATTCTCCCCATGTTAAGTCAATAGGCAATTTTTTCAACGCTCAAGGGCACGTAACTCCTGAGTGAATAATCCGATTCAGCCCAAAATCGAACTTGATCGAGATTTCATGCCTGTCCTCGTTATCTGCAAGAATGAAGACAATCAGAAAAAAATTGACGGAGCTAGAGTGATGACAAACTTTTTCCTATGTTAAGTCTATGGGAGCTATTTGTTGCCATGGCAACCAGAGTTCCAATCCGATCTGCCCGAAAACAGTATGCAGCCTTTCCCCCTACCTGATAATGCTTCACATGAAATTTGACCAAGATTGGCCCACTGGTTCCGGAGATATACTTCTTTGAAAGTGTGGACGACGGACGACGACGGACGACGACGACGGACGCCGGCTCGTGGTATACTAATACCTCACATGAGCCTTCGGCTCAGGTGAGCTAATAAGCCCATGTAAAACCCAAGGGCCCCGGAGCGGGGGCATTTTTGGCCCCAGCACTATAATTTGAACAATCTTGGTGGGGGTCCACTAGATGAAGCTTCATACCAAATATCAAAGACCTGGGCCTTGCGGTTTCAGAGAGAAAATTTTAAAAGATTTTCCCTATGTAAGCCCATGTTATACCAAAGGGCCCTGGAGCGGGGGCATTTTTGGCCCCAGCACTATAATTTGAACAATCTTGGTAGGGGTCCACTAGATGAAGCTTCATACCAAATATCAAAGATCTGGACCTTGCGGTTTCAGAGAAGAAAATTTTAAAAGATTTTCCCTATGTAAGCCCATGTAAAACCAAAGGGCCCCGGAGCCGGGGCATTTTTGGCCCCAGCACTATAATTTGAACAATCTTGGTAGGGGTCCACTAGATGAAGCTTCATACCAAATATCAAAGACCTGGGCCTTGTGGTTTCAGAGAACAAGATTTTTTAAGATTTTCCCTATATAAGCCCATGTAAAACCAAAGGGCCCCAGAGCGGGGGCATTTTTGGCCCCAGCACTAAAATTTGAACAATCTTGGTAGAGGTCCACTAGTTGAAGCTTCACACCAAAGATCAAAGACCTGGGCCTTGCAGTTTCAGAGAAGAAGATTTTTAAAGATTTTCACTATATTAGCCTTTGTAAAATCAAAGGGGTCCGGGGCGGGGGCATTTTTGGCCCCGCCACTATAATTTGAACAATCTTGGTAGGGGTCCACTAGATGTAGCTTCAGACCAAATATCAAAGACCTGGGCCTTACGGTTTCAGAGAAGAAGATTTTTAAAGATTTTCCCTATATAAGCCCATGTAAAACCAAAGGGCCCCGGAGCGGGGGCATTTTTGGCCCCAGCACTATAATTTGAACAATCTTGGTAGTGGTCCTCTAGATGAAGCTTCATACCAAATATCAAAGACCTGGGCCTTGCGGTTTCAGAGAAGAAAATTTTAAAAGATTTTCCCTATGTAAGCCCATGTTAATTTGTTTGTTTGTTTGATTTGAGGTTTAACGTCCCCGTCAACACTGTAAAGGTCATTTTGGAGACGTTGCTTCCAATTTTGTGGGACTTTTACCCGACATTGAGATGAAATAACATCTCAAGCCCTGTCGCCCATGAAACCATTAGGGTTTATTAGCATGGACGGTCCACCTCGCACCGCGGTTCCTGGACAGGCTTAGATCCTCTAAGCGGTTTACCAGTACTAGTGTGCGGGCCGGATTCAGCTCTGCGTGGAAGCATCATGCAGCCCATATATTTCTTCAAGCCCCTATGGGCGGGGGCTATAAGCCCATGTTAAACCAAAGGGCCCTGGAGCGGGGGCATTTTTGACCCCAATACTATAATTTGAACAATCTTGGTAGGGGTCCACTAGATGAAGCCTCATACCAAATATCAAAGACCTGGGCATTGCGGTTTCAGAGAAGAAGATTTTTCAAGATTTTCCATATATAAGTCTATGTAAAACCAAAGGTGCCCGGAGCGGGGGCATTTTTGGCCCTAGGGCTATAATTTGAACAACCATGGTTGGGGTCCACTAGGTGAAGCTTCATACCAAATATCAAAGACCTGGGCCTTGCGGTTTCAGAGAAGTTTTTTTAAGATTTTCCCTGTATAAGCCCATGTAAAATCAAAAGGCCCTGGGGCGTGGGGGGGGGGGGGGGGACCTGGGCCTTGTGGGGTGAAGCTTCATACCAAATATCAAAGACATGGGCCTTACGGTTTCAGAGAAGAAAATTTTTAAAGATTTTCGCTATATAAGCCCATGTAAAACCAAAGGGCCCCAGAGCGGGGGCATTTTTTGCCCCAGCACTATAATTTGAACAATCTTGGTAGGGGTCCACTAGGTGAAGCTTCATACCAAATATCAAAGACCTAGGCCTAGCGGTTTTAGAGAAGAAGATTTTTAAAGATTTTCCCTATATAAGCCAATGTAAAATCAAAGGGCCCCGGGGCGGGGGGGCATTTTTGGCCCAGGGCTATAATTTGAACAATCTTGGTAGGGGTCCACTAGGTGAAGCTTCATACCAAATATCAAAGACCTGGGCCTTGCGGTTTCAGAGAAGAAAATTTTAAAAAATTTTCCCTATGTAAGCCCATGTAAAACCAAAGGGCCCCGGAGCCGGGGCATTTTTGGCCCCAGCACTATAATTTGAACAATCTTGGTAGGGGTCCACTAGATGAAGCTTCATACCAAATATCAAAGACCTGGGCCTTGTGGTTTCAGAGAACAAGATTTTTTAAGATTTTCCCTATATAAGCCCATGTTAAACCAAAGGGCCCCGGGGCGGGGGCATTTTTGGTCCCAGCACTATAATTTGAACAATCTTGGTAGGGGTCCACTAGATGAAGCTTCATACCAAATATCAAAGACCTGGGCCTTTCGGTTTCAGAGAAGAAGATTTTTAAAGATCTTCCCTATACAAGAGGCTCAATGAGCCTAAACCGCTCACCTGAGGAACTTAAGTTTTAACAATTCACAGACTTGACTACTAAATCTGCTAATAGAATCCAGCCCATTGACCCTTACAGGATATAAGTCATGATTATTGCATTGCATTCCAAGTTTGATACTTCTAGCTTCTATAGTTCCTGAGAAATCTTTGACGAAAATTTAACATTGGTCAAAATGGAGAGAAAGAAGAATGAAAGAACAGATGAACAAATAAGCTGAGAAAGCCCAATGTCTCTTACACAAAATAAGTCATCATTATTCTATTGAATACCAAATTTGATGCTTCTAGCTTTTATAGTTCCTGAGAAATCTTTGATTAAAAATTTAACATTGGTCTATTATCTCTATATGGAGAGAAAGAAGAATGAAGGAACAAATGAACCAGACTAGCTCCAAAACCTAATGCAGCCTTTCCTTTTGCCCAATGGTGCTACACATAAAATTTAAACAAGATTGATCGACTGCCTTCTGAGATATGCTTCATTGAAAGTGTGGACGGCGGATGGACGGACGACAGACGACGGACTCCGGAGCCTTGGTATACTATCGGCTCACTGGAGCCTTTGGCTCAGGTGAGCTAAAAATTCAAGTCGCTATTTCTGTCACAACATTTTCCCTACGTTAAGTCTATGGGCAAATTTTTTTGTCTCTCAAGGTCACGTAACTCCGAGGTCAATATTCCGATTCGGCCAAAATCGAACTTAACCGAGATTTTATGCCTGTCCTCGTTACCTGCAAGTTTGAAGCTGATATGAATAAAAATAAAGTTGCTATCGTGGTCACAACGTATTTTTATATGCTCAAGGGCATGTAACTCCAAGGCAAATATTCCGATTCGGCCCAAAATCGAACTTAACCGAGATTTTATGTCTGTCCTCGTTACCTGCAAGTTTGAAGCTGATCTGAAAAAAATTCAAGTCGCTATGGTAGTCGCAACATTTTCCCTAATTAAGTCTATGGGCAAATTTTTTGTCGCTCAAGGTCACGTAACTCCGAGGTCAATATTCTGATTCAGCCCAAAATTGAACTTAACCGAGATTTTATGCCTGTCCTCTTTACCTGCAAGTTTGAAGCTGATATGAATAAAAATAAAGTTGCTATCGTTGTCACAACGTATTTTTTTATGCTCAAGGACAGGTAACTCCAAGGCAAATAATCCGATTCGGCCCAAAATCGAACTTAAACGAGATTTTATGTCTGTCCTCGTTACCTGCAAGTTTGAAGCTGATCTGAAAAAAATTCAAGTCGCTATCGTAGTCACAACATTTTCCCTATGTAAAGTCTATGGGCAAATTTTTTGTCGCTCAAGGTCATGTAACTCCGAGGTCAATATTCCGATTCGAACTTAACTGAGATTTTATGCCTGTCCACGTTACCTGCAAGTTTGAAGCTGATCTGAATAAAAATAAAGTTGCTATCGTGGTCACAACGTATTTTTTTATGCTAAAGGGCAGGTAACTCCAAGGCAAATAATCCGATTCGGCCCAAAAGCTAACTTAACCGAGATTTTATGTCTATCCTCGTTACCTGCAAGTTTGAAGCTGATCTGAAAAAAATTCAAGTCGCTATCGTAGTCACACCATTTTCCCTATGTTAAGTCTATGGGCAAATTTTTTGTCGCTCAAGGTCACGTAACTCCGAGGTCAATATTCCGATTCGGCCCAAAATCAAACTTAACCGGGATTTTATGACTATCCTCGTTACCTGCAAGTTTGAAGCTGATCTGAATAAAAATAAAGTTGCTATCGTGGTCACAACGTATTTTTTCATGCTCAAGGGCAGGTAACTCCAAGGCAAATAATCCGATTCGGCCCAAAATCGAACTTAACCGTGATTTTATGTCTGTCCTCGTTACCTGCAAGTTTGAAGCTGATCTGAAAAAAATTCAGGTCGCTATCGTAGTCTAAACATTTTCCCTATGTTAAGTCTATGGGCAAATTTATTGTCGCTCAAGGTCACGTAACTCCGAGGTCAATATTCCGATTCTGCCCAAAATCGAACTTAACCGAGATTTTATGCCTGTCCTCGTTACTAGCTACAACGATGACAACATTTTCCCCATGTTAAGTCGATAGGCAATTTTTCGGACGCTCAAGGGGACGTAACTCTTGAGTGAATTATCTGATTCGGCCCAAAATCGAACTTGACCGAGATTTTATGCCTGTACTGGTTATCTGCAAGAATGAAGTCGATCAGAAAAAAATTGACGGAGCTAGAGTGATGACAAGCTTTTTCCTATGTGAAGTCTATGGGAGCTAGATGTTGCCATGGCAACCAGAGTTCCACTCAGATCTGCCTGAAAACCTAATGAAGCCTTTCCACTTGCCCAATAATGCGACACATGAAATTTGATCAAAGTTGGCCAAGTAGTCTTTAAGATATACATTTTTGAAATTCCCATTAACCCTAATGCAAAAACACACAAGGGCAGGTAACTCCTAAGTGAATGATCGGATTCTGCCAGTTATCGAACTTGACCGAGATTTCATGGCTGTGCTGGTTATCTGCAAGAATAAAGCCAATCTGAAAATAATTGAAGCAGCTACGGTGATGACAACATTCTCCCCATGTTAAGTCAATAGGCAATTTTTTCAACGCTCAAGGGCACATAACTCCTGAGTGAATAATCCGATTCAGCCCAAAATCGAACTTGATCGAGATTTCATGCCTGTCCTCGTTATCTGCAAGAATGAAGTCGATCAGAAAAAAATTGACGGAGCTAGAGTGATGACAAGCTTTTTCCTAACGCTCAAGGGCACGTAACTCCTGAGTGAATAATCCGATTCAGCCCAAAATCGAACTTGATTGAGATTTCATGCCTGTCCTCGTTATCTGCAAGAATGAAGACAATCAGAAAAAAATTGACGGAGCTAGAGTGATGACAAACTTTTTCCTATGTTAAGTCTATGGGAGCTATTTGTTGCCATGGCAACCAGAGTTCCAATCCGATCTGCCCGAAAACAGTATGCAGCCTTTCCCCCTACCTGATAATGCTTCACATGAAATTTGATCAAGATTGGCCCACTGGTTCCGGAGATATACTTCTTTGAAAGTGTGGACGACGGACGACGACGACAGACGACGGACGCCGGCTCGTGGTATACTAATACCTCACATGAGCCTTCGGCTCAGGTGAGCTAAAAATTGATGGAGCTAGAGTGATGACAAGCTTTTTCCTAATTCCCATTAACCCTAATGCAAAAACACACAAGGGCAGGTAACTCCTAAGTGAATGATCCGATTCTGCCAGTCATCGAACTTGACCGAGATTTCATGGCTGTGCTGGTTATCTGCAAGAATAAAGCCAATCTGAAAATAATTGAAGCAGCTACGGTGATGACAACATTCTCCCCATGTTAAGTCAATAGGCAATTTTTTCAACGCTCAAGGGCACATAACTCCTGAGTGAATAATCCGATTCAGCCCAAAATCGAACTTGATCGAGATTTCATGCCTGTCCTCGTTATCTGCAAGAATGAAGACAATCAGAAAAAAATTGACGGAGCTAGAGTGATGACAAACTTTTTCCTATGTTAAGTCTATGGGAGCTATTTGTTGCCATGGCAACCAGAGTTCCAATCCGATCTGCCCGAAAACAGTATGCAGCCTTTCCCCCTACCTGATAATGCTTCACATGAAATTTGACCAAGATTGGCCCACTGGTTCCGGAGATATACTTCTTTGAAAGTGTGGACGACGGACGACGACGACGGACGCCGGCTCGTGGTATACTAATACCTCACATGAGCCTTCGGCTCAGGTGAGCTAATAAGCCCATGTAAAACCCAAGGGCCCCGGAGCGGGGGCATTTTTGGCCCCAGCACTATAATTTGAACAATCTTGGTGGGGATCCACTAGATGAAGCTTCATACCAAATATCAAAGACCTGGGCCTTGCGGTTTCAGAGAGAAAATTTTAAAAGATTTTCCCTATGTAAGCCCATGTTAAACCAAAGGGCCCTGGAGCGGGGGCATTTTTGGCCCCAGCACTATAATTTGAACAATCTTGGTAGGGGTCCACTAGATGAAGCTTCATACCAAATATCAAAGACCTGGACCTTGCGGTTTCAGAGAAGAAGATTTTTTAGATTTTCCCTATATAAGCCCATGTAAAACCAAAGGGCCCCGGGGCGGGGGCATTTTTGGCCCCAGCACTATAATTTGAACAATCTTGGTAGGGGTCCACTAGATGAAGCTTCATACCAAATATCAAAGACCTGGGCCTTAGGGTTTCAGAGAAGAAAATTTTTAAAGATCTTCCCTATATAAGCCCATGTAAAACCAAAGGGCCCCAGAGCGGGGGCATTTTTGGCCCCAGCACTAAAATTTGAACAATCTTGGTAGAGGTCCACTAGTTGAAGCTTCAAACCAAAGATCAAAGACCTGGGCCTTGCAGTTTCAGAGAAGAAGATTTTTAAAGATTTTCACTATATTAGCCTTTGTAAAATCAAAGGGGCCCGGGGCGGGGGCATTTTTGGCCCCGCCACTATAATTTGAACAATCTTGGTAGGGGTCCACTAGATGTAGCTTCAGACCAAATATCAAAGACCTGGGCCTTACGGTTTCAGAGAAGAAGATTTTTAAAGATTTTCCCTATATAAGCCCATGTATAACCAAAGGGCCCCGGAGCGGGGGCATTTTTGGCCCCAGCACTATAATTTGAACAATCTTGGTAGGGGTCCACTAGATGAAGCTTCAGACCAAATATCAAAGACCTGGGCCTTACGGTTTCAGAGAAGAGGATTTTTAAAGATTTTCCCTATATAAGCCCATGTAAAACCAAAGGGCCCCGGAGCGGGGGCATTTTTGGCCCCAGCACTATAATTTGAACAATCTTGGTAGTGGTCCTCTAGATGAAGCTTCATACCAAATATCAAAGACCTGGGCCTTGCGGTTTCAGCGAAGAAAATTTTAAAAGATTTTCCCTATGTAAGCCCATGTTAAACCAAAGGGCCCTGGAGCGGGGGCATTTTTGGCCCCAATACTATAATTTGAACAATCTTGGTAGGGGTCCACTAGATGAAGCCTCATACCAAATATCAAAGACCTGGGCATTGCGGTTTCAGAGAATAAGATTTTTCAAGATTTTCCATATATAAGTCTATGTAAAACCAAAGGTGCCCGGAGCGGGGGCATTTTTGGCCCTAGGGCTATAATTTGAACAACCATGGTTGGGGTCCACTAGGTGAAGCTTCATACCAAATATCAAAGACCTGGGCCTTGCGGTTTGAGAGAAGTTTTTTTAAGATTTTCCCTGTATAAGCCCATGTAAAACCAAAAGGCCCTGGGGCGGTGGGGGGGGGGGGGGGGACCTGGGCCTTGTGGGGTGAAGCTTCATACCAAATATCAAAGACATGGGCCTTACGGTTTCAGAGAAGAAAATTTTTAAAGATTTTCGCTATATAAGCCGATGTAAAACCAAAGTGCCCCAGAGCGGGGGCATTTTTTGCCCCAGCACTATAATTTGAACAATCTTGGTAGGGTTCCACTAGGTGAAGCTTCATACCAAATATCAAAGACCTAGGCCTAGCGGTTTTAGAGAAGAAGATTTTTAAAGATTTTCCCTATATAAGCCAATGTAAAATCAAAGGGCCCCGGGGCGGGGGGCATTTTTGGCCCCAGGGCTATAATTTGAACAATCTTGGTAGGGGTCCACTAGGTGAAGCTTCATACCAAATATCAAATACCTGGGCCTTGCGGTTTCAGAGAAGAAAATTTTAAAAGATTTTCCCTATGTAAGCCCATGTAAAACCAAAGGGCCCCGGAGCCGGGGCATTTTTGGCCCCAGCACTATAATTTGAACAATCTTGGTAGGGGTCCACTAGATGAAGCTTCATACCAAATATCAAAGACCTGGGCCTTGTGGTTTCAGAGAACAAGATTTTTTAAGATTTTCCCTATATAAGCCCATGTTAAACCAAAGGGCCCCGGGGCAGGGGCCATTTTTCGTCCCAGCACTATAATTTGAACAATCTTGGTAGGGGTCCACTAGATGAAGCTTCATACCAAATATCAAAGACCTGGGCCTTTCGGTTTCAGAGAAGAAGATTTTTAAAGATCTTCCCTATAAAAGCCCATTTAAAACCCAAGGGCCCCGGAGCGGGGGCATTTTTGGCCCCAGCACTTTAATTTGAACAATCTTGGTAGGGGTCCACTAGATGAAGCTTCATACCAAATATCAAAGACCTGGACCTTGCGGTTTCAGAGAAGAAGATTTTTTAGATTTTCCCTATGTAAGCCCATGTTAAACCAAAGGGCCCTGGAGCGGGGGCATTTTTGGCCCCAGCACTATAATTTGAACAATCTTGGTAGGGGTCCACTAGATGAAGCTTCATAACAAATATCAAAGACCTGGACCTTGCGGTTTCAGAGAAGAAGATTTTTTAGATTTTCCCTATATAAGCCCATGTAAAACCAAAGGGCCCCGGGGCGGGGGCATTT
Organism: Lucinisca nassula; assembly: GCA_963580285.1. Taxonomy (NCBI): domain Eukaryota; kingdom Metazoa; phylum Mollusca; class Bivalvia; order Lucinida; family Lucinidae; genus Lucinisca; species Lucinisca nassula. The sequence goes on along the minus strand of OY757011.1, from coordinate 159,765,265 downwards.
TTGGCCCCAGCACTATAATTTGAACAATCTTGGTAGGGGTCCACTAGATGAAGCTTCATACCAAATATCAAAGACCTGGGCCTTAGGGTTTCAGAGAAGAAGATTTTTAAAGATCTTCCCTATATAAGCCCATGTAAAACCAAAGGGCCCCAGAGCGGGGGCATTTTTGGCCCCAGCACTATAATTTGAACAATCTTGGTAGGGGTCCACTAGTTGAAGCTTCATACCAAAGATCAAAGACCTGGGCCTTGCAGTTTCAGAGAAGAAGATTTTTAAAGATTTTCCCTATATTAGCCTTTGTAAAATCAAAGGGGCCCGGGGCGGGGGCATTTTTGGCCCCAGCACTATAATTTGAACAATCTTGGTAGGGGTCCACTAGATGTAGCTTCAGACCAAATATCAAAGACCTGGGCCTTACGGTTTCAGAGAAGAAGATTTTAAAGATTTTCCCAATATAAGCCCATGTAAAACCAAAGGGCCCCGGAGCGGGGGCATTTTTGGCCCCAGCACTATAATTTGAACAATCTTGGTAGGGGTCCACTAGATGAAGCTTCAGACCAAATATCAAAGACCTGGGCCTTACGGTTTCAGAGAAGAGGATTTTTAAAGATTTTCCCTATATAAGCCCATGTAAAACCAAAGGGCCCCGGAGCGGGGGCATTTTTGGCCCCAGCACTATAATTTGAACAATCTTGGTAGTGGTCCTCTAGATGAAGCTTCATACCAAATATCAAAGACCTGGGCCTTGCGGTTTCAGAGAAGAAAATTTTAAAAGATTTTCCCTATGTAAGCCCATGTTAAACCAAAGGGCCCTGGAGCGGGGGCATTGTTGGCCCCAATACTATAATTTGAACAATCTTGGTAGGGGTCCACTAGATGAAGCTTCATACCAATTACAAAAGACCTGGGCCTTGCAGTTTCAGAGAAGAAGATTTTTTAAGATTTTCCCTATATAAGCCCATGTAAAACCAAAGGGCCCCGGGGCGGGGGCATTTTTGGCCCCAGCACAATAATTTGAACAATCTTGGTAGGCATCCACTAGATGAAGCTTCATACCAAATATCAAAGACCTGGGGCTTACGGTTTCAGAGAAGAAGATTTTTAAAGATTTCCCTATATAAGCCCATGTAAAACCAAAGGCCCCGGAGCAGGGGCATTTTTGGCCCCAGCACTATAATTTGAACAATCTTGGTAGGGGTCCACTAGTTGAAGCTTCATACCAAATATCAAAGACCTGGGCCTTGCGGTTTCAGAGAAGAAGATTTTTAAAGATTTTCCCTATATTAGCCCATGTAAAATCAAAGGGGCCCGGGGCGGGGGCATTTTTGGCCCCAGCACTATAATTTAAACAATTTTGGTAGGGATCCACTAGATGTAGCTTCAGACCAAATATCAAAGACCTGGGCCTTACGGTTTCAGAGAAGAAGATTTTTAAAGATTTTCCCTATATTAGCCCATGTAAAATCAAAGGGGCCCGGGGTGGGGGCATTTTTGGCCCCAGCACTATAATTTGAACAATCTTGGTAGGGGTCCACTAGATGAAGCTTCAGACCAAATATCAAAGACCTGGGCCTTTTGGTTTCAGAGAAGAAGATTTTTAAAGATTTTCCCTATATAAGCCCATGTAAAACCAAAAGGCCCCGGAGCGGGGGCATTTTTGGCCCCAGCACTATAATTTGAACAATCTTGGTAGGGGTCTACTAGATGAAGCTTCATACCAAATATCAAAGACCTGGGCCTTGCGGTTTCAGAGAAGAAGATTTTTTTAGATTTTCCCTATATAAGCCCATGTAAAACCAAAGGGCCCCGGGACGGGGGCATTTTTGGCCCCAGCACTATACTTTGAAAATCTTGGTAGGGGTCCCCTAGATGAAGCTTCATACCAAATATCAAAGACCTGGGCCTTGTGGTTTCAGAGAAGAAGATTTTTTTAAGTTTTTGGTGAAAAAAATCTATTTTTGGCCCCAAATACCTAGATGTGCAACGGACCGGAACCATTTGAACAACTTTGAAAGGGGACCACCTAAGGATCATTCCTGTGAAGTTTGGTCAAAATCCGATCAGTGGTTTAGGAGGAGATGTCGTTTAAAGAAATTGTTTACGGACGCACTGACGCACGACGGACTAAGTGATCCCATAAGCTCACCTCGTCACTACGTGACGGTGAGCTAAAAAGGCCTACCACCCCTTTTATGTCAAATGGACTTGTCCAGCATATAGCAATGGGAGTGAGTGAGTTTTAGTTTTACGTCCCACCAACAGCTAAGGTCATACAGAGATGGGACCCAAGTTTGAAGACTCATCCGAAAGTCAGGAGAAGCCCGGGATCGATCCTGCGATCCCTGGTTTACAAGGCGAGTAGCGTAACCACTGAACCACGGAGGCTTCTAATATAGCAATGGGAGAGTCCACTAGTATACAATGGGCCTTCAAATTCACAAACTAAATGACAGTGTAGACCCAGACTAGACGGTTTCTTCTGCAGCCACATGATCTGGCTTTACCCGGTTTGCAAAGTTAGGGGTTATTGTGGTTCAGCAGGACAAAGGTTACTTTCTTACATTAAAGCCAGTTTCGGTGGGTGTCAGATAGGTCAAATGGTCATGGCTTTCATCACCAGGCAACACTCCTAGGGACTGATCATGAAATCTTTTCTGTGGTCATTATCTCCTTTCTGTTGATCCACAAAAGGCAACGAAAAAATACTTGTTAACAACTAAGGATTAAGCCTGGCAAGAAACACTGTGGTTAGGTAAACTGACCAACTCAACATGACCATAATAGTTACTGGGCTGTTTAACCCATTGTATGCTAGTGGACTCTCCCATTGCTATATGTTGGACAAGTATATTTGTCATATAAGGGGTGTCAGGACTATTTTTTTTCATTTTCATTCTATTTCTGATGGAAAATTCTACCTGTATTAGTAAATAGTGCAGGCCCTGATCAGACTCCACATTCTGGGCCTGTACTGTTTGCCAAGGTACCCCTTGAGAGGGTTCCCGCATGCAGTGGGTTAAACACTGAAACACCAATAAACCTTACATCAAAACACAACCAGGGGTCGCAGGATTGATCCCGGGCTTCTCCAGACTTACGGATGAGTCTTTAAACAGAGGTCCCATCTCCGCATGACCTTAGCTATTGCTGAGATGTAAAACTAAAACGACTCGACATCAAAACACAAACTTTATTGGTGAAGGGACAATAAAGGGGATTGTAAAAAGCTATACAGACCATGCCATTTTTACCCCTGCCCTCCCACCCTCACCCCCAGCCATGAAGTTCAAAGAGCATATAGTTTTACCATTATGTTTGTTTTACATCCTACCAACAACCTAGGTCATATGGAGACGGAACCTCTGTGAAAAGTCTCCTCCGAAAGTCTTGAGAAGCCAGGAACCTAACCTTTGATCCTTCGTTTATAAGGCGAGTAGCTTTACCACTACACCACAGAGGCTTCTCTTACCAATGCACAGTAAGTGAACCTTCATTGACTCAAACACTGGTTGCTTTGTTTTCCTTGACCAATACAAACTGGTTCTCCAGTCCCTAGGGAATTCTTTCCATCCCTCCTGATCAGAAATAGTTCGGCTTAACAAAGGGAGATATTTTATCATTAAAATAGCCATCAGAAGAGGTGTACCATCACTGCATCTCAAAAGGTGTCGGTGTTATTGGGACCACGAGGTTAAACTGTCCAGGGGAAATATCTTAAATACCATAGCACCCAGACTTGTGGTTCTTGCTCAAGACACACATTCTTAACCCCAAGTATAACTGTACCAAGTCCATCAATATACCTCAAAGGGTATTGGAAGATATTGTGATCACAAGGTTATATTGTCAGGGAAGATAACTAAAATACATGCCATCCAGAGTTTAGGTTCTTGTTCAAAACATGCCTTCTTGACCTCATGTACAATTGTACCAAGTACAATCAAAATAACAGCCCCCACCCATTGGGGCTTGAAGAAATAGATGGACTACAAGATGCTTCCACGCAGAGCTGAAACCGCACGCACACAAGTACTGGTTAACCGCTTAGAGAATCTAAGCCTGCTTAGAGAATCTAAGCCTGCTTAGAGAATCTAAGCCTGCCCAGGCAAAGTGGTGCGAATCGGACTTCCATGCTTATAAAACCTATTGGTTTCATTCGGGGACAGTGCTTGAGATGTCATTTCATCTCAGTGTCAGGTAAAAGTCCCTCCTAAATGACCTATAGTGTTGACGGGGATGTTAAAACCTCAAATAAAAACCAGAGGACCAGTGGTCCTGAACCGCTCACCTGTCTGGTGACAATTTTCCTACTTAGATCAGCAGAAAATGTCATTTACCCTGCTCATAAATTTTAAAATGCCATCTCAATATTTGTTGGCATTTTAAAACTTATGAGCAGGGTAAATTTCATGCTGAAGTGAGTTGAGCGTGAAAAAAGTTTTATAACCTCGGTGCCTGGCTCACAGAAAGGGAAAATATGAGGAACTGTCCATTGGACATAAATGGTATACTGTATACAGAAGCAAATGAAACAAAAAGAAAACTTGTTCCAATTGATTTTCATATCTCAAGAGCAGTAACAGAACAAAACTAGAATTTGTTTTTCCACAAAAACACAGATGTCTCCCCCCTTTTTTAGCTCACCTGTCACATAGTGACGAGGTGAGCTTTTGGGATCACTTTTTGTCCGTCGTCCGTCGTGCGTGCGTGCGTGCGTCCGTCCGTAAACAATTTCAAATAAGTATATCTCCAATACCCCATGGCCAATCTTGATCAAATTTCATGTGAATCATCATCAGGTAGGGGGAAAGGCTGAATAAAGTTTTTGGGCTGATCAGATTGGAATTCTGGTTGCCATGGCAACATATAGTTCCCATAGACTTATAATGGGAAAACATTTAAAAATCTTCTTCTCTGAAACCACAGGGCCTAGAGCTTAGATATTAAGCATGTAGCAAGGGCAAGTGGTCAACAACATAATTCCTGCCAATCATGCCCCTTGGTGCCAAATGGGCCACGCCCTGGGGCCCCTTCGCTCCCATAGACTAATAATGAAAAAAAAAAGCTTCAAAAATCTTCTTTTCTGAAACCACAGGGCCCAGAGCTTAGATATTTAGCATGTAGCAATGGCAAGTGGTCACCTACATAATTCCTGCCAATCATGCCCCTGGGTTCAAAAAGGGCCACGCCCCGGGGCCCCTTTGCTCCCATAAACTCATAAGGGAAAAAAAGCTTCAAAAAATCTTCTTCTCTGAAACCACAGGGCCCAGAGCTTATATATTTAGCATGTAGCAATGGCAGGTGGTCACCTACATAATTCCTGCCAATCATGCCCCTGGGTTCCAAATGGGCCACGTCCCGGGGCCCCTTCGCTCCCATAGACTCATAATGGAAAAAAAGCTTCAAAAATCTTCTTCTCTGAAACCACAGGGCCCAGAGCTTAGATATTTAGCATGTAGCAATGGCAAGTGGTAACCTATATAATTCCTGCCAATCATGCCCTTGGGGTAGAAATTGGCCACACCCCTTGGCCCCTTAGCTCCTATATACTCATAATGGAAAAAAAGGTTAAAAAATCTTCTTCTCTGAAACCACAGGGCCCAGAGCTTAGATATTTAGCATGTAGCAACGGCAAGTGGTCACCAACATAATTCCTGCCAATCATGCCCCTGGGTTCCAAATGAGCCACGCCCCCGGGCCCCTTCGCTCCCATAGACTCAAAATGGAAAAAAGCTTCAAAAAACCTTCTCCTCTGAAACCGCAGGGCCCAGAGCTTAGGTAATTAGCATGTAGCAACGGCAAGTGGTCACCTACATAATTCCTGCCAATCATGCTCCTGGGCTCCAAATTGGCCACGCCCGCGGGCCCCTTAGCTCCCATTGACTTATAATAGAAAAAAGCTTCAAAAATCTTCTTTTCTGAAACCACAGGGCCCAGAGCTTAGATATTTAGCATGTAGCAGCAGCAAGTGGTCACCTACATAATTCCTGCCAATCATGCCCCTGTGGTCAAAACGAGCCACGCCCCGGGGCCCCTTAGCTCCTATAGATTCATAATGGAAAAAAGCTTCAAAAATCTTCTCCTCTGAAACTGCAGGGCCCAGAGCTTAGGTAATTAGCATGTAGCAACGGCAAGTGGTCACCTACATAATTCCTGCCAATCATGCTCCTGGGGTCCAAATTGGCCACGCCCGCAGGCCCCTTAGCTCCCATTGACTCATAATAGAAAAAAGCTTCAAAAATCTTCTTCTCTGAAACCACAGGGCCCAGAGCTTAGATATTTAGCATGTAGAAACAGCAAGTGGTCACCTACATAATTCCTGCCAATCATGCCCCTGTGGTCAAAACGAGCCACGCCCGGGGCCTCTTAGCTCCTATAGATTCATAATGGAAAAAATGCTTCAAAAATCTTTTTCTCTGAAACCACAGGGCCCAGAGCTTAGATGATTAGCATGTGGCAATGGCAAGTGGTCACCTACATAAATCCTGCCAATCATGTCCCTGGGGTCCAAATGGGCCACGCCCCGGGGCCCTTTAGCTCCCTTAGACTCATAATGGAAAAAAGCTTCAAAAATCTTCTTCTCTGAAACCACAGGGCCCAGAGCTTAGATATTTAGCATGTGGCAATGACAAGTGGTCACCTGCATAAATCCTGCCAATCATGCCCCTCGGGTCCAAATGGGCCACACCCTGGGACCCCCTTAGCTCCCATAGACTCAAAATGGAGAAAAGCCTCAAAAATCTTCTTCTCTGAAACCATAGGGCCCAGAGCTTAGATATTTAGCATGTAGCAACGGCAAGTGATCACCTACATATTTACTGCTAATCATGCCCCTGTGGCCCCTTAACTCCAACAAACTTATAATGGAAAAAAGCTTCAAACATCTTCTTTGAAACCATGAAATACAGACCTTAGATATTTAGTATATAGCAACACAAAATGGTCACCTACATAAATCCTGCCAACCATGCCCTTTGGTTCAAAATTGGCCAAGCCCCAGGGCTCATTAGCTTCTATAGACTTATAATGGAAAAAAAACTTAAAAAAAAAAATCTTCTTTTCCAAAACCATAAGGCACAGATTTTGTTTGATTTGAGGTTTTACATCCCTGTCAACACTGTATAGGTCATTTTGGAGATGTCTCTTCCAATTTGTGGGACTTTTTACCCGACATTGAGATGAAATTACATCTCAAGCCCTGTCGCCCAATGAAACCAATAGGGTTTATATGCATGGACACCGCTTTACCTGAGCTTAGATATTTAGTATGTAGCAATGTCAAGTGTTCTCCTACACTAATGATTTTCTGGTACACAGGTGAGCGATATAGGGCCATTGGGCCCTCTTGTTTATCATTGCGGTACCTACCTGATTCTTGGGGGCAACACATTGTCTCATGACCCCGGCCCCCGCCCATCGGGCTTGAAGAAATAGATTGGGCTGCATGATACTTCCATGCAGAGCTGAAACCGACTGCAAATGAGTACTGGTAAACAGCATAGAGGTTCTAAGCCTGTCCAGGAAAAGTGATGCAAGTCTGACCACCCATGCACAAAAACCCTATTGAGATGCCATTTCATCTCAATGCCAGGTAAAAGTCCCACAAAATTGGAAGCAACGTCTCCAAAATGACCTATACAGTGTTGGCGGAGATGAAAACCTCAATTCAAACAAATGTCTCATGATGGTTAACATTTCCACCAAGTAATTTTAAAATTCATCCAGGAAAAAGTGAGTTATTGACCAAACATGAAAAAAGGCCACTTTTTTATGTCTGACTTCTAAGTATGACCTTGACATTGGAAGTACTGACCTGGGTCCTGCACGCAACACATTGTCTCATGATGGCAATAGGTCATTCCCTTTCTTTAGACTTTGTTGTGATGAGTCAGATCTATAGACTAATCCATTTTCATTAAGGTTGGCTGCTCATTGCATCAAATAACACACGATTTTTTCCTGACTGATTGCTCAGTGAACCACAAAATTACCCATTGATATAGCTCTATTGTTGCGATATTTACCTGCAGGTAAGATTAACACATATACCTGAATAAGTTTTACCTGAGTGAACAATATAATGTTCATTGACTTTCATTCCACCCCTTGCTCAAAGCTCAAAATGTTCCCATACTATAGTGACTTGTAATTGCGTATATACACATTTCTATATTAACCCTTTACCACTCAGGGATTTTGTGAATTTCGCTGATTTTCACAGTGTTGCACCTGACAACAACTTCAACTAGCCATTGTTTCATAATGGATGGTCTGTTTTACACCAAACTCGGTATGAATGTTCATTGGACAGTAGCCTTTCAAATGCAACCTTTCATGACTTGATCACTGTTGTCATGGTAAAGAGGGGGCATCTCAAAGTTGGCAAAAAGTGTGTTTTCACATGAATTTTTGACCACATTTTAATCTTCACACAGCTGTCAAGGCAACAATTAAGGTGTTTGGCACTGGCCATTTTCACTGTTTGCAGCATGTTTTATCAGCATCAATTTTCAGGCATTTTTGACATCAGACGCCCTCAGATATAAATTTTAGCGGCCGGTTGGGCCATACACCCAAAATTTTTCGGGATGTGAGGGGGGCGCTGCCCCCCTTCAATCCCCCCAACAGAATATTTTTAGGGGGGGAGGTGTGCGAAAAAACAGGTCACTTTTTTGCCAAACAAATCCTAAAGCAAACATAACTATCCAGGGCTAGAAATAAAGATTTTAGGTGCTTCTGGGGCCTCAAAATGGGGGGGGGGGGGGGTGTGCAGACACGTAAAAACACGTATCTGAGTGGGAAAGGGTTAACTGAAATCTGGGAAAATACTGAATTATAGTCTAAAATGCATTAATTATATCTGAAATATTGTTTCTTGCAATAAAATGATGAAAAAACATTATTTTGGTCAATTAGGATTTTCTTCATTAACCCTTTACCACTCAGGGATTTTGTGAATTTCGCTGATTTTCACAGTGTTGCACCTGACAACAACTTCAACTAGCCATTGTTTCATAATGGATGGTCTGTTTTACACCAAACTCGGTATGAATGTTCATTGGACAGTAGCCTTTCAAATGCAACCTTTCATGACTTGATCACTGTTGTCATGGTAAAGAGGGGGCATCTCAAAGTTGGCAAAAAGTGTGTTTTCACATGAATTTTTGACCACATTTTAATCTTCACACAGCTGTCAAGGCAACAATTAAGGTGTTTGGCACTGGCCATTTTCACTGTTTGCAGCATGTTTTATCAGCATCAATTTTCAGGCATTTTTGACCCCAGACGCCCTCAGATATAAATTTTAGCGGCCGGTTGGGCCATACACCCAAAATTTTTCGGGATGTGAGGGGGGCGCTGCCCCCCTTCAATCCCCCCACAGAATATTTTTAGGGCGGAGGCGCGCGAAAAAACAGGTCACTTTTTTGCCAAACAAATCCTAAAGCAAACATAACTATCCAGGGCTAGAAATAAAGATTTTAGGTGCTTCTGGGGCCTCAAATTGGGGGGGGGGGTGCAGACACGTAAAAACACGTATCTGAGTGGGAAAGGGTTAACTGAAATCTGGGAAAATACTGAATTATAGTCTAAAATGCATTAATTATATCTGAAATATTGTTTCTTGCAATAAAATGATGAAAAAACATTATTTTGGTCAATTAGGATTTTCTTCATTAACCCTTTACCACTCAGGGATTTTGTGAATTTCGCTGATTTTCACAGTGTTGCACCTGACAACAACTTCAACTAGCCATTGTTTCATAATGGATGGTCTGTTTTACACCAAACTCGGTATGAATGTTCATTGGACAGTAGCCTTTCAAATGCAACCTTTCATGACTTGATCACTGTTGTCATGGTAAAGAGGGGGCATCTCAAAGTTGGCAAAAAGTGTGTTTTCACATGAATTTTTGACCACATTTTAATCTTCACACAGCTGTCAAGGCAACAATTAAGGTGTTTGGCACTGGCCATTTTCACTGTTTGCAGCATGTTTTATCAGCATCAATTTTCAGGCATTTTTGACCCCAGACGCCCTCAGATATAAATTTTAGCGGCCGGTTGGGCCATACACCCAAAATTTTTCGGGATGTGAGGGGGGCGCTGCCCCCCTTCAATCCCCCCACAGAATATTTTTAGGGCGGAGGCTCGCGAAAAAACAGGTCACTTTTTTGCCAAACAAATCCTAAAACAAACATAACTATCCAGGGCTAGAAATAAAGATTTTAGGTGCTTCTGGGGCCTCAAAATGGGGGGGGGGGGGGGCGGTGCAGACACGTAAAAACACGTATCTGAGTGGGAAAGGGTTAACTGAAATCTGGGAAAATACTGAATTATAGTCTAATATGCATTAATTATATCTGAAATATTGTTTCTTGCAATAAAATGATGAAAAAACATTATTTTGGTCAATTAGGATTTTCTTCATTAACCCTTTACCACTCAGGGATTTTGTGAATTTCGCTGATTTTCACAGTGTTGCACCTGACAACAACTTCAACTAGCCATTGTTTCATAATGGATGGTCCGTTTTACACCAAACTCGGTATGAATGTTCATTGGACAGTAGCCTTTCAAATGCAACCTTTCATGACTTGATCACTGTTGTCATGGTAAAGAGGGGGCATCTCAAAGTTGGCAAAAAGTGTGTTTTCACATGAATTTTTGACCACATTTTAATCTTCACACAGCTGTCAAGGCAACAATTAAGGTGTTTGGCACTGGCCATTTTCACTGTTTGCAGCATGTTTTATCAGCATCAATTTTCATGCATTTTTGACCCCAGACGCCCTCAGATATAAATTTTAGCGGCCGGTTGGGCTAAACACCAAAAATTTTTCGGGATGTAAGGGGGGCGCTGCTCCCCTTCAATCCCCCCACAGAATATTTTTAGGGGGGAGGCGCGCGAAAAAACAGGTCACTTTTTTGCCAAACAAATCCTAAAGCAAACATAACTATCCAGGGCTAGAAATAAAGATTTTAGGTGCTTCTGGGGCCTCAAAATGGGGGGGGGGGGGGCGGTGCAGACACGTAAAAACACGTATCTGAGTGGGAAAGGGTTAACTGAAATCTGGGAAAATACTGAATTATAGTCTAAAATGCATTAATTATATCTGAAATATTGTTTCTTGCAATAAAATGATGAAAAAACATTATTTTGGTCAATTAGGATTTTCTTCATTAACCCTTTACCACTCAGGGATTTTGTGAATTTTGCTGATTTTCACAGTGTTGCACCTGACAACAACTTCAACTAGCCATTGTTTCATAATGGATGGTCTGTTTTACACCAAACTCGGTATGAATGTTCATTGGACAGTAGCCTCTCAAATGCAACCTTTCATGACTTGATCACTGTTGTCATGGTAAAGAGGGGGCATCTCAAAGTTGGCAAAAAGTGTGTTTTCACATGAATTTTTGACCACATTTTAATCTTCACACAGCTGTCAAGGCAACAATTAAGGTGTTTGGCACTGGCCATTTTCACTGTTTGCAGCATGTTTTATCAGCATCAATTTTCATGCATTTTTGACCCCAGACGCCCTCAGATATAAATTTTAGCGGCCGGTTGGGCCATACACCCAAAATTTTTCGGGATGTGAGGGGGGCAACGCGTTGCCCCCCTTCAATCCCCCCCAGAATATTTTTAGTGGGGAGGCGCGCGAAAAAACAGGTCACTTTTTTGCCAAACAAATCCTAAAGCAAACATAACTATCCAGGGCTAGAAATAAAGATTTAATGTGCTTCTGGGGCCTCAAAATGGGGGGGGGGTGCAGACACGTAAAAACACGTATCTGAGTGGGAAAGGGTTAATCCAGGTATAAGATATTGTATGGCATTGCCCATGCATTGTATGCAAATTCAAACAGGTGTGACACCCCTTATTTAGTGAATAGGCCTGTACCACAACTGAAGCGTGAAAGCTAAAACAAAGTGTAAAGATTGGTAAAAAGCTATAATATTTCTGCCAAGTCATTTTAAAATTCATCCATTAATATGAAAGTTATTGACCATACACAGAAAAAGACCCTTTTTGACCTTTGACCTCTAAGTATGACCTTGACCTTTTGAGGATCCAACCTAGGTCATGTGCTCAACACAGTGTCTCATGATGGTTAACATTTCTGCCAAGTAATTTCAAAATAAATTTAGGAATAATAAAGTTATTGACCATACACGAAAAAAAATAGGTCCCTTTTTTACCTTTGATCAACAAATTGTCTCATGATGGATAACATTTCTGCCAAGTCATTTTAAAATTCATCCATTAATATGAAAGTTATTGACCAAACACTTAAAAAAGACCCTTTTTTTGACCTTTGACCTCTAAGTATGACCTTGACCTTTGAGTCTGCCAAGTCATTTTAAAATTCATCCATTAATATGAAAGTTTTTGACCAAACACTTAAAAAAGACCCTTTTTTGATCTTGGTCATGTGATCTAGACCGTATTGGCATTTTTTCATTTGTTCAACTCACAAAGGCTCCATATTAAATTTCACTTAAATTGGCTCAGCAGTTTTGGAGAAAAAAATATCTGAAATATGGATCCTGAATGACCTTGGTCTAAGGCCAATGAATGACCTTGACCTTTCTCACCCATAGATCTTCATGTATTCAGTTACTTTACCTGATCTACAAATTTTGGTGACACTGTCTTCAATGGTTTCCTATAAATCCATTATTTTCACTTTGCCCCATGCAAAAGCCTAAGTTGGCAAATTTGACATTGCTGTAAAATAGGTCAAGGTCAACCCAGGGTCACCAGTTGTACAAACCATGATGGGCCCGAGTACCATATGCTTCATGCCAAGTTTTAAGGCCACTGGCGTTATGGTTCTGGAGAAGAAGATTTTTGAAGGCTTTTTACCATATATGGGCATGGCGGCCATCTTGGGTCTAAGGCCAATGAATGACCTTGACCTTTCTCACCCACAGATCTTCATGTATTCAGTTACTTGACCTGATCTACCAATTTTGGTGACACTGTCTTCAATGGTTTCCTATAAATCCATTATTTTCACTTTGCCCCATGCAAAAGCCTAAGTCGGCAAATTTGACATTGCTGTAAAATAGGTCAAGGTCAACCCAGGGTCACCATTTGTACAAACCATGATGGGCCCGAGTACCATATGCTACATGCCAAGTTTCAAGGCAAATGGCCTTATGGTTCTGGAGAAGAAGATTTTTGAAGGTTTTTTACCATATATGGGCATGGCGGCCATCTTGGGTCTAAGGCCAATGAATGACCTTGACCTTTATCACCCATAGATCTTCATGTTTTCAGTTACTTTACCTGATCTACAAATTTTGGTGACACTGTCTTCAATGGTTTCCTATAAATCCATTATTTTCACTTTGCCCCATGCAAAAGCCTAAGTTGGCAAATTTGACATTGCTGTAAAATAGGTCAAGGTCAACCCAGGGTCACCATTTGTACAAACCATGATGGGCTTGAGTACCATATGCTACATGCCAAGTTTCAAGGCCACTGGCCTTATGGTTTTGGAGAAGAAGATTTTTGAAGGCTTTTTACCATGTATGGGCATGGCGGCCATCTTGGTCATGTGATCCAGACCCCGTGAACAAACTTTCGTTCCCCCATCCCACTGAGGCTCCATATGAAATTTGGCTTTGATTGGCCCTGCAGTATAGGAGAAGATCTTTGAAAATGGTGGACGGACGGACAGACGGACGACAGACCATTGCTATATTATAAGCTCACCTATGAGCCTAAAGGCTCAGGTGAGCTAAAAAACAAAATATCACAAAGGATATCGGTTATGGCGATCAAATGGTCTATTGTCATGGGAGATAACTAAAGCCTGTCTCACACAGAACACGCTTGGGCACACGGTTCCAATATGGTATACTCGGTTATACACGGGTTGACTGGTACGAGTATTGAGCTCCAACCGTGCCTGGGGATGAGTTGGTACGATTTAGACTCAAATGTAACACGAGTATGTACGTACAAAGCACAGATATACTCGGTCAAGCAAGGTTTGTCACGGTTGGAACACGATTTGCAAAACGATTTTCATAAGATTGTTGTACGGGTCCAAGTACGGTGATGTACGGTCTGTTACGGCCTAGTACGATTAAACACGACTTTAACTTGATTAACTGGACAATTACAGGGTTTACATACGGTTCCACCTACTTTTGTTAAGTTATGCTCGAATTATCACACGTTTTTATATAAATTGACTCGTTTTGATGGCTTGGCTTCATAAATTTTCGAACTTTCAACAGAGAAGTTATCAAAATGGCAGATGACAGAATAAGGGAATTAGAAATCATGATAAGACTGATAGACATTGAGATTATTTTGGCCAGAAGGCGTGAGGGGAGACAAGAACAAGCCAGCAGAGGAGGTGTGTGTGTGTGTGTGTGAATTCGGGTTTAACGTCGCTTTCAACAATTTTTCAGTCATATCACGACGGTGTCTGGTTGCGACAGGGAGCTCAATGCTCACGTTTATAGTGCTGCCTCACTGAAGTATCATGTCCCAGACACATTACATGATACCACATCCAGTCACATTATCCTGACACTGGATCGACCAGTCCTAGCTCTACCCCGTAAATCTGAGTGCCAAGCGAGGAGCAGCTAGTACCATTTTTAACGACTTTGGTATGTCGCGGCCCGGGATCGAACCCGAGACCTCCCGTTCCCCGGAGCGGACACTCTACCAACTGAGCTATCGGGGCCGGTACCAGCAGAGGAGGTAAGTTTGGACAAGAGAATGGCTCCAAAGAAGGATCATGTTTCGTCAATATGATACTCTGTTACATACACTGTGACCTTCTTCTTCTTTGGAGGCATTATGTAGCAAATTATCTGTTGCTTCAAGGTGGCAGCAGATAGTTGTGTTTTCTGTTGTGTTCGAGTGCTGTATGATCATACACGAGTTTTGTACAGACGTAGAGTAGAGACCATGTCTGGTTGTACTTGACCATGTATAATTCCTACTTGAACCGTATTGGTCGTATGGCGATCATATGAAACCGTATTGATCATATGGCGATCGTATAAAACCGTGTGTACACTCGTGTGAATCGTACGGTGATCTTCTGACATTCGAGTGTTAATCCGGGTGTTGGATGTAGGACTTGGGAACGGTTTCACACGATTCCATACGATTTATATACATGGTTGAGCTCACTATTGGAGTGGACTTCATGTGCGGTTGTATATACGGTCTCGTACCGTCTCTCGCGGTCTTGTACAATCACTAATACGATCATACACAGACATGACACCCGTGCCAGTTTTTTAAAAGTTTTAAAAATCATACACGGCTTTCAGGGACACACTCGAATGGCCCGAGTGTAACTCGGATAAGGCCAAGGTTGGTTCGGTTGTATGTACGGTTTACACGGGTGGCCAGCCGTATAAGCCGTGTGTTCTGTGTGAGACAGGCTTAAAATACCATGACATCCAGAGTTGTGGACCTTGCTTATAACATGCCTTCTTCACCTATGTATAACTATAGCATCAATATATCTCAAAGGGTACTGGAGTTAAGGCGATCACAAGGTTGTGTCTACGGATGGACATACAGATGGATGCCAGGCTAATCGCCCTAAAGCAATTCGGTCGGGATAAAATGCTATGCTGTGTGTACTCCTTAGAATTGCCTTGTTGCGGCGATTCTAATGAATACCCACAACATACCTTATGCCTACCTCGGTAGTTCAGTCTAATGCGTGTCTGACTGGTGATCAGGAAGCGGGTTTGATACCTGCGGGGGTCGGCAACATTCTTTCATAGAGATTGATCATGAAATCTTTTCTACGGTCTTTCTCTCCCATCCACTGGTTCAAGAAGGGCAGTTGTCAATTTCTGGCGAAAGAATGTGCACTGTACTGGTTAACTGCGTATGTATAAGTCTGCCCAGGAAAAGTGTGGATAGGTAAACTGACCAGCCCAAAAATGACCTAAAATAGTCTTGACTGTAACTCCAATACAAACATTCATACCTTAAATTCATACGAGCAATGGGTCTCCTTCCTTACAAATGACCCTCATTGGCTCAAACTAATCCAACCTTAAATTTTCATGGACCCAATTGAAGTTTCACTTTATGTACATTGACGATTGTATATGTATACATGTCCTTTATAGTTTAAAGTACTGCTTGTGTTTCTGCAAAAGACTACACTTTTAAAGGTCATGGTCGGAAATTTGCAACATCTGAGCATGTGCATAATGGTCAGAGAACATGATTTTACAACTAGCCCTTATCCTGCTGAACACAACAACCCTACCATTGCATACAGTGTAGATCCAGACGGCTTCTGTTGACCAGGATCTCCAATCATGCCATGCAGTTGGTGAATTGAACCAATACATTGTTTCAAGTAATTCAATTGGTTATTTGTCCTGATGCCCCAAGGTCAGTTTCAACATGGTTGCTATCTTGGATTTGGGATCAGATAGATTTTTAGATATTTTTGATCTACAAGTCACCCTGATACTTCCTACCAAGTTTCGAGTCAATCTGTTCCACAGTTTGGGAGGACATGTTGATTTTGTTTGTTTGTGTTGGAGTTTTAACAGTCCAGTCAACACTATTTAGGTCATTTTTGAGCCGGTCAGTTTACCTATCCACATTTTCCTGTACAGGCTAATACGTAAGCGGTCAACCAGTACAGTGCACATTCTTTCACCAGAAACTGACAACTGCCCTTCGTGAATCAGCGGAAGGGAAAGAATGATCATAGAAAAGATTTTATGATCAATCTCCACGAAAGAATGTTGAAGGACATGTTAACCAGAGGACCAGTGGTCCTGTGAACGCTCACCTGACACCTGGTCCTGGTGTACATTTTAATACTTTACCTAATCTACAAATTTTGGTGACACTGTCTTCAATGGTTTCCCTAAATATCCATTATTTTCACTTTTTCCTATGCAAAAGCCTAAGTCAGCAAATTTGACATTACTGTAAAATAGGTCAAGATCAACCCAGGGTCACCATTTGAACAAATTATGATAGGCCAAAGTACCATATGCTACATGCCAAGTTTCAAGGTCATTAGCCTTACGGTTCTTGAGAAGAAGAATTTCGAAGTTTCTTTACCATATATGGGCGTGGTGGCCATCTTGGTCATGTGATCTAGACCATGTTGGCAGCTTTTCATTTGTTCAACTCCCAAAGGCTCCATATTGAATTTCACTTCAATTGGCTCAGTAGTTTCTGAGAAAAAATGTTTGAAATATGGAACCTGCGTGACCTTGGTCTAAGGTCAATTAATGACCTTGACCTTTCTTACACATAGATCTTCATGTATTCAGCTACTTTACCTTATCTACTAATTTTGGTGACACTGTCTTCAATGGTTTCCTAAAAATTCATTATTTTCACTTTTTCCCATGCAAAAGCCTAAGTCGACAAATTTGACATTGCTGTAAAATAGGTCAAGGTCAACTCGGGGTCACCATTTGTACAAACTATGATGGGCCTGAGTACCATATGCTACATGCCAAGTTTCAAGGCCATTGGCCTTACGGTTCTGGAGAAGAAGAATTTTTAAGGCTTTTTACCATATATACTACTCAAAGTTTGATAGGGATCACTTTTTTAATGCAAAATAATTGTTGGATGAATTAATCAGCTGAATCCAAATTTGATAAATAATGATAGAAAACGTATCCTTCACAAAACCTAGTGATTAATTTTGTCAACTGGTACTGCATTCAAGCGTGACAACAGCAACCGTCTTGGCACCCCCAAAATTTGCCGTAACACGAAGGGATTTGGACAACTGATTTTTCACAAATTTCCAAAATTTGTTCAGACAAATGTGTCTAATAACGTGTATGGCGTCCACGGGCATCAATTACAGTACGACATCGCCTGCGCATGCTCGTAATCCGAGTCTGTATCCGGTTTTGTGGAATCAGCTTTCATTTAGCAACCAATGCATATTTGAGCTCCGGTAAAGTCCTCGGATGCACAGGTCGGGCTGAAACAGCACGCTGTAGCATGACCCGCGCATGCTCAATCGGATTTAAGTCCGGTGACCGAGCAGACCAGTCAATACGAACGATTGTCTCACGTTCCAGATAGGAATCAGTGACGTTGGCACGGTTGGGACGGGCATTATCGTCCATCAGAATAAATTCCGGGCCGATAGCATCTGTATATGGTCTCACAAACGCATCAAGAATATCATTACAGTACCTCACTACCATTAACGTTCCGTTTTCAACGACGTACAAGTCAGTTTTACAGTTCACGCTTATCCCAGCCCGAACCATGACTGATCCCTTGCCATAGCGATCATGCTCTGCCTAATTCAAGTAATCGAATCGCTCTTCAGACATTCGCCACACTAATTGACGTTTATAAGTGGTCTAGACAGAATCTTGACTCCTCAGTGAACAGTGTGGCGTCAATTCACGAACCGTCGACCTGATGTGAGTTCGGGCAAAGTCCAACCGGTCTAGCATGTGCTGGCTCGTCAACGGAACACGTACAGCAGGCCTCATGGCATTAAGTCCGAACTCGTGGAGCCTGTGTCTGACAGTCTGTGTAGAAATTCGTACTCCAGTTCCGTTCCTAAGCTCGTTATGCAAATGCGTAGCGTTCAGGAACCGTTGACGTCGAGACTGAATCAACAGAAACGGCCCTGACGTTGAGTTGTAGCCCTTTCTCGACCCCGCCGTGTCTGTGTGAAGGATTTCCGTGGGTAAGATGCCGACTCCACATTCGGGAAACCACGCTCTGAGATACATTCAGAATCCCAGCAACACGACGTTGAGAGACGCCAGATTCCAACATTCCGGCGCCACGATTCATTTCTTCGGGGCTCAGACGGTTTCTTAATTGTCCCCTAGGCATTTTAATGATTCACAAATCAAATGGAGTCCTTTTTACGCTTGGTAAAGGAACACTGACAAGATTGATTGGTCTGTTGGAAAGCAGTGCTACGCAAGATTTTGGGGGTGCATGAATTCATTTGCGAAGTGTGAGAAGTGTGCACTTTTATGAGTACTGAACTGCACATGAGTTTCTGCTTAAGATATTTATCAATACACTGAGTACAAATTCTGTCAAGAAATTTTAAATTTTCAGTGCAAAATTTGGTTTATAAAAAGTGATCCCTATCAAACTTTGAGTAGTATATATAGGCGTGACGGCCATCTTGGTCATGTGATCTAGACCATATTGGCATTTTTTCATTTGTTCAACTCACAAAGGCTCCATATTAAATTTCACTTAAATTGGCTCAGCAGTTTTGGAGAAAAAAATGTTTGAAATATGGATCCTGAATGACCTTGGTCTAAGGCCAATGAATGACCTTGACCTTTCTGACCCATAGATCTTCATGTATTCAGTTACTTTACCTGATCTACAAATTTTGGTGACACTGTCTTCAATGGTTTTCCTATAAAAACCATTATTTTCACTTTGCCCCATGCAAAAGCCTACTTCTGCAAATTTGACATTGCTGTAAAATAGGTCAAGGTCAACCCGGGGTCACCAGTTGTACAAACCATGATGGGCCCCGAGTACCATATGCTACATGCCAAGTTTCAAGGCCACTGGCCTTATGGTTCTGGAGAAGATTTTTGAAGGCTTTTTACCATATATGGGCATGGCGGCCATCTTGGTCATGTGATCCAGACCCCGCGAACAAACTTTCATTCCCCCATCCCACTGAGGCTCCATATGAAATTTGGCTTTGATTGGCCCTGCAGTATAGGAGAAGAAGATCTTTGAAAATGGTGGTCGGACGGACGGACGGACGACGGACCATGGCTATACTATAAACTCACCTATGAGCCTAAAGGCTCA
Source organism: Lucinisca nassula (assembly GCA_963580285.1). Classification (NCBI taxonomy): domain Eukaryota; kingdom Metazoa; phylum Mollusca; class Bivalvia; order Lucinida; family Lucinidae; genus Lucinisca; species Lucinisca nassula. The sequence continues at coordinate 159,745,455 of OY757011.1, read as the reverse complement.
GGTGAGCTAAAAATGTGGAAAGTTAATATACTACTCAAAGTTTGATAGGGATCACTTTTTATGTACCAAATTTTGCACAGAAAATTTATAAGTTCTTGACAGAATTTGTACTCGGTATATTGATAAATATCTTAAGCAGAAACACGTGTGCAAGTCAGTACTCATAAAAGTGTACACTTCTCACAATTCCCAAATGAATTCATGCACCCCCAAAATCTTGCGTAGCACTGCTTTCCAACAGACCAATCAAACTTGTCAGTGTTCCTTTACCAAGCGTTAAAAGGACTTCATTTGATTTGTGAAACACTAAAACGCCTAGGGGGACAATTAAGAAACCGTCTGAGCCCTGAAGAAATGAATCGTTGCGTCGGAATGTTGGAATCTTGCGTCTCTCAACGTCGTGTTGCTGGGATTCTGAATGTGTCTCAGAGCATGGTTTCACGAATGTGGAGTCGGCATATTACCCACGGAAATCCTTCACACAGCCGCGGCGGGGTCGAGAAAGGGCTACAACTCAACGTCAGGGCCGTTTCTTGTTGATTCAGTCTCTACGTCAACGGTTCCTGAACGCTACGCGTTTGCATAACGAGCTTAGGAACGGAACTGGAGTACGAATTTCTACACAAACTGTCAGAAACGGACTCCACGAGTTCGGACTTAATGCCATGAGGCCTGCTCTACGTGTCCCGTTGACGAGAGAGCCATGCTAGACCGGTTAGACTTTGTCAGAACTCACGTCAGGTGGACGGTTCGTGACTTGACGCCAGTACTGTTTACTGAGGGGTCCAGATTCTGTCTAGACTTCACTTATAAACGTCAATTAGTGTGGCGAATGTCTAAACAGCGATTCGATGACTTGAATGTGGCAGAGCATGATCGCTATGGAAAGGGGTCAGTCATGGTTTGGGCTGGGATAAGCGTGAACGGTAAACCTGACTTGTACGTCGTTGAAAACGGAACGTTAATGGCAGTGAGGTACTGTAATGAGATTCTTGATGAGTTTGTGAGACCATATGCAGATGCTATCAGCCCGGACTTTATTCTGATGGATGATAATGCCCGTCCCAACCCTGCCAACGTCACTGATTCCTACCTGGAACGTGAGACAATCGTTCGTATGGACTGGCCTGCTCGGTCACCGCACTTAAATCCGATTGAGCATGCGCGGGACATGCTACAGAGTGCTGTTTCAGCCCAACCTGTGCATCCGAGGACTTTACAGGAGCTCAAAGATGCATTGGTTGCTGAATGAAAGCTGATTTCACAAAACCGGATACAGACTCGGATTACGAGCATGCGCAAGCGATGTCGTACTGTAATTGATGCCCTTGTACGCCATACACGTTTTTAAGCACGTTTGTCTAAACAAATTTGGAAATTTGTGAAAAATCAGTTGTCCAAATCCCTTCGTGTTACGGCAAATTTTGGGGGTGCCAAGACGTTTGCTGTTGTCACGCTTGAATGCAGTACCAGTTGACAAAATTAATCACTAGGTTTTGTGAAGGATACGTTTTCTATCATTATGTATCAAATTTGGATTCAGCTGATTAATTCATCCAAAAATTATTTTGCATTAAAAAAGTGATCCCTATCAAACTTTGAGTAGTATACATGGACAATGGAAAAGAGGCGATGGCATAAACTGAGGCTGAGCTTTGGAAGCAAATAGTATAAAGGCAGACTTTAATTTCATTCATTTTTTTTTTATCTCCAAATGATATGAAATACATGTATGTACAAATGAAGCAACACAAATGATTCACTAGTGTTGAAATATGAACATGTAAATAAAACTAGCTCCAGATAAGGAGGAATAACTACAAACTGAGGAGTCATTTTAACCCTTCTCTTGCTGAATATTCATTTAAGCCACACCCATTTCTGTCTATCAACCAATCAAATTACTTGATGCAATTTATTCATACAAATTCATAAATTGAATGTCAAACAGTGTAGATCCTGATCAGATGGCTTCTTCAGAAGCCATCTGATCTGGATCTACACTGTTTCCAAAGATAGGGGTTGTCGTGAACAGCAAGATAAGGGTTAACCATTTTTGTACCAAATGGAATCTTCCTCCTCATAAATAGCAGGGATCCACTTCAGCATTTAGGGATGTCAGGTTGTGTTTTCTTCAAAATTCATTTGGAAAATGGCTGAACTTTTAGCAAACAGTGGAGGCCCTGATCAAACGCCGCAGAACTGTTTGCCAGTTTTGGGGTTTCTGGTACGAAATGGGTTAATTATTAAATGTGGGTACTTGTTAGAATCGCCTTAAAACTGCCTCATAAAGGCGATCCTAATGAGTACCTTTAACATAATTTAATGGAGAAATAAGAAAAAATATTAGTACTCAACCTTATCTGGAGTTATGAAAACATTTGTTGATAAATACATTACGAGACCAACTGTGTCATTATTATTAAGCCAATTGTAAAGGCCTCGTATCAATAGCAAATGCAAGCACATTTTGTATTTTACTTCATTCATACACAAATAAAAAATGTTAACAGATAAAGTAGGGGACTAAAACAACATGAAATTTCTTGTCATTTTATCAAGTATATCTTTAACTTCATGTTGCCAATGATCGCAAAAACAGCACTTTCAAACCTCACTACTTTCAACTGAAAAAGGGGAACAGAACTTATTTTCATACTCCTACAATGTGTCAATAATCCTTTCTTTCAGCACATTTACATATATACATATATACAATTCTTTCTCCACAAAACATAACTTGTGGGCACTCATAATCACCCATAATGTAAGGTTCTGATGAGAAATAGGGAAAACTACCCTTATTACTCTCTATATCTGCAGTGAGTTATACTGTCAATTTTTTTTCTCAGAGAACTGAGTTTTACTATCAAAAAATTACATGTTTTTCTCAGAGAAGGAGATCTGGGTCCAGTTGTTCAAAACAAACAATATCGTTAGCTAACATATCATTAAAACTATGATCATTTAATATTGTGAAAATTAATATTTTTCCTGAAATAATGTGAGCAGCTTTTGCATATGCAAAAGCTGCTCACATTTTATCAGCAAAAATGACAAAATTTTAGATTAAACTTGCCAGAACAGTTAACAATTTGACCACTAACGAGCTCGTTAAGCTAACGATGCTTTGAACAACTGGGCCCAGGTGCTTGTGATAATAAGATGATTTTCTTCAGTTCTACATAAGAATGTCCATGGCTCCAGCTAGGACCAATGAGGATTATTAAAACATTCCATATATAACTTGTCCAAGGCTCTAGATAAGGAACAGTAATGAGGATAACTGGGGGATAATTTTTCTTTTTTTCAGATAAAAAGCGTATGTTGCCGGTACTCGTTGGAACCGAGTCTGCCTCAAGTACCCATAAGGTGATTCTAACGAGAACCCACAATGTATATTTCTAACAAAAAGGAAAATCATCCCTTAATTATCTTTGGTACTCCTCTTTATTTGGAACTATGTTGTGGGTACTTGTTTGGATATACCTTATTCGCCCTAATTACCGCACATGCTCCTATAAGCGCACACCCAAGCTATTTTTGAAAATGAAATGCATAAGCGCACACTTTACAGTAACCTCATCTTGAAGCACTCACGGTAAATCTACAAAAAATTACCGTTATTTCTTCAACAGGGATGGCAATGCTTAAGTATCCTTTTCCGTCCCATTAAATATCAGTATACTCGTACATCATCTCAGAAGCTATTGTTTTCGTATCAAGTGTGCGCTAATTAGGTAGATTTTTCACCACGATTTTTTGACACGATTTTGAAAAAACTAAGCGCACGGTGCGTTAATTAGGGCGAATACGGTAATCACAGAAAGATGGTGACAATATGTCAGAAAGCCAAGATTTACTTTAAATACAGGCAAAATAGGTACTTTTTCTACCTATGCCTTGTTGATGATGATGATGATTTCGTGTTTAACAACACGTCAACCCTCTTTGTGGGTCATAAGCGTCAAGCGGTTAATGGTCAAACGGTACCTGTGCCTTGTTGTTCCAAGTATAGAGTAAAATTCTACTGTCAAAACTAGCTAAAATTATGATTAATTCTGGTTTAAAAGCATATTTTAAAGCTATCAGTAATTTTTCTTAGTGTCCCCAAGTGAAGCACTCCCCAAGTAAAGCACAAACCTATGGAACGAAGACTACTTATGAACAGTTCCATAGGTGGTCTTAACCCATTTAGTACTGGAAACCCCTAAACGGGTAACTGGTAAACAGTGCGGGCCCAGATCAGATGTTTCAGGGCCTACACTGTCTGCAAAAAAAAATCAGCCTTTTTCCAAAATAATTCAAACGGAAACACAACCTGACACCCCTAAATTTTGAAGAAGACTCCTGCTTTTTAAAGGAAGAAAATTCCATTTGGAACAAAACAGGTTAATACAGGAATTTCACTGTACTGTTGCTTACTGAGCTTATTAGTGGAAAAAATGTTAAATAGTGCCCATCCACTGCATGGATCCTTCTTTTTCCAGACTTTTGCAAAAACACAATTTTGTGAGAGAAAATGAAGTTTTGACTTTGATACCTTTGAAAAAGTGGTAATTTTTCGTAGTTCATCTGTGACCAATACCAGTTTTAATAGGATGATTTCACCAAGGTGAGTGACAAGGACAACTGCTACCTTTGAAAAAGTGGTAATTTTTCGTAGTTCATCTGTGACCAATACCAGTTTTAATAGGATGATTTCACCAAGGTGAGTGACAAGGACAACTGCGTATGTTTTTTATGGAAAACTAAGAAAAATTACCAAATACTCTTAACATCCTTTGCCAGGCATTTTTTTTGTTTTGGAGTTTAATGATCCAAACTACACTATTTTGGTCATATTGAACAAGTCAGTTTACATAACCACACTTTTCCTGGGCAGGCTAATACTTAAGCAGTGTTCATTCACCAATAAACAGACTGCCTTTCTTGTATCAGGGACCACACAACTGATTTCAAGAGGCAGGGTTATAGTAACACTTTTGGCACATCTACACATATACTTTCTTATAAATATTTATAAAGGAACATAACTTATGTCAGCTAGGTACTTCAGACCGTTCATGCCAGTTACACAACCTCTTTATTGCACTATAAATGGGATCCAAAGCAGAAACTGTGTTAGCCAAACAACTGTGTTTTCTACAAACAAAAATGTATAGATTTTACAGAAAAATGACAATTCATGGTCATTTTTCTATATAATCTATACATTGTTGGGATTCATCTTGATTTGTTTGTTTTGGAGTTTAAAGGCCCAGTTAACACTATTTAGGTCACTTTTGAACCAGTCAGTTTATCTATCCACACTTTTCCTGAGCAGGCTTATACGTAAGCAGTTAACCAGTCCAGTACACATTCTTTCGCCAGAAACTGACAACTGCCCTTCTTGAATCAGCGGAAGGGAGGGAATGACTGTAGAAAAGATTTCATGATTCATCGCCACAAAAGAAAGCTGCCGACCCCAGCAGGTATCGAACCCGCGTCCTCCTGATCACCAGTCAGACGCGCATCCAACTGAGCTACCGAGGCTGGCAGATTCATCTTGAAACCATGTTATATCCATAACCTTGTTATAATGAACAGTGTTATAATGAGGTGGTGTACATAGCGCCAGGTAAGATGGCGTAAAGAGGAAAGTTCAGGGATTATTTTTCTAATTTCTTGTTAGAAACCTATGTTGCGGGTACTTATTAGAATCACATCAATGAGGCACCCACAACATGTTTCAATGAAGAAATAATAAAATGATCCCCAAATTTTCTTCAGTAATCCACCTTAAACTTGAGCTATTCAGTTTTCTCTACTGAGAGTATTCAACCCATGAATGATAAGGGGACTGGATACAACTAGGAAAATCTCTCTGGTCATTTCACATGGGACTACACTTCTGTGACTTCCTATTTGCTTGACTGTTAAATAAACCACCTGGCAGATGTTTCCGCCATTTTTCAAAGGGAGACAACTTTCGGGACTTCCTGTTTGCTTTCCTATAATTTCTGTCCCACAGAAAAAGGGGTCTACTCTATAAGGAAAGAATTTGCTCCTCAGGAGCAAATTCTTTCCTTTAAGAGTTGACCCCTACTGGCATGGGGGACAAAAAATACTTTTGCAGGAGTTGCCTCCCCTGAAGGTGTATCCATTCCCCTTAAGAGTAGAACCCTGTTGGCAGGGAAGACTGAAGTGTATGTGAAATGGTTGCCTTGTATTCAATCATCTTGAAAGCCAATCCAAGGTCACCAGGTTGAAAAGTTAATTCATATCAGTACATCTGAGAGAACTGTGGAATTCCCCCAAACATATTCTCTGTCATACTTAGTAACTGCAGATAATCTCTTACAACACTGTTCATTATAACATGGTTTTGGACATAACACTGATTAAAGATGGAGCCTATAAATATATTTTTTTAGAAAAAATGCCCTAAATGGTCATCTCAATCAAAATGACCATAAAATGTCATTTTTCTAAAAAATCTTTATATTTTTGTTTGGACGTAACAATATGGGTTCTGCCTTGGACCCCAACGATAGTGTAGGAGGTTTTAGAGTACTGCAATATCATAGCAGCCTTAATGTTTGGTTGCTATGGCATCTCACGCATATTTTCCAGATGCTTGACAGACCTTCAATTATTCATATCTGTTCATCCTCATCTCACTATCTTCTGATACAAAAGCAAGCCCTAGAACTACTTTCTGTCATGCAAAGCCAGAGGCGACCATTCACATAAAGCAACCCTATCACATTCAGTTTTTTACAAACTGTTGTCAATCTGGCTAGTTTTGCCTAGCTCAAAATATCTGTGTTTTTATTTCTGAAAACAGTTCTTTCATTAATTTGGTGGTGGTGGCGGTGGCAGTAATGGGTTGACAACTCCTGACATCTGATTCATATCAAAGCCTCCTGGAGGGGGTGGTGGCATGTTGAATCCTTGTCCTGATGAAGGTGGGGGTGGTGGAGGAGCCACTGATCCTGACATGGAGGGAGGTGGAGGCTGCTGTCCCCAGGGTACCTGTGACATACTGCTGGGAGGAGGGGGTGGGGCCTGGTTAGGCTGCCATGACTGTGTTGATGGTGGTGGAGGTGGCACAGCCGCTGTAATAAGATATAAAACAAGTCATTTTTACAATTCTCTTTAATAGAATTACTGCTTATCTTTGCAAACAGTGTAGATCCAGCTCAGATGGCTTCTCAGAAGCCGTCTGATCAGGATCTACACTGTTTAGCATTCAGTTTATGAATTTGTAGCAATAAATTACATCAAGTAATTTGATTGGTTGCTAGACAGAAATGGGTGTGGCGTAAATGAATATTCAGCAAGGTAAGGGTTAAACAAAGCAATAAAATATGATTTAACTGAATAGCATTGTTTGCACATGTTTTCCCATATCCAGAAATCAAGACATTGCAAGCCCCTGGCACCACGCTAACTCCTGGGGCCATTTCTTCCCATTATAACTCTGATGGCTGCCTTTGGAACATCTATACATTTTCAAAACAGAGTTGAGAGTTCCAATGTTTTGTTTTGAACTAAATTCTGCATAAACACTGTTGGCCATTTGAATTATCATTGTGGTCATAAAGTTGAAGTTCCTGACTTTTCCCGGATCTGAAATAAAATTCAGCTTCCAAATATTCCCCTGATGCTGGTGACCTGACAAATTTGCTACACTTATTTACAGTTTCTTGCAAACTGAGCCCTTTAAAAAAAGATTTTCACTCCTCTAGAACGAACTGTTTCCATTCTGGTATGGCCAACAAATTATTACACTGTTTTCCTTCTTTGGATACTAGTGCTGAAACAAAACTAGGAAAATTCTAGAGATTTCATCAATCTTAACCAAGAAAAACTAGAGCTGTCAGTGAAACTGACTAGGGCCCCGGCAGCGCTATCAGAGGAGTAGGAAAATTTGTGGACGGACAGACGGACGGACAGAGTGATTACTATAGGGCACCCACACTTTCAGTGCGGGGCCCTAATAATAACAAAGTTATTAATTGGACACAGGAAAGACCCTTTTTTGACCTTTAACCTCTAAGTATGACCTTGACCTTTGAGGTACGGACCTGAGTCTTGCGCTACACTCCATCACATTATGGTTAACATTTCTGCCAAGTAATATTTAAATCCATCCAGGAATAAGAAAGTTATGGAGGATAAAAAAATTTGTGGACGGACAGACGGACAGACAGACAGACGGACAGAGTGATTACTATAGGGCACCCACACTTTCAGTGCGGGGCCACATTATGGTTAACATTTCTGCCAAGTAATATTTAAATCCATCCAGGAATAATAACAAAGTTATTAATTGGACACAGACGGACAGACAGACAGAGTGATTACTATAGGGCACCCACACTTTCAGTGCGGGGCCACATTATGGTTAACATTTCTGCCAAGTAATATTTAAATCCATCCAGGAATAATAACAAAGTTATTAATTGGACACAGGAAAGACCCTTTTTTGACCTTTAACCTCTAAGTATGACCTTGACCTTTGAGGTACGGACCTGAGTCTTGCGCGCAACACTCCATCACATTATGGTTAACACTTCTGCCATCCAGGAATAATAATAACAAAGTTATTAATTGGACACAGGAAAGACCCTTTTTTGACCTTTAACCTCTAAGTATGACCTTGACCTTTGAGGTACGGACCTGAGTCTTGCGCGCAACACTCCATCACATTATGGTTAACATTTCTGACAAGTAATATTTAAATCCATCCAGGAATAAGAAAGTTATGGAGGATAAAAAAATTTGTGGACGGACAGACAGACGGACAGACAGACAGACAGACAGACGGACGGACAGAGTGATTACTATAGGGCACCCACACACTTTCAGTGCGGGGCCCTAACTACATCTAACTAGAGCTGTCAGTGAAACTGACTAGGGCCCTGGCAGCGCTATCAGAAATTTGTGGACGGACAGACAGAGTGATTACTATAGGGCACCCACACTTTCAGTGCCGGGCCCTAACAAGAGGCCCATGGGCCACTATGCTTACCAGAGCTCAGGTGGGCACTGCCCAATGGCAGCCATGTATTTTAACATGATATCATTTTAATCTACCAAATGAAACCCCATGTCCAAATGAGCACCCATGTGGACTCAGTATCTGAAACATTAGGCCTTTCATGAAGTCGGGGGGTGGGGCATGGACCCAATGGAGCCCTGGTTGGTATCACTAAATGCTTCTTATCATAAGGAAGAGGAATATATATGGTTTAGCAGTGGGGATCTGTAAGGCCTCTTAAGTGGTGGAGGGGTTGGGGCATGCCCTGTTGATCCCAGGAAAGCCCAAGATTGTTGTCCCTAAATGTGTCTTATCATAAGGACCAAGTATATATATGGTTTAGGGGTGGGAATCTGAGCAGTTTCTGAGATTTGAGGCCCTTTTATGAAGTGGGAAGGATAGGAATGTCCCCTGCGGACCCCCCTACAGTAGGTGATCTAATAATAAGGAACAAGAACATATATGATTATGGGGTGGGGATTTGAATGGTTTCTGAAATATAAAGCCTTTTATGAAGTGGAAGGGCGGGGCACATTGCCTCAGCACAAAGAGACCCCCAGGTTGGTGTGACTGAACGAGTCTTATCATAAGGAACAAGTATATGGTTTAGGGGTGGGGATCTGAACTATTTCTGAGATATATGGCTTTTAATGAAGTAAAGCGATGGGTCATGGCCTGGGCATGCCCTGGGGGCTCCCAAACTGGTGTCACTGAATGTGTCTTATCATAAGGAAGATGAATCTATATGGTTTAGGCTTAGAACAGCTTCTGAGATATAAGGCCTTTTGTGAAGTGGAGGGGTGGGGCAAGGCCCCGGGAGACTCCCAGGTTGGTGTCAATGTGTCTTATCATAAGGAACAAGAGTATATATGGTTTAGGGGTAGCCATCTGTAGGGTTTCTCAGATATTGTGAGATTATGAAATATAGGGGGTGGGGCATGGCCCCAGCACATCCCTGGGGACCCCCAGGTTGGTGTCACTGAATGTGTCTTATCATAATGAACAATAATATATATGGTTTAGGGGTGAGGATATGAACAGTTTTTGAGATATATGGCCTTTTGTGAAGTGAAAGGGTGGGGCAAGGCCCCGGTGCATCCCTGAGGACTCCCAGGGCTATAATTTGAACAATCTTGGAAGAGGTTTACAAGATGAAGCTTCATACCAAATATCAAAGACCTGGGCCTTGCTGTTTCAGAGAAGAAGATTTTTCAAGATTTTCCCTATATAAGCCCATGTAAAATCAAAGGGCCCCGGGGCAGGGGCATTTTTGGCCCGAGCACTATAATTTGAACAATCTTGGTAGCGGTCCACTAGATGAAGCTTCATACCAAATAGCAAAGACCTCGACCTTGCGGTTTCAGAGAAGAGGATTTTTAAAGATTTTCCCTATATAAGCCCATGTAAAACCAATGGGCCCCCGGGCGGGGGCATTTTTGGCTCCAGCACTATAATTTGAACAATCTTGGTAGGGGTCCACTACATAAAGCTAAAGACCTTGGCCTTGCGGTTTCAGAGAAGATTTTTAAAGATTTTCCCTATATAAGCCCATGAAAAACCAAAGGGCCCAGGGCGGGGGCATTTTTGGCCCCAGCACTATAATTTGAACAATCTTGGTAGGGGTCCACTAGACAAAGCTTCATACCAAATATCAAAGACTTGGACCTCGTGGTTTCAGAGAAGATTTTTTAAGTTTTCAGTGAAAAAAAATCTATTTTTGGCTCCTGTGACCCAGATGTGCAACGGACCGGAACCATTTGAACAACTTTGAAAGGGGACCACCTAAGGCTCATTCCTGTGAAGTTTGGTCAAAATCGGATCAGTGGTTTAGGAGGAGATGTCGTTTGAAGAAATTGTTTACACATGGACAGACGGACGCACACACGGACGACGGACAAAAAGTGATCCCAAAAGCTCACCTCATCACTACGTGACGGTGAGCTAAAAACAAAACTTTCAATCACCCAGCCCAAGGATATTACAGATAAAATTTGGGCCCCATCGGCCCAGTGGCTTCAGAGGAAAAGATGTTTAAAAGTGTTGCCGGACGACGACGGACAACTGCCTATCCTATAAGCTCCCCCGGAGCCTTCGGCTCTGGTGAGCTAAAAATTTCATGTGCTTATGTCGTCTGCTGATTTTTTAAAAATATTTTTGCATACAGGCAAACAGTGTGGGCTCAGATCAGACTGGTCCTAGAGGAGCAGTCTAATCTGGGTCCACCCCGTTTGCGAAAATGAGTTTTGAAGTAACCGGCAGACGACAAAGCAGTCGACAATTGTCGTGATTGGCGTCTAATGGGTTAATTACTTTTGACAGAGAATACAAGGCTTGACATAGCATTCTTCTCCAGACTTTCGGATGAGTCTTTAAACCGAGGTCCCGTCTCCGTATGACCTTAGCTGTTGGTGGGATGTAAAACTAGCATCGGAAAGCATGTGGACTGTTTGCCCGGTAGACAATTCACATTATGTCAAGCCTTATTATCTCTACTGAAAGATCAGAAAAATACTTTGTAAATGGAATCTGATAGTCTAAACTTACACTGTTGTAACCAGGGCATGTTTCCCATTGATGTTGGTGGCTGATTGTTAGGGGGTGGTGGTGGGGGTGCTGTCAGCATTGAGCTGGGTGGTGGGGGCACACCTGGAATACAGAAAAACATACATTATCAGACACTGAATCTTGTTAAGTTTGACATACATAAGAAAATGAAAATCAACAATCAGAAATTCATGAAAATATGCAAATAACAAATAGATTTTAAAGGCTGGCATGCACCTTCTTTCTTCCAAGAAAGAAAAAATTTACTCCATCCTTGTGCAAATATATAGGGAAAGTCTTACTACAAGCCTGTTGTGCCAAAGAAGTCTGAATTCCATGTTGTTGTTTTCTCTCTCCCTCTTTACCCTTTTCTTTTCCATGTTGCGTGCATGATTTATAATAAATCAGAAAATGCCTTCAGACAACTATGATTTCCTTAATTTTAACAGATATATTTAATCTTTTTCAACTTACCGTATTCGCCCTAATTACCGCACAGGCTCCTATAAGCGCACACCAAAGCTATTTTTGAAAAGAAAATGCATAAGCGCACACTTTACAGTAATCCCCCCTTGAAGCTCTCATAGTAAATCTATAAAAACTTACCATAATTTCTTCCAACAGTGAAGGCAATGCTTTTGTATCTTTTTCTGTCCCATCAAATATCAGTATGCATCATCTTGGAAGCTGTTGTTTTCATATCAAGTGTGCGCTAATTAGGTAGATTTTTCACCATGATTTTATGACATGATTTTGAAAAAACTAAGCGCATGGTGCGGTAATTAGGGCGAATACGGTAACATAAATCCTTAAATTTATTGTCACATGTTTCTGGTAGGCATATGTTTTTTTAGCATAATTTAACTGACTACAAATAACATATCTATAACTGACCCAAAATTTCTTCTCTTTTATATAGTGACCATTGTATTTACCGTATGTATTCAGGCAGAAAGGTCTGATCAAACATGGTAGATCAATGATGAGATGCCACAGAACAGAGTCTTATCAGTTTCTACACTGTTTGTTACACAGCCCGTTATTCTTAGACACAACATTGGGTAGTAAACTGTGTTTGTTCAAATTTCAGAAAAAGTATGGTAAGCAGTAAAGGTGTCTGAATATTTGTGGTAAATACAGGCCTCATTTCTTTGATTTGAGGTTTAACGTCCCCGTCAACACTGTATAGGTCATTTTGGAGATGGTGCTTCAAGTGGGACTTTTATATTAGTTATAAAATTGACTAGGCGGAGCTATTCAGGTGTTGTCAATATACGTCAAATTCGCTGAGTCCACCAGAAGATTCGGTAAAGTGCCTTTCGCATACTTTCTTCAAGCAGACCAAATGGCCATATACGCCAGTGTTACAGTTGAATTCACACAAATTGGTGACTTGGTTTACCTTTTTGTCAATAGAACATTCCAAGGGCAGGCACAAACGATAGCTCCGCCTAGTCAATCTTATCTGCGACTACTATACCCGGCATTGAGATGAAATGACATCTCAAGCCCTGTCGCCCAATGAAACCAATATGGTTTATAAGCATGGACGGTCCGACTCGCACTGCTTTGCCTTGGCAGGCTTAGATACCAGTACTTGTTTGCAGTTGGTTTCAGCTCTGCGTGGTAGCATCGTGCAGCCCATCTATTTCTTAGAGCCCCGATGGGCAGGGGCCGAAATTATACTAAATACTTTAGAAGCCAATATTTTCTCACCCATTGTTGTAACCTGCACGGTTGTAGTTGGTCCTTGTGAACTGCTGGATACATTCCATGGTGGCTGTATCGGGGCTGGGAGTGATGTCAGCACTGTCACTGGAGGGACCTGGGCTGACATGGAAGAGAACCCACTCACTGAGGACCCAGGGGCTGCAACAGGAGTAGGGCCAGACATAGAAGTCATCTGAGGTTGTAATGGTGACTGGAATTGTGCTGGTAAGCTACTTGGTGGGGCAACGGGCTGAGGGCCACCAGGGGGCGGTAGGGTCTGCATGGTAGGTAAGCCCTGCAGTCCTTGTGTCTGTAATCCCTGGTTGGCTGGCGGTTGCTGCTGTTGTTGCTGCTGCATCTGAGACTGAAGCTGAGATGAGGGTTGTAGGGTAGCTATCCCTGGGGGAGGGAGGTTCACTGTGGTGGGTGGGGGCTGGGACTGAAGCATCTGCAGCTGGTTCTGAGATGAGGGTGCCTGAGAGCCCATTGATCCCTGGGAACCAATGACTAGTCGCCCGGAATTACCCATACTGACATTCATCAAGCTGGGTGGTGGAATGTTCATTGCACCTGGTCTTGGAGGATTGAAGCCCTGGAATTACAGTAGAAAGAAATGAAAACAAGAAGGTTGTCCTGCTTTTTGTCTGCTGGTTATTTTAGAAGTCACTGTTGCAAACAGTGTGGACCCAGATCAGACTGCTCCAAGAGGAGCAGTCTGATCAGGGTCCACACGGTTTGCCTGTTCCCAAAAATATTTTGGAAAAGTTTGCAATATGTAGCAGAGGATATAAGAAGACATTTTCAGATGCAGTTTTTCTTGCAATCTCAAGGGTTAACCATAGCACCAGATAAGAAGCATAGCATGAGATAAGAAGTAATGAGGATAATTGAGCCCCGCCAAGCGAATTTGTGTCTTCAAGCCTTCCGTCACGACATATTTTAACTGCGCATGCCCAGCCATTCAGAGGGGCCAGCGATATGGCTTTCTGTCTGAAAGTTCCTCTTGATTCACTGCTTGTATGAGCGAGCAACGAAGGTTCTGGCGAGACTGCGCGGATGCGCAGGCTCGCCTGAACCTTTGCTGCTCGCATAGGCGATAAGTACCAAAATCGCTTGACGGGGCCCAACTTGGGTATTTCTATTTCTCAATAAAAAAGTATCATGTGGGTACTTGATACTAGAACTCTTTGACAATTTAAAGTTTTGAAAGATTTGTCATTTTACAAAACCAAATGTGACAAATTCTGCAATATCAAAAGGGGCAAGAATAATCCAAACTTACCATAGGATTTGGTGGTGGTTGGTTAAAGCGAGACTGTGTTTGTGGAGCTGACTGTTGTGGTGGTAGAGATCTGGGTTGTGGCAACATAGAATCCTGTGTCTTGGACGGTGGCGGGCCCTGCCCTAATTCTGCCATTAGTGACATGTACTGAAAGTAACAGATTATTTTTATTTAACATCTACAAAACATTACAAATAACTTTAGACTAGAAAATGATTTTTTTTTATTTTTGGTAGAAGAAATACCAGTTAAGGCTGCCTTTGTGTATGCTGTTGCTAGATTGCTATGTTATTCAGACTCACTAAAATGAGCTAACTACAGTAGAACTTTGATGGCTCGAACACCGATGGCTCGTTTACCATGGATGTGTCAAACCCATTCTTGAGTCCCTTGCGAAATCCTCTACATAAGAAATAGTGGGGATAATTAAGGAGATTTCAGTATTTTTTCTTGCAAATTTATGCTGTGTGTACTCATTAGAATCGCCTCGATGAGGCGATTCTAATGAGTACACACAGCATACATTTTCATGATAGAACACCGAAAGGATGTCTAAAAGTATCTCGTTATGCCTCCAGACAGTAACCTCAGTGGCTCGAACTACCCCTGTCTCGAACAGATTTTCGAGGTGCCAAAGGTGTTCGAGCCATTGAAGTTCGACTGTATGTCACAAGTTGTTTCAGTTACCCCAGCTATCGATACTTACATCAGTCCACAGTGTGGCATTCTGGGTAAGAATGGTCTTAACCCTTGTCCTGCTGAATATTCATATATGCCACACCCACTACCGATCATCAACCAATCAGATTACTTGATGCAAATTATTGCAACAAATTCACAATCTGAATGGCAAACAATGTAGATCCTGATCAGATGGCTTCGTCAGAAGCCATCTGATCTGGATCTTCATTGTTTGGAAAATAAGGCATATCCGGGCTCAGCAGGACAAGGGTTAACAACAGACAAGAGCGAAATCAGAAAACAATGCCAGGTCTGAAAAATTCCATTCATCCGCTTGCCATGGCGAGTACAAATTTTGGCAGTCGAATAAAATTTTTGTCTTGTTCCTGTGAAATTTACAAAATCTGCATGCCCTTGGTCATGCAGGACAAGAGAAATTTTGAAGAATTTTCCAGTCCTGAATTCTAAAACGTAAGTCAACTGTGATTAATACAAAATGTCATCAGGCTACTCATATTCTCTTGATTCTATATAATATCTCGTGGCTACTTTCAAGTCTTGTTGCAGTTAATCATGGTATTTTTTAATAATCATCACCTTTTTTGCATTAAACATTTGTGAATTTACTCATCTAGTACAATCCGGTGGTTCTGAGCGCACCAGTTCAATATAAGAAGCCATATCAGATAAAGTTACTCGAGTAGGAATGAATAATTTACTCAAACTTATCAAGGGTTGTATATGAAAATGCTTAAAGTAATCAGAGGCTGTTGACAACTTAATAATAATGCATAATAAGGGCTAACACAGACTCCAGTTATTTCAAACAGCCAAGTGTTGCAATCAAGCATTAACCCATAAGCTGCCAAGAAAAGCATCTGAAGGTATCGTCTGCTGAATCTTCTTGCAAACTTTTTAAAAATATTTTTGGACACAGGCAAACAGTGTCTTACCTCACTGTCCATCTTGGCTTTGTCTGTTGGTGTCTCTTGCATTTGAAAAAAATGACTTTTAAGATAACCTGCAGACAGCAAAGCAGACGACAATTGTCGTGATTGGCATGTTATGGGTTCTTACCTCACTGTCCATCTTGGCTTTGTCTGTTGGTGTCTCTTGCATTTGAAAAAAATGACTTTGAAGATAACCTGCAGACAGCAAAGCAGACGACAAGTGTCGTGATTGCCATGTTATGGGTTCTTACCTCACTGTCCATCTTGGCTTTGTCTGTTGGTGTCTCTTGCATTTGAAAACAAGATGTGTTTGTGAAACACTGATGCCCCCGGACAGCGCCAATGTTAATGTTTTTAAAAATTTTGAAAAAAATAGGTCAAAGGTCAAGGTCAAGGTCACGAAATCAAAAATTATGGTACCCTTGGAAAGGTCTTGTGATAAGGTATACACATGTGAAATATGAAAGCTCTATCTATTACCATTCAAAAGTTATGCCCAATGTTAAAGTTTTTGCAGACGGACAAACGGACAAACGGACAAACAGACAAACGGACAAACAGACGGACAGACCAAAAACTATATGCCCCCGAATCTCTTAGATTCCGGGGGCATAAAAATGACTTTGAAGATAACCTGCAGACAGCAAAGCAGACGACAATTATCGTGATTGGCATGTCATGGGTTCTTACCTCACTGTCCATCTTGGCTTTGTCTGTTGGTGTCTCTTGCATTTGAAAAAAATGACTTTTAAGATAACCTGCAGACAGCAAAGCAGACGACAATTATCGTGATTGGCATGTCATGGGTTCTTACCTCACTGTCCATCTTGGCTTTGTCTGTTGGTGTCTCTTGCATTTGAAAAAAAAGACTTTTAAGATAACCTGCAGACAGCAAAGCAGACGACAATTATCGTGATTGGCATGTCATGGGTTCTTACCTCACTGTCCATCTTGGCTTTGTCTGTTGGTGTCTCTTGCATTTGAAAAAAATGACTTTTAAGATAACCTGCAGACAGCAAAGCAGACGACAATCATCGTGATTGGCATGTTATGGGTTCTTACCTCACTGTCCATCTTGGCTTTGTCTGTTGGTGTCTCTTGCATTTGAAAAACAAGAGGACCAAGCTAGCTTGGTCCTGTATCGCTCACCTGAGCTAACAGATTCAGTTTAAGGAAGTGCCAACCTTTACTGAAGGCTTTATGGGAGGACATGGTGATGACAGGGTAAGCATTTTCTGAAAATCAAGTAGAATTTAACTCTATGATAAACAGGCTGACCTCACCGGTTTTCAAACTCATTAAAGCTTTTATTCCTGACTTGCTAAGAAGATCCGATCTAAACTGAAGTGGCTATGGTGATGACAAGTTCAAAAACAAGAGTTTTCAAACTCCTCCAAGCTTTCTGCCTGACTTCCTTGTTTGTAAGTTTCATGAAGATCCGTTCAAAACTAAAGGGGCAGCAGTGATAACAATGTCGAAAATAGGCATTTTCAGTAATCAAAGGCACGTCACTCTATGATAAATGTGCAGACTTGGCCAGTTTTCAAACTCACCTGAGGTTTTATTCCCAGCCACCTTACATGTAAGTTTCAGAAAGATCCGATCAGACTTGGCCAGTATTTAAACTCATCCAAGATTTTATTCCCAGCCACCTCACGTATAAGTTTCAGAAAGATCCGATCAAAACTGAAGGGGCTACGGTGATGACAAGGTCAAAATTTGGCATTTTTAGCAATCAAAGGGATGTTACTCTAAAATAAATGAGCCGACTTGGCCAGTTTTCGAACTCATCCGAGGTTTCATCCCCAGCCACCTTACATATAAGTTTCAGAAAAATCCGATCAAAACTGAAGGGGCTACGGTAATGACAAGGTCAAAAATCAACATTTTCAGCCATCAAAGGGACAGAACTCTACGATAAATGGGCTGACTTGGCCTGTTTTCGAACTCATCCAAGATTTTATCCCCAGCCACCTTACATATAAGTTTCAGAAAGATCCGATCAAAACTGAAGGGGCTATGGTGATGACAAGGTCAAAATTCGGCATTTTCAGCAATCAAAGGGACGTAAATCAATGATAAATGGGCCAACTTGGCCGGTATTCAAACTCATCCTAGGTTTTATCTCCAGTCACCTTACATATAGGTTTCAGAAAGATTTGATCAAAACTGAAGGGGCTACGGTGATGACAAGGTAAAAAATCGACATTTTCAGCCATCAAAGGGACATAACTATATAGTTAATGGGGCAACTTGGCCGGTTTTCGAACGCATCCGAGGTTTTATCCCCAGCCACCTTACATATAAGTTTCGGAAAGATCCGATTAAAACTGAAGGGGCTACAGTGTTGACAAGGTCAAAAATCAACATTTTCAGCAATCAAAGGGACCTAACTCTTTGATAAATAGGCCACCTTTGCCGGTATGCTAACTCATCCTAGGCTTTATCCCCAGCCACCTTGCATATAAGTTTCAGAAAGATCCGATCAAAACTCAAAGGGCTACGGTGATGACAAGATCAAAAATCGGCATTTTCAGCAATCAAAGGGACGTTACTCTGTGATAAATGGACCAACTTGGCTGGTTTTCGAACTCATCCGAGATTTTATCCCCAGCCACTTTACATATAAGTTTCAGAAAGATTCGATCAAAACTGAAAGGGCTACAGTGATGACAAGGTCAAAAATCAGCATTTTCAGCAATCAAAGGGACGTTACTCTACGATAAAAGGGCCGACTTGGTCGGTTTTCGAACTCATCCGAGATTTTATCCACAGCCACCTTACATATAAGTTTCAGAAAGATCCGATCAAAACTGAAGGGGCTACGGTGATGACAAGGTCAAAAATCGGCATTTTCAGCAATCAAAGGGACTTAACTCTACGATAAACCAGCGGGCTAGGCCGGTTTTCGAACTCCTCCGAGGTTTTGTCCCCAGCCACATAACATATAAGTTTCAGAAAGATCCGATCAAAACTGAAGGGGCTACGATGATGACAAGGTCGAAAATGGGCATTTTCAGCAATCAAAGGGACGTTACTCTGTGATAAATGGACCAACTTGGCTGGTTTTCGAACTCATCCGAGATTTTATCCCCAGCCACTTTACATATAAGTTTCAGAAAGATTCGATCAAAACTGAAAGGGCTACAGTGATGACAAGGTCAAAAATCAGCATTTTCAGCAATCAAAGGGACGTTACTCTACGATAAAAGGGCCGACTTGGTCGGTTTTCGAACTCATCCGAGATTTTATCCACAGCCACCTTACATATAAGTTTCAGAAAGATCCGATCAAAACTGAAGGGGCTACGGTGATGACAAGGTCAAAAATCGGCATTTTCAGCAATCAAAGGGACGTAACTCTACGATAAACCAGCGGACTAGGCCGGTTTTCGAACTCATCTGAGGTTTTATTCCAACCCACATAACATATAAGTTTCAGAAAGATCCGATCAAAACTGAAGGGGCTACGGTGATGACAAGGTCGAAAATGGGCATTTTCAGCAATCAAAGGGACGTAACTCTATGATAAATGGGCCGACTTGGCCGGTTTTCGAACTCATCCGAGTTTTTATCCCCAGTCACCTTACATATAAGTTTCAGAAAGATCCGATCAAAACTGAAGGCGCTACGGTGATGACAAGCATTTTCCCATAGTAAGTCTATGGGACCTTGTGGTTGCCATAGGAACCAAAGTTTTAGAGCGATTTCAAAAAAAAGTTTATGTCATCAATGCCCCACCAGAGGCATACTACAGGTGAGAAATGATTGAGATCAGCCTGCAGGATACAGAGATATAGCTGCTCAAAAGTGTGGACGGACGACGGACGGACGACGGACGACGGACGACGGAGGACCCACTATACTATAAGCTCCCCTGGAGCCTTCGGCCCAGGTGAGCTAAAAAGACTTTTAAGATAACCTGCAGACAGCAAAGCAGACGACAATTATCGTGATTGGCATGTTATGGGTTCTTACCTCACTGTCCATCTTGGCTTTGTCTGTTGGTGTCTCTTGCATTTGAAAACGTAATGTATCACCCGGTCTGTGAAGACAAAGAGATAAAATAATTAAGGGGAATGAATACACCTTCAGGGGAGGCAACTCCTGCAAAAGTATTTTTGTCTCCCATGTCAATAGGGTCGACTCTTAAAGGAAAGAATTTGCTCCTGAGGAGCAAATTCTTTCCTTTAAGAGTAGACTATTTTTTCAGTGGGACAGGGCTTATAGAAGAGCGAACATGAAGTCCAGAAAGTTGTCTCCCTTTGAAAAATGGCGAAAAAATCTGCCAGGTATTCTCATTCCCCTTAAGTTATAGCTTACCATACATCTGCATGGTTTGTATAAATATCTAAATGTTTTAAGTCTTAAGATGCCAAGAAAAACTACATCTTAAAATGTTGTCGTTTATGTCGCCTGCTGTATCTTCTTGCAAAGTCTGTGAACATATATCTGCATACAGGCAAACTGTGTGGACCCTGATCAGACTGCTCCAATCTGGTCCAGAGCCACGCTAATTGTAAATTAGAGAACAACGCAGATGCAGACAGCAGTTATTGTGATTGATGTATTAAGGGTAAATTTTATTCGCTAAGTTCCTGCAGACCATTTCTGGTTGAAAATACATAATAGCATAAATATACTTCCTTTCAAAGATACAAGGTTACTAAATACTATCTGTAATAAGAATATGTAACAAAGTTTGAATGGAAATAGATATCACCATGGTTTTCCATATATTAACATTTGCCAAGGGTCTGAGGAAGCTGTCTGAAAAAGAGGCTGCTTGGCCCAGTGTTAAATACCTCTTCCTAAGGACCCAGCAAGTGTGATTGCAATAACTCCATGGATGATTGTTATTGTTGCATAATTTACAATTCCAACTGCAATTTGTAATGAAAACACCCCATAACCCGACATAAACTCTTCAAATGCAATCGTTAAACCAACATGCGGCATTAACAATGTTGTCATCATAAAATTTTACATTGCTATAGTAGTCGCAGATAAGGTTGACTAGGCGGAGCTATTCAGGTGTTGTCAATATATGTCAAATTCGCCGAGTCCACCAGAAGATTTGGTGGAGTGCCTTTCGCAGGCTTTCTTCAAGCGAACAATATGGTCTTATACGCCACAGCTATGCTTGTGTTACAGTTGAATTCACACAATCGGGTGACTTGGTATACCTTTTTGTTAATGGGATATTCCTAAGGCAGGTAAAAACGATAGCTGCGCCTAGTCAATCTTATCTGCGACAACTATATGTTCAGGGCAATGTTACATTGAACAAAACAAGGCCATTCTTCAAACAGTATGTGAATTTCGTAATATGAACTTGGGTTTTGTTGTCTGAACACTGTTTCTGACTGTTTCAAGAATAGCATCAAACAGCTGTAATCATAGGATTTTAAACAAAAATGAAAGTTGTAAAACTTACTACAGTAAAATTCCTCTATTAAGACCACTATTGGGACTGTTCTATCTATCTACTGATACTGCGTCGGTCACATTTGACCATTACCGCAGGTGTATATTACATACACTCCAGGTTTTGCAGGATGAAAGCCTACACAGTAATCATGTTATTATGGTAGGGATCTTTAACCTGCACACGGGATGGTTCTCCCTGCACAGGGGGCCTCCAGTTAACGTCCCGATCCGATGATGCACTTTATGACATTCATCCCTGCAAGTGATGCCAATGGAGCATGTTCGTGCACCGAAATTTTATCGCCGCTGCCGGGGATCGAACCAGAGACCTCTTGCATCAGAGGCAAGTGCACTAACCGCTGAGCTATCAAGCTTCAAAAGTGGTCTTAAACAGTATGCACCAAACACAAAGAAACAGTCCCTGCAACCTACTGAATAAGGTTTTCAAAGCAGAATTAGTCTTAATTCAAGATGGTCTTAATAGCGGAATTTCACTGTATTAGGGATGCTACAATACAAACTTTATATATAATCTATACATTGTTCATATATACTGAACCAAAAAAGGAACGCAACTCCAAATATAAATGCGAGTTTTGTTTGTTTGGATTGAGGTTTAACGTCCCCGTCAACACAGTATAGGTCATTTTGGGACTTTTACCCGACATTGAGATGAAATGACATCGCAAGCCCTGACGCCCAATGAAACCAATAGGGTTTATAAGCAGGCTCAGATCCCCTAAGTGGTTTACCAGTACTCGTGTGCGGGTCGGTTTCAGCTCTGCGTGGAAGCATCATGCAGCCCATCTATTTCTTGTATTTGCAGAAATAATCATGTTTGCAGAGTATCGATTTAATGACACAATAATATAATCATTCCTGAATGTAACTACCATAGAGAGCTCAATTTCCAGTGAGAATGTTTGGAACACAAATCCGTTTTGTCATAGGGGTAGTCATTTCACAAGTTCAAAACATAAGCAGTTAATAGCATGTATGTCCTCCGTTTGCATTCAGTCCTGCATGCACACGCCTGGTCATGGACAGGATTAACCAATTGATCTCTGCCTGGGGAATAGCATTCCACTCCTGTATGAGCGCAAGACGCAAGGCTTGATAAGTTTTTGGCGGCTGGGGGCGGTTACGTACGCGCCTATCCAAGACGTCCCATAAATGTTCTATAGGAGAGAGATCTGGACTATACGGAGGCCAGTGCATCAGGTCAACGTTGTTTTGCTGAAGAAACACCATGCTGAGCCTTGCTACATGTGCCCTAGCGTTATCCTGTTGAAACTTAAAGTTGTGCTGTCGTACATATGGAACAACTACCGGTCGTAAAACGACGTCAACGTAACGCTGAGCCGTCAAAGATCTATCAATGAATACCAGGGGCATTCTATGACCATAAGCTATGCCAGCCCACACCATCAACCCAGCGCCTCCAAATCGATCACGTTCAACCAAACAATTGTCACGATAACGTTCTCCATCACGCCTATACACGCGTTGACGGCCGTCAGCTCTGTACAACATGTACCTGGACAAGTCAGAAAACATTACGTTACCCCACTGACGAAGGGGAAACAGGTTTGGCCTATGTTGTGTGAGCCACGCCATTCTAACCTGACGTCGTTGTGGTGTTAATGGCATACCAACGTACAGACGACAAGGACGTAAGCCAAACTCTCGAAGGCGATTCCTGACAGTATCTGCATTTATTAGATTGTTGGACTTTCCTGGTGTCATCTGAGACGTCTCGACAGCTGTTCGGAACAAATTACGAAGGTGGGTTAGATGGACGTATCGGTCCTGTCGATATGTCATGACGCGTGGACATCCACTTCTGGGCCTGTCATTTGTCGTTCCCGTTTGACATAGACGCTGGTACAAGTGAGTTATCGTCAATTTACTCACTTGGAAGTTCCTGGCGATGACAGCCTGAAATGTCCCACGTAGAAGCATTTGGACCACTACGTTATGTTGATCTTGGGTCAAACGTACCATATTCCGTAGAGAAATTTTACCGGACTTTTGAAACCTGAACTCCAGGTAACACAATATGCCAATATGATGAGGTTACTGTATACATTTAATATACTGCATGAGGAAATGTTGAAAACAACGAATTGTCAAGTGGAGCGTTAAACAGTACAGATATCGCCCAAATGTTTTCTGCATAAAGTATGAAAGTAAACCGCAAAATGATTTTTCAGTCAACCTGATCATTGCATGAAAATCTTTTGGGTTAAAAAGTTGCGTTTCTTTTTCGGTTCAGTATATATAACACAGCTCTTTATCTGAACAAGGTTTCTGCTTTGGATCACAACAACTGTGTTATAAAGAGATTGTAGTGTATTGTTAAAACATATTGTCTGAAGAAACTTATTACATACCTTTTCTGTTTACAATCCTGTGCTATATGTCCCGTTCCTCCACATACAGTACACAGAATGGTGTTGGTAACAATAGTCTGGGCTTGTTGTAATTGTTTCAGCTTTCTACAATGGGAATACATATATACCGTAAAAATCCTAAAAATTCGGACTCCTTGAGGAGTTGCTGTAATTCTCATAAAATTTCAACAAATTCGTTTCATGATCCAGCAATGAGTCCAAAAGGTGTGGACGGAATGGCAGACAGTGTAGACCCTGATCAGACCACTCCTTCAGGAGCAGTAGCAGTCTGATCTGGATCTGCAGTTTGCTTAGGCCTATCTGTCCCAATACATAGGATCATTAAGGTACATTTTAAATGATTTTTATAACAAGAAAGTGCCATGAAAACACTAGTCTTTAAGGAATTTTGATCATCTGGTTTATCAGGTGAATAGCACACCACGGAGGCTTCTCTTGTGACATGGCTCAAATTATCTAACAAACTCAAATGCTAGTTTATGGACCATGCCGAAGTCCATATGAAAACAATTTGCAAGGTAAGATGGGCATTTCAAATATTTTCTTTTTTTTTTCTTCTTATTTTTTTTCCGAAGAGAGGTTGGCAACCCACAATCTATCTAACTGTATGTTTTTCAAATTTATGTTGAGAAATAAGACAGTGTTTTCTTTCATCAATGATTTTCCCATTCTATCCCAAATTTTTGTCCACTATTAATTGTGTTGGAGTATAATGCCTCTACATTCTATAATTAAAATTTCAAGACTTGGTTATCTATGTAGCTGAGTGTCCCAGCTGGTCATAAACCAGTAAAACAAGTTTTTTTGCTGACAAGCCTCATATAATTTGATTTATTTGAGGTTTAACGTCCCCGTCAACACTATATAGGTCATTTGGTAGACATTGCTTCCAATTTTGTGTGACTTTTACCCGACATTGAGATGAAAAGACATCTCAAGCCCTGCAATGAAACCAGAAGGGTTTATATGCATGGACGGTCCAACTTGCACCACTTTGCCTGGGCAGGCTTAGATCCTCTAAGTGGTTTACCAGTACTCGTATGTGGTCGGTTTCAGCGGTGTGTGGAAGCATCATGCACCCCATCTATTTCTTCAAGCCCCGACAAGCCTCATATGAAGGAAGAATTTGATGCCCATCTAGAAGAAATACAGTGAAATTCCTATATTAAGACCACCTTTGGGACTGTTCAAAAGTGGTCTTCAATTTTGAACAGTTCCAAATTTGGTCTCTAACTAAAAGGCACTGGGTGTAGAAAACACGAAGAAAGAATAACTAAAACCTCAATATATTCTTGAAATCAGTCTTAATTTTAGGTGGTCTTAATAGGGGAATTTTACTGTACTTTGAACAATGGAACAGATTGATTATACTTACGCTAAACCATCATTTTCTCTCAGTGTACCATTAAGCAGGGCCAGTTCCCTCAACTGTTGTCTTCTGAGATCATTCTGTCCCTCTGGTACTTCAACACCCTCTTTGATTATGGTCTTGATCTACAAACACAAAACACACGTGAGAGAAATATCCTCGCAAATTCCTGTACTAACCCTTGTCCTGCTGAGCCCGGATATGTCTGATCTTTCAAACAATGCAGATCCAGATCAGATGGCTTCTTCAGCCATCTGATCAGGATCTTCATTGATTGTCATTCAGATTATGAATTTGTTGCAATGATTTGCATCAAGAAATCTGATTGATTGATAATCAGTGGTGGGTATGGGATATTTAAATATTCAGCAAGGTCAAGGGTTAAGACCACCTTTGAAGCTGTTCAAATGTGGTTGTATAGTCCCAAAGTTTGTCTCTTACTAGCGGGCAGAAACTGTTTTACATCTCCATCAACACTATTTAGGTCATTTTGGAGACACTGCATCCAACTTTAAGTGAAATTTACCCTACAGTGTGATGACATGACAGGTCAAGACCTGCCCCCAAAGAATCAGTTGGGTTTGAGGGAAGAGTCTGACACACACCACTTTTCCTGGACAGGCTTAAGACTTTCAAACTAGACAAAGTGCCCAGAGGGCACATATATCCCCGGCCAGTGGCATTGCCTCGGCTGAAAATGGCAATGTCAAAAGCTTCTTTGCATATACAGGCCATTTTCCATATAAAAGGTATGCTATAGAGATATCCTGTACCAAATACGAAGAGAATCTAACATGGTTACAGAGATATAAGAAATCAAAAAGGTTTAACACAGAAACTTTGACGTAAAAGTTGACCAACGGACAGACAGCCCTTCCATTGGCTTGACTTACTTAGATATTCAATATGGAAGCTAATGCAAACTTAGGCAGCCCACCCATGGGCTTGACTTGCTTAGATATTCCATATGAAAGATAATGCAATAGAGATATCCTTTACGAAATATGAAGAGACTGTAACATGTGGTTACAAAGATATGAGCAATGAAAAAGGTTTAATACAAAACTTTGATGTATAAGTTTAATGGACAGATGGACAGACAGACCACCCAGGGGCTTGACCCAGGAGCTTAGATATTCCAAATAAAAGGTTATGCTATAGAGATATCCTGTACCAAATATGAAGAGAATCCAACATGTGGTTACAGAGATATGAGCAATCAAAAAGGTTTAACACAAAACTTTGACGTAAAAGTTGACAATTGGACGGACAGCCCACCCAGGGGCTTAGATATTCCATATGAAAGGTAATGCTAGAGAGATATTCTTTACCAAATATGAAGAGAATGTAACAAGTGGTTACAGAGATATGAGCAATGAAAAAGGTTTAACGCAAAACTTTGACATAAACGTTGATGAAAGGACAGACGGACGGACAGCCCACCCAGAGGCTTTACCCGGAAAATTAGATAATTCAAATAAAAGGTAAAGCTATAGAGATATCCTGTACCAAATGTGAAGAGAATCCAACATGTGGTTACAGAGATATAAGCAATCAAAAAGGTTTAACACAAAACTTTGACGTAAAAGTTGACAAACGGACGGACAGCCCACCCAGGGGGCTTAACCCAGGGGCTTAGATATTCCATATGAAAGGTAATGCTATAGAGATATGTGTTACCAAATATGAAGAGAATCTAACATGTGGTTAAGGAGATATGAGCAATGAAGAAGGTTTAACACAAAACTTTGACGTAAAGGTTGGCGAACGGACGGAAGTCAAACGAAGAAACGAACAAACGTACCAACGAACGGACGGAAAGACGAAAACTATATACCCCCTGACATACTTCGTATGCCGGGGGTATATAAATGTTTATCAGTACTTAATAGTTAGGGAGGTTTCAGCTCTGCATGGTGCTACCATGCAGCTCAATCTATTTCTCCAAGC
Source organism: Lucinisca nassula (assembly GCA_963580285.1). NCBI lineage: Eukaryota > Metazoa > Mollusca > Bivalvia > Lucinida > Lucinidae > Lucinisca > Lucinisca nassula. The sequence continues at coordinate 159,718,098 of OY757011.1, read as the reverse complement.
CCTGATGGGTGGAGGTACATTATCAGTGCAAAAATTTCACTTGAGCAGTGGTAAAAACACAGCATTTCTAAGTTTTGGATTGGTCTGGAGTTTAATGGGTCCAGACAACACAATTAAATTAAGACAGGTTGAGCCAGTCAGTTTACCTAACCTCACATTTCCAAGTCAGGCTTTAACATAAGCAGTTAACCATTACAGAGCAACCTATTGCCAGAAACGGATCAATTTTACTGAAACTCTATATAAAAGGGAGAGAATGACTGAAAATATTTAATTTTAACCTCCATGAAATAATGTTATATACTGGGGATCAAACCAAACACCGGATCTCCAGTCTGACCTGCATTGAACAGAGTCAGGCAGCATGGCTAGGAATTTGGCTGTTAACCTATTTAGTACCAGAAACCCCAAAACGGGTACCTTGGCAAACAGTGCAGGCCCAGATCAGACACTGCATAATGCAGCATCTGATCAGGGCCTCCACTGTTTGCTAAAAGTTCAGTCATTTTCCAAATCAATTTTGATGACAAAACAAACCTGACACCCCTAAATTTTGAAATGGACTCCTGCTATATAAAGGAAGATTCCATCTGGTAGAACAAGAATTCCGCTGAAGGCTATGTCGCGCCTGCGGGGGCACAAAGTCACTGAACCATGACAACGGGGCCAAGGTCAAACATAGAAACTTGCTTAAAAGGTGCCATTCTTAAATGCAAGCTTGTACAAAGTATCATTAATGAAGCTCTAATAATTCTTGAGAAATGAACTTAACCATTAGGGTGAACGCTAGGGTGGTCACAATATTTTATAAAGTCAGTGAACCATGAGATGTAGGTCAAGGTCAAATATGGATGCTGGCATTTAAGTTGCCATCCCGAGATTCAAGTTTGTACCAAGGATCATTAATGAAGCTTTTATAGTTCTTGAGAAATGAACTTAACCATTAGGGTGAACGCTAGGGTGGTCGGAATATTTTTCACAGTCAGTGAACCATGAAATTTAGGTCAAGGTCAAATATGGATGCTTGCAGTTAAGTTGCCATCCCTAGATTCAAGTTTGTACCAAATATCATTAATGAAGCTCTTATAGTTCTTGAGAAATAAACTTGACCATTAGGGTGAACGCAATATTTGACAAAGTCAGTGAACCATAAAATGTTGGTCAAGGTCAAATACGGATGCTGGCATTTAAGTTGCCATCCCCAGATACAAGTTTGTACCAAGTATCATTAATGAAGCTCTTATAGTTCTTGAGAAATAAACTTGAACATTAGGGTGAACGCTAGGGTGCTCACAAATGTTGACGCCTTGACAAACGGACGAACGAACGGATGGAAAACCATGCACCTATATCGTGCCATGCTAATAGCAGGCGCGACAAAAAGGGTTAAGCCATGATTCTGTTTAGAAATACAGTGTCAGTACTACTAAAGACATGTGCAAAGTAACATTACTCACTCTTTCAACAGCCTTTCTGACATTTTCTGGATTATTTGCGGTGACATAGGCATGAAGTGGTTCATCTTCACCAGGAAGAGGCTGGCCATCTTTACGTCCTATCTTTCCATCTTTTACTGATCCTTTACCACGGATAATAATCTTAGCTCCAGTCTGTAAAAACAGTCAAATTAAACTTATTAGTTTCAGGAAACAAAAGCTCAAAGTCTGAACATGCATCATTGGGGCATAGGTCCAGATAAAGAGGCATTGAGATTCACTAAGGGGTAATTCTCCTTATTTCTCCTAGAAGCCTCCGTGGTGCAGTGGTTACCCTACTCGCCTTGTAAACCAGGGATCGCAGGATCGATCCCGGGCTTCTCCAGACTTTCAGATGAGTCTTTAAACCGAGGTCCCGTCTCCGTATGACCTTAGCTGTTGGTGGGACGTAAAACTAAAACTCACTCACATCTTATTTCTCCATTAAAAACCATGTTGTGGGTACTTGTTAGAATTACCTCAAGGCGATTCTAATAAGTACCCACAACATACATTTCTTACACAAAACAAAGAAAATTATGCCTTACCAGAAACCCCAAAACCCCAGAATGCGGCGTCTGATCAGGGCCTACACTGTTTGCAAAAAGTTCAGCTATTTTCCGAATAGTTTTTGAAGAAAACACAACCTGACACCCCTAAATTTTGAAATGCACTCGTGCTTTATATAAGGAGGAAGATTCCATTAGGTACGAAAAGGGTTAATTATCCTCCTTATGGCTCTTTACCTGGACCTTTGCTGGTGACAACAGAATTTGTTATGCAGATAATCCTCTTCAAGGAGTTTATGACTCAAAACCAGAGTTTTGGAAAGATGAATGCATATTGCAAAATTACACTGGACCAATTTATTGATTCATCGGCAGCTACACATTATTACAAAAGTTTGTTTGTTTGATTTGACATTTAACATCTCCATCAATACTATTTAGATCATTTTTTGAGATGTTGTTTCCAATTTTATGGGACTTTTACCCGACATCGAGATGAAAGGAAATCTCAAGCCATTCCGCCCAATGAAACCAATATGTTTTATTATATGCATGGATGGTCCGACTCGCACCACTTTGCCTGGGCAGGCTTATACCTCCTAAGCGGTTTAACAATACTCGTGTCTGGTCAGTTTCAGCTCTGCTTGGAAGCACCATGCAGCCTATTTTGTTTCTCCAAGCCCCGATGGGCAGGGGTCCTTCACTACTGAATTGATCTGACTGAAGCTCCCAAGCACAGCTATCAGATAACTAGAGATTATAACAGCTCTCTTAGCTATCCTTAGGCCTATTTTTTGTACTATTTTCCAAACCTTTTAATGGCCAAATGCAATATATGCATCTTAAATCCCTTATTTCACACAAACTTGTTGTGGTAGCGCCATCTGATCTAGAGCTATCATGGTTTTGTATATATATCACCACTTTTCTGGGACATTTTTCTGGAGTGACAAGGATAATGAAGGAATAATTATCCCTATTTCTTGTTGTACCCACAGTGGAGGAAAAAAAGTATCCCTTGATTATCTAAATTACTCCTTTTCTAAAGTTTATTTCACATGAGAATTGTATTTTGGTTTTTATTTTTCCCCCCTCTCATTTTTTTTGGTTTTACTGCCCTTTCAAGATTATTTCACTTCTTTCAAGCTGATCGTTAATCAAAGGCGGGCAAAAACCAGAGTACCTGGAGAAAAACCACCTGACCTTCCATGCAGAATTTGGCGCCTCAAGTGGCCCAAGTGAGGTACGAAAAACAGCTGTGAGAGATCTAATGATTAAGATTCAGCCCTCTTACCCAGTAGGCCACGGAGGCCCATGTATGTTGTGGGTAATAATAATTGAATAATGAAGTGATTCTAATCTAATACCCGCATTTGTTTATATACAGTCGAACTTCGATGGCTCGAACACCGATGGCTTGTTTACCATGGCTGAGTTGAACCCGTTTTTGAGTCCCTAGGGAATTCCTCTGCATAAGAAAAAGTGTGGGATAATTAAGGAGATTTTCTACTTTTATCTTGCAAATGTATGCTGTGTGTACTCATTAGAATCGCCTCATTGAGGCGATTCTAATGAGTACACACAGCATACATTTATGTTACAGAACACCGAAAAGAATACCAAAAATACCCCCATTATGTTTTCTGGAAGTATGCAACAGTGGCTCGAACTACCGCTGTTTCGAACAAATTTCTATGGTCCCGAAGGGGTTCGAGCCATCGAAGTTCGACTGTAGTAAAATAAGAAAAATCATCCCTTATCTTTGTAACTCCTCCTCATCAACATCTATAATGGACCATACCTCTTTCTCCAGTGTCTTGAGAGTATTTCCTCGAGGACCAATGAGTAAGCCTACAAAGTTGATATCTGGATGTTCTTCTTGTGGAATCATCACCTTGTCATTCACTCTGGTCACTGGTGGTCTACAATACAAAGTAGTTAAATCAGAGGAAAATAAAGAAACGAAGTATTTTGTGGTAGCATCCCATCTACAATAAGCAAAATTTTCTATCTTATACACGGAAACTTCATTTTAATGCACTTGTGTATGTAACCTAACGTTTGGTTGGATAACTTCAAAAATTTGCAACAGTATCCTGTCAGAAACCCCGACGTCATGATGTAGTATGGCGTAGCATTTGGTTTTACACAGCTCACAGTGATTGCAGTTTTGAGCAAAATAGTACAATTTTTAACAATGTTACAACTGAATAAGTGCATTAGAATGGAGATAACTGTATTGAAAATGTCATTTTGAGGGGTAAATCATCAAAGTTAGTTTTATGGCTCCACAGATGTGTTACCATAAAACGAAATTTCAAACTGTAAAACCGATGATTTACCCCCTAGAAATTAAAGTTTTCAATACAGTTATCCCCTTTATGACTTGATCACCAACAACTCATTTCCTATGGCTGATTTCAAACTTGAGTCCCTACGGAAATCTTCCCATAGATCCAGATTACTAAAATTCATTTGGGTTTTTTTTTTCATCTTGAACATGAATGTTGTACATTTGTACTCATACAAAATACTAGAATTACTAGTTAAGAGCAAATTCCACGGTCTCAAAGGCAGAGCTAAAAAAAATCCTGAATTCATAAATCGGTACAGCCGTCAATGACATCAACATCATACCAAACATGCAAAAGGACACCATCCACAACCTTTAAATATATCAACTAATCTATCATTATAGATGTTTGTTTGATTTGAGGTTTAGCCTCCCCGTCAACACTGTATAGGTCATTTTGGAGACGTTGCTTCCTATTTCGTAGGACTTTTACCCGACACTGAGATGAAATGACATCTCAAGCCCTGTCACCCAATGAAACCAATAGGGTTTATAAGCAGGGATGGTCAGACTTGCACAGCTTTGCCTGGGCAGACTTAGATCCTCTAAGCGGTTTACCAGTACTCGTGTGTGGTCGGTTTCAGCTCTGCTTGGAAGCATCATGCAGCCCATCTATTTCTTCATGCGCCGATGGGCGGGGGCCATTATCGATGTTTAACAATGTATCAGAAATCAGACTTTCAATGATCATTTTTGGAGGTTTGGCACAAAATCTGTTAATTTTTCAATGGTCGTGAATGTCACTGTCAATATGTTACCTGGGACTGTTTACATTTTGGGTCTATTTCATTTCAGGCTTCATTGTTGCATACTGTAAGTCATATGTTTCTTTTGTATGCTGTATGTTTCTAGTGCCCTAATCTATCATTATGTGTTCAAAACATGGAACATGTTTCTACTGCTTGAACAGGCCTAAAAACAAGTCACTAAGAAAGTAATTTGAGCCAGCACATGACAAAATCTACAAGAAGGCTTGAGCAACAAGCCAATACTCAGATCAGCCTGCGCATTTGCGCAGTCTAATCAGAGTCTTTGCTGATCGCATGAACCTACTATAGGCTAATATCTATACAAAGAGACATAGGCAAAAGATCTGGTCATAGTGGATGGGTGCGCAGGTTGATTTGAGCCTCTGCTGGTCGCACCGGTCTTATTGTAGGTTTTGTCATGCGCTGCCTCATTTCATACTGTTCAAAGATAGAAGAACTTACTTGTAATCTGCTGGTGGTTTATATTCTAAATTAAGAGACATAGCCTCAGTGACAAGCTTGTGACGATCTTCTTCCAGCTTTTTCCGAGTCCGATACTCTCGCGTGTTCAGTCGTTTACCCTCATTGTTGTATATAGGCTCCGGAGAGGGTGACCTGTAGCAAAGGGCTTCAATTACCATCTAAAACTACCAACCTTATGGCCTAGAACCTTTGCTTCATGATGTAAAACCCATGAAAGAACAGTCAAACTACCCCCAGATCTGATGGAAGCCCTAGACAGAAGACTATAAAATTCTGATTTTTTTATGTTTTAATCTTGTTTTGTCTAACAACTGCTTCAGCTGATATGAAGTACTTATCAGTGATAATTACCAATCACAAGTGAAATGACTGGGGACAGTTGTTCAAAGCAATGTTAGCTTAACAAGCTCATTAAGGGTCAAATTATTAACTTAATATGCATAATTCTAGTATTTTTGTTGTAAAAATGTTAGAAGCTTTTGCATATGCAAAAGTTACTCACATTTTTTCAGCAAATGATCAAAGTTTTTTAACTCTTCATTAACTAATGATGTCGATAGTTTTGAACAACTGGCCTCAGGATGTCATCTACTGCCCAACTTTTTTGTGGTTTAAGGGACAGGAGGGATAATCAAGAATTAGAAACTGTAAAGCTAATAATCTTTAATCCATTTTATTGGGAAACCCCAAAATGGGACACTGGCTAACATGCCAAACAGTGCAGACCCAGATAAGACACCATATCTGATTAGACCCTTTAATGGTTGTTAATGAAATACAAAATAATAAATCAACTTGACATCCTAATTCGTAACAGACTCCTGCTATATAATATAAAGCTGGATATTTGATCTAGAACAAAACTGGATGGCCTCTGTGAAGTAGTGGTTAAGAGCGCTGACTCTTAATCATTAGGTCTCTCACTTCTTTGGTTGAGCCTTGCTCCAGTCACGTGAGAAGCCAAATTCTGCAATGGAAGGTCAGGTGTTTTTTTATTTCTGGGTGTTCCAGTTTTCGCCCACCTCTGATTGGCTTGAAATAAATTAAATAATCTTGAAAGGACAGTACAACAAAAAAGAAAAATGTTTGTGGACCGAACATGTCCCTGGGCCAAGGTCATTTTTTTTCTTCTTTAAAGTAGGTCACAGGTCAACATAAAGGTCACAGGTCAAACTATTTTGGTACGAGTGTGAAGCTTTTGTCACAAGGATCATAAATGCCAAATATGAAGGCTATATCTGGAATGGTTCAAAAGTTATGATCAATCTCAATTTTTTTCTTTAAAGTAGGTCACAGGTCAAGGTCACAGAAGGCAGTATCTGGAATGGTTCAAAAGTTATGACCAATGTCAATCTTTTCTTTAAAGTAGGTCACAGGTCAAGGTCAAGAGTCAATTTTTTTAATTAGTTGGAAGCCCTTATCCAAGGGAACCTACATACCAAATATGAAGGCTCTATCTGAAACGGTTAAAAAAGTTATGGCCAATGTTAAAGTTGTCCAACCAACAAACTGACAACAGACAGCAAAAACAACATGTCCCCACTATCGCTACCAGTACCAGGGACATAAAAGTACAAAACTGGCCAATGATCAGTGCCTTAATCAATTAATGGCAGGCTGCTGTCATGAAGATCAATACCAGCAACTATGAAAATGATGATGCTGTATTTTACAGCCCTTTCAACAGCATTTCAATCATGATGAGCTCATGTAAGGGTAAACAAGAATTCTGTTGAAGGCTATGCCGTGCCTGTGTATGTGTGTGTGTGTGTGTGGGGGGGGGATCATGAAATGTAGGTCAAGGTCAAATATGGATGCTTGCATTAAAGTAGCCATCCCTTGATGCAAGTTTGTATCAGCTTACCAAGTATCATGTACGAAGCTCTCATAGTAACTGAGAAATGGATTTGAACATTATGGTGAAAGCTAGGGTTGACGCAATAGTTCACGAAGTCGGTGAGCCATGGGAAGTAGGTTAAGCGTGAATAAGGTCAGATATGGATGCTGCCAATGAAGTTGCCATCCCGAGATGTAAGTTTGTACCAAGTATCATTAATGAAGTTCCAATAGTTTTTGAGAAATGGGCTCTTAAATTAGGGTGAATGTTCGGGTGGTCACAATAATTCACAAAGTCATTGAGCCAAGAAATGTAGGTCAAGGTCAGATTTGGATGCTTGAATTAAAATTGCCATTCCTGGGTGCAAGTTTGTACCAAGTAACATTATTGAAGCTCTTATAGTTCTCAAGAAATGGACTCTTACATTAGGATGAAAGCTAGGGTTGTCGCAAATGTTGACGGCTTGATGAACGGATGAACAAGATGGACAGAAAACCGGACTCCTATATCCCTCCACGCTCAGAGCAGGCGTGACAAAAAAAAATGGCTGGATCCCACTAGTGTCTTCAGGTCCCCTAATCATGATCAAATCATGATCATCTTGAAGCAAAGGTCTTTTATTAAAGCCATACTGCAGTGATTTAAAACAGTTTAATTTTTGTCAGCAGAAAAAAAGTCTGTGTGTAAAATCAGCACAAACATTTGCAAAATGTGAGAAGAATTTCAAGAAACACACCACACCAAAGCTATCAAGACCTTGAGCTTTTCACAATGACGGTTCCAAAGATAATCCTCAAATAATGCACTTAAACCTCTTTCCAACAGTTTACTGAGGGAAATGGTTGTTTTTCACCGTAAAAATCAGAAAAACTCGGACACCTTGAGGACTTGCTATAATTCTCCTAAAATTTTAACAAATTTGTTTCACAATCCAGCAAGGAATTCAAAAGGTGCAGACTGAATGGCAAAGAGTGTAGACCCTGATCAGACTGCTCCTTCAGAAGCTGTCTGATCTGGGTCTGCACTCTTTGCTACGCCCTATCTGTCCAAAAACGTGTGATCATTACAGTAAACACAGTTGTTTAATTATAATGGGTTTCTGGGTTTCCGCTTTGGACCAGATCAGTAGTGTTATAAAGAGGTTGTGGTGTACATTTGTTTTCAAAGTGAATAAGCAAACCTAGAAGATAATTCAACCATGATTACAAAGGGAGACAACTTATTGTGTGTCACTTATTGTGAGCCACTCTTTCAATTTAACCCAAAAAGAGACGGCCAAACTGTACAGGCCCAGATCAGATGCAGCATAATGTAACATCTCAGCAGGGCCTTCACCGTTTGCAAAAGAAGTTCAGCCATCTTCAATTCAACCAGACAGCCCAGTACATGCATGTCCTTATCTGAGGAAAATTTGATGCTGTTGCATTTTACACTTGATACATGTACTGTGAAAAGGTCAAGATCTCAACTTGGATATTGAGAACAGACAAAGGAATTAATACTCAGTTACTATACTATACATGTACTATTTTCTAGCTTTTGTTTTAAAGTAACATGGAAATGCTTTCTTGCCAACATTATGGGAGCCTCTGGCACATTCAATAGACTGCAGCTTCAGATACAGAGAAGAAATGAGGATTATTTTACATTTTTTTTTTTTGCTGTTGTTTTTCATTACAATTGCTTTGTCAGTTGAACTGGTTAGAACTGCCTTTAATTTATACCCTGGGTATGCAGGAAACCCCTAAAGGGGTACCTTGGCGAATAGTGCAGGCCCAGATCAGACTCCGCAGAATGCGGCGTCTGATCAGGGCCAGCACTATTTGCTAATAGAATTTTCTTCAAAAATAATATAAAAATGAAAAAAAAGGCCTGACACCCCTTATATGACAAATGGACTTGTCCAATATATAGAATGGAAGAGTCCACTAGTATACAATGAGTTAATCTTTTAATCATCCTCATTAACCCTCCTTATCTGGAGCTCTCTCTGTTAACCCTTGTACTGCCAAATAAATTATTTTAACCACGCCCATTTCTCACTTTCAGCCAATCAGATTACTTGATGTAATTCATTTTAATTTGTTCTTATAAATTAGGAACTGTATGTCAAATAGTATAGATACTGATCAGATGGTTTCTTCAGAAACCATCCGATCTTTGAGGTTTGACTTCCCCATCAACACTATATAGGTCATTTTGGAGACATTACTTCCAAATTTGTGGGACATTTACCCGACACTGAGATGAAATGACATCTCAAGCCCTGCAGTCCAATGAAACCAAGAAGGCTTATTTGCATGGACTTGCACCACTTTGCCTGGGCAGGCTTAGAACCTCTAAGCAGTTTACCAGTACTTGTGTGCAGTTGGTTTCAGCTCTGCGTGGAGGCACCATGCATTTTTCCAAACCCTGATAGGCAGAGCCATCTGATCTGTATCTGCACTGTTTGCAAAGATAGAGCATATCCTGGACACGCAGGACAAGGATTAACTTTGGCAAACTTGATTTATCATATGATCAAAGTTATAAGCAATGATATAATATCACTGATCGAACATAACATAACACATAATGTTATATTTGTGATAATGTGACGTTTTCAGTCAATGACACTGATAGTTTTGTTTGTGGAAAATTCAAAGGATTTTCATAATTGTAACATGGCTACAGGTAAGAAGGCATAATGAAGACCACTGAGGGGTAATTGTCATTTTTACCTATTAGAAACATGTTATAGGTGCCTTAATGAAGCACTTGTAACAAGTTTGAGTTTAACCCTTTTTGTACCAAATGGAATTTTCCTCCTTATATATGGCAGGGGTCCATTTCAAAATTTAGGGGTGTCAGGTTGTGTTTTCTTCAAAATTTATTTGGAAATGACTGAGCTTTTAGCAAACAGTGGAGGTCCTGATCAAACGCCACATTCTGCGGCCTCCACTGTTTGCCAGGGTACCCTTTTAGCGGTTTCCGGCCTGATACAGCCCAGTCAACATATTAAGATCATAACAAGCTGGTCAGTTTATCAAACCACGCTTTTCTTGACAGACTTATATATAAATGCTTAACCAGTAAAGTGCAAATTCTTTGCCAGAAACCAACATCCGCCCTTTTTGAATCAGCAAAAGGGATAGACTGACGGTAGAAAAGATTCTAACAAGTACTTGTAAGCCGGTTTCATGGACAAATAAAAAAAAATTTCCCCAAAATTCGGTGCACGTCATTTCGTCGAAAACCACATGGTCGAATGCACCATTTGGTCGAATATAACGTTTGGTTGAAAAAAATATTAAAATGGGACAATTGGTCGATTTTTTTTTTAAGAAATGCGACACTTGGTCGAATTTACTTTTACCGTGATCTGAGCTCAGCGTGACAAGATGTCATTGGCTCGCTCGATTATATATATTATTTTTTATTATTTTTATAACAATGAGTCGGTCAGTACTGAAAAATTGAAACTGGTAAGCTGAACAAAGTTTTACAAGTAAATTTATTCATCCTGTTAGGTTATTTCGCTCACATGCACGTGTATTCATACACTTTGTTTGTAAAATAGGAAATGCACAAAGCTTTTTGAAGTGGATTCTTAAGTTAAAAATTGGAATTTTGAAACAGGAATATACGAGCAGAAAGTTCGCCAGTTCCAGAATTTTATATTAGCAATCGTGGTGGTAAAATATATCATACAACGGATTTCAGTATGGTAAAGACAAGAAATGGAGAACAATTTCTACTGGAAATGTCGAGACAGACCTTGTTCGGGGAGAGTGATAACAACAGCTGTAGAGACAGTACAAGTTTTAAAGAAATCCCTCATAACATACACGTAGCTGAAATCGAAATTCAACGAAAATTCGACAAAATTTCGACCAAATGTGAATTCGACTAATTTCTTCGACGAAAATTCGACCAAATAATGGTTTGACGAAATGTACTTTTCGATGCAAAAGTACATTCGACCAAGTGGTTTTTGAGGAAATGTCATGGAAGCCCCAAAATTATCATTTTTATGCCTCCTTATCTGATGTGAACACTTTATACGAAATTTATGAAAAGTAGCTGTCTGTTTCAAATGGTCTTGGGCGTGTGTCTCTGGTCATGTGCGAGATCCTCTATCATTTTAGTTGCCTCAGGTCAAAGCTCAGTGACAGCTCAACTCAGCCTTCATATACAGTGATGATCCTGTGGGACAGATAGGCCTGAGCAAACACTGCAGCCCCAGATCAGACTGCTCCTTCAAGTCTGATCAGTGTCTGTACTGTCTGCCATTCCATCTGCACATTTAGGACCCCTTGCTGGATCATGAAACAATTTTGTTAAAATTTAAGGAGAATTACTGCCAGTCCTCAAGCTGTCCAAATTTTTAGGATTTTTAACGGTACAATCAGTTAGATTCATTGTCTGTCTGAAGCAATATGAACTGTGTGCCCATACAGCACATAACAGAGTCTCTTTCAGCGGGTATGGCTGATCTGAGCTTCCACTGTGTATATGTCTGACTTAATGCCTATTTTTCTTTGTCCTAGCTTATTTTGCTCATTTTCTTTTTGAATCAGTACCACCCCCAACCCCACCAGCCTGCAAATGACATCTATGTATCACGTCCCAGATCAAGAGGATATTTGGTGGTTATTTCCCTTATTTTCTTTAACCCTTATCCTGCTGAATAAAACAAGAGCCACACCCATTTCTGTAAACTGTCACCCAGTATTAGTTGGATGCGCAAGTTTTGAAAGATCCCCTCTGCCTCACCCAACCACTTCAATACCAACCATGTTCAATGCTGGCTTTGTAGGCCATATATTTTCCTTACATTTCAATCCTTTTTATCTCATACCAGCGGCCCCCGCCCAAAGGGGCTTGAAGAAATATATGGGCTGCATGATGCTTCCACGCAGAGCTGAATCTGGCCCCCCACTAGTACTGGTTAACCGCTTAGAGGATCTAAGCCTGTCCAGGAACCGCAGTGCGAGGCGGACCGTCCATGCTAATAAACCCTATTGGTTTCAATGGGCGACAGGGCTTGAGATGTCATTTCATCTCAATGTCGGGTAAAAGTCCCACAAAATTGGAAGCAACGTCTCCAAAATGACCTTTACAGTGTTGACGGGGACGTTAAACCTCAAATCAAACAAACAAACAAATCTCATACCAGAGTTCCAGGTCAGTGAAATTCCACTTTTAAGACAAAACATGTTTAAAAACATTTTTAAAGTTGAGTTAATAACATCAACAGTATATTTGAGTATCAATATTTTGAAAACTTCACCTATCTCCAGATTCTTTGCATTTGTTTTCACTTAGCCTCAAATTCCATAAAATTTCAAGTCTATTTTGCAGGTTTTCAGACTATGGATTTTCCAGGTAGAGTAACTGCTGTAAAACTTCTCCCAGTATCTCACTGTGAGTAGTTTGTGACCAATGAAAACATTCTGTGAGCCAGGAAAACATCACCAAGATGCCAAAATCTGGTTTGTTTGGCACAGAAAACTTTTGAGAATTGGCTATTTTTATTTTTGTCTTTCAGCATGGTATATTTCTCATATCACATCATGTCAAATGGACTTAACTTTGTGTGACCCCGTTCCCCAATGCCCCCTCCCACCAGCCATAAAAAGACTTACCAATACATAAGCCTGTCAGATTCACCAGGACAAATACCAATATAAAAGCCAAAGTAGCATGCAATTAAAATGATCAAACCTAACACACTGCTTAAGTGTTGAACAAATACAAACATCAACAATTTTGTTTCTGGCAATGATATATTGAATACCTATATAGAAAGAAATGAAAATACCAGTAATTAAGAGTGTTTCTAGTATTAGTATCATATTATCTTTTTAAGCCTTGTAATGTTTGATACTTACGTAGCTATATTCATGCAACTAAGATTTGATATTTTATAATGAAATAATCATGCAAATGGAAATGGAGCCTGACTACTACATGGAACCTTGATGTTATATTAGATTCTGGACAGAATTTTTACACATTTCTAACACACATGTACAATGGTGGCCGTTGTTCATCATCTATGAAAATGTGGCGAACAAACGCATATACATTTTTAAGTAAATCTTCAGACGCAAATATTTATATACATAACAGGGACAAGCACAACTGTAGTAGGTTATTACAAAGCCCTGCTACACAGAATGCATTTGGTGCTGCAACCAGGATGATTCTGCCATAATGCCACGGACAGGATAATAAATTTAATGTGCACAGGAAATTATTTGAGTCAGTGCATGATAAAACCTACAATAAGACATGTGTGCCCAACGAAGACTCAGATCAGCCTGCACATCTGCGCAGTCTGATCCGAGTCTTCAATGTGCTGTCTAAGGCTAGCTAAGTGCCCATTGCTCCTTCATGCAGCAAGAGAAGTCTCTGGTTAGACTATATGGATGCGCAGGCTGATATGAGTCTTCGATGGGCGCATATGTCTTATTGTAGGTTTTGTCGTGCTTTTATGTTCAGCATGACATTGTACTTTTTCTCTCTGATTTTCTGCTTTTTTGAAGAGTATGAATGGCCTTCATTTTTCATAAATTTTTAAACTCTGTCATAGGTAAAAAGGTATGTTGATTTGATGTCAATTTCAAGTCAAAAGAACTTGTTGTATTGTTTGATTGTCTAAAAAGTGTAATTGGAGCCATATGGTTTTTTACTGTTTTACAATACAATAACACATAATTGTTTATGTTTATTAACATGTAATTGTTTATGTTTATTAATCAACATTTTTTTTAATTAATATAGATTTGTAGGATCTCAAAACGCTTTAACATGTCAAACATAAGTAAGCAACTATCAGGGACTAGATTGAGGATAATTCAGTGAGTGAATGTAACAAAACTAAATAATATAAAATACTGAAAAATGATTAACTCATTTATGATACCTGCAAATCATTACTTCTAATGCATTGCCAAGAAATGAAATGGTTAACAATGGTTAGAAAAAAAAATGACAAAAAAAAAATTAATAAGAGCCTGAAAATGTAATCAGAGTATAAAACATGAACAGACCAAATTTTTCTATACATGTATAAACATGTTTGCTGAAAACTAATACTGATTAAAGGAGGCTCCTGTTCAACACACATCTTGAGGACTATAATAACCTTCCATTAAATAAGCATTATGATTATCAAAGAGAAAATCTGAATTAGCTCAAACAAGGACATATGATTAAAATTCATGAATCTCATGATTGGAAAGAAACTATACCTGAAACTGAGGGAATGGCACATCAGTTTTAGGGTCTAGATGCCACAAGATGGTCACCACTGTCTTATGATCTATAGATGACTGACCTCGGTTATGTTTTGGTATCTTGTACAAAGTGTGACAAAAGTGTCAAAAAAGCACATTCATATACTTTATCATATGACGTCGCGTCTGAGAGTGTAATAACGCCATGTATTATTTTCGATAATCCACTAGTGGATTAAATATGCAAATTAGCTAGATACATTCCGTAACGTTACATGTACGACGTCCTTAACGACGTCGCGTTTACTAATGACGGAATATTGACATTTTTGTAAACAATCGTGAATAAAACGAGTTTTAAATGTGATATGATAAATAGAATCTTGCATTCGTGCTCATGTATTATTGAATTTATTAAACTCGTTGAGGAAAAAGGATAAAATGCTCGGCAAAGCCTCGCATTTTATCCCTTTTCCTCAACTCGTTTAATAAATTCAATAATACATGAACACTCATGTAAGATCCTCTATGTAACTACAGGATTATAATAACACTTTTTAAAAGAAAATCGGCACTGGCACTGGATTTAAGTATTCTTTTTTTTTCAACTGAATTACTAAGATTTTGGATTAAACTAGCACAGGTGTTTTTAAATCTCTATGGCTGCAACCATACGCTTGCCACTAAGAACAGCCTAAATTGCTTACATAATTCTGTCAAATATTTAAGATTTCACCGAAAATAGTTTTTGTGATGGAGTTTACCCTAACCAAACATTTTCTTGGCAGGATGGGTACCATATTTACCATATGTATTCGGAAAGGTAAGCTTAAGCAAACAGATGAAACGCCAATGGGGGTAGTAAACTGTTCTTGTTCAAATTTAAGAATACATAAAGTAACTTTGAAAGGAGGCTTGAAGATTTGTTTTGTTTGATGTGATATTTAACATCCCCGTCAACACTGTATAGGTCATTTCAGAGACGTTGCTTCCAATTTTGTGGGACTTTTACCCAACATTGAGATGAAATGACATCTCAAGCCCTGCCGCCCAATGAAACCAATAGGGTTTATAACCATGGACGGTCCAACTTGCACAGCTTTGCCTAAGCTGCTTACCAGTACTTGCGTGCGGTCGGTTTCAGCTCTGCGTGGAAGCATCATGCAGCCCATCTATTTCTTAAAGCCCCGATGGTCTATATCTGCTGGAAGATCAGCAGATTGGTAAAACCAGTCACTGACTACAGTGCCCAGGATGGCTCGGTGTTCAGAGCACTGGAATTTCACCTGGGTAGACTGGATTCGAATCGCACAGAAGGGATTTATTGTCCGTAAGGCTTTTTGTTATTTTTTGTTATGACTTCATGTCATAAGAACTGTAACAGATGGACAGATAGTAAGATGGATGGGCAGACAGGACAGAACCAATGAGCCCATTTAATCCTCTTTGTACCATATAGCAGGGGTCCATTTCAAAATTTATGAGTCTCAGGTTGTGTTTTCTTCAAACTTAATTTGGAAAATGACTGAACATTTTTGAAAACAGTGTAGGCACTGATCAGACACCACGTTCTGCGACGGCTGATCTGGGCATGCAGTGTTTGCCAATGACCCGTTTTGGATTTTCCGGTACAAAATGGGTTAACTTCTTGGAAGCTGAGGGGTATAAAACTTGTGCAAGGTGGACAAGGTTTTGCTCAAAAAGGAAACACAGTACCAATATCTGGCAGTAACTACATGTATCTGGGTACAAAGGAATAAAGCTATGAAGATGGCCTTTGGAAACAAGGAACACATTACAGAAAGAAAACAGTGGTATGGTTACCGTATTTACCCTAAATATTCAGACACCTAAACTCCTTACCCTACTTGTTCCAAAATTTGAACAAGTAAAATCTACTACCCAATGTTGTGTCAAAGACTAGGGGATGAGTAGCAAACAGTGTAGACTGATGAGATGCCAACTTCAGTGGCGTCTCATCTTGCTCTACACCTTTTGCTCAGGCCCTTTGTATCCCAATACATACGGTAAATACAGTAATTACAATATTATAAGCAGATTGCAATACCCCTGTCCCCCTTTTTGCTGACTGCTCCAATGTGTTTCTGCTGTGGTTTATTATCATTTTCAGTTTATGCATGTCTCAACTGGTAATATCTTTGGTATTTGGTCATTTTTGGGGGAAGGAAACTGTCCTTTTGGCTTTTGACATGTAATGTTTAACCCATTGCATGCAGGAAACCCCTAAAGGGGTACCCTGGCTCACAGTGCAGGCCCAAATCAGACGCCACAGAACACGGCATGTGATCAAGGCCTGCACTTTTTGCTAACAGAATTTTCCGTCAAAAAAAAAAAATATATATATATATATATATATATATAAAAGGCCTGACACCCCTTATATATGACAAATGGACTTGTCCAACATATACCAATGGAAGAGTCCACTAGTATACAATGGGTTAAAATACAGTGCCATTGCTTTACCTTTCTTTGTATCTGCTTCCTTATGGTGTCTTGCATAGAAGACTTAAGTTAACTGTATCGATTCCTGATTATTGCCATCAATTTTATTTTTAAACCCTTGGAGTGTAATTTTGATCTGTTTCAAAACAATGAGTAGTTAAGGCCAAAAGGAAGATTAAATGTGTTCATTCTGGAATAGAACTATGTGATGATCGGGCAACTACACATATGAAAATAATGTGCAAAACCATAACCTTGCACGTAAAAACATAGATACCTGTAACATAAAACAGAACAGAGATTTTTCTCCAGTCAATTACTTCGTGTCATACCTATTTTATTTCAAACAAAAAGACAGTGATGCAATCTTGGGAACTATAACCATTGATATATCTGACTTATTATAGTCTTCCATTGTAAAATGTGTATAACTGACACAGGTTTATCCTTGTCCTGCTGGATAAATTAAGCCACACCCATTTTTGACTTTCAACCAATGAGATTAATTTAGGGAATTTATTCCTACAAATTTTACGAACTGAATGTCAAAAAAGTACATGTATAGATACAGAACAGAAAGCTTCTCTAGATGAAATCTGATCTGTATTTACACTGTTTGCAAAAGGTAGAGCATACCCTGGTTCTATAAGACAAGGATTAACATGCAGCTCAAAAAATAGAAAGTGATAAAAATATTACATCTTTTAGATTGCATTATTTGTTTGTTTTTGTTTTTCTTAAAAATGTGTTTCTGTGCCATTTCCTCCCTACTGGTTCCCTACTCCTGTACAAACAAAGGTGGTGTTATAGTATTACAGCTGCTATCGCCTCAAACCTTTCTTCAGGGTTAGCTGGTATCCCAAGATCTCCAGTTCTCAGCCGCCGGCTAATCTCCTCAATCTGTAGGTGCACTGTAAGGCAAGTGGTTTATTATAAAAGCAGTAAATAATTACGACAAAAAAAAACTTTTTTTTAATTTATGTGTCATACCTCACCAATTTGGTACTAGCTCTTCGAAGTACTGTCCAGTCAAAGCTGCAACATTTCTTGTAGTTCAAGTCATTTTAACCCTTTTTGTACCAAATGCAATCTTCCTTCTTATATATGGCGGAAGTCCATTTCAAAATTTGGAGGTGACAGGTTGTTATCTTCAAAATTTATTCGGAAAATAGCTGAACTTTTTCAAACAGCGTAGGCCCTGATCAGACGGCAGTCTGCGGTGTCTGATCTGGGCTTGCACTGTTTGCCAGGGTACCCATTTTGGTGTTTCCAGTACAAAGTGGGTTAATGTCAGTCGGCGGTCTTCACTAGCAGGACCATCCCAGTCTCTGTACTATATGTACATTACCTTTCGTATCATTGAATTTCAATGTTCTCCCATTGTGTTTTCCCTGCATAAGTGTAGGCTCATCTGAGCCTCTGCTATTCACCTATGTGGTAAGTACCCTAATCTCATGAGCTAATTCAATTATGTTTTTATTTCTAGTGTGAACCATTTAGTTGGGATATTTTTTTTGGGGGGGGGGGGGGGGTTACGGCCCTTTCAAGATTATTTCACTCAAATTGAGCCAACCGTTAATCAGTGGTGTGCGAAAAACCGGAGTACCGAGAGAAAAACCACCTGAATTTCCTTGCAGAACTTGGCGCCTCACATGTGACAAGCCAGGCTTGAACCACAACGTTGAGAGACCTAATGATTATGAGTCAGCGTTCTTATCCACTAGGCCAGGGAGGCCCACTAGTTTGGATACAATAGGGCTGTTAAACTAACACCATTTCTGCTTTGGACCCCAACAATAATGATATAAAGGTTGTGGTTTTCATTCAAAATGCTAAAACCCTTTCCAAGTATTTACCCAACTGCCACATAACTGACATTAATTATGCCCAAATGTTAATCACAATGATGTCTGCTGGGATGGTAGCCAATGAGTCGGTCCTCAGTCAAGTCATTTTAACCCTGTCAGCCCTGATTCTAAGCAAAACCGTGTAGATCCAGATCAGACAATTCATCCCAATACATATGATCAGGCTCTGCACATTTTTCCATTCTGTTTATGATTTTGACCAAAACCTCTAGTGACACAAAAGGATTTGTCAAAATTCAACAATGAGTCTCTACATTAGAAACACAGGGGTGACAGGGTTAAGAGAGTGTTCATTTTGTCATATGTGTCACAGTCTTGAAGTTAACTGGCTAAAATCAAAAAGAATTAAATTCTATTCTGTAAATAATGTCAGTTAAAACAGTATGACACATTTTAAACATTTTGTAAAGCCATATTTCTAAGTTCTAAATATTATAAAATGGTTAAACCTATGAAGAATGGACATTAGACATCGCAAGTAAACAGTTCTAATCATATGCCAAAATGGTACAAAATGTAATCATCATTTTAAAATTACAGACAAAGCACTGGTGAAGTTTTTATAGAAACAGAAGGTAAGGAGCATTATTTGTTCATTGCACTTCACAACTGTACAGACTTTCTATGCAAACACAGCAATATGGTGAACGACCAGTTCAGGGGCCAGTTGTTCAAAACTAACAAAGACATCGGCTCACATATCGTTAAAACTTTGATCATTAAATATGGCCGCCAGTAAAGTAATATTTTTGCTAAAAAATGTGAATAGCTTTTGCAAATGCAAAAGTTACTCACATTTTTACAGCAAAAATACCAGAATATTTGATATTGCACTTACTAAAACAAAAGTTTACTACTAACAAGCTCGTTAAACTGATGATGCTCTGAGCAACTGGTCCCTGATGTCTTGTATTCAATAAGATCAGTCTTTTACAGCACACTGCTTGCTAACAGTGAAAGAGACAAGAATTCAGATACACAATTCATTAAGTAACTTAACTCTTCAAACTTAATATACTCAGATTCAATGAAAACGCACCACTTTAAGAATTTTGATTTCTTTAGTTTAAGGTAAAATTGACCGTTTTTTTATCAACTGATAAACACAGTATTGTAAAGTTGTCACCGAAGCAGGAGTTTGTTTGACGCGAATACTGCGTGATTGTGCACATGCAAAATAGAAAAATTGCAAATTTTTCGTATTCACAATATTTTTGGCACTTTCTTTACTGTCATTATATGGTCCAGATTCTTTAACGTTAAAAGGCAGCAAAACATTTCATAAGAACAAGCCAATGGGACGTCTAAGTAACGTCGATCCTCACCGTGCCCTTGGTATGGTTGAAGGTGGGCTTTCATACCGCCAAGTTGCGGTTGTTCGCACACTAGGATTGCTCAATTGGTTGAAAGGCACAATGCTATGGGGGTCTGTGGACGATAGGCAACACCCTGGACGTGAAGGTGTTACTACACGTCAGCAGGACCGGTACATTGTTTTGAGACATTTGTGCCACCAATCCAGGACGTGTGGAAACTGCCCAGGAGACAGTGGGAACACATAACCTACGTGTGCCTAAACTGTATGGCGGGGTCTCCAGGAACGCAATATTACTAAACATAGGAGTCACTTTAATTGGTGTTGGCAGTGTATCCGATGGACACAACAGCGTTGGCTTGGTGAACTGTTCAAGGACGAGTAACGTTTTTGTGTTGAAAAGTATGGCGTCAACGTGGGGAGCGATTTCATGACTGTTGTGTTAAACAGATGTCACATTGGGGTGGTGGTAGCGTAATGGTGTGGGGGAGGGATCTCATGGCGCCACAAAACCCAACTCATCATTGTTGATGGCAATTTGATGGCATGTAGGTACATCAATGAAATCTTAGAGCCTGAGGTGGTACCGTTTATACGCAATAATGGTGATGTTACGCTTTTCCAACAGGACCAAGCAGGTGCTCATTCTGCGAGGCTAACCATGGACTTTTTCAATCAAAATGGTGTGCAAGTTCTTCCTTGACCTGCGTTTTTGCCGATTAAAACCCAATTGAGCACCTTTGTGACCAGATCGGAAAATGTGTGTACGGCCGACGTCATCTGCCAATTTGCCATGGCGCTACAGGAAGAATGGGACACATCACACAAGACCAGATTGGGACACATCACACAAGACCAGATACAGCATTTAATTCGAAGCATGAGGCGTCGATACCAAGCAACACTTGATGCTACTGGTGGACATACTCTGTATAAGGATATGTGATTTTGTTTTTTTTGGTGTGTGAACTTATTCAAGTCTCCATATCTCCAAGGCACAATGCTATGGGGGTCTGTGGACGATAGGCAACACCCTGGACGTGAAGGTGTTACTACACGTCAGCAGGACCGGTACATTGTTATCTCTGCATCCAATGAAATGCTGTAACTCTGTAGTGAATCTGTGGATAAGTTAGTGATAATTCATTAAACGTGATCAAATGCTGGAAAAATTGTGAATCAATTCAAATTTGAGGTATAGTACTAGTGGTGTGTTTTCATTAAGTCTGAGTATACTATAAAGCTGTATATACATTTTTAGTGCTTAAGAAAACTTGTCCCTCTCTTGAACCTTACTGAGGGAGTTTTCTATCAATTAAATATATTCAAGAATCAGCATTTTAACTAATGGCAACCAAAAGAATTACTTGTAATTTTTTTTCTGGAAACATTTACAACCATTTAGGCATAGTTTCTGAACTATAAACAGTCATTAAGTTATTTTTAAAAACTAGTATGTCACAGACAGTAGTAGCAAGTAGTTCTTAAGCAAATACACAGGTCTTGCAATTATGTTCAAATCAAGACATAAGGGCACATGTATTTTTATATAAGCCATTACTGAAACATGTCTAAAAACTATGCAGTCCATTCATTAACCATTATCATGCTGTTCATGATAGCCCTTACTTTTGGAAACATTGTAGATCCAGATCTGATCAGGATCTACACTGTCATTTAGTTTGTGAACTGAACAAATGTATTATGTCAAGTAATTTCATTGGTTGATGGTTAGCAATGGGTGTGGCTTCATTGATTTATACAGCAGGATAAGGTTAATGGTTAGAATCTGAAAGTAAGAGACAGCAGGTATTTTAATAGCTGAATCCTGCTATATTTTCTTCCATTTTGTCAAGAAAGGCTAGTTTTGAGACTTCCAATTCCAGAATTGGCATTGATTTCTTTCTTAAAAGAATATTTGAACATCCATGCAGACCTGTTTCATACTTACATTTACTGTCATGGACAAATGGTGACATCTGGTCCTAATGAGACAATTACTTAAGTTAGGCATCATAAACTAAACAGAACTTCTGAAACCTTTTAAATCTTCGAAGAAACCAACAAGACAAAAAGTTCAACGTAATGAAAAATTAGGGGATGTATGAAACCTGACAATCACAGATGTGCTTAACTGGATAGATTGTTGTGTTATTTGATGACATGTCAACCCAAAAGAGCTGTTTTTGTGTTGTCTCCAAGAGAAAGGCAGAAATGATCCCGATAAGAGATTATGAGAATTAAAACATTTTGTACCAGAAACCCCAAAATGGGTATTTGGCAAACAGTGCAGAATGTGGCATCTGATCAGGGCCTGCACTGCTTGCAAAACGTACAGCCATTTTCTAAATAGTTTTTGAAGAAAACACATGACACCCCTAAATTTTGAAATGGACTCCTGATACATGTAAGAAGATAGATTCCATTTGGTACAAAATGGGTTAAAGAGAAGGACAGAGCAGAATGAAAACACTAATCAATGCACAGCTTGAACATCCACCCTGAGTGACCCACTACAGCAGGAGTCTCTGGAAACTTTGAAAGGCTCATGCAATCAATGAAAATTCTGATCAGACTGCACCTCTTCCCCTACCTGTTGCAAGGCCAGCAAGCCCTGCCAAGCTGGAAGCCAATATCATATCTGATGGATGCCTTAGTGCCTTAAGAGAAACTACACATTCACCGACACCTAACCACCTAACTGAAATCTCTGCCACTATGTATAGTACTTCCTACCACTTTTTTCTACATAACCGATTAAATACATAGTTCAGAAATTGACTCTAAACGTCTCCCATCCATTCTGAGAATCCAAAAAGGCAATTTTCCTGCTCTGGCTGTCTGACAGCACCATATAAAATAGCCACAAGATCACTCAAAGCCAAGTAACTAATTTCTGTCAATCCAGATTTCAAAAGATACGAAAGATAAGCATTTTCTCTTCTTTCCTCAGGTGTAGATCCATACTTACCCTCCATCATCTAGAAGGTATCTTCCAGCTCCTCAAGTTCTAAGCAATCAGAAACTTTTGATTAGAGTAACAAAGAAAAAAAAAAGACATGACAGTATATTAAACTATGAAATAAAGCCTGGAAAGATTTCTATGAAACATACCTACAGGTTAGTCAACATGTCATGACATCTTAATGGCAAGTATTCTTCAGATTTAATACCCATTTTCTGGAAACACAGGTT
This sequence comes from Lucinisca nassula, assembly GCA_963580285.1. Taxonomy (NCBI): domain Eukaryota; kingdom Metazoa; phylum Mollusca; class Bivalvia; order Lucinida; family Lucinidae; genus Lucinisca; species Lucinisca nassula. The sequence continues at coordinate 159,694,625 of OY757011.1, read as the reverse complement.
AATTATTTCCCTCGACAAGATGGTAGTTTGGGCAGAAACTGGCCAAAAATTAATCATTTGAAAATGCTATGAAGTCTTACATGCACGCCATAGTGTATGTGCACAACTAGCTTTCACTGAAATACAGTAAAATTCCTATATTAAGACCACCTTTGGGACTGTTCAAAAGTGGTCTTTAAGACCACTTTTGAACAGTTCCAAAGATGGTCTTCCACCAGAAGATCCTGGACGTAGAAAACACAAAGAAAATATACCTGAAACATTCTAAATATGCTTTTAAAAGCATAATTTGTCTTAATTTTAGGTGGCCTTAATAGCCGAATTTCTCTGTACTGATATGTACTTTTTCAAGGAGATTATTAACCAGTTTCCAACCGTGAAAATGTTACAGAACCAAGAAGCTGGCCCCATCACACTTGGTAGGTTCCTGCATAGCCAAGAGTAATTTGAGTAACAATTTCTCACTGTTTTGATATACAGTTGAACTTCGATGGCTCGAACACCGATGGCTCGTTTACCATGGCTGAGTCGAACACGTTTTCGAGTCCCTAGCGAATTCCTCTGGATAATTAAGGAGATTTTCGACTTTTATCTTGCAAATGTATGCTGTGTGTACTCATTAGAATTGCCTAAATGAGGCGATTCTAATGAGTACACACAGCATACATTTATGTTACAGAACACCAAAAAGAGGCCCAAAAATGTCCCCGTTATGTTTTCTGGAAGTATACAACAGTGGCTCGAACTACCCCTGTCTCGAACAAATTTCCATTGTCCCAAAGGGGTTCGAGCCATCGAAGTTCGACTGTACAGTGAATTTTCAATGGCTCAAAAACCTTTGGGGCCATGAAATGTTAAGCCATTGAGGGTAAATAAAAGAGTAATGTCAGCAGGCATAATGCTTATTTGCAATTAAGGTATGTTGTGTGTACTCATTACAACCCACTCATCGAGGTGATTCTAATGAATACAAACATGCCATTTTTCACAATGAAAAATCTTTCTCAATTATACCCCTAACTATGTTTTATCAGGACTTTTGGAGACTTAACCCTTGTCCTGCTGAATATTTAAATATGTCACACCCACTACCGAATATTAACCAATCAGATTACGTGTAGCAAATTATTGCAACAAATTCACAATCTGAATGACAAACAATGTAGATCCTGATCAGATGGCTTCTTCAGAAGCCATCTGATCTGGATCTACATTGTTTCAAAGAAAAGGCATATCCGGGCTCAGCAGAACAAGGGTTAAGAATGTGTTCGAACTAGCCATGGTAAAGCCTTCGGTGTTCCAGCCATCAAACTTTCACTGTACAACAAGCAAGGTCCAAGGCCCCAGGTAAGCAAAATTAGGATGACATATAGTGTGGGATGTTGCTAGAATCGCCTTCATGATGTACATGTAGTTCTATCCTAACAAGTATCCACATTTGTCTCTAAATGGATACCATGAATAGCCTCATTATTCCTCAACTGGAGCCCTAATGACGACAAAACCATTCAGTACAATTGCACTCAACAAAATTCCTCCAACTTACATATATACTGCCTCTCCTGTTCTTTGCTTAGATTGCTAGGTAGGACTGTTGGCATCCCGGGAATAATTGTCTTGTCTACTGTTTCATCTGTTGCCCATCTGCTCCTTCTTTTCCGCTTTCTGTCTGACCCCATATCTCCACCACCCATAGCCATACCGGGCATACCAGGCATACCACCTCCCCATTGCGGCGGCTGGGCTTTAAAAACATAGAAAGCTTTTAAAATGCACCACATGAAAGGTACAATGAGGATTATCCCTCACCATGCCTAACCTGAATACAAGAATTCCGCCAAAGGCTATGTCGCGCCTGTGGGGGCGCAAAGTCACCGAACCATGTAATCTAGGACAAGGTCAAATATTAATGCTTCCATAAAAGTTGCCATTCCTAGATGCGAGCTTGTACCAAGTATTATTAATGAAGCTGTAACAGCTGTTGAGAAATGAACTTAAACATTAGGCTGAACACTAGGGTTGATGCAATAGTTCACTAAGTCAGTGAACCATTAAAGTTAGGCCAAGGTGAAATATGGATGCTTGCATTAAAATTGCCATCCCTTGATACAAGTTTGTGCCAAGTATCATTAATTAAGCTCTTATAGTTCTTTTGCAATGAACTTGACCATTAGGGTGAATGCTAGGGTGGTCACAATATTTCACAAAGCCAGTGAACCATAAAATGTAGGTCAAGGTCAAATATGGATGCTTGCATTAAAATTGCCATCCCTAGATACAAGTTTGTACAAAATATCATTAATGAAGCTCTTATAGTTCTTGAGAAATAAACTTGACCATTAGGTGAAAGCTAGGGTGGTCGCAATATTTTACAGTCAGTGAACCATGAAATGTAGGTCAAGGTCAAATATGAATGCTTGCATTTAAGTTGCCATCCACAGATACAAGTTTGTAGAAAGTATCACTATGAAGCTCTTATAGTTCTTGAGAAATTTACTTGACCATTAGGGTGAACGCTAGGGTGGTCGCAATATTTTACATAGTCAGTGTACCATGAAATGTAGGTCAAGGTCAAATATGGATGCTTGCATTTAAGATACAAGTTTGAACCAAGTATCATTAATGAAGCTCTTGTAGTTCTTGAGAAATAAACTTGACAATTATTGTGAACGCTAGGGTGGTCGCAATATTTTACAAAGTCAATACCATAAAATGTAGGTCGAGGTCAAATATGAATGCTTGCATTTAAGTTGTCATCCACAGATACAAGTTTGTACCAAGTATCATTAATTATAGTTCTTGGGAAATAAACTTGATCATTTGGGTGAACGCTAGGGTGGTCACAAATCTTGATGCCTTGACAAATGGACGTAAAACTGGGCGCCTATATCGCGCCATGCTAACAGCAGGCACGACAATAACCTGTTTTGAAAACTATGCATCCAGATCATAGCTAGTTTCTTAGATCAATACAGTTTTAACACATTGCATGTGGGAAAACCCCTAAAGGGATACCAGGCCCAGATCAGATGCTGCAGAATGCGGCGTCTGATCAGGGCCTGCACTATTTGCTAACAGAATTTTCCTTCAAAATCAGAATAAAAATGAAAAAAATAGGCCTCACACCCCTTATATGACAAATGGACTTGTCCAACATATAGCAATGGAAAAGTCCACTGGTATACAGTGTGTTAAATTGTGCTTCTGAATCTATGGTAAAAATTGAAATCGTGCAAAACAAATGGCTGAAAATTTGTGAAAAAGAGTAGCATATCATGATATTGAAATATTCAGCATAGTGTAGGTTAAGAAACCAACAGAAGAAAAACTGGGCCCAGTTGTTCAAAACATCGTTAGCTTAATGAGCTTGTTAGTGGTCAAATTGTTAACTGTTCTAGCAAGTGCAATATCTAATATAGTGTGATTTTTGCTGAAAAAAAATGAGAGCAGCTTTTGCAACTGCAAAAGGTGCTCTCATTTTTTTCAGCAAAAATATAAGTATATTTGCCATATTAAATGATCAAAATTTTAACGATATGTTAACTAATGAGACTGTTAGTTTTGAACAACTGGCCCCAGGTATACATAGCCAAACAGTAACAGCAGAGACATTATGTAACAAGAGCTCTGTAGAACATTATACTGACAAAGGGTAGAAAGGGTTAGCCTGAGTAGAAATGTAAATGGGTGGACAGACGGACATACATGTATCTTCGCTAATGTGGACTTTACCCTTGAAACAAAATGCACTGCTTACATCAATCACCTTTCAGCTTTATGGAATGTAAACTGTAGGAGGACTTAACCGGAAATGAAACATTTGCAAATATACTGGCAGAGGCATAAATCTGCTAATATTTGATGGCTGCAACCTTGAAACAAAAATATTGCATAAATATCTATGTGCAAGGCTGCTTGAAGCCGTGCTCAAACAGCAAAATCCATGTTCAAATCATAAAATTTGCGTGCTGTTTGAACATGGATTTTGAGCTTTTGATAGCACAAGACTGGCCTTGCTTTGTTTACGTTACATTGAGCGCCCTGAATGTAGCATTTTAGGTTTTTATAATGACGTCAGATGGTTACTGCGTAACAACGTCACTGTAAACAACATTCTGAACTGGCCGTCATGTTGGTTCGCCTGTCGTATTTGAAGAGTTTATATGGTGCTTTTGGGCATTTTCGTCAAAATTTGCTGTTGGAATCGTCAGTTATGCAAGAACAACAATCATCCATGGTTATTTCATTGCATTAACATTTGCCGGATGCCTCAGAAGAAATTTGAACATTTGGCCTTGCAAGCTTCCTGTTCAAACAGCTTCCTCGGGACCCGGCGAATGTTAATGCATGAAAAACCCTAGTTGATCCCTATATTCCTTGCTCCACATCAGGGTCGAACTATAAATCAAGTTTGTGCTTGATTGGATGTAATCTATAGGAGTGACTCGGTAATTCAAGGTTATAACTTTTTTATATTTGATGGACTGGATTAACCCATTTTGTACCAAATGGAATCTTCCTACTTATATATAATGGGAGTCCATTCTAAAATTAAGGGATGTCAGGTTGTGTTTTCTTCAAAATTTACTTGGAAAATGTCTTAACTTTTCACAAACAGTGCAGGCCCTGATCAGGGCCTGCCCTGTTTGCCAATTACCCCTTTTGGGGTTTCCAGTACCGAATGGTTTAACCTTGAAACATGTTGTGCCGCTCCACATCTTGGTCTAACTATATACAGTCGAAACTTCAATGGCTCGAACACCTTTGGGACCTCGAAAATCTGTTCGAGACAGGGGTAGTTCGAGCCACTGAGGTTACTGTCAGGAGGCATAACGTGATACGTTTAGACATCTTTTCGGTGTTCTATAATGAAAATGTATGCTGTGTGTACTCATTAGAATCGCCTCATCGAGGCGATACTAATGAGTACACACACCATACATTTGCAATATAAAAGACTAAAATCTCCTTAATTATGTCCCACTATTTCTTATGTAGAGGATTTCGCTAGGGGCTCAAGAATGGGTTCGATACATCCATGGTAAACGAGCCATCGGTGTTCGAGCCATCGAAGTTCTACAGTACTATCAAGTTTAAACTTGATCAAATGTAATCTGTTTGTTAGGGTTTCTCACCAGTCACCACCGCACAGGCCACATGTGTGACACCAAGTTCCACAACGGAAGTTCAGGTGGTTTTTCTCTGTGTACTCCGCTTATCACCCACCTCTGATTAACGATCAGCTCCATATGAGTGAAATAATCTTGAAAGGGCCTTAAAACCAAAATAACTGAACAGACAGACTGACAATGAGGGGCAAAACATAATACAAAGCTGTAACAAAAAGGTGATAAATCAACTATTGATTTGGCCACCTTAAATCAAAGCACTGACAGCAATGGTACACAAAGCACTGACAGCAATGGTACAGTAAAAATCCTAAACATTTGGACACCTTGAGGACTTGCTGTGCAGGGGTCAACATTAACATTTTAAATACCTGGGCAAGGTGACCCTGTAACTCTTGAATCAGAATTGTTACTGGTGACACGTCAAATGACATTCATACACCAGGACCTGTGACGGGAAGTTAGTCCCTAGCTCTCACCAGAGGTAAAATTACTTATTAGCTACACAATCCTCAGCACCTTCAGCCATTGAAATAATCGAATCGGGAAGGGCATTCCAATCCCTAATTGTTCGAGGGAAGAAAGATTCCTTATAAAATTTAATTTCCGTTCTTGCAGCAAGGTTCTGAAACGCCAATGAATGATGATTTCTACAGCGCCTAGCTGGGGGAACAGGGTCATCTGTTGGGATGCTGGCAGCACCCTTTAGACCTTTGTATAAAAGTATGAGCCTGGTGTCTTTTCTCCTTTTCTTGAGAGACTCCCATCTTAATTCTCCTAGTATTCCATACAGTTCTCGTTAACTCCAAATTTTTCATTTCTGACTCCAACTTTTTGGAAAGTCTCAATAGAAAAGTATGGTAAAGCTCCAACTTTTTCTGGAGGGCAGCATTTTTACTCCAATTTTAAAAATCCTGGTGAGAACCGTGTTCCAGTCATGCTCCCAGTTTCAAAGCAGTAATTGCTTGTTACAAATCTAGCAGCTCTATTCTTAACTTTTTCAATTTCTTCATTAACCCATTTCAGACTGGAAACCCCCAAACGGGTACCATGGCAAACAGTGCAGGCCCAGACCAGACGCCGCAGAACGTGACGTCTGATCAGGGCCTACACTGTTTGCAAAAAGTTAAGCCATTTTTCAAATAGATTTTGAAGAGAACACCACCTGACACTCTTAAATTTTGAAATGGACTCCTGCTATATATAAGGAGGAAAATTCCATTTAGTACAAAAAGGGTTAAGGACCACTCTGCTGGGGTCCCAGATACAACTACCATATTCCGAGACTGGGCAAACAACACCTTTATATGCTGCCTCTTTTACATCCTGAGGACACTGATGAAGATTTCGCCACAGGAAACCAAGTGTTTTATTTGCCTTTGTACACATGTTGCTAATATGTGTATTCCATCTCAAATCGTGTGTGAGTGTCACCCCAAGGTATTTAATGGAATCCACATTCTCGAGAAAGTTCCCTCTATGGTGTAAGACGCCTTAATTTTATTTGTTCTCTTCCTAGTTATCTGAATAATGTTGCATTTAACCGGCTGAAATCTCACGTCCCATTTTCGTGCCCAACATCCTTATCTATCTTTATCATTCTGAAGTTTCAGCAAGTCCTCTGTAACTCTAATTTCCTGGAGCAAACATAGTCACCTGCGAACAGTCTTATTTCTGAGTCAAATTCTGTGGAAATATCATTGATGTATAGGGAGAATAACAGTGGATCAAGAGTGGATCAAGAACAGTCCCTTGTGGGACTCCAGACAAAACTGGTGCCCACTCTGATGATCAGCATTAACAACAAGGTTGCAAAAATGCCGGCAAATATGCATATTTTCCATGCCACTGACATTTACCGGCATTTATGGCAAATTCAATCGACGGTTATTGAATATGTTTCAAAAGGTTCAGGTTATTAAAAGCATACACATATACATCAAATTCCCAATATTGGTTATGCGTTTTGGTAAATACAGGTGCGTTTTGGTCTTTTGGTGCATTTTGGTATTTCTATGGACCCCCAAATAACTTAGATTTAAGTTGTTCATGTGGTTGGGTGTCATTAATGTGATGCATTAATTCAAGTTATCAGATCATTTTCTATTATTTTTCATTTATATAGATAGTAACTAACAGCCCCTGCCCATCGAGGCTTAAAGAAATAGATGGGCTGCATGATGCTTCCACACAGAGCTGAAACCGACCGCACACGAGTACTGGTAAACCGCTTAGAGGATCTAAACCTGCCCAGGCAAAGCGGTGCGATTTGGACTGGCTATGCTTAAAAACCCTATAAGTCTGCCCAGGAAAAGTGTGGATAGGTAAACTGACCAGCTAAACAAGAATTCCGCAGAAGGTGGCATCACACCTGCTGGGGGCAAATGTCATAGGAGCCACAATCATAATGTTGTCATTAATTTCATAGCAGTTGATGTAAAATGTGTTAAAGTCACTGGGTCAAAAAATATAGGCCATGGTCACCAGGTCAAGGTACCTGCCAAATCAGTACATCGAGAAGCACTATCACAGGTGGTAATCAGGGGAACTAGCTCGAAAATGAGTCAATGGAAATTTGTTCCCTCGACACATCCGGGAACTCTCGAGCTAGCTCCATCGCCACGAAACTTGTAAACAAAGGTAGGTGTTGAAGAGTTTTATCACCATTTTCTCCTTTGTAAGCTATTTATAAAAAAATCCGGCAATGCAGTTCCACATAGAAATGATTTAACTTTGTACCCCGCTAGAATTTGCCATGCAAATTTGCAGCGCTGGAGTATGAATGAAACTAAACTTTTTATCATGGACCTGAACAATTGTCAATTTATGTCAACATGGAGATTTTGGCCGAAGATTTTTCATTTTCCGCCAAAAGTACGCCCTTCACACCCCCAGAAGCAACATCCCTAGTGAAATGAAACATGGAACGTTTGAAATAAGCAAAATATTTTGGCCGTGATTACATAACTTGCGACTTATGACGAAATTACTGTCCGAGCTAGTCTTCTCGACAAGGAGCTAGTTCACTCGACATGGAGATATTGCCCTCAAAATGAAGATGAAACGTCCATCAGATGACTGGGGCCTGATTCGATGTCTTTCTATGGTAATTTATCCAACTGGTTTCTTTACCTCTGTCTAGTGGGGTAACAAGATACTGTGCCCACAAGACGGCCCCTCAGTTGTTTCTCCCTGGTCGTTTCGCCCCATTTTGCACCCATAGCTGTTTCGTCCACAAAGCCTGGTCTTTTCGCACCCGGAGTCATTTCGCCCACCTAGTTGCTTCGCCTCCTTCCAATTCACTTGACGTGTAGATATTGCCCTCGATAGCTCGAGAGCTCCCAGATGTGTCGAGGGAACAAATTTCCATTGACTCATTTTCGAGCTAGTCCCCCTGATTACCACCCGTGACTATGCAAGGTTTTCTGGCTGTAGACCATTTATTTTAGGACATATTGAACATTGATGTGCATAATATAGGTCAAGGTCACCAGGTCAAGGTACCCGCAGAGTCAGTACATCTAGGAGCAGCATTATGCAAGATTTGATGGTTGTAGGCCTTTTATTTGCAGCGATCTGGAACTTCAACGTAAAATGTGTCAAAGTCAGTGGAGCGTAAAATATAGGTCAAGGTCACCATGTCAAGGTACCTGCAGAGTCAGTACATCTAGCAGAAGCACTATGCAAAATTTGACGGTTGTGGGCCTTTTATTTGAGGAGATCTGGAACTTCGACGTAAAATGTGTCAAAGTCAGTGGAGTGTAATATATAGGTCAAGGTCACCATGTCAAGGTACATCTAGGAGAAGCACTATGCAAGATTTTATGGTTGTAGGCCTTTTATTCGAGAAGATCTGGAACATCGACGTAATTTGTGTCAAAGTCACCGGGATAAGGTGCTTGCCTAGTCAGGAGTTCAGGGTGATGTTTCATGAAAGGTTTGATGGTTGTTTACCGTAGTTTTATAGTTAATTACAATACAAACTTCGACATAAATGTCGAACTTCGACGTAATGGTCAAAGTCACTGGAGCGCAAAATATAGGTCAAAGTCAACAGGTCAGTGTGCTTACAAAGTGAGAAGGTCTATGAGATGTTTCATGTAAGGTTTGATGGTAACTGCGTTTGTAGTTGACTTAAACAAAAACTTTGACGCAAATGTCGAACTTCGATGTAAGGTCAAAGTCACTGGCGTGCAAAATATAGGTCAAAGTGCTTACAAAGTGAGAAGGTCTATGAGATGTTTCATGTAAGGTTTGATGGTAGCTGAGGTTTGTAGTTGACTTAAACAAAAACTTCGACGTACATGTCGAACTTCGACGTAATGGTCAAAGTCACTGGAGCGCAAAATATAGGTCAAAGTCACCAGGTCAAGGTACTTACAAAGGGTAACAAGACGTTTCGCCCCTGGTCGTTTCCCCCCTAGTCGTTTCACCTCCTTTTTTGGCCCCTAGTCGTTTTGACACCCCAACCCTAGTTGTTTCGCCCCCAAAATACTTCCCCATATTTTTTTTATATATATATATAAAAGATTTATTATCTCCATGTGTGACAGAGACAAAGGGAGAGAAAGAGAGAGAAATTGGTCGGTTGGTTCTTTAACAGTGTCGGCGAGCAACAGTTGAAAATGGTAAAATTGTCATAATTGGTTTATCCTTAGTTTCTAGAAAATCTTTCAAACACCGACGACAGAAATATACATGTATTAGATTCGCCCAAAGATCCCATTGAATTCGTCACATACCTTTATCAAAGTCTTTTGAAGTGGAATATTGTCTGTTTTATGTATCACATGTCAGAAGAAGGTAGATAGCCGCCGCCATTAAGGCTGCCACGATTAATCGGATAATCGATTAATTGATCGATAGATTCCAGAAATATGATTATCGATATTGATTTTTCGTAATCGATTATTTTCTTAGTAGAATTTACCAGCCAAAGAAATTTCTTAAATAGCTAGATGAGTGGCAAACAGTGCAGACCCTGATGAGACGCCGCGTTCTGCGGCGTCTCATCTGGGTCTACACTGTTTGCTCCGGCCTGTCTGTGCAAATACCTAGAGTTAAGTACAACATATGGTAAGAGTCATATTCAGACAGAAAGCCAGACAGGTAAAATAATGACCAAATCTCCAGTGATTACTAATCGATTATTTATCGATATGGCAAGACCGATAATCGATTATCATTTCAGCACCGATTAGCCAGCCCTAGCCGCCATTCTGTTTCTTGTGATGTGTGCGTCTGTGTGAGCGATGGCAGCATCCCCTATGTGGGACAGGTAAGATTGGTTGATTTATTTATTAATTTATCAGTCAAGTTACACGTTCATGTATTTAATTTAATGTCGTTGTTTACTTTATTTTTTCTTATTATTAGTTTTTGTTAATTGGACTCTTTTTTTTTTTTTTTTAACATTTTTTTTCAGACCAGACAATGTACTTTTCAAGCTATATATTGCAAACCTAGGTTGTGGGTACTTGTTACAGCCGCCATATTTGGACGGTTCTAACGAGTACCCACAGCCACCTACTCAGCCCCCGCCCATAGGGGCTTGAAGAAATATATGGGCCGCATGATGCTTCCACGCAGAGCTGAATCTAGCCCGCACACTATTACTGGTAAACCACTTAGAGGATCTAAGCCTGTCCAGGAACCGCGGTGCGAGGAGGACCGTCCATGCTAATAAACCCTATTGGTTTCATTGGGCGACAGGGCTTGAGATGTCATTTCATCTCAATATCGGATAAAAGTCCCACAAAATTGGAAGCAACGTCTCCAAAATGACCTTTACAATGTTGACAGGGACGACCTCAAATCAAACAAACAAACCCACAGCCTATGACTTTAAATGGTAATAAGTAAAAATAATGAACACCCCGTAAACCTCAGTTTTCTCTATGTTAAGTGGGGTTAAGGTGGCTGTTTTTGAAGACTAGAAAAAGTGTTCATAGGACACGGATGCCCCCGCCAAATGCCATTCATAAACAAGGCATCGCATGCGATACAAATCCCCTTGCACAAGACAACTTCGTGTGTGGAAAACACTGAAAAGGCAAAAGTCCAACTTGCTTGAGATATTATCATATGCAACATTTGTGTAAAGTTTGTTTAAAAATCCATCAATAAATGTAGGTTCTAGAGTGATGACAATATTTCTCTAAAAATAGTCATAGGGACCTTGACTTGAGGCCATGGCCGCGAAAGTAGATCTTGCTCAAGATATTATCATAAGCACCTTTTGTGTGAAGTTAAAATAAAATCATAAATGTAGGCGGTAGAGCGATGACAAAGTTTTTCTAAAAATAGCCACAGTGACCTTGACCTTGAAAGTTGAAATAGCTCGAGATATTGTCATGAGGAACATTTGTGTGAAGTTATACTGAAATCGGTGAAGAAATGTAAGCGCTAGAGCCATGACAAAGTTTTTCTAAAAATAGCCAGTGACCTTGACCTTGAAAGTCAAACTCGCTCAAGGTATTGTCATAAGAACATTTGTGTGAAGTTATATTGAAATCAGTGAAGAAATATAGTCGCTAGAGCGATGACAAAGTTTTTCTAAAAATAGCCACAGTGACCTTGACCTTGAAAGTCGAAATCCCACGAGATATTGTCATAAGGAACATTTGTGTGAAGTTATACTGAAATCGGTGAAGAAATGTAAGCGCTAGCGCCATTACAAAGTTTTTCTTAAAATAGCCACAGTGAACTTGACCTTGAAAGTGGAACTTGCTAGAGATATTGTCATAAGGAACATTTGTGTGAAGTTATATTGAAATCGGTGAAGAAATGTAGGCGCTAGAGCGATGACAAAATTTTTCTAAAAATAGCCACAGTGACCTTGACCTAGAGGTCATGACCTTGAAAGTTGAAATCGCTCAAGATATTGTCATAAGGAACATTTGTGTGAAGTTATATTGAAATCAGTTAAAGAAATGTAGGCGCTAGAGCGATGACAAAGTTTTTCTAAAAATAGCCACAGTGACCTTGACCTTGAGGTCATGACCTTGAAAGTCGAACTGGCTCGAGATATTGTCATAAGAAACATTTGTGTGAAGTAATATTGAAATCAGTGAAGAAACGTAGGCGCTGGAGCGATGACAAAATTTTTCTAAAAATAGCCACAGTGACCTTGACCTTGAGGTCATGACATTGAAAGTCGAACTCGCTCAAGATATTGTCATAAGAAACATTTGTGTGAAGTTATATTGAAATCAGTGGAGAAATGTAGGCGCTAGAGCGATGACAAAGTTTTTCTAAAATTAGCCACAGTGACCTTGACCTTGAGGTCATGACCTTGAAAGTCGAACTCACTCGAGATCTTTTATAATAGGGAACATTTGTGTGAAGTTATGCTATATCCCCCCTCACAACTATGTTATGTAATGGGATAAAAATATTACAAATGTACTTCAAATCAATCATAAAATATATGCATCAAGGGCAGATAACTCAAAAACCAAAAATGCAAGAGTTGTCTTCCTTGTTCATGACACATCGTCTCAGTGTGATGAATGCACCTGTGAAGTTTCATGAATATATTTCATACGGTTTAGGACTTATGGCCTGGACACGACATACCATTTGACTATATATGGATGTAAGTCAAGGGCAGATAATTCAAAAACTAAACATGCAGGAGTTGTCTTCCTTGTTCATGACACATCGTCCAAGTATGATGGATGCACCTGTGAAGTTTCATGATTATATTCCATACGGTTTAGGAGTTATGGCCCGGACACGGTTTACTATATGGTACTAAGTAAAGGGCAGATAATTCAAAAACCAAAAATGCAAGAGTTATCTTCCTTGTTCATGACACATTGTCTCAGTGTGATGAATGCACCTGTGAAGTTTCATGAATATATTCCGTACGGTTTAGAAGTTATGGCCCGGACACGGTTTACTATATGGTACTAAGTCAAGGGCAGATAATTCAAAAACCAAAAATGCAAGAGTTGTCTTCCTTGTTCATGACACATCGTCTAAGTGTGATGAATGCAGTGATTCATTTTGAAATTTGATAGTATGAGTCCTGGGGACTCACATATTTGTAAACAATGAGTCCCACTGTGACATTGACCGAGCAAAGCGAGGGAATTTGCTAGGGGGGTCCGGGGGCATGCCCCCCCCCCCCCCCCCCGGAAAAATTTCAAATTCTAAACTCAATTTCCTGCATTCTGGCGCATTCTGGTGATAGTTTGATAGCTAATTTTACTGCTCTGAAAATTAGAAATGCTGTTTTTCTTACATGTAATTTGTTTTTCAGAGACAAACAAACACCATACAATGTTGACTAGGAAAAATATGATTCCTTTCTTTCTTTGATTCCGTCGCATCATCGGAGGGTTTTGCCGAAGACGTAGGTGACTCAGATGTTTTCTCTATCGCTTTCTCCGATGATTGGGACTGGGTGAAAAAACCTGTGATATTTTTTTGACCGATTTCGATCTTTGATTTCTTTTTCGGTGGCATCCTGATCATCGTTGTTGTACATCCGGGGACTTTATAAACAACTACGCCTAAAATAATTAAAACGTTGCGAGCGATTGGCCGAACAAATATAGCCCGACGGGCTTCCATTAACTCCCAAATTCAGGAAGTCCCGGACTTCCTACCCTTGAAATCTGGAAGTCCCACTGGAAAATTCAGGAAGTCCCAAGTTTGAAGCAAGGTGTTTGCGGATCGTAAAATTGTTTTGATGAAGAAATATATATTATTTAATCTTTGAATCTCTTGTTTGCATTTTTAATCACGTGTATATCTTTTTAGATGGCTAGGAAAGTGTGGATTGGGAAACTGACAAGCTCAAAAATGACTTGAATAGTGTTGACTGGGCCGTTAACCTCAAAAATACTCATAACTATGTGACATACCTGCGGTCAGTCCAGTGCAGAGGAGTGCATACAAAAAAGAAAAATATTTTTGCTTGGCCTGTATAAATTATATAACTTTCCAAGTACCCCCCCCCCAAAAAAAATGAATAAATAAAAAGTAAAGAAAACAATCGCATTTCCCATCCCCATATATGCCTAGTGGCCCATTTTTTGGTCATTAACAAACCGTGTAGACCCAGATCAGACGCCACAGAATATAGCATCTGATCTGCCTACACTGTTTGTAAAACCTAACACAAATAAAATAAAACAAACCTGACACCCACTGTCATATATGGATTACGAAATTAAAAAAAAAAGTACTTTTGTAAAAGATTTTTGCCAAACTTTGCAAAACATACGCTTCGAGTTTTCATTGTACTCAACACTCGGAACTACCGGCAGAAACACATGCAACTTTGGTCAATTGGAGCAGACTTAGACGAGTCAGCGGTATTTAATTTTTTTTTTTTTTTTTTTTTTGCTTTTTGGCTAACAGACAGATATGACTGTAGCTCGGACCCTGACGAACCGGCCTGGTCACATTCGCCGGTTTGACGTATTTTCAGGGCGCCAAAATCAAAAAGCGATCGCGACAACATTTTGGGATTTTATAAATTATTTTCGTCATTTCACCTTGTGAACACCTGCTATTTACTCAAGAAAAAATGCGTATCTATCTTTGAAAATATTGTCACACTTTGCATCGCTAATGATAATCTCACTACCAAACACCTAAATTACGATCTGTTTTAATTTAAACAGTAACAAGTTTACAGGATTAAAAACCAATTATCGTCAATGAGATAATTAGTTTATCCTCAACTACTAATCCGTTTAATTATATGCAAACACCGAGCAATCAACTCGACACGTTTTTCACACACTGATGATGATCAAAGGTATGCCGACGCACGTGATTCTGACTGTCAATATAATACCGCGCAGGCAGAAAATGGGACGTCCTTAGTACTCAATAAACACAGAAAGCGGTTTCAGCTAAGAAGGCGGAGCAACCTTTTTACAAATCGCTAAAAGTGGGCGGGTTTATACGTCTCGGTAAAGATTTTTGGCCGTACAGAAAAATTTTCGGGAGTCCGCGGGACGCCTTTGATGTTTAATTTGGGCGTCCGGAAGCGATTTCAGGACGTAATATACGCCGTACGTCGGCCTAACGGAAGTCCAATGAAATTACGCTTTAGTCAAGTCGATGAGTAAATACGATGCGCGCGCCACTGCCACCGGCGGTGCGCAGGTAAATTTAATCTCCGTTTTTAGTCCAGCTTTAGAAAGCTGTCAAGCGAATTATAAAGAAAGATACAACAAAGTAATTTGAAATTCTATGCGTCCTCATGATGCGTATCTTTCAGAACAATGCGTCCTTTGTCAAATCTATGCGTCAAAGACGCGGGACGCGCGGCAAAATGAATCACTGTGAATGCACCTGTGAAGTTTCATGAATATATTCCATACGGTTTAGGAGTTATGGCCCGGATAGACATATCATTTGACTATATATGGATGTACGTCAAGGGCAGATAATTCAAAAACTAAACAAGCAGGAGTTGTCTTCCTTGTTCATGACACATCCTCTCAGTGTGATGAATGCACCTGTGAAGTTTCAAGAATATATTCCATACGGTTTAGGAGTTATGGCCCGGACACGATGTCGGTACGGACAAACGGACTAACTGACAGGGGTAAAACTTAATGCCCTTCCGGTATTCTCCGAATACGCGGGGGCATAAAAACAGCCTGAATAATTTTAGTGCAACATGTCTTAGTCACACCTCTCCGAGTGGCCACTTTTAAGGCCTGGTGCCGGCTGGTAACTAAGGATAAGTTATCATTAGGCTGACGTGACAGGGCGAGGATGCTGCTTAAATATTTGCCTCTTCTCACCTCTAATAAAAGAGAAACTTAGTCTTACACAGGCCTCATACTGACCAAGCTTTTCCATGCCTGAAAGGCCTGATTTTGCAGCTTCAACCCTTATCCTGCTGAACAAGACACAACTTCATTACCTTTGCAAACAGTGTAGATCCTGATCAGATTCTGAAGAAGCCATCTCATCAGGATCTACACTGTTTGTTATGGGGTTTGTGAAAGGCAGTCGCTAGAGATACGGATCCGTAGCTCTAGTCTCAGAGGCTAGAGATACGGATCCGTAGCTCTAGTCTCAGAGGCTAGAGATACGGATCCGTATCTCTAGTATCGGAAGCTAGGGATACGGATCTGTATTCCTAGCATTTTCCAATAGGCCTGCCTAGAGGTACAGTTTGATAAGACTGATAATTGTTTCAAGCAGAGATACCACTGCTGTTTTGACGCAATTTGCAAAGTAGCATAACTCTTCTAAGGTAAAAGGTGGAAAAAGTAATATGAATTCTGAAATAGGACAGGGCCAATGGCAATCGTGTGTTGTATTATTATCATTATTACATAGCTCCGTTATATCGCGTTCTGATATTTCGCGATGTCCAATCTATCGCGGTTGAGCCGTGGATCCCGTTTTTTTTCCCTTAAAAATTCATAAATAAAAAAAAATAGACTTTTAAGTTGTTAAAATTTATTTTAAACCAGCTTTAACCAGGGGCCAACAGTGTTTGACTTTTCCCGCCCAGCATCTGCTATTTGGCGCCAAAACATAACCATTCACGAGATCGCAGAAAAGTCGGTTTTTATTGTGCAAACATCTACCGTTAGATGTAGCTAATTGTCTGAGGAGCGATTAAATCATTGTCACATTGATTGTGGATTAAATTTTATGACAGGAGGATAAACGCCAATTAGAGACATAACTTGACCATATTTTCACACCTTATCGACACGCACCGCAGGGTGGCAATTATATGACAGGGATTAACAATTATCCGTAATAAATACACAGATGGTTTGTCTTTCAATTGACAGTGCAGCAATTATCGCGATTTACTTACTGGTCTAGTTTTACCGTATTTAAGGACTAAAAAATACTGTCAGTTGTAGACGATTTTTTTTTTACACTTGCCCGAAATCAAAACACAACTAGAGCACGCAGTCGATGGCAAGCAATCGCAAATCCCCACGTTTTCTCCACAGTAGGTCAAAATTTGACCTTTTGACCCCTCCCCAGGGCCCCTGGGGGCGGGGACAAAAAAAAAATGTGCTCTTACGCAAGCCATTCATGTAAGCAACTCGCATACCAAATTTGGTTGAATTCCGGCTAACGGTTTAGGAGGAGATAGCCGGACAGACAGACGGAGGCGATAACAATATCCCCACTTTTCGTTGAAAAACGAGGGGAAAATAAAATGATATTTTTGTTGTTGTAAAGTTTTTCGGCCCGTGGTAGATGTTAAATAATTTTTTTCCAACCGCTAATTTTAATTTTTCTGAGATCTGGCAAGCCAAGGGAAACAACTAGAATTGCTTTTGCACTTAGCGCTTTTGGTAGTTGCGCCCCTTGGCCGTCAACGTGAGAGACAACCAGGGGAACCCGCAAATTCAAAATGGCGTCCTGTTTTGACATTTTAGCAATCACATGTTTTCAGACGCAGATTTTCAGCTGTTCTCGAATGTAAGTTAATTGGTAGACATAGTCCCCTTTGTTTGTTCTGTCACTGAGTAATTCTGAACCTACTTTAATGGTGAAATACGGTCGATAGCATTACTGACAGCCATTAGTGTGGAGTGGAAACGGTATCTCACCAAACTATCACCGCGACTTGTATTGGCATCTCGGCAAAATACCGCGACTTATATCGCGCTCCTACCACATCACGGTTTTCGGGCTATGGACCCCGACGTACTGCGATATATTGGAGCTATACTGTATTATTATTAGCTTTATATGTTGTATTTGATTATCATTTTTTACCTGTTACGTTAGCCTATGGATGAGACAAATAAAGGAATAATAAAAGTTGAATTTTGAATGTCATATTACATTTAATCTATTGTATCATATGAATTATAATTGCGTCATCCATAGTTTACGGTCCGCACCAAACGGGTAGGTATGACTAGGTCTTGCTGCAAAGAACAGATGAAACTAATTCCAAGACTTTTTTTCTTTTTTTTTCTCATTTTTTCTCTTCTTTATATTCATTCTTTTTTCTTTGTCATATTTTCTTTTCTTTATCTTTTTCCATTTAATATCATTGTTAAATTAGCCAACCCAAGAGAAAATTGGTACTTATCATTGAGCAAAGGTTCAGGCGAGCTTGCTCGAAAAAATTAAATACCATCTACGAATTTTAATGGCTTTAAAATTTCACTTCAGTTGAAATATTTTGATTTTTTGCTCAAAACAAAGATTGTGGGTACATGTAAGAGCAACAACAATCTATGTTTTAGAGCAAATATTAGAAAAATGTGCACCCCTGTAAACCCCAGTTTTACATGATAAATGTGGGATGCGAGGGGGTATGGTGAAGTAAGCATAACGGATCAGATCACCTTTTTCTCGTATACCAGCTGTCATTTTTCCTAATTCTAAATAAACATATAGACAGAGACACAGATCGAATGCGCATACGTGCAGGCTGGTCAGCGCCCTTGCTTTCTTGCTATATAAAAATATATTTAGATCAAATTGCTTCCTCTAGTACATGTATATGCGACAAACAAATGGGCAGATCAGAAACACGTCAGCACAGGCTGATCGCAAATTCTAGCTTCTGTACAACAACAAGCACATTGCTAGCGAGAAGAATGTACTTGAGTCGAGTCATGAGAAACCCGTTGTTTGCATATATGAAAACAAAGGCACAGATCAGCTGCGCAGCTGATCAGGGACTTTGTGTTCGCTACATGGATGGTACAATCTCTCTACTTCCTAAATCCGAAATTTCAAAACTCTAGCCTTCTTCTGTGGCTGTATAGCCTGGTTTGTGTTGGGCTAGGTCGGTCGGAACGTGGCACGTTTCTTAGTATGAGAAAAAGCAAACGCGCAGATCAGATACGCAATGGTGCAGGCTGAACAGCGCCTTAGTTTTTATCGCTGCCAAGATAGTATATATCCGAAATATATAATCAAAGTACTGAAAGTACTGAGGAAAGTTGATTTATGAGGTATATTCACCATGATAAAAATGGTAGTGGTAGATTAAACAGTTCTCTAAGTATCTTTTTGACAAGGTTGAAAAAGGAGTTTAACCAGGTTCGACTAAGAAAAAAAATCCTGTTATTGTCCTCGTGACAAATCCTTGTTATTGTCCTCGTGACAATCACTGACCATCTGACTGGCGCCGACCCTGAACAAAATCCAGGTATTGGTTATTGATAGCACCCCTAAGATGTCCAAGCGGAACGTCAGAAGAAAATTCTGGACTGTGCTTGTTTGTTTGTTTGTATGTTTGCTTGTTTTGAGGTTTAACATCCCGTCAACACTGACTAGGTCATTTAGAGACGTTGCTTCCAATTTTGTGAGACTTTTACCCACACTAAAATGAAATGACATAATTATCAAGCCTGTCGCGCAATGAAACCAAATAGGCTTGTGGCATGGACGGTTGGATCAGAGTTCTCACTAGGATTTTGAAAACAGGAGTTTAAGAATCCATCCATGGAAAAAGTTGGATTCAAATTTGAAAAGTTGGAGTCTGACTCTAAAAACGTGTGTCAATTATGGCTAAATTCATACTGCTGTGGAGTGTGACTCCAAAAGACTTTGGGGCTTGAACCCTTATTCTGCTTAACATGACAAACCCTTTTCTTGCAGTGGAGATCCAGATCAGATGGCTTCCATCTAATCAGGATTTACACTGTCACTCAGATTGTGAATTTGAATGGATAAATTACATTAGGCTTCGAAAGTCATGAGTGGACTGGGTAAATTAATTTATTCATCAGGATATGGGTTTAAATTGAGTGTGAGCAGTTAACAGTCGTACAGGCTCTGATCAGGCTGCACCAACAGGACAAGTCTGTTCAGGCCATGCACTACATCCTAGTACATCAAATGGCATATGAAACTTTTGGATTCTTTGATTTGTTACACGACCATGTCCTGGAAATTTTGATTTTAGACCCCCGCTGGCCCTACCCCCCTGGGCCCACCCCTAGGGCAGGATCAAAATTCCGAAAGTGTCATGCACTCCCCAGACCAAAGACCTGTCAGTTCCCAAAGTTTCAAGTTTCTATCTATCACCGTTTAGGAGTTATCCGGTAAGACGGACGGATGGACGTACGGCGAAGACCATTACAATAGCCCCACGTGGAGACGAAAAAAAAAAAACAATAGTGCAGGCCCAGATCAGCTGCCACAGGTGTCTGTTCCGGACCGCCACTATTAGCAGGCAGTTCAACACTTGATAATTAATTTCTTTCATTCAAATAGGCCTAATCAAGGTAACTTGATAATGCGACAAGCTCGAGTCATAATTTTCTTTAATCATAATAAAGACGATTTATACACTATATTATTGCATCCTTTAATTATGCCTCCGACATTTTTTTCAACAAGCAAATTACCGATAATCCAACTATGTATTCAATTATCCGGAAACAAAACAGTCAATTAATGTTAATCAGCCACGAGATTGCTGCATCTTGCAAACCGTAAGATTGACCTGCCAATCTTCTAGCCGTGACGCTCTGATTGGCCGAGAGAGTAATACAGACGACTGTCCTCGCCAGGTAACGCTTGAACAAGCCTGGCGGCGACGATTAACGGTAAACTTTTTATCCGAAAGCGGTAGCTAAATTTGGAGATCAATTGGACACCCGCTGTCATCTTTTGATTTGATTGAGGTCATTTTACACGGGATTACGGACGCGTCAGGCGAAAAAAAATTGGCGTAATTAAGAATCCAAGACAGGAAATATTATGTGTACAAAAGCAAAAACAGGCGTAAAAATACGCCGGATTCGGTGTTTCCGAGAACTCTGTGGATTCGCACCACTTTGACTGGGCAGGCTTAGATCCTCTAAGCCGTTTACCAGTACTCATGTGCGGTCGATTTCAGCTCGGCGTGGAAGTATCTTGCAGTCCGTCTATTTCTTCAAGCCCTGATGGACGGGGGCGGTAGGACTGTGCTCGTGCATTTGGCCATTGGCAAACAGAACCTTCAGAGACGATCGATCCACCAGTTCTCTTAATATATGTTTTTTAGCAATCAATGCAGACTCAGATCAGACGCCAAGTTGTGCTGCGTCTGATCTGGGCCTACAATATTTACATGCCATAAAAAGTGACGCTAGTTATATATGGGCTAATCCAGTTCGGAAACCGAGGGGTGAAAGGGAAGGAACACCTGTGGAATCAAGACCGCCTTGATATAAAAGGATACACCGAGTATCAAAGCTGGAAAAGTCCAGTTCGGCAACTGAGGGGTGAAAGGGAAGGAAAACCTGTGGAATCAAGTCCGCCTTCAGCGCAAATGTTAAGAAATCAATGCGCTGGAAAAGGAAATGAGGCGAGTGCTTAATTTGGACTATTTTATGCAGCGAACGAACAGCGGAAGTGTAGTAACGCGGTCCAGTACCGGAAGTCGAAATGCAATGACATATAAACTTGATACAAGTATCAACTTTCAAAAACAAACTAGTAGTCTACTTTTGCTTAACATCATACATTATGGAAACAACCTTGTACAAAAATCATTTCACCATATCCATGATGCCAAGTATGTACATGTAGCTGTTACTTTCGTAAATTTTTCACACTGACACATTACGCCAACGACTTTGAAAAACGTGACCCTATACCTTAACTTTAAATATAGGCGACGACCAGTAAATACATGTAGCTGTTTCTTTTCATAATTTATGCCATTGGTCCAAAGTAGCATAACTCTTCTAAGGTAAAAAGGTGGAAAAAGTAATATGAATTCTGAAATGACTACGAGACTAGAGATACGGATCCGTATCTCTAGCCACTGCCTTTGTGAAAATATAAAGTACCTTGGTTGAGTTAAAAGTCAAAAATAAGAGTTAAATAGATAAACAGACTATATACACAAAAATCAGAATCTAAAAGCCCTAAATAAAAAAAAATCAAGCTCTAAAAGCCTGAAATCCTGCAAATGCCTGAAAAATATGAGGCCTGCTCACAGTGAAAACTGGCCGAAACGACTAGGGGGAGCAAACGACTAGGGGGAGCGAAACGACTAGGGGGGTAAGGACCAGGGAGGAAACGTCTTGGGGGGGGCGAAACGACTAGGGGAGGAAATGGTTTGGGTGCGAAACGTCCCAGAACCTTAAAAAGTGAGGTCAATGAGAGGTTTCATGGAAGGTTTGATGGTAGCTGAGGTTTGTAAAATAAAAACTTTGACGTAAATGTAGAACTTCGATGTAAATGTTAACAGACAGAAGAAAAATCGGACGCCTATGTCGCCCCCTGCTAAAAGCAGGTGCAACAAAAATTACCTAAATAGTGTTGACTGGGCCGTGAAATTCCAATAGCAGGTTATTCAAAAATTATAAACAGTCTTGTTGTCGTACTACTACCAACATATTTCCAGCTGACAACATCAACCTTCAAAAAGATATTAATGGGCATTTTCTGGCAGAAACAAACAAGATTTCGGTGGCCAATGATGCTAAGGGAGGTAATAAGGCAAAACGGAAAATAAAACGTAGCCAATACTCCGCCACTCACACAACAAGGCAAATGTTACTTAATGTATGTGATGTTTTAAGTACTAGCGGCTTACTATTCGTAAAATCCAATGGTCGTTTTTGTTGATTTTGGGAAGCATACATGTTCGATGCTTTTTTTTTTTTTTATGTCGCTGACGTTTCCTCACCGAAGGTCTTCCACTAGATGGCGTTGATTGCGGGTCTACCTAAACACCGCAAAGACGGGCAAAGTACGCAAAGACTCGCAAAGACGCACAAAAGACGCGCAAAGACACACAAAGACGCACAAAAGACGGACAAAGACAGGCAAAGACACTTAAAGTAGGCAAAGACACATAAAAATAAACTGAAAGACCCCATCCCAGACCCACAAACCCCATAATACATAGTCACCATCATAAAAGACAAAAGTGCGCAAAGACTATGCGGCTGAGATATAAAGGGATAAGCAAAGACACAAAAACAAGCCAAGTTACGCAAAGAACCATATAGAACGCAAAGACATTTCTTTTTTTTTTCTTTTTTTTTTTTTCTCCTATTACTGCTACTCGCTCACATCTGAGCATTACGAGCAGGATTTCCTGGGTGGTAACCAGTACTTTCTGTTTTCTTTTTTGCATTAAAGCAAAAAATAAATAAATACGTAGGCAGATATGAAATAGATATACATAAATAGAAAAAAATCGATTTTTTTTTTAAGTTTGAAATGCACGCAAACACACTCAAAGACGTGTTATTTATAAGAACATGCCACTTCTTTAAGATTACCTAGATGTCTGTGTCATGCACAAAAGGGGGTGAGTCGAAAAACCCAAATCTACCGAAATCCACTGTATTTACCCAAATCCACTGTATTTACCCAAATCCACCTGATAATTACCCATATACACCTATAGCTGGCCTATTTAAAGTCAGTTAAGTTGTTTTTAATGTTTATATGATAGAATATATCACTTAGGACAAATAAATAATCAAATTTAGTAACTTTGATATTTGGGTGGATGATAATTACACAATAACTATTTACCGCACATATCTCACCTCGCTCATGAATATGAATCAATTTTCTGTTGCTGATATGGAAAGGGTTTGAACTCAATGTGTAATTAAACAGGTCTTAAACATTACAAATTTAATTTGATATTTTATTGACGATTAAATAAATAAAATGTCATTTATCCGCGTTATCTTTTTTTTTAAGATACGCACCTACTAGGCAGGTGTAGTGCGACAAAGTACATGTATCTTCAAGTCAGAATACACAGATTGCCTTAGGCTGTCCTATGATCATAGCACGGACATATATCACCATTACCTGTCTATTTATTTCTTTATTTTAGATTATAACCAAGCAAATACGAAAGAAAGAAAGAATGAAAGAAAGAAACAGAAAGAAAGTAAACCTGCCTCATTCTTTTAAGTTCCGCATCCTCGTCAACAATATTGTATGATGGTAGAAAGAAAGAAAGAAAGAAATAAGATGATCGAAAGCATCACGGAAACATGGCTATGTAATTTTGTCCGCTTGGGCCCCACTATGATAAAGTAAAATTTGGGTTCATAGGAACAAACATTAAGTGTGGGTACTCGTTAAAGCGGTCTCATCGAGGCGGTTCTAACGTGTTCCCGCAATCTTTGTTTTGAGAAGAAATATGAAAAAAAAAATTATCGAACAAGAACTGACTTCACGCCCCTGCTTCAAAAACTTTTCCCGATATTGCTTTTGCGCCCCCGCCCATCGGGGTCTTGAGCAATAGATTGGGCTGCACAGTGCTTCCGCGCAGAGCTGAAACCGACCCAACTGGAGTACTGGTAAACAGCTTAGGTCTAAGCCTGCCCGGGAAAAGTGATGCGAGTCGGACCGCTCCTTAAACCCTAGCGGTTACTATGGGCGGTAGGGCTTGAGATGTCATTTCATCTCAATGTCGGGTAAAAGTCCCACAAAATCGGAAGCAACGTCTCCAAAATGACCTTAATAGTGTTGACGGGGACGTAAAACCTCATCTCAAACAATCAAAACTGAAATTGCTGTTGTGAAATCAGAAGTCTCTTGAATTAATATTTGAATTTTGCCGGTTTTTTTTTTTATTATTATTTTCATTCTTTTAATTCCGTAGATTGTAGGTGCCCGTTGGAGCAACCTTGTACAATTTTGATATTTTGGATAATAAAAAACACATTGTAAACCCCACTTTTCTCTTCATATTGTGAGGTAAACACTAAACAGGGCTGCTAGTTGAATTCCATGTAGAAAACACGCCTATACAAATGTATTGAAAAAAGAACCACCAAAATATTTTTCTGATAAAATTCCTGATAGTTTTCTTATTTCTGCTCAAAAATTAGTTAGCGGGGACTCGACAGGCGGTTCTATTGAGTACTTACAATTTATTTTTTAAGCAGAAATAATAAGAATAATGTTTACCCCTGAACACCCCAGTTTAACTGTATAAAAGTTGAGGGTCAAAATTATTTTGGCCTGTTTTCATGATGTGTCTGACTTTTCTAGGCTGTTAAATATTTAAATACGCATTGTCACTTGAACAGTAAGGTCAAAAGCTAAGACATAAAACTAAGATACGTCTATAGTCAAGAAAAGATATATTATAAATATTATTATTAGTAGTAGTAGTAGAAGTAGTATTGGAATTCATTATTATCATTTTATTTATTTATTTGTTTGTTTGTATGTTTTTGTTTGTTTGTTTGTTTGTTTATTTATTTGTAAAGACACACGTTTAAATCATAAATGAATAATGTCCTTCTTTCTATAATATCTTTTTTTATAAAAAGCCTGTTTATTCAGACAAAAACCTTTAGAAAGCTTTAAGTCACGCCCAGTTGTCAAGCGCCGTGTTTATTCGAACAAAAATCCTCGCCAATCAGAACGCTTCATACCCAAAGCAAATGTGTCAACTCACGCCCCGCTGGCACTGCAGGGGCCAATAGATTTGCAGTTTAAGTGAATGTGAATTATCTGTCCCTCTCAATATAATATTTATTATTAATTTTTGATAGCGTCTAAGATGTCCCTCACCCACTCAGCAGCAGCAGCATTTCATATAACCTGAGCATAGGCAGTAAAAGAGAAATCCTGAGCCCCAAATTACTTCCTCGGGCTTGTTTGTACCAGTGACCGATGTGCGGAGGCGATACGCTGTTTTTGCGGCTCATGGGCTTTGCACTAAGGATCGTTTCGCCAAGGTGTCATGCCATCGCGAGACAAGCGCCATTATGATAACTTATCCGTGCGGCATAAGTGCATTTTTCATATCTCCAAAATGGCTACTTGTCTGATGAAAATCCGTGAAATTTTTCTTAAATACGCTCAAAACACAGGTTGTGGATGCTCGTTTGAACCGCCTCATTGAGGTGGTTCTAACGAGTACCGGCAACCTATGTCTTGACGCAGAAATAAGAAAAATGTGTACCCCCGGAAACCCCAGTTTTTTTCATATGAGGTGGAGTTTTTGGTGTCATTTTACAGGCTTTTGCACGTGATGGCGACTGCATTACGAAATCATGCCTATATAAACGCAAAATAAATAAATAAAATAATAATAAAAAAATAATAAAATTCAAAACAAAAAAGAATAAGCAAAACTTATATGCTGAAAAATTGGGAAAGGTCTCCTATGTCTGCTCTAAAATATAGGTTGTGGGTACATGTTAGGGTCGCCTCAGCCAGTTGGTTCTATAACGAACACCCATATTCTACATTTTAGAAAAAATCTGTACTGTAAAAGTCGAATTTAGTGTATAAAAAGGGGCCTCAATGGGAGCGGAATTCGATAGGGTATGTGTTTTTTATCACAGTAACACACCATTATAATTTTGCACACCCATCCACAAAAAATAAAGAAAAAAAAAAAAAAGAACACTTTAATTCTGTAAAACTTGGTTTTACATAGGTGTACATTATTTTTCTTATTTCTTATCAAAACATAGATTTTGGGTAATCGTACCTCCGCGACGAGTCTGTTCTAACAAGTACGCAGAATCTATGTCTAGAACAGAAGCATGAAAAACTCCGTATTTTTGTCGTATTTTTCCCCCTTTCTTTGTGATTGTTGCAGTATCCTCAATATAACTGCTCGAAACATGGATTGTTGTAACTTGTTAGAACCGCCTCGGCGTGGCTGTTCTAAAGAGTACCCACAATGTGTTATTACTGGAAATAGGAAAAATTATCATTACCCATGTAAACACCAGTTTTAATGTATAAAGGTGAGTTTAAGGGGGGTAAAATTATATAGGCATGTTGCGTGTTTTCGTAATGTCAAGTTTAATAGATACATCTTCGCCGATGACTGACTGACAGTAGCAGTTATGCAGACTCCCCAAGATTTAATACGTTTAGACAGAAATGTTATTATACATTTCCAAAAAGTTTCACACATAAAACACATTTGTGTGCATTGCATTTACTCGGCCTGCATATAACTGCTACTGTCTATGGCCCAAGCAGGTAAGTTCCTTTCCTTTTTTTTTTTGAGTCAGGCAAGAATTATTCTCAGAGTGGTGATTCTGACTTGAAGTACCTATTCTTCACCACAAATAATGATGATAATAAATATGGATAGACGCTTATCAATAGTGTCTCGCCCCCGACCATCGGGGCTTGAAAAATAGATAGCGCTACATGATGCTTCCACGCAGAGCTGAAACCGACCGTTTAGAGGCGCTAAGCCTACCCAAAGTGGTGCGAGTCGGACCGTCCATGCATATAAATCCAATTGGTTTAATTGGGCGGCAGGGCTTGAGATATCATTTCGATGTGTCGGGTAAAAGTCCCACAAAATTGGAAGCAACGACTCCAATATTATGGTTGATTTGTGTTTTTTACGGTGGATTTGGGCTTTCGGGGTTTTGAGGAGAAAAATTAAAATGTCGGATTTTTTCTGGAAATTTTCATTTTGGTGGATACAATTTCCAGTATATTAAAAAGGCGTGTTTTCGTAATAGGTTGGTTTGTTGGTTGGTTGGTCCTTTCTTTCTTTCTTCTTTCTTTCTTTCTTTCTTTCTTTCTTTCTTTCTTTCTTTCTTTCTTTCTCTCCTTCCGTCTTTCTTTCGAAAACACACCTATTGAAATTTATGGGCCGAAATATTTTCGTTACAATGGAATTTTCAATTAAAATTTATTATTATTATTATTTTTTTTTAATTTATTTTTTTTTCCATATCGGCTCAGAGCATGGATTTTTGCGGGTTCCGTTTCAGCACAGCTTGGAAGCATTTCAGAGGTGCAGCCCAATCAGTTCCTTTCAGCACCGATTGTGGGGTGGGGGGGGGGGGCTAAAGAATTCCCACAGTCTATGTCTACGATATATGTTTTTTCAGCAGAACTAATAAAAATAATATGTTCCCCAGTAAACCAAAGCCTTTCTTTATAAAAAGTTGGGTTTTTGGCAGAACTAATATAAATAATATGTTCCCCTGTAAACCAAAGCTTTACTTTATAAAAAGTTGTGTTTAATAAGGTCGTATATTCTGCGGTATATTCTGCATGCTGTTTTTCTTTTTCACTCAACCGTGAAACATTCACTTTTCTATTTATTTTTCTTTCCTTTCTTCCTTTCTTAATAAAAATAAATAAATAAATAAATATTTTTTTAGGTTTACAATTATCGAACATTATTTATAATAGACGTGTGTGAACTATGATTATTACAGTGGTAACCCTAGGCAACCAACTGAAAGGTGTTTCGTCACACTACACGCGTTTATCTATTGTGCGTGTTAAATTGTTACACGTTACTAATTTGATTATTTATTTGTCCTAAGTGATATATTCTATCACATAAACATTAAAAACAACTTATATGACTTTAAATGGGCCAAGCTAGAGGTGGATATGGGTAATTATCAGGTGGATTTGGGTGGATTTGGGTAAATACAGTGTATTTGGGTAGATTTGGGTTTTTCGACTCACCGCACAAAAAGGTGATAATTAAAGAAGCTCGTGAAAGCGTTTTTCGCACCTTTTAACATGCGATTCGATAGTCAAAGTGGTTCGAGATTATGCGTGTATCGATTAATCAGCAATTAAAATCAATCGATTGTACAAAACATTGTTAACACCTTTGCTGGTGGTCGTCAGTCAGATGATTAAAGACGCTCGTGCCTAATTTTTTCCATATCTTCTCATATTGCATATTGTTTTAACACGAATTTTATACAAATTGCTGTTAACAACTTTTTTGATGATCGTTAGAGCAATTATCAAAGTAGAAGTAAAACAAAGATCAGGAATTGATACAATTAACTTACTCCACCCATAAAAGACACCAAAGGGAAAGAAATACAAACATTAAGCGACCAGACCATAATGGAAACCTAAACAAAGGAAGGCCATAAGGACAGTTACTTTCCCACAAAATGGCCATATGGCCATCCGAAACCAAAAGACACAAGTGATACACACAGTAAGTAACAGACAACAACATAAATAAATCGCCACAGAAGAGCCGCCTTGGAACGGTCAGTGGAAGATTTCCACTGGGGGGCTTAAATCGATTTTACGTGGCCACAATCCTCGCCCTTACTTCCGTCGCGATTTAGACAAATAATTTGTTCAGTCCGCATGAAGGCCTCCTAACTCATCAGTGCAACATCTCCGTGAACACAAAAATCAAAGAACCACAGAGGTGAGACAACGGTGAGGACTCGACAGCAAGAAACCACTGAAAAGCTGGAGCAAAAGAAAACCAACAGTTAGACTCCGATGAGCCCGACCAGAGACAGAGCATCAGGCACCAACCGACATTATCTCTCTAATTTTCAATAAGCCTTTACGTTGGAGCCGTCATAGAATCTGAGGCCTGACCCACCGGCGTGCAATTAAAGAGGGAAGCAAAGTTGCCAACCGTGATTGGGTTAACTACCATGCATGCAGTCTGTCGTATAATATCCATGTTGTACCCAATCTTTTTATATCGCAGAACGATTTTACGAAATTGGGTGCTGAAGTCATTGCGGTTATATATTTTTCTGAATTTATATACTAAGTCACCATAAAATTCGGGTTCCGATAGACCTTGTTGCAGAAGAGATTTAAGTCCAATATTGAATTTTGAAATTAAATCAGAATGGCGTCTATAAAATTTTGAAAATGCTTTGCGTAGTTTATGGTACCGATAACCCTGATTAAGGAGTTTAGCCGTTAATAATTTATTACGAGTGTTGAAGTCAGTTACATGACTACACACTCTAGCAAATCGAATTAATTGCGAAATATAAACGCCATAGGATGGCGCACGAGGAACATCACCATCCAAAAAAGGAAAATTTACAATCTCAAAATCAAAGTCATCGCGTTTATCATAAATTTTGCACGAAACAAATCCATCTACAATAGATAGATGTAAATCCAAAAACGGGGCCTCGGTATCAGAAGAATTTGCTTTATTTAACTGAAGTTCTAGGGGGTAAATCTGACTGATCAAACCATCAAAATAGGTATTATCAATATTTAATAAATCATCTAAATATCTAGAAGTAGAGCTAAAAGCTTCAATAATTTCAGATTGGTTATCAATGGAAAGCGACAAAACGAAGTCTCTTTCATAACAATACAAGAACAGATCAGCCACAAGAGGTGCGCAATTAGTACCCATCGGAATACCCACAATTTGTCTAAATAACTTAGCACCGAATTTAATATAAATATATAATGTAAAATATTTTTATATCTTCTCATACTGCGCCCTTAAACCCCATATTCTTACAGAAAAATTGGGTTTACCTGGGTATTAATTATTTATTTCTGCTTCAAACATAGATTTGTCTTCAATGATAAATGCATGTTTTCGGTGACAATGCATAACGTTTATTTGTTGAGGGGTGGGGGAGAGAGAAGAGGGGGCATTTTTGTATATTTCTATGTGTCTTTGTGTGTCTTTGGCTGCTTTGGTGTGTCTTTGCCCATCTTTTGTGCGTCTTTGTGTGTGTTTGCGCGCCTTTCAAACGTAAAAAAAAATCGATTTTTTTTTCTATTTAATTATACACATGTAAATTTCATATGTGCCCATATATTTATTCAATTATTGCTTTTGTGCATGTCTTTGTGTTTTATTTAGTGTCTTTGCGTATCTTGGCTTATTTTATGTACCTTTGCTTATCCCTTATATTTCAGCCTTGTGGAGCGCTGTGGTGCAGTGGTAAAGTATCGGACTCGGGATCGAGAGGTACCGGGTTCGATCCCCACGAGCGGCAAGTATAGTTTCCTTGAGCAAGAGACTTTATCCACATTGCGTAGTACTGGTTTCTACCCAGGAAAAGAGGGCCACATGGAAGATTAGTACTAGTTTACTAAATGTGTTACCCTCTATAAATGAGGTCGATTATTATTATTATTAGCCTCATAGGCTTTGCGCTCTTTTATCTTTTATGATGGTGACTATGCATTATGGGGCGTAAATTTACTGGAATTGAGACAATTCACAGACAAGACAACTCACCGGTATTTGGAGACAATTCACCGACACTTTTGTGGAGCGCTTTGTTGCAGTGGTAGTGCATCGGATTTGTGATCGAGAGGTTGCGGGTTCGATCCTCACGCTGACGATATAAACCGTCATTTTAACTTAGTTTCCTTATAGTAGATCTATAGATATTTTCCCTTATATCACGCCACTAAAATCAAATGTGAAAGTTTAATCACGTCAGTCATCCTATGTGGTTGAAGCTGAGGTAATGGCCAAATATGACCGACTCAGTATATGACGATAGATAGATAGATAGATAGATAGATAGATAGATAGATAGATAGATAGATAGATAGATATATAGATAGATGGATGGATGGATGGATGGATGGATGGATGGATGGATGGATGGATGGATAGATAGATAGATAGATAGATAGATAGATAAGATAGATAGATAGATAGATAGATAGATAGATAGATAGATAGATAGATAGATAGATAGATAGATAGATAGATAGATAGATAGATAGATAGATAGATAGATAGATATGTCACAGGGGTGGAAAAAGAACATGGCTCGACCGGGACTCGAACCCAGGGCCTTTTGCATACCGAGCGAACACTCTACCGACTGAGCTACCGAGCCACACGGTCGACCTGCTAACTTCCTCCCCTCCCTAATGAGATTCACCGAATCTCTCCTAATGAGATCCGTCCCGAATCTCTAAGTCCTATCCAGTCCGGCTGCGAGACTTATTTTCATACTCTTTCATGCCCTCAGACGCGGTGCTGGACCCACACTGGCCACCAAATGTCACAGGGGTGGAAAAAGAACATGACTCGACCGGGACTCGAACCCAGGGCCTTTCGCACACCGTGCGAACACTCTACCGACTGAGCTACCGAGCCACATGGTCGACCTGCTACATCACTGGTGATGAGGTTGGCTCTGACTCTGGTTCAGATTTCAGTCAAGTTGACTGGCGTGCTGAACAAACCATTGACAGCACTTTGAACAGAGTCAAGACCATTTTGGCCTCTGGACACAAACCTACCAAGAGACAGATTGCTATTGAAGAGACAGAATGTCAGAAAATCTTAAACGATTGGGGCAGTTTATTTTTCAAAGACGAGGTACTTTACCGTCGTCATTCTTTACATGGTACCTCTGTAAACCAGCTGGTATTGCCTGGGGTTTTCTGGGAGATAGCACTTAATGGTCTGTATGATGAGGCCGGCCATCAAGGCAGAGACCGCACTATGTCCCTGGTAAAATCTCGGTTTTACTGGCCTGGGATGGATGGTGACATTGAAAAGAAAAAGTAGAAGTAAAACAAAGATCAGGAATCGATACAATTAACTTACTCCGCCCATCAAAGACACCAAAGGGAAAGAAACACAAACATTAAGTGACCAGACCATAATGGAAACCTAAACAAAGGAAGGCCATAAGGACAGTCACTTTCCCACAAAATGGCCATATGGCCATCCAAAATAAAAAGACACAAGTGATACACACAGTAAGTAACAAACAACAACATAAATAAACCGCCACAGAAGAACCGCCTTGGAACGGTCGGTGGAAAGATTTCCACTGTGGTTGGGGTGGGGGGCTTAAATCTATTTCACGTGGCCACAATCCTCGCCCTTACTTGTCGCGATTTAGACAAATAATTTGTTAAGTCCGCACGAAGGCCTCCTAACTCATCAATGCAACATCTCCGTGAACACAAACAATCAAAGAACCACAGAGGTGAGACAACGGTGAGGACTGTCCGAAACTGTCCCAGATGCATCCGAAGAAAGTCTCGGGAGCGGGCTCCAGCAAAACTTGTGACTGGAGAGTCCACTTATCCCATGGACTTGGTCTGCATGTATTTTCTGTCTCTTGAGTCATCAGCGGGTGGTTACGAAAACATCTTGGTAATTACAGACCATTTCACCCGCTATGCTCAGGCCATACCAACCAAGAATCAAACGACCAAGACAACAGCAAAAGTCCTCTTCGAAAACTTCATCCGTCACTATTGGTTTCCATCCCGTTTACATACTGACCAGGGCCGCAATTTTGAGAGACAGGTTATTAAAGAGCTGTGTTCCATTGCTAACGTTGACAAGTCTAGGACTACACCCTACCATCCCATGGGTAATGGAATGCCTGAGCGCTTTAACCAGACTCTGCTCAATATGTTGGGTACTTTGGAGGATGACCAGAAGTCCAACTGGAAGTCATACGTTGCGCCCTTGGATCATGCCTACAACTCAACACGTCATGAGACCACTGGATTTTCCCCTCATTATTTAATGTTTGGGCGACACCCTAGTCTGGAGTTTGATGCCTTTCTAGGCATAAATCCAGAAGGTAGGCATGCTAACCAGACAAAGTTTGCAGCCGGTCTGAAAAAGAGGCTCGACTTTGCCTATAAGACAGCCACCAAGGAGGCCCGTCGCCAGGGCAGAAGGCATATGGAAACTTATGACCTCAAAGCTTGGGATGCCCAGCTTTTGCCCGGTGACCGTGTACTGGTGCACAACGTCGGACTGAGAGGAAAGTGCAAGCTGTCAGATAAATGGGAGAAAGATGTGTATTTGGTGGTTGAACAGCCAAATACTGAGGTTCCTGTATACGGGTCGGGTATAGGCCGAGCCGCCGAGCCTACCAAGAATTTTATTTTTAGTCTCTAGGTACAAGTAAGATATATATATTGCTGAATGTGGGATTAAATTATTATAAATTAGATATGTTATAACAACAAGTAGTTTCACTTATCTACATTGCTTATTTATCTTTAAATGACTGTTTTCCGAAACCCAGGGGTATAAAAGCCAAGGCGGCGAAAAAGTATTGACAATAACGAATTTCTTTCAAATTCATTGGTTAAATACTTCTTTTTGGCCTTAGGATATTTGAATTTGATTTGACTTATTATGTGTTTGTGATAAAATCAAATATACTCACCAGAATCACCTTAATTGATGGAATTAAGGGTTAAAGGGTTAAAACTTGAGACGTGAAATCAAGACTGATATAAAAAATCAGCATGATTTGTATGTGAATAACTTGGTAGGTGATGTAAAGGCAAATCCCAGAGACTTCTACAGATATATTAATAGCCAGAAGAAAGACAGGCAAGGCATCCCGCCCCTTAATAAAAGAGGAGGGGACGGGGTTGCTGAATCAGACTCTGAAAGGGCAGAGGAACTAGTTGGTCAATTCAATGATGCGTTTAATAAAACTGAGTTCACGGAGGTTCCATTGACTGGAAGATCGGCCCCATTCATGAATAATATTGTTGTGACAGCTGCAGGAGTGATCAAATTACTTCAAGGCTTAAACCCCAGTAAGGCCTTAGGACCTGATGAGCTTCATCCCAGAGTCCTGAAGGAACTAGCAAATGAGTTGGGTCCAGTTTTCGCACACTTGTTTCAACAGTCTCTTGATACGGGTGAAATCCCCAAAGAATGGCTCTTAGCAAACATTTGTCCACTCTTCAAAAAAGGAGATAGGGCTCTTGCCCGTAATTATCGCCCTGTGTCTCTGACTTGTGTTCTGTGTAAATTGCTGGAACATATAGTCTGCTCAAACATCATGGCCCACTTGGACGAGCATAAACTTTTGTCAGACAGGCAACATGCATTTAGGAAAAGGCACAGTTGTGAAACTCAGCTAAGCACAGTTATTAATGACTGGGCAAAAATCTTGGACAAAGGGGGACAGGTGGACACATTTATTCTGGACTTCGAGAAGGCCTTTGACACCCCTCCTCATGAACTACTTAAATCTAAGTTATTTGGTTATGGAATTGGGGGAAAGACCCTCAAATGGATAGATTCCTTTCTTTGCTACAGAAAACAGCGGGTTGTTGTTAATGGTGAATCTTCGGAGTGGGCTCCAGTTTTGTCTGGAGTCCCGCAAGGGACCGTTCTTGGTCCACTTTTGTTCTCCCTGTACATCAATGATATTTCCACTGACATTGACTCAGAAATAAGACTGTTCGCAGATGACTGTGTTTGTTACCGGGAAATTAGAGATACAGATGACTCATTGAAACTTCAGGCTGACATAGATAGATTAGGATGTTGGGCACGTAAATGGGGCATGAGATTTCAGCCAGCTAAATGCAATATTATGCAGATAACTAGGAAGAGATCTAATAAAGTTGAGGCTTCTTACACCTTAGAGGGAACGGTCCTCGAAAATGTGGACTCCATTAAATACCTTGGAGTGACAATCTCACACAACTTGAGATGGAATACTCATATTAGCAACATGTGTACTAAGGCAAATAGAACGCTTGGTTTCCTGAGGCGAAATCTTCATCAGTGCCCTCAGGATGTAAAAGAGGCAGCATATAAAGGTCTTGTTCGCCCAATCTTGGAATATGGTAGTTGTATCTGGGACCCCAGTGGAGTGGTCCTTAATGATGAAATTGAGAAAGTTCAGAATAGAGCTGCTAGATTTGTAACAGGCAATTACTGCTTTGAAACTGGGAGCATGACTGGAATACTTGGAAAATTAAAATGGGAGTCTCTCAAGAAAAGGAGAAAAGACAGTAGGCTAATCCTTTTATACAAAGGTCTAAAGGGTGCTGCCAGCATTCCAACAGATGACCTTGTTCCCCCAGCTAGACACTGTAGAAATCACCATTCGTTGGCGTTTCAGACCCTTAGCGCAAGAACCGACATTTATAAAGAGTCGTTCTTCCCCAGAACCATTAGAGATTGGAATGCCCTTCCCGATTCGATTATCTCGACAGCTGAAGGTGCTGATGATTGTGTAGCTAAATTTACCTCTTTGGTTAGAGCTAGGGACTAACTTCCCACATCACAGGTCCTGGTGTATGAATGTCATTTGACGTGTCACCAGTAACAATTCTGATTCTGATTCTGATTCTGAATTTCTTATTTTATTTTTGTTTCTATTTTTAGAATTACCTTATTACAGGAAACGACGAAAAGGACCGAAAGGGAGGGCACACAACGACCGAAATGTTCCGAATCGAATGACGATCCATGTTGTTAAGTGACATCAGACCGTTATCCCTGTGGACAAAGTTTGTATTTGCGACATTGTTTCAATGATTGTTCAAGGACTTCAGGGTTTTACGACGTTGATTTGATATCATTAAAACGACACTGGGGTACTTTGTAAGGGAAATAAACAATCTTGTCCACCAAACTTTTTTTTAGAAAAAAAAGTTAAAAAAAAAAATGTTCCCAGGAGGCACTCCACGTTGAATCAAGGTTGAAACAACGTTGATCCAACGTTGTGTGCCTGCAGGGTTCTGTTTTTTTTTCTGCCAGTAGGAGCTCTGTACTGACTGATGTTCAGGAGGACGCGGGTTCGATACCTGCTGAGGTCGGCAGCCTTCTTTCGTGGAGATTTAACCATGAAATATTTTCTTCAGTCATTCACTCCCTTCCACTGATTCAAGGAGGGCAGTTGTCAGTTTTTTCCGAAAGAATGTGCACATTCATTTATAAGGAAACAATGGACCAGGACAACTCGTTCTAATTTTTAATTTCTACACCCATCGCACATCCACAGTAAGCTGTCTGACTGAAGCATATTAATAAGCAATAATAATGCAATAGGTAAGTATAATTAATGTCTAAAACATGATTAAGAAATATGATGAGTTTCATAAAGCTCTATCTTTAGTTCCTACCATTCAGATAGTATATTTAATTTAAATACCCTTATAATTTATCTGACATTGCCGTCCGTTGCGGTTCATTACGACGTGGCCTACATAAAATCACCAAAAATACGATTATTACAGATACTAAAAGGAATTGACTGGAATTATTACAATAAAAGGTTTAGAAAATACTTTTTTGGGATTGTCATGTACATTTTTTCACACATCCATGTCTATTTCATTCAAATTCGATCAAAAAGTACGATAAAAACCGCCTTGGCTTTTATACCCCTAAAAAATTGCAAAATTGCAATAAAACAAAAATTAGGGCACCAAAAAGAACAAAAACTATGCTGAGTATCACATTTGATATAATTAACATTATCATATTAAAATTTACCACTAACATTTCTTCTTCGGTTAGAATTCCGAAATATAAAATCTTCGGATCGGCAATTTTTGACTCGGCGGCTCGGCCCGGCCCGGCGCGGCCTTGGCTTTTATACCCGACCCTGTATACGTTGTAAAATCGGGTCCGATCCGGTAATTGGGTCCGATCCGGTGTTTGTACGTACCGGTGCGGTGACTCGTATATATTTTTGTTCCAATAAGCCTCTGTGTGACATATGATCAAAAAAGATGTGATGCAAAATCTTGAAATCGAAAAAGACTGACACTTGCTCGTTAAGCAATGGTGAAAGAACAGTTTAGAGAAGCAGACGTTGCCAAGAAAATGTACCTTTATGACCTATTTTTTTTCTATAATATTTCTTATATATATTCAATGTATTTCTCATTCGTCCCTGCTGTTCGGCCCATTGCGTTTCGTACTTGTTTGTTTGTTTGATCTGGGGTTTTACGTCCCTGTCAACAGTGTTTAGGTCATTTTGGAGATGTTGCTTCCAATTGTGTGGAACTTTTACCCAACATTGAGGTGAAATGACATCTCAACTCCTGCTGCCCAATGAAACCAGAAGGCTTTAATGCATTGGAAGATCTCAGAATCAGAATTGTTACTGGTGACACATCAAATGAAATTCATACACCTGACTTGCACCACTTTGCCTGGGCAGGCTTAGTTTTTCTAAGCGGTTTACTAGTAATAGTGTGTGGTCAGATTCAGCTCTGCGTGAGTTTCGTACTTGATTTATTTGGTAAAATCAACACATGTACATATAAAATTGAAAAGTACAGATTGATTTAAGTGATATTACACTAATTTAGATTAAATTAAAGACTGAGTAAAAGTTTGTATTGAGAAAATCAAATCCACTGAATTAAATTTAATAGTATTAAATACTAAAATAGCCCAGTGTTATGTAGTGATGTGCGGTATTATCGGTGAATGTAGGACAAAACACCCCCTGCTCATTTTGGCATAGGTGGACAAAACACTCCTCATGTTTTTACAGGGTGGACATAACACCCCCTGCAACTTATGAAAGGGTGGACAAAACCCCCCTCGTAAGTTTTGCAAGGTGGACAAAATCCCCCCTATCATGTGGACAACCCCCCCCCCCCCCCCCCCCAGACAGAATCCTCTGTGTTTATTATTACTATAGAATTCTAGTCCCTTGAGTAATAATCTGCTTGCAGTGGTACAGTAAAAGCAAAATCCCTTCCAAGATATGAACATAAATGTATGCTTATCAACAATATTTTTGTTTCAAAAATGTATGAGGGCATGAAGTATGAAGAAAATAATGGGGCTATTAAGTACTAAATAAACTTTATTGTGAAATTTTTCTTCTACCAGTATGCTAATTGATTGCTATATTCAGTTTGTAATTGTTCAGTTAATTTTCTAAGATGAATTGTGATTGTATAAGTTCCAGATCATTATACTTTTAATTAGCTGATTAGAGCTAAATTACCCAGTTTACTTTGTGCACCATTACCATAATTGCAACTTGATCAAAAATCACTTTAATCTATGATGTTTTTTAATCAGCATCTTTAAATACTTTAATGATCAGTTAATTTTTAAATTTGAAGGGGGATTTTGTCCGAGGGGGGGTTTTGTCCACGTGACAGGGGGGATTTTGTCCACCTTGCAAAACTTACGAGGGGGGTTTTGTCATACATGTGATATTTTCTTGGACCCAAATAGGGAGATTTTGATTTTCAGATAGGGAGATTGGGGTCCAAAATCGGGAGATTTTTCCGCGGTAAAAAGTGATGTTATTTTTGGTTAAAATTTACCTCTGAAGCACTTTTTCACCCATAACATGCCAACACGACAATTGTTGTCTGCTTTGTCATCTGCATTAAAAATCTTTTTTGAAAACAGTGTGGGCCCAGATCAGACTGCAGAGCATTCTGATGACGGTCCACACTGTTTGCCTTTCTGCAAAAAATATGCTATAAAAGCTTGGAAAAAGAAAGCAGCAGACGACAAACTTCCATTTTGTATTTTAATAGAGAGTCAATTTCTCGGAAGAACGATCAAAGAACAAGCACTGACCAATAGATCGGTGTTAAATACCCACCTAGCACCTGGCAGAAAAAAAAACAACGTTCAGAATACCCGCATAGCAAAAAATTACTCATACTCTTACACCCCTTCTCTTATCATCCCCAAAACGTGCCTCGGAACTTAGTCGGAACTAATAAGCATGCATGATTTTTATTGATTTCACTTGGTCATAAAAGATCCATTAAAAACACGGCAAAAATATTTTTTCTCGCAAGCTTAAAATGAAACGGGTTTGAATAGAAAATTTCACCCTGCAAAACTCCGGTTCTGTGTTTATTAATAAATGAAAAACTACATACAGATGCTTAGAAAATACCAGCGTCTGCTCTGCTCTGTTTTTGCGGGAAAAATATTTAGCGCGTTCACCTTTCAAAGGCCAAAAAGTATGCACGAATTCTCATTTGGGCATATTTCTTTCTTCCTTTAAAAACGGCAAAAATATTTTTCTCCGGTTTAAATAGAAAATGTCACTAAGTAATTACCCAGTTCTATGATTAATAATAGAATAACGGTTTACAGACGCGCAGAAAAAAACAGCGTCTGCTTTGCTCTGTTTTGGCGGGAATAATATTTAGCGTCTACACGTGTCAATTACAAAGGGATTAAATAAGCTATAATTGGTATATCTTGATTGACTAGTTTTCACACCTTGTCACATTGTTAATTGTCGGCTTATCAATAAGGCCCGCCTCGGGTGTAAACGGTTTAATAGCGTTGGCAACTTGAGCAAATCGGTGATCAGTTATAAATGTATGCAAACATCACATTTCTTCCTTATTGAATTTCTCGCTTTTTATCACATTGTTTGCGGCTTGTTTGCGGGTTGCATTTTAATAATTGTATTTACCGGTACGTTCTTTTCATATTGCGATATTATACTTGTGCAGGTGTGTATTGCAATTTACCTGCATACCGCCTAGCGTAAATACACTGACAGTTAACCGCATAGGTATTTTACAGTGGTTAACACTAAATTGGTCGGTCGGCGGAAAACTACTATAGGAAAATTGTCGTGTCGGGAGATTAGGGCCGTCGGACGGGAGACCAGGAGATGGGGTTCGAAATTGGGATATCCCGACGAAATCGGGAGATATCACATGTATGGTTTTGTCCACCCTGTCAAAAGTTTCAGGGGGTGTTATGTCCACCCTGTAAAAAACTTGAGGGGGGTTTCGTCCACCTATGCCAAAATGAGCAGGGGGTGTTTTGTCCGGGGGGTGTTTTGTCCGGATTCCATTATCGGTATATCGTGATACAGTTCAGAAAAAAATCAAATCATTCAGAAAAAAATCATATCACAATATGGTCCGCCAATACCATATTTTCTGTTTTCATCCATTTTTCATATTTTCTTTTGTAACTGATCGGTAAATATAGCTCCGTGAAAACAGAATTTAATCGATTCCCCACCTTTATGTATAAGCCGGTCATAGCGTAGGCCGAGCTAGGAATCATAACAAACTTTACTATGGCCAACTACCAACTCATTTAAAATCAAAAGGGTAAAACC
This sequence comes from Lucinisca nassula, assembly GCA_963580285.1. Lineage (NCBI taxonomy): Eukaryota > Metazoa > Mollusca > Bivalvia > Lucinida > Lucinidae > Lucinisca > Lucinisca nassula. The sequence goes on along the minus strand of OY757011.1, from coordinate 159,654,001 downwards.
GATATCAAGCAACATTTCAGGTTGCAAAAGATGAGTCACAAAAAAGGTGACTGAGGCCATCAATCTAATATAACATTTTATGGCATTTTCCTAGTCAACAATTCTGATGACATTTTCAGATTATTATCTTTATTTCACCTCATAACATTGGGACAATTCTAGAAAGAACCTTGGGCTTGGTTTTGTAAGTGCATGAGCAGGAATAGGATAAATGATATATACCCATGCAAACTCCCTTCTTTTTTCCATATATATATGGGTTCTCCAAGTACCAGTGTGTTTGAGATCGCTACATAATATATCGTGATACGCAGTAACCGTATCGCAATATATCGTGATACGAAAACTCTGACAATACCAATCCCTAGTGTTATGACGGATTCAGTGTTTTGACACGTGACTTTGTTTACATTTCACAGCACATGCACCAATTACCTCCCTTGTAAAATACCTCTTTTATCTGGTTGGCAAAACATGACTTGCCGTTTAGCATCAATGAGAATTGCGAATAGTTATCGTGTAATTAAACTCGTTTCTTTTCCACAAAATTAACTGATCCTTGTCATTTAGTGTTTTTGAAGTATTAAATGATATTGAACTAGTCTTTTCTGACATTTTATCGCACATTTTGTTGCCTAAAAAGTGTTATATAACTACCCACAATCATACCAAAACATAGGTGATGCACTTTATTTAACCAATGGAAATAAGATTAAAACATATCCAAATTTATACGAAAAAGAAAGTTTAATTTCCAAAGTGGTTTGTGGCAAACAGTTTGATAGAAGGACGATTTAACAATAGTAATTACAGAAAACAATTCATGCTACATCAACGGTTGAGTATGGAACGGGAAGTTTTTTGCTCACCAGATAAAACAAGGCTAGTGATCTTTGTCCTTGTCTGACGTAGACTTTGGATGTGTCCATTCTCGCGGTGCTAATGACAGGAAAAATAAATTAAATAATACAGAAACATAAACTCCAACAACCGGCCCCCGCCCTTCGGGGCTTGAAGAAATAGATGGGCTGCATGATGCTTCCACGCAGAGCTGAATCCTACCGCTCACAAGTACTGGTAAATCGCTTAGAGGATCTCCAGGCAAAGCGGTGTGAGTCGTTCCGTCAATGCTTATAGCCCCTATTGGTTTCATTGGGCGACAGGGCTTGAGATGTCATTTCATCTCAATGTCCGGTAAAAGTCCCACAAAATTGGAAGTGACATCTCCAAAATGACCTATAAAGTGTTGACAGGGACGTTAAACCATAAATCAAACAAACAAACAAAAACTCCAACAACAATGTTAGACTTTCTTAACTAGTTAACTTGTTTCGTTTCCCGGCAAACAGTATTTTCAGTCTGTCCATGTCCATGTCACCAGTAACAATTCTGATTCTGATAATCTGTCTTAAAATTTTATTTATTTCAGCTGCGTATGGGATTTCTGATGGAGATTGGTACACTGATGTTGTTTTTATTAGCTCACCTAAGCATGAAGTGCTCATTGTGATTGCTTTTTGTCTGTCTTCCATCTGTCTGTCCATCAACACTTTCTACAAGATCTAGAAAACAGTGCCAATTTTAAAATAATTTCACAGGAATACACCTTGGGTGACCATCTATCAAAATTGCTAAAATGGTTCCCCTCCACTAAACAATATGGCCGCCAGAGGTAAAAATAGAAAACCTTTAAACAACTTCTCCTAGGCTAATGGTGCCATTTCAAAATAATTTCACAGGAATGTTCCTCGGATGACCCTCTACCAAAATTGCTAAAATAGATCTGCTCCGCTGAACAAAAAGGCCGGCTGGCCGCCAGAGCTAAAAATAGAAAAACCTTAGAAACACATTTAAACGACATCTTCTTCTAGGCAAATAGTCAGATTTCAAAATAATTTCACGGAAATATTTATTAGTTGACCCTCTTCCTAAATTGCTAAAATGGTTGCGCTCTACTGAACAAAATGGCCACCAGAGCTAAAAATAGAAAAGACCTTTAAACGACATCTCCTAGGCTAATTGTCCGATTTCAAAATAATTTCACAGGAATGTTCCTTGGATGACCTTCTACCAAAATTGCTAAAATAGTTCTGCTCCGCTGAACAAAATGGCCACCAGAGCTAAAAATAGAAAAACCTTAGAAAAACAGTTAAACGACATCTCCTAGGCTAATGGTCTGATTTCAAAATAATTTTGCGGGAATAGTTATTAGGTGACCCTCTACCAAAATTCCTAAAATGGTTCCGCTCTGATGAATAAAATGGCCATCAGAGCTAAAAATAGAAAAAACAACAACTTTAAACAACATCTCCTAGCCTAATGGTCCCGTTTCAAAATAATTTCACAGGAATGTTCCTTTGATGACCCTCTAGCAGAATTGCTAAATGGTTCTGCTCCAATGAACAAAATGGCCACCAGAGCTAAAAATAGAAAAACCTTTATTAGACATCTCCTAGGCTAATGGTCTGATTTCAAAATAATTTCACAGGAATGTTCCTTGGGTGACCCTCTACCAGAATTGCTAAAATGGTTCCACTTGGCTGAATCCACTCGATCTCAGTGAACCATGACAATATCTCAAGCCATTTCGACTTTCAAGGTCAAGGTCACAATGGCTATTTTTAGAAAAACTTTGTCATTGCTCCAGCGCCTACAGTTCTTCACCGATTTCAATATAACTTCACACAAATGTTCCTTATGACAATACCTCGAACGAGTTCGACTTTCAAGGTCAAGGTCACTGTGGCTATTTTTGAAAAACTTTGTCATTGCTCTAGGCTTACATTTTTTTTGGTTTTTGAATTATCTGCCCTTGATTTAGTTCCATATGGTAAACCGTTTCATGAATGGCATTTGGCAGGGGCATCCGTTCCTATGGACACTTTTTCTAGTTGTATATATTTCTGGAGTATGAGAAGATTTTCTAGGGACTAAGATTTAGTTTGAACTAGCCATGGTAAACAAGGTATCCTTATCACACTGGTAAAGGCAAGCGCGCAGGGTAAGGAACAAACACACCGGATAAGGAAATTTTTCCGCTCAGGATAAAAAAGAAAATGGCGGAATGTGTATCACATGTGCAGGTTTGTTGTTGTTCTAGATCTCGTGTTATGGTTACTAATCAATACGGCTGCTCACATTAGCTTCACGGAAGACACATATTATTCACAAATTTATATTCGATGGTCCGAATTCGACAGTGACATCCAGTCAAATGGAGAACCGGACACAGTGGAGCTACTCCACCGCGAAATCTCATTATTTTACATGAAACGCTTTTCTGGGAAGATGGCATGCACTTTTTTGTTGGTTGTAGACATACACATGATAACTCGGATTGTTGCAAGCACGATTTAAGGAAAATTTGATATTAGAAGGCCCACAGTGAGAAATCCTAGTTCAATTTTCAATACAACGCCCACGGGCAAGGAGATGGGTACAACGCATATGATAAGACACAAAATTTTCCGGGGAAAATGGTTGTTGTATGGCTGTAGCACTAGTAAATTTCCATTTCAGATTAGGTTTTCCGATATAAATAATTAGTCCTACATAGGTTAAAGCACCAATTGTGACCTTTAGGAAACGTCCAAAGTTTGTGTGCATTGTCTTGGCATGCACATTGCTGTGGTTCTAGCAATATAATCATCCCCTGTTGGGGATAGATGGATTGGGTTCATCGCGATCATGAATTAGAGAAATGATGTATTTGTCCATGCAGTATTTCTGGTAGAAAATTGTATGCTTGTTCTTTTGGCTGAAAATAAGGTAGATAAATTCGCCAAATTCGTGAGACATACCTATTACATGGTCATTAAAGGGCCTGATATGGTTTGGCTTCTTTTTGACCCTCACTCAAATCCTCTTCAGTGTGCGACGTTTCACTTGCTAACAGGCGTCTTAAACGGAAACATACACAGAAACGAGTTGTTTCGTCTTCAAGTATCTTCAGAATAACTTGACGCTTGATGTGTCTGTATTGAGTTAATAAATTGTGACGAAAATAGTAAGAAAAGTGTGATAAAAGTATACCCCTTCGAACGAAAAAGACAAAAGAAAGTACCCTTAGAAATCCGGTTTCAATTTGCGCATTAATATATCAGGTAGCACTGCTCATCGTTTGTACACTGAGTCGTATCTTGTTACCCCACCCACTTGCGTAATCATGGAGATATACGAAAAATGAAAAAATTACAGAATCAAAATAAAACAGGTATCAAATTATTCCTTGGTTTCTAACTCAGAAAATAAGTAATAACAACATATATTTAGCTTTACTATGAACGGAGTTATGGCAATTTTATGTTGACATTTCTGATAATGACCAAAAATTAATTTATGAAAAAATAAACACAGAGTTCGGAGTTCATTTTTAGCTCACCAGAGCCGAAGTCTCCGGGGGAGCTTATAGGATCGGCAGTTGTCCGTCGTCTGTGTCTGCGTCTGCGTCTGGTGACGTCAACACTTTTAAACGACATCTCCTCTGAAGCCGATTGGACCCAAATTTCATCTGTAGCATCCTTGGATTGGGGGATTGAAAGTTTGTGTTTTTTTATGATATAGGGCTCATTAGTTTGGTTGCTATGGCAACTTAGAGTTTCCTTAGACTTATAATGGGGAAAATTTAAAAATGGCATTTACTGCTAAGCCGCTGCAGATATTTTGACAAAACTTTCATAAAAATATTCCTTAGGCAATCTACTATCTGCTATTATTATTTTAGGCCTACTGCTCATTTGTATTGGTTGCCATGGAAACCAAGTTGAAAAGAAATAGAAAAAAAATACATAAAAAATCATCTCAGAAACCGTATGCTCTATGAGGCTGAGAGTTTATGAAAATATTCACCATATTTGCCTTTACAGGTTTTGTGTTTTTTATGAAATTCTGCTCTTTAGTTTGGTTGCTATGGCAACTTAGATTTTCCATAGATTTATAATGGGGAAAATTGAAAAATGGCATTAACTACAATGCCTTTGCAGATATTTTGACCAAACTTCCATAGAAATGTTCCTTTAGTAAACTTCTCTCTATGCTTTTATGTCAACCTGGGGCACCAGTAGGTTGTGCCGGGGCCATTCCCTGCCCCCAGTACTTCATAAAATGCCTTATATCTCAGATAACTTACAGATCCCCACCCCTAAACCATATATATTCTTGTTCCTTATGATAAGGTGCATTAAGTGACACCAACCTGGGGATCCCCCCGGATGTGCCGGGGACATGCCCCACCCTCTCCACTTCATAAAATGCCATTTATCTCAGAAACCATTCAGATCCCCACCCGTAAAGCGTATATATTCTTGTCTCTTATAAGACGCACTCAGTGACACCAACCTGGGGGTCCCCCAGGATGTGCCTGGGCCATGCCCCACCCCCCTCCATTTCACAGCAGGTCCAATATTCGAGAAACCTAACAGATCCAAACCCCTAAATGAAATATATTCTTGTTTCTTATGATAAGTTGCATTCAGTGACACCAACCTGGGGGACACCCGGGATGTGCCGGGGACATGCCCAACCCCCTTCACTTCATAAAAGGTTGGCCCCCGCAGAGCTGAATCCGGCCCGCACATTAGTACTGGTAAACCGCTTAGAGGATCTAAGCCTGTCCAGGAACCGCAGTGCGAGGCGGACCGTCCATGCTAATAAACCCTATTGGTTTCATTGGGCGACAGGGCTGGAGATGTCATTTCATCTCAATGTCGGGTAAAAGTCCCACAAAATTGGAAGCAACGTCCCCGAAATGACCTTTACAGTGTTGATTGGGACGTTAAACCTCAAATCAAACAAACAAACAAAACTTAAAAAAAAGGCCAAATATTCCAAATCGTTACAAATCCCCACCCCTAAACCATATGTATTCTTGTTCCTTATGATAAGAAGCATTAAGTGACACCAACCTTGGGGTCCCCCCAGATGTACCGGGGACATGCCCCACCCCCTCCACTTCATAAAATGCCATTTATCTCAGAAACCATTCAGATCTCCACCCCTAAACCATATATATTCTTGTTCCTTATGATAAGACGCAAAGCTGAGGGTCCCCCGGGATGTGCCGGGGTCATGCCCTACCCCCTCCACTTCATAAAAGGCCAAATATTCCAGAAACCTTTCAGATCCCCACCCCTAAACCATATATATTCTTGTTCCTTGTGATAAGACACATTCAGTGACACCAACATAGGGTTCCCCCAGGGCTCGCCCAGGCCATGCTCCATTCTTCAACTTCACAAAAGACCATATATCTGAGAAACTGTTCAGAGCCCTACCCATAAGCCATATACATTTGTATATTCTTGTTCCTTATGATAAGATGCAATCAGTGACACCAGCATGGGGTCCCCCTTGCAGTGGTGCCACGGGCCATGCCCCACCCCTTTACTTAATCAAAAGCCATATATCTCATAAACCGGTCAGATCCCCATCACCTTAATCATATATATTCTTGTTCCTTATGATAAGACCCCACTTCATAATAGGCCATACATCTCAGAAACTATTCAAATCCCCACCACATAATCACATATATTCTTGTTCATTGTTATTAGACACATTCAGTCAACCTATCTTGTGGGGTCTGCAGGGGCCATTTCTCTCCCATCCACTTCATAAAAGGGCCTCATATCTCAGAAACTGTTCAGCATTAGGTTGCAACAATCTTGGGCTTTTCTGGAATCCACCATGCCCGAATCCCTCCACTGCTTAAAAGGCCTTACATCTCAGGAGCCATACATATCCCACCGCTAAACCATATATGTCTCTGTTCTTTTTTATAAGACACATTTAGTGACACCAACCAGGGCTCCATTGGGTTCAAGCCCCACCCTCTCTACTATATAAAACACCTAATATTTTTTCAGATACAGTCCACATGAGTGCTCATTTGGGAATTGGGAGACTTTATAATTGGTAGATTAAAATCATACCATGTTAAAACACATGTCTGCCATTTGGCAATGCCCATCTGAGCTCCGGTTTATGAAATTTGGCTCTTTGGTTTGTTTGCTATGGCAAGTTAAGAGTTTCCATGGACTTATAATGGGGAAAATTGAAAAATGACATTAAATTTTATGCCTTTCAAGATATTTTGTCAAACTTACATAGAAATGTTTCTTTAATAATGTTCTTTTAGGCCTATTGGTTGCCACAGATGGGAAATTGTCAGTTGTCATCTGTTGTCCTGCAACAACACATTCAAGCGACATCAGACCTCTGAAGCCACTAGGCTGATTGGGTCCAAATTTTATCTGTTGCATCCTTGGGCGCAGTGCATCCATGGTTAATTGAAATACTTTGCTGCCAGTTGGCAGTGCCCCCTGAGCTCTGGTGAGCATAGTGGCCCATGGGCCTCTTGTTTATATATTTTCACCACATGTTAACATATCAAAACTGTATATGTATACAAAATATAAAATATGTACAGGCAAGGCTGGGCTATTATATTTTGAAAGCCATAAAGGTGACAAATTTTGCAATTTTGGTCAAAATCAGCTGGGGGTAGGGGTAAAGTCATGGTAAAAACATACCTTATTTGTGAATGACCAAACATTTTATTGATTTGTTTTTCTTTGAAGCTGTATCTTTTCATATAACTTCCTTTGGCTATCAATCACCATACAACATGTATGAAACAAATATTCGGGGGGGGGGGGGGGGGGGTGCAGATATAATTGGAGATCTTAACAGGCCCTTTGTACGCAGTTCGTCGTCGGATATAAGGCAAATATTGTTTGTTTGATTTGAGGTTTAACGTCCCCGTCAACACTGTAAAGGTCATTTTGGAGACGTTGCTTCCAATTTTGTGGGATTTTACCCGACACTGAGATGAAACGCCATCGCAAGCCCTGCCGCCCAATGAAACCAATAGGGTTTATAAGCATGGGCGGGTCGACTCGCACCGCTTTGCCTGGGCAGGCTTAGATCCTCTAAGCAGTTTACCAGTACTCGTGTGTGGGTCGGTTTCAGCTCTGCGTGGAAGCATCATGCAGCCCATCTATTTCTTAAGCCCCGATGGGCGAGGCAAAAATTAAAGTCTGACATGTATTGGTAACTGAATGATTATTCCAGACTCGGTAGCTCAGTAGGATTCGCGTCTGCTGGTGATCAGGAGGACGCGGGTTCGACACCTGCCGGGGTCGGCAACATTCTTTCGTGTAGATTGATCATGAAACCTTTTCTACGGCCATTCTCTCCCTTCCGCTGATTCAAGAAGGGCAGTTGTCAATTTCTGGCGAAAGAATGTACAGTGTACTGGTTTACCGCTTACGTATAAGCCTGCCCAGGAAAAGTGTGGATCGGTAAACTGACCGGATCAAAATGACCTAAAATAGTGTTGACAGTGCCGTTAAACTCTAAAACAAACAAACAAACCAAGAGGCATTAATGAAAACAAACCCAAAACATTTAAATGTCAATTTGCATAGGACATTATATTAGCCTTGCCAAGTTGTCCTACCCAATATATTTTTACGGACCACATTCTCCTTGGCCGAATTCTCCTAGGTCAAATCGTCCGGGCCAAATCGTCCTAGATTCATAGTGTATGTGTATGTGTGTGGGGTGGGGGGGGGGGGGGGGTACATTGCTAGAACAAGAGCAATGCACATGCCAAGACAATGCATAAAAACTTTGAACGTTTCCTAAAGATCACAATTGGTGCTTTAAACTATGTAGGACTAATTATTAATATCGGAAAGCCTAATCTGAGATGGAAATTTCCTAGTGCTACGACCATACAACAACCATTTTCCCCGGAAAATTTTGTGTCTTATCATATGCGTTGTACCCATTTCCTTGCCCGTGGGCGTTGTATTGAAAATTGAACTAGGATTTCTCACTGCCTGCCTTCTAATTTCAAATTTTCCTTAAATCGTATTTGCAACAGTCCGATTTATCATGTGTATGTCTACAACCAACAAAAAAGTGCATGCCATGTTTCCAGAAGAGCGTTTCATGTAAAATAATGAGATTTCGCGGTGGAGTAGCTCCACTGTGTCCGGTTCTCCGTTTGACTGGATGTAACTGCCGAATTTGGACCATCGAAAATAAATTTGTGAATAATATGTGTCTTCCGTGAAGCTAATGTGAGCAGCCGTATTGATTAGTAACCATAACACGAGATCTGGAACAACAACAAACCTGCACATGTGATACCCATTCCGCCATTTTCTTTTTTATCCTGATCGGAAAAATTTCCTTATCCGGTGTGTTTGTTCCTTACCCTGCGCGCTTGCCTTTACCAGTGTGCTTATTTGTTGTTACCAAAGTTTCTTTGTATATATACTTGTACACTCCTTATATACTGGTTGTTGTTTTGTAGAAGCCATGTGACCTTTGGATTGATGAATTCTGACCAGATGGGCCAGTATGCTCATCTACAAGTGGTCAGTAAAAACCTGTACACTCAAGATGGGAACAGGAAGCCAGTCCCATATGGAGCCCTGGATCACAGAATGGTATGCCAATTTTTAGTTTAACATGTACCTGAGCACTAAGTGTTCAGGATGAGCTATTGTGATAGGCCTCTGTCCATCGTCCATCCGTCCATGTCAACTTTCGCTTTCAACTGCTGGAGAGATTTTGAAATAATTTCATAATAATGTTCCTAAGGTGACCCTCTACCAAAATTGCTCAAACTGTTCCACTCGGATGAACCAGATGGCCACCAGAGCTAAGAGCTAAATTAGTAAAACCTTTAAACAACTCATCGGAGTCTAACTGTTGGTTTTCTTTTGCTCCAGCATTTCAGTGGTTTCTTGCTGTCGAGTCCTCACCGTTGTCTCACCTCTGTGGTTCTTTGATTTCTGTGTTCACGGAGATGTTGCACTGATGAGTTAGGAGGCCTTCATGCGGACTGAACTAATTATTTGTCTAAATCGCGACGGAAGTAAGGGCGAGGATTGTGGCCACGTAAAATCGATTTAAGCCCCCCAGTGGAAATCTTCCACTGACCGTTCCAAGGCGGCTCTTCTGTGGCGATTTATTTATGTTGTTGTTTGTTACTTACTGTGTGTATCACTTGTGTCTTTTAATTTTGGATGGCCATATGGCCATTTTGTGGGAAAGTAACTGTCCATATGGCCTTCCTTTGTTTAGGTTTCCATTATGGTCTGGTCGCTTAATGTTTGTATTTCTTTCCCTTTGGTGTCTTTTATGGATGGAGTAAGTTAATTGTATCAATTCCTGATCTTTGTTTTACTTCTACTTTGTCCTCCTTAACTAGTGGATGGATTTTGAAATAATTTCACAGGAATGGTCTGCTAATATTGCTCAAACTGTTCTGCTTGGATGAATAAGATGGCCTCCAGAGCTAAAAACTGTAAAATGTTTAAAACGACGTCTTCCTTAACTGATGGGTGAATTTTGAAATAATGTCACAGGAAGGTTTCTTGTGTTACCCTCCACAAAAATCATTCAAACCATTATTCTCCTCCTGAACTTGTGGATCAAGGGCTGACAAATCCATTTCCTGGCCACCCGGGACAAGTCTGAAATTGTGCTAGCCTGCTAGGCAGGTGCACTTTGACCATACAACACTCGGGTTGGAAAGTGCAAAAACAATGTCTACAACTGTCAATCTTTTGAGTCCTAAAATACAGTAAAACTGGACCAGTAAGTAAATCACAATAATTGCTGCACTGGCCCACTTTGTCAGCGATTCAGAGACAAACCATCTGTGTATTTATAATGGTTCAATTATGACACTTTTTAGCTCACCAGAGCCGAAGGCCCCGGGGGAGCTTATAGGATAGGCAGTTGTTCGTCGTCGTCTGTGTCCTCTGCGTCTGGGTCGTCGCCTCCGGCGTCAACACTTTCAAACGACATCTCCTCTGAAACCACTGGGCTGATTGGGCCAAAATTTTATATGTAGCATCCTTGGGCTGGGGGATTGAAAGTTTATGTTTTTTATGAAAATCGACTTATTAGTTTGGTTGCTATGGCAACTTGTAGTTTCCATAGACTTATAATGGGGAAAATTGAAAAATGACATTTACTTCCAAGCCTTTGCAGATATTTTGACAAAACTTTTATAGTAATATTCCTTGTGTGAACTTCTTATAGCCATATGCTTTTATGCCAACCTGGGAGTCCCCAAGGGTGTGCTGGTGCCATGCCCCACCCCCTCCAGTGCATAAAAGGCTATATATCTCAGAAACCATTCAGATCCCTACCCCTAAAGTATATATATTCTTGTTTCTTATGATAAGACTCATTCTTTGACACCAACCTGGGGGTCCCCTGGGATGTGCTGGGGCCATGCCCAACCCCCTTCACTTCGTAAATGGCCCAATATCTCAGAAACCGTTCAGATCCCCACCCCTATATATATATTCTTGTTCCACATGATAAGACGCATTCAGTGACACGAACCTGGGGGTCCCCTGGGATGTGCCAGGGCCATGCTCCACCCCTCCACTTCGTAAAAGGCCCAGTATCTCACAAACCGTTCAGATCCCCACCCCTAAACCATATAAATTCTTGTTCCTTATGATAAGACTCATTCAGTGATACCAACCTAAGGGTCTCCCGGGCCACACAGGGGCTATGCCCCACCCCTCTTTTAAAAGGCCCAATATCTCAGAAACCATTCTGATCCCCACCCCTAAACCATATATATTCTTAATCTTTATGATAAGACACATTCAGTGATACCAAACTTGGGGTCTCTCCGGGTGCGCTGGTGCCATGCCCCACCCTTCCACTTCATAAAATGCCATATATCTCAGAAACCATTCATATCCCCACCCCTAAATTATATATATTCTTGTTTCTTATGATAAGACGCATTTAGTGACACCAATCTGAGGGTCCCCTAGGATGTGCCGGGGCCATGCCCCACCCCTCCACTTCCTAAAAGGCCCAATATCGCAGAAACCGTTCAGATCCCCACCCCTTAACCATATAAATTCTTGTTCCTTATGATAAGACTCATTCAGTGATACAAACCTAAGGGTCTCCCAGGCCACACAGGGGCTATGCCCCACCCCTCCACTTCATAAAAGGCGATATATCTCAGAAACCATTCAGATTCCCACCCCAAAACCATATATATTCTTGTTTCTTATGATAAGACGCATTCATTGACACCAATCTGGGGGTCCCCTGGGATGTGCCCGAGCCATGCCCAACCCCCTCCACTTCGTAAAAGGCCCAATATCTCAGAGTGAGTGAGTGAGTGAGATTTAGTTTAATGTCCCACCAACAGCTAAGGTCATACGGAGACGGGACCTCGGTTTAAAGACTCATCCGAAAGTCTGGAGAAGCCCGGGATCGATCCTGCGATCCCTGGTTTACAAGGGGAGTAGCGTAACCACTGCACCACGAAGGCTTCCTAAACCCAATATCTCAGAAACCATTCAGATCCCCCACCCCTAAACCATATAACTCTTGTTCCTAAGTATGATAAGACACATTCAGTGATACCAACCTAGGGGTTTCTTTGGGTGTGCTGGGGCAGTGCCCCACCTTTCCACTTCATAAAATGCCATATATTTCAGAAACTGTTCAGATCCCAACCCCTGAAATATGTATATATGTGTTCCCTATAATAAGACTCATTCACTCACATCAACCTGGGGTCTCTATGTGCTAGGGCAACATGCTGATGCCATTGCCCACCCCCCACTTCATAAAAGGCCCTATATCTCAGACACCATTAAGATCCCCGCCTCATAGTCATATATATTCTTGTTCCTTATGATTAGACACATTCAGTCACACCAACTTGGTGGTCCATAGGGGCCATTCCTCTCCTTTTCATTTCATAAGAGTCCTCTTCATTTTCGGCCCCCGCCCATCGGGGCTTGAAGAAATATATGGGCTGCATGGTGCTTCCATGCAGAGCTGAATCTGACCCGCACACGAGGGTAGGCTGAAAAATTCTGAGCCTGACCAAGAAGCAGGCATCGAACAGCCATGAAATTTTGTATTCATTAAATCCAAACCTTTATTACTTGATTTGACTCAAATGAGTTCAAGTTTACCTGCAGTAACGTTGAAATTCTAGACTTTGAAAAGTAATACTAGCACGTTTTTGAGAAAATGGACAAAATCTGGCATCGTGGTATCATCAAGTAACGCAATAAAAAGGGGTTAGCTCCAAAGGACATTCATGCCGATATGGTTGCTACATTAGGTGATGATGCTCCTTCATATGCAACAGTAAAAAGGTGGGCAGCAAATTTTAAGATGGGCAAGGACAACCTTGAAGATGATGACCGGTGTGGACGACCCACAACGGCAACAGCTGAGGAAACCATCAGCCAAGTGCACAGGGCCGTGATGGATAACAGGCGTTTAACTGTGAATCAGTTAGCTAACACTGTTGGCATCTCCCGTTAACAAGTAGAGAACATTTTACACAGTGAATTAGGAATGTCGAAGGTTTCCGCTAGATGGGTGCCACGGCTTTTGGCGCCTGACCAAAAGTTGACCAGACTGAACCTGTCACAAGTCAGCTTGGCTATTTTTGAAGCAGACCAAGATAGTTTTCTTGACCGTTTTGTCACTCAGGATGAGTGTTGGGTTCATCACTTTGAGCCAGAGACCAAAAGATAATCCATGCAATGGAAACACCCTGGCTCACCCCCTCCAAAAAAGGCAAAGGTCGTCTCCTCTGCAGGGAAGGTGATGGCATCAGTGTTCTGGGATGCCAAGGGTATAATATTCATAGATTACCTTCAAAAGGGCAGAACAATTAATGGGGAGTATTATGCAGATCTGCTAAAACAATTGCGAAAGCAATTAAGGCTAAACGACCCGAAAAATTGACAAAAGGGGTCTTGTTCCATCAGGACAATGTGCCTGCTCATAAATCCGTTGTCGCAATGGCTGCTGTGCAAGACTGTGGCTTCACACTTGTCGATCACCCTCCGTATTCACCTGATCTAGCTCCATCAGATTATTTCCTGTTTCCAAACATGAAAAAGCACTTGGCTGGGCAGCATTATCGGTCAGACGAGGAGGTGATAGCTGCTGTGGAGGAGTTTTTCAGGGACCAAGATGAGACCTTCTTTACCACTGGGATCCAAGGACTCCAGCATTGCTGAAGGAAGTGTGTGAGCAGGAAGGGAGACTATATTGAAAAATAAGGCACTTTCAGCATGTACAAACCATTGGATCTTGGTCAGGCTCAGAACTTTTCAGCCTACCCTCGTAGGTCATTTTGGAGAAGTTGCTTCCAATTTTGTGGGACTTTTACCCGACATTGAGATGAAATGACATCTCAAGCCCTGTCGCGCTATGAAACCAATATGGTTTATAAGCATGGACGGTCCGACTTGCACAGCTTTGCCTGGGCATGCTTAGATCCACAAAGCGGTTTACCAGTACTCGTGTGTGGTCGGTTTCAGCATTGCGTGGAAGCATCAAGCAGCCCATCTATTTATTTAAGCCCCGATGGGCGGGGGGCCAATACAGCTACTGATTTTGAAATAATTTCACAGAAGTGTGCTTTGGGTCACTGTCAAACAAAATTTCTCAAGCCCTTCACTCCACCTTATATTACCTACCATTTCATTTGTACTGTTTAGGTCAGGTGATCAATCCAGAACCAGCATGGCCCTCTTGTTTTATTTGCATACATTAAAACTTAGAGCACCAAGGAAAGTTGTAAGGCAGATGGCTTCAAATTTCTTTTCTTATTTTTCAAATAAATTAATATAATCAGGCAACATTTCATGAGAATGGTCTGTCAGAAGACATGTCTTTTGGAATGTCGAGCCTGATTTTTGTCTGAAAACATGTTGTTTTCTTACTTTTTAGAGAAAATCAGAATGTGAATAGTCTGTCAGCTGTTAGATAGTACGGGTTAGAACAGTTAACCCTTGTCCTGCTGAATATTTTAATCTTCCTCACCCTCTACCGATTATCAGCCAATCAGATTGATTGATGCAAATTATTGCAACAAATTCACAATCTGAATGACAAACAATGTAGATCCTGATCAGATGGCTTCTTCAGAAGCCATCTGATCTGGATCTGCATTGTTTGAAAAATAAGACATATCCGGGCTCAGCAGGACAAGGGTTAACATTTTTGTCCAGCGACCAAATAGGTTCGGGGGATATAGCGATCAGCCTGGCGTCCGTCCGTCTGTCCTTCCGAGCGCATCCGTGGGCACATGTTGGGTAGACATAAGTTGGGTACCGTCAGTGCATCCGTCCGTCCGTCCGTAGATGCAACCTTGTGATGGCCCTAACTCCTATACCCTTTGAGATTCATTGATGGTTCTTGGCACAATTGTTCACAAGGCTGAGACGGCGTGTCATGCGCAAGAACCAGAACTCTGGATTGCATACTTTTTGAGTTATCTCCCCTTTTAATAAAATAGAATGACTACTTTGTGATGGCCATAACTCCAGTACCCTTTGAGGTATGTTGATGGTACCTGGCACAGTTGTTCACAAGGCTGAGACGGCGTGTCATGCACAAGAACCACAACTCTGGTTGTCATGGTTTTTGAGTTATCTCCCCTTCCAATAAAATTGAGTGACTACCTTGTGATGGCCATAGCTCCAATACTCTTTAAGATATATTGATGATACCTGACACAGTTGTTCACAAGACCGAGACCATGTGTCATGCACAAGAACAACAACTCTGGGTGCCATGGTTTTTGAGTTATCTCCCCTGACAATATAACCTTGGGATGGCCATAACTCCAAAACCTTACAGATCCCCACCCCTAAACCTTATATATTATTGTTCTGTATGATAAGACACATTCATTGCCACCAATCTGGCCCCCCCCCCCCCCCCCCCCCCCCGGATGCGCTGGGGCCTTGCCCCACCCCCTCCACTTCATTAAAGGCCATATATCTTGGAAACGGTACAGATCCCCACCCCTAAACCATATACAGTCCAACCTGTATTAAGCAAGCACCTAAGGGATAATCAAAATGTGCTTGCTTAAGACAGGTGCTTGCTTAATACAGGTGAATTTTAATGCATTTGCCTTTTTTGGGAACTAACTGCATGCTTGCTTAAGACAGGTTGCTTGCTTAATAGTGGGTGGCCACTATGACAGGTTTGACTGTATATTCTTGTTCCTTATGAGAAGACACATTCAGTTACACTAACCTGGGGGCCCCGGGATGCGCCGGGGCCATGCCCCACCACCTCCACATCATAAAAGGCCATATATCTCAGAAACCGTTTAGACCCCCACCCCTAAACCATATATATTTTTGTTCTTTATGATAAGATGCATTCATTGACACCAACCTATGGGCCCCCGGGATGCGCCCGGGCCTTGCCCCACCCCCTCCACTTCATAAAAGGCCCAATATCTTGGAAACCTTACCCCTAAACCATATATATTATTGTTCCTTACGATAAGACACATTCAATGACACCAACCTGGAGGCCCCCTGGGATGGGTCAGGGCCCTGCCCCACCCCCTCCACTTCATAAAAGGCCATATATCTGAGAAACCATTCAGATCCCCAACTCAAAACCATATATATTCTTGTTTCTTATGATAAGACGCATTCAGTGATACCAACCTAGGGTTCCCCCGGGATGCGCCATTGCCCCACCCCTCCACTTCATAAAAGGCAATATATCTCAGCAACCTTTCATATCCCCACCCGAAAACCATATATATTCTTGTTTCTTATGATAAGACGCATTCAGTTACACCAACCTGGGGGTCCTCTGGGATGTGCCCGGGCCATGTCTTACCCCCTCCACTCCATTAAAGGCCCCAAATTCTCAGAAACCGTTCAGATCCCCATCCCTTATCCATATATATTCTTGTTCTTTATGATAAGACGCATTCAATGATACCAACCTAGGGATCTTCAGGGGTGTGCTGGGGCCATGCCCTACCCTGCCACTTCATAAAAGGCGATAAATCTCAGAAACCTATCAGATTCCCACCCCTAAACCATATATACATTCTTGTTTTTTATGATAAAACGCATTCAGAGACACCAACCTGGGGGTCTCTTGGGATGTGCCCGGGCCATTCCCCATCCCCTCCACTTCATAAAAGGCCCAATATGTCAGAAACTGTTAAGATCCCCGCCCCCCACCCATAAACCATATATTTTCTTGTTCCTTATGATAAGATGCATTATATAATATCAAATTGGGCTCTGTTGGGTCATCTCCCACCCCTCCACTTCATAAAAGGCCTAATATTTCAGATACAGAGTCCTCATGAAATGGGGGTTCATTTGGGAGACTTTATAATCAATAAATTAAAACCATACATGGCTGCCAGTGGGCAGTGCCTGCCTGAGCTCTGGTTAACCCATTGTATTAGGGGAAACCCTTAAACGGGTACCTTGGCAAAAAGTGCAAGCCCAGATCAGACGCCACTGATCGCGGTGTCTGATCAGGCCTACACTATTTGCTAACAGAATTTCCCATCAAAAATAGAATAAAACCAAAAAAAAAAAAAAAAAAATAGGCCTGAGACCCCTTTTATAGCAAATGGACTTGTCCAACCTATAGCAATGGAAGAGTCCACTAGCATACAGTGGGTTAAGCTTGTTACGTTAGTGATGCTTTGATCAGCTGGGTCAAGTTTTACAGCTGTGAAAAATAGCATTATATCATATGGGTGACTTTTCCTAATGTTTTGTTTGGTGTAATTTCTAACAGGGAACCAGTCAGAAGGACAGTTAACATTTTTAAGCTTGTTTAGTTAGTGATGCTTCGAACAACTAGACCCAGTTATATAGCCGTGAAAAATAGAATTACAGTAAAATTCTGCTATTAAGACCACCTAAAATTAAGACTAATTCTGCTATAAAAAGCTTTTTAGTAGGCTGCAGTTATTCTTTCGTCATGTTTCTGCACAATCTCCTCAGGTCAGGGACCACCACTGGGACTGTTCAAAAGTGGTCTTTAAGACCACTTTTGAACAGTCCCAAAGATGGTCTTAATGTATATCATATAGGTGGTTTATCGTAACATTGTGTTTGGTGTAATTTCTAACAGGGAACGAGTCAGAAGGACAACAACTGTGAGACGTGTGGCAAGTCTTTGGCTGACTGTCTTGGCCATTATGGGTTTATTGACTTGGAGCTCCCCTGTTTCCACATTGGCTATTTCCGCACCACAATTACGCTGCTACAGATGATCTGTAAGGTATGTAAATTAAACATTGTGGTACCAATGTCAAAATATAGTCTTGTCCTGCTGAGCATGACGACTCATACCTTTGCCAATAGTGTAGATCCAGATCAGATGGCTTCAGGATCTACAGTGTTTCAGAAGCCATTTGATCAGGAGCTACACTGTATGTCAGTTAGTTTGTGCATTGAAGGAATACTTTATTTCTAGTAATTTGGTTGGTTGATAGTCAGAAATGGATGTGGCAAAGTAATTTATTCAACAAGGATTACCATATTGATCCTAAGTATTGGGACAGATAGGTCTAAGCAAACAGTGCAGACCCACTGCTCCTTCAGTCTGATCTGGGTCTGCACTGTTTGCAGGGGTGTAAAATTCCACTCGCCCGCTCGCATTTGGGAGTAAGTTTTAAGGCAGGGCGAGTAAGGTTTTCAAAACTGACTGTACTTTTTCTTCATTTTTAGCACCTAAATGAAAAGTTTAGACGATAAGGGCGAGTAGGTTTGAGGGAAATTTTACACCTCTGGTTTGCTTAGGCGTATCTGTCCCAATACTTAGGATTATTACGGTACACATTATAAGATACCGGTAGTTGACAGGTGCAGTACATTGTAAACAAAAACATCTATTGGTCTATTAGGTAGTCATGTGACAAAATAGTGCTGTAGCCAGAACAGAAGTATTATTAAAAATGTACCACAAGGAGAATCTAAGTAACATCATTTCTGTTATATGGGCTTCTTTTAAAGGAAAGAATTGGCTCCCACTGGAAGCAAACTCTTTTCTTAGAGAGTAGCTGTTATATGTAATGAAAAATGTTATTACGGTAGTGATTTCTCTTTATTGCAAATATTTTACATATAACACAGGTGTGACATTCGTAAATGGCGCTAAAACTATGTAAAATGTAATTCACCATTTCCAGACATGCAGTAGGATTCTCCTGGCCCCAGATGTTCGGAAGACATTCCTGGACAGTTTCAAGCGACCTATGACCTACTTACAGAGGAAAATAGCAAAGAAGAAAGTATGGGAAAAATGCAAGAAAACTGTAAACTGTCATTACTGTGGGGCTGCCAATGGTAAGGCGTGTGATGCTATTTACATTTTCAGTCAAAATTGTTTGTGCAAGCATACAACACACAAATATTAACCCTTATCTTGCTGAATAATCATTTAAGCCACACTCATTTCTGTCTATCAAGCAATCAAATTACTTGATGTAATTTATTGCTATAAATTCATAAACTAAATGCCAAACTGTGTAGATCCTGATCAGATGGCTTTCTACACTGTTTGCAAAGATAGGGGTTGTCGTGAACAGCAAGATAAGGGTTGATAATTTTCTGAAATGGATATGACACCATGCTGATCATAGCACCCTGTTTTTCATGGTAATCTTAACTAGCTGGTTAGTGGTCAAAATATTAACTGTTCTCATTAGTTTGTCAAAAATATACAATTTCTGCAGTAGTACTTTGCTACAAAGATGTGAGCAGCTTCTGCATTTGCAAAAGCTACTTACATTTTTGAGCAAAAATATTAGCAAATTTGCCACATATAATGATTGAAGTTTTAACAATATGTTAACGCTTGTCCTGCTGAATATTCATATATGCCACACCCACTACAGATTATCAACCAATCAGATTACTTGATGCAAATTATTGCAACAAATTCACAATCTGAATGGCAAACAATGTAGGTCCTGATCAGATGGCTTCACCAGAAGCCATCTGGTGAAGCCATCTGATCTGGATCTTCATTGTTTGGAAAATAAGGTATATCCGGGCTCAGCAGGACAAGGGTTAAATAACAGTACAGTTAGTTTTGAACAGCTTGACCCAGATATCAATCAGTTCCCTGAGAAACTGGGGTGGCTGGGTGATGCAAAAGTGTCTTGCCTCAATAGGGTTTCCCACCGATATTGGGTACACTTGGACAAGGCTTGTTGTCCTTTCAACAGGTTTGGGTTGAAGGGGACTCATGTTATTTCTTCTGTTTCTACATTCCATTTATTTTCCTCTTCAATACTATCTTTTCTATCTGTTTTCGCCTTTTCGCTGGGACACGACACTAAATACCCTGCAAGGGTTGACATGTCATTAGACCACAACACAGTTTTCTGAGAAGAATATATAATAACCACATGCCAGTTGTTCAAAAGTAATGTCGTTACTTAACATATACATATCCTTAAAACTTCAATTATTCATTATGCCAAATAAACTAAACTCCGTTCAGAAAATCTGAATCATTTATTTTTTCGTTTCTTCCTTTAATTACTCATTTTAGCCCATACATCTCTGTGGGAAAGTTTTAGACCTGACCCTCCGCCGACTTCTCCAACAGGTCATATGCCTCTGCGACAGTCAGGGAAGGCTGTGATTATTTGGAGAAAATTGCAAAACAAAGAAATGAGACCCCAGACTAAGTCCATTTGACGATGATTGTTAGGTAAAATAATAAATATTCAAATCCATGTGATACACTTTATAAATAGATATGCAGTTACGACACACCTTACATTCGAATTGCTAGATTGAGGCTCACTAGGAACGGAGAGCCACTAGTGTAATGTGCTGTCAACAGTGGTCGAAAAGAAATATACCGATATCGGATGTGGTGTTGCAGCTAATGACTTTCCATGAAGTGATCGTGCAAACAAAACATATACGCCCTTGTAATTTACAAGAGCAGTAGCCACTTCTATATATGGTTTAAAAGGGTGTGTCGAACCTGTCAGAATGTCTTAGTCTGTGGAAGAAAATTTAGATTTTGCACTTTTCTCCAAATAATCACAGACTTTCCTGGCTATCGCAGAGGCATACGAATTGCTGGAGAAATCGGCGGAGGGTGAGGTCTAAAACTTTCCCATAGTGATGTATGGGCTAAAATGAGTATTAAACGCGAGAATCAAAAAAATCGATGATTCAGATTTTCTGAACGGAGTTTAATATTTTTGCTGAAAAAAGTGAAGTTCACAAGTTTTTCAGAAAAAAAAAAACACTTTCTTTGATACTGTACTGAGTAGAACAATTAACATTTTGACCACTTGCCAGGGTCTAGTTGTTCAAAGCATTGTCAGCTTAACCATCTTATTAGCGGTTAAATTTTTAACTTTTCTAACAAGTACAATATCTAATAAGCTGGTATTTGTTTGCTGGAGAAATGTGAGTAGCTTTTGCAGTTGCAAAAGCTACTCACATTTTTTCAGCAAAAATATTAGCATATTTGACATACTGAATGATTCAAATTTTTAATATGTTAACTAATGGCATCGTTAGTTTTGAACAACTGGGCCCAGTTGTTCAAAGCCTTGTTAACTTAATTTAAGAGCTCGTTAGTGGTCAAATTGTTAACTGTTCTAGCAAGTATATTATTTAAAATTCTGTTATTTTTGCTAAAAAAATGTGAGTAGCTTTTTCATACGCATATTAACATTGTTAGTTTTGAACAACTTGCTCCTGGACCCAACTCATTAAGCTGCCATTGCCATGACTAACTGCTTCTTGCACACCAGACAAGGAAATCTGCGATTTTACCCTGGGATAGAAAGTTATGTTCTGACCCTGATGTTCTGACCCAAAATCGAATATAATCGCATGTTTGATAAATGCACTGGTTGATTACAACCTCATGCGCGTCGTCGTCATGCGTGACGTCACTAAACATTCCTGTTGTGTCATCACAAAATGGTGGACGTCGGTAACCAAAGTGACAGCAGCATTAAAAATTCGCAATAGAAATGGAAGGTATGCAAGAAAAAGAATCCTATATAGGTGTGAGAGGTGGATAGAAAAATCCGTCCCTCGTGATCACTGTCCGGCATCACTCGGCAAGCCTTGTGATGCCGGACAGTGACCCTCAGAACGGATTTTTCCATCCACCCCTCACACCCATATAAGACTCTTATAATCCCTGCATGTCCACCTAGTATAGCAAGAGTTGTCACTTGTCTTAGGATAGCCTGTAAGCTGTAGACAGCTTATGGAATAAGAGAAGACTGATCAGCCTGCATGGGTGGGCAGGCAAATCTGAGTCTTCACTGAACACACAAGTCTTACTACAGGTTTTTGTCTTGAGGTTGCTTGTAAACAATGGTCTGTTCTTAAAGGAAAAAATTTGCTCTCGGGGGCGCAGCGCTGAAAAATTCCACTCCTCCACTCGCCATGATGAGTAAATATTTTTTTTTTAGTCACTATGAAATTTAACAAAAACTACATGCACATGGTTATGCAGGGTGAGTGAAATTTTGAAAATATTCCAGCCCTAAGGAAATGAACAGTAATTCGAGTTTTTTTGCAAAACAAAAATTGTGGAAAAATATGCCAGATTTGTTCATATCACAAATAATATTCAGATGAATACCTTATGCCCCTTTTTGATGCATGAGTACACCAGGGGCCAGTTGTTCAAAACTTATGACATTGTTAGTTAACAAATCTTTAAAACTTTGATCATTTAATATCGCAATTATACTGTTATTTTGGCCGAACAATGTGAGTAGTTTTTGCATATATATGCAAAAGCTACTCGCATTTTTTTTCAGCAAAAATACTCAAATATTAGATATTGAACTTACTAGAAAAGTTAACTTGACCATTAACAAGCTTGTTAAGCTTATGATGGTTATAACAACTGGACCCTGAACCCAGACCCTGGGTTAGAAAACTCTTTTTAATGCTCTTATCTATTAAAGTACAAAAAAAAAAAAAAAAAAAAAAATCAGGCAACTTTCCTGCTCAGATCATCACATTTGTTGTTATTTTAAAATTTATGAGCAGGATAAATTTCATGCTGGAGTGAGTTTTATAACCTCAGAGCCGGTTATCTTTTCCATCATTTTGACAGGGGAGACAACTTTTCAAACCACCAATGGCCAGTTTATCACAGCTGTTTCAAATTAGAAGTATCCCAGAATTAACCTCCCTTCTCCTTCTTGTCTTGAGATACAGTTCTGTCTTGAAATCATTTTGATATTCAGAAATCCTAAAAAAAAGATGAATTGTTAGACAAAGCTAGGAATTTTCGTTCATGCTTTTCCAGGTATGGTGAAGAAGTGTGGTTTGTTAAAGATAGTTCATGATCATTTTAAGCGTACACGACAGGGAGAAGATCCCATTCTAGCTGAATATATCAGTTCCTTTGAGTCAGCTATACAGCATAACAAAGATGTTGATGGGCTTATCAGTAAAAACCAGGTAAGTCTGTTTATCATGTGATGAATGACTGATATTATAACAATAGCAAAAGATAAGGTGCGTATTTTGTGATAATTGAAGAATAGTTTCCCTTATTTCTCCATATAAACCTATGTTGTGGGTATTCATTAGAACTGCCTCAACAAGCAGTTCTAATGAATACCCACAACATAAATTTTTATGGAGAATTGCCAAAGTCTATCCTTCAGTTATCACAAAAACCTTATCTGTTGCTATGGTTGTAATTAATGTTTGGGGTGGTTTTGTGAGGTGAAGGTTGTGTTTATCTTACATCACTGTGGTATCCAGCAGATATTGGCGGACAGTTGGGCAAGTTCTGCTATCCTTGCAGCAGGTAATGGATGCGTGGAAACATTTTTTAGCTCACCAGAGCCGAAGGCTCCGGGGGAGCTTATAGGATAGGCAGTTGTCCGTCGTCGTCTGCGTCTGCGTCTTCGTCAACATTTTCAAACGACATCTCCTCTGAAGCCACTGGGCCGATTCAGCCCAAATTTCATCTGTAGCATCCTTAGGCAGGGGGATTGAAAGTTTGTGTTTTTAATGAAAATCGGCTCATTAGTTTGGTTGCTATGGCAACTTAGAGTGCCCATAGACTTATAATGGGGAAAATAGAAAAATGGCATTTACTGCCAAGCCTCTGCAGATATTTTGACAAAACTTTCAAAGAAATGTTCCATAGGCGATCTACTATCTGCCGTATGATTTTAGGCCTTCTGCTCATTTTCGTTGGTTGCCATGGAAACCCAAATAAAAAAAATAGACAAAAAATACTTAAAAAATCATCTCAGAAACCATATGCTCTAGGAGGCTGAGACTATATGAAAATATTCACCATATTTGCCTTTACAGGTTTTGTGTTTTTAGCTCACCTGTCACGTAGTGACAAGGTGAGCTTTTGTGATCACTTTTCGTCCGTCGTCCGTCGTCAGTGCGTGCGTGCGTGTGTGCGTGTGTGCGTGTGTGCGTAAACAATTTCTTCAAACGACATCTCCTCCTAAACCACTGATCGGATTTTGACCAAACTTCACAGGAATGATCCTTAGGTGGTCCCCTTTCAAAGTTGTTCAAATGGTTCCGGTCCGTTGCACATCTGGGTCACAGGAGCCAAAAATAGATTTTTTCACCGAAAACTTAAAAAATCTTCTTCTCTGAAACCACAAGGCCCAGGTCTTTGATATTTGGTGTGAAGCTTCACCTAGTGGACCTCTACCAAGATTGTTCAAATTATAGCTCTAGGGCCAAAAATGCCCCCGCCCCGGGGGCCTTTGGTTTTACATAGGCTTATACAGGGAAAATCTTTAAAAATCTTCTTCTCTGAAACCAAAAGGCCCAGATCTTTGATATGTGGTATGAAGCTTCATCTAGTGGACCTCTACCAAGATTGTTCAAATTATGGCCCTTGGGCCAGAAATGCCCCCGCCCCGGGGGCCTTTGGGTTTACATAGGCTTATATAGGGAAAATCTTTAAAAATCTTCTTCTCTGAAACCACACAGCCCAGGTCTTTGATATTTGGTGTGAAGCTTCACCTAGTGGACCTCTACCAAGATTGTTCAAATTATAGCTCTAGGGTCAAAAATGCCCCCGCCCCAGGGGCCTTTGGTTTTACATAGGCTTATACAGGGAAAATCTTTAAAAATCTTCTTCTCTGAAACCAAAAGGCCCAGGTCTTTGATATTTGGTATGAAGCTTCATCAAGAGGACCTCTACCAAGATTGTTCAACTTATGGCCCTTGGGCCAGAAATGCCCCCGCCCCGGGGGCCTTTGGGTTTACATAGGCTTATATAGGGAAAATCTTTAAAAATCTTCTTCTCTGAAACCACAAGGCCCAGGTCTTTGATATGTGGTGTGAAGCTTCACCTAGTGGACCTCTAACAAGATTGTTCAAATTATAGACCTAGGGCCAAAAATGCCCCTCGCCTGGGGGCCTTTGGTTTTACATAGGCTTATACAGGGAAAATCTTTAAAAATCTTCTTCTCTGAAACCCCAAGGCCTAGATCTTTGATATTTGGTGTGAAGCTTCATCTTGTGGACCTCTACGAAGATTGTTCAAACTATAGCCCTAGTGTCAAAAATGGCCCACGCCCTGGGGCCTTTGTGTTTACATAGGCTTATATAGGGAAAATCTTAAAAAATCTTCTTCTCTGAAACCACAAGGCCCAGGTCTTTGATATTTGGTGTGAAGCTTCATCTAGCCGAGCTCTATCAAGATTGTTCAAATTATGGCCCCTGGACCTGAATTGCCCCCGCCCCGGGGGCCTTTGGGTTTACATAGACTTATATAGGGAAAATCTTTAAAATTCTTCTTCTCTAAAACCACATGGCCCAGGTCTTTGATATTTGGTGTGAAGCTTCACCTAGTGGATCTCTACCAAGATTGTTCAAATTATAGCCCTAGGGCCAAAAATGCCCCCACCCCTGGGGCCTTTGGTTTAACATAGGCTTATACAGGGAAAATCTTTAAAAATCTTCTTATCTGAAACCACAAGGCCCAGGTCTTTGATATTTGGTGTGAAGCTTCATCTAGTGGACCTCTACCAAGATTGTTCAAATTATAGCCCTGGGGCTAAAAATGTCCCCGCCCCGGGCGCCTTTGGTTTTAAATAGGCTTATACAGGGAACATCTTTAAAAATCTTCTTCTCTGAAACCGCAAGGCTCTGAATTTAATATTTGGTGTGAAGCTTCATCTAGTGGACCTCTACCAAGATTGTTCAAATTATAGCCCTGGGGCCAAAAATGCCCCCATCCCCGGGGCCCTTTGGTTTTTTATAGGCTTATTTTGGGAAAATATTTAAAAAACTTCTTCTCTGAAACCACAAGGCTCAGGTCTTTGATATTTGGTATGAAGCTTCAACTAGTTATAGCCCTTAGGCTAAGAATGTTCTAGAGACACTTATTCTCAGGTGAGCGATTCAGGGCCCTCTGGGCCCTCTTGTGATTAATATTAGGATCACTTTTTGTCTGTCATCCGTGCGTAAACAATTTCTTCAAATGACATCTCCTCCTAAACCCCTGATCGGATTTTTACCAAACTTCATGGGAATGATCCTTAGGTGGTCCCCTTTCAAAGTTGTTCAAATGGTTCCGGTCCGTTGCACATCTAGGTCACAGGAGCCAAAAATAGATTTTTTTCACCAAAAATTTAAAAAATCTTCTTCTCTGAAACCACAAGGCCCAGGTCTTTGATATTTGGTATGAAGCTTCATCTAGTGGACCCCTACCAAGATTGTTCAAATTATAGTGCTGGGGCCAAAAATGCCCCCGCCCTGGGGCCCTTTGGTTTTACATAGGCTTATATAGGCAAAAATCTTTAAAAATCTTCTTCTCTGAAACCACAAGGCCCAGGTCTTTGATATTTGGTATGAAGCTTCATCTAGTGGACCCCTGCCAAGATTGTTCAAATTATAGTGCTGGGGCCAAAAATGCCCCCGCCCCCGGGCCCTTTGCTTTTACATAGGCTTATATAGGGAAAATCTTTAAAAATCTTCTTCTCTGAAACCACAAGGCCCAGGACTTTGATATTTGGTATGAAGCTTCATCTAGTGGACCCCTACCAAGATTGTTCAAATTTTAGTGCTGGGACAAAAAATGCCCCCGCCACGGGGCCTTTTGGTTTTACATTGGCTTATATAGGGAAAATCTTTAAAAATCTTCTTCTCTGAAACCACAAGGCCCAGGTCTTTGATATTTGGTATGAAGCTTCATATAGTGGACCCCTACCAAGATTGTTCAAATTATAGTGCTGTGGCCAAAAATGCCCCCGCCCTGGGGCCCTTTGGTTTTACATAGGCTTATATAGGGAAAATCTTTAAAAATTTTCTCCTCTGAAACCACAAGGCCCAGGACTTTGATATTTGGTATGAAGCTTCATCTAGTTGACCCCTACCAAGATTGTTCAAATAATAGTGCTGGGACAAAAAATGCCCCCGCCACGGGGCCCTTTGGTTTTACATAGGCTTATATAGGCAAAATCTTTAAAAATCTTCTTCTCTGAAACCACAAGGCCCAGGTCTTTGATATATGGTATGAAGCTTCATCTAGTGGACCCCTACCAAGATTGTTCAAATTATAGTGCTGGGGCCAAAAATGCCCCTGCCCCGGGGTCCTTTGGTTTTACATAGTCTTATATAGGGAAAATCTTTAAAAATCTTCTTCTCTGAAACCACAAGGCCCAGGACTTTGATATTTGGTATGAAGCTTCATCTAGTGGACCCCTACCAAGATTGTTCAAATTTTAGTGCTGGGACAAAAAAAAAACCCGCCACGGGGACCTTTGGTTTTATATTGGCTTATATAGGGAAAATTTTTAAAAATCTTCTTCTCTGAAACCACAAGGCCCAGGTCTTTGATATTTGGTATGAAGCTTCATCTAGTGGACCCCTACCAAGATGGTTCAAATTATAGTGCTGGGGCCAAAAATGCCCCCGCCCCGGGGCCCTTTGGTTTTACATAGGCTTATATAGGGAAAATCTTCAAAAATCTTCTTCTCTGAAACCACAAGGCCCAGGACTTTGATATTTGGTATGAAGCTTCATCTAGTGGACCCCTACCAAGATTGTTCAAATTATAGTGCTGGGACAAAAAATGCCCCCGCCATGGGGCCCTTTGGTTTTACATTGGCTTATATAGGGAAAATCTTTAAAAATCTTCTTCTCTGAAACCACAAGGCCCAGGTCTTTGATATTTGGTATGAAGCTTCATCTAGTGGACCCCTACCAAGATTGTTCAAATTATAGTGCTGGGGCCAAAAATGCCCCCGCCCCTGGGCCCTTTGGTTTTACATAGGCTTATATAGGGAAAATCTTTAAAAATCTTCTTCTCTGAAACCACAAGGCCCAGGACTTTGATATTTGGTATGAAGCCTCATCTAGTGGACCCCTACCAAGATTGTTCAAATTATAGTGCTGGGGAAAAAAATGCCCCCGTCCCGGGGCCCTTTGGTTTTACATAGGCTTATATAGGCAAAATCTTTAAAAATCTTCTTCTCTGAAACCGCTAGGACCAGGTCTTTGATATATTGGATGTGTAGCTTCATCTAGTGGACCTTTGCCAAGATTGTTCAAATTATAGCCCTTGTTGATGTTTGGTATGAAGCTTCACCTTTAAGACCTCCCTAAACATTATGCACATTAAAGCCCTGGGGCCAATAATGGCCCTCTCTGGGGCGCACTTGTTACACTATGGATCAGGTGAGCAATCCAGGGTCATCATGGCCCTCTTGTGTTTTATATTAGGATCACTTTTTGTCTGTCATCTGTGCGTAAACAATTTCTTCAAACAACATCTCCTCCTAAACCACTGATCGGATTTTGACCAAACTTCACAGGAATGATCCTCAGGTGGTCCCCTTTCAAAGTTGTTCAAATGGTTCCGGTCTGTTGCACATATAGGTCACAGGAGCCAAAAATAGATTTTTTCACTGAAAACTTAAAAAATCTTCTTCTCTGAAACCACAAGGCCCAGGTCTTTGATATTTGATATGAAGCTTCATCTAGTGGACCCCTACCAAGATTGTTCGAATTATAGTGCTGGGGCCAAAAATGCCCCCACCCTGGGGCCCTTTGGTATTACATGGGCTTATATAAGGAAAATCTTTAAAAATCTTCTTCTCTGAAACTGCAAGGCCCAGGTCTTTGCTATTTGGTATGAAGCTTCATCCAGTGAACCCCTACCAAGATCGTTCAAATTATAGTGCTTGGTCCAAAAATGCCTCCACCCTGGGGCCTTTTGGTTTTACATAGGCTTATGTAGGGAAAATCTTTAAAAATCTTCTTCTCTGAAACCACAAGGCCTAGGTCTTTGATATTTGGTATGAAGCTTTAGCTAGTGGACCCCTACCAAGATTGTTCAAATTATAGCACTGAGGCCAAAATGCCCCCGCCTCCGGGCCGTTTGGTTTTACATAGACTTATATAGGGAAAATCTTTAAAAAATTTTCTTCTGTGAAACCACAAGGCCTATGTCTTTGATATTTGGTGTGAAATTTCATCTAGTGGACCCAGAGCTCTCGGAAACGCAGGATTCTGCGTATTTTACGCCAACTTTTTGCCGTTGTATGCGTAAAATTCAATACCGCCGATTCTTATGTACGCATGTTTTTATTGCGACACGCGTCCAAAATTACAGAAACGGTAATATCAGAAGCTAATTTAGGCCGCTTACGCAATACCAGTAAAAGATCAAATGCGGCGCAGCTTTTTGTGTTGAAAGCATACGTGCCACATATTGACAGGTATTTTTGCATGTGGTAGGTTTGTGGCACGTGTTAAAACTGATTGTATCTTTTTGATCTCGCCGCGTTAATCCCTGTGTTATTACGGAGTACAATTAATTAGTTTACTGATTAATGTGAGCACGAACCATCAACGAAATAATATTAGTCGGTAAAATATCACATTTAGTTAAACCAGAGTTACGGCAAAGACGATATAATTGACAAATTACCAATGTCATGTATTTTCACGACCACACGATCGTACTTTTTATCGCTCGGTCAAAGAGTGTTTCAATGTTTACTGGTGACGCAAATGTCTGTAATTCTTCAAAATGCAATCATTTTAACAATTACAGGAAGTCAGACTTAGTTAGGATGCTTGCGCTACGTATTTGCTCACAAAATTATGAGCTAGTGTCACTTACATGAAAGCACAAACATGGCTGTATAGAATCTGGGTTTACATTATATCTGTTGTTATCCTAACAAAACATGGTTTTTATGATATATAGCATTATTTGGCTAGAAGTGTGAGAATAAATCGGAGCAACTGCATGGTTTATTTTGTTATGTTTTTTTTTTAGCTCACCTGACCGAAGGTCATGGTGAGCTTTTGTGACAGTAAGATGTCCGGCGTCGTCGTGCGTCGTCCGTCGTCCGTCGTCCGTCGTGCGTAAACTTTTTCTTGTGAACACACTAGAGGCCACAGTTTTGGTCCAATTATCATCAAACTTGCTCAGAATGATAATCATGACAATATCTCGGTCAAGTTCGAATTTGGGTCATGTCGGGTAAAAAAGTAGGTCAGTAGGTCAAATCATAGAAAAACCTTGTGAACACTCGAGAGGCCACAATTTTGGTCCAATCATCATCAAACTTGCTCAGAATGATCATTGTGACAATATTTTAGTGAAGTTTGAATATGGATCATGTCGGCTTAAAAAGTAGGTCAGCGGGTCAAATCATAGAAAAACCTTGTGAACACCCTAGAGGCCACAATTTTGGTCCAATCATAATCAAACTTGCTCAGAATGATCATCATGACAATATCTTGGTCAAGTTCGAATATGGGTCATGTCCGGTCAAAAAGTAGGTCAGTAGGTCAAATCATAGAAAAACCTTGTGAACACTCTGAAGGCCACTGTTTTGGTCCAATTATCATGAAACTTGCTCAGAATGACCATTGTGACAATATTTCAGTCCAGTTCGAATATGGGTCATATCGGGTTAAAAAGTAGGTCAGCGGGTCAAATCATATAAAAACCTTGTGAACACCCTAGGGGCCACAATTTTGGTCCAATCATAATCAAACTTGCTCAGAATGATCATCATGACAATATCTCGGTCAAGTTTGAATATGGGTCATGTCCGGTTGAAAAGTAGGTCAGTAGGTCAAATCATAGAAAAACCTTGTGAATACTCAGGAGGCCACAAGTTTGGTTAAATCATTAATCTTGCTCAGAATGGTCATTGTGACAATATCTTGGCTAAGTTTGAATAAAGGTCTTTTCGGGTCAAAAAGTAGGTCAGTAGGTCAAATTAAAGAAAAAACTTGTGAACACTCTAGTTTTACATAGACTTATATAGGGAAAATCTTTAAAAATCCTTTTCTCTGAAACCACAAGGCCTAGGTCTTTTATATTTGGTATGAAGCTTCATCTAAAAGACCCCTAACAAGATTATTCAAATGATAGTGCTGAGGCCAAAAATGTCCCCGCCCCCGGGCCCTTTGGTTTTACATAGGCTTATATAGGGAAAATCTTTAAAAATCTTCTGCTCTGAAGCTGCAAGGCCCAGGACTTTGATATTTGGTATTAAGCTTTATCTAGTGGACCCCTACCAAGATTGTTCAAATTATAGTGCTGGGGCAAAAAATGCCCCCGTTCCGGGGCCCTTTGGTTTTACATGGCCTTATATAGGGAAAATCTTTAAAAATCTTCTTCTCTGAAACCGCAAGGTCCAGGACTTTGATATTTAGAATGAAGCTTCATCCATTGGACCTCTACCAAGATTGTTCAAATTATCGCCCTTGGGCCAAAAATGCCCCCGCTCAGGGGCCCTTTGTTTTTACATAGACTTATATAGGGAAAATCTTTAAAAATCCTTTTCTCTGAAACCACAAGGCCTAGGTCTTTTATATTTGGTATGAAGCTTCATCTAAAAGACCCCTAACAAGATTATTCAAATGATAGTGCTGAGGCCAAAAATGTCCCCACCCCCGGGCCCTTTGGTTTTACATAGGCTTATATAGGGAAAATCTTTAAAAATCTTCTGCTCTGAAACTGCAAGGCCCAGGACTTTGATATTTGGTATTAAGCTTTATCTAGTGGACCCCTACCAAGATTGTTCAAATTATAGTGCTGGGGCAAAAAAAGCCTCCACCTGGGGCCCTTTGGTTTTACATAGGCTTATATAGGGAAAATCTTTAAAAATCTTCTTCTCTGAAACCGCAAGGCCCAGGACTTTGATATTTTGTATGAAGCTTCATCTAGTGGACCCCTACCAAGATTGTTCAAATTATAGCCCTTGGGCCAAAAATCCCCCTGCTCAGGGGCCCTTTGGTTTTACATAGACTTATATAGGGAAAATCTTTAAAAATCTTCTTCTCTGAAACCGCAAGGTCCAGGACTTTGATATTTAGAATGAAGCTTCATCCAATGGACCTCTACCAAGATTGTTCAAACTATCGCCCTTGGGCCAAAAATGCCCCCGCTCAGGGGCCCTTTGTTTTTACATAGACTTATATAGGGAAAATCTTTAAAAATCCTTTTCTCTGAAACCACAAGGCCTAGGTCTTTTATATTTGGTATGAAGCTTCATCTAAAAGACCCCTAACAAGATTATTCAAATGATAGTGCTGAGGCCAAAAATGTCCCCGCCGCCGGGCCCTTTGGTTTTACATAGGCTTATATAGGGAAAATCTTTAAAAATCTTCTGCTCTGAAACTGCAAGGCCCAGGACTTTGATATTTGGAATTAAGCTTTATCTAGTGGACCCCTACCAAGATTGTTCAAATTATAGTGCTGGGGCAAAAAAAGCCTCCGACTGGGACCCTTTGGTTTTACATGGCCTTATATAGGGAAAATCTTTAAAAATCTTCTTCTCTGAAACCGCAAGGCCCAGGACTTTGATATTTTGTATGAAGCTTCATCTAGTGGACCCCTACCAAGATTGTTCAAATTATAGCCCTTGGGCCAAAAATGCCCCCGCTCAGGGGCCCTTTGGTTTTACATAGACTTATATAGGGAAAATCTTTAAAAATCTTCTTCTCTGAAACCACAAGGCCTAGGTCTTTTATATTTGGTATGAAGCTTCTTCTAAAGGACCCCTACCAAGATGATTCAAATTATAGTGCTGGGGCCAAAAGTGGCCCCGTCCCGGGGCCCTTTGGTTTTACATAGACTTATATAGGGATAATCTTTAAAAATCTTCTCTGAAACCACAAGGCCCAGGACTTTGAAATTTGGTATGAAGTTGCATCTAATGGACCTCTACCAAGATTGTTAAAATTATAGCCCTGGGGCCAAAAATGCCCCCACTCTGGGGCCCTATGGTTTTACATAGACTTACATGGGGAAAATCTTCAAAAATCTTCTTCTCTGAAACCACAAGGCCTGGGTCTTTGATATTTGGTATGAAGCTGCATCTAGTGGACCTCTATCAAAATTATTCAAATTATAGCCCTGGTACCAAAAATGTCCCCGCTCCGGGGCCCTTTGGTTTTGCATAGACTTATATAGGGAAATCTTTAAAAATCTTCTCTGAAACTGCAAGGCCAAGGCCTTTGATATTTAGTATGGAGCTTTATCTAGTGGACCTCTACCAAGATTGTTCAAATTATAGCCCTGGGGCCACAAATGCCCCCACCCCGGGCCGGGGCCCTTTGTTTTTACATAGATTTATATAGTCCTGGGGCCATTTGGTTTTGCATAGGCTTATGTAGGGAATATCTTTAAAAAAAATCTTCTTCTCTGAAACTGCAAGGCCCAGGTCTTTGAAATTTGATGTGTAGCTTTATCTAGTGGACCTTTGCCAAGATTGTTCTAATTATAGCCTTTGTTGATGTTTGGTATGAAGCTTCACCTTTAAGACCTCCCTCAACATTATGCACATTAAAACCCTGGGGCCAATAATGGCCCTCTCTGGGGCCCACTTGTTACACTATGGATCAGGTGAGCGATCCAGGGCCATCATGGCCCTCTTGTTTATGAAATTTGGCCTTTTAGTTTTGTTGCTATGGCAACTTAGAGTTTCCATTAACTTATAATGGGGAAAACTGAAAAATGGCATTTACTGCCAAGTCATTGCAGATATTTTGACAAAACTTACATAAACATGTTCCTTGAGTAAACTTCTCTCAGCCATATGCTTTTATGTCAACCTGGGGGCCCCGCCCCCTCCACTTCATAAAATGCCTTATATCTCAGAAACCCTACAGATCCCAACCCCTAAACTATATATATTCTTGTTCCTTATGATAAGATGCATTAAGTGACACCAACCTGGGGGTCCCCCGGGATGTGCCGGGGACATGCCCTGCCCCCTCTATTTCATAAAATGCCATTTATCTCAGAAACCATTCAGATCCCCACCCCTAAACTATATATATTCTTGTTCCTTATGCTAAGATGCATTAAGTGACACCAACCTTGGGGTCCCCCGGGATGTGCCAGGGACATACCCCACCCCCTCCACTTCATAAAATGCCATTTATCTCAGAAACCATTGAGATCCCCACCCCTAAACCATATATATTCTTGTTCCTTATGATAAGTCACATTCAGTGATACCAACCTTGGGGTCTCTCTGGGGTGCGCTGGGGCCATGCCCCGCCCTTCCACTTCATAAATGCCATATATCTCAGAAACCATGCAGATCCCAACCCCTAAACTATATATATTCTTGTTTCTTATGATAAGACGCATTCAGTGACACCAATCTGAGGGTCCCCTAGGATGTGGTGGGGCTTATGCCCCACCCCCTCCACTTCGTAAAAGGCTGAATATCTCAGAAACCGTTCAGATCCCCACCCCTACCCAATTTAAATTCTTGTTCCTTATGATAAGACGCATTCAGTGATACCAACCTTAGGGTCTCCCTGGCCGCACGGGGGCTATGCCCGACCCCTCCACTTCATAAAAGGCCCAATATCTCAGAAACCGTTCAGATCCCCACCCCGTAACCATATAAATTCTTGTTCCTTATGTTAAGATGCATTCAGTGATATCAACCTAAGGATCTCCCAGGCCGCACCAGGGCTATGCCCCAACCTTCCACTTCATAAAAGGTGTTATATCTCGGAAACCCTTCAGATCCCCACCCCAAAACCATGTATATTCTTGTTTCTTATGAAAAGACGCATTCAGTGACACCAATCTGGGGGACCCCTAGGATGTGCCAGGGCTATGCCCCACCCCCTGCACTTAGTAAAAGCTCAATATCTCAGAAACCATTCAGATCCCCACCCCTAAAGCATATAAATTCTTGTTCCTTATGATAAGACGCATTCAGTGATACCAATCTAAGGGTCTCCCGGGCCGCACGTGGGCTGTGCCCCACAACTTCACTTCATAAAAGGTGATATGTCTCGGAAACCATTCAGATCCCCATCCCAGAGCCATATATATTCTTGTTTCTTATGATAAGACGCATTCATTGAAACCAACCTGGGGGTCCTCTGGGATGTGCCCGGGCCATGCCCAACCCCCTCCACTTCGTAAAAGGCACAATATCTCAGAAACCATTCAGAACCCCTACCCCTAAACCATATATATTCTTGTTCCTTACGATGAGACACATTCAGTGATACCAACCTAGGGGTCTCTGTGGGTGTGCTGTGGCTATGCCCACCCTTCCACTTCATAAAATGCCATATATCTCAGAAACTGTTCAGATCCCCACCCCTAAAATATGTATATTTGTGTTCCCTATATAATAAGACTCATTCACTCACATCAATGCGCGGTCTCTATGTGCTAGGGCAACATGCTGATGCCATGGCCCACGCCACTACTTCATAAAAGGCCATATATCTCAGACACCATTAAGATCCCCACCTCATAATCATATATATTCTTGTTTCTTATGATTAGACCCATTCAGTCACACAAACGTGGTGGTCCACAGGGGCCATTCCTCTCCTCATCATTATACCCCCGGCATACGAAGTATGCAATGGGGGTATATAGTTTTTGTCTTTTCCGTCTGTCTGTCTGTCTGTGTGTCCGTAAACAATTATTTTGTGTCAAAGATATCTCAGGAACTGCTTCACATAGAAACTTGAAATTTTGCACACATGATCAGTATGACTACTTGTATTGTGGGAAAGAAAATAAGGGCCAAGGGGTCAGGCCTTTTAGAGTAATTTCCCTTTGTAGTTCTTGCTGTTTAATAGTGTATATTTTTATTTTGTGTCAAAGATTTCTCAATAACTACTGTACATAGAAACTTGAAATTTTGCAAACATGATCAGTATGACTAGTTGTATTGTGGGAAAGAAAATAACGTCCAAGGGGTCAGGCCTTTTAGAGTTATTTCCCTTTGTAGTTCTTGTTTCAGCTGAGGTGATGGCACTGGCCGGGGGTATACGTGCCCCACTGGGCACTTTTGTCTAGTTTCATAAGAGGGCCTCATATCTTGGAAACTGTTCATATCCCCACCCCTAAACAATATATTTTCTTGGTCCTTATTATTAGACACATTCAGCGACAACAATCTTGGCTTTCCTGGGGTCTGCCAGGGCCATGCTCCAACCCCTTAGCAGCTTAAAAGGCCTTATATCTCAGGAACAGTACACATCCCAACCCCTAAA
The DNA here is from genome assembly GCA_963580285.1 of Lucinisca nassula. Lineage (NCBI taxonomy): Eukaryota > Metazoa > Mollusca > Bivalvia > Lucinida > Lucinidae > Lucinisca > Lucinisca nassula. Next base: position 159,617,663 of record OY757011.1, on the reverse strand, counting down.
CCATATATATTCATGTGCCTTATGATAAGATGGATTCAGTGATACCATTCAGGGCTCTGTTGGGTCCATGTCTCATCCTTCCTCCTCATAAAAGGCCTAATATTTCAGATACAGAGTCCACATGGGTGCTCATTTTGAAATGGGGGTTTGTTTGGGAGACTTTATAATCAATAAATTAAAACCTGAAACCATACATGGCTGCCAGTGGGCAGTGTCCGCCTGAGTTCTGGTGAGCATTGTGGCCCATGGGCCTCTTGTTTTTTTTTCATCCCTAGTTTCATTGATATTCATCTTTCTTCTCTGTCCCTCTCTTCATTAACTCTAGTATCTTTTCATCCTTTCCATGGGAGACAACACAAAATGACCCACAAGAATTGGTGTATTGTTAAACTCCAATGCAATCAATCAATGTAACTAATATTCTAACATCATTTCATGTTTTTATAAGTGGGTTATTATGTTATGCTGTCATCAGACTATCCCCCCTTAAGCCTTATCCTGCTGAATAAATTAATTTAGCCACACTCATGTCCAACTACCAACTGATCAAATATATGGATATAATGTATTTGTTCAGTTCACAAACTGCATGGCAAACAGTGTAGATCCTGATCAGATGGCTTCTTAGGAAGCCATCTGATATGGATCTACACTGCTTGCAAAGGTAGGGGGTGTCATGTTCAGCGGGATATGGTTTAATTTCTGATTGATAACTTGAATATTTACTCATGGATTTTCTTCATTTTGCTGACATATTTGGATTGGAGATATGTGGTTTGGGATTGTTAATGGTCATGGGATTGTTAATGGTCATTATCTGTCACCTGTCTCTGGTCTGTCAGGTAGTGATAAATGTTTTTTGTCCTGTTAAACTATTGCTGTATGGAATATATGGATGAAACTTACTAACATGTGGTAAGGCGGCCCCTGCCCATCGGGGCTTGAAGAAAAATATGGGCTGCATGATGCTCCCATGCAGAGCTGAAACTGACCCTCACACGAGTACTGGTAAACGGCTTAGAGGATCTTAGCCTGCCCAGGCAAAGCGGTGCGAGTCGGCCCATCCATGCTTATAAACCCTATTGGTTTCATTGGGCGGCAGGGCTTGAGATGTCATTTCATCTCAATGTTGGGTAAAAGTCCCACAAAATTGGACGCAACGTCTCAAAAATGACCTTTACAGTGTTGACGGGGACGTTAAATCTCAAATCAAACAAAAACATGTGGTAAGGACTGCTGGCCATTCCAGTTTTGAATTATTTGCCCCGGATACATCTGAAAATTAGTTTAAGCCTATACTTCTGCACTTTATGGAATAGCTTGATGAACCTTTACAGGTGCATAGAATATTTGTTTGATTTGAGGTTTATTATCCCCATCAACACTATTTAGGTCATGGTGGAGACGTTGCTTCCTATTTTGTGGGACTTTTACCCAACATTGAGATGAAATGACATCTCAATCCCTGCTGCCTAATGAAACAAATAAGGCTTATGGATATGCATGGACTTATGGATATGCATGGACCAGTCATGCTTATGGACTTGCACCACTTTGCCTGGGCAGGCTTAGACCTTCTAAGCCGTTTATCAGTACTCGTGTGTGATTGGTTTCAGCTCTGCAGGGAAGCATCATGCAACCCAATCTATTTCTCCAAGCCCCGATGGGCGGGGGCTGACTAAAGGCTGCATATTGTGGACAAGGACCACTCCTCTGACCATTTAAGATCTACTTTTGATGTATCTGAAAATTAGTTTTTGTCTGTAGTTTCTTTACCAATTGGAATAATCTACAAAGAGATATAGAAGGCTATTGTCACAGATTGTATCAAGGCTTTATAAGGTTGGTTGCCCCATTTCTTTCTCTGCTTTAGAAATATCAGGAAAAGCTATCTTATTGGCTGCAGTAGTGTCATACAGTGTTTAGAATGTTCCTATACCTTACAAAACAACCATGTATTTGCAATATTCATTTGCCGCACTGAGGTGGTTCAATTGAATACTCATAACATAGGTTTTAATGGAGAAATGAAAACAAAATTATCATTTAACTAGAATCGTGCAGTCGATGGCAAGCCATCGCATATCCCCATTCTTCCCCGCGGGCCCCACCCCCTGGGCCATCCCCTAGGGGTGTTTGACCCGAGGGGTAAAATTTTGATTGTGATGTATTCTACTCATCATGCCGTTCGATTTAATATGCTACACGACCATGTTCTGAAAACTTTGATTTTTTATCCCTAAGGTGCCCCACCCCTGGCCCCACTCCCAGGGGTAGGATCAAAATTCCGAAAGTGTTATGCACTCCCCAGACCAAACTTTTATCAGTTCCCAAAGTTTCAAGTTTCTATCTATAACAGTCTAGGAGGAGTTATCCGGTAACAGTAATGTATGGGGGTAAAGGGGTCAAAATCAGTTTTTGACCTCTGGTGACCTCAAAATTGACCCCAGGAGTCAAATTGTGGTTGTAATGTTTGGTACTCATCATGCCGTTCACTTTGATATATTACACGACCATGTTCTGGAAATTTTGGTTTTTGACCCCCACGGGCCCCACCCCCTGGGCCCACCCGTAGGGGTGTGATCAAAATTCCGAAAGTGTCATGCACTCCCCAGACCAAAGATCTATCAGTTCCCAAAGTTTCGAGTTTCTATCTATAAACGTCTAGGAGGAGTTATCAGGTAAAGGGGTCAAAATCAGTTTTTGACCTCTGGTGACCTCAAAATTGACCCCAGGAGTCAAATTGTGGTTGTAATGTTTTCTACTCATCATGCCGTTCGCTTTGATATATTACACGACCATGTTCTGGAAATTTTGATTTTTGACCCCCACGGGCCCCACCCCCTGGGCCCACCCGTAGGGGTGTGATCGAAATTCCGAAAGTGTCATGCACTCCCCAGACCAAAGATCTATCAGTTCCCAAAGTTTCAAGTTTCTATCTATAACCGTCTAGGAGGAGTTATCCGGTAAGACGGACGGACGGACGGACGGACGGACGGACGGACGTACGGACGACGAAGACCATTACAATATCCCCACTTTTTCTTCGAAAAGCGTGGGGATAATTATCACTAAATACCCACCTTATCTGTTTCTATAGTAGAAATAATTCATCCTGAACATGGACCATTTCAGGCTGTGTTGAACCCTATGGCAGTGAAGAGGCTGTTTGAGAGGATACCAGATGAGGTATTATAGTACATATAGATTTCCTGATGACATACTGTACATGTATACATAACACAGTCCAATTTTGATTTGAACGCTGTTGATGTCACTTCATTTTCAATGGCGCACCGAGTGGGTTCTATATATGCTCTTTGACGTCATGTTACATTTCTTCCTGCCGCTATGTGAAATGGTTCTGGGATTCTTGCTCATGGAATTTTATCGAAGTATAAAACTTCTATTTCAACCAATCAAATTTGGAAATGTACAATACGATGGAGAATCGGAATTATATATGGATATATACATTGAAACTCGACCATGGATAGTTTGTTTACCATGGCTAATTTGAACTCCTTCCTGAGTCCCTAGAGAATTCATCCAATACTGCCAGATATCCATATATTTGGATATGTAAGGGAGGTTTTCCCGATTTGATCTGTAAAAGGTATGTTGTGTGTACTCATTAGAATCGCCTCAATGAGGCGATTCTAATGAGTACACACAACATACCTTTATTTTATTGAAGATCTTTAAGATATTAAAGTGATCCCCATTATGCTTCATGACCTGAAATTGTGATTAAACCTCAATAGTTTGAACTATCCTTGTTTAGAACAAATTTTCATGGACCTGAGGGTGTTTGAGTTATCAAAGTTCCACCGTATATCTGGAGCTATGGGAAGATTCCCTTTGGACTCCAGTACCAGTTTGAATTGGCCATGGTAAATGAGTTATCTGTGTTTGTGTTAAGTAAGTTTCATTGTTGTTGGTACTGTAATCTTTTATAGGGATGACAAAGCTATGAAGTAACATCATCATCAAACTAATACTCTAACATCTGACTGTACACGAGTATGTATCTAGTGTATTTATGTAGTATTTTTCCTAAAGATTCCTGCACCTCAGTTATAGTTCGAACAGTTTGACCTGAGACTGACCTTTTCGCAAGGAATAAATTAGTCAATGTTATCGCCTAATACGTCGCCTTTCGTAAACTTCTCGTGAATTTCCGGCATCCCGTAAATTGCGACCCATTTACCGACCTGTATGTATTGAATAATAATATCACCATTTTCGGGAGACAGCGAAGATAAATACATGCATTCAGTCGGATGTGAAATTATGTTAATAGAGTTCACCAGTCTCGGGTCAATTTGTTCGAACTATACTTACCATACTTGTTCTAAAATTTGACAATTTGCTGCCCCATATTGAAATAACTGGATGAGTGGCAAACAGTGTAGATCCTGATAAGATGCCATATTCTGTGGTGTTTCATCTGGATGTACATTATTTTCTGGGGCCTGCTTGTCCGAGCACATATGTTAAAAACAAGTAAATGTGGTGGTTTTAAGGAACCCATCATCATACTAATTCTCTAACATCTTGCATGTATTTAGGATTAGCCTTTATTATAGTTGTTGTCCCGTTGCTTAGTGGTTTGAGAGCACTGGTTGTTGTTGGTGTCAGCCTGGTTTGGGTGTCTGATGGTCACATGTTTTTTTCTCTGGGTACTCTGGCTTTAAACCCACCCCTGTCTATAACGAAAACATTAGTAAGACTGTTAAGCCCAAATTAAGCTCGTGGACAGCCAAAGAATAAGTTAGAAACCTAATGATAATGATTTTATGGGGGATGGGTGAATGCTTGTAATATCAAATCTTAAAAAGTAAATGTTTCGTATCTGTTGGAAGAAATTATTGGATGTTGTTTGTCTGAATTTTGTGTTAAGGGGAATGGGTACACCTGGCAGATTTTCTGTCATTTTTCAAAGGGAGACAACTTTCGTAACTTTTTGTTTGCTTTTCTATAAATTCTGTCCCACTGAAAAAGGGGTCAACTCATAAAGGAAAGAATTTGCTCCTGAGGAGCAAATTCTTTCCCTTAAGAGTTGACCCCTATTGACAATGGAGACAAAATACTTTGGCAGAAGCTACCTCGGCTGAAAGTGTATCCATTCCCCTAAAAGGTATTCAGACCTCAGTTCTTCTGGTCTTATCTTGTCCATAGTTCCAGATAAGGAGTAATATGAGGATAATTTTGGGATAATGTTTTCATATATCTCAATTACGATAACACACCCATGTCACATAGTGCATTCTTCCATTTCTCCAAAATGGCTACATTTCTAACGAAAATAAGTGATATTTTTCTTATTTTTACTAAAAACATAGGTTGTGGGTGAGGTTCTAACGAGTACCCACAACCTATGTCTTGGAGCAGTAATAAACAAATTAGGTAAACCCCTGTAAACCCCAGTTTTGCTCTTTATAAAGTGGAGTTTAGTGGGATGTTTATTTCACGGACTTGTTAATATGATGTCCATTGAAACATATATTGTGGGTACTTGTAAGAATCCCCTCATCAAGGTGATTCTAGCAAGTACCCACAATATATGTTGCTAATAAGAGAGAGAGGAAAATTATCTCTTGATTATCCTCATTTAAGAAGAGTATTGGGGATAATTTGGGGATAAATGTACAGTCGAACCTGTGCTTACGGTCACCTCCGAATAACGGTCCCCTTATTACAACGGTCATTTTCAACCCCTCCCATCGAAATTCCCTAATAAATTAACTGGGAATAGCGGTCCACTGTGCACTACGGTCAACGGTCACGTTATTCAGTCCCAAACTGAGTTGCTGTCCTTGAATAACGGTCTATAATTGAATCCATCACCTCATGATTTCAGCTTTGAGGTAATTATCGCCATTGATTGGCATATAATTGGCCTGCTTGATTGGGGTTGCAGTCCTTAATCCTGGCGATCTGGTCAAACATGTTACGGTTTGTGAGTGAGTTGAATTGAATCCATTGCATTCTGTTTTACACAAGAACTGAAGATAGTTTATTAGAAAAGTGAAGAAAAATTGACTAAACATTTTTTTTTTAATTGGCGGACAATCCTAAAGACGGTAAAACTAGCCCAGTAAGTAAATCACAATAATTGCGGCACTGTCAATTCTTTGCTCAGTTCAAACCATCTGTGTATTTATTACGGTTCAAGTATGACACTATTGTTAATCCCTGTCATATAATTGCCACCCTGCGGTGCGTGTCGATAAGGTGTGAAAATATGGTCAAGTCATGTCTCTAATTTGCGTTTATCCTCCAGTCGTAAAATTTAATCCAAGATCAATGTGAAAATGATTTAATCCTCCTCAGACAATTAGCTACATCTAACGGTATATGTTTGCATAATAAAAACGGACGACTCTACGATCTCATGAATGCTTATGTTTTGGCGCCAAATAGCAGACGCTCGGCGGGAAAAGTCGAATGCTGTTGTTGGTTATTGACACGGAGGGATAATTCGGGAGCTATACAGCGCTGTTTTCTATCCACCTCTATTCACAACCGTTTAGTTATCGAGAAAATATTTTTTACCGGTCCCAAACATTTTTTATGAAAGATTTAAACACGTGTGGGGTTGCTGGCGTTGGATGACGCAACAAATAAACATGTAAATTAAATGGAAAACAATATGCTTCTTCATCCAGTGACAGCTTGCTATTTAATCAATAAATGTAAGAATTTTTGGACACTGTCGGCCTGCTGGTAATTGTCAAACCTCCGAATAAAGGTCACCTGTGAATAACGGCCAAATTTGTCCTGTCCCATAGATGGCCTTTGTTCACAGGTTTGACTGTACTTACTTTTCAATTTTTACGTACATTATGGGTACTTGTCAGAATCGCCTACAAAATATCTGTTTCTGACATGAAACAAGGAACATTATTCCCCAAAACGGGTAGTTGGCAAACAGTGTAGGCCCAGATCAGAACACGGCGTCTGATCAGGGCCTACACTGTTTGCTAAAAGTTCAGTCATTCCAAATAATTTTTGATGAAAACACAACCTGACATCCCTAAATTTTGAAGTGGACTCCTGTCATATATAAGGAGGAAGATTCCATTTGGTACAAAAAGGATTAATCATTCTCATTACTTCTTATCTGGGGGTATGATGTGTTTATGTTTCAGGATATACCATTGATGTTGATGAACACTGAAGTTGTAAGGCCCAAAGATTTGATCCTGACAAGAATTCTGGTGCCACCACTGTGTATACGACCCTCTGTAATTTCAGACCTAAAATCAGGAACGTATGTACATATACTGATATAGTATTATGGGACTTGAAGTGTCAAAATGTCAGTCATTGTAAACCTGCTTGCAAACACCATTGATGCATTCATGAATACCAAATAAAGATAGTCAAGAATTTAGTACCGCTGTCAGAAGAACAGATAAGCTAATGTATGGAATCGGGTAATACCCACTATAATCAACTCTGTCAGTGCTAAAGCATCAGATTTGAGATCGAGAGGTAGCAGGTTCAATCCCCGCAAGTGCCAAGTGTTGTTACCTTGAGCTAGAGACTTTATCCACATTGCTTAGTACTGGTTTATACCAAGGAGGATCGGCCACAGCCCATCGAGGCTTGAAGAAATAAATGGGCTGCATGATGCTTCCACGCAGAGCTGAATCCGACTGCACACGAGTACTGGTAAACCACTTAGAGGATCAAAGTCTGTCCAGGCAAAGTGGTGCGAGTCGGACCGTCCATGCTTGTAAACCCTACTGGTTTCATTGGACGACAGGGCTTGAGATGTCATTTCATCTCAGTGTCCGACTGTCGGGTAAAAGTCCCACAAAATTGGAAGCAATGTCTCCAAAATGACCAGTACAGTGTTGACGGGGACGTTAAATCTTGAATCAAACAAACACATACCCAGGAAGAGGTAGAAAAAGAAGGGCACATGGAAGATCAGCACTAGTTTACTAAATGTGTTGCTTATCTGTTCCTGTGACTGCGAAAATTATAATTCAGTTGTACCAAAATATTCTACTGATATGTAATGAAAAATTTTCTACATGATTAAATAGAAGTCAGAATCCCAGCATATATTGTTAAAATGTTTTTGATGTAAACACATAGGAAAGAACAATACATATCATATAAAAAGTCCTGGCATTTTGCCAGTTTTTACAATGCAGACACCAACATTTTAACTTCCTGCTTTGCTTATAGCAGAGCTGTAAAACAATTTGCAAACATAATTCCAAGAGATTTACCTCCCAAAATGACAATTTTATGTGCAGTTATCCCCATTCTAATATGCACTTGTTTTTCTCTTTTGTTTTAGCTCATGTTCTGCTGAACCAAAATATGCACTACCTTTTGTAAACAGTGTAGTTACAGATCAGATGGCTTCTGAAGAAGCCATCTGATCTGTATCTACACTGTTTGACATTCCGTTTGGGAATTTTTAGAAATAAATTTCATGAAGTACATGTAATCTGATCAGTTGAAAGACAGAAATTGGTGTGGGTAAATTAATTTATTCAGTAGGACAAGAGTTAAAATAAATTAATTGTACTATTTGTGCAAAATGATATGCACTGTCAATGGCATTAACCAAATACCAGCCATTGAAAAGCAAAGTTACATGATGATGCCAGGTGTCTCTGATGGGAGGTGTGGGGTAATTGTATATATTTCTAATCATTGCCTTCACTTCTATGTTCCAGCAGTAAATGGTAGAATATTCTGTCATAAATTTTTGATGTTATTCAATCAAACATATCGAGCCAGCCTCGGTAGCTCAGTTGAATGCGCGTCTGACTGGTGATCAGGAGGATGTGGGTTCGATACCTTCCGGGGTTGGCAACATTCTTTCGTAGAGATTGATCATGAAATCTTTTCTATGGTCATTCTTTCCCTTCTGCTGATTCAAGAAGGGCAGTTATCAGTTTCTGGCAAAAGAATGTGCACTGTATTGGTTAACTGCTTACTTATAAACCTGCCCAGGAGAAGTGCGGTTAAGTAAACTGACCAGCTCAAAACTGACCTAAAATAGTGTTGACTGGGCCGTTTAACTCCAATACAAACAAACAAATCAATCAAACATATCATGTTTATGCAGCAATGAAGATGACATTACAATGAAGCTAACAGAGATAGTGTTTCTCAATGATGTTATACAGAAACACAGAGCAACAGGTGCTAAAACACAGATGATAATGGTAAGAGCTCAGACGATTAACCTATTTTGTGTGTGTGTACTTGAGTTTTATGTCTCACCAACAGCTACGGTCATACGGAGACAGGACCTGGGTGTAAAGACTCATCTGAAAGTCTGAAGAAGCCTGGGATTGAACCCTCGACCCCAGGTTTATGAGGTGAGTGGCATAACTACTACACGACGGAGGCTTCTAAACCCATTTTGTACCAAATGGAAACTTCCTCCTTATATATAGAGGGAGTCCATTTCAAAATTTAGGGGTGACAGGTTGTGTTACCTTTAAAACTTAGCTGAACAATTTGCAATCAATGTAGTCCCTGATCAGATGCTACATTCTGTGGCATGTGATCTGATTTGCAAGAGTAACTCACATTTTTCAGCAAAAATATTAGCATATTAAAGTTTTAACAATTTTTTAAATAATGACATCATAAGTTTTGAGCACACAGCTGTTTTTAGCCTGGGACAGAAATTCTGTTCTTACCCTGCTGTCCTTACCTAGGGATAGGGTAAAAAATTGAATATTCTTACATATTTGATATGTACTGCTTGAATGCAACCTCATATGCTGTGTCATTAAGGTTGATATTACAGCATGTTACATGACATCACTAAACATCACACCATTGTCATCACAATGTGGCGGATGTCTGCAACCAAAGTGACTACATTATTAAGAATGCCTCGGGATCACAGCCCGGCATCATTCTCAGATACCAGGAAAGCAATCAGGAAGTCATAACAGTTTTTTTCCCCTCTTAGAATGGCAGAAAAATCTCTGTGGTACATCCATTCATTTTTTTTACCCTTTGCCAAATGCAATGACCTTTTCAATATTTATACAAGAAATTATATTGCTGGAAGCTATTTCCTTTTCATGTAATTAAAATATATTTATACTTAAAATTGCAGGAGGACTGGGATTTTCTCCAGCTGCAGGTGGCACTGCTATACAACAGTGAGACTTCTGGGATACCACTTCACATGCAGGTAATTTTATTCTGAAGAACAAAAAATTCTTGATGGGTAGATTATAAGGCTGCTGCTGACTATAAGTGCTATGAAAGTGTCACTTTCAGAGAAACCAAAATCATGAAAGTGCATAGCTCCCGATAAAGAATAGTAACAAGGACAATTAAGGCATGATTTTGTTTCTTAATACATGTTATGGGTATCAGGGCTCGAGAAAATGTCGGTTTGCCGGTGTCATATAATATTTTGACCCGCCTAAAAAATGACCCGCGGGTCATAATATTATGACCCGCGGGTCAATATATTATTATAATATTTTGACCCCCCTTATAATATTTTGACCCCCCTCCCTAACTTCACAAAAGTTACATTTAAATGACCAAATATGGTGAGGTAACTGTTAAGCAGTAAAACTATGACAATTGTGGTGGTTTTTCCTGCTGATTTTTACACTTGGGCAGTGTCTGAGGGGTGGGGTGGGATAGTTCTAGATCTGAAAATCTACAGCAAGAATAATGACTAAAATATATAAGAAATGGCTATCATGTTTAAAGGGAAATGGCTAAAAAGCAGCAAAAAGATAAAAAATAACAGAAAAAAAAACACATGACTAAAATGGTATTGAGAGAAACCAGCCTATGCACGTGGGGGGGGGGGGGGGGGGTCAAATTATTATAGCTATAATAAAATGACCCACCTTTTTTTATCTGTTATTGATATACTGGTATTTGAGTTCATTCAATTAATTATTAAACTTTTCATTGAATTAGATGGCTTGCAATACACTAGATTCAGTAAGGTTCAGTATGTGGGAGGGTTGTAACTTAATGACTTGAAATAAGGGGGGGGGGGGGGGTCAAATTATTATAGCTATAATAAAATGACCCACCCTTACTATTTGTAATTAGTGTACTGGTATTTGAGTTCACACAGTTAAATTAAAACTTAAATAGCTTTATATGGCTAGAAATAGACTGTATTCAGTAAGGTTCAGTATGTGGGAGGGGTTGTTACTTAATGACTTGAAATTGGCGGGGTGGGTGGGGGCGGGGGGGGGGGGGGGGGGGGGGGGGCTATAATAAAATGACCCACCCTTACTATTTGTAATTAGTGTACTGGTATTCCCCTTTTTAGCTCACCTGTCAGTAGTGACAAGGTGAGCTTTTGTGATCACATTTTGTCCGTCGTCCGTCGTGCGTGCGTGTGTGCGTGCGTGCGTCCGTGCGTAAACAATTTCTTGTCCGCACGATAGCATCTTCATTTATGATTTGATTTTAACCAGACTAGCACACAACTTGTACCACTATGAGATCTGGGTTCCTGTCTTGAACCAGCCATATCCCATCATGTGTTACGGAGTTACGGCCCCTGAAAGGGCAAAAATTGCCTATTTTGGTCTTGTCCGCACGATAGCATCTTTATTTATGATTTGATTTCAACCAGACTTGCACACAACTTGTACCACCATGAGATCTAGGTTCCTTTCTTGAACCAGCCATATCCCATCATGTGTTTCAGAGTTATGGCCCCTGAAAGGGCAAAAATTGCCTATTTTGGTCTTGTCCGCACTATAGCATCTTCATTTATAATTTGATTTTAACCAGACTTGCACACAACTTGTACCACCATGAGATCTGGGTTCTTTTCTTGAACCAGCCATATCCCATCATGTGTTACGGAGTTACGTGTTACGGCCCCTGAAAGGGCAAAAATTGCCTATTTTGGTCTTGTCTGCATGATAGCCGTTTCATTTATGATTTGATTTTAACTAAACTTGCACACATTTTGTAACACCACAAAATATCTCGAGTTCGAATATGGGTCATGTCGGGTCAAAAAGTAGGTCAGTATGTCAAATCAGAAATAAACCTTGTGAAGACCCTATAGGCCACAGTTTTGGTCCGATCATCATCAAACTTGCCCAGAATAATCATCTTGACAATATCTCAGTCAAGTTCGAATATGGGTGTTGTCGGGTCAAAAAGTAGGTCAGTAGGTCAAATCATAGAAAAACCTACTGAACACACTAGAGGCCACAATTTATGTCCAATCATCATCAAACTTGCTCATCTTGCATGATCATCTTGATAATATCTTGGTCACGTTCGAATATGGGTCATGTCGGGTTAAAAAGTAGGTCAAATCATAGAAAAACCTTGTGAACACACTAGAGGCTACAGTTTTGGTCCAATCATCATCAAACTTGCCCAGAATAATCATCTTGACAATATCCGAGTCAAGTTCGAATGTGGGTCATGTCGGTTCAAAAAGTAGGCCAATAGTTCAAATCAGAGAAAAACCTTGTGAACACACTAGAGGCCACAGTTTGGGTCCCATCATCACCAAACTTGCTCAGAATGATTGATAATATCTTGGCTACAGTTGAATATGGGTCATGGCAGGTCAAAAAGTAGGTCAGTAGGTCAAATCACTGGAAAACATTGTGAACACACTATAGGCCACAGTTTTGGTCCAATCATCATCAAACTTGCTCAGAATGATAGTCTTGACAATATCTCGGTCAAGCTTGAATATGGGTTATGTCAGGTCAAAAATAGGTCAGTACGGTAGTTCAAATCATAAAAAAACCTTCTGAACACACTAGAGGCCACAGTTTAGGTCTGATCATCATAAAACTTGCCCAGAATGATCATCTTGACAATATCTGAGTCAAGTTCGAATATGGGTCATGTCGGTCCAAAAAGTAGGTCAGTAGATAAAATCATAGGAAAACCCTCTGAACACACTAGAGGCCACAGTTTTCGTCCGATCATCATCAAACTTGCTCAGAATGATCATTTGACAATATCTCAGTTAATTTCGAATATGGGTCATATCTGGTCAGTAAGTAGGTCAGTAGGTCAGAGTGTTGAAAAACCTTGTGGACACACTAGAGACCCAAGTTTTGGTCCGATCATCATCAAACTTGCTCAGAATGATCATCTTGACAATATGTAGGTCAAGTTCACATATGGGTCATGTCGGGTCAAAAAGTAGATCAGCAGGTCAAATCATAGAAAAACGTTTTGAACACTCTAAGAGGCCACAGTTTTATTCAAATCATCATAAAACTTGCTCAGAATGATCATCTGGACAATATCTCAGTTAAGTTCGAATATGGGTCATGTCAAATCAAAAAGTAGATCAGTAGGTTATTTTGTCATAATTTTTGGGCCATTTGGATTTAAAACTTTACAGGAATGTTGCCTAGGTGACTCCCTACCAAAATAGTTAAAACTCATTCCACTCCAATGAACAAGATGGCTGCCAGAGCTAAAAAAAAAAAAAAATCTTCAAACAACAATTCCTTCTGTACACTTGGGCCAATTTCATTCAAACTAAGTAATGTTGCTTAGATGACCCTCTACCAAAAAGGCTAAAACAATTCCACTCCGATGGACAAAATGGCCACCGGAGCTAAAAATAGAAAAACATTGTAAATTTGACTCAAATGTGAGCCCCTCCTAAACCCTAATGCCAATTTGATCCAAACTTCACAGGAATGTTACCTAGGTTACTCCCTACCAAATAAGCTTAAATCACTCTGCTGATGAACAAGATGGCCACCATAGCTAAAACTAGAATGTACTCAAGACAGTGACACACAGGTGAGCGAACCAGGGCCCTGTGGGCCCTCTTGTCTTTACATTATTTTGAGTCCATTTCCTTGGTTGAAAAGGATACGTGGTGTGGGGGGTCATTTTATTATGGGTATAATATTTTGACCCCCCCCCCCCCCCCCCTACATTTCATCAACAGTTCAACGTTCAATTGCCATGATTATCCTGTTGTTTTAATCCAGTTAATTAGAAATAATCTACTGCTATATCCCCTTTTCTTTACATTATTTTGAATCCATTTCCTTTGTTGAAAAAGATACTTGGGGGGGGGGGCATTTTATTATGGGTATAATATTTTGACCCCCCCCCCCCCTTCTAAGCAGCAACACCCATTTCAAATGACAATATTATTCTTCATTATCTTGTTAAATGTGATATAATGATGATAATGATATTATTGTCCAGTACTTTGTAAATTGTACTGGGGGGGGGGGGGGGATCATTTTATTATAGCTATAATATTTTGACCCCCCCCCCCTTTCTTGGCAGCAACACCCATTTCAAAAGAGAATATTATTCTGCATTAATTTTGTCAAATGTGAAATAATTTGTTGATATTATTGTCCAGTACTATTATTTTGAGTCCATTTCCTTTGTTGAAAAAGATACTTGGGGAGGGGGGGGGGGTCATTTTATTATGGGTATAATATTTTGACCCCGTCCCCCACTTCTAAGCAGCAACACCCATTTCAAAAGAGAATATTATTCTTCATTATCTTGTTAAATGTGATATAATATGTGTTGTTTTATCTGTTTTCTTGACTTGATATTATTGTCCAGTACATTGTAAATTGTACTGGGGGGGGGGGGGGGGGGTCATTTTATTATAGCTATAATATTTTGACCCCCCCCCCCCTTTCTTGGCAGCAACACCCATTTCAAAAGAGAATATTATTCTGCATTAATTTTGTCAAATGTGAAATAATCTGTTGATATTATTGTCCAGTACTATTATTTTGAGTCCATTTCCTTAGTTGAAAAAAGATATGTATTGGTGGGGGGGTCATTTTATTATAGCTATAATATTTTGACCACTTCTGATTTATTTTGCTGAAGTTTTAGGGGCGGGTCAAAATATTATAGGGGGGTCAAAATATTACTGTAATATATTGACCCGAGGGTCAAAATATTACACGGGTCAAAATATTATCTGACACCGGTTCCGGACCGATTTTGTTTTCTTTAAACCCATTTTGACTTCAGAAGATTAAAAAATCGGTCCATAATTCAATAACATTTGAAAAAAATCGGTTCGAAAATTTTCGCTAAATCATTATGTTTTAAAAACAAGCTGACCGTTTGCCATAATCAAGCATGTATACAAAAACCGCCTAGAGCACAAGGTGTTAGACCGGTTCATTATCTAACTAGGTGAAAATCAGACAAGTCCACGTCGGGGTTCTTTGATCTTATCCCAGCGAAATTTGAGCCGTGTGTCAAAATTATTAAACCATGAAGACTGGCCTCAGGCATTATCGGTAAGCTGGCAAGGGTGAGAATATTAGGTCAATCAATGCAGGACATACGCTAGTTTGTTTATACAAGTCATTCATTTATGGCTTACTTGTGTAATTGTGAAATATGTATTTATATTCTTTAGAACTCTGTTCGGCCATGTAAGATTTTCAATGACTCTCGTTCTGCCATGTTTAGGTTCGAGATTAAAGAAATGTTTTTCAATTTTTAACCCGTTCAAAACGATTTTGTTTTAAGAAATACGCTCTATTATAATCAATGCCATAAAACAGATGTGTGTTTCGTCCTTGACTGCATTAATGTATATTGTGTAATCAGAAACCGTATGACATCATTTTCCGACCACGTGGCTGCAATATCGGTCGCCATTTGCAAACAAAGCAATTTGGGCAAAATAAATATGCATGAAATATGAGAAATATTTTAAAAGAAAAAAAATATAGTGACCATCGAACTGGTCTTTGACTGCACCACGCCAGTTGTTTCCCTTTAGCGGTCTTCCGGTACTGAGTGACCCGGATATTGGGAAAATGAAAGTAGATGAAATCTGGCGTAGAAAATGAAATGAAAGTAGATGAAATCTGAACGATGTGAGCAATAATTGCTGTTTTTAATCGAGATACTGGTACTCATATTCGTTGAACAAGTGTAAGAGCAATATTGGTATGTCATATGTTACGCTAATAACACATTTTGAAATTGCATATCACCAAGGACGTTTACGGAAATTACCAAAACCGGTTTGGAAATTTCCGTAATTTTTGGCGAAATCGGGCTGGACCGATTTAGATTCTTCAGTTTCTCGAGCCCTGATGGGTATATAATAGAATCGCCTCAAAGAGGCGATTCTAACAAGTACCAACAATATATGTTTTATTTACAAAATAGGAGAAATGATACCCACCACTCAGTACTCCCCTTTATCTTGGGCATTGTAATGTCATTGTCATGGATATGCATCATGATCCTTTTGCATTCTTTATAAAAATGTTTTGGCTGTTAAGAGTTGCATAAAACATGGCTACAGGTGGATGGATTCCTGTAGGGGGTTGTATAAGTTGGATTTTACAAACGATATATGGTTCTCATAGGCCTGCAAAATATATATGTCCGAATGTGTTGAATCTTTGTGTTAATCAATGAATTCTAAAATGAAGATAAAGTACTCTCAAACATATGTAGAAATTGGAAAATAGCAGACTTTTATATACACACCAAAACTGTCAGTAGTTCTAGTGACTTATATAAATATCAAAAATGTTGATAGCAGAAGGAACTATTGATGATACATTCTAAAGTGACATGTTTTGCACATTGCAACAAATAAACAAGTTGTTGATAATATTGCAACAAATTATGCACATTGCAACAAATTATCAAGTTGTGAACAATTTGTTACAATGTGCATTCACCCCACCCCATCATAAAAAAAAACAACAACAGTTTGACTTCAAGAGTTCTCCGCTTTGTTGATTCCTGTATAAATTAAAAGATTCTATATATGTCTGCATGTATTTTGCAGCCTAAGAAGTATACCAGAGGTTTTGTTCAGAGGTTAAAGGGTAAACAAGGTCGGTTCCGAGGCAACCTGTCTGGTAAGAGAGTAGACTTCTCAGGAAGAACAGTCATTTCTCCAGATCCTAACATGGGCATTGATCAGGTAATAGGAAACAGTAATACCTTCAGTGGACGTGACTTTTTTAAAAATTATTTTTGACTCCATAATGGAGTTTTCTTTTAAAGGAAAGAGTTTGCTCCCCAAGAGCGAATTCTTTCCTTATGAGTGGACATCGTTTTCCAGAGAATTTAGTTTTCAGGAAACTAATCAATGCATAAAGTTCAGGTAACAACTTCAAAATGCCTTAAATTATGGCTTTTATCAAAGACAGGAAATGATGTCCTCAAAGTTATTTCCTGTCTATTGGTTTATAAGAGGAAGTGATGAAACAGGAAGTAATGAAAGTTGTCTCCCATGTTAAAAGGCAGTATATTTGTCAAGAGTAACCTTTCCCTTTAAACATACTTGAGCCAGCTTACAGGAAAAGCAAACTTATTTCTGAATGATTTATGACCCTTCAAACATACATATGCAGCAGGATGGGTCTATATTTTTGGCATTTTGAAAGCCTGTCTACAGCTGTGGTTGAAATGAGGAGAGCCCAGTGATTGACACCTTTTAGGAGTTGTCACTGGGTCGTACATGCTTTACCTGTTATACCTATGTCTTTACTGATCATGTCAAGCACCAAACAGTTGTGACAGAACAGCTGTATGAAAGCTGTTCTTCTGCTCCAACCCAGGGTGGTGCAGTTTGGGCAGGCAGCTGCAGTTGAAAAAATAAGTATGGCTGTCTCCAAGCATTTTATCATTTAGATTTTATCTTTGAAAGTAGCTGTTGTAGCCTATAGTCATTTGATTTCAGTTCTGTTGAAGTATCTCCTGCAATTTTGGTTTTATTTCCAAACACAGTGAAATTCCGCTATTAAGATCAACTAAAATTAAAATGAACAGTCCCAAAGGTGGTCTTAATATAGGAATTTTACTGTATTTGAAGAGTTTGAATATTGCCAATGTGTAAAAAAATTGTGATGATATGGGTGCAAATAGTGTAGACTCAGATCAGACTGCTCCTAAATAGTATTCTGATCTGGGTCAACACTATTTGCAAAGGCACTTTAGAGTAAATATGACATATACAGTGAAATTCCGCTATTAAGACCACCTAAAATTAAGACTAATTCTGCTTTAAAAAGCTTATTTAGCAGACTTCAGTGACTTTTTAGCTCGCCTTACGAAAGTAAGGGGGAGCTGTTGCCATACCCCCGGGCGTCCGGCGTCGGCGTCGGCGTCCGCATTTGGTTAAAGTTTACCTGCAAGCTCTTATATGTGATGTTTTACAACTTTATTTTGAATATATAATTAATAATTGCTAAAAAACAATATTTAACATTATCATTGTACTTCATTTTACAGGTTTTTTGGCTTAAATTGGACTTTTTGATAAGTTAATATTTTCCTCTGTATTACCTCCCTTACTTCTCTGTGTTAAAGTTTACCTGCAAGCTGCGTGAGTTCAAATCCCGGGGGAGGAACATTTTTTTTTTTTTTTTTTTTCTTTTCTTTTCTTTTCTTTTTAAAAACATAGCGGGGTCTGGGGCTCAAGGTCAAGGTCACTGTGGCTATTTTTAGAAAAACATTGTCATCGCTCTAGCGCCTTCATTTATTGATGGATTTTAATATAACTTCACTGAAATGTTTGCTATAATGATATCTCGAGTGACTTTGACTTTCAGGGTCTGGGGCCTAAGGTCAAGGTCACTACTTTCAGGGTCACAGGGTCAAGGTCACTGTGGCTATTTTTAGAAAAAACATTGTCATCGTTCTTGCACCTTAATTTATTGATGGATTTTAATATAACTTCACACAAATGTTGGGTATGATGATATCTCTAGTAAGTTCAACTTTCAGGTTCCGGGCCTGAAGGTTAAGGTCACTGTGGCTATTTTTAGAAAAAACTTTGTGATCGCTCTAGTGCCTACATTTATGGATGGATTTTAATATAACTTCACAAAAATGTTGGCAATGATGATATCTTGAGCGAGTTCGACTTTCAGGGTCTGGGGCAGAAGGTCAAGGTCACTGTGGCTATTTTTAGAAAAACTTTGTCATCACACATGCGCCTTCATTTATAGATGGATTTTAATATACCTTGACACAAATGTTTGGTATGATGATATCTTGAGTGACTTTCCGGGTCAGGGGCGGAAGGTCAAGGTCACTGTGGCTATTTTTTAGAAAAACTTGATCATTGCTCTAGTGTTCAGATTTATTGATGGAGTTTAAGAGAACTTCATACAAATGTTGGGTATGAAGTTCAACTTTCAGGGTCTGGGGCTCAAAGTCAAGGTCACTGTGGCTATTTTTAGAAAAACTTTGTCATCACTCTAAAGTACCTACATTTATTGATGGATATAATGCAATTTTACACAAATGCTGGGCTAGGCTTTTTTTTAATTTGTCTTGCTCGAGGGGATTTGTATCGTCTGTGATGCCTTGTTATTACTTGGTAGTTTGTAGAATTTTTTTTTATCAAATATAGATTTCTTTTTCATTTTTTTTTTTTGCAGCAGAAAGGCTTGAAAACAGGATGATTATGGGTACATTTTGGTTCTCTTTCATTTGCTGCAGTCTATTGGGCTGTTTTACAGAAGAAAATGTTTTGGATAACTTGCCCTCATCCATCTTAGACCCCCAAAGGCGAGCTATGTTGTCTTCTGACAACTCTTGTTCTTTGTGTCTTCTGCATGCAGTCTCCTCTGGTCAGAGACCACCTTTGGGACTGTTCAAAAGTGGTCTTTAGACCACTTTTGAACAGTGCCAAAGGTGGTCTTAATATAGGAATTTTACTGTAAATAATAGATGTTTTATAGCATACTCCCTATTTAGGTTGCAGTTCCTATCCATGTTGCCAAGGTGATGACCTACCCAGATAGAGTTACCAAGGCCAACATAGAACTGATGAGAAAGTTAGTTGTAAATGGTTGTGATATCCACCCAGGTGCAAACTTTATACAGCAGCAAAATACACAGTTTAAAAGGTACTGACATATTTATGTAGTGAAATTATTTCAACAAGTTAAGTGCTTACATGTTTATCAGAAAATATGGACAGACTTGACTAATTTGATAGGAGCACTTTTTTTTCACTCCAAGCATGCAGATTCAAAATCACATTATGTTAACAAGTCCGTGAAATGAATACCCTTCCCCACTTTATATAGAGAAAACTGGGGTTTATGGGGGTATACATTATTTTTCTTATTTCTGCTTCAAGATATAGGTTGTTGGTACATGTTAGGACTGCCTCAAAGCTAATGAATGATTCAGTACAGCAAAATCACTGGGTCCAGTTGTTCAAAGCATCGTTAACTTAACGAGCTTATTAGTGGTCAAATTGATTAACTGTTCTAGCAAGTTCAATATCTGAATTTTTGTTGTTTTTGCCATATTAAATGATCAAAATTTGGTTTACTAACAACATCATGAGTAGCTTTCAACAGCTTATTTAGTTGCACTTGTTGAAACATTAGTTTGACAATGAGTTGGTTATGCTAACAATGCTTTGAACAGCCAGGCCCTGTAAAAGAAAGAATAAAAAATTTTGTATTTATAGGTTCCTGAGATATGGTAATAGATCCAAGATAGCTAAGGAGCTGAAATGTGGTGATCTTGTAGAACGTCATATGATGGATGGAGATATTGTCCTCTTTAATAGGCAGCCTTCACTGCACAAACTCAGCATACAGGCTTTCTATGTAAGTTGTTTTCCAGTTTCTCATGTAAGCACAACTGAGAGCATTGACCCTGAAAACATTCAGGAAAATTCTAGAGTAGATGACAGTCTGTCTTTGTAATTATTATTTTTCAGATAAAATGATAAGAAAATATTTAAAAATCTATTCTGCTACAGCTGTGATTGCCATTTTAAGGTTGAAATTAAGCTTTAGATTGCTACAGGGTAAAAAAATGGTATATTATAACTAAGTTGTTCCATGGAAATTCATTATTTCTTATCAGTCTCAGTTTTGACTGAATGAGATTCATTGTCTCCCGTGTTGTTGCGAGCCAGAATTTTGATAACTCACTTCTGCGACGTAGTGCATTTTTTCACATCTCCAAAATGGCTATTTTATACTTGAAACATAGGTTGCGGGGCTTTTTAGAACCGCCTCATTGAGGCAGTTCTAACAAGTACCCACAACCTATGTCTCGGAGCAGAAATAAGAAAAATAATATATACCCCTGTAAACCCTAGTTTTCTCTATGTAAAGTGGGGTTTAAGGAGGTGTTCCTTTTACTGACTTGTTCACGTGATGTCACTGCACCTGTTTAATTTTCAGGCTAAAGTCAAACCTCACAGGACATTCCGGTTCAATGAGTGTTGCTGCAATCCATTCAATGCTGATTTTGATGGAGATGAGATGAATTTACATTTACCACAGACAGAAGAGGCCAGAGCTGAGGCCATTACATTGATGGGGGTAGGTGTTATCCCATTTTGTACTGGCCCAAAACGGGATACTGGCAAATAGTGGAGGCCCAGATCAGACACCGCAGAATGCAGCGTCTGATCAGGGCCTAAACTGTTTGCAAAAAGTTCAGCTATTTTCAAATAAATTGTAAAGATAACCTGTTGCCCTAAGTATTGAAATGCACTCCTGCTATATATAAGGAGGAAGATTCCATTTGGTGCAAAATGGGTTATTATTTGGTGCTGTGACAAGCAAAAAGGTGTCTTTGACAATGTGTACTCAGCATAGACTCAGAATCAGTCGTTGTACTCACCCAGGTATTGTATAGATTATCTGGTCTGTATATGGAAACATTGAGTCAAGGAATATCTGCATAGTGCACAGCAAGAAAGTGTACAGCAAAAACTCACCGAACTGCATAGATGCATAGGCTGAGCTGAGTCTAGGCGAATCTAACAAATGTCAATAACAGCATGTGAGTGCCTCAGCAGGTGTAGCTGATGCTACCACTGAGGATATATGGAGCAGCATCAAGACTGTTCTGCTCAAGACAACTGAAGAGGTGTGTGGCACAACTCGGCCCCACCGCTGGCGTCTCAAAACCTGGTGGTTAAATGAGCATGTTAACAAGCTCATTGCAGCCAAGCGGCAAGCCTATAAGGCATGGAAGACTGGTAAGGGCACTTGAGCATCATATCTTGCTGCCAAACGCATAGCCAGACGTGTGGTGCACCATGCTCGCCAAGAAGCTGAGGAGATCTACAAGAATATTGACCCTAATTCCTCAGAAGTATACCGCCTTGCTAACCAAATGAGAAGAGAGAATGCTGATGTTGTAGGTGACAAACCAGTAAAGAATGATGCAGGGGAGATGTCAATGAGTGAAGAGTCAAAGCAGAGGGCCTGGTTAGAACATTACCAAAGTCTACTCAATGTTGAGTTTGACTTGGACCCAGACCACTTGTCTGATGAACCACCAGTGGAAGAGCCGCCCATCCCAATCATCTATTGATATGGTTAAGAAGGCTATCTCTCAGATGAAGACTGGCAAAGCACCAGGCCCTTCTGGCATAGTGGTGGAGATGATCAGAGCTACAGGTGATGCGGGTGCCTCAATGATCTTCGACTTTGCAGCTGCAATCATCTGTGATGGAAAGGTACCCTCTGACTGGGAACAGAGTTTCATTGTCTGTCTCTGCAAGGGCAAGGGTGATGCATTGGAACGGGGCAACTACCTTGGTCTCAAGCTGACAGAACAGGTCATGAAAGTCCTGGAGAAGACTGTGGATGGCCTCATTAGGCAGTTGGTGTCCATCGACGATTCCCATTTTGGCTTCATCCCAGGAAGAGGCGCAACAGATGCAATTTTTGTTGTACGGCAGCTGCAAGAGAAGTATCTGGCGGCCAACAGGAGACTCTACATGGCTTTTGTAGACCTGGAGAAGGCCTTTGATCAAGTGCCTTGGAAAGTCATCTGGTGGGCATTAAGAAAACTAAGAGTGGACGAGTGGATTGTGCGACTGGTCCATGGGATGTATGCTAATGTTCGAATTCAAAGTGAAGGTGGGTGTTCATCAAGGCTCTGTTCTCAGCCCACTGCTTTTCATCATTGTGCTTGAAGCCTTTTCATGCGAGTTCCCCTCTGGAGTCCACTGGGAGGCCCCTTTATGCTGATGACATTGTCATCATAGCTGAATCCCTTGAGGAATGTGTCAGGAGCTCTTGACCTGGAAAGACGCAATGGAGGCGAAAGGGCTGAGAGTGAATGCAGGAAAGACAAAGATCATGATCTGTGGTTCAGGTCTGGACCTCCTGCAGAGTACAGGCCAGTTCCCATGCGCTGTATGTCGCACTGGAGTGGGCAGCAAGAGTATCTTTTGTAATGACTGCAAGTTCAGGGTGAACAAGAACTGCAGTGGGCTCAAGCGCTTGATAGAGGACCCTGATTACAGGTGTACACGTTGCCAAGGAACTACACCACCCTTAGATGGCAGACCAAAGAGGGAAGTCCAAGTCGGATCCGACAAGTTGGAGGTTGTAGCTTCCTTTTGCTACCTAGGTGATATGCTCTCAGCAGCGGGTAGTTGCGACCTTTCAACCACATCACTTGTGAAGAAATTCAAGGAGTTGCTACCAGTTCTCTCTTCCCGCCGCCTCTCGTTCAAGACACGTATCCATGTGTACAGCTCTTGTGTGCGGAGCGCAATGCTCCATGCCAGTGAGACATGGCCATTGACAAAGCCAAACCTCCAACGTTTTCAGTTGAATGACAGGGCGTTGATCAGACAGATCTGCAATGTCAAGCCACAGGACACTGTCACCATCAGGTCCAGTGTGTTACTTGAACATCTTGGCATTGAGGACCTGGACCTCATCCTGAAAGAGAAAAGACTCTGCTGGTATGGACATGTGGAACGCTCCATCGGTGCAATCAAGACTGCCTGTGACATACATGTAGGTGGAAAGCGGGGGCTTGGAAGGCCCAAGATGACCTCGAAGCAGCTGACATAAAGAGATTGCAGAGAATGGAAGCTCTCTGCTATCGATCCTCATGATAGAAAGGCCTGGAAATCTGGTGAAAGATCTGCCATGCGTGCAGCAAGCCAGCTACCTGGAAGGGGGCCCACTTATGTGGACATTGCCTCTGTACCTGCACGTTAATCAAAAATCCATTGATGATGATGAATTGTATCAAGGGGTCCTCTGTACTTTGTTTGATTGTTTGAATTGAGGTTTTACGTCCCTTGTCAACATAATTTAGGTAATGTTGGAGATGTTGCTTCCAATTTTGTGGGAATTTTACCCGACATTGAGAGGAAATGACATCTCAAGCCCTACCATCCAAACAAACCAATATTGTTTATATGAAGGGAAGGGTCAGTACTCGTGCGGTCAGTTTCAGCTCTGCATGGAAGCATCATGTAGCCCAATCTATTTCTCCAAACACTGATGGACGTGGGCCTCCTCAGTACTAGCATGATCAAATGTACATGTATATATGAGTGAGTGAGTGAGTGTTTGAGTTTTGCATCCCACCAACAGCTGGTCATACGGAGACTGGACCTCGGTTTAAAGACTCATCCGAAAGTCTGGAGAAGCCTGGGGTCGATCCTGCGATCACTGGTTTACAAGGCGAGTAGCGTAACCACTACACCACAGAGGCTTCTCACATGTATATATAGACCCATACACATAACTTTCCTGTTTGTAATCGGTCAGCTTGATATGCCTCAAACTTGTGTTGACTCGAACATTTAATGTGGAAAACAAAATTTTGCCATAAAATAGCCTAAAAGTTAGAGAACCATAAAAATCTTAAAAGTTGGGACACCTTAAGGACTTGCTGTAAATTATCTTTAAATTTTAACAAATTTGTTTCACAATCCAGCAAGGAGTCCAAAAGGTGCTGATGGAACGGCAAACAGTGTAGACCCTTATCAGTCTGCTCCTTCAGAAGCAGTCTGATCTGGGTCTGCATTGTTTGCCTAAGCCAATCAGTCCCAATACTTTTGATCATTACGGTAGCCTTGTTAAAAGTTGTAGAAAAAATGGTGGATTAATTTTTTCAGCCCCATAGTCCAGTACAGATACTTCTGCAAACACTAACAGATGAGACAGCAGTGCAGATCCAGATGAGACGGCTCTTAATGGACTTCTCATTAGAAACTACAGAAACTTAGAAACTACAGTTTGCCATTTTGTTAATGCTAAACTACAAGTTTGAATAAAAAACAACAATAAAAAACTGATATGTCCAAATTTGAAGATGTAAGAGTCCACTTCAATACCCAGGGGTTAAAGCATTAACCCTTGTCTTGCTAATCCCGGATAAGCCTTATCTTTGAAACAATGTAGATCCAGATCAGATGGCTTCTGACGAAGCCATCTGATCAGGATCTACATTGTTTGCCATTCAGATTATGAATTTGTTGCAATAATTTGCATCAAGTAATCTGATTGGTTGATAATCGGTATTGGGTGTGGCATATATAAATATCCAGCAGAACAAGGGTTAAGGTGTATTGTAAAGAACATAATTTATTTGTCATGTATTACACTTGCAGTCCAAGGCCAATATTGTGACTCCTAGAAATGGAGAACCTCTGATAGCTGCAATACAGGATTTCATCACAGGTAACAATTTAATACTATTAACCACATTAGTGTTGCATGTTCTTTATTTTGTAATAACACAGTATAGAAAATGACATAGAATATATTATACAACAGGCCTCCCTGTTCTACTGGGTAAGAGTGATGACTCTTAATCATTAGGTCTCTCACTGCTGCTGTTCGTCACGTGGGTTGCCAAGTTTTGGATACTCTGGTTTTCACCCACCTCTGATTAAGGATCGGCTCAAAATAAGCAAAATAATGTTTAAAGGGTTGTAAAACCAAAAATTAAAAAACAATATATAGAATATAATTTAGAATTAAGAGAGGCCCATTGGGACTTGGAGAACTAGATTGGGCTGCATGATGCTTCCAGGCAGAGCTGAAACCGAAGGCACACAAGTACTGGTAAACCACTTGGAGGGTTAAGCCTGCCCAGGATAAGTGGTGCGAGTCGGACCACCCCTACATATAAACCCTTCTGGCTTGTTAGTGCAGCAGGGCTTGAGATGTCATTTCATCTCAATGTTGGGTAAAAGTCCACAAAATTGGAAGCAACATCTCCAAAATGACCTAAATAGTGTTGATCGGGATGTCAAACCTCAATTCAAACAAGATTAAGAGTATTATATCAAATATAATGTCAAATGTTTTTGATGTCACCTGATCAAAATCTGCACTGTTTATCATGCAGTCTGTGGATTTGAATACATTACATCAAGTAATTTGATTGGTTGATAGTCAGAAATGGTTGTGGCAAAATTAATTTATTTAGCATGACAAGGGTTAACTACCAGATACAGCCTCATGTAAGTGTCTGTTGAAGATACGATAGCTTGTCTGAGCCGTAAGTGGGTACTCAGAAAGTTTTGCCTTTGAATTCTACTTTTGCTGTGCATTTTTTGTGGGGTTTAGTTTTGAGTACACTACTGACTGCTTGTACCATTTTTCAGGAGGCTATCTCATTACCCAGAAGGATGTGTTCTTTGACAGAGCCAGGACATGTCAGCTGATAGCTGCCATGTTGTCATCTAATGACACAGCTGTTAAAATAGACCTACCACCACCTTGTGTATGGAAGGTATGTGAGTCTGATAATACCAGAATCCTTGAGCTGACCTCTGTGGCCTAGTGGTTAACAGCACCAGCTAGTGGTTAAGAGAGCCTTGTTCTGGGCCCATGTTAGACGCCAAGTACTGCAACAGAAAGTTAGGTTGTTATTCTCCCCATACTCCAATTTTCCTCCACTTCTGTTAAAAATCAGCTCATAATAAATTGCATAATCTTAAAACAATCAATACCTCCCCCTAGAAAAAAGAAACAAGAATGCACAAGTGCACCTAGAAGCCACTGTGGCCCAGTGGTTATGCTACTCGCCTTGTAAACCAGGGGTTGCAGGATCTATCCTGGCTTCTCCAGACTTTCGGATGAGTCTTTAAACAGAGGTCCCGTCTCCATGTTACCTTAGCTGTTAGTGAGACATAAAACTCAAACACTCACTCACTCACACAAGTTAGCCCCCGCCCATAGGGGCTTGAAGAAATATATGGGCTGCATGATGCTTCCACGCAGAGCTGAATCCGGCCCGCACACTAGTACTGGTAAACCGCTTAGAGGATCTAAGCCTTCCAGGAACCGCAGTGCGAGGCGGACCGTCCATGCTAATAAACCCTATTGGTTTCATTGGGCAACAGGGCTTGAGATGTCATTTCATCTCAATGTCAGGTAAAAGTCCCACAAAATTGGAAGCAACGTCTCCAAAATTACCTTTACAGTGTTGACGGGGAAGTTAAACATCAAATCAAACAAACACTCACACAAGTGCACCAGAATCCAGTTTTTCAGAACTAGTTAAGTCGTTAGTGTTACAATAAAATTTCACACAATAAGGCAAAAAGCTCATATATTTGCTGAAATAATGTGTTTTACATATTTGTGACCCATCAGGCAAAAAAGGACATATGGGTGTCTGAAACTGCTAACTTTTGACTCTATTGTCCTGTCATCTGCCTTGATAGCGCAGTGGTTAACGCGTTCGACTTATGATCGAGAGGTTGTGCATTCGAATCCGGCCACCGGTATCGAGGTGTGTCCTTGGGCAAGACATGTAATGACACTGCCCCACTCCACCCAGGTGTCAATGGGTAGCAGTGGTGTAAAAGCCACTGCCTCTCTCTCGCGCGCATGTAAACACCCGGAATGAGCATTCCAGAGTGATACAATAAGCTTGAAGCTTCCATAGCAGTCGAACTAAAATGAATTAGTATAAACTAAGCTAAACTAATTGTCCTGTCATATTTCAGCCATGCAAGCTTTGGTCAGGGAAGCAAATCTTCAGTGTTCTGTTACGTCCTAACAAAGACTGTCCGGTGAAGGCCAACCTGAGAACCAAGGGGAAGAACTACAGTTCAGGAGAGGATCTCTGTGTTAATGACTCTTGTGAGTTACCTTCTCAAATCTTTCAAAACTAACAATGTTGTTAGTTAATGTATCATTAAATCTTTGATATTTTAATATGGCTAATATTCTAATAGTTTTGCTGAAAAAATGTGAGTAGCTTTTGCATTTGCAAAAGCTACTCACATTTTTCCAGCAAAAATAGAGTATTTGATATTTTACTTGCTAAAACAGTTAACATTTTGACTACTGGTTAAGCTAACGATGCTGTGAACAACCTGGCCGAAATCATTTACACCTGACTACAAATGGGCGGGGACAAATAGTCATGTGCATTTAGCAAAGTCTCAAATCAATCTGTACACTCTTAGTCAGAGTACAACCTTTCTTGATTGCATCGAGAAACTTAGTGCCAATGGCCATTTAAAAGTGCACAGTGAAGACTGATCAGACTGCAGGGATGCACAGGTTGATCAGAGTCTTTGCATGGTGCACATGTGGGAAAACCCCTCTTTGCTTGACATGGCTCATATAATAAACATGTTGGCAATTTATTTATTAGAAGCCTTCATATTGTAATGTTAAAGCTACTCTCCTCATACGAGGACTGTTCAAATATGAATGCAACTAAGCACATAAAAATGATTCTGTGATTGATTTCGATGAAAAATTTATTTTGTCCCCTCAAAGTATTCCCCTTTAACAGATATACAAATTTTCAGTCTTCTGATCTAATCATTGAATGCATTTTGGTAGTCATTTCGAGGTATTATATGAAGGCACTGGAATATTGCAGAACCGAGGTGTTTGCGCTGTACAAATTTTCAACCAGGAAGGTATTTTTTCAGCCGCGGGAACAAAAAATGTCACACGGGGCAAGGTCAGGGGAATACGGGTGGTGAGGGAGTTCAACAACCTTTTCCTGCTTCAGATAGTCTTGCGTAATGAACGCCTTGTGCGATGACGCATTGTCATGTAGCAATCTGACATTGGCCAAACCAGTTGCGGGTCTTCGTTCTTTGAAATATTTCTTCAGTTTTCGAAGAACTTTATTCTTGTAAAACTTCGCATTTACAGATTTGCCTTTAGGCACAGCAACCTGAATAACAGGGCCCTGATTTGAAAAGAATATGGCATACATTACCTTCTTGACACTCATGGTCCGCTTTGCAATGCATGGTCTTGTGTAATACTTTGTTGCCCATATTTTGTTTTAAATCTTTCATTTTGGCTCAAACAAGTGAACCCATGTCTCGTCACCTGTGACGACATTAGCGAAAGACTGTGCATTGTAATTTGGAAACTTTTTAAGCAACTTCTTGGCGCACTGAACGCATGTCTTTTTCTGCTCATCTGTCAACAGATGGGGAATCCATCTAGCACAGATCTTTCTCATTTTCATCCGGTCGGAGAGTGTGTAGCTGATAGATCCAGTACAATTCCTTGATTTTTAGGGGGTTTGTACTCCTATGGTCATCAGGGTCTGATTATAAGGTTTCAATAATTTAAAATCTCATGTGTTTGAGGGCATGGTCTGGTAGGTTGAAATGGTTTGCCAGGGGCATATCCCGTTTTTTTTTTTGGTATCGCGCTGGTGTTCCGTCATTCGAATCTTCATTTCCCTAAGCCTCGATAGGATTCTTCTGGCTTTTTTATAGGCCGGTTGGATCTGTGCCAGAAACTCTAGCGTCTTCATCTTCTTAGACGGCTCCTCTTCTGACGTGTTCTCCCTGGTCCTCTTCTTGGAACTCTTCTCTTGGAGAACAACCGTAACCGACGAACTGGCTGACGCAGACATCAGGGTCAGATTGCTCAGGCTTGAGCTAACTGACATGTCGCTTATGGTCTGTGTTGGACTTCTCCCATGGAATGCTGACCATGGCGCATCTGTCTCAGAGCGGAGGAGGAGTGCATTAAAGCTGGAGGTGTATGGCTGATGACTCAGATTGGTCGCGCTGTGGTCTTGCTCATTGTGATTCACAGCGAATAATTCGTGACTAGTTTCTGCCTAATAGTAGGCTTTCATCAGAGGATGTGTGCTCTTGTTACAGATTTGTGACGAGCTGTGCGATTTTCGATTTTTATATACCCTCTGGGTCACCCATGGTTACCCATAATTATGTATGTAGACTGGCCCTTTTGTGGGGCGTGAATAAATTAAAGCCATGCAACCTTCATGGTCAGTTGAGAGTCGCACGAATAAAGTTTTGTAACCTATGGGTGTGTTTCTACTTTGTTCTATACATCACTTTGTCACCATTTTGGTGTCATACCTTGTCCTGCTGAACACGGCAACCTCTGCCATTGCAAATAGTGTAGATCCAGATCAGATGGCTTCGGAAGAAGCCATCTGATCAGGATCTACACTTTTTGTCATTCAGTCTTCCAGTTTGAAGGCGAGTAATTTGCTTGGATAGTCTGAAATAGGCTTGGCTAAATGGGTTTATTCAGCAGGACAAGGGTTAAGTACTATATTTGCAGTTGTGGTGATCAGGAGCAGTGAGCTGCTATGTGGGTCCATGGACAAGGGAACTCTGGGATCTGGTTCTAAAAATAACATTTTCTATGTGATTCTACGAGACTATGGTGAAGTCCACACTGCCAACTGTCTAGCCAGGCTTGCCAGACTCTGTCCAGCCTATCTCAGTAGGTATTTTAGTTTGAGTGTATACTTTTTATTGTGGAAGACAACCATCAAAAACAGGCATGTTTTATCAGTTGTGCTCTACTCTTTCCCTTACAAACTCTTAGAAGAAAGAATTGACTGCAATGCATTCTGAAACTTTCTGATGATGATGATTCAGATTATAATTATTGCATTGAAGGGCTGTTGACCTTGGAAAAGCTGACCTTGTGGATGTACAACTTACTTGTGATCAGGAGATCGCAGGCTGATCTCAGCCAGGCCCGCTATATACTTTCAAGGAGATTGATGATAAATGAGCCAAAGGTAGAATGTGCACTCTCCTGGTTAAACTGGAAAGTGAGTATAGGTATAATGACTGGCTAAACTTGACTTTGGTCATTATACTCCAAACCAACCTAGCAACAGTCTTGGGGTGAATTCTGTACTTCAGTTGATTGTGGAAGTCTCTTCAGCATTTACAGCATCCATTTATTTATTCAGAAGACTAGAAAGGAAGTTTTGGTGTCCATATTTAATATGTTGACTGCAAAAATAAATTTAGCTCAAAATATCTTGGTATGAAGCATGCCTTTGTTCAGTTTGTGCATGACTGGAAGCTAACTTCTTAGAAAATCTTGTTTGTTTGTTTCATTTGAGGTTTAAAGTCCCCATCAACACTGTATTGGTCATTTTGGAGATGTTGCTTTCAATTTTTGTGACTTTTACCCAACATTGAGATCAAATGACATCTCAAACCCTGTTGCCCAATGAAACCATTAGGGTTTATCAGCATTGATGCTCCTACTCGCACTGCTTAGGCTTAGATTCTCTAAGTGATTTACCAGTACTTGTGTGCGGTTGGTTTCAGCTTTGCCCTGAAGCATCATGCAGCACATCTATTTCTTCAAGCCCAGATGGGCGGCTAAGTGATAGAGATGCTTAAAGGTAATCAATCAGTATTTTTTTACACTTTTAAGTATTTTACAAGAAATAAGTATTCTAAATCATTGTCTATGAACTACTTCCAAAATCAGATCACAGAGGCTGAAGCTTGCCAGTATTTCAATATTCCCTTTGTAACAGTCACAAGATAACTCATGAGATATAACAGTTACCTTTAATTAATTGATCAATCATCAGGTAACCGAGGTTTCTCTATTGGTATTGGTGATGTGACCCCTGGTCTGGGTTTGATCAAGGCTAAGAACCAGTTACTAGAAGATGGTTACACCAAATGTGATGGCTATATCCGTAGTTTGGAGGAGGGTAAACTGACGACACAGCCTGGGTGTACTGAAGATGAAACTTTAGAGGTAACGCAAGTCATTTGAGCTGATGGGGAGTGGGGTGGGGTGGTATAGGAAAAGATGCAACCCGACATTTGTTATTGTGGAACATTGAGATCAGTCTGTATCAGGATCATAGCTCCAGATAAGGTGGAGTAACAAGGATAATTGATCTGACTGTTGATAAGGAGGTGCCAGGGGTCGGCAACATTCTTTCGTGGAGATTGATCATGAAATCTTTTCTACGGTCATTCTCTCCCTTCCGCTGATTCAAGAAGGGCAGTTGTCAGTTTCTGGCATAAGAATGTGCACTGTACTGGTTAACGCTTATGTATAAGCCTGCCCAGGAAAAGTGTGGATAGGTAAACTGACCGGCTCGAAAATGATTGACTGGACTGTTAAACTCCGATACAAACTAACAAAACAAAACAAGGATAATTGAAAAATATTATCCCCACGCTTTTAAAAAAAGTGTTAGGGGATATTGTGTACATCTCCTTACATCTGTCCATAATTCTGTCCATCCATCCATCACACTATCTCCTCCTTAACCATTGGCCGGAATGCAACCAAATTTGGTACATGGCTTCCTTACATGATGAAGGCCTCTGAGAGCAGCGTAATATTTGGGTGTACTGGAGCCATGCTTAGGTGTGCCAGGGCCATCTTGTTCCTTAAGATAAGATACATTCAGTGACACCAACCTTAGGGTCCCCCCAGGTGCGCCGGGGCCATGCCCCACCCCCTCCACTTCATAAAAGATCTAATATTGGAGAAAATGTTCAGATCCAGACCCCCCCTAAACCATATATTTTCTTGTTCCAACCCTGTGCCACAGAAAGTGGCATCTGATCAGCGTCTACACTGTGCATAAATTACAGGAATTTAGAGGAACACTAAACAATCTAATTCTCTGTTCAAGACTATTTTCCTAGCTCGGAGGCAATCAACTCACCAGTGCTGTCAGTTCTTTGATTCATGCACATACACTACAGCCTCTTTATAAACCCCTTTAATGGGGTCCAAAGCAGAAACTGTGTTAGTTACACAACTGTGTTATATCCAAACAAAATGTATAGATTATATAGAAAAATCTATATAATCTATACATTTTGGAGATCCATCTTGAAACTGTGTTATATCCAAAACCGTGTTATAATGATCAGTGTTATAATGAGGTTGTGGTGTTTTGTTCTGTGTCAAACTGTTTATTGTTAGGTGAAATCTGTTACAGGCAATGATACTGAAGGAACTGTCTGTGATCCGAGACCACGCTGGTAAAGCCTGTCTCCGTGAGCTACACTCCAGCAATAGTCCCCTCACCATGGCCATAAGTGGATCAAAAGGTAAATTATTTCAGAATTGAGACACCTTATCTGTCACTTGATGTATCACAAAATTTGAAAATATTGAAAATTCATTTAAATTCCCTGGCAAGGCAGAGATGTTTGAAAGGTAACTGGTATTGTTTATATCATAGCTTTGATGCGAAGCCAAGAACTTCAATAACTTCAGCTTGTAGTAAGTACAATATCTAACGCAAATATTTGCTGTAGAACAGGGCCCAGTTGTTCAAAACTAACATGGTCATTAGTTAATTTATCGTTAAAACTTTGATCATTTAATATGGCAAATATGAGGAAATTTTTGATGAAAAAATGTGAGCAGCTTTTGCGGATGCTCACATTTTTTCAGCAAAAATACCAAAATTTTCGATATTGTACTTGCTAGAAGAGTTAACAATATGACCACTAACGGGCTCGTTAAGCTAATAAGGCTTCGAACAACTGGCCCCTGGTGATTATGGGTCACAGGTCTAATTTCTACCAGGTCGGCAACATTATATCCTGGAGATTGATCATGAAATTTTCTATGGTCATTCCCTCCTTTCTGCTGATACAAGAAGGGCAATTAGAAAGTAGCTGGGCCACATGTGTGAAATCCCCTTATATATTGCATATCACCATGTACATGTTACATGTATATACTGTAAACACTAAAAAATTGTACACTTTGAGGACTTGCTGTAATTCTCCTAAATTTTCAACAAATTTGTTCCATGATCCAGCAAGGAGTCTAAAAAGTGAAGATGGAATGGCAAACAGTGTAGACCCTGATCAGAGCAGTCTGATCTAGGTCTGCACTGTTTGCTTAGGCCTTAGGATCATTATGGTAAACTGGTGATTTTAACCCTTATCTTGCTGAATATTCATTTAAGCCACACCCTTTTCTGTCTATCAACCAATCAAATTACTTGATGTAATTTATTGCTACAAAGTCATAAACTGAATGCCAAACAGTGCAGATCCTGATCAGATGGCTTCTTCAGAAGCCATCTGATCTGGATCTACACTGTTTGCAAAGATAGGGGTTGTCGTGAACAGCAAGATAAGGGTTAAAACTGCATTATCATCATAATTATGCACTGTATTATCAATTTTTGTTATGATTATAAAAAGGTTACTTGTTTAGTCATTACATACAAAATATAATCAATAACAAGCAGTGGCTGTGAAATGACAAAGCAAGGTCAGTCATAGCCAAAAGAGTTAAAAGTGTGGCAAAAGTTATATATGCAGTATTTTTCAATTGCGATCAACCCATTGTTCAAGTTCTCATACCAAATGGCAAGACAATTACAGGTAAATTTTATAAGAACAGTGCGTTGTCAATTTAAAGGCACTAGAAACTAACTAGTCTGGCTAAAAAACACTTGTAGACTCTAAAAGTAAAGGCATACTATGAAAAACGTACACCTGCAACCCGCTTAAGAGGTCTGAGTCTTATCCATGACAACACACCTGCTCATAGGTGTGTTCTTGAAAGAGGAAAGGATATTTCAGCTTTTTCACCCTTATTTGCCAGATCTTAGTCCCTGCAACTTTTTCCTGTTTCCTTTACTAAAGAAAACCCCTTCTGGTCATCATTATGAATCCTGAAGTTCACTTGGTAGTGCAATTTACCAGTGTTGTCAGGGTACACATCACGTGAACAAGTCCGTGAAATGAAGACCCCTCTAAACCCCACTTTATAAACAGAAAACTGGGGTTTACGGGGTCTTCATTATTTTTCTTATTTCTGCTCCAATACATAGGTTGTGGGTACTCGTTAGAACCGCCTCAATTAGGCGGTTCTAACGAGCACACACAACCTATGTTATGAGCATTTATAAGAAAAATATGACAGATTTTCATCAGAAAAATAGCCATTTTGGAGATGTGAAAAATGCACTATGTTGTATGGGTGTGTTATGGTAATGACCTTAAAAGGCCTACTGGTACTTCTTGGTCTTTACAGAATGGGTTTCAAGCCTTTAAAAGTGTGTTTCCACCAAGGGAGAATAGTCCAAAGGGTTGAAGTAAACGAAATGTGAAACCCCAGTGACAACATTAAATGAACGCCCCTTGTATGGAAAAAAAATTACCCGAAATGATAATGTTTTCATGAAATTTATACATTTTGTTGCATATAACATAGTTGTTTCTGCTTTGGATGCCAACAATAGTGTTATAAAAAGGTTATTTTTATACCCCCGTCATACGAAGTATGCAATGGGGGTATATAGTTTTTGTCTTTTCCGTCTGTCTGTCCGTAAACATTTATTTTGTGTCAAAGATATCTCAGGAACTGCTTCACATAGAAACTTGAAATTTTGCACACATGATCAGTATGACTACTTGTATTGTGGGAAAGAAAATAAGGGCCAAGGGGTCAGGCCTTTTAGAGTTATTTCCCTTTGTAGTTCTTGTTTCAGCTGAGGCGATGGCCCTGGCCGGGGGTATACGTGCCCCACTGGGCACTTTGTCTAGTTCTATTTTTGTTTGGATATAATGGACTCAAACAGTGGTGTTTTGTTTTGTTTGATTTGAGGTTTAACGTCCCCGTCAACAATGTAAAGGTCATTTTGGAGATGTTGCTTCCGATTTTGTGGGACTTTTACCCGACATTGAGATGAAATGACATCTCAAGCCCTGTCGCCCAATGATACCAGTAGGATTTATTAGCATGAACGGTCCACTTCGCACCGCGGTTCCTGGACAGGCTTAGATCCTCTAAGCGGTTTACCAGTACTAGTGTGCGGGCCGGATTCAGCTCTGCGTGGAAGCATCATGCAGCCCATATATTTCTTCAAGCCCGTATGGGCGTGGTGTTTTAAAGAGGTTATGGTATATGATGTTTTGTTTCTTTAATAGGTTCTTTCATCAACATATCACAGATGATAGCTTGTGTAGGACAACAGGCCATTAGTGGGAAGAGAGTCCCTAATGGGTTTGAGGACAGAGCCCTGCCACACTTTGAGAGGCATTGTGAGTATATAGTTACATGTATATTGGAATTTTTAACAAAAAAGTTTTGTCAGCCCTAGTAGTTTGCATGGTTGTGCATCTTATTGGTGATTAGGCAGTTGTGAGTGAAATCTCTGCCCGGGCAGGTAACATTAATGATGGAAATTAATTCTGAACTATTTTTATGGCCATTCTCTCCCTTTCCACTGACTCAAGAAGGGTATTTTTCTGTTACTGGCTTCCTGTACCCTGTACTAATTAACTACAGTTAGATGATCTAAGTCTGTCCATTAAAAGTCTGATTTGGCTAAATGACTTGCTTGACATGACATAGTGTTGATAGGACTGTTAGACAGTCTAAACTTGAGAACTTGGTTTCAGGTCAACCAAAAGATTTGAGGACCAGGGATTGGACCTGCAGCCCTTGATTTACAGAGTTAAATGTGTATTTACTACGGATAGATAATGAAAGGAAAAATGCATCATTATACTATTTCAGCAAAAGATCCAGCAGCCCGAGGTTTTGTAGAGAACAGTTTCTACACTGGCCTGACTCCTACAGAGTTCTTCTTTCACACTATGGGAGGTAGAGAGGGGTTGGTGGACACTGCTGTCAAAACTGCAGAGACTGGATACATGCAGAGACGATTGGTCAAAGTAAGCACCATCCTAGTCCTCTAAAGTATCAGAAATGAATCTTGCTAGTCTTGCTAGTCTCAGAAAATTTTATATGCAAGGGAAGTGGCGTACAGTGCAGACCTTGATCAGGCAGCTATGGGATAAAGGTGTCCTGATAAAGATGGGCTTTGGCACGCCATCATTTCACCTCATGGGGACCACAACCTTCTACTTTTTTAACCTTTTTACCCCTGAATGTTTAAAAGTGGGCTCTTTCATCTTTTGAATTAGGACACATTTAGTCTTCTAAATTTGGAGTTTAGTCAAAATTATTGTTATGATTACAAACAATGTAGATCCAGATGAGCTGGCTCAGTATGAGGTGATTCTAACACATGACCACAAGATTTTTTCTTGATGTAATAAGGGTAATAGAGCCTTTACTTCATATTTTACTATTCCATATTCAGATTCTTTACAGCAACATATTATTTATAATGACCAAATGTTAGAGAACAAATTCTTCCGTTAGTCTGAGGGACCCCTGTTGTAAACTGATGGTCACTTGCTTTACGTTGTAGAGCTTAGAAGACTTGTGTTCCCAGTATGACTTGACTGTACGCAGTTCAACAAGTGATATTGTACAGTTTGTGTACGGAGCTGATGGCCTTGACCCAGCTGTAATGGAAGGAAAGGACAGGCCTGTGGACTGTAAGAGAGTCTTTGACCATATCAAGGTAAGAGGTTATAATAATATCTCTAATAAGTTGAACATAATACAGGATTTTTTTATGTTTCAGTTATATGCCCAGCCAATAAGTAAGGTCATATGGAGATGGGACCTTGGTTTATAGACCCATCTGTAAGACTGGAGAAACCAGGACCATGAGGTGGACAAGCCCATGAAATGAAGACTCCACTAAACCCCTCTTTATATAGAGAAAACTGGGCTTTATGGGGGTTTACATTATTTTTTCTTATTTCCGCCCCAAGACATAGGTTGTGGGTACTCGTTAGAACCGCCTCAACGAGGCGGTTCTAATGAGCACCCACAACCTATGTTTGGAGTAAAAATAAGAAAAATATCATGGATTTTCATCATAAAATAGCCATTTTGGAGGTGTGAAAAAATTGAATTCTGTTGCATGGGTGTGTTATCGTAATGTAGGCAGAAAAAATTGTTATGCTCAACAAGTAAATTGTAGAAAAACAATCAGACAAAAACAAACTTCTTTTTCAAAGAGGGGTCTGATCTTAAATTAAAGAATTTACTCCCAAAAGCAGTCTGTTCCCTTGACATTGAAGGAAATTGATTTATAGGAGCAACTTCTTTCTTTCAGGCTGTTACAAATGTGGAGTGCAGAGATGAACCTTCTCTAACAGGACAGGAGTTGCTTCAGCTGGTTGACAGTATACTCAGACAGTCCAAGTATAACTCCTGCAGTGAGGATTTTAAAGAAGAACTTAGGTAAGGTTAAGCCCAACATGATTAACCCTTATCTTGCTGAGTATTCATTTAAGCCACACCCATTTCTCATTTTGAACCAATCAGATTACTTGATGTAATATATTCCTACAAATTCATAAATTGAATGTCAAACAGTGTAGATCCTGATCAGATGGCTTCTTCAGAAGCCATCTGATCTGGATCTACACTGTTTGCAAAGATAAGGGTTGTCGTGAACAACAAGATAAGGGTTAAACATGACTGGCTTTATGTAAGAGAATGATTTTTGAGGAGTTGAGATGGAGGGAAAAAAAACATGCATATAGCAGCATTTTGTCTCATCGGTAAAATTTGAGGAAACAAATATTAACCCTGATAGCACCAAGGAAAACTATTAGAGCAGATGACAATAATGTTGATGGCTCAGTCGGATGCATGTCTGACATGTGAATAGGCGGTTGCAGATTCGTTCGCTGCCGGGTCTGGCAACATTCTTTGTCGAGATTGATCATGAAATATTTTCTAATGTCAGTTTCAGACGAAAGAATGTGTGTGCACTGTACTGGTTAACTGCTTATGTAAAATCATCATGGCAGCATATTGATTTTGATGATTGTCTTTGCATTTTGGCAAATTTTTGTAATTTTCGGGATAGTTTTGAAAAAAATTCAGCCATAATGATCCTGTGTATTGGGACAGATAGGCTTAAGCAAACAGTGCAGTCCCTGATCAGGGTCTACACTGTTTGCCATTCAGACTGCACCTTTTGGACTCCTTGCTGGATCATGAAACAAATTTGTTAAAATAGTACGGAGAATTACAGGAAGTTCTTAAGATGTCTGAAATTTTAGGATTTTTTATTAACCCTTATCTTGCTGAATATTCATTTAAGCCACACCCATTTCTGTTTATCAACCAATCAAATTACTTGATGTAATTTATTGCTACAAATTCATAAACTAAATGCCAAACAGTGAAGATCCTGATCAGATGGCTTCTTCAGAAGCCATCTGATCTGGATCTACACTGTTTCCAAAGATAGGGGTTGTCGTGAACAGCAAGATAAGGGTTAACTTATTATTAAAACTCATCATTTAATATGGCTGAAATTCTTATATTTTTGCTGAAAAATGAGAACAGTTTTTGCAACTGCAAAAGCTACTCACATTTTGTTGGCAAAAATACCACAGTATTAGATGTTGAACTTGCTAGAACATTAAATATTTTGACCACTAATGAGCTCATTAAGCTAATAATGCTTTGAACGACAAGGCCAAGATATTTTTTTTTGTGTTACAGGTCTTTCATTGAAGGTGTTGGAAAGAAGATAGAAAATGTTAGAAAAAAATTTGGGCTTGATTTAGGCCACCCAGTACCAAGAGGTAAGCTAAGAGTTCTGTGATCTTGTGGGTTATCGGGGTACCACTGATAAGTTTACAACATTTTCTCTCTGTCATTTGTTGTCATATGCTGTCTCCAGAGATAGACTTTGGCAGTCTTAACCCTTATCTTGCTGAATATTCATTTAAGCCACACCCATTTCTGTCTATCAACCAATCAAATTACTTGATGTAATTTATTGCTACAAATTCATAAAATAAATGCCAAACAGTGTAGATCCTGATCAGATGGCTTCTTCAGAAGCCATCTGATCTGGATCTACACTGTTTGCAAAGATAGGGGTTGTCGTGAACAGCAAGATAAGGGTTAAGATCCCTTTTTGGGTTGATTGTTTGTCTTTCGACCCAAAGCCATATATATAAACTCTCTTATACTGGGCCATTCTGCTGATGGTGACAAGCACTGGCTGATAGACTTAAACCGTTTGCCAATATTAGAAATAGACAAAGCGTAATGAAAATAAAGGACTGTCAAGTACCGGAAAATGTTTGGATTGTTTAAAAAATAGCTGCCTAGGGTCCCTAAAATGGGACATTAGCAAACAGTGTAGACATATATCAAAAAGAGGACGTTCTGACAGAAAAGGTTTTCTTTGATAAAAGAATCCATACTTTAATGTGGGGATGCTTTTAAACTATGTACAGTCGAACTTCGATGGCTCGAACCCCATTGGGACCATGGAATTTTATTCGAGTCAGCGGTAGTTCGAGCCACTGAAGGTCACTGCCAAGAGGCATAACGAGATACTTTTGAATATCTTTCGATGTTAGATAATGAAAATGTTTGCTGTGTGTACTCATTAGAATCGCCTCACCGAGGCGATTCTAATGAGAACACACAGCACACATTTGCCAGATAAAAGACTAAAATCTCCTTAATCATCCCCCACCATTTCTTATCTTGAGGATTTCCCTAGGGGCTCAAGTATGAGTTCGACCCAGCCATGGGAAACGAGCCATCGGTGTTCGAGCCATTGAAGTACTACTGTACTTGCTTTCCTTTATGAAAGGTGTCCTATGGGAATTGATGAAAATAAATTAAAGACAAGAGTGATCTTTCTTGACAACCATAGGTCCAGAGTAACAAAGATAACCAAGGAATAATTTTCTTTATTTCTTGTTAAAAACATATATTGTGGGTACTTGTTCAAACCACCTCATGATCATTGAGGCAGTTCTAACAAGTACTCTTTCACCCCCGCCCATCAGGGCTTGGAGAAATTGGTTTGGCTGCATGATGCTTCCATGCAGAGCTGAAACTGACCACACATGATTACTGATATACTGCTTAGAAGGACTAAGCCTGCCCAGCCAAAGTGGTGTGAGTCAGACCGTCTAATGTATATAAGCCTTTTGGTTTCATTGGGCAGCAGGGCTTGAGATGTCATTTCATCTCAGTGTTGGGTAAAAGTCTCACAAAATTCGAAGCAACATCTCCAAAATGACCTAAATAGTGTTTACGGGGACGTTAAACCTCAATTCAATCAAACTAACAAGTACCCTCATTTTATGGTTTTACTGGAGAAATGAGAAAACTTATCCCAAAAGTATCCTCATAACTTCTTATCGGAAGCAATATTGAACATTATACCTTTTCACCATGTGGTAAAATTCCTAAAAATTTGGACAACTTGAGGACTTGTTATAATTCTCCTAATATTTTAACAAATTTGTTTCACAATCCTGCAAGGAGTCCAAAAGGTGCAAACGGAATGGCAAACAATGTAGACCCTGATCAGACTGCAGACAGGGTCTGCACTGTTTGCTTAGGCCTGTATTTTGTAGTCCTCAGGATCAGTACAGTATACCTTCTTACCATAATATGTTTATTGTCATATTATCTAGTTCTGTACCAGTTGGAGAGAGTCACTCACACACAAGTGGAAAGATTTCTAGATTGCTGCCAGGATAAATTCATGAGAGCCTGTATTGAACCAGGTAAATACTGCCTTAATTGGCTTTTACTGTTGGGTCTGTAGTGCCACCAAAGAAAACAGTGAAGACCCAGATCAGGCTACCTGAAGGAGGAGTATGATTTGGGTCTACACTGATTGCCATTTAGCTGACACCTTCGTATCTCATTGCCTAGTAGCAAAGGCATCTGGCTCAAAGTTTAGAGCAGTTATCATCACATTTGAGAAGTCGAAGTTCTGCAATGGAAGCCCAGGTGGTTTTTCTGTGGGTATTCCAGATTTTGCCCACCCCTGATTACCAATCGGCTTAGTATAAGTGAAATAATCTTGAAAGGGTTGTAGAACCCAAGTTATAAGAGCAGGTGTGGATATTTGTTGAATGTCACAATTTTAGAACAGTTTCAATTCCTGCAGTCTTAACCCTTGTCCTGCTAATCCCGGATATGCCTTATCTTTGAAACAATGTAGATCCAGATCAGATGGCTTCTGACGAAGCCATCTGATCAGGATCTACATTGTTTGCCATTCAGATTGTGAATGTGTTGCAATAACTTGTATCAAGCAATCTGATTGGTTGATAATTGGTAGTGGGTGTGGCATATATGAATATTCAGCAGAACAAGGGTTAAGATATTAGAACTGTAGTAGCACCTGAGCAAACTAAGAAACCCAGATCAAACTGCTTCTGCAGTCCGATCAAAGTCCATACTGTTTGCCTTTCAGTTAGCATCATAAGGACACATCATTTTGTAGTAAAGGCATCTTATTGAAAGTTTAGAGCAGTTACATTAACCAACGAATTGTCCAATTTTAGAACCAGTATTGTACCTGCAGGGATCATTGATGCCTGCTACATTTGTTCCTATGTTGTTGGATAATGTATCTACATGTGTATATGCTGTTAGCTAACAGTGGGAAGTTCCTGTGAAAACTGATAAATCCACAGTCATTTATGTTAACAGACCATTACAAATTACCTATGCAGACAGTGTAGATCCTGATGAGATGGCTCATTCTGAGCCATCTCATGATCAGGAATCAATACAATTACCTCACACTTCCCATCCAAGACACCAGTGGGAAAGAAACACCAACGTAAAACAACTTCACCGTAATGAAAAAATCACAAGCGGAAAGCCAAACAGACATTTACTTTCCCACAAAATGGCCAAAGGGCTATCCAAAATAAAAAGGTATTAGCATTAATACATGCATGCAAAGATGAACTATAGCAATGATAAACCACAAAAGAAAAAAATACCTTGGAACGGTCAGTAAAAAGTTTTTTACTAGGAAGATGCCAATTTAGAAAATCCGGGTTGAAAGGTTTAAGTGATTTTTATATATGTCTAACATGCAAGAACATGAACCTTTTAACAAACCCTGAGATGGCAATTGGGTGCCACGAGAATGGATTTATTTTCTTTTGACCTCCAAACATAACAGATTACCTTATTAAATTGCTTCAAATGAAATTGCATACGACTTTGTAGAATAGTGGGTCAGAGAGCTGTCCTAGTAAACTTAAGGTCTCTCACTAATATTGGTTTGAGCTGACTCGGGTTACATGTGAGATGGCAAGTTCTGCAGTGGAAGGTGAAATAGTTTTCCCCCCTTCTGATTATCAATTGGTATATAGAAATGAAATACTGTTGAAAAGGCAATACAACCCATAACAGAAATAAAACAAATTTTCAGACATGGTAGATCTGACAGTGAGCTATTTAGCCTGTTTAAAGCATTTCTAAACTTAATGAGGTTTCAGAAAGGTTTGAGGTTAAGTTCAAAAGCAACCAAAAGTATTTTCAGACTTAAAAAAAATAAATACAGGAAAATACAGTAATATATAAAGACCACCTTTGGGGATGTTCAAAAGTGCTTGTTAAGCTCCGAAATGACCCTAAATGTTGGAACAGACAGGCCTAAGCAAACAGTGCAGACCCAGATCAGACGGCTCCTGTAGGGCAGTCTGATCAGGGTCTACACTGTTTGCCATTCCGCCTTTTTGAACCCATTGCTGGATCATAAAACAAATTTGTTAAAATATTAACAGAATTATAGGAATTCCTCGAGGTGTCTGAATTTTTATGATTTTTACGATAATGATGCTCTGAACATCTGGGTCCTGGGCACTTGCTTCTTATTGTTTTCTGTTTCTCTTCCAGGTACTGCAGTGGGAGCAGTGTGTGCCCAGAGTATTGGAGAACCAGGTACTCAGATGACCCTGAAAACTTTCCACTTTGCTGGTGTAGCCTCTATGAGTATCCTTTAGCAGATATTTACATCCTACCAAAAACTAAGGTCATATGAAGACTTGGCCTTGGTTTAAAGACACTTACTAAAGTCTGGAGAAACCAAAAATTGAATCTATGGGCACTGGTTTGTGAGACAAGCAGCTTACCCACTACACTATAGAGGGGCTTCTCCAGACTTTTGGATGAGTCTTTATATTGAGATCCCATCTCTGTATGACCTTTGTTGTTGGTGGGGCATAAAACACACACATACACACACACACACACACACACACACACACACACACACACACACACACACACACACACACACACACATGAGGTTTGGTGCCCCCGCCCATCAGAGCTTGGAGAAATAGACAGGCTGCATGATGCTTCCACACAGAGCTGAAACTGACTTCATATGAGTACTGATAACCTGCTTAGAAGGTCTAAACATGCCTAGGCAAAGCGGTGCGAGTTGGACCATCCATGCATATACACCCTATTGGTTTCATTGGATGATAGAGCTTGAGATGTAATTTCATTTCGATGTCAGGTAAAAGTCCAACAAAATTGGAAGCAACATCTCCAAAATTACTTAAACAGTGTTGACCAGGACATTAATTCTCGAATCAATCAAACAAAACAACGGAGGTTTCTTTTGAAATGTACACTACCTATCTGGAAGAAAGCTGTCAATTTTGATGACATCATATGTTAATTTGTAAGATTTCCTTAACTTGCTCTAAGATATTACACAGGGAGTTCCTCGTATCAAGGAAATTATGAATGCTTCCAAGAACATTAGTACGCCAATTATCACAGCTCAGTTAGAAGTTGATAATGATCCTGAGTATGCCAGAGTGGTCAAGGGCAGGATAGAAAAGACAGTGCTAGGAGAGGTAGGACATACACCACGACCTCTTTATAACACAGTTCAATATATCATGATTTTGGCTATAACACAGTTGCAATCTATACATTTTTTGTTTGGATATAACAT
Source organism: Lucinisca nassula (assembly GCA_963580285.1). Classification (NCBI taxonomy): domain Eukaryota; kingdom Metazoa; phylum Mollusca; class Bivalvia; order Lucinida; family Lucinidae; genus Lucinisca; species Lucinisca nassula. The sequence goes on along the minus strand of OY757011.1, from coordinate 159,573,038 downwards.
GGTTGTCTAACTAACACAGTTTCTTCTTGGGACCCCAGCAGTAGTGGTATACAGATGTTGTGGCGTATTCTGTAGCATGTTTAATGCATTCACTTAAATGTCTGGAGTATTACACCAAATATTGGAACATGTTAATGGATTTCAAGATTATCTAGTTGTTATATCATAAAAGCAAATCGTAAGGAAAACAGAAAAACCTGTCCACCGCCACCATCAGGTTCAGTGAGCTGCTTGCAAGGCTTGGCATTGAGGACTTGGACCTCATCCTGAAGGAGAGCAGGCTCCTCTGGTATGGACATGTTGAATGCTCCAATGGTGCAGTCAAGACAGCCTGTGACATAAAGGTGGATGGAAAACTTGGGCCTGGGAGGCCCAAGATGACCTGGAAGCAGCTTACGGAGAGAGAGAGAGAGAGAGAGAGAGAGAGAGAGAGAGAGAGAGAGAAGATAGAGTGGAAGCCCTCGGCTATCAACCCACATGATAGACACACCTGGGGATCTGATGTGAGATCTGCCCTTCCTGCTGCTAGCCAGCTGGAAGGGAGCCATTTACGTGGCTGTTGCCCCTGTACTTGCACATGAATAAAAAAATTCAATGATATTGATGATGATAATGTTTGCCAATTGCAAACAGTAAAGGTGCAGCTGCACCTTGGTGCATGTTGCTTGGCTAGTACAATATCTAATCTCCTTGTTTGAATTGCCAAGACTCTTGCTAGTCTGTGTAGCTGAGCAGTCCAGTTTGTGTCTTACCTGGTAGCACATCCCGAAGTAGATTTTCTTGTGTCAGAGCTCATTATATGGCATGGTCAAGTTAGATCTCTGTTCCAGTCAAGTTTTGCATTCATTACAAAAACACCCCTATACAAATACATTGTAAACTTTACTGCTGAAAAAATTAAATTTTAAGACGAAAAACTGTGATATTTTTCTTATTTCTGCTCAAAATATAGATTGTGGGTACTTGTTAGAACCACCTCATGGAGGCGGTTCTAACGGGGGACCTACAATCTATATTTTAGAGCAGAAATAAGAAAAATAAGGTTTACCCCTGTAAACCTCAGTTTCACAATATAAAAGTGGGGTTCAAGGTGGTCAAAATTATAGTGATGTGTTTTTGTTATTTTTCAGATATCAGAAACATACAGGAAGTATCTTCACCAGATGATTGTTTAATTCTTGCCAAGTTAGATGTCCGGCCCCCATCAGGGCTTGAAGAAATAGATGGGCTGTATGTTGCTTCCACGCAGAGCTGAAACCGACCCGCACACAAGTACTGGTAAACCACTTAGAGGATCTAAGCCTGCCCAGGCAAAGCGGTGCTAGTCGGCCCGTCCATGCTAATAAACCCTATTGGTTTCATTGGGCAGCAGGGCTTGAGATGTCATTTCATCTCAATGTCGGGTAAAAGTCCCTCAAAATTGGAAGCAACATCTCCAAAATGCCCTTTACAGTGTTGATAGGGACATTAAACCTCAAATCAAACAAACAAATCAAGTTGTAGTCAAGTTCTATCTTTTTTCAGGTGTCAGAATATTTGGAGTATGTATTTCTACCAGATAATTGTTTTATTTTAGTCAAGTTAGATTCAATTTGTTCTAGTCAAGTTTAATCTTTTTTTTAGGTGTCAGAATATCTGGAGGAAGTATTTCTACCAGATGATTGTTTTGTTCTAGTCAAGTTAGATCTCGAAAGGATTAGACTGCTTAAGGTATTTTATTGTTACTATAAATTATGAAATTTTAAATTTGTTATTAAGTTTATCAGATGTGATTATTAACCCATTTTGTACCGGAAACCCAAAACCGGGATACTGGCAAACAGTGCAGGCCCAGATCAGATGCTGCAGAACACAGCATCTGATAAAAGCCTACACTATTTTGTAAAAAGTTCAGTTATTTTCGAAATAAATTTTGAATATTGCACAACCTGTCGCCCCTAAATTTGGAGATTGACTCCTGCAATATATAAGGAGGATGATTTGATTAAATTCAAAATGGGTTAATGGTTTCTTCCTTTGATTGTGAGACTATTGGTTGAAATTATCTAGGGAATACATTACAAAAACACGCCTATACAAATACATTGTAAATTTTACCACAGAAAAAACGAGAATTTTATGATAAAAATTGTGATATTTTTCTTATTTCTACTCAAAATATAGATTGTGGGTACACGTTAGAACCATCTCATCGAGGCAGTTCTAACGAGTACCCACAATCTATATATTTTTGGCAGAAATAAGAAAAATAAGGTTTACCCCAGTAAATCCCAGTTTTACTATATAAAAGTGGGGTTTAAGAGAGCCAAAAAGGTCATTTTGGGAGGTAAATGGTTTTAAGGCACTGTGGAACATATTTGTCAGCTGTAGAAGCAACAGTTTACTTGCTGTAATGATACATTTCAGCGTATTTCTGGTGCACTGACCTCTGAAATTTAATTCCTCGGAATGTACCACTTTCATTTGATTCATTTGACTGAAAGTCTAATTGATTTTTAAATTGGTAGTAAGGATGAATCAGCCATTATAAATGACACATCAGTGTTTGAGTCATTGCAGTTTCATTGTTTGCTGTACATTTTAGTCAGATTAGCCCAAGACATTACCATAGCAATATAGTGCATTTAATCACATCTCAAACATTGCTACTTTTCTGATGAAAATCTGTGATATTTTTCTTATTTATACTGCAAACATAGGTTGTGGGTGCTCAGTAGAACCGCCTCGTTGAGGCAGTTCTAGCGAGTACCCAACGAAGCGGTTCTAGCGAGTACCCACAACTTATGTATTGGGACAGAAATAAGAATAATAATGTATACCCCCATAAACCCCAGTTTTCTCTGTATAAAGTGGGGCTTAGAGGGGTGTTCATTTCACAGACTTGCTCATGTGATGTAGGGTTACATTTTGAACAGAGGACCCTCATTATAACAACACTATTTGTTTCCTAATATTTTGACATTTTAATGAATTGGCTACTTTAAAGAGTCAAAAAAATGAGTAGCATTATAGATAGTAAATGTCCTTTTCCTTTAACCCATTTTGTACTGGAAACCCCAAACGGGTAATTGGCAAACAGTGAAGGCCCTGATTAGCCGCCGCATTCTGCGGCATCTGATCAGGGCCTACACTGTTTGCAAAATGTTCTGACATTTTCCAAATAAAATTTGAAGAAAACACAACCTGATACCCCTAAATTTCAAAATGGACTCCTGCCATATACAAGTTGGAAGATTCCATTTAGTACAAAATTGGTTAATTAATCAAAAAAACAATTGTTGTTGACATTTATTAGAATCACCTCACAGATCCATCTGTTCTTGAGCTTCCCTGTCGCAACCAGACACCGTCGTGATATGACTGAAAAATTGTTGAAAGTGACGTTAAACCCGAATTCACACACACACACACACACACACACACACACACACACACACACACACACACACACACACACACACACACACACACACACACACACACACACACACACACACACACACACACACACACTGTTCTTGAGCTTAGGATACACGCCATTGAAATTGTCGTTAAAATGGGTTTCATAAAAATATCTGATATCAGTACAACGAGGGTTGACTGTAGACCTCTTCTGATATATTTACAGTTAGAAGTGAGTGTAGACAGTATTAGAGCATCAATCTGTGAGGACAAGAAACTGAGGATTAAATTTCAGGTAAATATTTATTGATCAAACACATGCCCAATATGATTGTCAAAGTGAATTGGTTGCTAGGTAACTAGATAATGATCAGAAATAATTTTATAGTTTAACCCTTCTCCTGCTGAATAATATAATGTAGCCACACCCATTTCTGGCTATCAACCAATCAACTTACTTGACTTACTTGACATACTGTATTCCTTTCAATTCACAGACTGTATGACAAAAAGTGTAGATCCTGATCAGGCGTCTTCTTCAGAAGCCATCTGATCTGGATCTGCACTGTTTGCAAAGGTAGCGGTTGTCGTGTTCAGTGGGATAAGGATTGGTATTAAAAGCAGCTTATGACCAGTTTGAGATCCCAGGCTTCTCTAGACTTTCGGATGAGTCTTTAAACCGAGGTCCCATCTCCATATGACCTTAGCTGTTGGTGGGACATAAAACTCAAACACTCACTCACTCATGACCAGTTTGAGATTGAGACATAGATATCTCAGGCTGGTTTTCAGTTATTCAGTATTATGAGTATCCGCTGCATTGTCTGCTGACGTATTTTAAAAGTCATGACTGTAAACAGTGTGAACCCAGCTCAGACTGGGGCCACACTTTTTGCCTGCAAGCAAAAATATATGAAAGGTTTGCTAAGCAATGCACCAGATGACATAAGCAGACAAAATTTTCTGGTGCAGTTTTTCTTGGTGTCTTAAGAGTTAATCCCCTTTCTGAGGCTTCAGGCCCATCACTGATCAGTTTTCTCAGCCACCCAATTCAGAAAAAAATATTTAGAAGACATTATATTTACCCAAGTGTGTTGGTAATCTGCATGGCTGTTATTAGCAGCCAATCAAAAATCCGCAATACGTACCAGCTGCTGGTACCACATGCATCATGCCTTTCATGTGACAGGTGAAGTCAATGAATGGCATTCATCATAATTTCTGTCGAAGTAAACTTACACACAATTACAGTCTGAGACAGCTTTAAGACCCTAGTGTGGGACAAGCAGTATGAAATAGAAAAACAAATATGACATGGACATACAAAGGGATATTCTTGTAGATTGGGTGAGAAACAAACCTCAGCACTAAAGGAGAATGGAGATACACTTCAGGTGAGGCAGCTCCTGCAAAAGTATTGCTGTCTCCTGTGTCAATAGGGGTCAACTCTTAAAGGAAAGAATTTGCTCCTGAGGAGCAAATTCTTTCATTTAAGAGTAGACCCATTTGTCAGTGGGACAGAGTTTATAGAAAAGCGAACAAGAAGTCCTGAAAGTTGTCTCCCTGGAAAAATGGCGGAAAAATCAGCCAGATGTATCCATTCCCCTTAAGCGCTGTCTCTTGGTCATTATTCTTTCATGGCTGTCGGTTGAAACTTCACTCATGTGACATGTTAGATGTTAAGTTCTGCAACAGAAGGTCATGTGGTCTTTCTCTGGGTACTATGGCTTTCACCCACCTCTGATTAATGATCGGTTCAAAATATGTGAAATTAACTTTAAAGGTTGGGGAAAAAATGACCCCACCCAACCCCAAGCATGGGTGAAAATTGTTGAGCCAGCTTACAGGAAATGTGAATTGTTTGGTGATTTGGTTTTAGCCCATATATTATGACAATGGAATGTTCCACCTGATAAGTTCTGAGTGGTCCATTTCCAATACTGTTATTGCCAGGTTTGTTTTGTTTGTGGTTTTGTTTGTTTGTATTGGAGTTTAACCGCCCAGTCAAGACTATTTTAGGCCATTTTTGAGCCGGTCAGTTAACTGACAACTGCCCTTCTTGAATCAGCGGAAGAGAGAGAATTACCATGAAAAAGATTTCATGATCAATCTCCACGAAAGAATGTTGACAACCTTGGCAGGTATCGAACCTGTGTCCTGGTCACCAGTCAGACCCACATCTGACTGAGCTACCGGGTCCGGCGTTTTGTTTGTGGTAAATTAACAAAAATGTAAGAACTTAAAGCAAATACTGTAGCTCCAGATCTACACTACATCCTGTGGCATCTGATCTGAGTCTACACTGTTTTCCAATGTCACAAAAATGGGACGGTAGGCATATTTGGGTTAATTCTGACATGAAAGGCAGCAGTATTCTGTACAGATGCTTTATCTCAGTATACAGATTTTGGGTTAATTCTGACATGAAAGGCAGCAGTATTCTGTACAGATGCATTATCTCAGTATTGTGCTTAAAGATTGGGACACCCAAAGTTTTGGGACACGGTTGAAAATCTTGAAAATAATTATTTTTGACAGTCCAAAGATTTGGGACATACTAAAAAACACAAGAAAATTATGTAATTTTTCTTTCCAAAGAATTGGGACAGGTGTATTTTTACGAAAACGTAAGAAAAAAATGCCGCACATGACGATTTTTATTTTTCAGCTTGTCCTTTGCTTGCCAAATCTTACCGTGATGAAATGAAGATATTCAGAGCCGATTTTATCCAGTAAAAGAATTATTCATCAATATACACCGAATTGAAATTAAAGAATTACAAGCATTAGCATTTCTGATCACCTAATCAATTTATTTGTGTCTGAACATAAATCTGGCAACGATTTTACCGATCCGTGGCCGCCATTTTTTAAATCCATATCATGTGACCGCCACGTGACCGGACATGTGGCAGTCACTTGCAAATTTGCATATTTTTATTATATTTTTTGTTGTGTGTGTTTTTTTTCGCCATAAATAATATTTTTTAAAAGAAAAGAGGATAATAATAATAATAATAAAAAAAAAAACGCAGAACAATTAATATATAAAACTACGTCCTCGGCCGATAACTTCAGGGCTAATGCAAGGTGCACTTCTCAATCCTATTTTCTTCTGACGAACCGGAAAAATCATGAAACTTTTTTATCTTCATTTCAAAATTTTCCATTTTGCATGCTTGCTTATTTGTTTGTTTGATAGATTGTTTGTTGTTTTCTGCGAGGTCATGGACTGCAGGCTTTTTTCCGGCAATGTCCCGCGAAGACCATACATACGGAAAAGCCGATCGGTGATTTTTGAATTGATATAAATCGCCGCCTACAAACCGCGGCTACAATTTTTCTGCACGCGATTGGTAAATGACATCATCCGACGCCAGCACTCCCACACGTGTTCAATGTCATTGTGTGTATCTCTTTCATAAAATAAAATGTTTGGAACCGGTAAAAAATCTTTTCTCGATAGCTAAACGGTTGTGAATAGAGGTGGATAGAAAACCAGCGCTTTGCACAGCCCCCCGAATTATCCCCAGAAGCTCCGTGTCAATAACCAACAACAGCGTTCGACTTTTCCCGCCCATCGTCTGCTATTTGGCGCCAAAACATAACCATTCATGAGATCGCAGAAAAGTCCATTTTTATTATGAAAATATCTTCCTTTAGATGTAGCTAATTGTCTGAGGAGCAATTAAATCATTTTCACATTGATTGTGAATTAAATTTTATGATTGGAGGATAAACGCCAATTAGAGACATAACTTGACCATATTTTCACACCTTATCGACACGCACCGCAGGGTGGCAATTATATGACAGGGATTAACAATAGTGTCATACTTGAACCATAATAAATACACAGATGGTTTGTTTCTGAATTGACAGTGCAGTAATTATTGCGATTTACTTACTGGTCTAGTTTTACTCAAAAAGACTGACAGTTGTAGACGATTTTTTTTGGCGTCATAACTTGATAAGGCCCAAAGCTAAGATCAGTTAGATGGTTTCTCTTGTCGATATGCGCCAATACTTTTGGCTTTTGCGGCGCATTGCGACTACCCCTTCGACCCCAAACCAAAGTTTTGGGACACCTAAAAATATAATTATTTTTCATCGACCTAAATATTGGGACAGCTCAAAAAGTAATTATTTTTTTCTGTCCCAATTTTTAAGCACAATACGGTATGTTGAAAAATAAGGCATTTTCAGCATGGACAAACCATTGGATCTTGGTCAGGCTCAGAACTTTTCAGCCTACCCTTGTATTCTGTACAGAAGCATTATCTCAGTGTACAGATTTTGGGTTAATTCTGACATGAAAGGCAGCAGTATTCTGTACAGATGCTTTATCACAGTGTACAGATGCATTATATATTAGTTTATTCATCTTGGTGTATAGATGCATTATCTCAGGGCACTGATGCATTATCTTAGTGTTATGCATTATTTTAGTATACAGTTGCATTGTCTTGGTGTACAGATGCATTGTGTTAGTGTATAGGTGCATTACCTTAGTGTATAGATGCAATATACATATTAGTTTCCCAATGCATTATCTTAGTGAACAGGAACATTATCTTTGTGTACAGATGCATTATCTTAGTGAACAGATGCATTATCTTAGTGTACAGATGCATTTTATATTAGTTTCCAAATGCATTATCTTAGTGAATATGTGCATTATCTTTGTGTACAGATGCATTATGCATCATCTTAGTGTACAGTTACATCATCTTAGTATACACATGCATTATCTTAATGTACAGCTGCATTAGCTTAGTGCACAGATGCATTATATGGGTGTATGGCATCTTAGTGTTTAGATGCATTATGTCAATGAACAGATGGGTTATCTCTATGTACAGCTGGATTTTGTGTGTGTGTGTAACCCATATCAAGTGAACATGTGTCTTCAGACATATACAGACATCGAATATTCAGATCAGTCTGCTCATTTATGCAGTCTGATAAGTGTCTTCCCTGCATGCTAAATGGATGGCTGCTGTTTGCCTAAAGCACCTTCATGCACATAGCATAACTCAAGATCAGGAAAAGTTAAAGAATAACTTTGGGATAATTTTGCTTATTTATTTATAAAAACATAGGTAGTGGGTACTTGTTAGAATCGCCTCATCGAGGCGATTCTAACAAGTACCCACAACCTATGGTTCCAATTAGAAAAAAGGAAAATTATCTCTTTGTTATCGTTGCCATGAGACAGGAAAGGTTGTACTCTGACTGAGTGACTATGCAGGCTGATTCGAGTCTTGGCCAAGTGCATGTCTGAAAATATTTCTTGTCTGATGTGCTTCATTTCATGTATTGTTGTTTCATCAGAATGTTCAAGTTCACAGTGAAGCAGTGTTGACAGTTCACCCAGTGGAGACAGCTAAGAGCTCTATGTACTATATACTGCAGACCTGGAAAAAATACCTGCCTAACATTATGATAAAGGTATGAGGTTTCTCGGTCATTGATTAGTTCTGGGCCCAGTAGTTTTAAGCTAATGAAGACATTAGTTAACCCTCCCCTTGCTGAATATTTCAATATAATACAGCCCCCCCCCCCCCTCCCCTCCCCAACACTGATTTTCAGCTATTTATATTTCATGATTCAATTTTTACCATGAAATCCATGGCAGAATGAAAACAAATGTCTAAATGCCCGCACAGGCGTGACACAGCCTTCAGCAGAATTCTTGTTCTAATCTATACATTTTAGATTCTTTAACTAACACCGTTTCTGCTTTAGACCTGTCAGAATGAAGTTGTTATGGTGTAGTAGCTTTTGCACACACATTTTTCAGCAGATATACTAGAGCATTAGACATATTACATGAACAGTTTGAATACTAACAAGCTTGTTATGGGGAAGTTTGGTGAGGAGAAGGTGTCATGTATCCTACGTCAATGCGGTGTGCAGTTGGATAAGGCCTTCTGTTCTTGCAGAAAGTTTGGGTAGAGGGAGGATATTTATTATTTCATCTCTGTCTGGACTTTCATTCACTTTCCTCTCTCATCTCCTCTACTGTCTCTTCTATTTCTTATCTCTTTTTCTCTGGGAGATGACACAAAATAACCCACAAGTGTTGATTTGTCATTAAATCCAAACACATCTTATGTCACCTTAACTGGTACCACCAGGTCAACATGCTTTTGTGGAGACTGATATTCAAATCATTTATATGATCATTCTCTCCCTTGCATTGAGTCAGTATGGGCAGTTGTCCAGTGTGTGCACTGTACTGGTTGACCACATGTATAGGCATGCCCAGAAACTCAATTTCAACTAAATAGTGTTGACTGGGCCATTAAACTCCAAACAAACAAATTCTAATTCAAATAAGATACAACATTTGCTCATATATGAGCCAGCACATTGCAAAATCTACAAGAAGGCTTGAGCGACCAGCAAAGACTCAGATCAGCCTGCGCATTTGTGCAGCCTGATCAGAGTCTTTGCTGATCGCATGTACCTACTATAGGCTAATATCTATGTAAAGAGACATAGGCAAAAGATCTTGTCATAGTGGATGGGTGCGCATGTTGATTTGAGTCTCTGCTGGTCGCACTGGTCTTATTGTAGGTTTTGACATGTGCCAGCTCATAAAGTCTATTTTAATGTGTTTCAGGGAATTCCATCAGTGACACGTGCTGTGATACATATTGATGAAACTAAGGGAACCACCTATAAGTTATTGGTGGAGGGAGACAACTTGAGGAATGTCATGGCTACCAGAGGTAGATCGGTTTAATCACCTGATTCACCTGAAATATCAGACCTGATTTTCTCTGAAAAAATATGTGAAAATAATTGTCATCTGCCTTACAGTTTTGCTTGGTACATCATTGGTTATTTGGCTGTTTGAAATGATTGGATAATGCTTAACTCTTGTTCTGCTGAATAATTAAGTCACAGCCATTTCTGACTTTGAGCCAATCAGATTACTTGATGTAATTTATTCCTGCAAAGTCACAAACTGAATATTAAACTGTAGATTCAGAAGCCATCTGATCTGGATCTATGCTGTTTGCAAAGGTAGGGGTTGTCATAAACAGCAGGATAAGGGTATATGTTTGTTGTTAAATGTATGTATAGCATGGGAAATAATTTAGAAGGATGAAGCTTGAAGCTTTTAATTCCTCATTTAGGGAATTTATCACCTGAATAATTTGCTTCCCCTTGTCATTATTATACCCCCGCAAACGAAGTTTGAAGGGGGTATATAGGAGTCAGCTTGTCGTCTGTCGTCGTCGGTCCGTTACAAAAAACTTTAACATTGCTCATAACTTCCTTATTCTTTGACCGATTTCTTTAATATTCACACACCACACACCTTGCCACTAGTACTTAAGATTGATATACACAAACCTGACCTTGACCTTTACGTTGACCTTCCTCAAGGTCAAATACTTGTAAAAATTTGTCTGACAACGCATGCGGGGGTATAATTGGCGCCCGTTAGGCGGCAGCTCTAGTTGTGTACCATATTTCTTTAAGTTTCATGGTATTTTTGTTTGGTATTATCTGATTATTTTTATTTTGGTGCATTTTTTTTTTTCGGAGACACTTTTACCCATTTTATATGAAAAAACATGTGTTAATGACAACTGTAATTAAGCCATTTTAAACTGAATAGAATCTTCATTACTATCTTTTACAGTAAAACTTTGAAGGCTTTAACAGCGATCACTCATTTACTCATTCTTGAGTTCCTACAGCTTCAGATAACAGATATTAAGGGAGATGTTTCTTATTTTATTGAGAAAATGTATGTTGGGTCTACTCATTAGAATCATGTCATCGAGGTGATTCTTTTGAGTAGACACAACATACTATTATGAGGAATTGTATGTTGGGTCTGCTCATTAGAATCACCTCATTGAGGCGATTCTAATGAGTGCACCCAACATACTACTTTATAGACGATAGAAAAAGTATTCCAATATTATCCCCATTATGTCTCCTGATCTGGCACTATGAATAATCCTCACTCATTACGCAAAAACGCCTATACAAATACATTGCCACCTTTATCGCCCAAAAAATGAAAATTTTATGATGAAAAATTGTGATATTTTTCTTATTTCTGCTCCAAATATAGATTGTGGGCACTCGTTAGAACCGCCTCGACAAGGCGGTTCTAACGAGTACCGACAATCTATATTTTAGAACAGAAATAAGAAAAATAACGAATACCCCTGCAAACCCCAGTTTTACTATATAAAAGTGGGGTATAATTAGGGGGTCAAAATTATATAGGCATGTTTTTGTGATGGGTTTGTACTCCCCTATCCCAAACAAATTTTCATTGTCCTTAAGGTGTTCAAGCCATTGAAGTTTGACTGTAGGAGTCCATGTTTGAAATTTATGGATGTGGGTTTGAGTTATTTGCAGAAATTTTTTTAGAAAATAGGTGATTGGTTTGTTTGGTTGGACTTTAATAGCCCAGTCAACAGTAATCGGTCATATCAATATTGTCAGTTTACATCATCATCAGCATCAACAGATTTTTGATTAACATGCAGGTACAGGGGCAGCGTCCACATAAGTGGACGCTGCCCCTGTACCTGCACGTTAATTAAAAATCAAAGTTTACGTGGCCACATTTTTCCTGGGCAGGTGTTTGACCAGTACAGTGCACATTCCATTGCCAGAAATAAACAACTGCCCTTCATGAATCAGTGGAAGGGAAAGAATGACCAAAGAAAAGATTCACAATCAGTCTCCATGAAAGGATGTTGCTGAGCTGGCAGGTATCAAACTAGGTTTCAAACCTGTGACATTCTGATCACCACACCAGTGGGATGAGCATTTCAGGCCTCATATTTTTCAGGCATTTGCAGGATTTCAGGCTTTTAGAGCTTGATATTTTTCTTAATTTAAGGCTTTTAGATTTTGATTTTTTGTTCCTTTAGTCTGTTTAAAAAAATATTTAACCCTTATCCTGCTGAATAAATTTATTTTCCCACACCCATTTCTGACTATAAGTCAACCAAATTACTTGATATTTTCACAAACGGCATTACAAAGTGTAGATCCTGATCAGATGGCTTCTTCAGAAGCCATCTGATCTGGATCTACACTGTTTGCAAAGGTAATAGTTGTGTCTTGTTCAGCAGGAAAAGGGTTGAAGCTGCAAAACTGGGCCTTTCAGGCATGGAAAATCGTGGTCAGTTTGAGGCCTGGCATTTGTTTGAGCTACCGAGACTGGCTAGAAAATGTTGAACTTTTTGCAAACAGTGAAGGCCCTCATCAGACACCACATTCTGGGCCTGTTCTGTTAATGTCCCTGTTTTAGGACTCCCCCAAATAAAAAGGGTTATGAGATTTATGTATATTTCAGGTGTAAAGGGAAGTCATGTGACCTCTAACAACACTATGGAGGTAGAGAAGACATTGGGAATAGAAGCTGCGAGAACAACAATAATGAATGAAATCAACTACACAATGGGTAGTCATGGCATGAGTATTGATATCAGACATGTCATGTTGCTTGCTGACCTTATGACATTCAAGGTAGAGCCATTTATGTCAAAACTGATGAGTAGTTGGTACAGTGAAATTCTGTTATTAAGACTAGCCAAAACAAAGATAATATTTTATGCCCCCATCATTTTCAATGCCCTTTAAAATAAGGTCATCACCATCAAAACCTACTATCCTAGTGATGTAACTAAGCAAGTTTGGTCAGAATCCATTCATAGGTTCAGGAGATACGGTGCATCAAACAGACTAAGCATACGACAGCACCGAGGCTGACACAAACAAGATCTGCAGCAAAAACAATACGTCCCCCTCCCCTTGGTGGGGTGGAGAGGACATAAAAATGTTTCTGTTAACAAAAAGCATGCGGGAAACCCCTAAATGGGTACCTTGGCAAACAGTGCAGGCCAAGATCAGACGCCACAGAATGTGGCATCTGATCAGGGCCTGCACTATTTGCAAACAGAATTTTCCATCAAAAATTGAATAAAAACGAAGATATACCTACCACCCGGTATATGACAAATGGACTTGTCCAACATATAGCAGTGGAAGAGTCCCCAAGTATACAATGGGTTAACAAAAAGGGTCTTCTCCTAACCCTTTCACCTAGAGTTTATGGTGGACTCTCCATCTTTGAATATGGAAATGGCCATTCTTGTAAACTGAGAGTTGGTCAAAATCATTAATGGGGTGGAAAACAGAGTTAATCCTGATGAGTCCTTCTGAGCTGGCTTATTTTGAGCCAACTCATCTGGATCTACATTGCATAGGCACCTGTACCACTTGTTGGTTGATTAAGAATTTAACCCTTATCTTGCTGAAAATTCATTTAAGCCACACCCATTTCTGTCTATCAACCAATCAAAGTTCTTGATGTAATTTATTGCCACAAATTTATAAACTGAATGCCAAACAGTGTAGATCCTGATCAGATGGCTTCTTCAGAAGCCATCTGATCAGGATCTACACTGTTTGCAAAGATAGGGGTTGTCGTGAACAGCAAGATAAGAGTTTACAGCAGTGACAACATTAGCAAGGCCGTGTCAAGCTTGTCAGTACCTCTCACACTTCTGCTGGGCAGACTTGTATGTAAGAGGCTAACCAATACATTTCACATTCTTTTGCTAGAAACTGATAAATGCCCTTCTTAAAATTAGTGAAGGGAGGTAATGACTAGAAAATATTTCATGAAAGAATGTTGCTGGACCCAGTGGGAATCAAAGCCAAGACCTCATGGTCACCAGTTAGATGCACACCCAAGTGATCCACCAAGCTGAAAGGGTTATAGAAAAAAATGCCATAAGAAGAAAATTCTTCCCTGTAAACATAGACGGCTTTACTGGGGGTACCCATTGCAAGGAAAAGCCAACAGGAGGTCATAAAACTTGTCTCCCATGAATAAAATAGCAGGATATATTCAAGGTGTTTTCATTCTTTGTAAGATCATTATAGTAACTATAGTAAAATCCTAAAAATTGGGACACCTTTAGGACTTGATGTAATTCTCCTAAAATTTTAACAAATTTGTTTCACGATCCAGCAACGAGTCCAAAAGGTACAGACGGAATGGCCAAGAGTGTAGACTCTGATCAGGTTGCTCCTTCAGGAGCAGTCTGATCTGGGTCTTCACTGTTGGCTGAGGCCTATTTGTTCCAAAAAGGAACATTACAGTAGCAGGATATATTCAAGGTGTATTCATTCTTTGTAAGATCATTACAGTAATTATAGTAAAAATCCTAAAAATTGGGACACCTTAGGACTTACTGTAATTCTCCTAAAATTTTAACAAATTTGTTTCACAATCCAGCAATGAGTCCAAAAGGTACAGACGGAATGGCCAACAGTGTAGACTCTGATCAGACTGCTCCTTCAGGAGCAGTCTGATCTGGGTCTTCACTGTTGGCTGAGGCCTATTTGTTCAAAAATGAACATTACAGTAGCAGGATATATTCAAGGTGTATTCATTCTTTGTAAGATCATTACAGTAACTAAAGTAAAATTCCTATTTTAAGTCAACCTTTGTTACAGCGAAAGTTCAATCTTGAAAATCTTACACACCTGCTTGCGCTAAGGCCTTTAACACAAACAGTTATTAGAGAACATGTTCCCTTGGACACTCATGTATTAAGTACACACAGCTATCAGAGATGCCGCTTTTGACACTAATGTATTTAACATGCTCAGTTATCAGGGAATGTGCTTCCTTTGACACTGATGTTTTTATAAGACACAATTATCAGAGAATATGCTTCTTCCTTTGACACTACTATGTTTAACACACACAGATACCGTATTCGGGCGTGTATTACCCGCAGTTTTTATCCCTCAAATTACAGGCCCAAGTTCAGGGTGCGGGTAATCCGCCCGAATTATTTTTGGACCATTTTATTAGCTCACCTGAGCCGAAGGCTCATGTGAGGTATTAGTATACCACGAGCCGGCGTCCGTCGTCCGTCGTCCGTCGTCGTCCGTCGTCCACACTTTCAAAGAAGTATATCTCCGGAACCAGTGGGCCAATCTTGATCAAATTTCATGTGAAGCATTATCAGGTAGGGGGAAAGGCTGCATACTGTTTTCGGGCAGATCGGATTGGAACTCTGGTTGCCATGGCAACAAATAGCTCCCATAGACTTAACATAGGAAAAAGTTTGTCATCACTCTAGCTCCGTCAATTTTTTTCTGATTGTCTTCATTCTTGCAGATAACGAGGACAGGCATGAAATCTCGATCAAGTTCGATTTTGGGCTGAATCGGATTATTCACTCAGGAGTTACGTGCCCTTGAGCGTTAGGAAAAAGCTTGTCATCACTCTAGCTCCGTCAATTTTTTTCTGATCGACTTCATTCTTGCAGATAACGAGGACAGGCATGAAATCTCGATCAAGTTCGATTTTGGGCTGAATCGGATTATTCACTCAGGAGTTACGTGCCCTTGAGCGTTGAAAAAATTGCCTATTGACTTAACATGGGGAGAATGTTGTCATCACCGTAGCTGCTTCAATTATTTTCAGATTGGTTTTATTCTTGCAGATAACCAGCACAGCCATGAAATCTCGGTCAAGTTCGATAACTGGCAGAATCGGATCATTCACTTAGGAGTTACCTGCCCTTGTGTGTTTTTGCATTAGGGTTAATGGGAATTTCAAAAATGTATATCTTAAAGACTACTTGGCCAACTTTGATCAAATTTCATGTGTCGCATTATTGGGCAAGTGGAAAGGCTTCATTAGGTTTTCAGGCAGATCTGAGTGGAACTCTGGTTGCCATGGCAACATCTAGCTCCCATAGACTTCACATAGGAAAAAGCTTGTCATCACTCTAGCTCCGTCAATTTTTTTCTGATCGACTTCATTCTTGCAGATAACCAGTACAGGCATAAAATCTCGGTCAAGTTCGATTTTGGGCCGAATCAGATAATTCACTCAAGAGTTACGTCCCCTTGAGCGCCCGAAAAATTGCCTATCGACTTAACATGGGGAAAATGTTGTCATCACTGTATCTAGTAACGAGGACAGGCATAAAATCTCGGTTAAGTTCGATTTTGGGCCGAATCGGAATATTGACCTCGGAGTTACGTGACCTTGAGCGACAAAAAATTTGCCCATAGACTTAACATAGGTAAATTGTTGTGACTACGATAGTGACTTGAATTTTTTTCAGATCAGCTTCAAACTTGCAGGTAACGAGGACAGACATAAAATCTCGGTTAAGTTAGATTTTGGGCCGAATCTGATTATTTGCCTTGGAGTTACCTGCCCTTGAGCATAAAAAAACACGTTGTGACCACGATAGCAACTTTATTTTTATTCAGATCAGCTTCAAACTTGCAGGTAACGTGGACAGGCATAAAATCTCAGTTAAGTTCGAATCAGAATATTGACCTCGGAGTTACATGACCTTGAGCGACAAAAAATTTGCCCATAGACTTTACATAGGGAAAATGTTGTGACTACGATAGCGACTTGAATTTTTTTCAGATCAGCTTCAAACTTGCAGGTAACGAGGACAGACATAAAATCTCGGTTAAGTTCGATTTTGGGCCGAATCGGATTATTTGCCTTGGAGTTACCTGTCCTTGAGCATAAAAAAATACGTTGTGACCACGATAGCAACTTTATTTTTATTCGTATCAGCTTCAAACTTGCAGGTTAAGTTCAATTCGGTTAAGTTCAATTTTGGGCCGAATCGGAATATTGACCTCGGAGTTACGTGACCTTGAGCGACAAAAAATTTGCCCATAGACTTAATTAGGGAAAATGTTGCGACTACGATAGCGACTTGAATTTTTTTCAGATCAGCTTCAAACTTGCAGGTAACGAGGACAGACATAAAATCTCGGTTAAGTTCGATTTTGGGCCAAATCGGAATATTTGCCTTGTTACCTGCCCTTGAGCATAAAAAAATACGTTGTGACCACGATAGCAACTTTATTTTTATTCATATCAGCTTCAAACTTGCAGGTAACGAGGACAGGCATAAAATCTCGGTTAAGTTCGATTTTGGGCCGAATCGGAATATTGACCTCGGAGTTACGTGACCTTGAGAGACAAAAAAATTTGCCCATAGACTTAACGTAGGGAAAATGTTGTGACAGAAATAGCGACTTGAATTTTTAGCTCACCTGAGCCAAAGGCTCCAGTGAGTCGATAGTATACCAAGGCTCCGGAGTCCGTCGTCTGTCATCCGTCCATCCGTCGTCCACACTTTCAATGAAGCATATCTCAGAAGGCAGTCGATCAATCTTGTTTAAATTTTATGTGTAGCACCATTGGGCAAGGGGAAAGGCTGCATTAGGTTTTGGAGCTAGTCTGGTTCATTTGTTCCTTCGTTCTTCTTTCTCTCCATATAGAGATAATAGACCAATGTTAAATTTTTAATCAAAGATTTCTCAGGAACTATAAAAGCTAGAAGCATCAAATTTGGTATTCAATAGAATAATGATGACTTATTTTGTGTAAGAGACATTGGGCTTTCTCAGCTTATTTGTTCATCTGTTCTTTCATTCTTCTTTCTCTACATTTTGACCAATGTTAAATTTTCGTCAAAGATTTCTCAGGAACTATAGAAGCTAGAAGTCTCAAACTTGGAATGCAATGCAATAATCATGACTTATATCCTGTAAGGGTCAATGGGCTGGATTCTATTAGCAGATTTAGTAGTCAAGTCTGTGAATTGTTAAAACTTAAGATCCTCAGGTGAGCGGTTTAGGCTCATTGAGCCTCTTGTTTTTACTTTTGTCAGCTGAAAATACGATGCATCTCGTGTTAGGCTCTATCCTTTTACGATTCCCGACATAAAAAACGTTTAATTGTCCACCCAATTTTACTTACACATGAGTAATATAACAATCTCCATTACTAGCAAGCCTGATTTTGTGAGTATTATTCCTAATACTCTGATGTTAAACGAAATAAACAAAGAAGTTCAATGCGAACATCAAAGTTTTCCGGCATCAAAACCGCCGCCCACAAACCATCGCTACAGTTTTTTTTTTCTGCACGCGATTGGTAAATGACGTCATCGGACCCAGCAACCCCATACGTGTCTATTGTTTTATCTTAATGGGGCTTATCTCTCTCATAAAAAATTGTTTGGAAACGGTAAAAAATATTCTAGATAGCAAAACGGTTGTGGAAAACAGCGTTTTCCGTAAGCTCCGTGTCAATACCAACAACAGCATACAGATGTGTCAACACAAATTAAAGCATTCAACTTTTCTCGCCAAGCGTCTGCTATTTGGTGCCAAAACATAACCATTTACGAGATAGTAGAATAGTCGTAGCAACTCGTCTTAGGAGCATTTAAATAATTTTCACATTGATTGCGGATTAAATTTTATGATTGGGGAATAAACGCAAATTAGAGACATAACTTGACCATATTTTCACACCTTATCGACACGCACCGCAGGGTGGCAATTATATGACAGGGATTAACAATAGTGTCATAATTGAACCGTTATAAATCACCAAACAGTGTAAATCCAAATCAGACACCTGCGGCGTCTTTCTGATGTGTCTGATCTGGGACTGCACTGTTTGCCGATGTCCCAAAAAAGAGACGTCTGGGGCGCCTTTCTGAGGTGTCTGATCTGGAACTGCACTTTTTGCCGATGTCCCAAAAAAGGGCCACAGCATGTGTGGGTCAATAAATAAATTGCAATGGTGAACAGGTAAAGTTTTTTCAACATTTGAATGCAAAATACATGCTTTCTGGTGATACTCGCACGCACATGCATTTTCCCGCCTTTTGAAGACGATCGCGCGTTCCGTTGTGTGTTACAAAAACTGGCCAAATTCTTACTTTTTCTCACTTACGCATCCACCAAAATTTCAGCAAATATTCCATGCGGGTAATACAACAGAATAACAGTTTTTCCCCCAGATTTTGGAAAAAAAAGGAGGTGCGGGTAGTACGCAAATGCGGGTAATACACACCCGAATACGGTATCAGGAAAGATGCTTTCTTTGAAACTTCTTTGTTAACATGCTTATTTATCGGGGAATATGCTTTCTGTGACACTAATGTGTCTGTATAGTTGACAGGCATCCGTGGCCTAGTGGATAAGAGCCACATTTGACAGGCCTAGTTCTGCAATGGAAGGTCAGGTGGTTTTTCTCTGGTACTTGGGTTTTTGCCCGCCTCTGATTAATGATCGGCTTGATATGAGTGAAATAATCTTGAAAAACCAAAAATGATGTATTTGATATGACTACAACCAAAACCAAAAAAAAAAAAAAAAATAATTACAAAATTGTGTTTAGCACACACAGTTACAATGTATTAGAGAATTTGCTTCCAATGTCACTATTGTATTGAACACACACAGTTATAAGAAAAATTGCTTCCTTGGATACTTATGTGACCACACCAGAGAATATGCTGTTTCTCTTTTGACAGAAATAATTTATATGCTTAGGTTCATAGTTTTGTTTCTTGTCAAACAGGGTGAAGTACTAGGTGTGACCAGATTTGGATTAGCCAAAATGAAAGAAAGTGTTCTTATGTTAGCCTCCGTAAGTATATCTTCTCATCACATGAACTAGTCCGTGAAATGAAGACCCACCCCTATACCCCACTTTATACAGAGAAAATGGGGGTTTGCGGGGGGTATACATTATTTTTCTTATTTTTACTCCAAGACATAGGTTGTGGGTACTCATTAGAACCGCCTCAATGAGGCGGTTCTAACGAGCCACAACCTATGTTTGCAGTATTGATAAAAAAATTATCAGGGATTTTCATCAGAAAAGTAGCCATTTTGGAGATGAGAAATAAGCACTATGTCGCATGGGTGTGTTATCGTAATGTGCAATTGTTTATGTCCCTGGTAGAAATAGCGGGGACATATTGCTGTTAACCTGTCTGTTTGGGTAGCATTTGGTTTCATGCAGCTCAACGCTTGTCGCTTTGAGCAAAATGGTACAATTTATCAACAAAAAAAACAAATAGATGGATTAGAATGGGGGTTATGCCCATTCTAATGCATTTATTCGGTTGTTTTGTATTGAAAATTGTCATTTGGGGAGGTAAATGGTCTCTTTTTGGTCGCAAATTCTGTTTTACAGCTCTGCTAAAGTGTCGCCATAAAACAAAATTTCCAACTGCAAAACAGCCAATTTACCTCCTCAAATGGCAATTTTAAATGCCCTGATTGCCAAACATATGCCAAAGAATATGGCCTCTGATTGAGGGCAGCCTTAGTGGCTCAGTCTGATGCATGTCTGACTGGTGATCAAAAGTTTGTACATTCTAGATAAGCTCCCTTCTTTCGTGGAGATCGATCATGAAAAGTACTTTACAGCCATTCTATCCCTTGTGCTGATTAAAGAAGGGCAGTTGTCAGTTTCTGAGGAAAGATTTTTTACTTTCTGATTAAGCACTTATGTATAAGTCTGCTCTGCCCAGGAAAACTCATTCTTTCATGGAGATTGATCATGAAATCTTTTTTACGCCCATTATCCCCCTGACTCAAGAAGGACAGTTGTCAGTTTCTGGGGAAAGAATGTGCACCATACTGGTTAACCGCTTATGTATAAGTCTGCCCAGAAAAAGTGTGGTTAGCTAAACTGACCAGCTCAATATGATCTAAACATTGTTGATTGGGCTGTTAAACTCCAAAGAAAAAAACAAGGAAACAAGACTCTGATTGGAGCCTGCAATGTTTATATTAAATGCTTGTGAACAACAAAATAAAAAAAAGGATAAAATTAGACACCATTTCAATTGAAAATAGGGCTCTTGAAATGTTTAGCCTTATTGTGTCTAACATTAGATATTAGAAATGTTATCTGCTGCGGTTTTGCCTGATTCTTTTGAGGTATAATATGTTTTGTACATTTTTGTATATTTTCAGTTTGAGAAGACAGCAGACCATCTCTTTGAAGCAGCTTACCATGGCCAGAAAGATGTGATATCTGGTGAGTCAAGAGATACCTATAATCCTAAAAATTCGGATACCTTGAGAGCTTGCTGTAATTTGCCTAAAATTTTAACAAGTTTGTTTCATGATCCAGCAAGGGGTCAAAAAAGTGCAGACTGAATTGCAAACAGTGTAGACCCTGATCAGACTGCTCCTTCATGAGCAGTCTGATCTGGGTCTTCACTGTTTGCTTGGGCCTGTATGTCCCAATACTTAGGCTCATTACGGTACATAAGGCCAGGGAGAGAACAGAAAAATTCATCCTTCTATATTTATATTCTCAGTGTATTTCAGAAAAATCCTATAGTTAACCTCTGTTAACCGATGTCAGTGGATCACCCCAGCTCATCGGGGCTTGACGAAATAAATGGGCTGCATGATGCTTCCAGGCAAAGCTGACACCGTCCGCACACAAGTACTGGTAAACCGCATAGAGGATCTAAACCTGCCCAAGCTCAATGTCAGGTAAAAGTCACATAAAATTGGAAGCAACGTCTCCAAAATGACCAATACAGTGTTGACGGGGACATTAAACCTTAAATCAAACAAACAAAAATCGACGTCACTGGTGTCAAAGTAAACAATGATTGGAAGATGGCGACAACGATGCCGATCTGCTGTCGATAGGAAAACTGCGTGCAATTGTTCTCTTCTTTCATTTTAGCACTTAAACAAGATTTTTTTCTCATATGATGAATGTAGGGGTTCACTTAAACTTTGGTCGTGACCTAATGTTGTTCATAATTCGATGAACATTAAATAAATTACCTTCATTTCTTAAATACTTTTTGGCATTACAATGCCCTGGGAGAATCTTTGATACTGCTTCAAAATTATTTCTGGGTCATTTTCAATCACAAAGGCTTTTGATTTAAAACCAGTCAAATTTGGGCCAAAGATCTGCTTCCTATGTCCTGAGAGAAGGTATGAATTGTGTTTAGAATTAGGTGGGCCCCATCAAGCGATTTTGGTACTTATCGCCTATGCGAGCAGCGAAGGTTCAGGCGAGCCTGCGCATCCGCGCAGTCTCGCCAGAACCTTTGCTGCTCGCTCATACAAGCAGTGAATCAAGAGGAACCTTCAGACAGAAAGCCATATCCCTGGCCCCTCTGAATGGCTGGGCATGCGCAGATAAAATTTGTCATGACGGAATGCTCGAAGACACAAATTCGCTTGGCGGGGCTCAGGTAAGTATATCATTGCAACATACCAAAGACTTGATTAGCCCTTATCTTGCTGAATATTCATTTAAGCCACACCCATTTCTGTCTATCAACCAATCAAATTACTTGATGTAATTTATTGCTACAAATTCATAACCTGTATGTCAAACAGTGCAGATCCTGATCAGATGGCTTCTTCAGAAGCCATCTGATCTGGATCTACACTGTTTGCAAAGATAGGGGTTGTCGTGAACAGCAAGATAAGGGTTAGATTTCAGTGACTTTGACTTATATTTCAAGGCCACACAAGTATAAAGGTTGTCAAGTTTTACCATGTCGGCACTATAACTCCATTGCCAATTGAATTCCAAGCATACATTGTGTAGGGCCCCCACCCATCAGGACTTGGAGAAATAGATATGACTGCATGGTTCTTCCACGCAGAGCTGAAACGGACTGCACTTATGTACTGGTAAACTGCTTAGGTCTAAACCTGCCCAGGCAAAGTGGTGCGAGTCAGTCTGTCCCTGCATATAAAAACTTGTTTTCTTGGGCGGTAAGGCTTGAGATGTCATTTCATCTCTATGTCGGGTAAAAGTCCCAGAAAATTGGAAGCAGTATCTCCAAAATGACCAAACTAGTCTTGACAATGATGTAAAACCTCAATTCAAACAAACAAATACATGCTGTAATATATATGTTCAACATACAGGAGATTTGATTAGATTTTGGTGACACAGGATAAAGACTAAATAGAATTAGTTGAAAAATTCTGGCCAAATTTGGAACAATATGTCATGACAACATAACAAATTCTTAATTGACTTTTGGTGACCTTGACCTCAGTTTCAGCATCACATAGTTTATTGGGCCATATTTATGATGCAGATTATGGTTATCTTGTTTATTTAAATGAAACAACTGAATAATTTGAGTTCTTGCAAATTTTCAGCTAGTAAAAACTTCAAAGGTCAGTCCTAATGCACTTGCATATGTAACACGTTGTCTGATTGGATAACATCAATATACTGTCATCATATAACGCCGCTTTCCATTGGTTGTGCTTGATTTTAAGCAGCTCCCTCTGCCTTCCAATTTGAGTAAAACATCATTTTTTAATCAGAACAAGTGAATACGTGTTTGAAATAGGGATAATTGTATTGAAAATTGTCATTTGGGTTCGGGTTTTGCTGTTGCAGATTCTGTTTTACTGCTCCACTGGGGCGTTGCCATAAAACAAAATTTCCGACTGTAAAACTGCCGATTTACTTCCCGAAATGAAAATTTTGAATACAGTTATCCCCTAATTATTATAGCCCCGCTTGAAAAGTGGGGCTATATTGGATTTGCCCTGTCATTCCGTAATTCTGTAATTCCGTAATTCTGTAATTCTGTAATTCCGTAATTCCGTTATTCCGTTATTTTTTCGTCACAGTTTTCCCCGAAACTAAGAGAGCTAGAAAACTAAAACTTTGTATACACGTGGACAATGGGTGCCTCCACGGACCTTACCGAAATTATGACCAAGGGCCCATAACTCTTGGAGTTATCTCCCCTGATAGGTTTTTTTAAATGAAAATGTTTGGTCACAGTTTTCTCAGGAACGAAAGAAGCTAGAAAGCTCAAACTTTGCATAAATGTGGACAATAGGTGGATATAGGGAGCTTACCAAAATAATGGCCAAGGGCCCATAACTGTTGGAGTTATCTCTCCTGATAGGTTTTTTAAATAAATGAAAATATAGGTTTTTTTTAAATGAAAATGTTTGGTCACAGTTTTCTCAGGAACTAAAGAAGCTAGAAACCTCAAACTTTGCATAAATGTGGACAATGGGTGGATATAGGGAGCTAACCAAAATAATGGCCGAGGGCCCATTACTTTTGGAGTTATCTCCCCTGATAGTATAGTTTTTTTTAATAAATGAAAAGGTTTGGTGACAGTTTTCTCAGGAACTAAGAAAGCTAGAATACTGAAACTTTGTATGAACATGAAAAGTGGGTGGATGTATGGCCCTTACCAAAATAATGGCCAAAGGCCCATAACTCTTGGAGTTATCTCCCCTGATAGGATATTTTCTGCAAGTAAAAAAATCATTTCACTTTTCTAACCATCAAACCATGAAAAATATTTTCGATACAGTTTTCTCAGGTACTAAGAAAGCTAGAAAGCTGAAACTTTGTATAAACATGAACATTAGGTGGATGTAAGTAAATAATGGCCAACAACATTACTCTTGGGGAAGCTAGAAAGCTCAAACTTTGCATAAATGTGGACAATGGGTGGATATAGGGAGCTTACCAAAATAATGGCCAAGGGCCCATAACTGTTGGAGTTATCTCTCCTGATAGGTTTTTTAAATAAATGAAAATATAGGTTTTTTTTAAATGAAAATGTTTGGTCACAGTTTTCTCAGGAACTAAAGAAGCTAGAAACCTCAAACTTTGCATAAATGTGGACAATGGGTGGATATAGGGAGCTAACCAAAATAATGGCCGAGGGCCCATTACTTTTGGAGTTATCTCCCCTGATAGTATAGTTTTTTTTAATAAATGAAAAGGTTTGGTGACAGTTTTCTCAGGAACTAAGAAAGCTAGAATACTGAAACTTTGTATGAACATGAAAAGTGGGTGGATGTATGGCCCTTACCAAAATAATGGCCAAAGGCCCATAACTCTTGGAGTTATCTCCCCTGATAGGATATTTTCTGCAAGTAAAAAAATCATTTCACTTTTCTAACCATCAAACCATGAAAAATATTTTCGATACAGTTTTCTCAGGTACTAAGAAAGCTAGAAAGCTGAAACTTTGTATAAACATGAACATTAGGTGGATGTAAGTAAATAATGGCCAACAACATTACTCTTGGGGTTATCTCCCCAGCAAAGAAAAAAAAAAATATTAAAGTTTTCTCTGGAACTAAGAAAGCTCCCCTGATAGGTTAAAAGCTTTTAGAGTCAATGTGTCTTACTCCTCTGATAGCGCTATAGCGGGGCTATAGTCAGATCCTCTGACAGCTCTAGTTAACTTGTAACTTTGGATCCAGTTTGAACCTTTTCACAATGTTTTACTTGTCTGGCTAAGACCAATAGTGGTATGGTTATTGATCATGTTATAAAAATTAACCCTTATCTTGCTGTTCACGACAACCCCTATCTTTAAAAACAGTGTAGATCCAGATCAGATGGCTTCTGAAGAAGCCATCTGATCAGGATCTACACTGTTTGGCATTTAGTTTATGAATTTGTAGCAATAAATTACATCAAGTAATTCGATTGGTTGATAAACAGAAATGGGTGTGGCTTAAATGAATATTCAGCAAGATAAGGGTTAAAGATGTCTTTCCACAACACCTTTAAAAGAAATTTCTATTTCAGGTGTGAGTGAGTGTATAATCATGGGCATTCCAATGACTGTAGGCACAGGACTATTCCAGTTACTACATAAGTATCCTTCAAAGTAAAATTGTACATAGAATTACATGACAAAATGCGCCTATACATTTTGACTCCCTTAAACCCCGCTTTTATGTTGTAAAACTGGGGTTTGCAGGGATGTACATTATTTTTCTTATTTCTGTTTACACATATATTGTGGGTACTCCGTAACTCGTTAGAACTGCCTTGCAGTTTTGAGCAGTAATATGACAAATATGAGATTTTTTTAGCTGAAAATTCTCTTTTTTTGGTGGTTAACGCTTGCTTATATTTGACTAAGTTTAAGCCATATATACAGTCAATCTTCAATGGCTTGAGTATACTTTGGACTAAAAAATTTTGTTCGAGACAGAAGTTAGAGCCACAGGATTAATTAACCTTTAACCTGCTGTATATTCAATTAAGCCACACCCATTTCTGTCTATCAACCAATCAAATTACTTGATGTAATTTATTGCTACAAATTCATAAACTGAATGCCAAACAGTGTAGATCCTGATCAGATGGCTTCTTCAGAAGCCATCTGATCTGGATCTACACTGTTTGCAAAGATAGGGTTTGTCGCCTGCAGCAGGGTAAAGGTTAAAGCTCTAGGACAGGGGATGTAATAGGGATGATTTAGGCATCTTCCATAACATACTGGTATGCTGTGTGAAAGTTTTAGAATTGCCTCATTGAGGCATTTTGAAGGAGTACACAGACCATTTTGTTTGTTTGATTTGAGGTTTAACATCCCGGCAACACTATAGGTCATTTTGGAGACGTTGCTTCCAATTTTGTGAGACTTTTGCCCGACATGGAGATGAAATGACATCTCAAGCCCTGTCGCCCAATGAAACTGATAGGGTTTATAAGCATGGCTGAACCGACTGGCACCGCTTTGCCTGGGCAGGCTTAGATGCTCTAAGCCGTTTACCATTACTGGTGTGTGGTTGGTTTCAGCTCTGCATGGAAGCATCATGCAGCCCATCTATTTCTTCAAGCCGCGATGGATGGGGGCCCAAAGTACACAGAACATACATTTTCATGATAAAATCCCCATGCATGTAAATTATCTGTATTTTTATAGCTACTCGTATATGTATATTTTACTGCGCTATCAGAAGAATTTCATAGGGACTGAATTTCTTAGGATTCATAACTGCCATGGTAAACCAGCCATTGGTGTTCAAGCCATTGAAGAACCCCTGCCCATCGGGGCTCGGAGAAATAGATTGGGGTGCATGATGCTTCCATGCAGAGCTGAAACTGACCGCACATGAGTATTGGTAAACCTCTTAGATTAACCCTTATCTTGCTGTTCACGACAACCCCTATCTTTGCAAACAGTGTAGATCCAGATCTGATGGCTTCTGAAGAAGCCATCTGATCAGGATCTACACTGTTTGGCATTCAGTTTATGAATTTGTAGCAATAAATTACATCAAGTAATTTGATTGGTTGATAGACAGAAATGGGTGTGGCTTAAATGAATATTCAGCAAGATAAGGGTTAAGGACATAACCTGCGCAGGCAAAAGTGATGCAAGTTGGACCATCCAGTGCATATTAACCCAATTGCTTTCAATTGGCGGCAGGGCTTGAGATGCCATTTCATCTCAATGTAGGGGGTAAAAGTCACACAAAATTGGAAGCAACATCTCCAAAATGACCTAAATAGTGTTAGTGTTGACGGGGATGTTGAACCTCAATTCAAACAAACAAACAAGGCATTGAAAGTCTGCTGTAACTAGGAAAGACCCAGATCAAGGTGCAGATGTTGTCAGACTTACTTGGTGGAGCATGGAGGAAACCAAAGTATTCAGAGCAAATCCCCAACCTTGGAAAGCCAGCAACCCCCAGTCACAATCAAACTCTGGATCAACCTTGGGTCCCAGTGGTGACAAGCAAAGGACATAATGCTGCACTATCCAGGCCCCCTAAACTTGGAAATGGACCTGTCCAAAAGTATTAAGTGGAAGAATCTATTTATCATCTGTGAGTTAAAGTGATAGGACACAACTCCAAGGGAAGTTACTCCAGCATAAAATGGTTTAACACATCCTCATGAGAGGCTACTCTGCAGGGGAAAATCTGGGTTCCTTTTATTGGGGGGTGTGGGGAGCATACTAAGTTTTACTTAATGAGGGAAAGTGATTGTCAGAGGAGGCAGCTCTTTCAAAAATATTCCAGCCACGTAATGTGGCATCTGATCAGGGTCTGCCCTGTATGCTAACAGGATTTTTTCATTCACCATATTTGCATTATTTGCTGGCTCCCAGTTTGCTTATTTTCAATATTGGAAAAACAGGTAACCAGACCCCCCTGACCTGTAAAGGTCAGGGGGGTCTGGTTACCTGTTTTTTCAACACGGATAACCTTCAGACTAGGAACCAGCAGATACCGGTAATGCAAATAAGGTGAATAAAAAAATAAAGTAAAAATGGAAAAATAGACCTGATATCCCATAAAGGACAAATGGACTTGTCCAGCATATAGCCATGGAAGAATTCTTCGGTATACAATGGGTTTAAGTCATTAAATACCATAAAAAATGGAAAAAATTTGGATACCTTGAGGACTTGTTGTAATTCCCCCTAAAATTTTAACAAATTTGTTTCATGATCTGGCAAGGAGTCCAAAAGGTGCAAACAGAATGGCAAACAGTGTAGACCCTGATCAGACTGCCATCAGTGTTTGAGTGATTGAAGTTTCTCTGTACTGTTTTTTTTTTTTTTTTTTCGTCAGTTGTGCAGTGGAGAAGTCGACGACTGACTTTGTTTTACTGTGCCACTACAGTGCTTGTTTTACTGTGCCACTACAGTGCTGCCGTTAGGTCTCTTAACCCCTATCAACAACCTTTTTTGAGAGAAAAAAAAACCCTTAACATTTCATGGGAATCATCTGCCTAGCATGTAATGCCAAGCCTAGCGTGTAATGTCAAGCCTAGCATGTAATGCCAAGCCTAGCATGTAATGTCAAGCCTGGCATGTAATGCCAAGCCTAGCATGTAATGTCAAGCCTGGCATGTAATGTCAACATATGTGAAGAATGAGAAAAGATACATCATTACAGCACACTAGATCATCATCACAGCACACTTGATCATCATCACAGCACACTTGATCATCATTAAAGCACACTTGATCATCATTACAACACACTTGATCATCATTACAGCACTCTTGATCATCATTACAACACACTTGATCATCATTACAGCACACTTTATCATCATTACAACACACTTGATCATCATCACAACACACTTGATCATCATTACAGCACACATCATTACAGCACACTTGATCATCATTACAGCACACTTGATCATCATTACAACACACTTGATCATCATTACAACACACTTGATCATCATCACAACACACTTGATCATCATTACAGCACACTTGATCATCATCACAGCACACTTGATCATCATTACAACACACTTGATCATCATTACAACACACTTGATCATCATTACAGCACACTTGATCATCATTACAGCACACTTGATCATCATTACAGCACACATCATTACAGCACACTTGATAATCATTACAGCACACTTGATCATCATTACAGCACACTTGATCATCATTACAGCACACATCATTACAGCACACTTGATCATCATCACACCACACATCATTACAGCACACTTGATCATCATTACAGCACACTTGATCATCATTACAGCACACATCATTACAGCACACTTGATCATCATTACAGAACACTTGATCATCATTACAGCACACTTGATCATCATTACAGCACGATCATCATTACAGCACACTTGATCATCATTACAACACACTTGATCATCATTACAGCACACATCATTACAGCACATTTGATCATCATTACAGCACACTTGATCATCATTACAGCACACTTGATCATCATTACAGCACACTTGATCATCATTACAGCACACTTGATCATCATTACAGCACACATCATTACAGCACACTTGATCATCATCACACCACACATCATTACAGCACACTTGATCATCATTACAGCACACTTGATCATCATTACAGCACACATCATTACAGCACACTTGATCATCATTACAGAACACTTGATCATCATTACAGCACACTTGATCATCATTACAGCACGATCATCATTACAGCACACTTGATCATCATTACAGCACACTTGATCATCATTACAGCACACATCATTACAGCACACTTGATCATCATTACAGCACACTTGATCATCATTACAGCATACTTGATCATCATTACAGCACACTTGATCATCATTACAGCACACTTGATCATCATCACAGCACACTTGATCATCATTAAAGCGCACTTGATTATCATTACAACACACTTGATCATCATTACAGCACTCTTGATCATCATTACAGCACACTTGATCATCATTACAACACACTTGATCATCATTACAACACACTTGATCATCATCACAACACACTTGATCATCATTACAGCACACATCATTACAGCACACTTGATCATCATTACAGCACACTTGATCATCATTACAACACACTTGATCATCATTACAACACACTTGATCATCATCACAACACACTTGATCATCATTACAGCACACTTGATCATCATCACAGCACACTGGTCATCATTACAACACACTTGATCATCATTACAGCACACTTGATCATCATTACAGCACACTTGATCATCATTACAGCACACTTGATCATCATTACAGCACACATCATTACAGCACACTTGATCATCATTACAGCACACTTAATCATCATCACAGCACACTTGATCATCATTACAGCACACTTGATCATCATAACAACACACTTGATCATCATTACAGCACACTTGATCATCATTACAGCACACTTGATCATCATTACAGCACTCATCATTACAGCACACTTGATCATCATTACAGCACACATCATTACAGCACACTTGATCATCATTACAGCACACATCATTACAGCACACTTGATCATCATTACAGCACACTTGATCATCATTACAGCACACTTGATCATCATTACAGCACACTTGATCATCATTACAGCACACTTGATCATCATTACAGCACACATCATTACAGCACACTTGATCATCATTACAGCACACTTGATCATCATTACAGCATACTTGATCATCATTACAGCACACTTGATCATCATTACAGCACACTTGATCATCATTACAGCACACTTGATCATCATTACAGCACACTTGATCATCATTACAGCACACTTGATCATCATTACAGCACACATCATTACAGCACACTTGATCATCATTACAGCACACTTGATCATCATTACAGCACACTTGATCATCATTACAGCACACTTGATCATCATTACAGCACACTTGATCATCATTACAGCACACTTGATCATCATTACAGCACACTTGATCATCATTACAGCACACTTGATCATCATTTCAGCACACTTGATCATCATTACAGCACACTTGATCATCATTACAGCACACTTGATCTTACCTGTTTCTAGTGTCAAGCTTAGTTACAGTATTAACTCTTTCGGAGGTATTTTCTGTAGCAGTATTCTGGAAAGTGTTGTGTCTGACTATCCTTAACAAGATTACTCAGGGCTGACAAGACACCTCCAAAACAAAGAGCGCTGCTCTTTGATACACCAGAATTCCATGTTCCAGAACTGGTTGCAACCTGAGAGATGACCTTGCCCGGCAGTCAAGACCAAAGGGAGGCTAGAGCCTTTATGATGTTGACGTTCTAGATCGGGAGTAGTAGCAAGGATAACATTTGGATAATTTGTCTCATTTCTTCATTAACCATATGTTGCGAGTTCTTGTTAGAATCACCTTAAGGTGATTCTAAAAAGTTCCCACAACATAAACAGTAAAATTCCTATTTTTAAGACCACCTTTGGGACTGTTAAAAAGTGGTCTTTAGGACCACTTTTGAACTGTCCCAAAGGTAGTCCCTGACCAGAGGACATTCGAAGAAAGAATAACTGCACCTTTCTAAATAAGCTTTTTAAAGCAGAATAACTCTTAATTTCAGGTGGTCTTAATAGCAGATTTTTCTGTATTTCTTAGAAATTAAAAACATATTTTCAAGAAAAGGAAGATTATCCCTTATTTATTATCGTTACTGCTTCATTTCTGAAGCTACATGTTAGTTGTTATTTCATCAAGTGAACAGAATGTGTGGCTAAACATTAGAATCGCCTTTGACAGGCTTTGATTATGCCCCTTTAATGAGAATCACCTTTGTTTATGAAGAGGATGAAATGGATTGTCTGTACCAGGAGTTATAATCAATGTCAAAAAAATCATTACGAAAATATACTGAAAATTTAACCACTCAAAAATGAAAATTTTCAGATGAAAAATTCTGATATTTTTCTTATTTCTGTTTAAAACATAGATTGTAGGTACTCGTTAGAACTGCCTCAATGAGGTTACGAACACCCACAACCTATATTTTGGAGCAGAAATAAGAAAAATAAGGTATCTCCCTGTAAACCCCAGTTTTACTATATAAAAGTGGGATTCAAAATTATATATAATAGGTGTGTTTTTGTGGTGAGTAGAAAATAAAGAAAAGGAATGAAAGGAAAAAAGGATTCTGCTTGTTTAGTCTTTTTACAGGCCCTCATATGACATATCCTATCTGTTGCAAAGCTAAGGGGAAGATATATACCTTGACATACATGTAAGTGCAATATTCGTGAAAAAGCCACAAAACCAATGTCAAAACCTAGAAGGAATGAAATAAAAGCAGGTTCCTGCTTGTTTAGTCTTTTTACAGGCCCTCATAAGACAGATCCAATACCCGAATGTGTCTGTTGCAAAGGGTGACAACCTTTGTGACTTCCAGGTTTATTTGGGCCTTGCAATTGTTTTGCGGGTGCCCTCTACTGGTATTAACCCTGTTTGTCCATCTGTCAGTCCATCTGTCCATCCACATTCTTCATGTTTGTTTTTTCTTAATAACTGGCAAACCCGCAAGCACATCAACTCGAAACTTAAAACGTAACTCTAGCTACAATATTGTTGTCGCGCCTGCTATTAGCATGGCGCGATATAGGCGCCCAGTTTTCCGTCCATTCGTTCGTCCGTTCGTCAAGGCGTCAACATTTGCGACCACCCTAGCGTTCACCCTAAGGTTCAAGTTTATTTCTAAAGAACTATAAGAACTTCATTAATGATATTTGGTACACACTTGTATCTGGGGATGGCAACTTAAATGCAAGCATCCATATTTGACCTTGACCTACATTTTATGGTTCACTGACTTTGTAAAATATTGCGACCACCCTAGTTTTCACCCTAAGGTTCAAGTTTATTTCTCAAGAACTACAAGAGCTTCATTAATGATACTTGGTACAAACTTGTATCTGGAGATGGAAACTTAAATGCAAGCATCCCTATTTGACCTTGGCCTACATTTTATGGTTCACTGACTTTGTAAAATATTGCGACCACCCTAGCATTCACCCTGATGGTCAAGTTTATTTCTCAAGAACTATAAGAGCTCCCTTAATGATATTTGGTACAAACTTGAATCTGTGGATTGCAACTTAAATGCAAGCATCTATATTTGACCTTGACCTAAATTTCATGGTTCACTGACTTTGTTAATTTTTGCGACCACTCTAGCGTTCACCTAAATGTTCAAGTTAATTTCTCAAGAACTATACGAGCTTCATTAATGATATTTGGTACAAACTTGTATCTGGAGATGGAAACTTAAATGCAAGCATCCATATTTGACCTAGACCTACATTTTATGGATCACTGACCTTGTAAAATATTGCGTTCCCCCTGATGGATAAGTTCATTTCTCAAGAATTATTACAGCTTAATTAATGATACTTAGTACAAGCTTGCATTTAAGAATGGCAACTTTTATGCAAGCATCTATGTTTGACCTTGGCCTAGATGTCATGGTTCACTGACTTTGCGCCCCCACAGGCTCCGCATAGCCTTCGGCGGAATTCTTGTTAGAGTTATGGTCCATAGTAAAACTAAGGTTTTCAGCATTTTTGTTGTGCCTGCTATTAGCATGGCGCAATATAGGCGCATGGTTTTCTGTCCGTTCGTTCATCCGTCCATCCGTTTGTCAAGGCGTCAACATTTGTGACCACCCTAGCATTCACCCTGAGGTTCAAGTTTATTTCTCAAGAACTATAAGAGCTTCATTTATGATACTTGGTACATACTTGTATCACGGTATGACAACTTACATGCAAGCAACCATATTTGACCTTCACCTACATTTCATGGGTCACTGACTTAGTAAGATATTGCGACCACCCTAGCGTTCACCCTAAGGTTCAACTTTATTTCTCAAGAACTATAAGAGCTTCATTTATGATACTTCATACAAACTTGTATCACGGGATGACAACTTACAGGCAAGCAACCATATTTGATCTTAACCTACATTTTATTGGTCACTGACTTGGTAAGATATTGCGACCACCCTAGCCTTCACCCTAAGGTTCAAGTTTATTTCTCAAGAACTATAACAGCTTCATTTATGATACATGGTACAAACTTGTATCACGGGATGACAACTTTCATGCAAGCAACCATATTTGACCTTGACCTACATTTCATGGGTCACTGACTTCGTAAGATATTGCGACCACCCTAGTGTTCACCCTAAGGTTCAAGTTTATTTCTCAAGAACTATAACAGCTTCATTTTTTTATAATACTTGGTACAAACTTGTATCACGGGATGACAACTTACATGCAAGCAACCATATTTGACCTTGACCTACATTTCATGGTTCACTGACTTTGTAAAATATTGCGACCACCCTTACGTTCACCCTAATGGTCAAGTTTATTTCTCAAGAACTGTAAGAGCTTCATTAATGATACTTGGTACAAACTTGTATCTGGGGATGGTTACTTAAATGCAAGCATCCATATTTGACCTTGACCTACATTTCATGGTTCACTGACTTTGTAAAATATTGCTACCACCCTAGCATTTACCCTAATGGTCAAGTTTATTTCTCAAGAACTATAAGAGCTTTATTAATGATACTTGGTACACACTTGTATCTGGGGATGGTAACTTAAATGCAAGCATCCATATTTGACGTGACCTACATTTTATGGTTCACTGACTTTGTAAAATATTGCAACCACCCTAACTTTCGCCCTAATGGTTAAGTTCATTTCTCAAGAATTATTACAGCTTCATTAATGATACTTAGTACAAGCTTGCATTTAAGAATGGAAACTTTTATGCAAGCATCTATGTTTGACCTTGACCTACATATCATGGTTGGGGGACTTTGCGCCCCCACAGGCACGACATAGCCTTCGGCGGAATTCTTGTTCATCTTTTCTTTCTTCATAATTTCAAAACTGTTATAGATATTCCAATGAAACTTGCTATGCTTATTGACAGTGACAATATGCACATGTGTAACAAAGGGGAACAACTCAAATGAATTTTGAATTATGCTCCTTTATCCACTTTAAAACTTTTTCATTGGTCATAGTTCGAGAACCATGCAAGATTTTCAAATGATTTGCTATAAATATTCACAGAGACAAAACGCAAGTGAAGCAAGGGCAAAAACTCTTAGCTTTAATAAATTTTGACTTATTAAGTTATTTCTCTGTATAGAAGTGCAATAAACATTAACGTGGATTTAGCAATCAATGTTTAAAATAACTAGCAAGAAACCTTCAGAGCACTGTCTGAGACTACCGACAGTGCAACCCCATTGTACGTCTAAACCTTTCTACCATTTTGTCCCCTACCCTCCCTCATCACACACACATACAAACTCCCCCCACCTCCTTCAAACATGCTGTCGCAGGGCCCTGATCATGACTGTGATCCCAAAGGACTAGAAAATATAGCCCAAACTATGATGAAGGGCAGGGAGACATTTTATGGTTGCCACACATTCCCTTAACACAAGCTGTGGTGCAGTTAAATGTTCTATAAACAATAGTTGTCATCAGACAGCATAACTCGCCTGGAAAAGTGTCTTTGAGGCCATGAGCATTGGTGGAGTTATTGCCAAATAAACCTTTGGACCTATTTCTATTATCATACTAAATATGACCTAAATCCACCATAGATTGGAAAATATGAGCTCTTTAAAACTTGAACATAAAATTTCTAAGTCCGTGACCTTGAGGTCATTGGCATGGGCAGGGATATCGCTGAATAAAACTTTGAACCTATATCTTATCATATACCCAATATGAACGAAATCTCTCATATGAGCTTTAAAAAAACTTTAACATTAAAAATTTCTGAGTCTTTGATCTTGACCTTGAGGCAGAGTATTGCTGAATAAAACTTTGGTTATCATCATACCAAATATGGACCAAATCCATTGTAGGGTTTGGAAAATATGACATTTGTTAAAAAAACTCTAACATAAAAATTACTAAGTTTGTGACCTTGACCTTGAGGCCATTGGCATGTATGGGGTGATTGCAGAATAAAACTTTGAACCTATACCTATCATTGTATCAAATATGAACCAAATCCATTGTATGGTTTGGAAAATATAAGCTGTTAAAAATCTTTAACATTAAAATTTGCCAAGTGTGTGACCTTGACCTGGAGGTCATGGGCATGGGCAGGGGTATTGCGGAATAAAACTTTGGACCTATATCTATCGTAATGCCAAATATGAACCAAATCCATTGTATGATTTGTAAAATCTGAGCAGGTATAAAACTTCCAAATAAAAATTTCTTGAAAACTTAAACGGTAAAATTTCTAAGTCCATGACCTTGACCTTTGGGTCATGGGCAACAGTGGGGGTATTGCTGAATAAAATCTTGTACCTCTATCTATCATCATACAAAATATGAACCAAATCAATCTAATGGTTTGGAAAATATGAGTTCTTAAAAAAACTTAACGTAAATGTGAACACCGATGCCAATTCCAGTGCCAAGGCCGGGGGTTGTGCAATAGCTCTTCCTGGATGTTGTTGAGGCGAGCTGAAAAGGTAATCCTTTGGAAGCAAAGACTTCAACATAGAACTGAAGACCGCCAAGTGTACATTTTATTGGCCAGACTAGCTAGTTTCAGCCAGTTAGACCTCATCAATGACCCTCAGATATATTCAGAGTTCCGTAATGGAATCAATGATCCCAAAGCACTAGAAAATATTAGCCACACTACGATGAAGGCCAGGCAGACTTTTTACAGCAGGCACACATTCCCTTAACACCAACAGTGGTGAAGTTAAATGTTCTGAAAAAAGGTGACCCTTTGGAAGCAAGGACATCAACACAGTACCGAAAACTGTCCAGTGTAAATTTTTTTTCTGAGCCAGACTAACCAGTTTTTGCAATCAGGCTTCATCAGAGACCCTCAAATATTTTCATAATTCTGCAGTGGAATCAATCACACCAAAAGGCCTCCCCCACCCCCTTTTGGAGCTTGAAGAAATAGATGGGAAGCACAATTGGTTTCATTGGGCGACAGGGCTTGATATGTCATCTCATCTCAATGTTGGGTAAAAGTCCCTCAAAATTGGAAGCAATGTCTATACAGTGTTGACGGGGACATTAAACCTCAAATCAAAACAATGATCCCAAAGGACTAGAAACTATAACCCACATTATGATGAAGGGTAGGGAGACTTTCTATGGTTGCCACACAATCCCTAATACCAGTGTCAACCTTTGGAAGCAAGGACTTTACACAGAACTGAAAACCATCAAGTGTACATTTTTTCTGGGCTAGACTTAGAGCTAGTTTAGGACAATTAGGCCACATCAGTTACCCTCAGATATTTTCATAATTCCCCAGTGGAAGCAATGATTCCAAAGAACAAGGAAATATAACACACATTATGATAAAGGGCACACCATTTAGCCATATTGGTCAGTCTTGTGAAAAGCTATTAGGTGGAGATTAAGGGGAATGGGAACACCTGACAAATTTGTTCGCTTTTCTATAAGCCCTGTCCCACTGAAAAAGGGGTCTACTCTTAAAAAGGAAAGAATTTCTTTAAGAGTTGACCCCTATTGACATGGGAGACAAAAATACTTTTGCAGGAGTTGTATCCATTCCCCTTAATCAGAATCAGAATTGTTTAAATTACTGGTGACATGTCAAATTATTGGTGACACATCAAATGACACTCATTTATCAGGATCCATGATATGGGAAGGTTGTTCCTAGCTCTCGCCAAAAAGTTAAATTTAGCTATACTATACTCAGCACCTTCAGCTGAGGAAATGATCAAATTTGGAAGGGCATTCCGATATCTATT
This sequence comes from Lucinisca nassula, assembly GCA_963580285.1. Lineage (NCBI taxonomy): Eukaryota > Metazoa > Mollusca > Bivalvia > Lucinida > Lucinidae > Lucinisca > Lucinisca nassula. The sequence goes on along the minus strand of OY757011.1, from coordinate 159,534,893 downwards.
GGTCTGAGGCAAGATGGAACCTTCATGTAAAAGTTCCAAATTGGCCATGATATTTGGGAAAACTATTGTGTTCTAGCAACTTACATGGAACATGCCATGCACAGGATGATAATTTTTTGCAAGAGCCCTATCTCGTTTTTTTAGCTTATAGGATGGTAGGCCTCTGTTGTCCCTCTGTCCATCGTCCGTTGTATGTCAACCATTTTCAAAGGTCTTCTCTGAAACCACTGGGCCAATTTCAATTTAATTTCACATGCAGCCCCCTGGCAATTGGGGAACGAAAGTTTGCAAGTATGGTCCAGGTCATATGACCAAGATGGCTGCCATGCCCAAATATGGTAAAAACCTTTAAAAATCTTCTTCTCCAGAACCACTGCGTCGATTGGCTTGAAACTTGGTATGTAGCTTTGGGTGACTGAGTTTTACCAAGTTTGCAAAAATAATGACCCTAGGTTGACCTTGACCTATGTTAAGCAAAGGTCAAATTTGGCTCCTTAGGCTTTTCAACTGGAAATAGGTAAATTAATGCATTTTTCGAAAAAAATATTGTGGTCTGTGATATGAGAATGGGTAAAAGATGAATGCCTGTGAATGCTAATGGTAAAGGTCATTCACTGACCTTGGCCCAAGGTCATTTGTATTGCAGGTCTATTGACATATTAAAATACATTTTCCCTAACACCACTGGGCCAATTTTATTTAAATTTTATATGCAGCCTTAGGACACTTAGTGAACAAAAATTTATTTGGGTGGTTCAGGTCACTTGACCAAGATGGCTGCCATGCCCAAATATGGTAAAAAGCTTAAAAAATCTTCTTCTTCAGAACCACTGGGCCGATTGTCTTGAAACTTGGTATGTAGCATTGGGTGGCTGAGTACTACCAAGTTCGCAAAAATGATGACCCTAGGTTGACCTTAACCTATTTTATGCCAAGGCAAAATTTGGCTCCTTAGGTTTTTCAATGGGAAATAGGTAAATGAATGCATTTATTCGAAAAATATTGTGGTCTGTGATATGAGGATGGGTGAAAAAAGAATGCCTGTGAATGCTAAGGGTCAAGGTCATTTATTGACCTTGGCCCAAGGACCAAGGTCACATGTATTGCAGGTCTATTTACATATGAGAATACATTTTCTCTAACACCACTGGGCGAATTTCATTTAAATTTTATATGCTGCCTTAGGACACTTAGTGAACAGAAATTTATTCAAATGGCCCAGGTCACATGACCAAGATGGCCACCATACCCAAATATGGTAAAAACCTTAAAAAATCTTCTTCTCCAGACCCACTAGCCCAAATGTCTTGGTATGTAGCATGGGGTCACAGTACTACCAAGTTTGCAAAAATGATGACCCTAGGTTGACCTTGACCTATTTTACGCCAAGGCCAAATGTTTCAATGGGAAATAGGTAAATGCATTTTTCAAAAAATATTGTGGTCAGTGATATGAGAATAGGTAAGAATGAATGTCTGTGAATGCTAAGGGTCAAGGTCATTCATTGACCTTGGTCCAAGGTCACTTGTATTGCAGGTCTATTGACATAATTGAATACATTTTCTCTAACACCACTAAGCCAATTTCATTTAAATTTTACATGCAGCCTAAGGACTGTAAGGGAACAAAAATTTATTCAGATGGTCCAGGTCACATGACCAAGATGGCCACCATGCCCAAATATGGTAAAAACCTTAAAAAATCTTCTCCAGAACCACTGGGCCGATTGTTAGCTTGCCTTACGAAAGTAAGGGGGAGCTATTGCCATACCCCCGGGCGTCCGTTGTCAGTGTTGGCGTCACCGTCGGCATTAGTGTCGGCATCCGCATTTGGTGAAAGTTTACCTGCAAGCTCTTATATGTGATGTTTTACAAGTTTATTTTGAATATATATTTAACAGTTGGTTTTGTTTGTTTGATTGAAGTTTAACATCCCCGTCAACACTGTAAAGGTCATTTTGGAGACGCTGCTTCCAATTTTATGGGACTTTTACCCGACATTGAGATGAAATGACATTTAACAATTGGTAAAAAAAAAAATATTTAGCATTATCATTGTACTGTATTTTACCGGTTTTTTGGCTTAAATTGGACTTTTTGAGAAGTTAATATTTTCCTCTGTATTACCTCCCTTATTTCCCTGTTTTAAAGTTTACCTGCAAGCTGCGTGAGTTCAAATCCCGGAGGAGGAATGTTTTTTTTTTCTTTTTAAAAACATAGCGGGTCTGGGGCTCAAGGTCAAGGTCACTGTGGCTATTTTTAGAAAAACATTGTCATCACTCTAGGGCCTTCATTTATTGATGGATTTTAATACAACTTCACACAAATGTTGGGTATAATGATATCTCGAGTGACCTTTGCTTTCCGGGTCTGGGGCGTAAAGGTCAAGGTCACTACTTTCTGGGTCACAGGGTCAAGGTCACTGTGGCTATTTTTAGAAAAACATTGTCATCACTCTAGAGCCTTCATTTATTGATGGATTTTAATGTAACTTCACACAAATGTTGGGTATAACGATATCTCGAGTGACTTTTGCTTTCAGGGTCCAGGGCTCAAGGTCAAGGTCACTACTTTCTGGGTCACAGGGTCAAGGTCACTGTGGCTATTTTTAGAAAAACATTAACATCGCTCTTGCACTTTAATTTATTGATGGATTTTCATATAACTTCACACAAATGTTGGGTATGATGATATATCTAGCATGTTCGACTTTCAGGTTCCGGGGCTGAAGGTCAAGGTCACTGTGGCTGTTTTGAGAAAAAACTTTGTGATCGCTCTAGTGCCTACATTTATGGATGGATTTTAATATAACTTCACACAAATGTTGGGTATGATGATATCTCGAGTGGGTTCGACTTTCAGGGTCTGGGGCTGAAGGTCAAGGTCACTGTGGTTATTTTTAGAAAAACTTTTTCATCGCTCTTGCGCCTTTATTTATGGATGGACACACAAATATTGGGTATGATGATATCTACACTGCACGTAAAAAGTAAGCTAGGGTCATGATTTTTGTCAATCACATTTCTGCAATTCAGTAACGAGTATGAACACCTCTTGCATTTAAGCCCTCTTGAATTCTGGATTGCATTGAACCTATCAGATGGTTAATTTTGCACATCGGAATGTTATTCCATTTGTCAACTAATGCATCTGACAGTTCTTGTAATGTTACTGGTACGTTAACACGACGTCTAACTCTAAGGTCTAATTCATCCCAAAAATGCTATATCGGGGCAAAAGTCCGGGCTATAAGGAGGCCAGTCCATGACGGGAATATTGTTCTGAACCAGAAAATCTGTGCAATTCCGAACAACATGGGGTCTTGTGTTGTCGTGCTGAAACGTTAATGCACGCTGCTGTACAGTAGCTACAACATGTGGTGCTAAGACTTCATTCCTGTATTTTACTGCATTCATTGTCCCATGGATAACAACCAGTGGTGATTTGAAACCATAAGCGATACTCCCCCACACCATTACCGATCCACCGCCGAACCTATCACTTTCAATAACACATGCGTCTGCATAACGTTCGCCCTTCCGTCGGTATACACGTTTCCGACCGTCCGCACGATGAAGACTGAACCTTGACTCGTCGGAGAACAGTATGCTGCTCCATCGCCCTCTCAGAAAGTTAACGGGTCGATTGTTCCAGCCAGTTTAAACGTACTGCTCTTCTACCCACTGTCAGTGGGATCCCAACGTATGGCCTACGCGCCCTTAATCCGACTTCACGCAGCCGATTTCTGACAGTCTGAGGATGGATACGGTTTTTGTGTGTACCAGGTGTATTCAGCGCAGTTTCTGTTGCAGTCTTGCAGATGAGTTAGGCGTATATGGCGGTCTTGTCTCGCTGTCATCACCCTGGGACGTCCACTTTGTGGTCAGTCGGCTGTGGTCCCAGTGGGACAAAGACGTTGCCAGAGTCGACTAATGGTCGAATGGTTATCTCCTAGTCGTCGGGAGACATCAGATTGCGCAACAACATTGCAACGGCATGGTTACAATTAGTTTGACGTAACAGTGGCATGTTCTGCGACGTTTCTTCTTTCCGCGACTGAAGTTAGGTGTAATGCTATCCCGAATGATGGCTCAGAAAAAAAATCAAGCTCATAAGTGCAGCTCACTCACAATGAAAAACGTGATTTCACAAGTTACGTGAAGTCTGTGATATCAAGAGTATCAACCTGCGTGATTTTCATGGGAGACGATCTTGAGTATCCTGAGAAGGTCAATAATTTAAAACAAATTGTTTTCAGGTCATCTAATCAAAAGTTATTTGATCCAAAATTTCTGTGCCTTTCTTTTTCGTCTCGGTATATAATGGACATGGGCTTACGCCAATTTAGTTGAATGGTCCAGGTCACGTGACCAAGATGGCCACCATGCCCTATTATGGTAAAAATCTTAAAAAATCTTCATCTCCGGAATCACTTGGCTGATTGTCTTGAAACTTGGTATATAGCACCAAGTGACTGAGTACTACCTTTGCACAGGGCTCAGGGGAGGGACCAAGACCTCATGGTCCTCTTGTTTTTTTTTTTTAAAAATGGACGAATGTTCCAGAGAAGCCATTCTTTCAGGATTTCACCCGTATCAAGCGATTGTTAAAACAAATGTGCAAATAATGGACCTAGCCCATTTGCTATTTTATAGGACGCTAGGTTAAAACTCATCAGGTCCTAAAGCTTTAAAAGGTTTCATGCCTTCAAAGTAACTTGTCACTCCTCTGAGGATGACCTTGAAACTTGGTATGCAGCATTGTGGACTTGGGCCCTACTAATTTTGTTCAAATCATGACCTTTGGTTGACCTTGACCTTTTTAACGTCAAGGTCAAATATGGTCACTTAGATATATGTATGGAAAAAGGGCAAAACAGTGGACTTTTCTGATTGCATGGTAACCTGTGGCATCAGAAATGATATTTGCAATCAGCTGAATGAAGTTTTTCAACTCCAAAGGTCAAGGTCATTTGCCAGCCTTTGTCCTGGATGGCTCAGATTCAGTATTTTAATCTTCTTCTTTACTCAAACTGCTAGGCTGATTGAAACCAAATTACATGTGGAGCTTCTATGGGAAGGGGGAATGAAAGTGTGTTCGTAAGGACTGGGTCACATTACCAATATGGCTGCCATGCCCATATAGGGTAAAAAACCTTTAAAGGAACCAAATGGCCGATGACCTTGAAACTTGGTATGCAGCATCGGGGGCTCGGACCCTACCAATTTTCTTCAAATGATGACCTTTGGTTGACCTTGACTTGTTTTTACGTTACGGTCAAATTTGGTCACATAGACAATTTTAATTGTATGGAAAAAAGGCAAGACAGTGGATTTTACTGATTGCATGGTGGCCTTTTGTTGTCACATGACCAAGATGGTCACCATGCCTGTATACCTCTGGTGAGCGTAGTGGCCCATGGGCCTCTTGTTATCTCTGGAGTGATCCTGGTTATTAAAGATGCAGACCTACTTGTTTTTGGGGGGATATGCTTTTCAGCTGAATTTTGAATGAAAGAAGTTATTGTCAACTCAAAGTTCTCCTTTACGCATCTGGATGACTTAAAAATATCTCTTCTTTGCAAATCTTAGTGCATCCTTCCATATAGTTTCATATTGCTTCTGGGGTTTGTTGTCGCGCCTGCTATAAGCATGGCGCGATATAGGCGCCCGGTTTTCCGTCCGTTCGTTCGTCCGTCAAGGCGTCAACATTTGCGACCACCCTAGCGTTCACCCTAATGGTCAAGTTTATTTCTCAAGAACTATAAGAGCTTCATTAATGATACTTGGTACAAACTTGTGTCTGGGGATGACAACGTACATGCAAGCATCCATATTTGACCTTGACCTATATTTCATGGTTCACTGACTTTGTAAAATATTGCGACCACCCTAGCGTTCACACTAATGGTCAAGTTTATTTCTCAGAACTATTAGAGCTTCATTAATTATACTTTATACAAACTTGTGTCTGGGGATGGCAACTTACATGCAAGCATCCATATTTGACCTTGACCTACATTTCATGGTTCACTGACTTTGTAAAATATTGCGACCACCCTAGCGTTCACCCTAATGGTCAAGTTTATTTCTCAAGAACTATAAGAGCTTCTCTAATGATATTTGGTACAAACTTGAATCTGTGGATGGCAACTTCAATGCAAGCATCCATATTTGACCTAAATTTCATGGTTCACTGACTTTGTAAAATATTGCCACCACCCTAGCGTTCACCCTAATGGTCAAGTTTATTTCTCAAGAACTATAAGAGCTTCATTAATGATACTTGGTACAAACTTATATCTCGGGATGGCAACTTAAATGCAAGCGTCCATATTTGACCTTGACCTACATTTCATGGTTCACTGACTTTGTAAAATATTGCCACCACCCTAGCGTTCACCCTAATGGTTTAGTTCATTTCTCAAGAATTATTTGAGCTTCATTAATGATACTTAGTACAAGCCTTTTATGCAAGCAACTATGTTTAATCTTGGCCTAGATGTCATGGTTCGGTGACTTTGCACCCCCCCACAGGCGCGACATAGCCTTCGGCGGAATTCTTGTTTGTTTGTATTGGAGTGTAACGACCCAGTCAACATAATTTTAGGTCATTTTTGAGCTGGTCAGTTTACCTATCCACACTTTTCCTGGGCAGGCTTATACGTAAGCGGTTTACCAGTACAGTGCACATTGTTTTGCCAGAAACTGATAACTGCCCTTTCTTGAATGAGCGGAAGGGAGAGAATGACCGTAGAAAAGATTTCATGATCAATCTCCACAAAAGAATGTTGCCGACCCCAGTAGGTATCAAACTCGTGTCCTCCTGATCACCAGTCGGAGGCGCATCCGACTGAGCTACCGAGGCCGGCACAGGATTAATGTGCATAGTTGACCCACTTGGTGTTACTACATACTAAATATCTAAGCTCTGGTTCTTACAGTTTCAAAGAAGATTTTTGAGATTTTTCCCATTATTAGTATGGGAGATGATAATCCCTTGGGCGTGGCGAATTTAGACCCACGGGCATAATCGACAGGATTTATATAGTTGACCACTAGACGTTGCTACATACTAAATATCTAAGCTCTGGGCCTTATGGTTTTAGAAAAGGAGACTTCTGAAGTTTTTCCCTTTTTAAATCTACGGGAGCAAATGGACTCCGGGGCGTGGATAATTTGGACCCCAGGGGCATGATTGGCAGGATTTATGTAGGTGACCACTAGCCGTTGCTACATGTTCAATATCTTATGGTTTCAAAGAAGAATATTTTTTAAGGTTTTTCTCGTTATAAGTCCATGGGAAAGGATAAGCAAGATTTATGCAGTTGACTGCTAGATGTTGCTACATACAAAATGTCTAAGCTCTAGGTCTGATGGTTTCAGAGAAGAAGGGTTTTGACATTTTTCCCATTATAAGTCTGTTGGAGCTGATTAGGCCCAGGGTGTTACCAATTTCCTGTACCTCCAAGGCCAAAGGTCATAATCCTGGGATCTGAAATTTAAACGTGGCTGATAACTTTCTTCTTTCTGATGGATTTTGAAATTAGTTGGCAGAAATGTTAACCATCATGAGACGATGTGTCCGTCTTTACCTCCAAGGTCAAGTGCTTAGAGGTCAACGTCAAAAAAGGTCCGAAACTTCAACAATTACTTTCTTAGTTCTGGATGGAGTTTGAAATTACTTGGCAGAAATTTTAACCATCATGAGACGATGTGTCGCGCGCAAACGTTCCTACCCCCAAGGTCAAGCTAGGTTGAACTAAGAGGTCAAAGGTAAGAAAGGTTAAAAAAAATTAAACAAGGTCAATAACTTTCTTATTTCATGATGGATTTTCAAATAACTTGGCAGAAATGTTAACCATCATGAGACGATGTGTACCGCACACAACCTGTGTATGTACCTTCAAGGCCAAGTACTTAGATGTCTAACGTCAAAAAAGTGTCCGGAACCATCATAAGACACTGTGTCACGCGCAAAACCCAGGTCTGTACCTCCAAGGTCAATGTCGTACTTAGAGGTCAAATGTCGTAATAAGAGGGTCCGAAACTGGTCAATAATTTTCTTCTTTCTGGATGGATTTTGATGACTTGGCAGAAATGTTAACCATCAAGAGACGATGTGTCCTGCGCAAAACCCAGATCCGTAACTCCAAGGTCTAGTATTTAGGGGCCAAACGTCAAAAAAGGGTCCGAAACTTCAACAATGTCAATAACTTTCTTAATTCTGGATGGAGTTTGAAATAACTTGGCAGAAATGTTAACCATCATGAGATGATGTCTCGTGCACAACATACCTCCAAGGTCAAGGTTGTACTTCGAGGTCAAAGGTAAAAAAAGTGTCCGAAACCTAAACAAGGTCAATGACTTTGATATTTCTGGATGGGTTTTGAAATTGCATGGCAGAAATGTTAACCATTATGACATGATCCGTCTGGCACAAAACCCAGGTCTGTATCTCCAAGGTCAAGGTCGTATTTAGAGGTCATAGGTCTAAAAAGATCTGAAACTTAAACACTGTCAATAATTTACATATTTCTTTGAAGTTACTTGGCAGAACCATCATACGACAATGTGTGGTGCCTAAGACCCAGGTTACCTCCAAGGTCAAGATCATACTTAGAGGTCAGAGGTAAAGAAAAATCTCCTTTCCTTGTTGAGTCCGGTTATTCTGAATGGACTGGAAATTACTTTGTAGAAATGTTAACCATCCAGAGTCCATATGTCATGCACAAGACCAAGGTTGGTATCTCCAAGGTCGAGGTCATACTTATAGGACGAAGGTAAAGAAAAGTGTCTTTTTCTTATGTCCGCTAAATACTTTTGTTGTTTATAGATGGATTTGGAAAGTAGTTGACAGAAAAGTTAACCATCAGGAGACAATTTGTTGCACGCAAGACCCAGGTCCGTACCTGTAGGGTCAAGGTCATACTTAGCGGGCACAGGTCACATACTAACGTCAACATATTTTCAGGCGGGGGCATCTGTGTCCTGTGGATGCATTTCTAGTTCCCATTATAAATAAGTTCTGAATGGTTAGATCCTTTAGAAGCAAAGAATTCACCAAATAATATAAGTCTGTGGGACCCAGGGCGTGGCCAATTTGGACCGCAGGGGCATGATTTGCAGGATTTATGTAATTGACCACTAGACCTTGCTACATACTAAATATCTAAGCATTGGGCCTTTTGGTTTCAGAGAAATTTGAAAATTTTCCCATTGCAAGTGTATGGGAGCTGATAAGCCCTGGGACGTGGTCATGTTGGACCCCAGGGGCATGATTGGCAGGATTTATGTAGAGGACCACTTGACTTTGCTTCATACTAAATACCTGAGCTCTAGGCCTTATGGTTTAAGAGAAGATTTGTTTTAAGTTTTTCCCAATATAAGTCTGTGCGAATTGATAAGCCCAAGGGCGTGGCCTTTCCGGACCCAAGGGGCATGCTTGGCAGGATTAATGTAGATGACCTCTAGATGTTATTACATACTTAATATCTAAGCTCTGAGCCTGATGGTTTCAAAGAGGAAGTTTTTTTAGCTCACCTGACCGAAGGTCATGGTGAGCTTTTGTGACTGTGAGATGTCCGGCGTCGTCGTTCGTCGTCCGTCGTGGGGAAATTTTTTCTTGTTAACACTAGAGGCCACAGTTTTGGTCCAATCATCATCAAACTTGGTTAGAATGATCATCCTGACAATATCTCGGTCAAGTTCGAATATGGGTCATGTCAGGTCAAAAAGTGGGTCACCAGGTCAAATCAAAGGAAAACCTTGTTAACACTCTAGAGGCCCCAGTTTTGGTCCGATCATCCTCAAACTTGCTCAGAATGATCATCCTGACAGTATCTCGGTCAAGTTTGAATATGCGTCATGTTGGGTCAAAAAGTAGGTCAGTAGGTCAAACCATAGAAAAACCTTGTTAACACTCTGGAGGCCACAGTTTTGGTCCAATCATCCTCAAACTTGCTCAGAATGATCATCCTGACAATATCTCGGTCAAGTTCGAATATGGGTCATGTGGGGTCAAAAAGTAGATCACCAGGTCAAATCAAAGGAAAACCTGGTAAACACTCTAGAGGCCCCAGTTTTGGTCCGATCATCCTCAAACTTGCTCAGGATCATCATCCTGACAGTATCTCGGTCAAGTTTGAATGCGGGTCATGTGTGGTCAAAAAGTAGGTCAGTAGGTCAAACCATAGAAAAACCTTGTAAACACTATGGAGGCCACAGTTTGGGACCAATCATCTTCAAACTTGCTCAGAATGATCATCCTGACAATATCTCGGTCATGTTCAAATATGGGTCATGTCGGGTCAAAAAATAGGTCAGTAGGGCAAATACTAGAAAAACCTTGTTAACACTCTTAGAGGCCACAGATTCGGTCCGATCATCCTCAAACTTGCTCAGAATGATCATCCTGAAAATATCTCGGTCAAGTTCAAATATGGGTCATGTCGGGTCAAAAAATAGGTCAGTAGGGCAAATCATAGAAAAACCTTGTTAACACTATAGAGGCCACAGATTTGGTCCAATTATCTCAAACTTGCTCTGAATGATCATCCTGACAATATCTCGGTCAAGTTCGAATATGGGTCATGTCGGGTCAAAAAGTAGGTCAGTAGGTCAAATCATAGAAAAAACCTTGTTAACACTCTAGAGGCCCCAGTTTTGGTCCAATCATCCTCAAACTTGCTCAGAATGATCATCCTAACAATATCTTGGTAAAGTTCGAATATGGGTCATGTGGGGTCAAAAAGTAGGTCAGTAGGTCAAACCGTAGAAAAACCTTGTTAACACTCTAGAGGCCACAGTTTTGGTCGAATCATCATCAAACTTGCTCAGAATGATCATCTCTACAATATCTTGGTCAAGTTCGAATATGGGTCATGTGGGGTCAAAAAGTATGTCAAATCATAGAAAAACCTTGTTTACACTCTAGAGACTGCAATTTTAGTCTAATTATCATCAAACTTGCTCAGAATGACCAGCTTGACAATATCTAGGTTAAGTTCGAATATGGGTCATGTCGGGTCAGAAAGTAGGTCAAATCGTAGAAAACCTTGTGAACACACTAGAGACCACAGTTTTCGTCTGATCATCATCAAACTTGCTCAGAATGATCATCTTGGCAATATCTCGGTCAAGGTTGAAGACAGGTCATGTTGGGTCAAAAAGTAGGTCAGAAGGTTAAATCATAGAAAAACGTTGTGAACACTCTAGAGGCCACAGTTTTGGTCTGTTCGTAATCAAACTTGCTCAGAATGATCATTTGACAATATCTCAGTTAATTTCGAATATGGGTCATGTCTGCTCAATAAGTAGGTCAGTAGGTCAGATCATAGAAAAAGCTTGTGAACACACTAGAGTCCCCAGTTTAGGTCCGATCATCATCAAACTTGCTCAGAATGATAATATTGAAAATATCTGGATCAAGTTTGAATATGGGTCATGTTGGTTCAAAAAGTAGGTCAGCAGGTCAAATCATAGAAAAAACGTGAACACTCCTAGGGGCCAAAGTTTTACTCCAACCATCATAAAACTTGCTCAGAATGATCATCTGGACAATATCTCAGTTCAAATATGGGTCATGTCAAATCAAAAAGTAGATCACTAGTTGCAATCAAACTGTCTGAAACATCAGTGTGTAGGAGGGCCGAATGATTGTTCAAAGTTTATTAATGGAGTTATCCCTCTTGTTGCCTAAGCAACAAAATCTTTCAAAATCTCCTTTATAAGGGCTGCTTGGATTTTTATGCTCCCCGAAGGGGGAGCCATATAGTCGCCGCTTTGTCCGACCGTCCGTCCGTCCGTCCGTCACGCTCTATATCTCTAAAAGTATTAAAGGTATTTAAGTAAAACTTGATAGACTGATAGAGGACGATGAGGGGAATCGTAAAATACAAGAACCATAACACTGTCACCAGTATTTATGGAGTTACTTCCCTTCTTAACTATTTCAATGAAAAGATTGTCCGGAGCATATCTCTGAAAGTATAGAAGGGATTTAAGTGATACTTGATACATTGATAGATGGCCATCAGAGGAAGTGCAGAGTGCAAGAACTGTAACTCTATCACAAGTAACTACAGAGTAATTTTCCCTTTTTAGTTTTTGCTATATTAAGCTTGTCCGGAGCATATCACTAAAAGTTTTAAAGGTAATTTAGTGAAACTTGATACACTGATAGGGGGCTATGAGAGAAATCGCAGAATGCTAGAAGCATAACCCTACCAACAGTATTTACGGAGTTACTCCCCTTCTTAATTAGGGCCCCACCCAGTATTTGGGTGCCCTATAGTAATCTTCTTGTCAGTCAGTTTCAAATCTAAACCAAAACATTTAACTGGTTATAACTTCAAAAGTATTATCCCTACTCCCATGAAATTTCACACTCATACTAACAATCACAACATATTGCTTTTGTCCGTGTGTTTGTCACGCCTTAACCAAAAAACTTAACCTCGGTCATAACTTCAAAAGTATTTGCCCTACTCTCATGAAACTGCACACACTTACTTCCTATCACAAGACCTACATTCTGACAAAGGGCCATAACTATATTGCTTTTCGGTGTGTGTTTGTCAGGCCATAACCAAACAACTTAAACTCGGTCAGAATTTTAAAAGTATTTATCCTACTCTCATGAAACTTCACACACATACTTACCATCACAAAACCTACATTCTGACAAAGGGCCATAATTATGTTGTTTATTTTCACTGAATTATCTCCCCCTTTTTCAAAAAATATCTCCTGTTGTTTCATAACCATGGGTAATAGGGCTTTCATATTTCAAATATGTATTCCTTGTGACATTCTTCATTGAAAATCACTTACTAGGGAACACAAAACTGAGTTTCTTTGTCTTATGGTTTAAGATTCACATGCCCTTGCACGGAAGGGGCCTTACATTTCTCCTTATTTTTGCAGTCTTTGTTGAAAATCACTAACTAGGGAATTCTTAGACTTTAGGTTAAACCCTTTTGGTACCGGAAACGCCAAAAGGGGTAAGTGGCAAACAGTGCAGGCCCAGATCAGACGCCACGAAACTCGTGTTTGTCACGCCTTAACCTGGTCCTACTCTTATGAAACTTCACACACATACTTACCATCACAAGACCTACATTCTGACAAAGGAGAATAACTTGTGTGTTTGTCACACCTAAACCAAAAACCTTAACCTCGGTGATAACTGCAAAAGTATTTTGTCTACTCTCATGAAACATCACACACATAATTACCATCACAAGACCTACATCCTGACAAATTGCATTTGGGTGTGTGTTTGTCAGGCCATACCCAAACAACTTAAACTCCGGTCAAAATTTTAAAAGTATTTGTCCTACTCTCATGAAACTTCACACACATACTTACATTACAAAAACCTACATTCTGACAAAGGGCCATTACTATATTGCTTATTTTCACTAATCATCTCCCCTTTTTCAAAAAAAAAATATCTCCTGTTATTTCATAACCATGGGTGATAGGGCTTTCATGTTTCAAATGTGTATTCCTTGTGACATTTTCCATTGAAAATCACTTACTAGGGAACACAAAATTGAGTTTCTTAGCCTTATGGTTTAAGCTTTACAGGTCCTTGCAGGGAAGGGGCCTTACAGTTCTCATTTTTGATTGCATTCTTTGTTGAAAATCACTACCTTGTTTCTTTATTTGTACTCCAAACATCAGCTGAGGGTACTCATTAGAACCTCCTCATTCAGACGGTTCTAATGAGTACCCATAACCTTTGTCTTCAAACAAATCTTATCAAACTTCAAAGTGTATAGGATCATTTCACTAAAATAACCCTCCAACTACTGCGCATCTTCGGGGAGCATCCCTCGGTTTCACCGATGCTCTTGTTATTTCACAGAAATGTTTCTTCAAATATTGTTAAAACAATTCTGTTAAGCTCCCGCCCATCGGTGTCTGAAGAAATAGATTGGGATGCATAGCGTTACACTTTGCTTACTCTTTGTCAAAAAGGTGCATGATTGGCATGGAATTTTCAAATACTTTTGATACTGTTTGAATTCGTAATAAAGTTTATATTTTAAAAACTTTGAACCACAAAGTAGTTTCAATATTCATTTCCAGTATCTCTTACGCCGTTTATCTTTTTTAAAGATATTTCCTGTTTCCATAAATTTTGTTATTTTTAGAGACGTGTTTTTTTTTTCTGCTACGCTTGGCTCGCAGCATAGGGCATACTAAGGGATAGGGAATACTAAGTAATCGAGAATTTCAAAAAAATTAAACCCACGGTCATAAATTTTATGAACATCTGTCACTAATTCTTCAATACATGTTATTGTAACAGTCTGCTTTTATCTTGTTACCATGCATACTATGAAAATAAAACAGCTTGTTTTCTATTGATAAAACACATGTTACTGACAGTGTATCCAATAGAAGCTGTTAACTTGTTTCGTTTAATTAGCAAATCAATAGGAGATATTTCAGTCCAAACTTCCCGTTTGCAAAACTCTGAGAAATCTACAGAAGAACTCCGATGGCTCGAACACCGATGACTCGTTTACCATGGATGTGTCGAACACATTCTTGAGCCCCTAGCGAAATCCTCTACGTAAGAAATAGCGGGGGGGGGGGGGGGGTTAATTAAGGAGATTTTAGTCTTTTATCTTGCAAATGTATGCTGTGTGTACTCATTAGAATCGCCTCGATGAGGCGATTCTAATGAGTACACACAGCATACATATTCATTATAGAACACCGAAAAGATGTCAAAATGTATCTCGTTATGCCTCCTGACAGTAACCTCAGTGGCTCGAACTACCCCTGTCTCTAACACATTTTCGAGGTCCCAAAGGTGTTCGAGCCATTGAAGTTCGACTGTATTAAACAACACACATTCAATTTGTATGCAGGTGACATATTTATTCTCCTTCTTGAGAAAGTTGTTCATATTCAAACCAAGTCATACATGCTTGTGCAGAGATTGCTAAAGTTTACGTCATATTTTTGCCGAGATCACTAATGCCGTTAGGAATGGTTGCTTCTGTAAAAGTTCAAATAGAAGTAATTGATTGAGTGTTACTTGCTTCCAAAGGATAATCTTTTCTCCTTTAACATATTTAACGGCATGTCAACCATTGTAGGTTATTTTGTGTTGACTTCCATAAACAGGGAGAAAACAGAAGAAACAATAATGGAGACGTCTCAGAAGGGAAGGACAGGGGAGAAAAGGGGAAATGAATGGAAGAGTAGTAACTGAAGAAATAGCAACATTCCCAAACCGTATGCTGAAGGGACAACAGGCCATGCGATTTATAAGTTTGTTTGTTTGTTTTGGAGTTTAACGGCACAGTCAACACTATTTTAGGTCATTTTTGAGCCGGTCAGTTTATCTTTCCACACTTTTCCTGGGCAAGCTTATACGTAAGCAGTTAAGCAGTTAACCAGTAGAGTGCACATTCTTTGGCCAGAAACTGACAACTGCCCTTCTTGAATCAGCGGAAGGGAGAGAATGGCCGTAGAAACGATACTCAACCAAACCAATCCGAGTCAATTAACGGTTAAGGCAACGGTCTTTCACAGGTAAAAATAGTTTGGTGCTTTCATGTATACCTTTTCTGCCTACACTTCTGAAATTATAATTTTTTCTATAGCTTTGATACCAGGGAGATGTGTGCTGGTCTTGGTAGTCGTCTGACTGGTGATCACGTGGTTGTGGGTTTGATGCCCGCCAGATCTGGCAACATTCTGGAGTGGAGATAAACTTTTTTCTATTGTTTTTGATTCAAGACGGGTAGTAGTTAGTTTCAGGTGAAAGCGCTGTACTGTTTAATGCTTAGTACGAGAACCAAAACCTCCCATCAGAGACAACAAAGGGAAAGAAACACGAACACGAAATAACTAGACCCTAATGGAAACATCATTAGCGGAAAGCCAAAAGGACAGTTGCTTTCCCACAAAATGGCAAATAGGCTCTCAAAAATAAAAATATATAAGGATACACACATTCGAAAACGAACTTTTAACAAAAATAAACCGCGACAGAAGAACCGCCTTGGACCGGTCAGTGAGAAGTATTACACTAGGTTGGAGAGGGGGTGGAGGTTTAAATCGATTTTAGGCGGCCGCAATCCTCGCCCTCACTTCTGCAATTCTGTCGTGGTTTAGACAAATAGTTTGTTCAGTCCGCATGAAGGCTACCTAACTCATCAGTGCAACATCAAACAGAGACCATAAAATTCAAACAATTATAGAAATGAAAAAAACGTTGATGACTCGACAGAATGAAATAACTGAAATTGTGGAGCCAAAAAAAAAACAACAACAACAAACAAAATGATAATAATTAAATAGATTCCGATGGGCCCAACCAGAGACAAAGCATTATGCATCAACCAACATACGTAATTAAATATCATAAATCTTTCTTTTCCTTGAAGAGGGAGAGTGTTATATATCATTTTTTTTCTTATCCCCATATACCTAATTATGAAAACATGCCTATATAAATACATTGTAAACTTTACCGCCCAAAAAGATAAAATTTTAAGATGAAATATTGTGATATTTTTTTTATTTCTGCTCAAAATATAGATTGTGGGTACTGGTTAGAACCGCCTCATCGAGGCGGTTCTAACGAATACCAACAATCTGTATTTTAGAGCAGAAGTATGAACAACAAAGTTTACCCCTGTAAACCCCAGTTTTCCTTAATAAAAGTAGGGTTCAAGAGGGTCAAAATTATATAGGCATTTTTTTCATGAAAAGTGGCTTTGTTTTCTAATTTTTTGAAACAAGGAAGTTTCTAGATTAGTGAGTTACATATATAGTTCGTAAATATTTTGTTTACAAGAAAGGGGATTAAAGAATGGTCTAGAAAATACAAGATCACATTATTTTTAGCATATGAACCAAAAATCTGTCCCCATGGGTCTTGAATGTTCCCCAAATATTCTTCAGGGCAATTTGGCAGTTTTAAGAAAATGCCATTCTAATTTCTGTGTTGGATTACTTGAGGATTATTATTCATTTTGGACTAAGTGCTCATATTGTGGTAAAAGACAACAGAATTTTAAGGATATTTAAAATCAGAGCTAAGTACATTTTTGTTCTTTACATTTCAAACAATTTTTCGGCGTAGCTGTATAAGCTGGCTTTTGACCTACTTATTGATATTAGTCTCGATTGAATAAATTGTAATGTGATTGCGATTGGTTGAAAAGATGTATATTGCTGCAAAAAAGTAACTATTACGTAACTACTGCAATTTTCACTTAACTTAGTCAATTTAAACTCAAAACGGTGTCATAAATTATACGACTTAATATTTCATGCCACAAATTATTCCTTCAAAGCTTGTTTCATTTGAAAGAAATTAGGCAAGACTGGTGTGAATGCAATGATCAAGTAAGCTTTGTTTATTACAATAATGTCACTGAGTCATAGAAGTGCACATACAGTATCCAAGAGAAGTAATGATAAAAAATAGGCAAGTAAGAGCTTTAAAACACACACACACACACACACACACACGCACACACGCACGCACGCAAACGCACGCAACAATGCCAATAAAACAGTTGCAACGAAATGAATCATTATGGACAAGCTTGACAGCACCCGCCCATCGGGGCTTGAAGAAATAGATGGGCTGCATGATGCTTCCACGCAGAGCTGAAACTGACCGCACACGTGTACTGGTAAACTGCTTAGAGGATCTAAGCCTGCCCAGACAAAGTGGTGCGAGTCGGTCCGCCCATGCTTATAAACCCTATTGGTTTCATTGGGCGACAGGGCTTGAGATATCATTTCACCTCAATGTCGGGCAAAAGTCTCACAAAATTGGAAGCAACGTCTCCAAAATGACCTATACAGTGTTGGCGGGGACGTTAAACCTCAAATCAAACAAACAAACAAAAAAAGCTTGTTATTTTGTACAGTGTAAGTCAATGCCCAAAGGCTAAGTAAACAAGGGGCGTTCAACAAGTTCAACGGGTTGGTTCAACTTCACTTCTCTCAACTAAGTCGATAATATACTGAATTTTCATGCGCCTTTTTAATGATGTGCAAAATGGAATGTAAACTCGCATGTTTTAATTTTATATAAAAAGTATACAGGAACTATACCTTCAGCTTTGTAGAAATATTCTCATGTAACATATTAAACGGCAGGTAAACCTTGTAGGTTATTTTGTGTTGACTTCCAGAAACGGGGAGAAAACAGAAGAAACAGTAATGGAGACGTCTCGGAAGTGAAGGACAGGGGAGAACAAGGGAAATGAATGGAAGTGTAGAAACTGAAGAAATAGCAACATCCCCAACCCGTATGCTGAAGGGACAACAGGCCATGCGATTTATAAGTGTGTTTGTTTGTTTTGGAGTTTAACGGCACAGTCAACACTATTTTAGGTCATTTTTTGAGCCGGTCAGTTTATCTATCCACACTTTACCTGGGCAAGCTTATACGTAAGTAGTTGACCAGTAGAGTGCACATTCTTTCGCCAGAAACTGACAACTGCCCTTCTTGAATCAGCGGAAGGGAGAGAATGACGGTAGAAAAGATACACAACCCAACCAGTCCGAGTCAATTAACGGTTAAGGCAACGGTCTTTCACAGGTAAAAAAGTTTGGTGCTTTCATGTATACCTTTTCTGCCTACACTTCTGAAATTATTAATTTTTCAATAGCTTTGATACCAGGAAGATGTGTGCCGGCCTTGGTAGGCGTCTGACTGCTGATCACGTGGTTGTGGGTTTGTGGGATGCCCGCCAGATCTGGCAACATTCTGAAGTGGAGATAAACTATTTTCTATTGTTTTTCTCTCCATTCTGCTGATTCAAGACGGGTAGTAGTTACGAGTAGTTTCAGGTGCAAGCGTTGTACTGCTTAACTGCTTAGTACGAGAACCCACACCTCCCATCAGAGGCAACAAAGGGAAAGAAACACGAATATGAAATAACTAGACCCTAATGGAAACATCATTAGTGGAAAGCCAAAATGACAGTTACTTTCCCACGAAATGGCAAATAGGCTATCAAAAATAAAAATATATAAGGATACACACATTTGAAAACGAACTTTTAACAAAAATAAACCGCGACAGAAGAACCGCCTTGGAACGGTCAGTGCGAAGTATTACACTAGGTTGGAGATGGGGTAGAGGTTTAAATCGATTTTAGGCGGCCGCAATCCTCGCCCTCACTTCTGCAATTCTGTCGTGGTTTAGACAAATAATTTGTTCAGTCCGAATGAAGGCTTCCTTAACTCATCAGTGCAACATAAAACAGAGAACATAAAATTCAAACAATTATAGAAATGAATCAAAGTACTGAAAGTACTGAGGAAAGTTGATTTATGAGGAATAATTATTATGGTAACAATGCCAGTCGTAGATCAAGCAGTTATCTAGACATTTTGTGAGGGTTAAAAAATTCGACGAAGAAAATAAAAATGATTCATCGATTGTTTTGAGTTTAACGACAGGTCAACCCTTGTGGATCATTTTGTCTTCTCCAAGAGAAAGGATAGAAGAGAGAGCAGAGGAGATGAAAGTGAGGGACAGAGTGAATGGAAGTGTAGAAACAGAAGAAATATCAACACTCACCATCTACCGTTACCTGCTGCAAGGAGAGCAGGCTTTGCCAAAATGTAAGTCAGTATCAGCTGGACTCCCCAGTGACACAAGGTACACATCACCTGTGCATCACCCAACTACCCCCACGAAGAAAAAAAGGAAGAAAGAAAGATAAACTTGTCTGCTAATTTCTTCATGGTTTCTAAATTAGCTCAGTACATTCTGTGCTGGTCCCATCTGCTAATAATCTTACAGAGAAGTTCTCCTAGCGGGCACATTACGTCTTAGCAACGTCGCATCAACGTTGGGTTGATACGACGATGCACATACGTTGTGCAGCCGCTTGGAGCTATGTTCCTTCGGGCGTCGGGACATAAAAAGGAGAATAACTTGGACGAAAATAAAAAAAGACCATTTTTAAACCATTTGATTTAGACATTATAACCCTGATCAGACGCCGCGTTTAGCGAACTTCGACTACCCAAGGCGAATTAAAATACGTTTATTCCAAATAAAAACATTAACCCATAAATGCCAATTGTTTCAATACTGGGACATTCGGAAACAGTTAAGACAGATTAGAGGCCACAGAATGTAGCGTCTGATCGGTGTCTTCACTATTTGCTAAAAGTACGGAACTTGATGTGAAACTCACAGCTTTCAAAATTATACACAATTTGTCATACAACACCTATGCAAGCCTACACGTTCATACATTTAAACTAATTTCCGCAACGTTAATACATGTAGTAAAACGTGTGCTATGATTACAAGATGGGGAAGAAGAGAATACATATCTTAGTTGGAGCGTAGAATGAAAACAAAAGTAAAAAAGTGTTGAACAGGGACAGATTGTGGGAGTAAGGGGCATCAAATGAGACCTAAATTGTGTTGGTTTTTCCCATAGCGATGCGACTAAGTTCATAAATACGTTGTTGAAAAATTTCCCTTTATGCAGATCACCGAACATGTAGACCAAGTTGGTATGCCAGAATCAGTCATAGGCTTCCATTCGGTATGAGTATGTTATGATGAGTCATTTATTAAGACGCGACGTGGTTTTAAAAACGTTTTGTATCTTTAATGTATTTCTGACAATTGACATGTTTGAGGAAGAGTGTTTAACATTTCAATTCGCGACTGGCGATACAGGCGGCATTGCAGTAGGTAATGTTCTGCATTTTCAAGCCTCCCACAACTGCAAAGAGGTGAGTCATTCAGATTTCTTAGATATATATCGTAATTTAGTGAGCTACATCTTGTCGGTAGTCGAGTGTGCAGTATTTGTGTTTGTCTCTCTCCAACATAATAGAATTTCGGTATGTATGAAGAGGGTTGACTGATCTGGTATTTAAAAGAGGTGACAGTTGAGGAATTTCTTTGCTCTTCCGTAAGAGAATTCCATCATCGTATTGTTGATGCTAAGAAGGAGTTGAAGTACTGGCTTGTTCGTGCGTTGACTGTCCTAATGTCATTTGAGTTTCTTAGGTTGTAGCGAGATGCTTCCATAACAGTCGACGGGACGAGGGAAGATAAGTAATAAGGCGTCAGGTTATTAACCATTTTATAAAAGAGAGTAAGTTTCTGTTTGTTCCTCCTGATTTCTAAAGTATCCCACCCTATTTCGCTGTACAAGTTTTCAATAGATACTAATTTTGTGGTTCCTGTTGCAATTCGCGCTGCTTCTATTTGAATCTTTTCAATGTCATCTTTTTCATACTGAGTGCTTACCTTTTTGCAAACGGTGTATGCCCAGATCAGACTGTGGCGTCTGATCTGGGCCTGCACTATTTGCTAAGGCACCCCTTTAGGGGTTTCTGATACTGAATGGGTTAAAGCTTGACGCCTGGTTCAGTGATTGCCCCCCGCCCATTGGGGCTTGGAGAAATAGACTGGGCTGCATGATGCTTCCACGCAGAGCTGAGAAACCGACCGTACATGAGTACTGGTAAACCGCTTAGAGGTTCTAAGCCTGTCCAGGCAAAGTGGTGTGAGACGGATCGTCCATGCATATAAACCATATTGGTTTCATTAGGCGGCAGGTATTGATATGTCAATTATCTCACTGTCGGGGAAAGTCTCACAAAATTGGAAGCAACGTCACCAAAATGACCTAAATAGTGTTGATGAGGACGTTAAACCTCAAATCAAACAAACAATCTTGTTCAGTATACATAGGGTTATCATATGCTGGGGCACTGGCAAAACAGTGAAGACCCTGATCAGACGCCACAGAAGTTCGTTTAAATACAGGCATCTAACAGTCGAAGTCTCCATAAGCGTTCCGGACGATTTTCTTGGCCTACACTCGGAGACACTCGTCCCACAAGCGCTCCATTACGATAACACACCCGTGCGACATTTTGCATTTTTTCACATCTCCAAAATGGCTACTTTTCTGATGAAAATCCGTGATATTTTTCTTACTTTTACTTAAAACATAGGTTTTGGGTGCTCGTTAGAACCGCCTCATTGAGGCGGTTCTAACGAGTACCCACAACCTATGTCTCGGAGCAGAAATAAGATAAATAATGTATACCCCCCTAAACCCCAGTTTTCTCTATATAACGTGGGGTGTAAGGGGGTGTTCATTTCACGGACTTGTTAGCGTGATGAAAGTGCGTTTATTTGTTTTTGTTTCTGATGACACATCCGTGCTCCTATATCTCCAAAACGGTTAATTTTCCGAAAATCTAATTTATCCCAAAATGTAGGCTGTAAGTGCTCGTTAGAACCGCCTCATTGGTTTAAAAATTTTATTTCAACAACAATATGACATTACAATACAATATTTACACAAATCATTAGAAGAGTCCTGCTTATTTGATTCTTTTCCTTACAAAGTGTTTACTGGCGACTGCAAGTACTAGAATGTATTGGTGTATCGAAAAGTGTGTATCCGTCAAAATTAACTTTGTAATTCATATTAATATGCTGGTGAAATCTGCAGATAAACCTAGTTTCAATTAACGAAAAGTCACTGATGGAATAATTTCGAAATGTTGCGAGCCTTGGCAAGCTACCCATCACGTGAAAAAGTCCGTGAAATGAAGAACCCCGGAACCCCACTTTATAGAGAGAAAACTGGGGTTTACGGGGGTAAACATTATTTTTTCTTATTTCTGCTCCAAGACATAGGTTGTGGGCACTCGTTAGAACCGCCTCAATGAGGCGGTTCTAACGAGCACCCACAACCTACGTTTGCAGTATAAATACGAAAAAAATCAAGGATTTTCATCAGAAAAGTAGCCAGTTTGGAGATGTGAAAAAAATCACTATGTCGCACCGGTGTGTTATCGTAATGTGTTAAATTTATGCAAGAGGTTCTGTAATCATATGTATTGAACACGACCAATGAATCAAAAATGAAAAAAAAAACGGTTGTACAGTACAAAGTAATGAAATAAAAAGTGACATAAGTGAGGGAAAATAAACAGAGAAAGATAAATAGGTAAGTAGATAGTGAAGACAAAAACATAAGAAAAAAATGGGGGCGGGGGGTGAAACAAGAAGAGAGAAAACAATACAAGCAGACCAAGCCTGGGATACATCTATATAATTCTGACCCCCTTGAACCCCACTTTTATATAGAAAAACAGGGGTATACGGGGTTACTAAACCTTATTTTTCTTATTTCTGCTCTAAAAGATAGATTGTGGGCACTCGTTAGAACCGCCTCGATGAGGCGGTTCTAACGAGTACCACAATCTGTGTTTCGAGCAGAAATAAGAAATAATAACAATTTTTCATCTTAATTTTTTTTCGGTGACAAAGCTTACAATGTATTTGTTTAGGCATGTTTTCGTAATGATCTTGAAGGATAGGAAAAGTTTGTAACATGACACAAGTCATTCTCTTATCCGGCCTTACACCATATTTGTTTGATGATAAACAGTTTAGTTGTTATCATTTATAAATTTTTGGACAGCTAAAACTATAATGTTGTTAACGTTTACAGAGAGCAAAGTAGTGCCATATAGGAAGAAATCCAGTGTACCACGTGTTTGCAGAGAGACAGTATCGAAAAGCTCGTGTCTTTGCTGTTGGTAACGGGGGCAGGTGAAAAAGAAATGTTCCGCATGTTCAATACTACCTCAAAGGCAAAGTGGAGATCATACATAAGTCATTGCGCTGCGTACCAACGCAGCGCCATTTGTAATGAGTTTGAGACACGGACTATGTAATCATGAAACTTGACTTTTCAATGATGTAAGCGAATTGTCAGTTACAGGAGTTCGCGTTATTGATAAAATTAAAACACTTTTTTAACAATTTTAATTTGCTACTATATTCAATTATACATTAAAAATCTGAATTTTTGCCATTCGAATTCTATTTTTGATACATTCTGGATTTTTAATAACGAATTGCGCTGCGTACCAACGCAGCGCCATTTGTAATGAGTTTGAGACACGGACTATGTAATCATGAAACTTGACTTTTCAATGATGTAAGCGAATTGTCAGTTACAGGAGTTCGCGTTATTGATAAAATTAAAACACTTTTTTAACAATTTTAATTTGCTACTATATTCAATTATACATTAAAAATCTGAATTTTTGCCATTCGAATTCTATTTTTGATACATTCTGGATTTTTAATAACGAACTATGTTTTTTGTTTTAAACATCGAAAGGGTATTCGGTTTTGATTATTATTTTATTTTCAGTCAGTACAGTCCTGAATATACTCCTGATATTTCATTGTTGAATTATCCCAAAATAAAAATTCATTGTTTGAAATGGATGACAGAAGTCTATGTGTGTTTAAAATAGATGACAGTGCTTCTACACAGAATGGTACAAGCTACGGTTTAAACGTATCCCTTTCGATTCCAATGATTCTTTACTGCGCAATATTTAAGCCTGTTACTGCAGCAAAGGCAAACCCTTTCAACCCTGAAGCCCGGCACAGATACTAATGCAAACGTGTAGATCCTGATTGATGAGATGGCGCATAATGAGCCACCTTATAGGGATATATAACTTGCTATCCTGATGACTCTTTTAAGCTAGATACTATATAAAGTAGAATGGACGTGCCCAAAGTCAGTGATGGTAGAGCCCACGCCGATAACTCAGGGTGGAAAGGTTTGAAGGGTAAATAAATCAAAGCACTGACAGCACTGATAGGTCGAGTATCTCTTGGTGTAGATTGAAAAAAAAATGGCCCTGAAGGGGAACTTGAACTGTTTCGTTTAACCCTTTACCCCAAGCAAACAGTGTAGACCCTGAACAGACACCGCGTTCTGATATGGGTCTACACTGTTTGCAAAACCCAACACATGATTGCAGTCCAGATTCTACAGATAATTCTCTAAGATGAAAATAACGCGGCTTTTTTTTTTTTTTGATTTGAGGTTTAACGTACCCGTCAACACTGTAAAGGTCATTTTGGAGACGTTGCTTCCAATTTTGTGGGATGTGTACCCGACACAGTGATGAAATAACATCTCAAGCCATGTCGACCAATGAAACCAATAGGGTTTATAAGCATGGACTGTCCGACTTGCACTGCTTTACATGGGCAGGCTTAGTTCCTCTAAATGGTTTACCAGTCCTCGTGTGCGGTCGGATTTCAGCTCTGCGTGGTAGCATCATGCAGCCCATCTATTTCTTCGGTCGCCCGACACTGAGATGAAAAGACAACGCAAGCCCTGCCGCCCAATTAAACCAATAGGGTTTATAAGCATGGACGGGCCGACTCACACCGCCTTGCCTGGGCAGGCTTATATCCTCTTAGCGGTTTACCAGTACTCGTGCGCGTGTCGGTTTCAGCTCTGCGTGGAAGCATCTGGCCGCCCATTTTTTTTGGTAAATGATCCCTACCTTGATTTCCTAAAACACACGCCTTAAACCCCACTTTTATATAGTGAAACTGGAGTTCACGGTGACACCCATTATTTGTTCTTATTTCTGATTAAAAATAGCTTGTAGATGCCCGTTAGAACTGCCTCACCGAGGCGGTTCTAACGAGTAATCACAATCTATATTTTAAACAGAAATATGATAAATATCAGATTTTCTTCTATCTGAAAATGTTCAGTCTTTTTTTTTGACGGTAAAATTTTAAATGTATTTGAATAGGTGTTCTTTGGTAAAGAGTGATAGTCACGTGAGCGCAACGTTGAAAGTGTTGTGCTTAGTAACTTTGGTCGATTGTCAAACAATCGACCCAAAAAGTGTTTTTGTGTGGGTCTTGGAGGGATGGAATTAAGTGATTTCCGACATTGTTGGTTACTTCCCATCAGGCACATGACGTAATTGTGACGTCATATCAACGTCGGTGCAACGTCATGACTTTAATGCAACGTCACATCTACGTCGGTGCAACGTCGTGACATTGCACCGACGTAGAGTTGACGTTGCCCTTGCGACGTGTGCCTGCTGGTTTATTGATATTCTCATACTGATTTTAAACTACAGTATTTAAAACATTCAATATGCAATGAAAAATGGGACTGAAAATTTAAGTAGAACAATTATTTTTCTTTCATCCAATGTTAAATTTGAGAAAATCAAATAAAAATAAATTGGGTCATTTTGAGGTTGTTTTAATTTTTTCGGGATTTTCGGAGCTGGAAAAATGCCAGCACAGGTAAAGTCCCTTGATTTGACATGAGGCATGATGATCCCAATTGTACCGTATGTACAAAGAATCTTTCTTCCGTCGGACCATTAGAGAGTGGAATGCTCTTTCCGATTCGATCATTTCCACAGTTGAAGGTGCTGATAATACTGAAGCTAATTTTGCCTCTTTCGTGAGAGCAAGGGACTAACTTCACAGGTCCTGATCTTTGAATGGCATTTGACGTATCCTCAGTAATAATTCCGAATGCTGATTCTGGTATGTGACTTTACCGATGGAGAAAAATCAGCATTTCCTAGGGTCATCCCAGGAGGCAAACATAGAGTCACTGACCTCAGAGTGCATAGGACACTTCAGTGTGTTTCACATGGTGCATCGTGACATTGACATTTGACCATTGACCTCGAAAATCTATAGTGTTCATCATCGCTCCACGGGAAACATTTGTGGAATGTTTGATACTTCAATGATGATAGCTTAATTTTTTGTCTTTTATCCTCTTCACAATGTTTTCAATGTTAAGTCCATTGTTAACTTGGCATTTGACCCTTGACCTTGGAAATCAATAGGATTTATTCTCTCTCCATGGGGAACATTTATGGAAGGCATGATGCTTCTCCGATGATGGCATTGTCTTTAATCCTGTTCACAAGTTTCCGGACACACGGACACCCACACAAACACCCACACACGGACGTATGGTTTCGATCGCAACTTTGTTGCGAGGGGATAATTACGAACAATCATGTAATGTGTCATTGACTGGTGACAGATAGATCTCAAAGCTATAATTCTGAAGTCATTCAAAATTCCTAAAGTATTCTGTTGCTTATTTGCGGCGAAATGCTCTTTTTGACCTGCTCGCGATGTTTCATACTCTTGTTCGACCTTCTCTGTTTATGATTTGTACTGCCCGCAATTTGGAATGGCCTTAGAAAACCTTTCCTATAATGAATCGGTACAAAAAGGCTCATACTCATGTATTAGGTCCAACCCTTTAAAGACATGCACAATTATGAAATCTTTTAATGAAATTAAAGGTAAACTAGATCGCGCAGTCGATGGTATACCATCGCAAATACCCGCTTTTTCTATGAAAAACACTAATGACTATGTACTAGCTAGCCAAAACTACATATAAGTTAAAAAAAGTTGCAAAGAACATTCTAACTCATAAGCAAAGTTTCAGGAGTGAAACTCTTATAGTTAAGAAGATATGGCAAAGTCATACTTTTTTACCTTTGACCTTGGGATCATGTTGAGGTCCACCAAAATTATCCCAATTTATCCTATATTCCAACGGCCATCCAATATCCAAGTTTCAGAAGTGTAACACCAATAGTTTAGAAGATAGGGCAAAGTCATACTTTTTGACTTTTGACCTTGGGGTCATGTTGAGGTCGAGGTCACACCAAAAGTATCCCAATTTATTCTATATTCAAAGGGATATCCAATAACCAAAGTTTCAGAAGTGTAACTACAATAGTTTAGAAGATATGGCAAAGTCATACTTTTTGACTTTTGACCTTGGGTCATGTTGAGGTCGAGGTCACACCAAAAGTATCCCAATTTATTCTATATTCAAAGGGATATCCAGTAACCAAAGTTTCAGAAGTGTGACTCCAATAGTTTAGAAGATATGGCAAAATCATACTTTTTGACCTTTGACCTTGGGGTCATGTTGAGAACGAGGTCACACCAAAAGTAGTCCAATATATTCTATATTCCAAGGGCCGTCCAAAAACCAAAGTTTCAGAAGTGTAACTCCGATAGTTGAGAAGATATGACAAAGTCATACTTTTTTACCTTTGACCTTGGGGTCATGTTGAGGTCAAGGTCACACCAAAAGTAGCCCAATTTATTCTATATTCCAAGGGTCATCCAATAACCAAAGTTCCAGAAGTGTAACTCCAATAATTTAGAAGATATGGCAAAATAATACTTTTTGACCTTTGGGCCATGTTGAGGTCAAGGTCACGCCAAAAGTAGCCCAGTGCCATCTACATTCCATGTATTATCCACAGGCAAAGTTTGAAAAATGTATCTTAACCGGTTTCAGAGGAGATCCATTCCATAGAAACTCGACGGACACACACACACATACTTACATACAAACATTCATACATACAGACCCCCGGACTGATAGACACTCGACTCTGACACGAAAACAATATACCCGATTTTTTGTTTTCGAAAAAGCGGGTATAAAAAAGTTGTTTTCCGCAGCGCTTCCTCCTTTGCTCCAACATGGAGCAATTTTTTACTTGTTGTTCAATGAACTGCATCTAGTGCGGATACACGTGTGGAATATTTGAAGACGTCCGTTGTTTGTTATAAAATGGGCCCCGTCAAGCGATTTTGGTACTTATCGCCTATGCGAGCAGCGAAGGTTCAGGCGGGCCTGCGCATCCGCGCAGTCTCGCCAGAACCTTCGCTGCTCGCTCATACAAGCAGTGAATCAAGAGGAACCTTCAGACAGAAAGCCATATCCCTGGCCCCTCTAAATGGCTGGGCATGCGCAGTTAAAATTTGTCATGACGGAATGCTCGAAGACCCAAATTCGCTTGGCGGGGCTCAAATAATGCTTAGGTATCGTTCATTCTCTGGGACTTAAACTCTTAAAACTATAAACAGAACTGCTGTTTTGTGTATCTAAATGTAGAGTATTCAATTCTCGGAAAAGAGTTGAAGCACATGGTAGTGGGTGACTATATAGCCTAAATATCGTTTATAGCTCGAAAGATTGCTGACAGTCGGAGTATTGGAAACGGAAGACATGCAGGTGCAATGTTTGTGTCCATTTCATAGAAAAGAACAAGTTTATGCTTTTTCGTCTTGTCGCCAGAGTTTTCCATTTTATTACATTACAATGAGACAGCAGTTCCATTGGTTATTCTTACGGCTTCATTTTTTGTTCATCTTTTCCGTATTGCGTACAGTTATCCCAAAACACATCTCCGTACTCCAAAATAGGTCTTATAAAAATGAAGTGTGGGGTTTGAAGTGATTTTCTGCCAATTTCGAATTTTAAAATGCGCATTATATTGATCCTGTTCTTTTATATACTAAGGGAAATAAGTTTAGCTTTTTTTTGCCCACTTTTTTTTTCAAACTCTGAGGCGCTAACTTAGTAAAATATGTCTTGTAAGTCATTTCTGATAACAAACTCACTAATTCTGTATTTTCAGGGTGGGGAACCCACGTGACCATTTGATATAGTAAACGGAATTTTATGAGGAAAATCCCTCGCTTCAGGTACGGTTTTCCCCGATATTTTGGTTATTACAGCACGCATTTTTACGAATCATATACCAAAGTACTCTGCTCAACTTCCGATTTTATGACGTTTGCTTTGAAGGCAGAAACTGCCTGGTTTTCGAGAAATGCTCGCCCAAATATTTTCCCCGAGCCCGACAGATCGTGATAAAGACCACGGCAAACAGCAGAAATCTTAAATTTATTGCAAATAGAGTGTTTTAGATGCTCTTCCCGCATCCGAAATTGCAAATTTTAACTCTAGCATGTTTCCATGTAACAGTTAACACCGATATACCGTTTGTTTGCCTGTTATGCAAAGTGTTATAAAATGATCCAGTTCACGGTACAAAATCGGGAAGGTAAAGTTCACGGTAATTTCCACAATTGCGATAACGTAAACGCCAAACTGATAATTAGAGATTATCACATGGGATTTTGGTTATCGCCCGATGTATCAACCCGAGACCCCATTATCTGCCCGAAGGCTTAAGCCTGAGGGCAGATAATGGTCGAGGGTTGATACAGAGGGCGATAACCAAAACCCCATGTTATAATTTGTTTATCACATATTCAGATCCTATTCTTACTGTGTTTGACGTTCATAAATTGAAAAAAAAAATGTGATAAAAAGCGTAATTCAAGCAAAAAAGCGCGTAACGTCACGCCTAACTATTCGCGTTACGTCTTGTATTTGGCAACGTCACAATAACGTCATGAGTGGGCTGATAACCGCTGTCCGTTCAAAATACACTGTTTCCGGTTATCAGACCAGGCGGGCTGATAACCGGAAATGGAAACAAGCATTATCACTCATGCAAAACATGGGTTATCGTGTTAAATATAGTACTGATTATGTGATAATGCTTTATAACATATCGCAACAACAAGATAGCAATTCACGTGATGTTGGTCTTGGGAAATACATTTTCGTTGATACATAATGTATTCCTTTTCTTCCAAATGACTTCCGCATGCCAGACATGTAGTAAAGTAGAAGTAAAACAAAGATCAGGAATCGATACAATTAACTTACTCCACCCATCAAAGATACCAAAGGGAAAGAAACACAAACATTAAGCGACCCGACCATAATGGAAACCTAAACAAAGGAAGGCCATAAGGAAAGTTACTTTCCCACAATATGGCCATATGGCCATCCAAAATAAAAAGACACAAGTGATACACACAGTAAGTAAAACACAACAACATAAATAAATCGCCACAGAAGAACCGCCTTGGAACGGTCAGTGGAAATATTTCCATTGGGGGGGGGGGGGGGGCTTAAATCGATTTTACGTGGCCACAATCCTCGCCCTTACTTCCGTCGCGATTTAGACAAATAATTTGTTCAGTCCGCATGAAGGCCTCCTAACTCATCAGTGCAACATCTCCATGAACACAAATAATCAAAGAACCACAGAGGTGAGACAACGGGGAGTACTCGACAGAAAGAAACCACTGAAATGCTGGAGCAAAAGAAAACCAACAGTTAGACTCCGATGGACCCGACCAGAGACAGAGCATCAGGCACCAAAAAACATTACCTTGAATTAGATCTCTCTAAGTCTCAATGAGCCATTACGTTGGAACACGTCATAGAATCTGAGGCCAGACCCACCGGCGTGCAATTAAAGAGGGAAGCAAAGTTGCCAACCGTGATTGGGTTAACTACCATGCATGCAGTCTGTCGTATAACATCCATGTTGTACCCAATCTTTCTATATCGAAGAATAATTTTACGAAATTGGGTGCTGAAGTCATTGCGGTTATATATTTTTCTGAATTTATATACTATGTCACCATAAAATTCGGGTTCCGATAGACCTTGTTGCAGAAGAGATTTAAGTCCAATATTGAATTTTGAAATTAAATCAGAATGGCGTCTATAACATTTTGAAAAGGCTTTGCGTAGTTTATGGTACCGATAACCCTGATTAAGAAGTTTAACCGTTAATAATTTATTACGAGTGTTGAAGTCAGTTACATGACTACACACTCTAGCAAATCGAATTAATTGCGAAATATAAACGCCATAGGATGGCGCACGAGGAACATCAAAAACTTCAGATTCATCTAAACGATCATACGCGAAAACACATGGGCACGACCGCCTACGTTTGTTGTGGAAACAGCTTTTTTCCCTCAGACTTATTGGAAGATACATCAATGCAGTACACATGGAACGGCAAAGGAGTTTTTGTGTTCAAAAGGTCAGAACAAGTTTCCCATTAAAGCAAACTCAGGCCCTGAGGGTGAAATTTGGGATCCCGTAAAATATACTTAAGCCCGCCAGTAATTGTTACTGGCCGTTTCGAGTCGGTGCTTTTGCTGTGGTGTTGGTGAGTCTGATAATTTCCCCATTAATGTATATTAATTATTTTTAGTTATGTAAATCAGTTTCTTTACCTCATACTGTGTTTTACTCGTTTACTTATGTCATAAATGCTTTGACACTGTAGGATATCGCATGAGGAACATCACCATCCAAATAAGGAAAATATAAATCATAAATTCTAAATAACACTAGAAGTGAAGGTGAGGGTTGATATCCTGTTAAGTATACTTAAATGTTTGCTGAGAAGTAAAGCAATGATCAAGAATCGATACAATTAATTTACACCTTCCACCAGAGACACCAAAGGGAAAGAAGCACAAACAAGAAGTAAATAGACCGTGATGGAATCAACAGCAGAGGAAAGCCAATAGGACACTTGCTTTCCAACAAAATGGCCAACTGGCTATCCAGAATAAAAATGACACAAGCGAGACATAAAACAGTAACAAACAATTAAACAAATAAAACGCCACAGAAGAACCATCTTCGTACGGTCAGTGAAAAGTATTCAATTTTTTTCCGGGGGGGGGGGGGTGATGGGAGAGGGGGGGGGGGGGGGGGGGGGCTTAAATCGATTTTACGCAGCTGCAATCCTCGCCCTTACTTCTTCATTCGTGGTTTAGACTATTAATTTGTTCAGTCCGCATGAAGGCTTCCTAACTCATCTGTTTGAGGACATTCAAATTAAACAGCCACAGAGATAAAACAACGTTGAGTACTCGACAGCGCGAAACAAATGAAACGCTGGAGCAAAAGAAAACCACCAGTTTAACTCCGAGGGGCCAGCCCAAGGACGAAACATCAGATACCAACCAACATTACATAAAATGAAATTTATGCACGCATTTACACTGGAACCGTCATAGAATCTGAGGCCCGACCCACCGGCGTGCAATCAAAAAGGGTAGAAAAGTTACAAACCGTGATTAGGTTAACTTCGAAGCATGCAGTCTGTCTTATAACATTTATGTTGTACCCAATCTTTTTGTATCGTAAAACGATTTTACGAAATTGGATACTGTAGTCATCGCATATTTTTTCTAACTTTATATACAAGCCACCATAAAATTCAGGTTCCGATAGGCCTTGTTGCAGAAGAGTTTTAAGTCCAACATTGAATTTTGAAATCAAATCAGAACGGCGACCATTAAATTTTGAAAAGACTTTACGTAGTTTATGATACTGATACCCCTGATTTAGAACTTAAGCAGTTAACAATTTATTACGAGTGTTGAAGTCAGACACATGACTAAACACTCTGGCAAATTGAATTGAGAAATATAAACACTGTAGGATGTCGCATGAGGAACATCACCATCCAAATAAGGAAAATATAAATCATTAATTCTAAACCATCGCAGGAAACAAATCCATCTACAAAAG
Organism: Lucinisca nassula; assembly: GCA_963580285.1. Taxonomy (NCBI): domain Eukaryota; kingdom Metazoa; phylum Mollusca; class Bivalvia; order Lucinida; family Lucinidae; genus Lucinisca; species Lucinisca nassula. Next base: position 159,501,782 of record OY757011.1, on the reverse strand, counting down.
ATAAATGTAAATTCAAAACCGGGGCCTCGATATCAGAGGAATTTGCTTTATTTAACTGAAGTTCTGGGGGTTGAATATGACTTATCAAACCACCAAAGTATACAAAACGTCAATATTTAATAAATCTTACAAATATCTAGAAGTAGAGCTAAAAGTTTCTATTATTTCAGATTGGTTATCAGCAGAAAGTGACATCATGAAGTCTCTTTCATAACACTACAAGAACATATCAACTACAAGATGTGCGCAATTCGTACACATCTGAATACCCGTAATTTGTCTAAATAACTTAGTACCAAATCTATTGAAAACATTGTCAAGTAGAAAGGTTAGATCTTCACACACTTTCTGACATGACCATATTGTATCTTTAGAAGTAAAAAAAAATCGCATTTCTAACATTACATGTGTAGTTGAATGGGGTTTATTTGCAACAAGATGAAATATGTTGTTATTTTAGCTCGTTCCATTTAGTCCCTATAGTTTTAAGTGTAAAGACAATGCGTACTACGATGCTTAAGTCCTGCTAAGTCAATAACTTCCCTTAAAATTTTAAATGCGCGCTGTTATACTAAGCCTCACTAACACATATGAATGGTAATGCTTCAGTGCACTTGAGGTTTATGTTTTGAAGTGTAAACAGTATCGTTTTTGTTTACTGTTCTAGGAAAATATATTTTGTATATATTTTCAGGTAAGGGCAGTTTTATTGTTTATTTGTATTAAGCATCCATTGTAGTGATGATAATCTACAATATCATACTTATAGAAGTCATAAGATGTTACATTTCATAGTGTAATAGCAATATTATTCATTGTATTTCATGTAGATAATATGAAGGTCAAGATGGTCAGCTCATGGGAAAACCACATTATGTATCATGCAAATACGTGTTTTCATACTTCATACGTATTTCAATCATTACTTAGTTCACACTGAGAATGCTTCAGTGCACTTGAGGTCTATGTTTTGAAGTGTAAACAGTATCGTTTTTGTTTACTGTTCTAGGAAAATATATTTTGTATATATTTTCAGCATCCTATCGTGCACCGACAACCCATAATTGATGCCGAATAAATCAATGGAATAAATGTTCCCCGGTATTGTCTAGTTCTTAAACCCGGTATAAAAAAGAACCCTACAGAGGAAGAGAAGCCTCAGGGTGAATTCTATTACACATGCAAGGTAGAGAGAATCTTCTTTGTAAAAAGTCCATTCAGTTAAATCATTAAGTTTTAGTTTTATTAGATTAAGTTGTTTTTGTTTTATTGAGGTTTAACGTCCCCGTCAACACTGTAAAGGTCATTTTATAAGATTATGAGGATGTGCACTAGTATAAAGAGTAGAAAAAATCGTAAGTAGACATACTATGCTCAACTTACTCCCGTTTACAACATCGATCACCGAATTCATTTAAGGCAGCAGCGATTTTATCCCTACATCATTTTAAATAAATTTTAGAAGGAAACCAATATAACAGTCCTTCATTAATTATATTTCTTATCCTAAAACAGGAATTATTTTTTAATTTGCAAATAATTATATGACCAGCAGCAGGATAGCAATACACTGAGTTTTTACAATCTCAGGTGTCGGGAGTCTTCGTATCAATATCAAGATCTGAAACACGTTTATTGAAATTAAAAATGAAAGATCTAACAGGATCAGAAAACGTCTACATTTCATATTTTCCAGTTCTGTGGTGTGTTTTTTGCTTCCAACGGATAACCCTTTTATAGAACATATTTAACGTCACTACAGCTGGAGTGCTTTTTGCAGTTTGGTTCACAATACTCGGATGAACATTACGAATCTTCGGCTGTTATACACTTTAATTTTACTTGCGCATTAATACAACATACAAATTACCAGTCCGCCCCCGCCCCCACTCAGAGCTGAATCCGACTGCACACGAGTACTGGTAAACCGCTTAGAGGAGCTAAGTCTGCCCAGGCAAAGGGTGCGTGTCGGACCGTCCATGCTTATAAACCCTATTGGTTTCAATGGGCAACAGATTTTGAGATGTCATTTCATCTCAATGTCGGGTAAAAGTCCCACAAAATTGGAAGCAACGTCTCCAAAATGGCCTATACAGTGTTGACGGGGACGTTAAACCTCAGATCAGTTCCTAAGTGCTGAGGTTGATACTGCGATTTTGACGTCAGTACTCAAGTACTGATTTAAATAACTATTTTATACCTTTAATTTTGCAGTATTAATTTTTCTACAACTAAGACCGACTTGTCAGGTGGGACATGTATCTTAGCGGATTTGGTACCCACTTCTTGTAACATTTTGTAATATTTTAAATTTTGCAAGCTTCGCTACCTTGGACATCTCCTTCCTGATGCCCGGGACTTCCGTGGAGCGTGGGTCATGTTTGCTGATGTTGGCTCGGTGGGGGACACCTATAAGTCCGCGGGTAGGCGTCTCTTGCCAGATGCCTCCAGATTACCTGTCTCATGAGGTACGTCGGTCGATGTGTGCTCGGAGGGGGATGTGCTGTGTATTCCGTCTTGTCCGTTATCCGTTTGGGTTTCAAAATTTTGGGGTTCAGACACACTGATGAAGATGAAATATCAGAAAGGCCTCTTTGTCACTAAATTTGGTATAGTTACGCCTTAATCAAACAAAAAAACAAATTTCCTGTTTTATGACAACATTAATAAATAAGGTGCTAAGTGCAGACTCAAATATATATGGCCAAATGCGCGGCTCAGACAACAACCTATCTTATCGTCGTGCACTACAATCAATGAAAGCGCTTTTTGTGCGATGTTTAAGTTTTGGGGCGTGTAACTAATTATTTGTCACAACTGTGCTAACATATTGTTGGACAGTGACAACTGTTCGAAGTATATTTTTCTGGCATGATACCATATTGTTGAAATTTCTTGCGTCACGGACTTAGCATATAAGCGTTATGATTTTGTACCCTTTCAGCCCTTTATAGCTAAGTACAGATACCTTTGCAAACATTGTAGGTCCTGGTGAAGTGGCTCATAATGAGACATCTCATTCTGTTCTACATGGTTTGCACTGCTGTTGACTATTACTGACTATACACCCAGTTTACATGTGTAGAACGGACGTTTACAAATACAGTAATTGGAGACTGATATTGAGAAACTCGTGTGGAAGCGGTAAAGTCTTAACCTGGCCATTTTTAAATGTTGCAGAGGATATGTCGTCTTTTATTCTTATATTTCGCCGCAATTTCACATTTCTTATGACTAATCTGCAGGCAGCTGGTTCATATGAAATGCTGGATCCAATCTCTAAAAAATAAGATAAAATTTTAAAGTCGTCTGCCTTAAGTTTTTGAATGGCACTTTTAAGAGATTAACACGCCAGTACGCTTGTGTAGATATTCATTGTTGGTTTTTCAAAAGGCATATGCCATCTGATCATTCCTGGAATTTTTAAACTTAAGACAGTGCATGCATACAAATGTATATGCGAGAAAATTTCAAAACAATCACCGGAATGAATGAATCTGAGCATAAAACTGATAAAAGCCGGACTACATTTTGTGCTGACTCATATTTCTATGCCGGGGAGGGGGGGGGGGGGGCTTTAAAACTTGCAGCACAGAGAACAATCACAGAATGAATCTGTCATTAAAAATTAATTAATATATATTACTGAGGAAATTATCAGACTCAACAACACCACAGCAAAAGCACCGATCGAAACGGCCAGTAACAATTACTGGCGGGCTTTGATGACTTAGGAGGCCTTTTTTGCAATATAGATGATGCTCTTGAAACAAACAAATTGCAGTATATTTGTGTAAGTCTGTTCTGCAGGGTATTCAATTTTAACATTCAGCTAGAACATCAAGTAAACAATTCTTTAAAGGTATGGTCTTTGTTGCCTTCATGCGGCCTGAACAAATTATTAGACGAATTCGCGATGGAAGTATGGGCGAGGATTGTGGCAACGTAAAATCGATTTAAGCCCCCAACCCCCCACCCCCCACCCCCACCCCCCCCCACACACACACAACGTGGAATTCGTTTCCGCTGGCCGTTCCAAGGCGGTTCTTCTGTCTTTGGGTGTTTGTGTCGCTTATATTATCTTATTTTGGATAGCCTATTGACTATTTTGTGGGAAGGTAACTGTCCTTTTGGCTTTCCGCTATTGATGTTTCCATTAGGGTCCATTGTTTCATGTTTGTGTTTCTTTCCCTTTGGTGTCTCTGATGGGAGCTGTGGGTTGATTGTATCGATTCCTGATCATTGCCTCCACTTCTATTTTAACTATACTTTGTAGGATCCAAACCTTCACCCTCAGGGTCTGAGTTCGCTTTTATGGGAAACGCTTTCTGACCTTTTTAACACAAAAACTCCTTTGCCACTCCATGTGTACTGCATTGATGTATCTTCCAATAAGTCTGAGAGAAAAAGCTGTTTCCACAACAAACGTAGGCGGTCGTGCCCATGTGTTTTCGCGTATGTTCGTTAAGATGTTTTCAATCTTAAGTCTTTACTAAATGTCTGGCATGCGGAAGTCATTTGGAAAAAAGGAATACATTATGTATCAACGAAAATGTATTTCCCATTACCAAGATCACGTGAATTGCCATCTTGTTTTTTGCGATATGTTGAAAGGCATTATCAGTTTGGCGTTTACGTTATCACAATTGTGGAAATTACCGTGAACTTTACCTTCCCGATTTTGTACCGTGAACTGGATCATTTTATAACACTTTGCATAACAGGCAAACAAACGGTATATCGGTGTTAACTGTTACATGGAAACATGCTACAGGTAATATTTGCAATTTCGGATTCGGTAGGATCATCTAAAACACTCTATTTGCAATAAATTTAAGATTTCTGCTGTTTGCCGTGGTCTTTATCACGATCTGTCGGGCTCGGTAAAAAAATTTGGGCGAGCATTTCACCAAAACCAGGCAGTTTCTGCCTTCTAAGCAAACATCATAAAAATCGGAAGTTGAGCAGATAAATTTGGTATATGACTCGTAAAAATGCGTGCTGTAATAACCAAAATATCGGGGAAAAACCGTACCTGAAGCGAGCGATTTTCCTCATTAAATTCCGTTTACTATATCAAATGGTGACGTGGGTCCCCATCCTGATTTTGCACGCTTTTCTCACTGCCACGGACGTTTGGCGTAATTCTACTCAATTCACGTCGTGCACGTGCATAAGCCATAAGTCAATATCGATGATTCTCACTTCAGTTTTGTAGTCCATGCCCATAAACAAATAAACTGTCGAAAAATCATAAAAAATCTAAGAAGGGGCGCCGTCCTGGACTGACGTTAGACCAGCGTAATATGGCTTCTGAAATGCTTACTGGCGGCATGAAAGTTAAGGAGGTTGCAGAACATTTTCGTGTTAGTGAAAGTGCCATGTCAAGACTCAGGTCAAAGTTCCTCCAAACTGGTACCGTCAAAGACAGACCACGCTCTGGTAGACCGCGTAAAACAACACGGCGTGAGTACAATTATATTTTGACGTCATTGCGACGTAATCGGTTTCTCGGCAGTACCAGAATCGCCAGGAATGAAACTGTAACACGAATTTGTGGTAGGAGGGTGAGGAATAGAGAACGAGCTGCGCGGTTACGTGGACGTCTACCGTACGTAGGAGTTCCACTGACGCGGGACCACAGACTGGCTAGACTCAATTGGGCAAGGGCACAGCGTCGACGGGCAAGACGGTAGTGGAACCGAGTTGTGTTCACGGACGAATCCCGTTTCAATTTGAAATTTAAGAGTACGTGTTTGGAGGCGAGATGGAGAGAGGATGGGCCCTGCTAACGTCATTCAGCATGACCGTTTTGGAGGCGGCATCATTATGGTTTGGGGTGGAATTTCGTATCGGGCTAAAACAGACTTAGTGTCTGTTCAGGAAAACTTGAATGTCGTCCGTTCATCACGTGAACTAGTCCGTGAAATGAAGACCCCCCTATACCCCACTTTATATAGAGAAAACTGGGGTTTACGGGGGGAAACATTATTTTTCTTATTTTTGCTCCAAGACATAGGTTGTGGGTACTCGTTAGAACCGCCTCAATGAGGCGGTTCTAACGAGCACCCACGACCTATGTTTGCAGTATTTATAAGAAAATTATCACGGATTTTCATCAGAAAAGTAGCCATTTTGGAGATGAGAAAAATGCACTATGTCGCACGGGTGTGTTATCGTAATGAATGTGATGAAATTGTTCGGCCTGTGATACTGCCTTTCTAACGTCAAGGACACGCCACGGTTTTTCAGCAGGATAACGCACGCCTCGATTTTGCACGACATACAATGTACTTCCTGCAGGCAAATAATGTCAATGTGTTAGACTGGTCAGCAAGATCACCGGATCTTTCGCCTATTGAGCACCTCTGGGGCCATCTGGAAGGACGTATCAGAACGAGAAATGACCGTCAACAACGTAAGAGACCTTGAACGCGTTCTTCATGAGGAATGGAGTCGCATATCCATGGGTGTGGTTCGGAGGATTATTTCGAACATGAGAAGACGGTGCGGGGCTGTTGTGGACTCAGATGGTGGGAATATCTGATACTAATAATTGGTGTGAGTTTTTGTGTGACACCCCGTCGTTGATTGACGCCGCAGTATGCAGCGGGTGTATCTTGTGCTTTTTTTCTAATCAAATTTGAAAATTTTCATAGCCTGATGTGTAAAAATTATCCAGACAAGGGCGAATTCCCGGTAATATAAAAATTGCTAAACTTACATTGTATTTCCCTTAGTATATTAAATATGCTTGTGCCAAGTGCAATCTTTTGAAAAAGTAAATTCCTAAATGTTTATGAGATTCAGCTTCAGCATTATTTGCTGGCTCCCAGCTTGCACATTGTCAATATTGGAAAATCAGGTAACCAGACCCCCTGACCTTTCAAGGTCAGAGGGTCTGGTTACCTGTTTTTCCAACACTGATAACCTTCAGACTAGAAACTAGCAGATAATGCAAATAAGGTGAATGGCTGAGTTTCTATAAAATGTGGCGGATGGTTAAGTCTCAGCTGTTTTCGGGATATGTGTAATGTCTTGGTCTTGATAGGGTTAAAAAGAGAAAACAAAACAACTCTTTTTGAAAGTTGATTTTTTAAATCAAGTTTCTTTGTCAGTACATTTCTACTTCCAGTACTGGACCGCGTTGCTCCACTTCCGCTGTTCGTTAGACTCTGTTTTCACATCTCTGTGGTTGTTTGATTTGAGTGTTCTCGGAGATGTTGCACTGATGAGTTTGGAGGCCTTTATGCGGAAAACAAATTATTTGTCTAAATCGCGACGGAAGTAAGGGCGAGGATTGCGGCCGTGTAAAACCGATTTAAGACCCCCGGTGGAATTTGTTTCACTGACCGTTCCAAGGCGGTTCGTCTGTCGCGGTTTATTTATACCCCCACTTTGAAAAAGGAGGAGGTATACTGGTTTACATCTGTCCGCCCGTCCTATTGTCTGTCCGTCCGTCCGCGCGTCCTTCCGTCAGCTTTTTTTCGTCAAAGATTTCTCAAAATTCATGAAAACTTGGCATACTAAGCAATCATGATGACTTGTATCGAGTAAGAGGTAATGGGCATTATCCGCTTTGTGTTCACGGAGATGTTGCACTGATGAGTTAGGAGGCCTTCATGCGGACTGAACAAATTATTATTTGTCTAAATCGCGACGGAAGTAAAGGCGAGGATTGTGGCCACGTAAAATCGATTTAAGCCCCCCCCCCCCCCTCTCCCACACCCACAGAGAATGTTATTCGATTCACTGACCGTTCCAAGCCTGTTCTTCTGTCCTTCTGTCGCAGTTTATTTTTGCTATGCCCCCCCCCCCCCCCCCCAGTGTTATTCGTTTCACTGACCGTTCCAAGCCTGTTCTTTTGTCGCGGTTTATTTTTGCTATGGTTTGTCTTTTAGTGTGTATATCGCTTATATTGTTTTGTTTTGGATAGCCAATTGGCCATTTTGTGGGAAAGTAACTTTGTTTTTGGCTTTCCGCTGTTGGTGTTTCCATTAGGGTCTAGTTGTTTCATGTTTGTGCTTCTTTCCCTTTGGAACCAAAGTAAACCAGCTTATGTTCGAGAGAAAGTTTTATCCAAACGCATTCGATACCGTTTGGTTCGAGCGCGTCTCGGACACTTTATGTATTGTAAGGTAATGCATCTTTGACATATAGTAAAATTCCTATATTAAGACCACCTTTGGGACTGTTCAAAAGTTGTCTTTAAGACCACATTTGAACAGTCCCAAGGGTGGTCTCCTACAAAAGCACACTGGACGCAGAAATCACAAAGAAAATGTACCTTAAATCTTCAAAATATGTTTTAAAAGCATATTTTCTTAATTTTAGGTGGTCCTAGTAGCGGAATTTTACTGTATATGCCAATCGCTATGTCTGTCTTTCCATTCAGGAAGGTGGTATGTCTACAGCGCGTGATCTTACTAGAGTACAAGCCAAATCTTTAAAATAAAGTAAATGCTAGAATATCAAACTCTTAATATAGTTCAACATGCTAAATATCTAACTTTGTTATAAAGCTCTTCATATTGTAATGGACAAATGATAGGTGGCGAGAAAAGTTCAAAGAACTGAGAAGCGACGATATTGAGCTACTTGAGGTTTCAGACGAGATAGAGGAAGGACCCGGGTTAGGCTCTGTAAGTTAAGTTAAACATATTTTATTGCCTTTCATGATAGCATATGGGGTTGGGCCACAAGTTCTACCAACATTAGTTTCGGCCCTTCCCCTACAATTTTGTACAAAAAGTGAACAATGGCCAAAATTACATAACACATACAAAATGATACAAATTAGAGAAATAATTAGAGAGAGAGAGAGAGAGAGAGAGAGAGAGAGAGAGAGAGAGAGAGAGCTGGATAGAAGTTGTTGTATGGTCCAGTCGCGCGCTGCCGCCGTTCCAAAGTGGACATGAACACAGCCCATCATCTGTTAACTATATAAATGCTTGATTTATTTAAACCTTCCGCTGTCCTTGATAAATTGGTGCACTGCCTGAAAAAGAAAGAAATTATCACTATCAGAAACACCTTGTTTACCGTATAACAGACTGTAAGTATTCAAGGGGTGTTGGTTACGTGTTTTCCTAAACATATCAATTCGTACCACATCATAATTCGGACAGTCAAAGAAAAAATGTTTAGCGTCTTCAATATCAAAGCCACATCGGCATGAAGGATCATCTGTCAAATGGTTTCGGAAAAGCTCATGGTTTAAATTACTGCAGTTGTTCCTTATTCTTGCCTGCAATACACTAAGGTAACGATTACCTTTAAGGAAATATTCAGGGATTTTTCTTGAACCAAATAAGTGCAGTTTAAGTTTATACTGAAAGTTAGAAAATGAATCGCACCGTTTCACTTCGGGCGTTAACTCGTTCCAAAAAGAAACAGAAGACGGCATGCAGGACTTACGAAAAGTTTCTGTTCGAGTATAATAATTAGAAAGATCTGAAGAATTTCTTAAGTGATAACTAGAGACTTCGCCCACCAAAGGTGGCATAAGTTGCGATAGATATTCAGGCGCCTGTCCATTCGCAACTTTGTACATGAAACATAATTTTTGATATTTTCTGCGCTCTGCTAAACTTGCCCATCCACACTCATTATATAGGTTTATTAATGAGACTGATCTAGTTAAGCCAGTGACCACCCGGGCTGCTTCGTTCTGTAGCTTTTCAAGAGCATCGCGATCTTGATTGGTACACCCATCCCAAACAATAGATGAATATTCGAGCAACGGCCTTAGATATGAAAAATACATTTGGTTAAGAGCTTGGCGACTAAATGAAAATTTCAGTCGTCTCATCATCCCTAAAACCTTGTACCCAGACTTCAAAATATTTTCGATATGCGTGTGCCACTGTCCATTACAAGATAAAGTGACCCCTAAGTGTTTATGAGAATCTACAAATTCTATATCCGTATTGTCAAAACGTAAATTTGGCATAGCATGATTTCGTCTCAGAGAGAACATGATGGCTTCTGTTTTAAGTGGATTAAAAGTTACTAGCCATTGCTTAGCCCAAAGAAGTATGACAGATAGATCATGGTTAAGGATACCTTCAATATCTTGCACACTAGATGCAGAGACGAAAAGAGAGCTATCATCTGCAAATAGCCGGGTCAAACTTAAAAGATTGTTCGTTATATCATTAACATATACGAGGAAAAACAACGGACCCAACACAGAACCTTGTGGAACTCCCGCAGACACATGCTTAACATCAGAAACAAAGGAGTTGACACGCACTTTTTGTCTGCGGTTAGACAGATAATTAGATATCCAAGTCAGGAGAGGGCCCTTGATACCATTTTGGCGAAGTTTGAATAAAAGGCCTGTGTGCCAAAAGGCTCTGTATATATATAGTGGTAGCAACAGGAGAAGAAAAAAATACCATATGCATGTGAAACCGAATAATATAGCAGTGAGATGTCATGTAAATTAACCATTGTCATTCGCACTCTTTCCGGGTAAAATACGTTTATAACTGACGTTTCTTGTTGCATAAGATTGGGATGATAAAACAGGAACGCGATGTCCTTAAACGAAGCTAAGGATAAAAGCAGGGAAAATATATTCGCCTGTAAGTTTGCACGACATCGAATGAACCATAGTTACTTGGCATTTAGATATTTTTAAATAGTTTCGTGCAATGTCCATCCCTCCATAGTTCAATACCAGTGTCTGGTCTCTTACGAGGAAAGGAACATGATAAAAAAAGAGAAATTCAGTGAAATTCCGCTATTAAGACCACCTAAAATAAAGACTAATTCTGCTATAAAAAGCTTATTTTGAAGGCTTCATTTAATTTTTGTTTGTGATTTCTGCTCATATTGTCCTCTGGTCATGAACCACCTTTGAGACTGTTCAAGAGATGTTTTAAAGACTACTTTTGAACAGTCCCAAAGGTGATCTTAATATGGGATTTTTTACTGTATATAGTCACAGATATGGTAATGTGAAAGAGTTCTTAACTGAAAGATGGTAGCAGAATTCCTAATATTTCTTTATTATAAGAGGCAGATATGCCATACATGTATCATTAAGTAGCTTGGGGTTTGCCAAGTACGTTTCTTTATTATTAGAGGCAGATATGCCAAACATGTATCATTAAGTAGCTTGGGGTTTGCCAAGTACATTTCTTTATTATTAGAGGCAGATATGCCAAACATGTATCATTTAGTAGCTTGGGGTTTGCCCCAGTACATTTCTTTATTATTAGAGGCGGATATTCCATACATGTATCATTACGTAGCTTGGGGTTTGTCCCAAAGCATTTCTTTATTATTGCAGGCAGATTTGCCATACATGTATCATTAAGTAGCTTGGGGTTTGCCCCAGTATATTTCTTTATTATAAGAGGCAGACATGCCATACATGGATCATAAAGAAGCTTGGGGTTTGCACCAGTACATGTTTTCATTATTCCAGGCAGATATGCCATATATGTATCATTAAGTAACTTGGGGTTTGTCCCAGTACATTTCTATATTATAAGAGGCAGATAAGCCATACATGGATCATAAAGAAGCTTGGGGTTTGCCCCAGTGCATTTCTTTATTATTGCAGGCAGATTTGCCATACATGTATCATTAAGTAGCTTGGGGTTTGCCCCAGTATATTTCTTTATTATAAGAGGCAGACATGCCATACATGGATCATAAAGAAGCTTGGGGTTTGCACCAGTACATGTTTTTATTATTCCAGGCAAATATGCCATATATGTATCATTAAGTAGCTTGGGGTTTGCCCCAGTACATTTCCATATTATAAGAGGCAGATAAGCCATACATGGATCATAAAGAAGCTTGGGGTTTGCCCCAGTGCATTCCTTTATTATTGCAGGCAGATTTGCCATACATGTATCATTAAGTAGCTTGGGGTTTGCCCCAGTATATTTCTTTATTATAAGAGGCAGACATGCCATACATGGATCATAAAGAAGCTTGGGGTTTGCACCAGTACATGTTTTTATTATTCCAGGCAGATATGCCATATATGTATCATTAAGTACCTTGGGGTTTGTCCCAGTACATTTCTATATTATAAGAGGCAGATAAGCCATACATGGATCATAAAGAAGCTTGGGGTTTGCCCCAGTGCATTTCTTTATTATTGCAGGCAGATTTGCCATACATGTATCATTAAGTAGCTTGGGGTTTGCCCCAGTATATTTCTTTATTATAAGAGGCAGACATGCCATACATGGATCATAAAGAAGCTTGGGGTTTGCACCAGTACATGTTTTTATTATTCCAGGCAGATATGCCATATATGTATCATTAAGTAGCTTGGGGTTTGCCCCAGTACATTTCCATATTATAAGAGGCAGATAAGCCATACATGGATCATAAAGAAGCTTGGGGTTTGCCCCAGTGCATTTCTTAATTATTGCAGGCAGATTTGCCATACATGTATCATTAAGTAGCTTGGGGTTTGCCCAAGTACATTTCTTTAATATTAGAGGCAGATATGCCATACATAGATCATAAAGAAGCTTGGGGTTTGCCCCAGTGCATTTCTTTATTATAAGAGGCAGATATGCCATACATAGATCATAAAGAAGCTTGGGGTTTGCCCGCGTGCATTTCTTTATTATAAGAGGCAGATATGCCATACATAGATCATAAAGAAGCTTGGGGTTTGCCCCAGTGCATTTCTTTATTATAAGAGGCAGATATGCCATACATAGATCATAAAGAAGCTTGGGGTTTGCCCCACTGCATTTCTTTATTATAAGACCCTGTCAGCACACAACAGCGGGCCAACGTCGGGCCGATAGCGGTTCGACGTTGCCACGTCGTACCGCTATCGGCCCGACGATGGCCCGGCATTCTTTGCTGGCTCGGGAGGCAGATATGCCATACATGGATCATTAAGAAGCTTGGGGTTTGCCCCAGTGCATTTCTTTATTATAAGACCCTGTCAGCACACAACAGCGGGCCAACGTCGGGCCGATAGCGGTTCGACGTTGCCACGTCGTACCGCTATCGGCCCGACGATGGCCCGGCATTCTTTGCTGGCTTGGGAGGCAGATATGCCAAACATGGATAATTAAGAAGCTTGGGGATCGCCCCAGTACATTTCTTTACTATTAGAGGCAGATATGCCACACATGTATCATTACGTAGCTTGGGGTTTGCCCCAGTGCATTTCTTTAATGTTGCAGGCAGATTTGCCATACATGTATCATTAAGTAGCTTGGGGTTTGCCCCAGTACATTTCTTTATTATAAGAGGCAGATATGCCATACATAGATCATAAAGAAGCTTGGGGTTTGCCCCAGTGCATTTCTTTATTATAAGAGGCAGATATGCCATACATAGATCATAAAGAAGCTTGGGGTTTGCCCCAGTGCATTTCTTTATTATAAGAGGCTGATATGCCATACATGTATCAGTAAGTAGCTTGGGGATTGCCCCAGTACATTTCAGTATTATTAGAGGCAGATATGCCATACATGTATCATTACGTAGCTTTGGGTTTGCCCCAGTACATTTCTTTATTATAAGAGGCAGATATGCCATACATGTATCATTAAGTAGCTTGGGGTTTGCCAAGTACATTTCTTTATTATTAGAGGCAGATATGCCAAACATGTATCATTAAGTAGCTTGGGGTTTGCCCCAGTACATTTCTTTATTATTAGAGGCAGATATTCCATACATGTATCATTACGTAGCTTGGGGTTTGTCCCAAAGCATTTCTTTATTATTGCAGGCAGATTTGCCATACATGTATCATTAAGTAGCTTGGGGTTTGCCCCAGTATATTTCTTTATTATAAGAGGCAGACATGCCATACATAGATCATAAAGAAGCTTGGGGTTTGCCCCAGTGCATTTCTTTATTATAAGAGGCTGATATGCCATACATGTATCAGTAAGTAGCTTGGGGTTTGCCCCAGTACATTTCTGTCTTATTAGAGGCAGATATGCCATACATGTATCATTACATAGCTTGGGGTTTGCCCCAGTACATTTCTTTATTATAAGAGGCAGATATGCCATACATGTATCATTAAGTGGCTTGGGGTTTGCCAAGTACATTTCTTTATTATTAGAGGCAGATATGCCAAACATGTATCATTAAGTAGCTTGGGGTTTGCCCCAGTACATTTCTTTATTATTAGAGGCAGATATTCCATACATGTATCATTGCGTAGCTTGGGGTTTGTCCCAAAGCATTTCTTTATTATTGCAGGCAGATTTGCCATACATGTATCATTAAGTAGCTTGGGGTTTGCCCCAGTATATTTCTTTATTATAAGAGGCAGACATGCCATACATGGATCATAAAGAAGCTTGGGGTTTGCACCAGTACATGTTTTTATTATTCCAGGCAGATATGCCATATATGTATCATTAAGTAGCTTGGGGTTTGTCCCAGTACATTTCTATATTATAAGAGGCAGATAAGCCATACATGGATCATAAAGAAGCTTGGGGTTTGCCCCAGTGCATTTCTTTATTATTGCAGGCAGATTTGCCATACATGTATCATTAAGTAGCTTGGGGTTTGCCCCAGTACATTTCTTTATTATAAGAGGCAGACATGCCATACATGGATCATAAAGAAGCTTGGGGTTTGCACCAGTACATGTTTTTATTATTCCAGGCAGATATGCCATATATGTATCATTAAGTAGCTTGGGGTTTGCCCCAGTACATTTCCATATTATAAGAGGCAGATAAGCCATACATGGATCATAAAGAAGCTTGGGGTTTGCCCCTGTGCATTCCTTTATTATTGCAGGCAGATTTGCCATACATGTATCATTAAGTAGCTTGGGGTTTGCCCCAGTATATTTCTTTATTATAAGAGGCAGACATGCCATACATGGATCATAAAGAAGCTTGGGGTTTGCACCAGTACATGTTTTTATTATTCCAGGCAGATATGCCATATATGTATCATTAAGTACCTTGGGGTTTGTCCCAGTACATTTCTATATTATAAGAGGCAGATAAACCATACATGGATCATAAAGAAGCTTGGGGTTTGCCCCAGTGCATTTCTTTATTATTGCAGGCAGATTTGCCATACATGTATCATTAAGTAGCTTGGGGTTTGCCCCAGTATATTTCTTTATTATAAGAGGCAGACATGCCATACATGGATCATAAAGAAGCTTGGGGTTTGCACCAGTACATGTTTTTATTATTCCAGGCAGATTTGCCATATATGTATCATTAAGTAGCTTGGGGTTTGCCCCAGTACATTTCCATATTATAAGAGGCAGATAAGCCATACATGGATCATAAAGAAGCTTGGGGTTTGCCCCAGTGCATTTCTTTATTATTGCAGGCAGATTTGCCATACATGTATCATTAAGTTGCTTGGGGTTTGCCCCAGTACATTTCTTTAATATTAGAGGCAGATATGCCATACATAGATCATAAAGAAGCTTGGGGTTTGCCCCAGTGCATTTCTTTATTATAAGAGGCAGATATGCCATACATAGATCATAAAGAAGCTTGGGGTTTGCCCCAGTGCATTTCTTTATTATAAGAGGCAGATATGCCATACATAGATCATAAAGAAGCTTGGGGTTTGCCCCAGTGCATTTCTTTATTATAAGACCCTGTCAGCACACAACAGCGGGCCAACGTCGGGCCGATAGCGGTTCGACGTTGCCACGTCGTACCGCTATCGGCCCGACGATGGCCCGGCATTCTTTGCTGGCTCGGGAGGCAGATATGCCATACATGGATCATTAAGAAGCTTGGGGATTGCCCCAGTACATTTTTTTACTATAAGAGGCAGATATGCCACACATGTATCATTACGTAGCTTGGGGTTTGCCCCAGTGCATTTCTTTAATGTTGCAGGCAGATTTGCCATACATGTATCATTAAGTAGCTTGGGGTTTGCCCCAGTACATTTCTTTATTATAATAGGCAGATATGCCATACATAGATCATAAAGAAGCTTGGGGTTTGCCCCAGTGCATTTCTTTATTATAAGAGGCTGATATGCCATACATGTATCAGTAAGTAGCTTGGGGTTTGCCCCAGTACATTTCAGTATTATTAGAGGCAGATATGCCATACATGTATCATTACGTAGCTTGGGGTTTGCCCATGTACAATTCTTTATTATAAGAGGCAGATATGCCATACATGTATCATTAAGTAGCTTGGGGTTTGCCAAGTACATTTCTTTATTATTAGAGGCAGATATGCCAAACATGTATCATTAAGTAGCTTGGGGTTTGCCCCAGTACATTTTTTTATTATAAGAGGCAGACATGCCATACATGGATCAATATGAAGCTTGGGGTTTGCACCAGTACATGTTTTATATTATTCCAGGCAGATATGCCATATATGTATCATTAAGTAGCTTGGGGTTTGTCCCAGTACATTTCTATTTTATAAGAGGCAGATAAGCCATACATGGATCATAAAGAAGCTTGGGGTTTGCCCCAGTGCATTTCTTTATTATTGCAGGCAGATTTGCCATACATGTGTCATTAAGTAGCTTGGGGTTTGCCCCAGTATATTTCTTTATTATAAGAGGCAGACATGCCATACATGGATCATAAAGAAGCTTGGGGTTTGCACCAGTACATGTTTTTATTATTCCATGCAGATATGCCATATATGTATCATTAAGTAGCTTGGGGTTTGCCCAAGTACTTTTCCATATTATAAGAGGCAGATAAGCCATACATGGATCATAAAGAAGCTTGGGGTTTGCCTCAGTGCATTCCTTTATTATTGCAGGCAGATTTGCCATACATGTATCATTAAGTAGCTTGGGGTTTGCCCCAATATATTTCTTTATTATAAGAGGCAGACATGCCATACATGGATCATAAAGAAGCTTGGGGTTTGCACCAGTACATGTTTTTATTATTCCAGGCAGATATGCCATATATGTATCATTAAGTACCTTGGGGTTTGTCCCAGTACATTTCTATATTATTAGAGGCAGATAAGCCATACATGGATCATAAAGAAGCTTGGGGTTTGCCCCAGTGCATTTCTTTATTATTGCAGGCAGATTTGCCATACATGTATCATTAAGTAGCTTGGGGTTTGCCCCAGTATATTTCTTTATTACAAGAGGCAGACATGCCATACATGGATCATAAAGAAGCGTGGGGTTTGCACCAGTACATGTTTTTATTATTCCAGGCAGATATGCCATATATGTATCATTAAGTAGCTTGGGGTTTGCCCCAGTACATTTCCATATTATAAGAGGCAGATAAGCCATACATGGATCATAAAGAAGCTTGGGGTTTGCCCCAGTGCATTTCTTTATTATTGCAGGCAGATTTGCCATACATGTATCATTAAGTAGCTTGGGGTTTGCCCCAGTACATTTCTTTAATATTAGAGGCAGATATGCCATACATAGATCATAAAGAAGCTTGGGGTTTGCCCCAGTGCATTTCTTTATTATAAGTCCCTGTCAGCACACAGCAGCGGGCCAACGTCGGGCCGATAGCGGTTCGACGTTGCCACGTCGTACCGCTATCGGCCCGACGATGGCCCGGCATTCTTTGCTGGCTGGGGAGGCAGATATGCCATACATGGATCATTAAGAAGCTTGGGGATTGTCCCAGTACATTTCTTTACTATTAGAGGCAGATATGCCACACATGTATCATTACGTAGCTTGGGGTTTGCCCCAGTGCATTTCTTTAATGTTGCAGGCTGATTTGCCATACATGTATCATTAAGTAGCTTGGAGTTTGCCCCAGTACATTTTTTTATTATAAGAGGCAGATATGCCATACATAGATCATAAAGAAGCTTGGGGTCTGCCCCAGTGCATTTCTTTATTATAAGAGGCTGATATGCCATACATGTACCAGTAAGTAGCTTGGGGTTTGCCCCAGTACATTTCAGTATTATTAGAGGCAGATATGCCATACATGTATCATTACGTAGCTTGGGGTTTGCCCCAGTACATTTCTTTATTATAAGAGGCAGATATGCCATACATGTATCATTAAGTAGCTTGGGGTTTGCCAAGTACATTTCTTTATTATTAGAGGCAGATATGCCAAACATGTATCATTAAGTAGCTTGGGGTTTGTCCCAGTACATTTCTTTATTATTAGAGGCAGATATGCCATACATGTATCATTACGTAGCTTGGGGTTTGTCCCAAAGCATTTCTTTATTATTGCAGGCAGATTTGCCATACATGTATCATTAAGTAGCTTGGGGTTTGCCTCAGTATATTTCTTTATTATAAGAGGCAGACATGCCATACATGGATCATAAAGAAGCTTGGGGTTTGCACCAGTACATGTTTTTATTATTCCAGGCAGATATGCCATATATGTATCATTAAGTAGCTTGGGGTTTGTCCCAGTACATTTCTATATTATAAGAGGCAGATAAGCCATACATGGATCATAAAGAAGCTTGGGGTTTGCCCCAGTGCATTTCTTTATTATTGCAGGCAGATTTGCCATACATGTATCATTAAGTAGCTTGGGGTTTGCCCCAGTACATTTCTTTATTATAAGAGGCAGATATGCCATACATAGATCATAAAGAAGCTTGGGGTTTGCCCCAGTGCATTTCTTTATTATAAGACCCTGTCAGCACACAACAGCGGGCCAACGTCGGGCCGATAGCGGTTCGACGTTGCCATGTCGTACCGCTATCGGCCCGACGATGGCCCGGCATTCTTTGCTGGCTGGGGAGGCAGATATGCCATACATGGATCAGTAAGAAGCTTGGGGATTGCCGCAGTACATTTCTTTACTGTTAGAGGCAGATATCCCACACATGTATCATTACGTAGCTTGGGGTTTGCCCCAGTGCATTTCTTTAATGTTGCAGGCAGATGTGCCATACATGTATCATTAAAGCCCCCGCCCATAGGGGCTTGAAGAAATATATGGGCTGCATGATGCTTCCACGCAGAGCTGAATCCGGCTCGCACACTAGTACTGGTAAACCGCTTAGAGGATCTAAGCCTGTCCAGGAACCGCGGTGCGAGGCGGACCGTCCATGCTAATAAACCCTATTGGTTTCATTGGGCGACAGGGCTTGAGGTGTCATTTCATCTCAATGTCGGGTAAAAGTCCCACAAAATTGGAAGCAACGTCTCCAAAATGACCTTTACAGTGTTGACGGGGACGTTAAACCTCAAATCAAACAAAAACATGTATCATTAAGTAGCTTGGGGTTTGCCCCAGTATATTTCTTTATTACAAGAGGCAAATATGCAATACATGTATCATAAAGAAGCTTGGGGTTTGCCCTAGTGCATTTCTTTATTATAAGAGGCAGATATGCCATATATATATCATTAAGTAGCTCGGGGTTTGCTCCAGTACATATCTTTATTATTAGAGACAGATATGCCATACATGTATCATGCCGATGGCCCGGCATTCTTTGCTGGCTGGGGAGGCAGATATGCCATACATGGATCAGTAAGAAGCTTGGGGTTTGCCCCAGTGCATTTCTTTATTATTGCAGGCAGATTTGCCATACATGTATCATTAAGTAGCTTGGGGTTTGCCCAGTACATTTCTTTATTATAAGAGGCAGATATGCCATACATAGATCATAAAGAAGCTTGGGATTTGCCCCAGTGCATTTCTTTATTATAAGAGGCTGATATGCCATACATGTATCAGTAAGTAGTTTGGGGTTTGCCCCAGTACATTTCAGTATTATTAGAGGCAGATATGCCATACATGTATCATTAAGTAGATTGGGGTTTGCCCCAGTACATTTCTTTATTATAAGAGGCAGATATGCCATACATGTATCATTAAGTAGCTTGAGGTTTGCCAAGTACATTTCTTTATTATAAGAGGCAGATGTGCCAAACATATATCATTAAGCAGCTTGGGGTTTGCCCCAGTACATTTCGTTAATATTAGAGGCAGATATGCCATACATGTATCATTACGTAGCTTGGGGTTTGTCCCAAAACATTTCTTTATTATTGCAGGCAGATTTGCCATACATGTATCATTAAGTAGCTTGGGGTTTGCCCCAGTATATTTCTTTATTATAAGAGGCAGACATGCCATACATGGATCATAAAGAAGCTTGGGGTTTGCACCAGTACATGTTTTTATTATTGCAGGCAGATATGCCATTTATGTATCAATAAATAGCTTGGGGTTTGTCCCAGTACATTTCTATATTATAAGAGGCAGATAAGCCATAAATGGATCATAAAGAAGCTTGGGGTTTGCCCCAGTACATTTCTTTATTATAAGAGGCAGATATGCCATACATGGATCATGAAGAAGCTTGGGGTTTTCCCCAGTACATTTCTTTATTATAAGAGGCATATATGCCATACATGTATCATTAAGTAGCTTGGGGTTTGCCCCTGTACATATCTTTATTATTAGAGACAGATATGCCGTACATGTATCATTGCGAAGCTTGGGGTTTGCCCCAGTGCAATTCTTTATTATTGCAGGCAGATTTGCCATACATGTATCAATAAGTAGCTTGGGGTTTGCCCCAGTACATTTCTTTATTATAAGAGGCAGATATGCCATACATGGATCATAAAGAAGCTTGGGGTTTGCCCCAGTGCATTTCTTCATTATAAAAGGCAGATATGCCATACATGGATCATTAAGAAGCTTGAGGTTTGCCCCAGTGCATTTCTGTATTATAAGAGGCAGATATGCCATACATGTATCATTAAGTAGCTTGGGGTTTGCCCCAGTACGATACTTTATTATTAGAGGCAGATATACCACACATGAATCAAAAAGTAGCATGGGGTTTGCCCCAGTATATATATATATATATATATATATATTATAAGAGGCAGATATGCCATACATGTATCATTAAGTAGCTAGGGGTTTGCCCCAATGCATTTCTTTATTATAAGAGGCAGATATGCCATACATGGATAATAAAGTAGCTTGGGGTTTGCCCCAGTCAATTTCTTTATTATCAACATATATCATTAAGAAGCTTTGAGTTTGCCCCAGTACATTTCTTTATTATTAGAGGCAGATATGCCATACATGTATCATTACGTAGCTTGGGGTTTGCCCAAGTACATTTCTTTATTATTAGAGGCAGATATGCCATACATGTATCATTACGTAGCTTGGGGTTTGCCCCAGTACATTTCTTTATTATTGCAGGCAGATATGCCATGCATGTATCATTACGTAGCTTGGGGTTTGCCCCAGTACATTTCTTTATTATTAGAGGCAGATATGCCATACATGTATCATTAAGTAGCTTTAGGTTTGCCCCAGTGCATTTCTTTATTATAAGAGGTAGATATGCCATACATGTATCATTAAGAATCTTGGGGTTTGCCCCAGTAGATTTCTTTATTACAAGAGGCAAATAAGCCATACATGGATCATAAAATAGCTTGGGGTTTGCCCCAGAGCATTTCTGTATTATAAGAGGCTGATATGCCATACATAGATCTGTAAGTAGCTTGGGGTTTGCCCCAGTACATTTCGTTATTATTAGAGGCAGATATGCCATACATGTATCATTACGTAGCTTGGGGTTTGCCCCAGTACATTTCTTTATTATAAGAGGCAGATATGCCATACATGTATCATTAAATAGCTTGGAGTTTGCAAAGTACATTTCTTTATTATTAGAAGTAGAAGTAAAACAAAGATCAGGAATTGATACAATTAACTTACTCCATCCATAAAAGACACCAAGACACCAAGACATAGAGTCAGATATGCCAAACATGTATCATTAAGTAGCTTGGGGTTTGCCCCAGTACATTTCTTTATTATTAGAGGCAGATATAAAATACATGTATCATTACGTAGCTTGGGGTTTGCCCCAATACATTTCTTTATTATTGCAGGCAGATTTGCCATACATGTATCATTAAAAAGCTTGGGGTTTGCCCCAGTATATTTTTTATTATTAGAGACAGATATGCCATACATGGATCATAAAGAAGCTTGGGGTTTGCCCCAGTTCATTTCTTTATTATAAGATGCAGATATGACATACATGGATCATAAAGAAGCTTGGTCATAAAGTCCATGTTTTTATTAGTGCAGGCAGATATGCCATATATGTATCATTAAGTAGCCTGGGGTTTGCCCCAGTACATTTCTATATTATAAGAGGCAGATAAGCCATACATGTATCATTAAGTAGCTTGGGGTTTGCCCCAGTACATTTCTTTATAATTAGAGGCAGATATTAAATACATGTATCATTACGTAACTTGGGGTTTGCCAAGTACATTTCTGTATTATTAGAGTCAGATATGCCAAACATGTATCATTAAGTAGCTTGGGGTTTGCCCCAGTACATTTCTTTATTATTAGAGGCAGATATAAAATACATGTATCATTACGTAGCTTGGGGTTTGCCAAGTACATTTCTTTATTATTAGAGTCAGATATGCCAAACATGTATCATTAAGTAGCTTGGGGTTTGCCCCAGTACATTTCTTTATTATAAGAGGCAGATATGTCATACATGTATCATTACGTAGGTTGGGGTTTGCCCCAATACATTTCTTTATTATTGCAGGCAGATTTGCCATACATGTATCATAAAGAAGCTTGGTGTTTGCCCAGTTCTTTTCTTTATTATAAGATGAAGATATGACATACATGGATCATAAAGAAGCTTGGTCATAAAGTACATGTTTTTGTTATTGCAGGCAGATATGCCATATATGTATCAATACGTAGCTTGGGGTTTGCCCCCGTACATTTCTATATTATAAGAGGCAGATAAGCCATACATGGATCATAAAGAAGCTTGGGGTTTGCCCCAGTATATTTCTTTATTATAAGAGGCAGATATGCCATACATTGATCATAAAGAAGCTTGGGGTTTGCCCCAGTTCATTTCTTTATTATAAGAGGTAGATATGCCATACATGTATCATTAAGTAGCTTAGGGTTTGCCCCAGTACATATTTTTATTATTAGAGGCAGATATGCAATACATGTATCATTACGAAGCTTGGGGTTTGCCCCAGTGCATTTCTTCATTATTGCAGGCAGATTTGCCATACATGTATTATTAAGTAGCTTGGGGTTTGCCCCAGTAAATTTCTTTATTATAAGAGGTAGATATGCCATACATGGATCATAAAGCAGCTTGGGGTTTGCCCCCGTTCATTTCTTCATTATAAGAGGCAGATATGCCATACATGGATCATAAAGAAGCTTGAGGTTTGCCCCAGTGCATTTTTCTTTATTATAAGAGGCAGATATGCCATACATGTATCATAAAGAAGCTTGGGGTTTGCCCCAGTACATTTCTTTATTATTTGCCATACATGTTTCATTAAGTAGCTTTGGGTTTACCCCAGTGCATTTCTTTATTATAAGAGGCAGATATGCCATACATGTATCAGTAAGTCGCTTAAGGTTTGCCCCAGTACATTTCTTTATTTTAAGAGGCAGATATGCCATACATGTATCAGTAAGTAGTTTGAGGTTTGCCCCAGTGCGTTTCTTTATTATTAGAGGCGGATATGCAATACATGTATCAGTAAATCGTTTGAGGTTTGCCCCAGTACATTTCTTTATTATAAGAGGCAGATATGCCATACATGTATCAGTAAGTAGCTTGAGGTTTGCCCCAGTACATTTCTTTATTATTACAGGCAGATATGCCATACATTTATCATTACGTAGCTTGGGGTTTGCCACAGTATATTTCTTTATTATTAGAGGCAGATATGCCATACATGTATCATTACGTAGCTTGGGGTTTGCCCCAGTGCATTTCTTTATTATAAGAGGCAGATATGCCATACATGGATCATAAAGAAGGTTTGGGTTTGCCCCAGTTAATTTCTTTATTATTAGAGGCAGATATGCAATACATGTATCATTAAGTAGCTTGGGGTTTGCTTCAGTATATTTCTTTATTATAAGAGGCATATATATACCATACATGGATCATAAAGAAGCTTGAGGTTTGCCCCAGTTCATTTCTTTAATGTTGCAGGCAGATTTGCCATACATGTATCATTAAGTGGCTTGGGGTTTGCCCCAGTACATTTCTTTATTACAAGATGCAAATATGGCATTCATGTATCATAAAGAAGTTTGGGGTTTGCCCCAGTACATTTCTGTATTATAAGAGGTAGATATACCACACATGTGTAATTACGTAGCTTTGTGTTAGCCCCAGTGCATTTCATTATTATAAGAGGAAATATGCCATACATGGATCATAATGAAGCTTGGGGTTTGCCCCAGAGCGATTCTTTATTATAAGGGTTAGATATGCCATACATGTATCATTACATAGCTTGGGGTTTGCCCCAGTGCATTTCTTTAATGTTGCAGGTAGATTTGCCATACATGTATCATTAAGTAGCTTGGGGTTTGTCACAGTACATTTCTTTATTACAAGAGGCAGATATGCCATACATGTATCATAAAGAAGCTTGGGGTTTGCCCCAGTACATTTCTATATTAATAGAGGCAGATTTGCCATACATGTATCAGTAAGTGGCTTCAGGTTTGCCCCAGTACATTTCTTTGTTTTAAGAGGTAGATATGCCATACATGTATCAGTAAGTAGCTTGAGGTTTGCCCCAGTGCGTTGCTTTATTATTAGAGCCAGATATGCAATACATATATCAGTAAATTGTTTGAGGTTTGCCCCAGTACATTTCTTTATTATAAGAGGCAGATATGCCATACATGTATCAGTAAGTAGCTTGAGGTTTGCCCCAGTACATTGCTTTATTATAAGAGGTAGATATGCCATACATGTATCATTTCGTAGCTTGGGGCTTGCCCCAGTACATTACTTTATTATTGCAGGCAGATATGCCACACATGTCTCATTAAGTAGCTTGAGGTTTGCCCCAGTGCATTTCTTTATTATAAGAGGCAGATATGCCATACATGTATCAGTAAGTAGCTTGAGGTTTGCCCCAGTCCATTTCTTTATTATAAGAAGCAGATATGTCATACATGTATCAGTAAGTAGCTTGAGGTTTGCCCCAGTGCGTTTCTTTATTATTAGAGGCAGATATGCCATACATGTATCAGTAAGTAGCTTGAGGTTTGCCCCAGTCCGTTTCTTTATTATAAGAAGCAGATATGTCATACATGTATCAGTAAGTAGCTTGAGGTTTGCCCCAGTGCGTTTCTTTATTATTAGAGGCAGATATGCCATACATGTATCAGTAAGTAGCTTGAGGTTTGCCCCAGTCCGTTTCTTTATTATAAGAAGCAGATATGTCATACATGTATCAGTAAGTAGCTTGAGGTTTGCCCCAGTGCGTTTCTTTACTATTAGAGGCAGATATGCAATACATGTATCAGTAAGTAGCTTGAGGTTTGCCCCAGTACATTTATTTATTATAAGAGGCAGATATGCCATACATGTATCAGTAAGTAGCTTGAGGTTTGCCCCAGTACATTTCATAATTATTAGAGACAGATATGCCATACAGGTATCATTACGTAGCTTGGGGTTTGCCCCAGTGCATTTCTTTATTATAAGAGGCAGATATGCAATACATGTATCATTACGTAGCTTGGCGTTTGCCCTAGTACATTTCTTTATAATTAGAGGCAGATATACCATACATGGATCATCAAGTAGCTTGGGGTTTGCCCCAGTACATTTCTTTATTATAAGAGGCAGATACGACATACATGTATCATAAAGCGGTTTGCCCCAGTGCATTTCTTTATTATTGCAGGCAGATATGCCATACATGTATCAGTAAGTAGCTTGGGGTTTGCCCCAGAACATTTTTTTATTATTAGAGGCAGATATGCCATGCATGTATCGTTACGTAGCTTGGGGGTTTCCCCAGTGCATTTCTTTATTATTGGGGGCAGATTTGCCACACATGTATCATTAAGTAGCTTGGGGTTTGCCCCAGTACATTGCTTTATTATAAGAGGTAGATATGTCATACATGTATCATTACGCAGCTTGGGGCTTGCCCCAGTGCATTTCTTTATTATTGCAGGCAGATATGCCATACATGTATCATTAAGTAGCTTGAGGTTTGCCCCAGTGTATTTCTTTATTATAAGAGGCAGATATGCCATACATGTATCAGTAAGTAGCTTGGGGTTTGACCCAGTGCATTTCTTCTTTTTATAAAAAGCAGATATGCCATACATGGATAATAAAGTAGCTTGGGGTTTGCCCCAGTACATTTCTTTATTACAAGATGCAAATATGGCATTCATGTATCATAAAGAAGTTTGGGGTTTGCCCCAGTACATTTCTGTATTATAAGAGGTAGATATACCACACATGTGTAATTACGTAGCTTTGGGTTAGCCCCAGTGCATTTCATTATTATAAGAGGAAATATGCCATACATGGATCATAATGAAGCTTGGGGTTTGCCCCAGAGCGATTCTTTATTATAAGGGTTAGATATGCCATACATGTATCATTACATAGCTTGGGGTTTGCCCCAGTGCATTTCTTTAATGTTGCAGGTAGATTTGCCATACATGTATCATTAAGTAGCTTGGGGTTTGTCACAGTACATTTCTTTATTACAAGAGGCAGATATGCCATACATGTATCATAAAGAAGCTTGGGGTTTGCCCCAGTACATTTCTATATTAATAGAGGCAGATTTGCCATACATGTATCAGTAAGTGGCTTCAGGTTTGCCCCAGTACATTTCTTTGTTTTAAGAGGTAGATATGCCATACATGTATCAGTAAGTAGCTTGAGGTTTGCCCCAGTGCGTTGCTTTATTATTAGAGCCAGATATGCAATACATATATCAGTAAATTGTTTGAGGTTTGCCCCAGTACATTTCTTTATTATAAGAGGCAGATATGCCATACATGTATCAGTAAGTAGCTTGAGGTTTGCCCCAGTACATTGCTTTATTATAAGAGGTAGATATGCCATACATGTATCATTTCGTAGCTTGGGGCTTGCCCCAGTACATTACTTTATTATTGCAGGCAGATATGCCACACATGTCTCATTAAGTAGCTTGAGGTTTGCCCCAGTGCATTTCTTTATTATAAGAGGCAGATATGCCATACATGTATCAGTAAGTAGCTTGAGGTTTGCCCCAGTCCATTTCTTTATTATAAGAAGCAGATATGTCATACATGTATCAGTAAGTAGCTTGAGGTTTGCCCCAGTGCGTTTCTTTATTATTAGAGGCAGATATGCCATACATGTATCAGTAAGTAGCTTGAGGTTTGCCCCAGACCGTTTCTTTATTATAAGAAGCAGATATGTCATACATGTATCAGTAAGTAGCTTGAGGTTTGCCCCAGTGCGTTTCTTTACTATTAGAGGCAGATATGCAATACATGTATCAGTAAGTAGCTTGAGGTTTGCCCCAGTACATTTATTTATTATAAGAGGCAGATATGCCATACATGTATCAGTAAGTAGCTTGAGGTTTGCCCCAGTACATTTCATAATTATTAGAGACAGATATGCCATACAGGTATCATTACGTAGCTTGGGGTTTGCCCCAGTGCATTTCTTTATTATAAGAGGCAGATATGCAATACATGTATCATTACGTAGCTTGGCGTTTGCCCTAGTACATTTCTTTATAATTAGAGGCAGATATACCATACATGGATCATCAAGTAGCTTGGGGTTTGCCCCAGTACATTTCTATATTAATAGAGGCAGATTTGCCATACATGTATCAGTAAGTGGCTTCAGGTTTGCCCCAGTACATTTCTTTGTTTTAAGAGGTAGATATGCCATACATGTATCAGTAAGTAGCTTGAGGTTTGCCCCAGTGCGTTGCTTTATTATTAGAGCCAGATATGCAATACATATATCAGTAAATTGTTTGAGGTTTGCCCCAGTACATTTCTTTATTATAAGAGGCAGATATGCCATACATGTATCAGTAAGTAGCTTGAGGTTTGCCCCAGTACATTGCTTTATTATAAGAGGTAGATATATCATACATGTATCATTTCGTAGCTTGGGGCTTGCCCCAGTACATTACTTTATTATTGCAGGCAGATATGCCACACATGTCTCATTAAGTAGCTTGAGGTTTGCCCCAGTGCATTTCTTTATTATAAGAGGCAGATATGCCATACATGTATCAGTAAGTAGCTTGAGGTTTGCCCCAGTCCATTTCTTTATTATAAGAAGCAGATATGTCATACATGTATCAGTAAGTAGCTTGAGGTTTGCCCCAGTGCGTTTCTTTATTATTAGAGGCAGATATGCCATACATGTATCAGTAAGTAGCTTGAGGTTTGCCCCAGTCCGTTTCTTTATTATAAGAAGCAGATATGTCATACATGTATCAGTAAGTAGCTTGAGGTTTGCCCCAGTGCGTTTCTTTACTATTAGAGGCAGATATGCAATACATGTATCAGTAAGTAGCTTGAGGTTTGCCCCAGTACATTTATTTATTATAAGAGGCAGATATGCCATACATGTATCAGTAAGTAGCTTGAGGTTTGCCCCAGTACATTTCATAATTATTAGAGACAGATATGCCATACAGGTATCATTACGTAGCTTGGGGTTTGCCCCAGTGCATTTCTTTATTATAAGAGGCAGATATGCAATACATGTATCATTACGTAGCTTGGCGTTTGCCCTAGTACATTTCTTTATAATTAGAGGCAGATATACCATACATGGATCATCAAGTAGCTTGGGGTTTGCCCCAGTACATTTCTTTATTATAAGAGGCAGATACGACATACATGTATCATAAAGCGGTTTGCCCCAGTGCATTTCTTTATTATTGCAGGCAGATATGCCATACATGTATCAGTAAGTAGCTTGGGGTTTGCCCCAGAACATTTCTTTATTATTAGAGGCAGATATGCCATGCATGTATCGTTACGTAGCTTGGGGGTTTCCCCAGTGCATTTCTTTATTATTGGGGGCAGATTTGCCACACATGTATCATTAAGTAGCTTGGGGTTTGCCCCAGTACATTGCTTTATTATAAGAGGTAGATATGTCATACATGTATCATTACGCAGCTTGGGGCTTGCCCCAGTGCATTTCTTTATTATTGCAGGCAGATATGCCATACATGTATCATTAAGTAGCTTGAGGTTTGCCCCAGTGTATTTCTTTATTATAAGAGGCAGATATGCCATACATGTATCAGTAAGTAGCTTGGGGTTTGACCCAGTGCATTTCTTCTTTTTATAAAAAGCAGATATGCCATACATGGATAATAAAGTAGCTTGGGGTTTGCCCCAGTACATTTCTTTATTACAAGATGCAAATATGGCATTCATGTATCATAAAGAAGTTTGGGGTTTGCCCCAGTACATTTCTGTATTATAAGAGGTAGATATACCACACATGTGTAATTACGTAGCTTTGGGTTAGCCCCAGTGCATTTCATTATTATAAGAGGAAATATGCCATACATGGATCATAATGAAGCTTGGGGTTTGCCCCAGAGCGATTCTTTATTAAAAGGGTTAGATATGCCATACATGTATCATTACATAGCTTGGGGTTTGCCCCAGTGCATTTCTTTAATGTTGCAGGTAGATTTGCCATACATGTATCATTAAGTAGCTTGGGGTTTGTCACAGTACATTTCTTTATTACAAGAGGCAGATATGCCATACATGTATCATAAAGAAGCTTGGGGTTTGCCCCAGTACATTTCTATATTAATAGAGGCAGATTTGCCATACATGTATCAGTAAGTGGCTTCAGGTTTGCCCCAGTACATTTCTTTGTTTTAAGAGGTAGATATGCCATACATGTATCAGTAAGTAGCTTGAGGTTTGCCCCAGTGCGTTGCTTTATTATTAGAGCCAGATATGCAATACATATATCAGTAAATTGTTTGAGGTTTGCCCCAGTACATTTCTTTATTATAAGAGGCAGATATGCCATACATGTATCAGTAAGTAGCTTGAGGTTTGCCCCAGTACATTGCTTTATTATAAGAGGTAGATATGCCATACATGTATCATTTCGTAGCTTGGGGCTTGCCCCAGTACATTACTTTATTATTGCAGGCAGATATGCCACACATGTCTCATTAAGTAGCTTGAGGTTTGCCCCAGTGCATTTCCTTATTATAAGAGGCAGATATGCCATACATGTATCAGTAAGTAGCTTGAGGTTTGCCCCAGTCCATTTCTTTATTATAAGAAGCAGATATGTCATACATGTATCAGTAAGTAGCTTGAGGTTTGCCCCAGTGCGTTTCTTTATTATTAGAGGCAGATATGCCATACATGTATCAGTAAGTAGCTTGAGGTTTGCCCCAGTCCGTTTCTTTATTATAAGAAGCAGATATGTCATACATGTATCAGTAAGTAGCTTGAGGTTTGCCCCAGTGCGTTTCTTTACTATTAGAGGCAGATATGCAATACATGTATCAGTAAGTAGCTTGAGGTTTGCCCCAGTACATTTATTTATTATAAGAGGCAGATATGCCATACATGTATCAGTAAGTAGCTTGAGGTTTGCCCCAGTACATTTCATAATTATTAGAGACAGATATGCCATACAGGTATCATTACGTAGCTTGGGGTTTGCCCCAGTGCATTTCTTTATTATAAGAGGCAGATATGCAATACATGTATCATTACGTAGCTTGGCGTTTGCCCTAGTACATTTCTTTATAATTAGAGGCAGATATACCATACATGGATCATCAAGTAGCTTGGGGTTTGCCCCAGTACATTTCTTTATTATAAGAGGCAGATACGACATACATGTATCATAAAGCGGTTTGCCCCAGTGCATTTCTTTATTATTGCAGGCAGATATGCCATACATGTATCAGTAAGTAGCTTGGGGTTTGCCCCAGAACATTTCTTTATTATTAGAGGCAGATATGCCATGCATGTATCGTTACGTAGCTTGGGGGTTTCCCCAGTGCATTTCTTTATTATTGGG
The DNA here is from genome assembly GCA_963580285.1 of Lucinisca nassula. Taxonomy (NCBI): domain Eukaryota; kingdom Metazoa; phylum Mollusca; class Bivalvia; order Lucinida; family Lucinidae; genus Lucinisca; species Lucinisca nassula. The sequence continues at coordinate 159,470,970 of OY757011.1, read as the reverse complement.
GGCAGATTTGCCACACATGTATCATTAAGTAGCTTGGGGTTTGCCCCAGTACATTGCTTTATTATAAGAGGTAGATATGTCATACATGTATCATTACGCAGCTTGGGGCTTGCCCCAGTGCATTTCTTTATTATTGCAGGCAGATATGCCATACATGTATCATTAAGTAGCTTGAGGTTTGCCCCAGTGTATTTCTTTATTATAAGAGGCAGATATACCATACATGTATCAGTAAGTAGCTTGGGGTTTGACCCAGTGCATTTCTTCTTTTTATAAAAAGCAGATATGCCATACATGGATAATAAAGTAGCTTGGGGTTTGCCCCAGTACATTTCTTTATTATTAGAGTCAGATATTCCATACATGTATCATTACGTAGCTTGGGGCTTGCCCCAGTGCATTTCTTTATTATTGCAGGCAGATATGCCATACATGTATCATTAAGTAGCTTGAGGTTTGCCCCAGTGTATTTCTTTATTATAAGAGGCAGATATGCCATACATGTATCAGTAATTAGCTTGGGATTTGACCCAGTGCATTTCTTCTTTTTGTAAAAAGCAGATATGCCATACATGGATAATAAAGTAGCTTGGGGTTTGCCCCAGTACATTTCTTTATTATTAGATGCAGATATGCCAAAAATGTATCATTAAGTAGCTTGGGGTATGCCCCAGTACATTGCTTTATTATAAGAGGCAGATATGCCATACATGTATCATAAACTTGCTTGGGGTTTGTCCCAGTGCATTTCTTTATTATTGCAGGCAGATATGCCATACATGTATCATTTAGTAGCTTGGGGTTTGACCCAGTGCATTTCTTCTTTTTATAAAAAGCAGATATGCCATACATGGATAATAAAGTAGCTTGGGGTTTGCCCCAGTACATTTCTTTATTATTCGATGCAGATATGCCAAAAATGTATCATTAAGTAGCTTGGGGTATGCCCCAGTACATTTCTTTCTTATTAGAGGCAGATAAGCCATACATGTATCATTACGTCGCTTGGGGTTTGCCCCAGTACATTTCCTTAATATTAGAGGCCGATATGGCATACATGTACATTTCTTTATTATTAAAGGAAGATATGCCATATATCGTAAGGTAGCTTTGGGTTTGCCCTAGTACATTTCTTTATTATTTCAGGCAGATCCGCCATACATGTATCATTAAGTAGCTTGGGGTTTGCCTCAGTACATTTCTTTATTATAAGAGGCAGATATGCCATACATGAATCATAAAGAAGCTTGGGGTTTGCACCAGTGCATTTCTTTATTATAAGCGGCATATATGCCATACATGTATCATTAAGTAGCTTGGGGTTTGCCCCAGTACATTTCTTTATTATTAGAGGCAGATATGCCATACATGTATTATTACGTAGCTTGGGGTTTGCCCAAGTGCATTTCTTTATTATTGCAGGCAGATTTGCCATACATGTATCATTAAGTAGCTTGGGGTTTGCTCCAGTACATTTCTTTATTATAAGAGGCAGATATGCCATACATGGATCATAAAGAAGCTTGGGGTTTGCCCCAGTGCATTTCTTCATTATAAGAGGCAGATATGCCATACATGGATCATAAAGAAGCTTGGGGTTTGCCCCAGTGCATTTCATTATTATTAGAAGCAGATATGTCATACATGTATCATAAAGAAGCTTGGGGTTTGCCCCAGTACATTTCTTTATTATTAGAGGCAGATATGCAATACATGTATCATTACGTAGCTTGGGGTTTGCCCCGTGCATTTCTTTATTACAAGAGGCAGATATACCATACATGTATCAGTAAGTAGCTTGAGGTTTGCCCCAGTGCGTTTCATTATTATTAGAGGCAAATATGCAATACATGTATCAGTAAATAGCTTGAAGTTTGCCCCAGTGCGTTTCTTTATTATTAGAGGCAGATATGCAATACATGTATCAGTAAGTAGTTTGAGGTTTGCCCCAGTACATTTCTTTATTATAAGAGGCAGATATGCCATACATGTATCACTAAGTAACTTGAGGTTTGCCCCAGTGCGTTTCTTTATTATTAGAGGCAGATATGCAATACATGTATCAGTAAGTAGTTTGAGGTTTGCCCAGGTACATTTCTTTATTATAAGAGGTAGATATGCCATACATGTATCAGTAAGTAGCTTGAGGTTTGCCACAGTACATTTCTTTATTATTGCAGGCAGATATGCCAAACATGTATCATTACGTAGCTTGGGGTTTGCCCCAGTACATTTCCTTATTATTAGAGGCCGATATGCCATACATGTATCATTACGTAGCTCAGGGTTTGCCCCAGTGCAATTCTTTATTATTAGAGGCAGATATATCATACATGTATCATTAAGAAGATTGGGGTTTGTCCCAGTACATTTCATTATTATTAGAGGCAGATATGCCATACATGTATCATTACGTAGCTTGGGGATTGCCCCAGTACATTTCTTAATTACAAGAGGCAGATATGCAATACATGTATCATTACGTAGCTTGGGGTTTGCCCCAGTACATTTCTTTATTATTAGAGGCAGATGTAACATACGTGGATCATAAAGTAGCTTGGGGTTTGCCCGTGTTCATTTCTTTATTATTGCAGGCAGATATGCCATACATGTATCATTAAGTAGCTTGGGGTTTGCTCCAGTACATTTCTTTATTATAAGAGGCAGATATGCCATTCATAGATCATAAAGAAGCTTGGGGTTTGCCCCAGTGCCCTTATTCATTATAAGAGGCAGATATGCCATACATGGATCATAAAGAAGCTTGGGGTTTGACCCAGTGCATTTCATTATTATTAGAAGCAGATATGTCATACATGTATGATTAAGCAGCTTGGGGTTTGCCCCAGTGCATTTCTTTATTATTAGAGGCAGATATGCAATACATGTATCATTACGTAGTTTGGGGTTTGCCCCAGTGCATTTCTTTATTACAAGAGGCAGATATACCATACATGTATCAGTAAGTAGCTTGAGGTTTGCCCCAGTGCGTTTCATTATTATTAGAGGCAGATATGCAATACATGTATCAGTAAGTAGTTTGAGGTTTGCCCCAGTACATTTCTTTATTATAAGAGGCAGATATGCCATACATGTATCAGTAAGTAGCTTGAGGTTTGCCCCAGTGCGTTTCTTTATTATTAGAGGCAGATATGCAATACATGTATCAGTAAGTAGTTTGAGGTTTGCTCAGGTACATTTCTTTATTATAAGAGGCAGATATGCCATACATGTATCAGTAAGTAATGTGAGGTTTGCCCCAGTACATTTCTTTATTATTGCAGGCAGATATGCCAAACATGTATCATTACGTAGCTTGGGGTTTGCCCCAGTACATTTCCTTATTATTAGAGGCCGATATGCCATACATGTATCATTACGTAGCTCAGGGTTTGCCCCAGTGCAATTCTTTATTATTAGAGGCAGATATATCATACATGTATCATTAAGAAGATTGGGGTCTGCCCCAGTACATTTCATTATTATTAGAGGCAGATATGCCATACATGTATCATTACGTAGCTTGGGGATTGCCCCAGTACATTTCTTAATTACAAGAGACAGATATGCAATACATGTATCATTACGTTGCTTGGGGTTTGCCCCAGTACATTTCTTTATTATTAGAGGCAGATGTAACATACGTGGATCATAAAGTAGCTTGGGGTTTGCCCCAGTTCATTGCTTTATTATTGCAGGCAGATATGCCATACATGTATCATAAAGAAGCTTGGGGTTTGCCCCAGTACATTTCTTTATTATTAGAGGCAGATATGCAATACATGTATCATTACGTAGCTTGGGGTTTGCCCCAGTGCATTTCTTTATTACAAGAGGCAGATATACCATAAATGGATCTTTAAGTTGCATGAAATTACTCCAATATAGTACTGTAATTTAAATGATAAGTAGAATGTTGAACGATTATTAAGTAGCTTGGGGTTTGCTCCATAACATTTCTTTATTATAAGAGGCAGATATGCCATACATGGATCATAAAGAAGCTTGGGGTTTGCCCCAGTGCATTTCATTATTATTAGAAGCAGATATGTCATACATGTATCATAAAGAAGCTTGGGGTTTGCCCCAGTACATTTCTTTATTATTAGAGGCAGATATGCAATACATGTATCATTACGTAGCTTGGGGTTTGCCCCAGTGCATTTCTTTATTACAAGAGGCAGATATACCATAAATGGATCTTTAAGTAGCATGAAATTACTCCAATATAGTACTGTAATTTAAATGATAAGTAGAATGTTGAACGACGAGAAGCTTGGTGTTTGCCCCAGTGCATTTTATGAATTGTTAGAGGCAGATATGCCATACATGTATCATTAAGTAGCTTGGGGTTTGTCCCAATGCTTTTCTTTATTATTAGAGGCAGATATGCCATACATGTATCATTACGTAGCTTGGTGTTTGCCCCAGTGAATTTCTTTATTTTTGGAGGCAGACATGCCATACATGCATCTTTAAGTAGGTTGGGTTTACTCCAGTGCATTTCTGTATTATAAGGGGCAGATGTGCCATACATGGATCTTAAATAGCTTTGGGTTTGCCCAAGTGCTTTTCTTTATTTTTGGTGCCAGACATACCATACATTGATCTTTAAGTAACTTGGGGGTTTCCCCCAGTGCATTTTTATAAGAGGCAGATTTGCCATACATAGATCTTTAAGTAGCTTGGGAGTGCTCCAATATGGTACTGTAATTTAAATGTTAAGCTTAGGTTTGCCACAGTGCATTTCTTTGTTATAAGAGGCAGACATGCCATACATGGATCTGTAAGTAGCTTTGGGTGGCTTCAATATAGTACTGTAATTTATATGTTAAGTAGACATCGGCCAGTTGTGCCAAAACTGCGTCTTAAACGTGCAAACCAGTACACAAAGTTTCATGAACAATAGAAACAAAGCAATGATCAGGAACTGATGCAATTCACTTACACCCTCACAAGAGACCCAAATGGAAAGAAGCATAAACACAAGGTAACCAGACCACAATGGAAACAACAGCATAGGAGAGCCAAAAGGATGGCTACTTTCCCACAAACTGGCCAACTTGCTATCCAACATAAAAAAGGAGATACATATAATAAGTGACAAACAATTACACAAATAAACGCCACAGAAGAACCGCATTGTAAGTAAACATACTTCCACTCGGGATATAAATCGATTTACGCTGCTGTATTCCCAGCCCTTACTTCTGAACTATTCTCCTACTATTAGACCCAAGATTTTACATATATAAAAAAATTGTTAGAAGTGACAGCCTCGTTATGGAATTGTACGTGGTCTTATATGCAACAAAGTTTAGCCTATCCAGACTACAGGTTTCCTTAAAACCCCGGCCTAAAACAGCCTTAGAACAAACTTTAGATAATGCTGGATATGAGAATATAATTGGCTATAAATAAACAATTCAATTTACATTCTTTCAAACATTTATTAAATCATTTAAACCAGCTTTATGTGTATATTTTGAACGTATGAAGCCATCGAACTTATAAACATATAGAAAATGAAATGTGCCTGTATCTCTATGTTCTAAAACGGGTTCACTACTAAAAGTAGATCATCAGAAGAACATTTACAATATGGAATTAATGCTGTTAACAACTAAAGCAACAGCATTGTAATTGTTCTTATGATGTTCATTTTACTGTGAATCGGATTAGTGATATACAGAAACAGGCACATTTCAGACTTAGACAAATGTCCCAAAACAACATTGTTATATGTAAACAGTAAACAACATCAACGCAAGTACTGTTTAATGGTATTTTTATCATTGCTTACCGGTTTCAGATCTTCATGACCTCAAGATCTGAAACCGATTGGCAACAACAAAATATTATTAAATAGCACATATGGTAATGTTCTTTACTGATAATATATCCAGTTTTTTTCAACGTTTATTATTATTATTATCGAAGACTCCATACCAGATGAAACTGTAAGTTACAATAAGGAGGGAAGATGCACTCTCTCCAGCAAAAATCTAACCTAGTATGAAAATAGCCTGTTTTCCTTAATCGGCTTCAACACTACACGTACATCATCAGAAGATCAAATACAATATGGAAGTAAAGATATAAGCGCCAACTGCAAAGACGATATAAAAACAATGTAATTGTTCTTATGATGATCTGCATGTAATTGTGAACCGCATTTAGAAAATTTAGGTGCGGTGACATTTTTTTATTTCACATATCTTTATATACGCATTTAAATACGAGCGGCATGTGAGGAAAACCTGGCGTACACAGCCATTAAAATCACATGATTAAGTATACACACATTAAAATTGAACTTCTTAAGGCAATTCCTCATATTCCAGTTTCTCCAATTATGGACTATTTCCAACAATAATGTTCATTATTGGATCGAAGACTACATATCGGATGAAACTGGAAGCTAAATTAAGGAAAGAAATATACCCTTCCTCCAGTATAATTTCAAACGACAATGAAATGTGCCTCTATCGGCATTTTCTAAAAAAGATTCATTACTAAAAGTAGATCATCAGAAGAACAATAACAATATGGAATTAATGCTATTTGCACCTAAGGCAATGGCGTTATAAACAACATGGTAATTGTTTTTATGATGATGAACATTTAGTTGTGAATCGGATTATTGATATACAGAACCAGGCACAATTGAGACTTATACAAATGTCCCCCAAAAAAAGATTGTTATATGTAAAAAGTAAACAGCATGAACACAAGGACTGTTATAATGATTTTTTTTATTGTTTACCGGTTTCAGATATTCATGACCTCAAGATCTGAAGCCGGCTGGCAGCAATTAAAATGCCATAAAATATTGCATGTGCTAATGTTGTTTACTGATTACATATATGCACAGAAAAAATTAAGGGAATAGACTTGCGTACACAGCTACACGATAAAAAGCACACAGTAGTGTTCAACAGAATTTTATGAATTCCTTATATTACAATTTCTTCAATGATGGAATCTATTAGCAAATGATGTTAAATATTTTAGCGAAGACTCCATACCAGATGAAACTGTAAGCTACAATTAGGATGAAAAAGGCACTCCCTCCAGTACAAATTTCACATAACATTACATGTGTCTGCATTCTCTAAATCGGTTTCAACAAAACAGGTATATTATGAGAAGAACAATTTTAATATGTAAGTTAAGATATTAGCGTCAACTGCAACGACGTTATAAAACATTGTATTTGTTCTTTTGGTGCTCTCCATTTAGTTGTGAACCGGATTTAGAAAAAAAAAAACAGGTACGGGTACATTTATTGTTGCATTTCTACATATCTTTATATAAACAAATATTAATATTACAAGATTAAGTATACACACATTTAAAATGAACTTCCTAAAGCAATTCTCATATTCAAGTTTCTCAAAACATGGAATCCTTAAAAAAAATAATGTTCATAATTGGATCTAAACTACATTTCGAATCAAACTGGAAGCTGAAATTAGAAAAGAAATAGACACCTCAACAAGTATAACTTTGAATGAGAATGAAATGTGCCTGAATCTGTATTTTCTAAAACAGCTGGTGGGTTGTTGGCGGCTAGGCTCCTTGATCGGGGTTGTCGGTGCCGTGGACTGCGCAGGGCCTTTTCAGGGTTTTGTGGACGCCATTCTGGTTTGGTTTCAAAATTCAATATTGGACTTAAATCTCTTCTGCAACAAGGTCTATCGGAACCCGAATTTTATGGTGACTTAGCATATAAATTCAGAAAAATATATAACCGCAATGACTTCAGCACCCAATTTCGTAAAATCATTCTTCGATATAAAAAGATTGGGTACAACATGGATATTATACGACAGACTGCATGCATGGTAGTTAACCCAATCACGGTTGGCAACTTTGCTTCCCTCTTTAATTGCACGCCGGTGGGTCAGGCCTCAGATTCTATGACGGCTCCAACGTAAAGGCTTATTGAGAATTAGAGAGATCTAATTCAAGGTAATGTTGGTTGGTGCCTGATGCTCTGTCTCTGGTCGGGCTCATCGGAGTCTAACTGTTGGTTTTCTTTTGCTCCAGCATTTCAGTGGTTTCTTGCTGTCGAGTCCTCACCGTTGTCTCACCTCTGTGGTTCTTTGATTTTTGTGTTCACGGAGATGTTGCACTGATGAGTTAGGAGGCCTTCATGCGGACTGAACAAATTATTTGTCTAAATCGCGACGGAAGTAAGGGCGAGGATTGTGGCCACGTAAAATCGATTTAAGCCCCCCAGTGGAAATCTTCCACTGACCGTTCCAAGGCGGCTCTTCTGTGGCGATTTATTTATGTTGTTGTTTGTTACTTACTGTGTGTATCACTTGTGTCTTTTGGTTTTGGATGACCATATGGCCATTTTGTGGGAAAGTAACTGTCCTTATGGCCTTCCTTTGTTTGGGTTTCCATTATGGTCTGGTCGCTTAATGTTTGTATTTCTTTCCCTTTGGTGTCTTTTATGGGTGGAGTAAGTTAATTGTATCAATTCCTGATCTTTGTTTTACTTCTACTTTGCATATCAGGGCTGTTTTGTTTGTGCCGTGTGGCGGCTGTAAAAGGTCTCCCCGTACATGCATTTAATGCTCTTATTTTTCCAATCCTCAGGGATTGCTTATACAATTGCTTTTCACTGTTCCATCAATTGACATCCTTTAGATACCTGTTGAAGGTCATTATTAAACCGATGTTCGTTCCTCGTTGTATAACAACTGCTTGTTTGACATCCCTGTACTTTAAGTAGACTAGGATGTTTTGTGGGCTTTTGTTGTACCTTCCTTCTATTCGAAGGAATCTTCTTCAGTAATTTTATATGCTGTTTTATTTTTTTTTTTATTTTTTTTTTTATTTATTTATTTATTTAATAACCGGTATGAACATCGCTTTAGTATTGACGGTATCACAACCTTACTAACCAAAATGAGTATTACAAATACATTTAAAATATCAATATCACCCCTTAGGTTACACTCTGCTTCTTCTGTACGGATTCCCCATTCTATTAAGAACTTTAATACTATGTTGCCTTCGGTATTGGTTAGACCCTTAAATTTGTCTTCTGTAACTTCAGTTAATCTCAAAGGAGCAGGCAATACCAATGTTTTTGGGAGTAGTCTTCGTATAAGACTATCTCCTCTCAAATCGCCCATCCTTCGAAAATATACTAATCCGTGGAAAAGAAGTGGAATGTATCCCAGTATTTCTAAGTGCAATGCCAAGAGGTGCAGATGTTGTCCGCATTTAAGCACTGCGTCTACCGTTTCTTCATCTGTAAATGGTAGACGCTTCTCTGTAGTTAACATGTCTGATTTGACATGACAGTCTACAGATTTAATTTATCTAATTACTTGACGTGCTACAAACTGTAATATGCAGTACGTCGGTCAAACTAACCGCATGCTTAAAACTAGATTGAACGAGCATTATCGTAGAATGAGTGAGCCTAAGAGGGCTGACACTTTCTTGTGCCGTCGCTTTCGACGTACAGGTCATTCTGTAAATAACATTGTTATACAACCAGTGGAAAAACTTTATTACGATGCAGGTTCTACAACTAGATTCAAAATAATCAAAAGACATGAAGCTGAACTGAAGTGGATTGGATTTTTACAGACCCCTTTTCCACTGGGATTTAATGACAGCATTTGTCGTGAGGGTAATATTTCCAGAATGCCGGGCTTTGATATTTTCTCGCTCCTGGAGTGTCGAAAACGCAGAACTAGATCTCGCGGCACCAGGAAAAATGGTAACTTTGGGCGTAAAACACGTGCGTTTAAACGAAACGGTACTAGACTGAAGTGACTGTCAATTATATTATTAAATCATGGACGCCACTCTGTGCTTTCATTTTTAAGTTCATTACCCGTTTCTGTTTTACGTCTTCTGGACACCGAGGCGAATAAATTCTACGATAGTTCTCATCAGTTATATGATGCGGCTCTCTTAACTAGAGGCTATACTCAGCATACTCTCCGTCCTTACATTGATTCTGAAATTAATCATAAACGCCATTTCTTCAAAATATCCTTCATTAATAAGGGTATGGATTTTATAGATTTGCCCAGTATCTTCCGTGAGAGATCGGTGCTTTCTTCCATTCCTGCTTATTTTCAAAATACTGAAACACCTATAATTTGCTATAAATATAACAAACCTGTTAGATCTATCATTTTTAATTTCAATAAACTTGTTTCAGATCTTGATATTGATACTAATACTCCTGATTCATGTGATTGTAAAAACTCAAAGTATTGCTATCCTGCTGCTGGTCATGTAATTACTGGCAATTTGAAAATTATTCCTGATTCTAGGATAAGGAATATAATTTCTAAAGGACCGAAATATCGGTTTCCTTCTAAAATTGATTTCTGTAAATGTAGAGATGAAATCGCTGCTTCCTTGAATGAATTCGGTAATCGATGGTGTAAGCGAGAGTATGTTGAGCATAAAGCCCTTAAGGACTGGAAACTTAGCATTTTAAAACTAGTAAATAAACGCATTTCTTTCTATTCTCAAAATACTAACTTATTACCTCCTAAGCCCAAGACGTCTTTACGTCATCTTAAACTAGGTATTCAAGAATTTCATAAGAAGTTTGTTTTGGCCCCTGCAGACAAGGCCGCTAACAACGTCGTCGTTGTGTGACGGCTCCACTATGTTAACACGCTTAAGCAGGAGCTTGGTGGTACTATGGCCTATGAACTTCAGCCTTTAGCTGAAGAGAGAGCTATAGTAGATGAACATGTTTGTCTTTCAGCCACCAAGTTTGCTGTGTGTGTTAACGAAGGCCAAGATAAGCTTCCTACGCTGTACTGGTTACCAGGACTTCATAAAAAACCTTACAAGGCACGGTTTATTGCAGGTTCTAGCTCTTGCACTACCACTGGACTTTCTGGGTTGTTGGCTTCCTGTCTTGCTGCTGTTGGGGCGCATGTGATTAAATATTGTGATGGAGTCTTTGAAAGATCGGGAAGAAATCTGTTTTGGTCTATGGGGAGTTCGAGTGGGGTTTTGGGTAGGTTGAAATCTGGGCATTTTCGTGCTTCTGGTCTGTCTACCTACGATTTTTCCGCTCTTTGCACTGCACTTCCTCGTAGTCTTGTGGGGGAAAGGCTTAATGATTTAATTGAATGGGCTTTTCGCGGGGGGGATTCTCTCTGTCTTGCGTGTGGTGTCGGAGGTGCATTTTTCACTTCTAGGGAGCATGGGAGTTGTACGCTTTGGTCGTGTCGGAAAGTGTGTGATGCCCTCACCTTTCTGCTTGGCAATATTTATATTAGATTCGGTGCTGGGTTGTTTGGGCGGATTGTGGGTGTTCCGGTGGGTGCTGGTTGCGCACCTCTTGTGGCTGATCTGTTCTTGTGTTGTTGTGGGGGAGACTTCATTTTGTCGCTTTCCGTTGGTGGCCGGTCTGGGATTGTTGGGGCTTTTGGCTCTACTTCTGGATATTTAGATGATTTATTGAATGTTGATAATACCTATTTTGATGGTTTGATCGGTCAGATTTACCCCCTTGAGCTTCAGTTGAATAGGGCGGATTCTTCTGATGCCGGGGCCCCGTTTTTGGGTTTACGGCTGTCTATTGTAGGTGGGTTTGTTTCGTGCAGGGTTTGTGATAAACGCGATGACTTTGATTTTGAGATTGTGGGTTTTCCTTTTTTGGATGGTGGTGTTCCTCGTGCGCCGTCCTGTGGCGTTTATATTTCGCAGTTGGTTCGATTTGCTGGGGTGTGTGGTCGTGTGGCTGGCTTCGGCGCTCGTGGTGGGTTGTTGGCGGCTAGGCTCCTTGATCGGGGTTGTCGGTGCCGTGGACTGCGCAGGGCCTTTTCAGGGTTTTGTGGACGCCATTCTGGTTTGGTTTCAAAATTCAATATTGGACTTAAATCTCTTCTGCAACAAGGTCTATCGGAACCCGAATTTTATGGTGACTTAGCATATAAATTCAGAAAAATATATAACCGCAATGACTTCAGCACCCAATTTCGTAAAATCATTCTTCGATATAAAAAGATTGGGTACAACATGGATATTATACGACAGACTGCATGCATGGTAGTTAACCCAATCACGGTTGGCAACTTTGCTTCCCTCTTTAATTGCACGCCGGTGGGTCAGGCCTCAGATTCTATGACGGCTCCAACGTAAAGGCTTATTGAGAATTAGAGAGATCTAATTCAAGGTAATGTTGGTTGGTGCCTGATGCTCTGTCTCTGGTCGGGCTCATCGGAGTCTAACTGTTGGTTTTCTTTTGCTCCAGCATTTCAGTGGTTTCTTGCTGTCGAGTCCTCACCGTTGTCTCACCTCTGTGGTTCTTTGATTTTTGTGTTCACGGAGATGTTGCACTGATGAGTTAGGAGGCCTTCATGCGGACTGAACAAATTATTTGTCTAAATCGCGACGGAAGTAAGGGCGAGGATTGTGGCCACGTAAAATCGATTTAAGCCCCCCAGTGGAAATCTTCCACTGACCGTTCCAAGGCGGCTCTTCTGTGGCGATTTATTTATGTTGTTGTTTGTTACTTACTGTGTGTATCACTTGTGTCTTTTGGTTTTGGATGACCATATGGCCATTTTGTGGGAAAGTAACTGTCCTTATGGCCTTCCTTTGTTTGGGTTTCCATTATGGTCTGGTCGCTTAATGTTTGTATTTCTTTCCCTTTGGTGTCTTTTATGGGTGGAGTAAGTTAATTGTATCAATTCCTGATCTTTGTTTTACTTCTACTTTGCATATCAGGGCTGTTTTGTTTGTGCCGTGTGGCGGCTGTAAAAGGTCTCCCCGTACATGCATTTAATGCTCTTATTTTTCCAATCCTCAGGGATTGCTTATACAATTGCTTTTCACTGTTCCATCAATTGACATCCTTTAGATACCTGTTGAAGGTCATTATTAAACCGATGTTCGTTCCTCGTTGTATAACAACTGCTTGTTTGACATCCCTGTACTTTAAGTAGACTAGGATGTTTTGTGGGCTTTTGTTGTACCTTCCTTCTATTCGAAGGAATCTTCTTCAGTAATTTTATATGCTGTTTTATTTTTTTTTATTTTTTTTTTTTTTTTTTTTTTTATTTATTTATTTAATAACCGGTATGAACATCGCTTTAGTATTGACGGTATCACAACCTTACTAACCAAAATGAGTATTACAAATACATTTAAAATATCAATATCACCCCTTAGGTTACACTCTGCTTCTTCTGTACGGATTCCCCATTCTATTAAGAACTTTAATACTATGTTGCCTTCGGTATTGGTTAGACCCTTAAATTTGTCTTCTGTAACTTCAGTTAATCTCAAAGGAGCAGGCAATACCAATGTTTTTGGGAGTAGTCTTCGTATAAGACTATCTCCTCTCAAATCGCCCATCCTTCGAAAATATACTAATCCGTGGAAAAGAAGTGGAATGTATCCCAGTATTTCTAAGTGCAATGCCAAGAGGTGCAGATGTTGTTCGCATTTAAGCACTGCGTCTACCGTTTCTTCATCTGTAAATGGTAGACGCTTCTCTGTAGTTAACATGTCTGATTTGACATGACAGTCTACAGATTTAATTTATCTAATTACTTGACGTGCTACAAACTGTAATATGCAGTACGTCGGTCAAACTAACCGCATGCTTAAAACTAGATTGAACGAGCATTATCGTAGAATGAGTGAGCCTAAGAGGGCTGACACTTTCTTGTGCCGTCGCTTTCGACGTACAGGTCATTCTGTAAATAACATTGTTATACAACCAGTGGAAAAACTTTATTACGATGCAGGTTCTACAACTAGATTCAAAATAATCAAAAGACATGAAGCTGAACTGAAGTGGATTGGATTTTTACAGACCCCTTTTCCACTGGGATTTAATGACAGCATTTGTCGTGAGGGTAATATTTCCAGAATGCCGGGCTTTGATATTTTCTCGCTCCTGGAGTGTCGAAAACGCAGAACTAGATCTCGCGGCACCAGGAAAAATGGTAACTTTGGGCGTAAAACACGTGCGTTTAAACGAAACGGTACTAGACTGAAGTGACTGTCAATTATATTATTAAATCATGGACGCCACTCTGTGCTTTCATTTTTAAGTTCATTACCCGTTTCTGTTTTACGTCTTCTGGACACCGAGGCGAATAAATTCTACGATAGTTCTCATCAGTTATATGATGCGGCTCTCTTAACTAGAGGCTATACTCAGCATACTCTCCGTCCTTACATTGATTCTGAAATTAATCATAAACGCCATTTCTTCAAAATATCCTTCATTAATAAGGGTATGGATTTTATAGATTTGCCCAGTATCTTCCGTGAGAGATCGGTGCTTTCTTCCATTCCTGCTTATTTTCAAAATACTGAAACACCTATAATTTGCTATAAATATAACAAACCTGTTAGATCTATCATTTTTAATTTCAATAAACTTGTTTCAGATCTTGATATTGATACTAATACTCCTGATTCATGTGATTGTAAAAACTCAAAGTATTGCTATCCTGCTGCTGGTCATGTAATTACTGGCAATTTGAAAATTATTCCTGATTCTAGGATAAGGAATATAATTTCTAAAGGACCGAAATATCGGTTTCCTTCTAAAATTGATTTCTGTAAATGTAGAGATGAAATCGCTGCTTCCTTGAATGAATTCGGTAATCGATGGTGTAAGCGAGAGTATGTTGAGCATAAAGCCCTTAAGGACTGGAAACTTAGCATTTTAAAACTAGTAAATAAACGCATTTCTTTCTATTCTCAAAATACTAACTTATTACCTCCTAAGCCCAAGACGTCTTTACGTCATCTTAAACTAGGTATTCAAGAATTTCATAAGAAGTTTGTTTTGGCCCCTGCAGACAAGGCCGCTAACAACGTCGTCGTTGTGTGACGGCTCCACTATGTTAACACGCTTAAGCAGGAGCTTGGTGGTACTATGGCCTATGAACTTCAGCCTTTAGCTGAAGAGAGAGCTATAGTAGATGAACATGTTTGTCTTTCAGCCACCAAGTTTGCTGTGTGTGTTAACGAAGGCCAAGATAAGCTTCCTACGCTGTACTGGTTACCAGGACTTCATAAAAAACCTTACAAGGCACGGTTTATTGCAGGTTCTAGCTCTTGCACTACCACTGGACTTTCTGGGTTGTTGGCTTCCTGTCTTGCTGCTGTTGGGGCGCATGTGATTAAATATTGTGATGGAGTCTTTGAAAGATCGGGAAGAAATCTGTTTTGGTCTATGGGGAGTTCGAGTGGGGTTTTGGGTAGGTTGAAATCTGGGCATTTTCGTGCTTCTGGTCTGTCTACCTACGATTTTTCCGCTCTTTGCACTGCACTTCCTCGTAGTCTTGTGGGGGAAAGGCTTAATGATTTAATTGAATGGGCTTTTCGCGGGGGGGATTCTCTCTGTCTTGCGTGTGGTGTCGGAGGTGCATTTTTCACTTCTAGGGAGCATGGGAGTTGTACGCTTTGGTCGTGTCGGAAAGTGTGTGATGCCCTCACCTTTCTGCTTGGCAATATTTATATTAGATTCGGTGCTGGGTTGTTTGGGCGGATTGTGGGTGTTCCGGTGGGTGCTGGTTGCGCACCTCTTGTGGCTGATCTGTTCTTGTGTTGTTGTGGGGGAGACTTCATTTTGTCGCTTTCCGTTGGTGGCCGGTCTGGGATTGTTGGGGCTTTTGGCTCTACTTCTGGATATTTAGATGATTTATTGAATGTTGATAATACCTATTTTGATGGTTTGATCGGTCAGATTTACCCCCTTGAGCTTCAGTTGAATAGGGCGGATTCTTCTGATGCCGGGGCCCCGTTTTTGGGTTTACGGCTGTCTATTGTAGGTGGGTTTGTTTCGTGCAGGGTTTGTGATAAACGCGATGACTTTGATTTTGAGATTGTGGGTTTTCCTTTTTTGGATGGTGGTGTTCCTCGTGCGCCGTCCTGTGGCGTTTATATTTCGCAGTTGGTTCGATTTGCTGGGGTGTGTGGTCGTGTGGCTGGCTTCGGCGCTCGTGGTGGGTTGTTGGCGGCTAGGCTCCTTGATCGGGGTTGTCGGTGCCGTGGACTGCGCAGGGCCTTTTCAGGGTTTTGTGGACGCCATTCTGGTTTGGTTTCAAAATTCAATATTGGACTTAAATCTCTTCTGCAACAAGGTCTATCGGAACCCGAATTTTATGGTGACTTAGCATATAAATTCAGAAAAATATATAACCGCAATGACTTCAGCACCCAATTTCGTAAAATCATTCTTCGATATAAAAAGATTGGGTACAACATGGATATTATACGACAGACTGCATGCATGGTAGTTAACCCAATCACGGTTGGCAACTTTGCTTCCCTCTTTAATTGCACGCCGGTGGGTCAGGCCTCAGATTCTATGACGGCTCCAACGTAAAGGCTTATTGAGAATTAGAGAGATCTAATTCAAGGTAATGTTGGTTGGTGCCTGATGCTCTGTCTCTGGTCGGGCTCATCGGAGTCTAACTGTTGGTTTTCTTTTGCTCCAGCATTTCAGTGGTTTCTTGCTGTCGAGTCCTCACCGTTGTCTCACCTCTGTGGTTCTTTGATTTTTGTGTTCACGGAGATGTTGCACTGATGAGTTAGGAGGCCTTCATGCGGACTGAACAAATTATTTGTCTAAATCGCGACGGAAGTAAGGGCGAGGATTGTGGCCACGTAAAATCGATTTAAGCCCCCCAGTGGAAATCTTCCACTGACCGTTCCAAGGCGGCTCTTCTGTGGCGATTTATTTATGTTGTTGTTTGTTACTTACTGTGTGTATCACTTGTGTCTTTTGGTTTTGGATGACCATATGGCCATTTTGTGGGAAAGTAACTGTCCTTATGGCCTTCCTTTGTTTGGGTTTCCATTATGGTCTGGTCGCTTAATGTTTGTATTTCTTTCCCTTTGGTGTCTTTTATGGGTGGAGTAAGTTAATTGTATCAATTCCTGATCTTTGTTTTACTTCTACTTTGCATATCAGGGCTGTTTTGTTTGTGCCGTGTGGCGGCTGTAAAAGGTCTCCCCGTACATGCATTTAATGCTCTTATTTTTCCAATCCTCAGGGATTGCTTATACAATTGCTTTTCACTGTTCCATCAATTGACATCCTTTAGATACCTGTTGAAGGTCATTATTAAACCGATGTTCGTTCCTCGTTGTATAACAACTGCTTGTTTGACATCCCTGTACTTTAAGTAGACTAGGATGTTTTGTGGGCTTTTGTTGTACCTTCCTTCTATTCGAAGGAATCTTCTTCAGTAATTTTATATGCTGTTTTATTTTTTTTTTTTATTTTTTTTTTTTTTTTTTATTTATTTATTTAATAACCGGTATGAACATCGCTTTAGTATTGACGGTATCACAACCTTACTAACCAAAATGAGTATTACAAATACATTTAAAATATCAATATCACCCCTTAGGTTACACTCTGCTTCTTCTGTACGGATTCCCCATTCTATTAAGAACTTTAATACTATGTTGCCTTCGGTATTGGTTAGACCCTTAAATTTGTCTTCTGTAACTTCAGTTAATCTCAAAGGAGCAGGCAATACCAATGTTTTTGGGAGTAGTCTTCGTATAAGACTATCTCCTCTCAAATCGCCCATCCTTCGAAAATATACTAATCCGTGGAAAAGAAGTGGAATGTATCCCAGTATTTCTAAGTGCAATGCCAAGAGGTGCAGATGTTGTTCGCATTTAAGCACTGCGTCTACCGTTTCTTCATCTGTAAATGGTAGACGCTTCTCTGTAGTTAACATGTCTGATTTGACATGACAGTCTACAGATTTAATTTATCTAATTACTTGACGTGCTACAAACTGTAATATGCAGTACGTCGGTCAAACTAACCGCATGCTTAAAACTAGATTGAACGAGCATTATCGTAGAATGAGTGAGCCTAAGAGGGCTGACACTTTCTTGTGCCGTCGCTTTCGACGTACAGGTCATTCTGTAAATAACATTGTTATACAACCAGTGGAAAAACTTTATTACGATGCAGGTTCTACAACTAGATTCAAAATAATCAAAAGACATGAAGCTGAACTGAAGTGGATTGGATTTTTACAGACCCCTTTTCCACTGGGATTTAATGACAGCATTTGTCGTGAGGGTAATATTTCCAGAATGCCGGGCTTTGATATTTTCTCGCTCCTGGAGTGTCGAAAACGCAGAACTAGATCTCGCGGCACCAGGAAAAATGGTAACTTTGGGCGTAAAACACGTGCGTTTAAACGAAACGGTACTAGACTGAAGTGACTGTCAATTATATTATTAAATCATGGACGCCACTCTGTGCTTTCATTTTTAAGTTCATTACCCGTTTCTGTTTTACGTCTTCTGGACACCGAGGCGAATAAATTCTACGATAGTTCTCATCAGTTATATGATGCGGCTCTCTTAACTAGAGGCTATACTCAGCATACTCTCCGTCCTTACATTGATTCTGAAATTAATCATAAACGCCATTTCTTCAAAATATCCTTCATTAATAAGGGTATGGATTTTATAGATTTGCCCAGTATCTTCCGTGAGAGATCGGTGCTTTCTTCCATTCCTGCTTATTTTCAAAATACTGAAACACCTATAATTTGCTATAAATATAACAAACCTGTTAGATCTATCATTTTTAATTTCAATAAACTTGTTTCAGATCTTGATATTGATACTAATACTCCTGATTCATGTGATTGTAAAAACTCAAAGTATTGCTATCCTGCTGCTGGTCATGTAATTACTGGCAATTTGAAAATTATTCCTGATTCTAGGATAAGGAATATAATTTCTAAAGGACCGAAATATCGGTTTCCTTCTAAAATTGATTTCTGTAAATGTAGAGATGAAATCGCTGCTTCCTTGAATGAATTCGGTAATCGATGGTGTAAGCGAGAGTATGTTGAGCATAAAGCCCTTAAGGACTGGAAACTTAGCATTTTAAAACTAGTAAATAAACGCATTTCTTTCTATTCTCAAAATACTAACTTATTACCTCCTAAGCCCAAGACGTCTTTACGTCATCTTAAACTAGGTATTCAAGAATTTCATAAGAAGTTTGTTTTGGCCCCTGCAGACAAGGCCGCTAACAACGTCGTCGTTGTGTGACGGCTCCACTATGTTAACACGCTTAAGCAGGAGCTTGGTGGTACTATGGCCTATGAACTTCAGCCTTTAGCTGAAGAGAGAGCTATAGTAGATGAACATGTTTGTCTTTCAGCCACCAAGTTTGCTTTGTGTGTTAACGAAGGCCAAGATAAGCTTCCTACGCTGTACTGGTTACCAGGACTTCATAAAAAACCTTACAAGGCACGGTTTATTGCAGGTTCTAGCTCTTGCACTACCACTGGACTTTCTGGGTTGTTGGCTTCCTGTCTTGCTGCTGTTGGGGCGCATGTGATTAAATATTGTGATGGAGTCTTTGAAAGATCGGGAAGAAATCTGTTTTGGTCTATGGGGAGTTCGAGTGGGGTTTTGGGTAGGTTGAAATCTGGGCATTTTCGTGCTTCTGGTCTGTCTACCTACGATTTTTCCGCTCTTTGCACTGCACTTCCTCGTAGTCTTGTGGGGGGAAAGGCTTAATGATTTAATTGAATGGGCTTTTCGCGGGGGGGATTCTCTCTGTCTTGCGTGTGGTGTCGGAGGTGCATTTTTCACTTCTAGGGAGCATGGGAGTTGTACGCTTTGGTCGTGTCGGAAAGTGTGTGATGCCCTCACCTTTCTGCTTGGCAATATTTATATTAGATTCGGTGCTGGGTTGTTTGGGCGGATTGTGGGTGTTCCGGTGGGTGCTGGTTGCGCACCTCTTGTGGCTGATCTGTTCTTGTGTTGTTGTGGGGGAGACTTCATTTTGTCGCTTTCCGTTGGTGGCCGGTCTGGGATTGTTGGGGCTTTTGGCTCTACTTCTGGATATTTAGATGATTTATTGAATGTTGATAATACCTATTTTGATGGTTTGATCGGTCAGATTTACCCCCTTGTGCTTCAGTTGAATAGGGCGGATTCTTCTGATGCCGGGGCCCCGTTTTTGGGTTTACGGCTGTCTATTGTAGGTGGGTTTGTTTCGTGCAGGGTTTGTGATAAACGCGATGACTTTGATTTTGAGATTGTGGGTTTTCCTTTTTTGGATGGTGGTGTTCCTCGTGCGCCGTCCTGTGGCGTTTATATTTCGCAGTTGGTTCGATTTGCTGGGGTGTGTGGTCGTGTGGCTGGCTTCGGCGCTCGTGGTGGGTTGTTGGCGGCTAGGCTCCTTGATCGGGGTTGTCGGTGCCGTGGACTGCGCAGGGCCTTTTCAGGGTTTTGTGGACGCCATTCTGGTTTGGTTTCAAAATTCAATATTGGACTTAAATCTCTTCTGCAACAAGGTCTATCGGAACCCGAATTTTATGGTGACTTAGCATATAAATTCAGAAAAATATATAACCGCAATGACTTCAGCACCCAATTTCGTAAAATCATTCTTCGATATAAAAAGATTGGGTACAACATGGATATTATACGACAGACTGCATGCATGGTAGTTAACCCAATCACGGTTGGCAACTTTGCTTCCCTCTTTAATTGCACGCCGGTGGGTCAGGCCTCAGATTCTATGACGGCTCCAACGTAAAGGCTTATTGAGAATTAGAGAGATCTAATTCAAGGTAATGTTGGTTGGTGCCTGATGCTCTGTCTCTGGTCGGGCTCATCGGAGTCTAACTGTTGGTTTTCTTTTGCTCCAGCATTTCAGTGGTTTCTTGCTGTCGAGTCCTCACCGTTGTCTCACCTCTGTGGTTCTTTGATTTTTGTGTTCACGGAGATGTTGCACTGATGAGTTAGGAGGCCTTCATGCGGACTGAACAAATTATTTGTCTAAATCGCGACGGAAGTAAGGGCGAGGATTGTGGCCACGTAAAATCGATTTAAGCCCCCCAGTGGAAATCTTCCACTGACCGTTCCAAGGCGGCTCTTCTGTGGCGATTTATTTATGTTGTTGTTTGTTACTTACTGTGTGTATCACTTGTGTCTTTTGGTTTTGGATGACCATATGGCCATTTTGTGGGAAAGTAACTGTCCTTATGGCCTTCCTTTGTTTGGGTTTCCATTATGGTCTGGTCGCTTAATGTTTGTATTTCTTTCCCTTTGGTGTCTTTTATGGGTGGAGTAAGTTAATTGTATCAATTCCTGATCTTTGTTTTACTTCTACTTTGCATATCAGGGCTGTTTTGTTTGTGCCGTGTGGCGGCTGTAAAAGGTCTCCCCGTACATGCATTTAATGCTCTTATTTTTCCAATCCTCAGGGATTGCTTATACAATTGCTTTTCACTGTTCCATCAATTGACATCCTTTAGATACCTTTTGAAGGTCATTATTAAACCGATGTTCGTTCCTCGTTGTATAACAACTGCTTGTTTGACATCCCTGTACTTTAAGTAGACTAGGATGTTTTGTGGGCTTTTGTTGTACCTTCCTTCTATTCGAAGGAATCTTCTTCAGTAATTTTATATGCTGTTTTATTTTTTTTTTTTTATTTTTTTTTTTTTTTTTTATTTATTTATTTAATAACCGGTATGAACATCGCTTTAGTATTGACGGTATCACAACCTTACTAACCAAAATGAGTATTACAAATACATTTAAAATATCAATATCACCCCTTAGGTTACACTCTGCTTCTTCTGTACGGATTCCCCATTCTATTAAGAACTTTAATACTATGTTGCCTTCGGTATTGGTTAGACCCTTAAATTTGTCTTCTGTAACTTCAGTTAATCTCAAAGGAGCAGGCAATACCAATGTTTTTGGGAGTAGTCTTCGTATAAGACTATCTCCTCTCAAATCGCCCATCCTTCGAAAATATACTAATCCGTGGAAAAGAAGTGGAATGTATCCCAGTATTTCTAAGTGCAATGCCAAGAGGTGCAGATGTTGTTCGCATTTAAGCACTGCGTCTACCGTTTCTTCATCTGTAAATGGTAGACGCTTCTCTGTAGTTAACATGTCTGATTTGACATGACAGTCTACAGATTTAATTTATCTAATTACTTGACGTGCTACAAACTGTAATATGCAGTACGTCGGTCAAACTAACCGCATGCTTAAAACTAGATTGAACGAGCATTATCGTAGAATGAGTGAGCCTAAGAGGGCTGACACTTTCTTGTGCCGTCGCTTTCGACGTACAGGTCATTCTGTAAATAACATTGTTATACAACCAGTGGAAAAACTTTATTACGATGCAGGTTCTACAACTAGATTCAAAATAATCAAAAGACATGAAGCTGAACTGAAGTGGATTGGATTTTTACAGACCCCTTTTCCACTGGGATTTAATGACAGCATTTGTCGTGAGGGTAATATTTCCAGAATGCCGGGCTTTGATATTTTCTCGCTCCTGGAGTGTCGAAAACGCAGAACTAGATCTCGCGGCACCAGGAAAAATGGTAACTTTGGGCGTAAAACACGTGCGTTTAAACGAAACGGTACTAGACTGAAGTGACTGTCAATTATATTATTAAATCATGGACGCCACTCTGTGCTTTCATTTTTAAGTTCATTACCCGTTTCTGTTTTACGTCTTCTGGACACCGAGGCGAATAAATTCTACGATAGTTCTCATCAGTTATATGATGCGGCTCTCTTAACTAGAGGCTATACTCAGCATACTCTCCGTCCTTACATTGATTCTGAAATTAATCATAAACGCCATTTCTTCAAAATATCCTTCATTAATAAGGGTATGGATTTTATAGATTTGCCCAGTATCTTCCGTGAGAGATCGGTGCTTTCTTCCATTCCTGCTTATTTTCAAAATACTGAAACACCTATAATTTGCTATAAATATAACAAACCTGTTAGATCTATCATTTTTAATTTCAATAAACTTGTTTCAGATCTTGATATTGATACTAATACTCCTGATTCATGTGATTGTAAAAACTCAAAGTATTGCTATCCTGCTGCTGGTCATGTAATTACTGGCAATTTGAAAATTATTCCTGATTCTAGGATAAGGAATATAATTTCTAAAGGACCGAAATATCGGTTTCCTTCTAAAATTGATTTCTGTAAATGTAGAGATGAAATCGCTGCTTCCTTGAATGAATTCGGTAATCGATGGTGTAAGCGAGAGTATGTTGAGCATAAAGCCCTTAAGGACTGGAAACTTAGCATTTTAAAACTAGTAAATAAACGCATTTCTTTCTATTCTCAAAATACTAACTTATTACCTCCTAAGCCCAAGACGTCTTTACGTCATCTTAAACTAGGTATTCAAGAATTTCATAAGAAGTTTGTTTTGGCCCCTGCAGACAAGGCCGCTAACAACGTCGTCGTTGTGTGACGGCTCCACTATGTTAACACGCTTAAGCAGGAGCTTGGTGGTACTATGGCCTATGAACTTCAGCCTTTAGCTGAAGAGAGAGCTATAGTAGATGAACATGTTTGTCTTTCAGCCACCAAGTTTGCTGTGTGTGTTAACGAAGGCCAAGATAAGCTTCCTACGCTGTACTGGTTACCAGGACTTCATAAAAAACCTTACAAGGCACGGTTTATTGCAGGTTCTAGCTCTTGCACTACCACTGGACTTTCTGGGTTGTTGGCTTCCTGTCTTGCTGCTGTTGGGGCGCATGTGATTAAATATTGTGATGGAGTCTTTGAAAGATCGGGAAGAAATCTGTTTTGGTCTATGGGGAGTTCGAGTGGGGTTTTGGGTAGGTTGAAATCTGGGCATTTTCGTGCTTCTGGTCTGTCTACCTACGATTTTTCCGCTCTTTGCACTGCACTTCCTCGTAGTCTTGTGGGGGAAAGGCTTAATGATTTAATTGAATGGGCTTTTCGCGGGGGGGATTCTCTCTGTCTTGCGTGTGGTGTCGGAGGTGCATTTTTCACTTCTAGGGAGCATGGGAGTTGTACGCTTTGGTCGTGTCGGAAAGTGTGTGATGCCCTCACCTTTCTGCTTGGCAATATTTATATTAGATTCGGTGCTGGGTTGTTTGGGCGGATTGTGGGTGTTCCGGTGGGTGCTGGTTGCGCACCTCTTGTGGCTGATCTGTTCTTGTGTTGTTGTGGGGGAGACTTCATTTTGTCGCTTTCCGTTGGTGGCCGGTCTGGGATTGTTGGGGCTTTTGGCTCTACTTCTGGATATTTAGATGATTTATTGAATGTTGATAATACCTATTTTGATGGTTTGATCGGTCAGATTTACCCCCTTGAGCTTCAGTTGAATAGGGCGGATTCTTCTGATGCCGGGGCCCCGTTTTTGGGTTTACGGCTGTCTATTGTAGGTGGGTTTGTTTCGTGCAGGGTTTGTGATAAACGCGATGACTTTGATTTTGAGATTGTGGGTTTTCCTTTTTTGGATGGTGGTGTTCCTCGTGCGCCGTCCTGTGGCGTTTATATTTCGCAGTTGGTTCGATTTGCTGGGGTGTGTGGTCGTGTGGCTGGCTTCGGCGCTCGTGGTGGGTTGTTGGCGGCTAGGCTCCTTGATCGGGGTTGTCGGTGCCGTGGACTGCGCAGGGCCTTTTCAGGGTTTTGTGGACGCCATTCTGGTTTGGTTTCAAAATTCAATATTGGACTTAAATCTCTTCTGCAACAAGGTCTATCGGAACCCGAATTTTATGGTGACTTAGCATATAAATTCAGAAAAATATATAACCGCAATGACTTCAGCACCCAATTTCGTAAAATCATTCTTCGATATAAAAAGATTGGGTACAACATGGATATTATACGACAGACTGCATGCATGGTAGTTAACCCAATCACGGTTGGCAACTTTGCTTCCCTCTTTAATTGCACGCCGGTGGGTCAGGCCTCAGATTCTATGACGGCTCCAACGTAAAGGCTTATTGAGAATTAGAGAGATCTAATTCAAGGTAATGTTGGTTGGTGCCTGATGCTCTGTCTCTGGTCGGGCTCATCGGAGTCTAACTGTTGGTTTTCTTTTGCTCCAGCATTTCAGTGGTTTCTTGCTGTCGAGTCCTCACCGTTGTCTCACCTCTGTGGTTCTTTGATTTTTGTGTTCACGGAGATGTTGCACTGATGAGTTAGGAGGCCTTCATGCGGACTGAACAAATTATTTGTCTAAATCGCGACGGAAGTAAGGGCGAGGATTGTGGCCACGTAAAATCGATTTAAGCCCCCCAGTGGAAATCTTCCACTGACCGTTCCAAGGCGGCTCTTCTGTGGCGATTTATTTATGTTGTTGTTTGTTACTTACTGTGTGTATCACTTGTGTCTTTTGGTTTTGGATGACCATATGGCCATTTTGTGGGAAAGTAACTGTCCTTATGGCCTTCCTTTGTTTGGGTTTCCATTATGGTCTGGTCGCTTAATGTTTGTATTTCTTTCCCTTTGGTGTCTTTTATGGGTGGAGTAAGTTAATTGTATCAATTCCTGATCTTTGTTTTACTTCTACTTTGCATATCAGGGCTGTTTTGTTTGTGCCGTGTGGCGGCTGTAAAAGGTCTCCCCGTACATGCATTTAATGCTCTTATTTTTCCAATCCTCAGGGATTGCTTATACAATTGCTTTTCACTGTTCCATCAATTGACATCCTTTAGATACCTGTTGAAGGTCATTATTAAACCGATGTTCGTTCCTCGTTGTATAACAACTGCTTGTTTGACATCCCTGTACTTTAAGTAGACTAGGATGTTTTGTGGGCTTTTGTTGTACCTTCCTTCTATTCGAAGGAATCTTCTTCAGTAATTTTATATGCTGTTTTATTTTTTTTTTTTTATTTTTTTTTTTTTTTTTATTTATTTATTTAATAACCGGTATGAACATCGCTTTAGTATTGACGGTATCACAACCTTACTAACCAAAATGAGTATTACAAATACATTTAAAATATCAATATCACCCCTTAGGTTACACTCTGCTTCTTCTGTACGGATTCCCCATTCTATTAAGAACTTTAATACTATGTTGCCTTCGGTATTGGTTAGACCCTTAAATTTGTCTTCTGTAACTTCAGTTAATCTCAAAGGAGCAGGCAATACCAATGTTTTTGGGAGTAGTCTTCGTATAAGACTATCTCCTCTCAAATCGCCCATCCTTCGAAAATATACTAATCCGTGGAAAAGAAGTGGAATGTATCCCAGTATTTCTAAGTGCAATGCCAAGAGGTGCAGATGTTGTTCGCATTTAAGCACTGCGTCTACCGTTTCTTCATCTGTAAATGGTAGACGCTTCTCTGTAGTTAACATGTCTGATTTGACATGACAGTCTACAGATTTAATTTATCTAATTACTTGACGTGCTACAAACTGTAATATGCAGTACGTCGGTCAAACTAACCGCATGCTTAAAACTAGATTGAACGAGCATTATCGTAGAATGAGTGAGCCTAAGAGGGCTGACACTTTCTTGTGCCGTCGCTTTCGACGTACAGGTCATTCTGTAAATAACATTGTTATACAACCAGTGGAAAAACTTTATTACGATGCAGGTTCTACAACTAGATTCAAAATAATCAAAAGACATGAAGCTGAACTGAAGTGGATTGGATTTTTACAGACCCCTTTTCCACTGGGATTTAATGACAGCATTTGTCGTGAGGGTAATATTTCCAGAATGCCGGGCTTTGATATTTTCTCGCTCCTGGAGTGTCGAAAACGCAGAACTAGATCTCGCGGCACCAGGAAAAATGGTAACTTTGGGCGTAAAACACGTGCGTTTAAACGAAACGGTACTAGACTGAAGTGACTGTCAATTATATTATTAAATCATGGACGCCACTCTGTGCTTTCATTTTTAAGTTCATTACCCGTTTCTGTTTTACGTCTTCTGGACACCGAGGCGAATAAATTCTACGATAGTTCTCATCAGTTATATGATGCGGCTCTCTTAACTAGAGGCTATACTCAGCATACTCTCCGTCCTTACATTGATTCTGAAATTAATCATAAACGCCATTTCTTCAAAATATCCTTCATTAATAAGGGTATGGATTTTATAGATTTGCCCAGTATCTTCCGTGAGAGATCGGTGCTTTCTTCCATTCCTGCTTATTTTCAAAATACTGAAACACCTATAATTTGCTATAAATATAACAAACCTGTTAGATCTATCATTTTTAATTTCAATAAACTTGTTTCAGATCTTGATATTGATACTAATACTCCTGATTCATGTGATTGTAAAAACTCAAAGTATTGCTATCCTGCTGCTGGTCATGTAATTACTGGCAATTTGAAAATTATTCCTGATTCTAGGATAAGGAATATAATTTCTAAAGGACCGAAATATCGGTTTCCTTCTAAAATTGATTTCTGTAAATGTAGAGATGAAATCGCTGCTTCCTTGAATGAATTCGGTAATCGATGGTGTAAGCGAGAGTATGTTGAGCATAAAGCCCTTAAGGACTGGAAACTTAGCATTTTAAAACTAGTAAATAAACGCATTTCTTTCTATTCTCAAAATACTAACTTATTACCTCCTAAGCCCAAGACGTCTTTACGTCATCTTAAACTAGGTATTCAAGAATTTCATAAGAAGTTTGTTTTGGCCCCTGCAGACAAGGCCGCTAACAACGTCGTCGTTGTGTGACGGCTCCACTATGTTAACACGCTTAAGCAGGAGCTTGGTGGTACTATGGCCTATGAACTTCAGCCTTTAGCTGAAGAGAGAGCTATAGTAGATGAACATGTTTGTCTTTCAGCCACCAAGTTTGCTTTGTGTGTTAACGAAGGCCAAGATAAGCTTCCTACGCTGTACTGGTTACCAGGACTTCATAAAAAACCTTACAAGGCACGGTTTATTGCAGGTTCTAGCTCTTGCACTACCACTGGACTTTCTGGGTTGTTGGCTTCCTGTCTTGCTGCTGTTGGGGCGCATGTGATTAAATATTGTGATGGAGTCTTTGAAAGATCGGGAAGAAATCTGTTTTGGTCTATGGGGAGTTCGAGTGGGGTTTTGGGTAGGTTGAAATCTGGGCATTTTCGTGCTTCTGGTCTGTCTACCTACGATTTTTCCGCTCTTTGCACTGCACTTCCTCGTAGTCTTGTGGGGGGAAAGGCTTAATGATTTAATTGAATGGGCTTTTCGCGGGGGGATTCTCTCTGTCTTGCGTGTGGTGTCGGAGGTGCATTTTTCACTTCTAGGGAGCATGGGAGTTGTACGCTTTGGTCGTGTCGGAAAGTGTGTGATGCCCTCACCTTTCTGCTTGGCAATATTTATATTAGATTCGGTGCTGGGTTGTTTGGGCGGATTGTGGGTGTTCCGGTGGGTGCTGGTTGCGCACCTCTTGTGGCTGATCTGTTCTTGTGTTGTTGTGGGGGAGACTTCATTTTGTCGCTTTCCGTTGGTGGCCGGTCTGGGATTGTTGGGGCTTTTGGCTCTACTTCTGGATATTTAGATGATTTATTGAATGTTGATAATACCTATTTTGATGGTTTGATCGGTCAGATTTACCCCCTTGTGCTTCAGTTGAATAGGGCGGATTCTTCTGATGCCGGGGCCCCGTTTTTGGGTTTACGGCTGTCTATTGTAGGTGGGTTTGTTTCGTGCAGGGTTTGTGATAAACGCGATGACTTTGATTTTGAGATTGTGGGTTTTCCTTTTTTGGATGGTGGTGTTCCTCGTGCGCCGTCCTGTGGCGTTTATATTTCGCAGTTGGTTCGATTTGCTGGGGTGTGTGGTCGTGTGGCTGGCTTCGGCGCTCGTGGTGGGTTGTTGGCGGCTAGGCTCCTTGATCGGGGTTGTCGGTGCCGTGGACTGCGCAGGGCCTTTTCAGGGTTTTGTGGACGCCATTCTGGTTTGGTTTCAAAATTCAATATTGGACTTAAATCTCTTCTGCAACAAGGTCTATCGGAACCCGAATTTTATGGTGACTTAGCATATAAATTCAGAAAAATATATAACCGCAATGACTTCAGCACCCAATTTCGTAAAATCATTCTTCGATATAAAAAGATTGGGTACAACATGGATATTATACGACAGACTGCATGCATGGTAGTTAACCCAATCACGGTTGGCAACTTTGCTTCCCTCTTTAATTGCACGCCGGTGGGTCAGGCCTCAGATTCTATGACGGCTCCAACGTAAAGGCTTATTGAGAATTAGAGAGATCTAATTCAAGGTAATGTTGGTTGGTGCCTGATGCTCTGTCTCTGGTCGGGCTCATCGGAGTCTAACTGTTGGTTTTCTTTTGCTCCAGCATTTCAGTGGTTTCTTGCTGTCGAGTCCTCACCGTTGTCTCACCTCTGTGGTTCTTTGATTTTTGTGTTCACGGAGATGTTGCACTGATGAGTTAGGAGGCCTTCATGCGGACTGAACAAATTATTTGTCTAAATCGCGACGGAAGTAAGGGCGAGGATTGTGGCCACGTAAAATCGATTTAAGCCCCCCAGTGGAAATCTTCCACTGACCGTTCCAAGGCGGCTCTTCTGTGGCGATTTATTTATGTTGTTGTTTGTTACTTACTGTGTGTATCACTTGTGTCTTTTGGTTTTGGATGACCATATGGCCATTTTGTGGGAAAGTAACTGTCCTTATGGCCTTCCTTTGTTTGGGTTTCCATTATGGTCTGGTCGCTTAATGTTTGTATTTCTTTCCCTTTGGTGTCTTTTATGGGTGGAGTAAGTTAATTGTATCAATTCCTGATCTTTGTTTTACTTCTACTTTTTATTACTAAACGTAGATCATCAGACGAACAATTACAATATGGAATCTATGCTGTTAGCAACTAAAGCAACGTCATTATAAATTGTAATTGTTCTTATGATGATGTACATTTAGTTGTGAATCGGATTAGTGATATACAGATACAGGCACAATTCAGTTTTAGACAAACGTCCCAAAACAAGATTGTTATATGTAAAATGTAACAACATTAACCCAAGGACTTTTTAATGGTATTTTTATTATTGCTAACCAGTTTCAGATCTTCATGACCTCCAGTTCTGAAACCGTTTGGCAACATTAAAAATTCTATTAAATAGTGAATGTGCTAATGTTGTTTACTGATTACATATATGCGCAGCAAAATGTAGGGAAAGATACTTTGTACATAGCTGCAGGATAAGAAAGCACAGAGTAGTGCACGACATGATTTTCTGAATTTCTCTTATTCAAGTGTCTTCAATTATGGAATCTTTTTGCAAAGAATGTTCATGTTAAGTAAACTAAGGTGAAAAAAGGGATTTCTTCCAGGAGAAATTTAACCTTGCATCAAATGTGCCTGCATATTGTTAATCGGTTTCAACATTACAGGTAGATCTTCAGAAGAACAGTTACAATATGAAAGTAGCAGATATAAGCGTCAGCTGCAACGACGTTATAAAAACATTGTAATTGTTCTTATGATGTTCTGCATTTAGTTGTGAACCGGATTTTTGAAATACAGATAAGGGAACATATATTTTTTTCTTATTTCTACAAAAAGTTTACATATACATCTAAATTCGAGCGGCACATGTGAGGAAAAAGTGGCGTACACACCCATTTGTATCACAAGACTAATTTTCACAAGACTAAGTATACACACATTTAAACTGAACTTCTTAAAGCAATCCTTCATATTCCAGTTTCTCGAACTATGGAATGTTTAAAAAAATAATGTTCATTATTGGATCGTAGACTACATATCGGATGAAACTGGAAGCTGAAATAAATAAAGATTTAGACACTTCTCCCAGTAAAACCTTAAAGGAGAATGAAATGTGCCTCTATCTGTATTTTCTAAAAAGTTTTTTTACAACAGGTTTATCATCAGAATATGGCAATATGGCATTAATGATGATAATACCTATAGCAACGACATTATAAACAACATTGTAATTGCTCTTATGATGGTGAGCATTTTGTTGTAAATCGGAATAGTGCTATACAGAACCAAGCACAATTCAGTTTTTAAAAAATGCCCCAAAACAAGATTATTATAGGTAAAAAGTAAACAATATTCACACAAGGATTGTTTAATGGTAGTTGTGTTTTTGCTAACCAGTATATGATCTTTATGACCTCAAGATCTGAAACCAATTGCCAACAATAAAAATACTGTCAAATAGTTCATGGGTAATATTGTTTACTGACTACATACAAGCGGAGAAAATATATAAAGGAAATAAACTTGCGTACACAGCTCCGAGATAAGAAAGCACACAGTGGTGCTCAACATGATGTTGCTAATTCCACACATTCCAACGTCTTCAATTATGGAATCGTTAAGCAAAGAATGTTTATAATTTTATCAAAGACTCATTACCAGCTGAAACTGTAAGGTAAGCTAAGGAGGAAAAAGGCACTCCCTCAAGTATAAATTTCACATAAAATATAATGTGCCTGTATTCTCTAAATCGGTTTCAACACTACAGCTAGATTATCAGAAGAATAATTACCATATGTAAGTTAACTGCAACAGTGTAATTCTTCTTATGGTGATCTGCATTTTCTTTATTTCTACATATCATTATATTCACAGCCATTAATATCACAATATTAAGTACACACACATTAATATTGAACTTCTAAGCAATTCCTCATATTCCAGTTTCTCCAAATATGGAATCTTTCAAACAATCATGTTCATTATTGGAACGATGACTATATATCGAAACAAACTGAAAGCAAAATTAAGAGAAGAAATAGACTCTTCCTCCAGTATAACTTTAAACGAGAATGAAATATGCCTCTATCTGTATTTTCTGAAACAGTTTCACAACTTGTAGTATGACTATCTGATTTTCTCTTTGAAATGATGCTGAAATAATTTCGATACAGAACAATAAACTCTGGGCGGAGATTAGAAACCACTGTAGCTGCAAAAGGCGGAGCCAAAAAGCGTACAATAAGTTCCCAATTTCGGAAGTTGTTGTACCCCCTTCCTACGGAAATAAAAATTTCGAAACGATAGTTCGCCTGTACTTTTATAGCGTCACCTTGACATATTTACCTAGCAAAATTACACTTCTTTTCACGATAGTTCGTTTGTTTGATTTCGAAGAGGTTTAACATTGTATTGCCACCGACAACATTGTATTGATCATGTAGGAGACGTTGCTTTCGGTTTTGTAGGTCTTGTACCCAACACTGTGATGAAATGACATATAAGCCCTGCCACCCAATTAAACCAATAGCGTTACCTGAAAGCGTTTGCCTTACCCTCTTCCCCTTGACAATTAATAAAACAATAAAAAAAAACCGCCCATCGGAGCTTGGAGAAATAGATTGGACTGCACGATTCTACCACGCAAAGCTGATACCAACCGCACATTATTACTGGTAGCCCGTTTAGAAGGTCTAAGCCTGACCAGGAAAGTTGCTGCGAGTCTGCCCGTCCATGCTTACAAACCTTATTAGTTTCATTGGGCGACAGGACTTGAGATGTCATTTGATCTAAATGTCGAGTAAAAGTCCCACAAAATTGTAAGTAGCGTCTCCAAAAGGACCTAAATATTGTTCGGGGATGTTGAACCCCAAATCAAACAAAATAATACATAAACAAATCCCTTAGAAACAAATATATATATAAGGTTGGATATAATCACAAACAGTGCAAACAAAATAAATGAAAAACTAAGCGCTTTCGGCTTTCACCTTCTTCAGATGTTAAAAACTCTGAAGAAGGCGAAAGCCGAAAGCGCTTAGTTTTTCATTTATTTTGTTTGCACTGTTTGTGATTATATCCAACCTTATACTAACCCCAAATCATAATTGTATCCAGTTATCGGATCCAGTGCCACCGAGTAGATTTTTTGTTTGATGTTTTGCCTCATTTCCCCCTTTATATATATACACAAATAAATAAATAAATAAGACAATTTCTGATGTATCCACACACCACACTGTCCGGTTACAAAATGAAGAAGCTGACCTCTGCAGAGCGGAAGTGGGCGGGATTGTCATACTACAAGCCAGTTATGATATTCCGCCTACCTCGAAATTGTAAACTGCTTATGTCTCGTTGAACATACTATAACTATAACTTAAAGTAGATTTTCAATATGTAATTTATTCTGTTAGCACCTAAAGGCAACGGCGTTATAAACAACTTTATAATTGTTCTTATGATGATGTCCATTTAGTTGAGAATCGGATTAATGATATACAGATATACAGATACAGCACAATTCAGTCTTAGATAAACGTCCCAGAACAAGATTACTATATGTAAAAAGTGAACAACATGAACACAAGGACTATTTCATGGTATTCATATATGTGACTTCAGTTTCTTTCTTTTCTTGTCATCCTGTCTTGAAATTGTGCTTTTTTCTTTGGACCTGTAGAAAAATATCAATCGACAATAAAGAGTACTTAATAGGTTATATGTCTTGCCTTAAATGCCGAAAAATATGAATGCATCAATTAAGGTTTCTGTATCCAGTCGTGCCCTTCGGAGTCTTTCTGTTTTTTTTTCTTGGATCGATTTAAAAATAGAAGTGAATGTAATGATCAGAAATATATACAATTAAATTCCACTGGGGTGCTTAAATCGAAGCCCCCGACTGTAATTTTTTCAAGTATCAGCTTAAGGCGGTTGTTTTGTCACAATACATACTTGTTAATTTTCGTCTTTGAAAGTACGTATCGCTTTAATATCCTTGTAAAGGTTATTTCTGTTTTTAAAATATTCACCATTAAGATATCTGAAGGGAGCGTATCGACCGCTGGATTTCTTAACGGTGAAGATTTTAAAAATATGCATTAACCTGCTTTGTGTTTGCCTTTGACACATTGCCCTGATTTATAACAGTCCAATAATAGCTTACCATAAAGTAAGCTGGTTTCTTCTATTTGTGTGCTACAATATAGAACTGTAATTTAAATGTTAAGTAGAAGTAAAACAAAGATCATGAATCGGTACAATTAACTTACTCCATCAACCAAAGACAACAAAGGGAAAGAAACACAAACACGAAGCGACCAGACCATAATGGAAACCTAAACCAAGGAAGGCCATAAGGACAGTTACTTTCCCACAAAATGGCCAAATGGCAATCTTAATAAAAAAGACACAAGTGATACACACAATAAGTAACAAACAATAACATTCTTTCTACTGACCGTTCCAAGGCGTTCGAATCCGGCCACCGCTATCAAGGTGTGTCCTTGGGCAAAATTGAAAAAAGGCGAAATGATCAGGAACTGATACAATCAGATCCCACATCATATCCAAAACATCACAAGGGAAAGTGAAAACATAAAATTACATCAATTTACAATAGAGACAACTTATTCCCCGAGTCATGCAGCTCTTTCCCAAACAGGTGGTGACTCAGAGAATAATGCGAAACAAAAGATGTATAAACACACATAATGAATAGAATAAAATTTAAAATTACAAACGCCAAACACATCAAACAGGAAGGAAACACAACACAACCCACTACAAGTGGCAAATTTGAATGTTCAGACCAACAGACATGGACTCCATAAGACACATTATGACACTGCCCCACTCCACCCAGGTGTAAATGGGTAGCAGTGGTGAATAAAGTCACTGCCCCTCTCTCACGCGCGTGTAAACATCTGGAATGTGTGTTCGAGAGCGATTCAATAAGCTTGGAAGCTTTCGTCGCAATCGAACTAAAATAAATTAGTATAATTTAAGGCGGTTCTTCTGTGGCGGTTTATTTATGTAATTGTTTGTTTTTGCGATTTGTGATTTGATAAATAAAGTACAATATTATGTTATGATCTTCGATATTTAAATTTCGGAGATGTAACTGGATCTCACTGTATCGTTTCCTGATCATTTCTGTATCAATTTAAATGGTGAAACTAATATATTCAATAGTATTGCTATATCATACGAATGTTGAGGGCTTCAGTAAGTGCCTTATTCAAAGACTTTGACTCAGTCAAAGTACACTCCTTATCCGCGTCTTCATAATTGTCGCCTGTGATAGCCTCAACTACTGCACAGAGTGCTTCTACTGCGAGGACCTGTTCAATGTAGGTATCTGCCAGACTGAAATGAGAATAATTTTGATTAGAAAAGCGACCGAAAAACACGGATGACTTACCTGAAAATAAATTGAAGTTTTGGGCTTAAGCACACAGTGAGAGACAAACGAAAATTCCAATCCATTAATAAAGAAGTTATTAACAAGACATAGAAAAAAGATCATTTTAGAAATCTAAGAATAACCTTGGCATTAGACACAAAGACCTTGGTCCGCACGAACAATCATCACATAGTGCTTAACATTGTTGCCGACTTAGCTCAAATGCATCAAAAATAGGAAAGTTAGTGACTGGACTCGAAAAAAACCCTTGTTTATTTGACCTCTTAGTACGCCTGCACGTCTGTATCTGGGTTTCGCCTGTAAAACATCGTCTCAAGATGTTTACCAATTCTGCCAAGTAATTTAAAAAGTATTGACCGTATTTAATTTTGGGAGACGTTTGAACTCTTAATTAGTACCTCTTTGACATTGTAGTTACATATTTTCGATTTCCGCGTATCATGATAGTTTAAGTTTCTACGAAATGATTTGAAACCGCCACCCGGCCCATCGGGGCTTTAAGAAACAGATGGGGTGCATGATGCTTCCACACAGAGCTGAATTCGACCGCGCATGAGTTCTGGCAAATCGTTTAGAGGATCTAGAAAGTAGAAGTAAAACAAAGATCAGGAATCGATAAAATTGACTTACTCCATCCATCAAAGATACAAACGGAAAGGAACACAAACACGAAGCGACTAGACCACAATGGAAACCTAAACAAAGGACGGCCAAAAGGACAGTTACTTTCCCACAAAATGTCCTAATGGCCATCTAAATTCACAAGTGACACACACAATAAGCAACAAATAATAACATAAATAAACCGCCACATAAGAACCGCCTTGGAACGGGCATTGGAAAGAATTCCAAGGGTGGGTGGGGGGAGCTTTAATCGATTTTACATGGCCATTATCCTCGCCCTTAATTCTGTCACGGTATAAACACTAATTTTGTTTAGTCCGCATGAAGACTAAACAAAGACTAAGCCTGCCCAGACAAAGCGGTGCGAGTCAGCGCCAATAACCCTTACTGGTTTCATTTGGCAACAGGGAGTGCTGTTTATTAACTAAGTTTATCAAACTTCGAAGATGAAGAAATGTTATCAGCGCCCGGATAGCTCAGTCGGTAGAGCACTTGCTTTGTAAGCGAGGGGTCGCCTGTTCTGGTCGCATTTTTAACTTCATTTCTTTATGATTAATCTAATTCAGATGTCATTTCATCTCAATGTCAGGTAAAAGTCCCATAAAACTGAAAGTCACGTCTCCAAAATGTCATATACTGTGTTGACGGGGACGTTAAACCTCAAATCAAACAAAACAAACAAACAACTTGAATCCTGAAATAACACAGGTTTTTAAGTTCGGACCTGTAAATACGATATTGACTTTATAGGGAACCGGGTTTTCAAGCAGCACTTATCTCATCACGGAAAAGTTTTCTGCAAGAACGGTTGATAAACCATAGAAGTAAGGGAGTCATTGATAGTTTTAGGTGTCAACATGTCCTTTATCGTGGAGGTACGAATCATGAATCGCGCCGGCCATAAATCGACTCCTGATGGTTAAAATTTCTGCCAAATATTTATATTTCTCTCTAGAAATGAGAAAGCTATTTAGCATGTTAATATTTCGGTCACCTTTGACATGTAATTACCACACTGGCCTTGAAGATACTTACTCAAGTTTTGCGAGACACGGTAAGTTAAAAGGTTAACACTTCTGCAAAGATACTAAAATCGATATAGAAATAAGACAGAACGGACCTTGAATAAGTTTAAAAACAGTTTGACAGACTATTACCCGATTGATTGATCTGAGTATAGCACTAGATAATACAAATGCACAGCTCTCACTCGTCATAGACCCGCAAGAGGAGGAACAGTTTGAAAAAGAAGTAGATAGAGCTTTTTCAATGATCATTTTGGCTACTGAATGTCAGCATGAACTTGAGAATTTACAATCAAACTTGACTGAAAGAAAGTTACAAATAGAAGCTAGAAAAAGAGCAGAACATGCAGACAAACAATTTAATGACTTACTACTCAGACAAGCACAGATACAGCTATTGATTTTGAGAAACCAAGAGATTCATAAACCACAACATGCTTGGGCAAAGGATCCTAAAGAACAGTATCCAGCAGCAGATGCAAGTAGGCAGTTTCCAGCAGTGGATCCTAGCGGAGCCGTAATCAACAGCTGTGCAGATAGCAGCGGTTGTGCAGATAGCAGCGGTTGTGTAGATAGCAGCGGCTGTGCAGATAGCAGCGGCTGTGCAGATAGCAGCGGCTGTGCAGATAGCAGGGGTTGTGCAGATGGCAGCAGTTGAACAGATATCAATTGCTGTGCAGATAGCAGCGGCTGTGCAGATAGCAGCAGAGGCTGTGCAGATAGCAGCATTGGAGCAGACGGTAAAGGCTGTGAAGATAGCAGCGGTTGTGCAGATAGAAGCGGCTGTGCATATAGCAAAGACTGTGAAGATAGCAACGGCTGTGCAGATAGCAGCGACTGTGTAGTTCGCAAAGGCTGTGAAGATAGCAGCGGCTGTGCAGATAGCAGCGGTGTGCAGACAGCAGAGATGGAGCAGATACCAATGGCTGTGCAGATAGCAGCAGTGGAGCAGATATAAATGGATGTGCAGATAGCAGAGATTGTGCAGATAGCAGCTGCTGTGCAAATAGCAGCCGTGGAGCAGATTCCAATGGCTGTGCAGATAGCAGAGACTGTGTAGATAGCAGCGGCTGTGCAGATAGCAGGATCGGAGCAGATACCAATGGTTGTGCAGATAGCAGCGGCTGTGCAGATAGCAGCGGCTGTGCAAATAGCAGCAGTGGAGCAGATATCAATTGCTGTGCAGATCGCAGAGGCTGTGCAGATAGCAGCGGCTGTGCAGATAGCAGCAGTGGAGCAGATATCAATTGCTGTGCAGATCGCAGAGGCTGTGCAGATAGCAGCAGTGGAGCAGATATCAATTGCTGTGCAGATAGCAGCGGCTGTGCAGATAGCAGCAGTGGAGCAGATATCAATTGCTGTGCAGATCGCAGAGGCTGTGCAGATCGCAGAGGCTGTGCAGATCGCAGCGGCTGTGCTGATAGCAGCGGCTGTGCAGACAGCAGCAGTGGAGCAGATATCAATTGCTGTGCAGATCGCAGAGGCTGTGCAGATAGCAGCGGTTGTGCTGATAGCAGCGGCCGTGCAGATAGCAGGATCGGAGCAGATACCAATGGTTGTGCAGATAGCAGCGGCTGTGCTGATAGCAGCGGCTGTGCAGACAGCAGCAGTGGAGCAGATATCAATTGCTGCGCAGATCGCAGAGGCTGTGCAGATAGCAGCGGCTGTGCTGATAGCAGCGGCTGTGCAGACAGCAGCAGTGGAGCAGATAGCAGTGGTTGTGCAGATAGTGGTGGTGGAGCAGATATCCTTGGTTGTGCAGATAACACCGATTGTGGAGGCAATGGAAATTGTGGAGGCAGTAGCAGCTGTGAAGTCAACTGCAGCATCCAGAAAAATAGCATGGGTGGTGAATTCTGCATGAGCTACGGAGACAACAGAAGGGGTAGGGTCTACAACAGCTATGGCGAGGGCGAAAATGACTGGTATTCCAAACGCCGCGAATGCAATCGAAGCCTAAAAGACTATGGCGGTTTTGAGGACCGTGACAGAGGCAAAAAGTGCAAATATAGTGGTTACATAATAATCCACGATTACTTAATGATCAATAATGTCAGTAAACAAGATGAACAATTTCATTGTGGAACTACTAAGGTACAATGTTATAGTATAAGTAAGTAAAAATGTATAGCGATCAATGGTAAGAGCAAACAAATAATCAAGGCATTTTATCATTGTGGTGGGAGTGTCGCGGATACCGCGAATTTAATTCTAAGTTTATATGACTTTTATTTTTGTATGGTTAAGTTTCTTATGTAATTTTCTATAGTTCCTCAAATATATCCCTATTTTTAAACACTTAAAGTTCCTTCTGAGATAAATTAAATTCAGGCTATTAAAGTACACTATTTAAGTGACTTTGACGTCTTATGACGTTAGGTGATATTACGTTGACGCCAGGAGTGATTATGACGTTAGCAACTAGGAGACAGATGTGCAGAAGCATACACATATAGTTTGTTTCCCTGAAAGGGACAGTTAAAGAATTGTCAGGATAAAATTGATATTTAAGTGCAGGACATAGAATTGCTGTGTATGTGGCAGACACAGAGCAGGCCACTGATAGACTATGTTTGCAGCAGAAGCAGTAGCAGAAGTAGATCTACATATGATTTGAAATACAGTGCAGTAAAGTCACAAAGGGAAGTGTAATATAATTTACTTTACAAGCAGTTACTTCTATAGTGTTGAACAAATATTCTGCTAAAACATTATTATTATATATTTTCTGTGGTGAAGATGACAGTTCTAGTTGTTTGCTCTCCCTTTATTCTTTGTTTTCGCCACAAGTGGCACATAATACTAGAGCTGTTAACTCTTCGGCCTGCCATTTCTGGAAAACTGATCTGATTGGTTAGGTTCAAACAGAAAAGTTCAAATCTGATCTTTAGTTATCATAACATTGTGGTGAGACTTTAATGTCAGAAGTCATATTTCTGTTAACGAGCTTTAACATTTGAAATCGAGATGCAGATAGGCTATGCTTTCTTGAATTTACACAGTCTTTATTTTTGTTGATAGCTAAGGATGTCGTCAAAATTAAAGGAAAAGTTGAAATGTCTTGGCACAAAAAATACAGCAACAAAAAAAAACAAAACTTAAGGAGTAAAAACATTTTGAAAATTAATCAAAGCAACCGGCCTTATCTGGAACATTGTCCCTACAAGGGACATTTTCCTTTTTCCATTGAGTATTTGTTGAAAGGGATAATTGTCATTGTTTCCCATGCACTCTTTAGAATCGCCTTCGCGATTATAATGAATATCCAAGTATGGAGAAAATTATCCTTTAATTAATTATCCTTTAATCGTATAATCAAATACCCTCTTATCTATATCAACTCAGATTGTAGTCATATTACCAATGTTGAAAGCCGTGAAACGATGCGATAGCCATTCTACATTTGGTGATAAATGTAATGCTGAGGTGATAGCTGTGAAACTCAAGTGATAGCCATACTACCTCTGGTGAAAAAAAATGTGAAACACAGGTGATTGCTATTCTGTCTCTGGCGATAGCTGTGAAACTGAGGTGCTAGACATATTTCTGTGGTGACAGCTGTAACTCTGATGTGAAATCCAGCTGTGAAACTAATGTGATAGCTATATTCCCTGTAGTGGTAGCTGTGAAACCCAGGTGATAACCATTCTACATGTGGTGACAATTGTGAAACACAGGTGAATGCTATATTACATGTGGTTAAAGCTGTTTTCCTGTGGTGATAGCTGTGAATACGAGGTGATAGCATATCACCCGAGGTGACAACTGTAAATGTCAGATTATAGCAAGATTACCTGTGGTGACGTCTGTGAAACTGAGGCTATAGCCATACTACCTGTGGTAATAAGTGTGGTGCTGAGGTGATAGCTGTGAAACTCAAGTAAGGGCCATACTACCTCTGATGACAGTGATGAAAAACAGGTGATTGCTATATTACCTATGGATGACAGATGTGAAACACAGATGATAGCCATATATCTTATGGTAACAGTTGTAAGTCTGATGTGATATCTTTGGTGACAGCTGAGAAAGTAGTGTGATACCCATATTACCTGTGAATACCAAACTATCAATTAAGAAAGCTGAGAAACTCAGCTAAAAATGATATAATCTTAAACAATCTTGATAAAGGTCCACTAGATGAAGCTTCACACCAAATATCAAAGACTTGGGCCTTGGTGTTTCAGAGAAGAAGATTTTCAAAGATTATCTCTATATAAGTCTATGTAAAACCAAAGGGCCCAAGGCGGGGGCATTTGTGGCTCACGGGCTATAATTTGTTCAATCTTGGTAGAGGTCCACTAGATGAAGCTCCATACCAAATATCAAAGACATGGCCTTGCAGTTTCAGAGACCCTATATAAGTCTATGTAAAACCAAAGGATCTTGGGGCGGGGGCATTTTTGGCCCCAGGGCTATAATTTCAACAATCTTGATAGAGGTCCACTAGATGAAATTTCACACCAAATATCAAAGACCTAGGCCTTGTGGTTTCATAGAAGAAGATTTTTAAAGATTTTCCCTATATAAGTCTATGTTAAACCAAAGGGCCCCGGGGTGGGGGAATTTTTGGCCCCAGCACTGTAATTTGAACATTCTTGGTAGGGGTCCACTAGATGAAGCTTCATACCAAATAGCAAAGACCTGGGCCTTGCAGCATCAGAGAAGAAGATTTTTTAAAGATTTTCCCTATATAAGCCCATGTAAAACCAAAGGGCCCCGGGGCGGGGGCATTTTTGGCCCCAGTACTATAATTTGAACAATCTTGGTAGGGGTCCACTAGATGAAGCTTCATACCAAATATCAAAGACCTGGGCCTTGCGGTTTCAGAGAAGAAGATTTTTGAAGATTTTCCCTATATAAGCCCATGTAAAACCAAAGGGCCCCCGAGGCGGACGCATATTTGGCCCTAGCACTATAATTTGAACAATCTTGGTAGGGGTCCTCTAGATGAAGCTTCATACCAAATATCAAAGACTTGGGCCTTGCGGTTTCAGAGAAGATTTTTAAAGATTTTCCTTATATAAGACCATGTAAAACCAAAGGGCCCCGGGGCGGGGGCAATTTTGCCCCCAGCACTATAATTTGAACAAACTTGGTAGGGGTCCACTAGATGAAGCTTCATTCCAAATATCAAAGACCTGGGCTTTGCGGTTTCAGAGAAGAAGATTTTTAAAGTTTTTCGGGAAAAAATCTATTTTTGGTTCCTGTGACCTATATGAGCAACGGACCGGAACCATTTGAACAACTTTGAAAGGGGTCCACCTAAGGATCATTCCTATGAAGTTTGGTCAAAATCTGATCAGTGGTTTAGGAGGAGATGTCATGTGAAGAAATTGTTTACGCACGGATGACAGACAGAAAGTGATCCTAATATAAAACACAAGAGGGCCCAGAGGGCCCTGGTTCGCTCACCTGATCCAATGTATAACAAGTGGGCCCCTGGCAGGGTCAATTTTGGCCCCAGGGCTATAACTTGAACAATCTTGGTAGAGGTCCACAAGATGAAGCTTCATATCGAATATGAAAGACCTGGGCTTTCTGGTTTCAGAGAAGAAGATTTTAAAGGTTTACCCTGCATATAGAAATCTATGTAAAACAAGGTTTTCCCTAAATAAGTCTATGTTAAACCAAAGGGCCCCGGAGCAGGGGCATTTTTGGCCCCAGGGCTATAATTTGAACAATCTTGGTAGAGGTCCACTAGCTGAAGCTTCATAACAAATATCAATGACCTAAGCCTTGTGTTTCAGAGAAAATGATTTTTAAAGATTTTCCCTATATAAGTCTATGTAAAACCAAAGGGCCACATGGCGGAGGCATTTTTGGTCTCAGGGCTATAATTTGAACAATCTTTATAGAGGTCCACTAGCTGAAGCTTCATAACAAATATCGAAGACCTAAGCCTTGTGGTTTGAAAGAAGAAGATTTTTCAAGATTTTCCCTATAAACGTCTATGTAAAACCAAAGGGCCCCGGAGCGGGGGCATTTTTGGCCCCAGGGCTATAATTTGAACAATCTTGGTAGAGGTCCACAAGATGAAGCGTCATACCAAATATCAAAGACCTGGGCCTTGCAGTTTCAGAAAAGAAGATTTTTCAAGATTTTCCCTATATAAGCCTATGTAAAACAAAAGGGCCCTGGTGCGGGGGCACTTTTGGCCCCAGCACTATAATTTGAATAATCTTGGTAGGGGTCCACTAGATGAAGCTTCATACCAAATATCAAAGACCTGGGCCTTGCGGTTTCAGAGAAGAAGATTTTTCATGATTTTCCCTATATAATTAAAAATCAAAAATGAGTTCCTTTAAGAGCAATGAAAACATTCATAAGAAAGAAGATGGGTCAAGATTTTCCCTATATAAGCCCATGTAAAACCAAAGGGCCCCCGTGTTGGGGCATTTTTAGCTCCAGCACTATAATTTGAACAATCTTGGTAGGGGTCCACTAGATGAAGCTTCAAACCAAATATCAAAGACCTGGGCCTTGCGGTTTCAGAGAAGAAGATTTTTAAAGATTTTCCCTATATAAGCCTATGTAAAACAAAAGGGCCCTGGTGCAGAGGCATTTTTGGCCCCAGCACTATAATTTGAACAATCTTGGTAGGGGTCCACTAGATGAAGCTTCATACCAAATATCAAAGACCTGGGCCTTGCGGTTTCAGAGAAGAAGATTTTTCAAGATTTTCCCTATATAAGCCTATGTAAAACAAAAGGGCCCCCGTGCGGGGGCATTTTTAGATCAAGCACTATAATTTGAACAATCTTGGTAGGGGTCCACTAGATGAAGCTTCATACCAAATATCAAAGACCTGGGCCTTGCGGTTTCAGAAAAGAAGATTTTTAAAGATTTTCCCTATATAAGCCTATGTAAAACAAAAGGGCCCTGGTGCGGAGGCATTTTTGGCCCCAGCACTATAATTTGAACAATCT
The DNA here is from genome assembly GCA_963580285.1 of Lucinisca nassula. Lineage (NCBI taxonomy): Eukaryota > Metazoa > Mollusca > Bivalvia > Lucinida > Lucinidae > Lucinisca > Lucinisca nassula. Next base: position 159,427,470 of record OY757011.1, on the reverse strand, counting down.
TGGTAGGGGTCCACTAGATGAAGCTTCATACCAAATATCAAAGACCTGGGCCTTGCGGTTTCAGAGAAGAAGATTTTTTCAAGATTTTCCCTATATAAGCCTATGTAAAACAAAAGGGCCCCCGTGCGGGGGCATTTTTAGATCAAGCACTATAATTTGAACAATCTTGGTAGGGGTCCACTAGATGAAGCTTCATACCAAATATCAAAGACCTGGGCCTTGCGGTTTCAGAGAAGAAGATTTTTCATGATTTTCCCTATATAAGCCCATGTAAAACCAAAGGGCCCCCGTGCGGGGGCATTTTTAGCTCCAGCACTATAATTTGAACAATCTTGGTAGGGGTCCACTAGATGAAGCTTCATACCAAATATCAAAGACCTGGGCCTTGCGGTTTCAGAGAGGAAGATTTTTAAAGATTTTCCCTATATAAGCCCATGTAAAACCAAAGGGCCCCGTGCGGGGGCATTTTTGGCCCCAGCACTATAATTTGAACAATGTTGGTAGGGGTCCACTAGATGAAGCGTCATATAAATTTTCAATGACCTGGGCCTTGCGGTTTCAGAGAAGAAGATTTTTTAAGTTTGCGGTGAAAAAAATCTATTTTTGGCTACTGTGACCTATATGTGCAACGGACCGGAACCATTTGAACAACTTTGAAAGGGGACCACCTAAGGATCAATCCTGTGAAGTTTGGTCAAAATACGATCAGTGGTTTAGGAGGAGATGTCGTTTGAAGAAAAGTTTACGGACGGACGCACGCACGCACGACGGACAAAAAGTGATCCCAAAAGCTCACCTTGTCACTACGTGACAGGTGAGCTAAAAACGGTTCGTCTCGCACAACTTTTCCTTGGAAGGCTTAGATCTTATAAGCTGTAAGCCGCAATTGTATCGATTCCTGATCATTGCCTTCAGTACGATTTTATTAACATTCCTAACACGTTTACAGACGTCATTTTATTGTGCGAATATTTTGGCAATGCATTTAACAAACGTTTCTTTGCTTACATTTCCGAATAATTTCATCAATGTTATTTCTGATGCTTTAATCACCATGTTAATGCCATTGTAAAACATTGGAAAATGTATAAGCTCTTCAATTCAGCACTTCTTATGATGGGACCCATTATAACACACACACATCTTATACTGCTTTCTGTCAGTTTTTCTTCATCTATTGAAGTTTGTGGCACTTTTCCTATTTCTGGTTCAAATTTAGATTGTGAGTGCTCATTAGAACAGACTGTTCGAAACAATTTTAATGAGTATATACGTCTATGCTGTGGGTAAGAATATGGTAAAAATGTATACCCTTGCCAACCATACTTTCATATGTATGAAGTGGGGTCTAAATTGGTATGTATTTCCCGGACTTGTTAATTTGTTTTAACAGTATAGGCATAATTTATTTCAACAGTAGCTTTGTGTCCATAAAGTATCCCAGTGGCTCATTTAATGCGCAAGCTCGAGGGATTGATCATCTCTAGACTGAGGATGTTTCTTGCGAGTGAGAATGATCACGGACTATATTCTATGGTATTTCGCTCTCTTCTTCTTGTCCGTTTCTAAAAGCTGAATGCGCACTATACTTGCACTGGTTATCAGTATATTGGTGATCTATTTACATTTTTTTCTTATGAGTCCTGTAAACTCGCTATGTCCCAATTCTTTAAGAAAGTTCCACTGCAAAATTATTTGTACAAAACACAGTTTAAACCCCCAGTGGAATTCGTTATGCTGACCGTTCCAAGGCGGTTCTTCTGTCGCAGATTATTTTATTATGGCTTGTCTTTGAGTGTTTGTGTCGCTTATATTATTTTATTTTGGATAGCCAATTGGCCAATTTGTGTTAATTGATGTTTCATTTAGGGTCTAGTTGTTTCATGTTTGTGTTTCGTTCCCTTTGGTGTCTCTAGATAGTGGGAGCTGTGGTTTTATTTATCGATTCCTGATCATTGCCTTCACATCTATTTTGATGGCTGATGGGTGAACAAACAAATGGACAGAAAAATAGGTCCCTAAGTCGTGCTATGTTAAAAGCAGGCATGTCAAAAAAAAAAAACAAACAAAAAAAACAACAACACAAAACAAAAACTGATAGTAAGCAAGAAAACAACTGAATTTTGTTGGCAGACAGTATTTTATTTAATTTTTATTTATAATTCATTTCACTTCTTCCTGCTTTTAGCGTCTGTAACTGTTCTTCTTCCCCTCCATGTTGATTCTGAAACACAAGGAAATGTTCATCACAATTTAAATATAAAAGATTGACAGATACTTATGAACATTTTTAGAGGGATGCGAGTCATGCAAACATGCACACATGTACACATGCAGACATGCACATATGCATGTACACTCACACACATGCATGCATGCACATACACATGCATGCACACACACGTTTGAACACACACACACATGTATGCCATCATGCATGCACACATACATACATGAATGCATATGCGTTTTCACACACGTAAGCATGCATGTAAGCACACATGCATGCACACACCCTCATGCAAGCATGCACACACACACTAATGTAGACCCCCCAGTGGAAATCTTCCACTGACCGTTCCAAGGCGGCTCTTCTGTGGCGATTTATTTATGTTGTTGTTTGTTAATTACTGTGTGTATCACTTGTGTCTTTTAATTTTGGATGGCCATATGGCCATTTTGTGGGAAAGTAACTGTCCTTATGGCCTTCCTTTGTTTAGGTTTCCATTATGGTCTGGTCGCTTAATGTTTGTATTTCTTTCCCTTTGGTGTCGTTTATGGGTGGAGTAAGTTAATTGTATCAATTCCTGATCTTTGTTTTACTTCTACTTTGCATGCACACATACATGCATGCATGCACTCACACATGCATGCATGCATGCACACACATGCATGCATGCACACACACACACACACACACACACACACACACACACACACACACACACACACACACACACTAACACACACATGCATGCATGTATAAATGCAATATCCCCATCCCCTAACAACTTGGCCATCAGAATCTAACTGTTGGTTTTCTTTTGCTCCAGCATTTCAGTGGTTTCTTGCTGTGAGTCCTCACCGTTGTTTCATCTCTGTGGTTGTTTGATTTTTGTGTTCAAGGAGATGTTGCACTCATAAGTTAAGAGGCTTCTTTCTTATGAATGTTTTCATTGCTCTTAAAGGAACTCATTTTGATTTTTATTTCATGCGGACTGAACAAATTATGTCTTAATCTCGACGGGAGTAAGGGCGAGGATTGTTGCCACGTAAAATCGATTTAATCCCCCCCACCAGTGGAATTCGTTTCCGCTGACCGTTCCAAGGCGGTTCTTCTGTCGCGGTTTATTTTTGTTATGGTTTGTCTTTGGGTGTTTGTGCCGCTTATATTATTTTATTTTGGATAGCCTATTGCCCATGCTGTGGGAAAGTAACTGTCCTTTTGGCTTTCCGCTATTGATGATTCCATCGGGATCTGTTGTTGCATGTTTGTGTTTCTTTTCCTTTGGTGTCTCTGATGGGAGATGTGGGTTGATTGTATGATTCCTGATCATTGCCTCCACTTCGAATTTGGTTGTGCGAGGGAGAGAGATTGGATCGATCCCGGGCTTTCGGATGAGTCTTTAAACCGAGGTCCCGCCTCCGTATGACCAAAGCTGTTGGTGAGACGTAAAACCCAAACACTCAATCACTGTGCGAGGGAGATGATAACTGTTAATGTGTATATATGAAGAAAAAAGAAAATAAGAACAAAAGAGAACAAATTTCCATTCCTCCACCAGCATTTGACCTCTTGAACATTTGAACCCTCTGATTCATAATCGACCATCTGATTCGTAGTCCAGCACTTTATCCACTACACTAGCACACGATTCTTAAGTTATGCCATGCATCACAAAACATACAATGTACAAATACCCAAAGTGACAAAAGGCCATAACTCATGAAGTACTTTTCTGAATTTAATCAAAAGTTCATCAGGTCATCTACTCATCACAACCAATCTATTTACCAACTTTCAAGGCTCTAGCTCTTATAGTCTTTGAGATATTTTGCTGACAAGATTTTATAAAAAAAAATTCAAAGAGCAATAACTCCTGAAAAGGGCATACTCCGGATAAGATCATATATGAAATTTCAATACCCTAGCACACGCGGTTCTTAAGTTATGCTTTGCATCACAAAACATACAGAGGTACAATGTACAAATACCCAAAGTCACAAAGGGTCATAACTCATCACCACAAATCTATTCACTAACTTTCAAGGTTCTAGCTCCAATGAATTTTGAGATATTTTGCTGACAAGATTTTATCCACCCCTCCCCCCACAAAAAATCAAGTGGCAATAACTCTCGAAAGGGGATGAGAAAAAAAATCGCGTCACCTAATTGTCCATGAGGAATCCATATATAAAATTTCAAAACGCTAGCATACGCGGTTCTTAGGATATGTTACGCATCAAAACGGACAGACAGACGGACGAACGAAGCAGAAGCAATATGCCCCTTCAACTTCTTTAATGAACATGGACAGATCTGTACATTTTGCAGACATTTTAAAACTTGTAACATTCATCACAATATAGTCATATATACACTTGCATATTTTTATATTCTTATAGTGATGAAAAACGAGCTGTTTATCTGTACCTCTCCAACATGCATATTTGGCTTGAAGATTGTAAGATACATGTAGTACACTAACTGGTCATAGTAATAGCTGTATAAGTCAGTTTTTACAGTTTAATGGCCTTGGAGATAGCTATAAGAGTAATTATTCAAAAATATGATTAATGGTGTAAGCTGTTTGAGTTATAGTGAGAGCTCGATGATTTATCTTGACAGCTGCATGAGTAGTTGTGGTAGCTGTATTAGTCGTGCTGATAGCTGTACAAGTCATGGTGATTGCTGTATGGGCCAAGGTAATACAGGCGTATCCGAGATAGCTATATGATTCGTGGGGACAGCTGTATGTGACATGATGACAGCTGTTTAATTGACTCATGGTGACAGTTCCATGAGTCATGATGACAGCTAACTGAATCATGATGAAAGCTTTATGAGTCATGAAGACAGCTGCGGTTGACATGGTGATAGCAAGGTAGTGTACAAGTCTTTCTGGGACAGACTAGCTAGTTTCCGCAATTAGGCCTAGCCAGTGACCCTCAAATATTCTCAAACTTTTGCAGTGGAATCCATGATCCAAAAGGACTAGCGAAAATAACCCACACTATTATGAAGGCCAGGGAGACGTTTTACGGCCGCCACACATACCCTTAACATCATCTGTGGTGAAGTTAAAATAGCATATATAAGGGATAATCCTTTTGAAGCAAGGACTACAACACGGAACCGAAAATCGTAGTGTGTGTGTGTGAATTCGGGTTTACCGTCGCTTTCAACATTTTTTCAGTCATATCACGACGGTGTCTGGTTGCAACAGGGAGCTCAATGCTCACTTTTTATAGTGCTGCCTCACTGAAGTATCATGTCCCAGACACATTACATGATACCACACCCAGTCACATTATCATGACACTGGGTCGACCAGTCCTAGCTCTACCCCGTAAATCTGAGTGCCAAGCGAGGAGCAGCTAGTACCATTTTAACGACTTTGATATGTCGCAGCCCGAGATCGAACCCGTGACCTCCCGTTCCCCGGAGCGGACACTCTACAAACTGAGCTATCGGGGCCGGTTGTAGTAGTGTATACAGGATTTTCTGGGCTATGTGATTCTTAGGGATAGTCAGTGATAGTTGCATGACCTATGGGGAAAGCTATATGAGCCATGCTTATTGCTGTGTGAGTCAGGATGAAAGCTGCATGAATCAGGATGATAGTTTATTAACCATGGTGACAGCTTAAGGCGACATGATGATAGCTCTATGAGTCATGGTGATAGCTTTATGAACCATAGTGACATATGCACGAGACATGATGATATGAGCCAGAGTGGCCGATGAAGGAGTCATGGTGACAGATGTAGTGTAGACATAGCGATAGCAGCAACCTTTGAATTATGACAGCAGCTTGAAGAGTCATTCTGACAACTGTATGGGTCTTGTGGCAGCTTTATACGTCATAGGGACAGCTGTATGAATCATGGCAGCTGTATGGGACATGGTGATAACTTTAGGAGTCAATGTGCTAGCTGTGTGAGTCGTGGTGATTGTTGTATTAGTCATAGTAATACCAGTATGAGTAATGGTAATAGCCATAAGAGTCATGGTGGAAGCTGTTTAAGTCCTGTGGTAATAGTATAAGAGCCATGGTAATAAATGAATGTGTCCCTGTATGAGTGATACGTACATGTATCAGTCGTCCGTTCACATGTTCAACTAGGTATATCTTTAAAGCCAGTTGGCCAATCATGATTAAATTTCATGAGAGGCATTTTGGGGGAAAAGATGCATTATGTTTTAGGGCAGATCAGATGGAAACTCTTGTTGGCATGGCAACATATAGCTCCCATAGACTTACAATGGGAAAAACTTCTTCTCTGAAACCACTAGGCCCAGAGCTTACATATGAAGCATGTAGCAATGTCAAGTGGTCCCCTACATAAACTGTGCCAATCATGCTCATGGGGTCTAAACTGGCCACATCCCGGGGTCCCTAAGCCCCCATAGACTTATAATGAATTAAAAAAAGCTTAAAAATCTTCTTCACTGAAACCGCTAGGCACAGAGCTTACATTTTAAGCATGTGGCAATGTCAAGTGGTCCTCCACATAAATTGTGCCAATCTTGCCCCTGGGGTCTAAATTGGCCACGGCCCGGGTCCCCTTAGCCCCCATATAATGAAAAAAAAAGCTTAAAACATCTTCATCTCTGAATCCACTAGGCCCAGAGCTTACATATTGAGCATGTAGCAATGTCCAGTGGTCCCCTTCATAGATTGTGCCAATCATGCCCCTGGGGTCTAAACTGGCCACACCGGGGTCCCTCAACCCCCTTAGACTTATAATGAAAAAAAAAAAAAACTTAAAAAATTTCTTCTCTGAAACCGCTAGGCACAGAGCTTACATATAAGAATGTAGCAATGTCAAGTGGTCCTCTACATAAATTGTGCCAATCATGCCCCTGGGATCTAAACTGGCCACACCGTGGTCCCCTCCATAAATTGTGTCAATCATGCCCCTTGGGTCTAAACCGGCCACACCCCGGTGCCCCTTAGCCCCCATAGACTTATAATGGAAAGAAAGGCTTAAAAAATCTTCTTCTCTGAAACCGCTAGTATTATTAGCTTACCTGAGCCAAGGGCTCATGTTAGGTATTAGTATGCTAATGGTCCGGCGTCCGTTCACATTTTCAAATAAATATATCTTTAAAGTAGAAGTAAAACAAAGATCAGGAATTGATACATTTAACTTACTCCATCCATAAAAGACACCAAAGGGAAAGAAATACAAACACCAAGCGACCAGACCATAATGGAAACCTAAACAAAGGAAGGCCATAAGGACAGTTACTTTCCCACAAAATGGCCATATGGCCATCCAAAACCAAAAGACACAAGTGATACACACAGTAAGTAACAAACAACAACATAAATAAATCGCCACAGAAGAGCCGCCTTGGAACGGTCAGTGGAAGATTTCCACTGGGGGGGCTTAAATCGATTTTACGTGGCCACAATCCTCGCCCTTACTTCCGTCGCGATTTAGACAAATAATTTGTTCAGTCCGCATGAAGGCCTCCTAACTCATCAGTGCAACATCTCCGTGAACACAAAAATCAAAGAACCACAGAGTAGAGACAACGGTGAGGACTCGACAGCAAGAAACCACTGAAATGCTGGAGCAAAAGAAAACCAACAGTTAGACTCCGATGAGCCCGACCAGAGACAGAGCATCAGGCACCAACCAGCATTATCTCTCTTAAATCCACTTGGCCAATCATGATTAAATTTCATGGGAAGCATTATCCGATTTAGGGAAAAGATGCAGTATGTTTTGGGGCTATTCAGATTGAAACTGGTGTTGCCATTGCAACATATAGCTCCCATAGATTTACAATGGGAAAAACTTAAAAGATCTTCTTCTCTGAAACCACTAGGCCCAGAACTTACATATAAAGCATGTAGCAATGTCAAGTGGTCGCCTACATAAAATGTGCCAATCATGCCCCTGGGGTCTAAACTGATCACAATTAGATGCGCATCTGACTGAGCTACGGGGGCTGGAATTCCTTTTCTGAAACCAAAGGTCCAAAGCTTAAATATTTAGTATTTTGCAGCATTAACTGGTCACCTACATTAATCCTATCAAACATGCCCCTAGGGTCCAAACTGACAATGCTGTGTCCCATAAGGAAGAACTTCAAAAAAAAAGAAAAAAAAAATATGCTAAAAAAAATGAGACAAACAGCTAACTAAAATGTTCCTCAGGTGAGTGGTTAGGCTCATTGAACCTCTTGTACCAAGTACTTTTATTGGTTGTTGGTCTAAAAAGGGCGTGGCATTATTTATTTAGCAGGACAAGCACAAAAGGTGGGGGAAAAGACGAATTATGTTTTGGGCAGATCAGATGGAAACTCTTGTTGCCATGGCAACATATAGCTCCCATAGACTTACATAGACTTACAATGGGAAAAACCTAAAAAATCTTCTTCTCTGAAACCATTAGCCCCAGAGCTTAAATATGAAGCATGTAGCAATGTCAAGTGGTCCCCTACATAAATTGTGCCAATCATGCCCCTGGGTTCTAAACTGGCCACGCCCGGGGTCCCTTAACCCCATAGACATATAACAATAAAAAAATGCTTAAAAATCTTCTTCTCTGAAACTGCTAGGCACAGAGCTTACATATTAAGCATGTAGCAATGTCAAGTGGTCCTCTACATAAATTGTGCCAATCATGTCGCTGGGGGGTCTAAACTGGCCACGCCGTTGGGCCCCTTAGCCCCAATAGACTAATAATGAAAAAAAAAAAGCTTAAATAATCTTCTCTGAAACCGCTACGCACAGAGCTTACATATAAAGCATGTAGCAATGTCAAGTGGTCCTCTACAAAAATGTAGCCAATCATGCCCCTGGGATCTAAACTGAACCCCCGGGGCCCCTTAGCGCCCATAGACTTAAAATGGAAAAATTTTCTTCTCTGAAACCACTAGACCCAGAGCTTACATATTAAGCATGTAGCAATGTGGTCCCCTACATAAATTGTGCCAATCATGCCCCTGGGATCTAAACTGGCCACGCCGTGGGGCCCCATAGCCCCCATAGACTTATAATGGGAAAAAAAAAAAACTCTTCTTTTCTGAAACTGCTAGGCACAGAGCTTACATATTAAGCATGTAGCAATGTCAAGTGGTCCCCTACATAAATTGTGCCAATCATTCCCCTGGGGCCTAATAGTATTCGAGATAATAGGCAAAATCGCTGAACCATTTAATATATATGTCACAGTGGCCTAGATATATTTTGAGGTCAATCATGGAGTCACATGGATCTAATATCCCGGGTATGACATTTCTCCTACAAATAGTCTTCAAGGTATAAGGCAAAATCACTGGACCGTGAAATGAAGGTCATCATCTCCCTCACCCTTTTACATGTGAACCAATGTCATTTGATTGGTTGATGTATATCCAATTGTGTCTTAAACTTGTTAGCATAATGGAAACGTATACAACAAATTACAAAGGTATCCTAGATTTTGACCCCTAACCCACCCCATCCCCATTTCCAGGCATGAACACAGGGTTGTGTTGTCTTGGAATCTCAGATGACACTCCCAGGTATCCAAGTTGTAAGTATGGATGTTTTGTGATGAGTGACTGTTGAGATATAAGCATTTCAAAAACTTTAACATAGAATTACATTGGTGTTCTAGATTTTGACCCCTAGGCCCACTCAGGGGCATAAACCCAGCGGTCTGTTCTCTTTGAACATCAGGAGACCCTCCCAGGTACTTAAATTCCAAATATGAGTGGCTGTTGAGATTTAAGAATTTGAATAACTTTAACGCAGTATGACGGGAAGGATCACACAAATACAAATGCAAACGCGCACGCAGACGACAGAGGTGACAACAATAGCTCTCCATGTACTTAGTACAGGCGAGCTTAAAAGGAGCATTATGCCTAAAATCAGTTGGCACATGCTAGACTACACGAGGAACGTCAGTTTTGTCAAAATATCTGCAAAATCTTGGCAGTTAATGCAATTTTTCAATATTCCCCATCAGAATAGAAGTAAAACAAAGATCAGGAATTGATACAATTAACTTACTCCATCCATAAAAGACACCAAAGGGAAAGAAATACAAACATTAAGCGACCAGACCATAATGGAAACCTAAACAAAGGAAGGCCATATGGACAGTTACTTTCCCACAAAATGGCCACATGGCCATCCAAAATTAAAAGACACAAGTGATACACACAGTAAGTAACAAACAACAACATAAATAAATCGCCACAGAAGAGCCGCCTTGGAACGGTCAGTGGAAGATTTCCACTGGGGGGCTTAAATCGATTTTACGTGGCCACAATCCTCGCCCTTACTTCCGTCGCGATTTAGACAAATAATTTGTTCAGTCCGCATGAAGGCCTCCTAACTCATCAGTGCAACATCTCCGTGAACACAGAAATCAAAGAACCACAGAGGGGAGATAACGGTGAGGACTCGACAGCAAGAAACCACTGAAATGCTGGAGCAAAAGAAAACCAACAGTTAGACTCCGATGAGCCCGACCAGAGACAGAGCATCAGGCACCAACCAACATTATCTCTTTAACTTTCAATAAGCCTTTACGTTGGAGCCGTCATAGAATCTGAGGCCTGACCCACCGGCGTGCAATTAAAGAGGGAAGCAAAGTTGCCAACCGTGATTGGGTTAACTACCATGCATGCAGTCTGTCGTATAATATCCATGTTGTACCCAATCTTTTTATATTTTTATAGAAGTCTATGGAAACTCAAAGTTGCTATAGCAACCATAATTATTTCATAAAAAACATAAACTTTAAATCCTACAACCCAAGGATGCTACAAATACAATCTGATCTCAATCGGACCAGTGGCTTCAGAAGAGATGTTGTCTGTAAATGTTGATGCCAGACATACTAAGCAGACGACGGACAACTGCCTATCCTATAAGATCTGTCACAGCCTTCGGCTCTGGTGAGCTAAAAATCTTTAGTCTGATTTTATACCTGTATTTAACGATTTAGTATAATCATGTAATTACAAGTACATGATACATGGAACATCACTTTCTTGTCAACGATGGGAGGTGTGAGGTAATTGTATCGATTCCAGATCAATGCCTTCACTTTTATTTTATAGCATAGGTCTGAAGCTTCACCTAAAATATGTTACGGCTGAACCAATCCTATTTTGGCATATTTACTGGTCAAGCCCCATTAACTTTAACTGGCATTTAAATGGAATCATCTAAACAACTCCTATCAAGTGGATAGCATAACATATTTGAGACTACACCAATTAATGGCACACGTCTAATTGGCAAACTGTAATCTTAAGTCAACTCACTCAAAGCTTTCCTAATTTCGTGTAAAAATGTTCTTACAAAATTCCTTTGGTTTCTCAAATATTGTACTGTACCTTCCTCATAGCAGCTATCTTTAGTCTCCAGCTTCACTATATCATGCCTAAATGTAGAAATTATACAAATTAGATCAAAAAGGCATGCTGTATGAAAACTATCAAAATGCATACTTGCCCCCACACATGGGGGCTTGAAGAAATAGACTGGGCTTCATGATCCTTACACGCAGAGCTGAAACAGACCGCACATGAGTACTCGTAAACTGCTCAGAGGTTCTAAGCCTGACCAGGAAAAAGTGGTGCGAGTTGGGCCCGTCATACATAAAAACTATATTGGTTTCATTGGGCGGCAGGGCCTGAGATGTCATTTCATCTCAATGTCTGGTAAAAGTCCCATAAAAATAGAAGCAACATCTCCAACAATGACCTTTACAATGTTAAAGGGGATGTTAAACCTCAAATAAAAAAACAAAAGTACAGTATGTCATTAAAAAAATAAAAGCCATGCATTATGCCTTGCCACTAATTTTCATCAAGCAAGTGCCATAACACTTGTTTGTTTGATCTGAGGTTAAGCATCCCCGTCAACACTGTATAGGTCATTCTCGAGAAGTTGCTTCCAATTCTGTGGGACTTTTACCCAAAACTGAAATGAAATGACTTCTCAATGAAACCAATAGGGTTTATAACCTTGGATGGGTCCACTCGCTCCGCCTTGCCTGGGCAGGCTTTGATCCCCTAAGCGGTTTACAAGTACTCGTGTGTGGTCGATTTCAGCTCTGGAAGCATCATGCAGCCCATCTATTTCTTCAAGCCCCGATGGGCGGCCATAAACACTGTCAAAATGAATTCAAAGTGAAGGTGCATTAGTCTTTCCCTTAATAAAGTTGACATTAATACATGAATAAGGTGACTATTTTCAAAGTTCAAAGGGCCATATCTACGAAAGGAAGTTAACCAGAATTACAATTCCTATTTTCTGTAGAACCACTCATGGTGCGTAACATTTATGCGAAGTTTACGGTAAAAATCTGTTTACAGAGGAGATAAAAGTATATCACAATTCGCTCATGTGAAAGGGTGCTGGTAAGCCATTTCTGACCTAAAACTGACAGTTTTGGAGGGCCTGTGACCTTGAAAAAAAAGGTCAAGGTCACCAAAAGCAAACCAAATCTTTGGAAGGTTACAATGACATATTGTACAAATAATCTTCTAGAAAGTCTGGCCAAATGTCAGCTATTCATTCAAGACACCGGTGCAGATAAGCCAAAATTGACAGTTTTGGGGACCTTTGACCTTAGAAATAAGGTCATGGTCATCAAAAACTAATCAAATCTAAGGTCGGTCACAATGATATATTGTACAAAGTTTGAACAAATTTCACTTATTCATTCATGAGACAGAATCTGCTTCATTGATGAATAATCTTGACAGCTGCAGGAGTATTTGTGGTAGCTGTATTAGTCATGGTGACAGCTGTATGAGTCATGGTGATAGTTGTATGTGCCAAGGTAATACAGGCGTAACAGTGATAGCAATATGATTTGTGGGGATAGCTGAATGAGTCATGATGATAGCTAAATGAATCATCATGATAGCTGTATGAGTCAGGAAGTCAGCTGCGGGTGACATGGTGATAGCCATTTGATACATGGTAATAACTGTATGATGTTCTATATAATGGGTAATCATTTGAAAGCAACCAAGGGCTACAATACGAAACCGAAAGCCGTAGTGTACAAGTTTTTATGGGACGGACTAGCTAGTTTCCGCATTTAGGCCTAGCCAGTGACCCTCAAATATTCTAAAATTTAAGCAGTGGAATCAATGATCGAAAAGGACTAGAAAATATAACCCAAACTATGCCGATGGGCAGGGAGACTTTTGACAGCCGCCACACATTCCCTAAACACCAGCTGTGGTGAAGTTAAAATGTCAAATATAAGGGAAGAAAGTACTACAACATGGAAAGAAAATCGTAGTGTGCAGGATTATCTGGGCTATGTGATTCTTGGGGATAGTCATAGTGATAGTTGTATGACCTATTGTGAAAGCTATATGAGCCATGCTTATAACTGTTTGAGTTATGATGAAAGCTGTGTGAATCAGGATGACAGTTTATTAGTCATGGTGACAGCTTAAGGCGACACGATGATAGCTCTATGAGTCTATGATAGCTTTATGAACCATAGTGACATCTGCAAGAGTCATGGTGATATGAGCGTGATATGAGCCAGAGTTGCCGATGAAGGAATCATGGTGACAACTATAGTGTAGACATAGCGATAGCAGCAACCTCTGAATTATGACAGCAGCTGTAAGTTTGTTTGTTTGATTTGAGGTTTAAAGTCCCCGTCAACACTCTAAAGGTCATTTTGGAGACGTTGCTTCCAATTTTGTGAGACTTTTACCCGACATTGAGATGAAATGTCATCTCAAGCCCTGTCGCCCAATGAAACCAATAGGGTTTATTAGCATGGACGGTCCGGCTCGCACCGCGGTTCCTGGACAGGCTTAGATTTACCAGTACTAGTGTGCGGCCGGATTCAGCTCTGCGTGGAAGCATCATGCAGCCCATACATTTCTTCAAGCCCCTATGGGCGGGGCTTAGCAGCTGTAAGAGTCATTGTGACAATTGTATGGGTCTTGTGGCAGCTTTATACGCCATAGGGACAGCTGTATGAGTCATGGTGATATGAGCCAGAGTGGCCGATGAAGGAGTCATGGTTACAGCTATAGTGTAGTCATAGCGATAGCAGCAACCTCTGAATTATGACAGCAGCTGTAAGAGTCATTGTGACAACTGTATAGGTCTTGTGGCAGCTTTATACGCCATAGGGACAGCTGTTTGAGTCATAGTGGTATAAGCCAGACTGGCCCATGAAGGAGTCATGGTGATAGCTGTAGTATAGTCATAACGATAGCACCAACCTCTGAATTATGGCAGCAGCTGAAAGAGTCATTGTGACAACTGTATTGGGCTTCTGGCAGCTTTATACGTCATAGGGACAACTGTATGAATCATAGTGGTAGCTGTATGAGTCATGGTGATAACTTTAGTCGTCAATGCGCTAGCAGCGTGAGTCGTGGTAATTGCTGTATTAGTCACAGTAATATCAGTATGAGTAATGGTAATAGCTTTAGGAGCCATGGTGGAAGCAGTTTACGTCCTAGTTTTAGCTATAAGAGCCATGGTAATAAATGAATGTGTCCCTGTGGTAGTGATACATACATTTATCAGTCGTAGTGATAGCTGTAGTCGTCATGGTGGAAGCAGTATACCTGTCAGTCATGGTGACAGCTCTGTGTGTGTGTGTGTGTGTGTGTGTGTGTGTGTGTGTGTGTTTGTGCGTGCATGCGTGCTGGGGCATGTTTCGTCCCACCAACAACTAAGATCATATAGAAAGTGGACCTCAGTTTAAAGACTTATCCAAAAGTCTGGAGAATAAAAAGCTAAACGGTTGCCTTTGGAAACAAATAACACATACAAGAACGAAAATTGGAGACTCGGTTTTATTGAGGCTCTTCATACACAGCAATATAGTTTGCAAGGTTGCATATGCCTAGCACCGGCTTAAGCGATATTCGATTTTCAAAGTAAACAAAATAGGCTCAATGATCCCAGAGGAAAAGAAAATATAATCTGCCCTATGATGAAGCACAGGGAGACTTTTTACGGCCGCCACACGGCACTTAACAACAGCTGCAGTGAGGCAAAGGTTGCCTTTGGAAACAAAGGACAAATAAAGAACGAAAATCGGAGGCTCGGTTTTATTGAGTATCTTCATACACAGCAATATAGTTTGCAAGGCGTATGATCATAAAGGAAAGGAAAATATAATCTGCACTAAGATAACATTATCTGCTCAAATCGAACCCCCAAGATACATGGTTTCTAAGACGAGTAGTTTAACCACTACACCCGCGGAGGCTTTAATGGTGGTCACAGCTCAATGAGTCATGGTGATAGCATTGTAAGTCATGGGGCTAGCTGTATTAGTCATGCTGACAGTTGTGTGAGCAACTGTGAAGACTTATGCGAGTCATGTTGATAGCTGTATGCGTCATGATGACAGCTGTACGTGTCATGGCAACCGCTGTGTGAGACATAATGGCATCTGAATCAGTTATGGTGGCAGCTGTAGGAGTCGTGAGGACAGCTGTGTGAGTCATGTTGATATGGACAGCTGTATGAACAATGGTTGCAGCTGCACAAATGATAGTGACAGTTCATTAGATAATATGGCTGATGAAAGTGTTATGGGTCTTGGTGACAGCTGTGTTTGAAATTAAGATATCTGTATGAGTCATGTTGGTAGCTGTATGAATCGTGGTGATAGTGATAGAAGTCGTGGTGATAGCTGTGTGAGTCACGGTGAAAGCTGTATGAGTCATCTTAATAGCTGTATGCGTTATGGAAACAGCTACAAGAATCAAAGTGATATATGTACGAGTAATTGTGATAGCTGCATTAGTCTTCCCTTTGTTTATTTGAATAGAGGTTTATGGAGCTTGCTGTATTAGTCAAAGTGATAGCTATATTGGTCATAGTGGCCACTAAATGAGTCACTGTGACAGCTGTTTGATTCATGCTGATAGCTGTATGAGGCACGAAGACAGCTTTAGGCATAGTCATGTGGTTCATTGTTACAGCTGTGTAAGCTTTATGGCCCCTGACGAAAGCAATATGAGCGATTCTCATAGCTGTATGAGCACGGAGTGATGGCTGTATGAGTAACGGAGCTGTAGTGATCAAGATGAGAGCTGCATGAATTATGGTAACAGTTCTAAGTGTCACGGTGAAAGCTGTTGTCATGTGATAGCTGTAAAAGCCATGATGGCAGCCGTATGAGCCATTTTGAAAGATGTATTGACAGCTGTAGTAGTCATACTGAAAGCAGCAGTTGCCATGATGACAGATTTGTGAGATATGGTATGTGTGATGTTAACAGCTGAATTGGTAATGGGTCATAACAATAGCTATACAAGTCAATGTGACATCTGAATGTGTAATTGCGATATCTGTATGTGTCTTGGTGAAAGCTTGAAAGGCGTGCTAATAGATATCGGAGTCATGGTAAAAGCTGTATGAGTTATGGTAATAGTTGTATGTTTCGTGGTGGCGTGTTGACAGCTGTATGAGTCATCGTAATGGCTGTATTAGTCATGATATGACTCGTCGTGTCAGCTGTATAAATTATAGTGATCGCTGAATTAGACACGATAAAAGCTATATCAGTCTTAGTGAGAGGGATGCGAGCAACGTTGACAGCTGTTTGAGTCATGGTGACAGCTATAGGTGTCATGGGTACCATTGTTAGAGTCATGGTGACAACTGAAGTAGTCATAGTGTCAGCTGTAGAAGTCATAAAGAAAGCCGTGTGAGTCATGTTGACAGCCTTATAAGCGATGTTGATAGCTACATGAACAATGGTTACAGGTGCATAATTTATAGCTACAGGAGATACGACTGTTGAAAAGGAATAAGTCTTTATGGCAGCTGTATATGAAATTGAGATATCCGAGTCATTTTGGGCGCCGTAGCATGGGGACCGCTATATGAGACATGATGACATCTGAAGAAGTCATGGTGACAGCTGTAGGAGTCTTGAGGAAAGCTATGCGAGTCATGTTAATATGGACAGCTGTATGAGCGATTGGTTTCAGCTGCATGGTTCTTTATGACAGTTTTGGAGATATGGTTATTGAAAGCGCTGTGTGTCGTGGTGACAGCTGTATGTGAATAAAGATATCTGTATGAATCATGTTGGTAGCTGTATAATTCATGGTGATAGTTATGGAAGTCGTGGTGATAGCTATGTGAGTCCTGGTGACAGCTGTATGAGTCTTTGTTTGTATTGGAGTTTTACGGCCCAGTCAACACTATTTAGGTCATTTTTGAGCCGGTCAGTTTACCTATCAACACTTTCCTGGGCAGTCTGATACGTAAGCGGTTAACCAGTACAGTGCACCTTCTTTCGCCAGAAACTGACAACTGCCCTTCTTGAATCAGCGGAAGGGAGAGAATGGCCGTAGAAAAGATTTCATGATCAATCTCCACGAAAGAATGTTGCCGACCCCGGCGGGAGTCGAACCCGCGTCCTCCTGATCACCAGTCAGACGCGCATCCGACTGAGCCACTGGGGTCGGCAGCTGTATGAGTCATCTTAATTGCTGTATGAGTTATGGTAATAGCTATAACCCTCATGGTTATAGCTATTTGAGTGATTGAGATAGCTCTATTAGTCTTTTCTTTGTTTGTCTGTTTGTTTGAATAGAGGTTTAAAGTCCCTGTCAACACTATTTAGGTCATTTTCGAAACGTTCATTTCAATTTTGTGGGACTTTTACCCGACATTGAGATGAAATGAAATCCCAAGCCCTGTCGCCCTATGAAATCAAAATTTTTATATGCATGGACGGTCCGACTCGCACCGTTTTGCTTGAACAGGCTTAGACCTATGCTGCATACCAGTACTCACGTGCGGTCGGTTTCAGCTCTGCGTGGAAGCACTTTGCATACCGATTTATTTCTCAAAGTCCCGATGGGCGGGAGCTTGCTGTATTAGTCATTATGATGGCTTTATGGGCCATGTTGGTCAATGAATGAGTGACTGTGACAGCCGTTCGAGTCATCCTGACAGCTGTATGAGGCATGAAGACAGCTTAAGGCGTAGTCATCTGGTTCATTGTTACAGCTGTATTAGACATAGTGTTTGCTGTATGAACCCTGCCGACAGCAATATGAGCGATGCTTTAAGCTGTATGAGCACAGACTGGAGGCTCTATGAGTCATGGAGATAGCTATATGAGCTGTGGTGACAGCTGCATTCGCCATGGTGATAGCTGTTGGGATCACGTTTAGAGCTGCATGAATTATGGTGACAGTTGTAAGAGTCACTGTGGAAGCTGTAAGCATTGGCGATAGCTATATAAGCCATGATGACGATCGTATGAGCCATTTTTAAAGATGCATTAGTCATATTAATAGCTGTAGTAGTTATACTGACACTCGTAGCAGTAGTCATGATGATAGATTTGTGAGTCATGGTGACAGCTGTATGTGTGATGTTAACAGCTGTATTGGTCATGGTTACAGCCGTATAGGTGTTTACGATAGCTAAAAAGTCAAAGTAACACCTGAATGAGCAAAGGTGGTAGCTATAGGTGTCTTGGTGAAAGCTTTAAAGGTCGTGCTGAGAGATACCCCGAGTCATGGAAAAAGCTCTATGAGTTATTGTAATAGCTGTTTGTGTCGTGTTGCTAGCTGTACGAGTTATCGTGATTGCCGTATGAGTTATGCTATGAGTTGTCGTGGCAGCTGTATTAGTTATAGTGATTGCTGTATTAGACACGATGAAAGCTATATATGTCTTAGTGAAAGGGCTGCGAGTCATGGTGGTAACTGTATGAGTCATGGTGACAAGGTGTCATGGTTACCTTCGTAAGATTCATGCTGACACCTGCAGTAGTGATTGTAAGAGCTATAGAAATCGTAAAGAAAGCTGTTTGAGTCATTGTGACAGCCTTTAAGGTGATTTATGACCATTGGATACAGCTGCATATTCCATGCTGATGGCTATAGAAGCTATAACTGTTGAAAACAGGATAAGTATTGGTGGCAGCTGTATGTGAAATTAAGATACCCGAGACATTGTGTTAGTCATTGTAACAGCTGAATGGTGCATAATAATTACTTTACTGTAGAAAAAGCGACAGCAGTATGAGTCATGGTGATTGTTGTTAGAACCACAGAGACAGATGTATGATCCATGATGACAGCTCCATGTGTTATGCTTACAGCACTATGATAGTGTTGTCAGCATCGTCATGGCGATAGCTGTATGGGTGACGATGACGACTTTATTAGTCATGCTGGCAGCAGAATGAGTCATGATGATTATTGTATGAGTCATGGTGATAGTTGTATGAGCCATGGTTACAACTGTATCAGTCATGATGACAGCAGTATGAGAGTCATTGTGACAGCTGTTTGGGTCATTATGATAGCTGCATGAGCCTTGGAGACAGCTGTAAATATCAAAGGGAAAGATCAATGACTCCTGGTGACAGCTATATGAGTATGGCATACAGCTGTATGAGACATACTTATGGCTGTAAGAGTCACGTAGACAGAAGTATATGCAATGGTGACAGCTGCTTTCATCACGGTGATAGCTGTAGGAATCACGCTTAGAGATGCATGAAACATGATGACAGTTATATGAGTCATTGTGATGGCTATTGTAGTCATGACGAAAGCTGTATGAATGAAGGTATTAGCAGTGTTAGTCATCTTGATATTTCTGTTAATTATAAATGAAATACTGAAAACAATATCAGTGGTATCATACACTGCAAAGCACACGTGGGATACACAATATATAACAAATAATAAAATAGTAAATCAGTGACATGTGTATGTGCAACCAATTAACACAGAAAGACTATGGGCCAAAGTAGCACAATGTTGTAAATATTATATGTAAATAATAATGAAGATATTTCTAACATTCTAATTACAAATAGTACTGTCGCTCTTCATGGACATATTTATATTTTATAACAATATTTAAAATAATAGCTATATGAGTCCTAGTAACAGCTTTATTAGTCATTGTCAGAGATGTATAAGTCATGCGGACAGCTGTTGCAGTCATGGTGACAGTTGTAGTAGTCATGGTAACAGCTGTAGGAGTCATGATGATAGCTGTGTGAGTCATATTGACAAGTTTATAAGTGATGTTCACAGCCACATTGGTACTGATGAAAGCTGTATAGGTCATGGCGGTAGTTATAGGAGTCATGTTTACAGCTGTAGAAGTCATGACAGTAGCAATAAGAGCCTTGGTGAAAGCTACATAAGTCGTGCTGATAGATATAGGCGCCATGGTCACAGCTGTATGGTTATAGCTTTGTGCGTCATGGTGACAGCTGCATGAGTCAGCCATCTTTACAGCTGTATTTGTAATGATATGGGTCACCGAGAGAGCTGTATTTGTCAATGTGATAGCTGTATTAGTCACGGTTATAGCTATATAAGTCATTATGATAGCTCTATGAGTCATTGTGTCAGCTGTAAAAGACATGGTGCCAGCCGTATGAGTCAAGATGACTGTTGTTTGATTTACGGTGCCGTTCATTTCATGGTGACAGCAGTGTTAGTCATTCGCTTCATGGGTTTTGCTGACAACTGTGAGGCGTTGTCACAGCTGTAGGAGCCATGCTGTATGCAACTCGTGACAACGTGATGAGTCATGGTTACAGACGTACGAGTCATCATGACAGCCGTATGGGGCAATTTGACAGCTGTGTAGGTCATAGCAAGAGTAAACGAGTCAAAGTGACAGGGAGTGACATGTGTTTGAGTCATGATGACAGGTGTATGAATCATAATGACAGCCGTATGAGTCATCATGACAAGTGTATGAGGCATGATGAGACCTGTATGATCCCCGCTGACAGCTGAATCAGTCATTGTGATAGCTGTATGCATCATGGTAGTGGCAGTCATAGTCATGGCTGTATATGAGTCATGATTTGTGACAGATGCATGAGCCATCATGGCATGCAGCTGTATGTGTCAACGTGACAGCTGTTCAAGCCATGCCGATATATGTATATGCTCAGTGATAAGAGTTGTACGGATCATGGTGAGAGCTGTATGTGACATGTCGACTGTTCTATGAATCATTGTGACAGCTGAAAGACATCGTGACAGTCATATAAGTCGTCGTGACAGCTGTATGAACAATGGCTACGAATGCATAGTTCATGCTGATAGCTATAGGAGATACAAATAAATCTCGGTGGCAGTTGTATGTGAAATTAAGATATCTGCGTCATTGTATGCGCTGTATGATTCCTGGTGATAGCTGTAGAAGTCGTGCTGATGGCTGTATGAGTTATGGTAACAGCTGTGTGAGTGATCTAATTGCTGTATGAGTCATTGCAATATCTACAGTAGATATGGAGATAGATGTTTGCTGTATTCATGGTGATAGCTGAATAGGTCATGACAATCGCTGAATTAGTAATGGTGACAGAGGTATGAGTCATGGTGATTGCTGTAAGAACCACAGAGACAGCTGGAAGAGCCATAATAATAGCTATGAAAGTGCTGTCCGCATACGTCATGGCGATAGCTATATGAGTGATGATGACAGCTTTATCAGTCATGGTGGCAGCAGTACGAGTCATGATGATAGTTGAATGAGTCATGGTGATAGTTGTATGAGCCATGTAGAAAGCTGTATGAGCCATTGTTACAACTGCATGAGTCATTGTGACAGCAGTATGAGAGTCATTATGACAGCTATATGGGTCATTGTGATAGCTGTATGAGCCTTGGAGACAGCTGTGGGTGTCACTGACCCCTGGCGACAGCTATATGAGTCAAGCTTATAGCTGGATGAGACATACTGATGGCTGTATGAATCACGGAGACAGATGTATGTGCCATGGTGACAGCTGCTTTCATCAAGGGGATAGTTTTAGGAATCACGCTTAGAGATGCACGAATCATGATGACAGTTATATGAGTCATTGAGATAGCTTTGGGATTCATGGTGAAAGCTGTTGGAATGAAGGTTTTTTTGCTATGTGAGTCCTGTTGCTAGTTCTTTTATTTATTTATGAAATACTGATTACAATATCAGTGGAATTATACACAGCAAAGTATACATGACATACACAATATATATGAAAAATAACATAGTAAATCAGTTTACATGTACATATGAAACCAATTAGAACAGAAAGTGTTAACATCACTTATACACCTGTCAACATGACTCACATCATGATTCCTACAGCTGCCACCATGACTACTACAACTGACACCATGTCTACAACAGCTGTCAATATGGCTCATACATGTTTTACGATGACTAATAAAGCTACCACTAGGACTCATATAGCTATTATTTGAACTCTTTTTTAATATAATTGTAAATTGTTAGTGAATAGCAACAGTACTATTTTTAATTAGATTGTTAGAACATAACTGTGGTAATGTTAATATTTACTGCTTTGTGAGTCATTAGCTTTATAAGTTATGCTGACAAGTGTTTAAGTAGTCGTGACAGCTGTATGATCCATGCTGTATGCAACTCGTGACAGCATTATAAGTCATGGTTACAGAAGTATGAGTCACCGTGACAGCTGTATGGGTCAATGTGAGACATAGCAAGAGCTTAACGAGTCAAGGTGATAGAGAGTGGCACGTGTTTGAGTCAGGACGAAAGGTGTATGAGTAATCATGACAGCTATGCGAGTCATAGTGACAGCGGTATGAGTCATCATGACAAGTGTATGAGGCATGATGCGATATTACTATTTAATACAATTCGGAGAAATCTGTAATTGTATTTTAGATATTTATATATCAAATTATAGATATCTATAAATCAAATTATAGCTATGTATGATTAACATTATTATCAATATTTTGACATCATAAAATGTAATCAATGATATGTAATATATATTTCTTGATATCTATAAATTTGTCAAATGATATCCATGATTCCTTTACATATATAGATATCTAAAAATCAAATTACAGATACCATTTCAAGGCTGGATAATAGATATCAAAGTTTTCAATAATGGATATCAGAAAATATATGAAGGATATCAATAAATGTAATTCTTGATATCCTGAAATGTTAATCAATATTTGATATCTCTATATCGAATAAAAGATATCTATAATTGGAACTATAGATATCCCTTAACACAATATGGATATAATGAAATAAATAATACATATCTAATATTATTTATAGATATGTAATAATATTTATTGATATCCTATATCTTTGTTATAGACATCTATAAATCAATTTGTAGATATCTATAAATCAAATTATAGATAATTAACATTATTGATATTAGATATTTATTTCATGATATCCATAATAAGTAAAGGGTTATCAATAACTTCAATAGTAGATATCTATTATTTTGATATATGGATAATAAATATTGAAGAGAATTTTAAAATATCAATAGTTCCATTTATTCATGACCATAATATATTTTATGATATCTATTATTGAAAATTTTGATATCTTTAATTCAGCCATTTAAATGATCTCTATAATTTTAATTTTTAATTATTTATATATGCAAAGAAATTATTGATATCAGGAAACAAATCTATTGGTATCAAGAAATACGTATTACATATAACGGATTTCATTTTATGAAAGCAACACATACAGATAATTATAGATATCAATAATGTCAATTGTACATATCTATAATTTGATTTATTGATATCTATAATTTGATTTATAGATATCTGAAATAAACTACAGTTTATCAATAATTATTGTCACATATCCATAAATAATATCTATAATAATGACATCTATAAATCAGTTTGTAGATATCTATAAATCAAATTATAGATAATTAACATTACTGATATTAGATATTTATTATTTTTTTCATGATATCCATAGTAAGTAAATGATTATCAATAATTTCAATAGTAGATATCTTTTATTTTGATATATGGATACCAAATATTGAAGAGCATTATAAAATAACAATAGTTTCATTTATTCATGACCAAAATGTATTTTATGATATCCATTTTTGAAAATTGTGATATCTAGGATTCAGCCTTTTAAGTGATCTCCATAATTTGATTTTTAGATATTTATATATGCAAAGAAATTATCGATATCAGGAAACAAATCTATTGATATAAAGAAATATATATAACATATCAAGAATTTCATTTTATGATAGCAAAAAATACAGATAATTATAGATATCAATAATGTTAATTGTTCATATCTATAATTTGATTTAATGATAATTATAATTTGATTTATAGATATCTGTAATAAACTATGCTATATCAATAATTATCGTTAGATATCAATAAATAATATCTATAATAATGATATCTATAAATAATATCTATAATAATGATACCTATAAATAATATCTATAATAATGATATCTAATATATGTTCACATTATAGATATCTTTTTTTTCAATATATAGATATATATATATATATATATATATAATTCCTTTGCATATATAGATATCTAAAAATCAAATTATGGATATCATTTAAAAGGCTGAATTATAGATCTCACAATTTTCAATAATGAATAAAAGAAACTATATTATTGATATCAATAAATGTAATTATATTTTCTTAAATATTTAACATCTTTCCATCCAATAACAGATATCTATAATTCGAATTATAGATGTCCCTAAATGTATTATGTATATCATAAAATAGATAATAGATATCTAATATTATTTATACATATCTAATAATATTTATTGCCATCCAATAATTGTATTATAGATATCAGAAATTTTATTAATAAATATCTTGAAATTGAAGCTGACCTCGGTAGCTCAGTGGGATGTAGGTCTGACTGGTGATCAGGAGGACACGTGTTCGAGTCCTGTCGGTGTCGGCAACATTCTTTCCTGGACATGTATCATGAAATCTTTTTTACAGTCATTTTCTCCATTCTGCTGATTCAAGAAGGACAGTTGTCCGTTTCTGTGAAAGAATGGCCACTGTACTAATCATGAAATGCGTCTATAAAGCTTTTGACCCTCTTGAACCCCACTTTTATATAGTAAAACTTGGGTTAGCAGGGGTAAACCTTTTTTTTCTTATTTCTGCTCCAAAATATAGATTGAGGGTACTCGTTAGAACCGCCTCGGTGGAGCAGTTCTAACGTGTAACCAGAATCTCTATTTTAAGCAGAAATAAGAAAAATATCACAATTTTTCATCTTTAAAGTTTCCTTTTTGTGGCGATAAACTTTACTATGTATTTGTATAGGCAGTGTTTTCGAAATGTGGGTAACAGCTTACGTATAAGCTTCCCACGAAAAGTGTGGAATGGTAAACTGACCGGCTTAAAAATGACCTAAATAGTTAGGATTGGGCCGTTAAACACCAATACAAACAAACAAAATCTTGAATTTCAATTAAATAGTAAAATGGCACCTCATAAATGAAGATAGGTAAATATTTGTTAAAGGATACTTTGTTTGATGCAAAGAAATTATGAATGCAACGTTGCTTCCCTATGGCAAGCAATTTTACTATTTATTATGGAATGTAGAAATCTGATATATTATATCAGATATCTTATATAGGATATAAGATATCTTAAATCCTATATAAGATATCTGATATAGCAATTAAGATATCTTATATCCTAAAGTAGATATCTTATAGCCTATATGAGATATCTTATTTAATTCTGCAATTCAGATATCTGATATGATATATAAGATATCTTATATGTTAAATAAGATATCTTATATAACATATAAGATGTTATATATATAACATGTAAGATATCTTGTTTACTAAAACATATAAGATATCTTATATGCTATAAGAGATATCTAATATACTAAATAAGATATCTTATATAGCCTATAAAATATCTTATATAACATATCAGATATCTAATATATTATATCAGATATCTTATTTATATTTGTATACAAGATATCTTCATTGGTATATCAGATATCTTATTTAACATATAAGATATTTTATATACGTTTGATAAATAAGATATCTTAATTAACATATAAGATATCTTATATAAACTGGAAAGAAATGACAAATAATAGTCACTACCTCTCCATTAGACTGCTACAGAGGACTGGAGAAATTATAATTATTAACTAGAGCGCGCAGTCGATGGCAAGCCATCACAAATCCCCACGTTTTCTATACAGTAGGTCAAAATTTGACCTTTTGACCCCTCCCCAGGGCCCCTGGGGGCGGGGACAAAAAAAAAAGTGCTCTTGCGCAAGCCATTCATGTAAGCAACTCGCATACCAAATTTGGTTGAATTCCGGCTAACGGTTTAGGAGGAGATAGCCGGACAGACAGACGGACGGATGGACAGAGGCGATAACAATATCCCCACTTTTCGTTGAAAAACGTGGGGATAATTATAAACTGTAATCGTACATATGTGTTTATAAATAAAACGGGGTTCCCAAACAGGTGCGATCAGATTAAAAAATACATCTTTTTTTTGAGAGAGAGAGAGAGAATAAATCCAGCTTGCTTTTGTTTGTATAATTTAATAACCCTCCCTTACAAGATAGTTGGAAGTATTAATTAACTTCAAACTTGAGTTATACCAAGCCCTGCTCTTTGCATGTATTTTGACAAAAACAAAAATTCAAAGACTCTCACCAGACTGTCCATATATTCAGTCTGGTTTCTGCCTCCACTGTCGCATAATTAGTTCAATTTTTCTTTGTCCCTTTTATCCTTTTTTTTTACCAAATGGAATCTTCCTGCTTATTTATGACAGGAGCCATTTCGAAAATAAGGTATGACACATGATGAGAGGTTGTGTAATCTGAATATAGATGAACATTTTATTAATAGTGTAGGCCCTGGTCTGATCTGGGCCTGCACTGTTTGCCAGGGTTTCTGGTACAAAATGGGTTATGGAATGTTAGGCATAAATGGGGGTAGTCATTCGTTGGCAGTTTCAGGGAGACTTCATTATTTTTGTTTTTTTAAATAAATTAGATATCTTATTTGTCATATAAGATATCTTAAATAGTTAGGTAAATAAGATATCTTATATATTATATAAGATATCTATTATGATATATAAGATATCTAATATATAAAATGAGATATCTGATATAGGATATAAGATATCTTATTACTGGAATATATATCTGATATGCTAAATAAGATATCTAATATAACAAATAAGATATCTAATATAACAAATAAGATATCTAATATAACATATATCTTATATAATATATGAGATATCTTATATATCATATAAGATATCTTATTTCCATTATTAAATAAGATATCTTAAATATTACATAAGATAGATATCTTATATAATATTTAAGATATCTGATATGTTATAAAAGATATCTTATATGCTATATTAGATATCTTTTTTAGCATATCAGATAGCTTATATATTTTGGTAAATAAGATATCTTATATATCATACTAGATATCTTATATCCTATATTAGATATCTAATATAGCATATAAGATATCATATATAACATATCAGATATCTTATATGTTATATAAGATATCTTATTTATTATATTAGATATCTTATATATATAAGATGTCTTATATAATAAATAAGATATCTAATATAATATATGAGATATCTTATATAATAAATAAGATATCTACAATCCATAATAAATAGACCAGCCCAGATAGCTCAGTTGGTAGAGTGTCGGCTCCGGGGAACGGGAAGTCACGGGTTCTATCCGCGACATACCAAAGTTGTTAAGAATAGTACTAGCTGCTCCTCGCTTGGCACTCAGATTTACGGGGTAGAGCTAGGACTGGTCGACCCAGTGTCAGGATAATGTGACTTTCATCAAGTCCTGATGAGCAGGGCGGAAACAAACTTCAGTTCTGTATGAAAGCACAAACTGCTTCATGTAACCCGAAATTATTTCTCATAGCCCTAGTAGGTGGGTGCCATCCTATAACTATGAGTTAATCAAGTACCTGCAGACTATGCTTAGTGATAAGATAGATTTATTTTTTAAGCTAAATTCTAAATTTAGCCACCCAATCAACTGAGGTAATGGCCAAGTATGACCGACTCAGTATTAGAAGATAGATAGATAGATAGATTTCGCCGAAAACAGTTAAGAGTTAAGCATAACATGTACGAACTGATTAAGGGGCGAGTTAACTTAGTATCGAACTTCCAGTTCGTGTTTTCCTATTTCATAACATAACTGTATCTAAATGCCAATACATTATACCTCCATTTCCAAATCCTTTTGAACTTTTAATGCACGAAAATCTTACGTTCTCTGTTACTTCGTGCCCTCGAAGATATTCGAGGGCATCTTCTAACTGCGTCCATGTTGTCACGGACGCCATTTCCAAAGAGAAATGTTCGGGATATTTCTAACCTAACACCGGTGGTAAAACAGTCATCGGTTGGCGGCAACCGCCGTCTTGCGGTTGGAAAAAAGGGCTTCCCAAAATACTCAGATACCTTCAATTCATTCAATGTACAGTCAAACTAAATTGTGTGTATTTCATTCGAACGTGTGTGTGCAAAGTGATCTTGATCCACACTGTTATTATTCAAAACATTGTTGTGGGTACAGAGTAAACTGTTGCCTCATCCGAGGCGATTGTAACGTGCAGCCACAACATATAGGGGAGACCGGGGCTAGTTGGTACACGGGGCAAGTTGGTGCAGCCTCTGTATAGTATTTATGACGTAGTTTATGACGTCATCGGTTCCAAGAATATTTGTATTTTGAAGTCCGCCATCTTTTCCCTAAGTCTGGAGAGAACAGGAAATGTATTTTTTGAATTTTCGCGAAAAGATCCAATTTCATCAATAAAAGTAAGTTTTCTTGGTTTCCTTTTAAATGCATACTGTACACCCATTAATTTACAGAATCTATTGGGATTTGGTATTAAAGCTTTACATCGTGTTGTGTGTATTTTGCTGGGTTCAAAATAGTAAACTTGCTATTGTTGAATTGTCTACCCTGATTCATGTCACGTGATGTAGGGTTGGGGCAAGTTGGTACACGCACCATGGGGCATATTGGTACAGTGTACCAACTTACCCCTGTTATAGAATTCTTTTAATATGTGAGTTATTTTCGTGTGAATTCACGTATATATTTGCATGTTGACGAGTTTTATCAACCTTAAGAGATATACTGTGAAATCTAGGATTGACTAGGTCTACATCTTGCCGTTTTAGCCTATGTACATGTAGGTCTACGCCCAAATGCTCGTGCACCAAGATTTTTGTTCAGAGTAAGATTTAACGTGACTTGGTCGTATCCGTCTTTATTTCAGATGGTTAGAAATTATCAAAGAAAAACTGCCAGATCTACAGTACCGCATGATGTTATTCGGGATGGTGTGAGAGAGATTATGCTTGGTGGACGTTCAATAAGGTCCGTAGCTGCTGAAACTGGAATACCAGTTATGACACTATGTCGATACGTTAAAGAGGCTCAAACGATTGGTTTGCGAGATTTTAATATCGGCTATAAATCACCACATCAAGTGTTTACTGCTGAACAGGAAAATATCCTTGCTGATTACATTGTTAAAACGGCGAACATTTTCTTTGGACTATCACCAAAGGACGTAAGGAAGCTGGCGTTTGAATGTGGAAGAGAATTTGGAATTGAAATGCCTGAAAAATGGAAACTGAAAGAATCTGCGGGACAGGACTGGTTTTCGGGATTTATGAAGAGAAACCCAACACTCTCTATCCGAACTCCAGAACCCACAAGTCTTTCTCGTGCAACTAGCTTTAACAAGACAAATGTAGCCAATTTCTTTGCGCTTTTGAAATCTGTCATCGAGAGAGATAACATAGAACCATGTGATATATGGAACGTAGACGAAACAGGCGTCACTACTGTTCAAAAACCCTCCAGTATAGTTGGACTAAAGGGTGCGAAACAAGTAGGGGCTTTGACATCCGGGGAAAGGGGTAGTCTTGTCACGATGTGCGCTGCAGTAAATGCTACGGGAAACAGCGTTCCACCCATGTTTATATTTCCTCGAGCAAGATATTACGATCATTTCGTAATTGGAGGACCTGTAGGATGCATCGGAGCCTCACACCCTTCCGGATGGATGACCTCAGAAAATTTCCTGAAATTCATGGAACATTTTGTTAAGCATGTTAAACCGAGCAAAGATAGAAAAGTACTCTTGCTACTTGATAACCACCATTCTCATGTTAGCCTGGACATCATCAATTTCGCACGTGATAATGGTATCATAATGCTCTCCTTCCCGCCGCACACCAGTCACAAGCTTCAACCATTGGATCGAACAGTCTTTGGGCCGTTCAAGAAATTTGTATCATCTCTTCAGGATACATGGATGCGAGCTAATCCTGCAATGACCATGAACATCTACCACTTGCCTGGCATTGCTGGAGAAGCTTGGAAAAGAGCAGCTAATCAAATGAATTCATCAAGCGGATTTAAGGTACACGTCTAACTAATGTCTTCAAAATCTTTTTGTAGTAAAATAAAATCTGAGAAGTGATGAGATCCTTTGAAAGCATTGAAAACAAATCCGTTACCTACTCGATTTTATTAAAACTTACTGATTTTCGTTTTTCTGATGAAACCATCCCTAATTGTGTGTTATGTTATGGCATTGTACTGTTGTGCTTTAACCCTCTGCATGCTGGAAAAATTGTCGTCTGCTCAATGTGTCGTCAGCTTAATTCTTAAATTTAATCCAATTTTCTCAAAATTCTTAAGTAATACTCTCTGAATGTCAAACAGCTTGGAACCTGACCAGACGCCGAGTTACTCGGCGTCTGGTCTGGTTCCAAGCTGTTTGCAAAGGTTCAATAATCCCCTACAGCATGCTAAAGGTTAATTTACCATTTGAGTTGAATAGATAGTTGTTCCAAATTTTGCATACGTTATGACCATGATCTGCGAAACCTTGAATACCTTAACCCTTAGCATGCTGAGATGTGATAATTGAACCTTTGCAAACAGCTTGGAACCAGACCAGCGTCTGGTCAGGTTCCAAGCTGTTTGACATTCAGACAGTATTTCTTAAGAATTTTGGGAAAATTGGAAGAAATTTAAGAATTAAGCAGACGACATTTTCTGCAGACGACAATTTTCTCAGCATGCAGAGGGTTAATGTTTATTACAATGTATTTAATTTCATTGCTTTTTCAGGTTTCAGGAATTTGTCCACTGAATGAAGAAATTTTCGATGACATAGAATATGGTCCTTCATTTGTAACAGATCGTCCAGATACGACCGAGATTAACGGTGATTCACACACAGCCTGCAATGATACTTCTCCGCAGCACGTTGAGCCAACTGGAGCACCCATGACAGTCGATGTACCCTACACAGATGAACAGGCTTTCGCCACAGTAGGTCTCAAGCTTCAGCCTATTGACCGGGAAGTTGTAACTATACCTGGTGATGGTCATTGCCTATTACACGCAGTTGCAAGAAGTCTCAAAGAAGAAGGCATTCTAGAAGTGACAAGCGATACACTCTGTACATTGTTGCTGAAGGAAGTTGACGAACATGCCGATCATTATAAAGAATTTTCTAATGGCCACAATGTGCATGATGATATAATGCGATATGTTGAACATAAAGAATATAACAATGATACTGCAGATCTCATTATGTCTGCTTTATGTAACAGCCTTGGAATATCGGCCATCATTTATCGCCTTACGTCCGCCACAGAAGTGACCATAATTGCCGTCGGTCCAGGAAGGCCTAATATCGAATTCAAAGGCGACATTTATCTAGTAAATTATCTGGTACGGATAGCTCTGCCCACTACAGTGCCGTGAAAAAGGTTAGCTCATTGCAATCTAACAGCCCTGTGCACTGCAATAAAGACGGGACTTTGTTTTCACCAGAAAAGGTGCGTCCTTTCCCGAAAGCTGCGCCTAGAAAAAACACCACAAAAAGACGGAAAGCTAAAAGTGCAGTATTAACTGATACTCCCGAAAAGAAAGCGCTTGAAGCTGCACTCGAGATTAAAAAGTCGAAACAAGACAAGGTCATCAAAAAAGCAGGAAGACCGAATACAAACTCTAAAAAGAAATCAAAGAAGTCAAAACAGAAAACAAAAGGCAAACAGGTTGATTCTTCTTCAGATGAGGATGAATGCTACTGCTTGGTATGCATTGAACCATATTCCAACAGTCGATCCCGTGAGCGTTGGGTTAAGTGTCAGTCCTGTAATGGTTGGTCACATGAAGAGTGCACCGACGTCGCGAAAAACCAGATCTACATATGTCACAATTGTGAATCTGACGGAGAGCAAGATGACATGTTTTAACCTGAAAACAACTTGTAAAGTGTTTCGGCAATTAAAAATATCATAGCCTCATTTGCTTAAGAAAGGCCCGTAGGGTTATTTCAACTTAATGAGTATACAATTTCAGCTTCACGAAAAGACACTTTCAACTTTATTAATTCAACTTGAATTCACGATTTCAACTTCACGAATTCACGATTTCAACGTCACGAATTCATAACTTCAGCTTCAGATTTCGATGTTCATGCTTACACCTTCACAAATTTGAAATTGTGAGTTCGTGAAGTTGAGAATTCATGAAGTTGAATTCGTGAATTCAAGTTGAATTAAAATAGTTGAAAGTGGAGATGGAATCGCTAAATCGTGAATTCATGGAGTTGAAACCGTGAACTCATAACGTTGAAGTGACCTTACCGGTCTTTCGTAGGTCTCGGGCAGATTCCTGTGGTTATGCCTGTATTGGATTTCTTTTAATGTTAATCGGTAGAATTGTCAGAATGGCTGATTGACTTTATGAAGTCTGACTTGACTTGAACAATCTTAATTATTGTTGTGTTACAGTTGCTGTTAATAGTAACAAGGTTCAATCTGTTGAAATATTTCATTTTTGAAGTACATGTAGCTATTATTGTTCTCGTATTTCAGTATAATGACGTATTACTATTATTTTGGCAAATGTTTTGTTTAAGGCCTACTACTTAGAATGTTTTATAAAGCTTAAATCCATTTGAAATATGTTATTCATTAGGACTACAGCGTGTACCAACTTACCCCAATGTATGTAACAACTTGCCCCGATGGCGGGGTAAGTTGATACACTTGACTTATCTGACTGAAACCACCTTTAGGCATGAATGAATATATCCTTTTGGAAAAAAATAGCGTTTGTTTAAATACCGAAAGGATTGCATATCCGGGAGTAGAATCTGATCAGAAATCGGTTCATAAGTACTTCCAGTACATTAAAAATTCTAAAAAGTGTACCAACTAGCCCCGGTCTCCCCTACTACTGACAAGAAATAAGGAAATTTATCCCAAATTATCTTTGGAACACATCCTAACAAGGGTTTGTTTAACAAAATCCTTAAAAAATATGTTGTGGGTCCATGTTAAGAGTTAATGAAAAATATCACAATGTATACACAAACAAACAAAACCAACAATTTAAGTGTGAAAAAGGTAATTTAGAAAGCAAGGAAACATGATCAGTCAACAAATCAGCCAGCCAGTTAACCAAGTGCTAATTGATCTTGTCTTCCAACAAGTTTAACCAAAATCATTAAATTTCTCTAATTTTTTTTTTGCATACTAATCAACTATTATGTCTTTGCTACTAACGATTTTGGACAGTCATAATATCACAGGTTTAAAGATATATTTTTAGTTTGATTTGAGGTTTAACGTCCCCGTCAACACTGTAGGTCATTTTGGAGATGCTGCTTCCAATTCTGTCGGACTTTTGCCCGGCATTGAGATAAAATGACATCTCAAGCCCTGCCGCCAAATGAAACAAACAGGGTTTATAAGCATGGGCGGGCCGACTCGCACTGCCTTGCCTGGGCAGGCTTAGATCCTCTAAGCGGTTTTCCAGTACTCGTGTGCGATCGGTTTCAGCTCTGCGTGGAAGCATCATGCAGCCCATCTATTTCTTCAAGTCCCGATGGGCGATGGGCGGGGCTGTAAAGATATAGTTTAAAAAAACAAAATAAAATTTCTAATAGATTTTGATTAAAATCTTCTTTAAAATGTTCATTCCACAAGCATTACTGAAAACAAACCCAAAATCAAAGCACTGAGAGTACTGGTGGGTCGATCGTCTCTGAGTGTAGGTTGGGAAAATAGTCCTGAGCTGAGAAACGAACTGTTCGTTTAACTTTAAGCAAGCACAGTAGAGCTTATCAGACATCGCGTTATGTGGCGTCTGATTATGTAGATTCTGTTTGCCAATGCCCAAGTGAAATAGCACAGTCCAGCCCCCCCCCCCCGCCCATCGGGGCTTGAATAAATAGATGAGCTGCATGATGCTTCCACGCAGAACTGAAAGTCCCGTAAAATTGGAAGTAACGTCTCCAAATGACCTATACAGTGTTGACGGGGACGTTAAACCCTAAATCAAACAAACGAGCACAGTCCAGAATTTTCTTCTTACGCTGCGCTCTGACGTCTTAGGGTAGTAGGTGGATTTTGTTCAACAGACCGGGGAGGGTGCAAACGCAGCCCCCTCCCATCTTTTGGAAATTATTGCAGATTCATACAGTTTTTCACCCTCTGCAAAATACCTGAAATTCGCATCCTCAACCCGCTCCTTTTCAGAGTCTGCGTACGGCCCTGAATCATGTTCAAAACTGTTGTTAGATACATATGGCGAACAGTGCCGACCTGATCAGAAGCAATGTACTCTATATCCGATCTTGGTCTACGCTGTATGTCTAATAACGGTGCCACCTATAAAGTCTGGGCTACTCATTTGTGCACTTAAACATTTCAGGGTTCTAAAATTAAGTTCTTAGCAGGAGTGCGAAAAGTGTATTTTTACTCGACTTGGCATACATTTGTGTAACAGTTTTATAAATAGAATGTTCCGAAAGACGTCACGTGACATCTAGGTCTGGATTACGATATTGTTTTTCTTTCATTTACGTGAGCAACCTGGCATTCTTATACTATTTCGTTTAACCCTCAAATACCACTATTTGAGCAAACAGTGAAGTTTCTGTGCAACCTGCTGATCAGACGCCACATTCCGCGGCGTTCGATCTGGATATTATCCAGCACGAATTCTGTCAAGACTCTATAGATAGCTCTTATTGTATCGATAAAAATAGCGCAAAATTTCAAGTTCTATTAATAAACCATAATATTGGTTTTCTCAAATCAGTGATGGTCACGTGGACAACTGCATGTATTCCGTTTGGCCATTTAGTAAATTTGGGTCGCTCGTAAACCGATCGACCCAACAATAAATTGTCAATTTGAAATGGACGTTACGAGGTATATTAACCTGGCCAAATTGTCCTACCCAATATTTTTATCTGGCCAAATTGTCCTAGGCCGAATTGCCCAAGGGCAAATCGTCCCGGCCACATCGTCCTAGATCCATAGGGGTGTGGGGTAGGGGTGGGGGTATTATATTGCTAGAACCAGAGCAATGCACATGCAAAGACAAGGTACACAAACTTTGAACGTTTACTAAAAGTCACAACCAACTGGTGCTTTAAACTGTGTAGGACTTATTATGAATATCGGAAAACCTAATCTGTCATGGAAATTTACCAGAGCTACGACCATACAACTACCATTTTCCCCGGAAAATTTTGTGTCTTATCATATGCGTTGTATCCATTTCCTTGCCCGTGGCGTTGTATTGGAAATGGAACTAGGATTTCTCACTGTGGGCCTTCCCATTTCCAATTTTCCTTAAATCGTATTTGCAACAGTCCGATTTATCATGTGTATGTCTACAACCAACAAAAAAAGTGCATGCAATCTTCCCAGAAGAGCGTTTCATGTAAAATAATGAGATTTCGTGGTTGAGTAGCTCCACTGTGTCCGGTTCTCCGTTTGACTGGCTGTAAATGTCGCATTCGGAACATCGAAGATAAATATGTGAATAATATGTGTCTTCCGTGAAGCTAATGTGAGCAGCCGTATTGATTAGTGACCATAACACGAGATCTAGAACAACAACAAACCTGCACTTGTGATGTTGATTCCGCCATTTTCTTCCTTATCCTGAGCGGAAAGAATTCCTTATCCTGTGGGTTTGTTCCTTACCCTACGCGCTTGCCTTTACCATTGTGATGTAAGGGTAATTATTTTCAAAGAAAACGATAGAGGGGTCAAAACTGGTTTGTATCGTATGTCGCAAAACTGATTTCTCAGCATTGTATGTCGTGTTCCGATCATACTATATTGTGTGTCCTTATAATTCTATAGAGCGATTTCGACTTAATCGTAGGATAACATTTAAATACGTTAGCTATTTTGTTTCTGAAATGTGGAAACTTGGTATATACACACTTTCTTCATCGGGTTCTTCAAACTGCCTCAGATGAAACACAAAACATGACAAAATGACTGAGCCCAACGAAGATTCAGATTAGCTTGCGCATCCACCTAGTCTGATAAGATTCTTCGCTGTGCACTTGGTGGGCAGTTTACCACTCGAGTTTTTTTTTAGATCACCAGAGCCGAAGGCTCCGGGGGAGCTTATAGTATAGGTAGTGATCCGCCGTCCGTCGTCCGCGTCCACGTCCGAGTTCGCGTTCGCGTCTGCGTCAACATTTTCAAATGACTTCTCCTCAGAAACTGCTAGGCCAATCGAAACCAGATTACATATGGGTTCTCTATGGGTTGGGAGAAAGAAAGTTTATTCATGGGATCTTGGTCACATGATCAAGATGGCCGCCATGTCCATATATGGTAAAAACCTTAAAAAATCTTCTTCTCAGGAACCAAACGGCGGCAGACCTTGAAACTTGGTATGCAGCATTGGGGACTCAGGCCCTACCAAGTTTGTTCAAATGATGACCTTTGGTTGACCTTGGCCTGTTTTACGTCAAGGTCAAATTTGGTCACTTAGACATTTGTATGGAAAAAGGTCAAAACAGTGTATTTTTTCTGATTGCATAGTAACCTGTGGCATCAGAAATGATATTTGTAATCAGCTGAATGGAAGTTTATCAATTCCAAAGGTCAAGGTCATTTACTGAACTTTGTCCTGGAAGGCTCAGATTCAGTAATTTTATTTTCTTCTCAGCTTAAACTGCTGGGTAGTTTGAAATCAAATTACACGTGGAGCCTCTATGGGAAGGGGGAACGAAAGTTTGTTCGTAAGGACTGGGTCAAATGACCAAAATTGCCGC
The DNA here is from genome assembly GCA_963580285.1 of Lucinisca nassula. Lineage (NCBI taxonomy): Eukaryota > Metazoa > Mollusca > Bivalvia > Lucinida > Lucinidae > Lucinisca > Lucinisca nassula. The sequence continues at coordinate 159,390,233 of OY757011.1, read as the reverse complement.
AATGCCCATATATGGTAAAAACCTTTAAAAATCTTCTTCTCAGGAACCAAATTGGCGATGACCTTAAAACCTGGTATACGGCATCGGGGACTCCGGCTCTATCAAATTTGTTCAAATGATGACCTTCGATTGACCAGGACCTGTTTTACATCAAGGTCAAATTTGGTCACTTTGGCATTTATATGGAAAAAGGGCAAAACAGTGGATTTTTCTGACTGCATGGTAACCTGTGGCATCAGAAATTATATTTGCAATCAGTTGAATAGATGTTTATCAATTCCAAAGGTGAAGGTCATTTACTGACCTTTGTCTTGGAAGGCTCAGATTCAGTATTGTTATCTTCTTCTCAATTTAAACTGCTGGGTAGTTTGAAACCAAATTACAAGTGGAACCTCAATGGGAAGGGGGAACGTTTGTTCATAAGGACTGGGTCACATAACTAAAGTGGCCGCCATTCCCATATATGGTAAAAACCTTTAAAAATCTTCTTCACGGGAACCAAACAGCCGATGACCTTGAAACTTGGTATGCAGCATTGGGGACTTGGGCCCTACTAAATTTGTTCAAATCCTGACCTTTGGATGACCTTGATCTGTTTTACGTCAAGGTCAAATATGGTCACTTAGACATTTGTATGGAAAAAAAAAGGCAAAACAGTGGATTTTTCTGATTGCATGGTAGCTAGTGGCATCAGAAATAATATTTGCACTCAGCTGAATGGAATTTTGTCAGTTCCGAAGGTCAAGGTCATTTACTGACCTTTGCCCGGGAAGGCTCAGATTGAGTATTTTTATCTTCTTCTCAACTTAAACTGCTGGGTCGATTGAATCCAAATTATATGTGGAGCCTCTGTGGGAAGGGGGAACGAAAGTTTGTTCGTGCCGACTGGGTCACATGACCAATATGGCCGCCATGCCCATATATGGTAAAAACCTTTAAAAATCCTCTTCTCAAGAACCGAATGGCCGATGTTCTTGAAACTTGGTATGCCGCATCGGGGTCTCGGTCCTTACCAAATTTGTTCCAATGATGACCTTTGGTTTAATTTTACCTGTTTTATGGCAAGGTCAAATATGGTCACTTAGACATTTATATGGAAAAAAAGGCAAAACAGTGGCTTTTTCAGATTGCATGGTAGCTAGTGGCATCAGAAATGATATTTGCACTCAGCTGAATGGAATATTGTCAGTTCCGAAGGTCAAGGTCATTTACTGACCCTTGTCCGGGAAGGCTCAGATTGAGTATTTTATTTTTTTCTTCTTCTCAACTTAAACTGCTGGGTCGATTGAATCCAAATTACATGTGGAGCCTCTATGGGACGGGGGAATGAAAGTTTGTTCGTAAGGACTGGGTCACATGACCAATATGGATGCCATGCCCATATATGGTAAAAACCTTTAAAGGAACCAAATGGCCGAAGACCTTGAAACTTGGTATGCAGAATCGGGGGCTCGGACCCTACCAATTTTCTTCAAATGATGATCTTTGGTTGACCTTGACTTGTTTTTACGTTACGGTCAAATTTGGTCACATAGACAATTGTATGGAAAAAAAGTCAAGACAGTGGATTTTACTGATTGCATGGTGGCCTTTTGTTGCCACACGACCTCTGGTGAGCGTAGTGGCCCATGGGCCTCTTGTTCACTTTTTTCACACTGTTCAGACTGGGCAGATGCTCAGACTGAGATTAGTCTTTGCTGGACGCATAGATGAGTTTTTTTTTTATGCTCAAGTTGAAATAGTCCAATTTTGTTTTTTTCACTAATTTCAGACGTGATGAATTAGTCGTTCGTGGTTGCCCCGGTTGGTGGTTCTTTGGCATGACACACTGTTTCAACCTTGTCAAAAACTGTGCCAAATACCATCAATATATCTCATAGGGTATCCAAGTTATGGTCATCACAGGATTATATTGTTTGGGGAAATAACAAAAAAAAGTGCACCCAGAGTCATGATTTTCACACATGAAACACCTGCCTAGCCTCACGTACAACTACACCAAGTCCCATCATTATGTCTCCGAGTATATGATTTTATTAGAAGGGGATATAACCCAAATACCATCGCACTAGAGCTGTGGTTCCTGCGCATGACATGCTGTCTCAATCTTGCCAAGTATTATCCATATATCTCAAAGGGTTTCTGAGCTAGGGCCCACAAGATTTTGTCAGGGGAGGTAACTCACAAACCAGTGCACCAAGAGTCGTGGTTCTTGCCCGTGACAGGCTTGCTTAACTTAAACAATCAACATCACTCGAAGACTGTTGAAGATACGACGATCATAAGATAGTCATACAATTTTATTAGAGGGGAGATAACTCAAATACAATAATAACCATGACACCCAGAGTTGTGGGCCTTGTGAATGGCATGCTGTCTCAACCTTGTGAACAAACATGCCAAGTATCATCAATATACCTCAAAGGGTTTTGGAGTTATGGCCATCACAATGTTATTTTGTCAGGGAAGGTAACTAAAAAAAACAAAAAAAACAGTACACCAAGAGTCGCGGTTCTTGCATATGACACGTCTGCTTAACCTCATGTACAACTGTACCAAGTACTATCAACATGTCTATAAGAATATTGGAGATATGGAGCTCAAAAGATAGTCATCCTATTTTTATTGGAATGGGGATAATTGAGATGCCATGTCACCAAGAGCTGCGGTTCTTGCACATGACACGCCTGCTTAACCTCATGTACAACTGTACCAAGGTCTATCAACATGTCTCCAAGAGTATGGGAGATATGGCGATCACAAGATAGTTATTCTATTTTATTGGAAGAGAGATAATTCAAATGCCATGGCACCAAGAGTTGTGGTTCTTGCGCTTGACATGCTGCTTCAACCTTGTGAACAATTGTGCCAAGTTTCATCAATATATCACTAAGGGTATTTGAGTTATGGCGATCACAAGATAAAAATTCTATTTTTGGAAGAGGAGATAACTCAAATGGCATGGCACGAAGAGTTTTGGTTCTTGCGCATGACATGCTGCTTCAACCTTGTGAACAATTGTACAAAGTTTAATCAATATATCTCGAAGAGTATTGAAGTTATGGCCATCACAAGATAGTCATTCTATTTTTTTTTTTCGAAGGGGAGATAAATAAAAAAACCATGGCACCAAGGGTTGTTGTTATTGCCCATGACATGCCGTCTCAACATTGTTTACAATTTTGTCAAGTGTCATCAATATATCTCGAAGGATATTGGAGTTATAGAGATCACAAGAGAGTCATTCTATTTTATTGGAAGGGGGGATAACTGAAATACCATGGTACCCAGGGTTGTGGTTCTTGCGCAAGACACGCCACAACACGCCTCAACATTGTTTACCATTGTGCCAAGTATCATCCATATACGGACGACCGGACGCCAAGCCGATCGCTATATCCCCCGAATCTATTCGGTCGGGGGATGAAAAGGAAATTATCTTTCACAGACTGGTCCACAGCTCTTCATTTCTTTGTATAAATATACATGTATATGTCTTGAACAAATAGTCCGTAACTAACCATATTGCATTTCTGTGCAGTCTGATCAGACTATTTGCTATGCGTCCTGTGGATGAAGAGAGACGCGTGACGATGCGACTCATTTTGTTAAATATTTCGCACCTGAAGACAGTCCTCGAAGGCTGCCTCATTTGGCCGAGTGGTTAAGACCTCTAGTCTGTAGTGCTCTAAAGGTTCAATGACATTTAATTTCTCCAAGATTTCGGGAATTTATAGGTAATTAATATTTTCACGTAGAATTGCTATTGTTTAAGCATTATCATCTTATTGCATAGACAAATATTGCAATGTACCTTTGAACAACTTACACAAATTAAAAGCGACATCCCATACAGTCAAAACAAGTATCTTCAGACAAGTTATACAGTAAATATGAGCCATACCATACAGTCAGAAATTTTTTGGGATGGTCAATCTTGCTCTTCGTGTGATTTCGTATGGCATTCAAGAGACACTTGTTTTTAGTATAACTCATTCTAGATTATTAATCTATCTCAAAACTGTCTTAAAAGATATTTTTCTTTCGATTAAAGCTCTCAATTGGTCGATTTTCTGGTCACAGGTGAGGTGTGATTCTTACAAACACTAGTGATTTGCAGCTGAAAAATAGATTAAAAGCATATAAAACGACATCTTACCGTGCCCAAAGATGGTCAGTATGGAAAACAAAATAAATAAAACATATTTACCAAGTTATTTATGTCCAAAAAATGAATATATGTCACACAGTGCATTTTGTTGTGCAGATTATATTTTCCAGCCTTTTATAGTTATTATTGTTGTTGTTTCCTTGTAGGATACACCCTCTTTGATTTTATTGGTTACCATACCAATCATCAATAAACATGAAACATCGTTGAATCGTCTCATCAATTTATCCCGGCTGAGCTAGATATAATTCTTCGCATATATAAACTGTCATATATATACAGAGCCCGTGTGATAATGGCGCCCAACAGATAAATCGGACCATACTAAAGAAAGGGTGTACCTGATATTTCAACCAGATGGATCCTCTGATGTTATTTGTCATGTGTGTTGTGTTGGTGTCAGTCTGATCTGTTATACGTCCATTCTGTCATCCGATATCTTCAACATGTCGAGATATGGCCATATCCATATACATCATATATCATTTATATTGAATAATGTGTGCAAGCTTGCTAGCGCGTTCGCGTTAATATAATTAAAAACTGTGGGAGTTCAACTCATACCCAGAACAACTGACTTGAAGTCTATAAACGGACATGATTATCATGAAAATATTCAGTGACACTTTATTTTATTGATATATGTCATGTTTTATATGTCTTTATTTGCATGTTGTATATTGTTCATATATTGTGTGTCATACATGTGTATCTGTGTCATGTGATGTTTAACCTTGCATGAAAGCACTACTTAGCACATAATTACTAACTAACAAATTCCAGGCTCCAATATGGTTGCAGTGTGAAAGGTATATTTTAGTTTAGGCATATTTATTTTTGTTTTATAGATTTCAGTAGTCCCTTTTTCACCTTCATTATGGAGAGATTTTTCACATGAGAAGCTCGGGAATTTCTATGAAAGTTTTGTTTACTTTCATTCTAGTTCTTAATTATACATGTCTACTCCAGGTAAGTTAAAAAGACAATAAATTTTGTGATTGCTTATTGTCTCAATGAGTCATTGACATGGTTTAATGACTAGAATATGTAGTCATATTGACAATACTTTTGTCACTTTTGGCATAACTTCATGTTTGTCTTTTCATAATCACATTGTAAATATAAAGATTCATATTCATCCATAAATAATTATCTTGTGGTAATTTAATAGCTGAGCATCTCTTGTTTTTTTTTCTTGTCCGGAGTAAATTTCCGGAGGACATTTTCCTTTGCAGGGGAGAATGTCACACAGTGCATTTTGTTGTGCAGATTATATTTTCCAGCCTTTTAGACATTTTCTGCAATAGTTCATATTCTGTTATATAGCTGGTGGTCCATCTCTGCACTATCTCCAATTCCTGTTCTATTCTGTTATACTGTGTTGCGGTTCCATTCGCTCATTATGGTTTCTCGAGTAGTTGCCTCCCATGATTTTAAGATGGATGAAAGAGTGAATTTGATTGGCTGATAACGGGGTTTCCTTCACAAAACTAACCAATCACAGGCACGCTTATAGATTAGATACAATTCCGCCGCGAACGAAAAATAGAGAAAAGAAAGAAGAAAGTTGACAAAGAAGAATCTTAATATTTCACAATGTCATAACCTTTCAAAGGTTTACTTTGACATTTGCAAATATATAAGTGTTCAGGTATATCCCAGATAATCCCTTATGTGAAATTATTGCCATTTTATCCATAAATTTACCTCTGAAATTGCCACGACATTGACAACAATGGAAATCTTACCTGTGACAATCTTGTTTTTTAAAGATGCACTAGTTGTCTGATTCTTTCGGTCCTTGAATACCCATAAGAATAACCTGAATACATTTATTAGTATTTCTTGTAGTATGCTGCAGGTTGCACAGATATTCAGGGTTTAAATCAGACCAATAAAACAAAGGTGGCAGCAATATTTCATGCATTGGTTATGTTCATATACTTATTATCCCGTTGCATACAGAAAGCCTGATAATAGGATTTTGCTCGAGTCCTGTCATTTAGACGCATAAGCGTAACTATGCCGTATACGACATGTTCATTTGTGCTCATGTTTCCATCGATTCATGTCAGTAGGCATACGGTATGTTTACATGGAAACATGGCTGAATATTTTGGATTAAAGATGAATGCATAAAGTGTATCATTATCATGTGATTATTTGCATCCGTCGGATTTGTTCGTTGACCAAATATTGACAAGCCTGTTAAGGCATTGTTATCTTATAGTTATTATTGTTGTTGTTTTCTTGTAGGATACACCCTCTTTTATTTTATTGGTTACCATACCACTCATCAATAAACATGAAACATCGTTGAATCGTCTCATCAATTTATCCCGGCTGAGCTAGATATAATTCTTCGCATATATATACTGTCATATATATACAGAGCCCGTGTGATATATTTGTATACAAATATAGAAGACAGACCACGCACATACACCCTTAAGGTGATAACAAAAGACAAGGATCTGTCCACTATACAGATCGGAACATCCGGGTTAAGTGAACTGTACGCTCCCAACCAGTGCTTACAACCTTTAGCATCGTTATCTCACGTATTGTGTGTTTTTAACCGTTCAGCTGAATAAGCAGTTGCAATAGAAGTTGTATTGAAAGATATGATCAGAGCACTGAAAAAGTTTACATCTGGGTGACATGTTTTCATGCAGAAAAATTTCACAAGTTTTCTTTTCATTTATAACAACCCGAACAAATTCGTCATTTTGTTACTCTTACCGAGAGCTATTTCAATAAGGATGTTACTTGCTGTGCATTTGTTGTACCACGTACTATTCAGACCTGGGGTCGAATACTTTCAAAAGTATTCAAATACAAATACAAATACTTTGCATTTCACGAATACAGAATACAAATAAAAATACATTTTTTATGAATGTATTTGAATGAGAATACAAATACTTTGCAAATGTATTCAAATACTTTTAGAATACTTTTGAATACATTTCAATTTGAAAGCGTTGAAACAATTTCGAATGTCCGAACTTCTATGCCAGTCGAATAATAAAAATCCACAAAAGTCTATGTCATCATGACGCAGGTTGTTGCCATTGTGCAGAGCAACGAAGGCTATTTTGAACTGTACATGATGTGTTGAGACTGGTGATGTAGACGACAGTGGGATTTTACTAGAACCCAGTCTATGTCTGAGGGATCTGCAAATTCTCCATATTGACTCAGACAATGCTGGACACATAAGGGAGGCTATCACAGTATGGCTTATTATTTCATGTGAATAGCCTTACTAGCAGACGACTTACATACATGGATACATAAGTTCATTTATATACTTTTGTTTGATTTGAGGTTTATCATCCCCGTAAACACTGTAAAGGTCATTTTGGAGACGTTGCTCCCAATTTTGTGGGACTTTTACCCGACATTGAGATGAAATGACATCTCAAGCCCTGTCACCTAATGACACCAATAGGGTTTATTAGCATGGACGGTTCCTGGACAGGCTTAGATCCTCTAAGCGGTTTACCAGTACTAGTGTGCGGGCCGGATTCAGCTCTGCGTGGAAGCATCATGCAGCCCATATATTTCTTCAAGCCCCTATGGGCGGGGGCCATCATTTATATACTACAATGCCTACAAAGTTCCAGAAATCTAAGCCCAATAGTTCTTGAAAAATCTTCGGCGAAACAAAATCACACACACACACACGCACGCACGCGCGCGCATGCAAACGGATAAAGGCATGGCAAACTGGTAAATGCCGGTTTTGAATGGGAGTATGCGGATGATATGCCGATAGAGCATGTGCAGTGGATCGCATGCGCAGTGATCATTTCGGGAGCCCTCATTATTCCATAGGGGCTTGAATCATGAAAAAAATGAAAAAAAAAAAATTTTTTTTTATTTTTTTTTTTTTTGGTACTATAATAGAGACAAGGGGGGAAACTTCGGCTCAATTTTTTGGGGGGTTACCTCATTTTACCCAGCGTATCTTTTTCGCAAATGCAGTTTTTACCTGCTTATTATGAATTATACAAGTTAAATAAGTCCACTTTGCAAACATAATCCGCCTCTGTCTGCCACTTGCAGGAAACATGTTTTTCTCGCATGGATTAACTCAGCAAAGCAAAATTCGGCATAAACGTGTGACAAAAATTTTCAGGTTTTCATCAATCACAACCGAACTAGTGATACGGGGGGAACTTTTTTCACTTTCACCTGTTGTCTTTCATTTAACTTTAGCTCGCTTTGCCAATTTGAATCCAAAAAGATGTACTCGCAGCTCTAAATATAGATACCGGCCCCGATAGCTCAGTTGGTAGAGTGTCCGCTCCGGGGAACGGGAGGTCTCGGGTTCGATCCCGGGCCGCGACATACCAAAGTCGTTAAAAATGGTACTAGCTGCTCCTCGTTTGGCACTCAGATTTACGGGGTAGAGCTAGGACTGGTCGATCCAGTGTCAGGATAATGTGACTGGGTGTGGTTTCATGTAATGTGTCTGGGACATGATACTTCAGTGAGGCAGCACTATAAACGTGAGCAATGAGCTCCCTGTCGCAACCAGACACCGTCGTGATATGACTGAAAAATTGTTGAAAGCGACGTTAAACCCGAATTCACACACACACACACTCTAAATATAGATTTTACAACTTTTGCTTCGCTTTCCGCAGTGTTCTTTCAATGATCGGTACAGAAACCCGGGCGCTTGCCATAATCGTCGTGTTTAACAAGAGCTCCGCAAGCGGGGCATTATACGCCCGTGGTAAATTCGTATTTGGTAGACTGAAATCTGAAAACAGTATTCATTGCTTATTCATGGTGGAACTAGTTTTCAAGTTTCAATGGGTGACAGCAAAATGCAAGAAGAGCATGCACAGTGCGAATCCAGAGCTAGGGCATCACAAACAGAGCTTTCTTCCTTTTCCCTGTATTGCTGCATCCACAGCAAACAGCTTAGAACTAGAATTAATCTGATTAGCAATTTAGAACGCATAAAAAAGAGCACTTATAGCATTTGCTTAGCCTTTAACCTGCTGAATATTCAATTAAGCCACACCCAAATCTGACTTTGAACCAATCAGATTACTCGATGCAGTTTATTTCTACATGTTCATTTACTGAATGTCAGTGTAGATCCTGATCAGATGACTTCTTCAGAAGCCATCTGATCTGGATCTACAATGTTTGCAAAGATAGGGCTTGTCGCCTACAGCAGGATAAAGGTTAAGACTGGTCATTGCAGTAGTAAACATACTATCAATATTATAACACATAAGGGAAGTAACAAGGGCAATTAAGCAACAACATTTCCTTAATACTCTTCAAAAATGAATATTTTTGGTACTTCTTTAAATCACCTCATGAAGGTTATTCTAACAAGTACACACAACTGTTTTTTTTTTTTAAAGAAATGTAAAATTATTCTTTATGCACATTTCCTTGTTACTCCTAATCTGGATCTATGTTAAAACTCACATAATGAAACACCAATTTCTGGTATGGATCCTTGTGCCACAATGGTTTGACAACTTCCAGTCATTTGAGTCAGTATGACTCCCAAATATTTAAGGGTGAGTGTTATTAAGTATTAAGGTGGCTGTTAAATAGACACTTTAGAGCGAATACCATGATTCTATCTTGCCTATTGAAGGCCTTACTCCAAGCAGCAGGTGCTGCAAAATGTTTACCAAGCTATCCAGATTATGTTATGATCTGAGTAGTATGTTTCACACACACCAGAATCCACATTTTGAATGTTAGTAAATATCAAGTCTATTATTGAGCCATGGTCGTTTGTTGGTTGTGAAATAACCTGCCTGTATTTGAAGGTTTTTACCAGAAGGTTATGAAGAATTGTTTTATCACAATTATCAATGTTCCAATTGATGTTGAAATCTCCAAGAATAATAACTGTCTTGTTTTGAAGGTACTTCTGGTGAAGGTTTGACAGTTTTTCACATAATACTCGATTTTGGGCGGATGGGCGGAAAGGCGGACGGAAGCGGTCCTAACGGACACGAAGTCAATAACATAATGCGACGTTTTTTATCAAAATGTCCGGAAACGAAAATGTTTACAAAAATTTCAAAGGGATATAACTGTTAATATTTGGCGGACGTTAATACTCGAAACTTTACGAACATCTATACATCAAGGTTTATCTACCTACCAAGTTTCAGCTTGATCTGATGAAAACTCTAGGAGTAATCCGGAAATGAAAATACTTACAAAAATTTCAAAGGGGCATAACTCTTTTAATATTTGAAGGATGTTAATTCTCGAAACTTTACCCACATCTACACATCATGGTCTTACTACCTCCCAAGTTTCAGCTTGATCGGATGAAAACTGTAGGAGGAGTTATCCGGAAACGAAAATGTTTACAAAAATTTCAAAGGGGCATAACTCTGTTAATATTTGGCGGATGTTAATTCTCGAAACTTTACGCACATCTACACATCATGGTCTTACTACCTACCAAGTTTCAGCTTGATCGGATGAAAACTGTAGGAGGAGTTATATGGAAACGAAAATGTTTACAAAAATTTCAAAGGGACATAACTCTGTTAATATTTGGCGAACGTTAATTCTCGAAACTTTACGCACATCTACACATCATGGTCTTACTACCTACCAAGTTTCAGCTTGATTGGATGAAAACTGTAGGAGGAGTTATCCGGAAACGAAAATGTTTACAAAAATTTCAAAGGGGCATAACTCTGTTAATATTTGGCGGATGTTAATTCTCGAAACTTTACGCACATCTACACATCATGGTCTTACCACCTACCAAGTTTCAGCTTGATCGAATGAAAACTGTAGGAGGAGTTATCCGGAAACGAAAATGTTTACAAAAATTTCAAAGGGACATAACTCTGTTAATATTTGGCGAACGTTAATTCTCGAAACTTTACGCACATCTACACATCATGGTCTTACTACCTACCAAGTTTCAGCTTGATCGGATGAAAACTGTAGGAGGAGTTATCCGGAAACGAAAATGTTTACAAAATTTTCAAAGGGGCATAACTCTGTTAATATTTGGCGAACGTTAATACTCGAAACTTTACGCACATCTACACATCATGGTCTTACTACCTACCAAGTTTCAACTTGATCGGATGAAAACTGTAGGAGGAGTTATCCGGAAACGAAAATGTTTACAAAAATTTCAAAGGGACATAACTCTGTTAATATTTGGCGAACGTTAATTCTCGAAACTTTACGCACATCTACACATCATGGTCTTACTACCTACCAAGTTTCAGCTTGATCGGATGAAAACTGTAGGAGGAGTTATCCGGAAACGAAAATGTTTACAAAATTTTCAAAGGGGCATAACTCTGTTAATATTTGGCGAACGTTAATTCTCGAAACTTTACGCACATCTACACATCATGGTCTTACTACCTACCAAGTTTCAACTTGATCGGATGAAAACTGTAGGAGAAGTTATCCGGAAACGAAAAGTTTACGGACGGACGGACGGACGGACGGACAGACGCGGACCCCATAACATAATACGTCCCGTTTTTTCAAAACGGGCGTATAAAAAGCGGGACGTGCAGGACAGATATAATCCGGAACTTCGGAAACTACGTCCGACAGTGGAGTTGTTACTGTTAAAATGTGTGGGATAGCCTTGATTTCTCCTTTGATTTATTTTGTCAATGTAACATATTCTGCTAGGACTACGTATACACGTATTACGCAGATAAGATAACTGGATGGTGTTTCTACGTATAATGGGCTGTGCTCTAGGAATTTTGTATTGTATCGCTCTGCGGTCAACTTCCAATCAGCCGCTGTAACTTTTTTGACACATGCGCAGAAATGGAAATAAAATGTTTACTAAAAAGCAGAAGACGATCTTTGATCTGATAAAAAAAAACAATGCCCAACTGGGCCCAACTGCCTTGTTTATGTCCAGGCTGGGACGGGCACAACCCACGTTATCGAGGAGATTGCTACAGAGCTCCGTATTGAAGGGGAAATGTTGGTCAGTTTCTTGCACAACGGGTATCGTATAAAATCTATGTGTTTTGGCAGAGTGCTAAAGAACGTGTGTACATGACGTTTGTATGTTTGTTTGATTTGAGGTTTAACGTCCCCATCAACACTGTAAAGGTCATTTTGGAGACGTTGCTTCCAATTTTGTGGGACTTTTACCCGACATTGAGATGAAATGACATCTCAAGCCCTGTCGCCCAATGAAACCAATAGGGTTTATTATCATGGACGGTCCGCCTCGAACTGTTTGTTTGTTTGATTACAGGTTTAACGTCCCCGTCAACACTGTATAGGTCATTTTGGAGACGTTGCTTCCAATTTTGTGGAACTTTTACCCGACATTGAGATGAAATGACATCTCAAGCCCTGTCGCCCAATGAAACCAATTGGGTTTATTAACATGGACGGTCCACCTCGCACCGCGGTTCCTGGACAGGCTTAGATCCTCTAAGCTGTTTACCAGTACTAGTGTGCGGGCCGGATTCAGCTCTGCGTGGAAGCATCATGCAGCCCGTATATTTCTTCAAGCCCCTATGGGCGGGGGCTCGCACTGCGGTTCCTGGACAGGCTTAGATTATCTAAGCGGTTTACCAGTACTAGTTTGGGGCCAGATTCGGCTCTGCGTGGAAGCATCATGCAGCTCATATATTTCTCCAAGCCCCTTTGGGCGGGGGCCGCTGTGTACATGACGTCATCACCTTATGTTTAAACGCTCGTTCCCGGAACACGGCGACGGGTAGCTAAGCAAAAAAAATAAAAAATTAATAAAAATGCAGCAGTGTTAAGCCAAACGGTTCAGAATTTTAGTTAAAAGAGATACAGCTAGAAATAACTTGAAATTGTTTTACAAATTTGAATTCATAGTGGTCGGAATGACTGACGGCGTGTGTTCTAATATTGTTACCTAAATAACAATGGCTGTTTTGGTGCCAATAGGCCTGTAGGAATTGTCCTTCTTTTTTTTTCTTTGTGATAAGTGGAAACCAAGGAAAAAGCGTCCCATCATGTATTTTGTCTAATGTTTGCTGTTCTCTCTCTCTCTCTCTCTCTCTCTCTCTCTCTCTCTCTCTCTCTCTCTCTCTCTCTCTCAGATATTTGGATTAAATTTGTGGCGGTCTTAAGATTAAGTAGAGGGGTATGGAAATATTGTGTACTGTTAATTCCAGAGGTAGAAAGAACGGTGTACAGACCTAAACTGCACCAACCTGGCCCAATGATTATAAAACTTTTTTCATGCTCAACTGATAGGGTATGGAATTTATCCGGCTCATAAATAAAAAAATGTAATGTAAACACATAGAAAACAGTATAGTTCATACTTCCGTGAACGCATCGAGTCATTCCAAACCATGGTTCTTTACGGGCGTTGGTGAGGTCAACGCTGTTCCTCTCTTTGTAGTAAAATGGCCTGTAAATGTTTTTCAGTTTAAAAAGTTTGCCCTATAAGCATTATTTTTCGCCCAGTGATGAGGGGCATAGAATGTTATTATAAAACAATAAACTTAATTTTTCTGCTTTTCATGAAAATATGAACGACAGCGAGTCGCTAAAATGTTTACATGAACCCCTTCGGGGTTCACTTACTTTGCATACAACCCACTGCGTTCGTACTATCATGAACAGCAGAAAAATAAATTTCATTTCTTAAGTGCTTGTTTTCTTTGCCTCATATCGCTGCTCACTCTAGGGTTTATTAGCTATCTCATTATGTCAGTCATTGCAAAACACCCACATTGAGCCGGAGGTAATTTTGTTTTCAAAACCGTCTTCTGTAGCATGTTTTGTTATCCATGCAATTAGGGGAGCAGCTTCTCAGCTTCCCCTTAAATGTACATTTTTAACAGTCAGAATGACATGTCCTTATCAACTTTTAATGAAATGGACATTCAATTTGTCATCAAACTGCTGTCAAGTGTCAAAGAAAGCAGGTCATGAAATGTACATGCACTGTTTTTTATTTCATGCGTAGCACTTTACATGTAAACGGATGCTTTAGACACAAACTTTAGCGGCTCACTGGAAAAATGATGACGATATTCTCCAGGAGGTACGGATATTAAAATACTGACATTTTGTTGTGTTACATTGGTGTGAATGTGCTTTATCGCTTATTAATTTCTGTATATTTGTGCAGTTCACAACGCATTCTTTAAAGTTTTCGGACCTGCCCATCGGGGCTTAAAGAAATAGGTGGGCTGCGTGACGCTTCCAAGCAGAGCTGAAACCGACCGCACGCGAGTACTGCTAAACCGCTCAAAGAATCTATGCCTGCCCGGGCAAAGCGGTGCGAGTCAGACCGTTCATGCTTATAAACCCTATTGGTTTCATTTGGCGACAGGGCCTGAGATAACAATTCATCTCAATGTCGAGTAAAAGTCCCACAAAATGGATTCAACGTCTCCAAAATGACCTGTTGATGGGCACTTTAAACATCTAATCAAACAAATAAATTCCTTAAAGTGTTTGGGTGAGAAAAATAATTAATATTGCGGTCGTGGCTTCGGGCTCGTTTTCAGTGAATTAAAGTCTCATGCTCGACAAAACCCTACATGATACTTAACTAAACTGAAAACTTGCTTGAAAATTCCTTGTTTCGGCCTCAATCCCATCATACATTCTATTATTCAGTTCTTAGCGGTGCGAGTCGGCCCGTCCATGTTAACTAACCCTATTTGTTCATTGGGCGGCAGGGCTTGAGAAGTCATTTCTACTAAAGGTCGGGTAAAAGTCCCACAAAATTGGAAGCAACGTCTCCAAAATGACCTTTGCAGTGTTGACGGGAACGTTAAACCTCAAATCAAACAAACAAATCTAAGCAGGAAAATTGATGAACTGTTAGTATTTTAAAATAGCGAGCATTACAAATTTAACGCTCGACTGAATTGAGCATGAAAAACGTTTTATAACCTTTTAATAGCCTGGTCGAGAAACACTAAGATTGGAATGCCGCTTTATTCAACATCAAAATTAAATGTCCTATATGTTGAAAAGGCCCCATTTCTCACTTACTTTCCAATACACTCTATGGCTAATACAAGTACTTTTTCAACAGATCTAAGCACTTCACAATCAAACCTTTCATAAAAGTCATCTATTTTAAGGCATTCAAGAGTTCTGCAACGGAAGGCCTGTTTTTTTGTTTTTTTTACCGGATACTACGGTCTTCGACCACATGTGATTAACAATCGGCTCGATATGAGTGAAATAAACTCGAAAGGACCGTAAAATGATCCCCGCTCCACCCCCCCCCCCTCACCCCCCACCCCCCTCCAAAAAAAAAAAAATCAAGGTTGATATGCTCTAGCTTATTATGACCTCTTTTGTTTGCCGTGTTGTGGTGAGTTGTGGTGCCTACACAGATTAATACAAACTTGCTGAGCAGAAGAATTGAGCAGTGTTTTTCTTACCCAAGTCCCTACATCAATGGATTTGGCCGAATTCATAAATAGAAGCGTCCACTTCAGAAACTCGCGGATGAGAGAGCATGTGTGTGCTGCACTGTAGGGGTTCTGTCCCCTTAAATCACCCAATGGGCCCAACCTAAATAGTGCTTATTGTCATTTACTGGCCATTAGCGACCCAGGATCAAAATTTCAAAACATAAAAAGGAATATGTTGCAATAGCACGCCTACGGAACGATAGAATGCGTAACCATTGGTTAAGAACGTGAAGCAATTAGAGCGACATCCGGTTAGGAATTAGATCGCTAAAAAAGGTAAAGAAACTGTGCAGTTTCTGTGTTTCATAAGTTATATAATTTTTACGAGGAAGTTATTTAAAAAACGGGGAATTACATTCAGGAGCCCATTGATATCGGCATCTTTGGAGTAAATACCAAATCCCGTACTTCACACATTTTGGCTAAATTTAGTTTCTCCTGCTGAAGGTGAACTCAAGCCTTAGAAAACGAGTGGTTTTTCGAGGTGTTTGTTGCCTTTTATTTATTACTGCGCTTTGCTACAAGTTCAGCGTATTAACATGCACACACAATAAACATATATGGTTATATGTGTTGTGGATATTTTGCTTGTCAATGCAGCACTAGCGAGAAATCACCACGGAAAAGGTCGAAAATGGTTGGTTACGCATTAGATCTATAGAAATGATAACAAAACGTGCAACTATAAAGCGGATCTGTTTTCATCTCCACGGCCCCAGAATCACCCGGACCTTGTTCTACGGAACCATTTCTAGCCAACCTGATAAGCAGTGCGCTATTGATTCGATAATGACATAGTATTTTATGGAAACATTTTCAGTCTCCAGAATCATAGTACCGAATGATTTTCACTGACTTTTACGCTGTGTTTGTTTTATCAATGGTCCGGTAATTGCCTGAAATGAATTTAAACAGGTTTTGGAGTTTTAATTTCTGCGAAGAACTCCTCATCTACCAAAATTTGCTGGTTAAGCATTAGATCGTCTGGTTAAGCATTCGATAGCCAGAGAGGAGAAAATCTCACTAGTTGCTGCCTAAGTAAATGCCAGCAGCTTACTACAATAAAAGGTGGTCTACATATGATTTCTAAATTATGTTAAAATCACCAGAGAAAGAAAGCCGTGATGAAAAATACTTTTCTGGACAAGACCATTAAATGTCTGGGTATCATGCTTATCTGACCGAATGACGCACAGATTCATAAATAAGAGGTCATTACTTGCTTTTGTAGAAAACAAAATGGCCAGCTTACGCTTTTTAATGGCGATTAAATCTATATCGTGTTTCTATGGTCAAGCATTAGAGAGCCAGGTTGAGCATAAGACACCCATGATTATAAACTTGGTGCTTATAAAAAATAGAAGTAAAGCAATGATCAGGAATCAATACCAGCTGGCTATCGAAAATGCGATACATACAATCAGTGACAAACAATAACATAAATAAACCGCCAAAGAAGAACCGCTTTGTAACAGTCAGTGAAAATAATTCCACTGGGAATTGTTTGTCAATCGACCCAAAGGTGCTCAGAAGAAAAGCTGTTCTATGCTTAAGTGCACGTGAATATCACTGACTTGTCGGGAAAACTATTAGAATGAAAATAGTCGCAGTGAGGTCAGACTGTTGTGAAAAACTAAAGATGGTTATCTTGGAAACATAGGATGGGCTTGGCAAAGAGTGTAGACCCTGATCAGACGCTGCAGAATCCGGCGTCTGGTGAAGATCTACACTATTTGATTGGACACTGGAATTTAAGAGATTAATGAAACAGTTTAAGACTATTTCTCCTACCTACACTCGGAGGCAATAGACCCACCAGTCCTTTGTTGTTGTTTTTTTAAATCACATTATATTTTGTGCAGAAATGAGAAAAATATCACAATTTTTCATCTTAAAATTTTCGTTTTTTTGGCGATAAAGGTTACATTGTATTTGTATAGGCGTGTTTTCGTAATGATTATTCAAAGAAACAAAATGATGTGGAGAAAACAAATGTCTACAACCTTTTTAGTACTAAATACAATATTATCAACAGTCGGTCGATAGTGAACAAAAAAATGGACTTTTGGCTTAATGTAAACCTCCTAATCACTGCCTAGATACATCCGTGAGAAAATATTGCTCCATATTCAAAACGGTTTCAAAAGTTCCTCATATCTAAACATGATACTGCAGATGGAAGAAAATATTATAACCTGTATGTTCTATCAATTTATTATATCTATATTTTTTCCTCATATCTAAAAATGACACTGCCGATGAAACAAAATGTTATAGCGTGTATGTTTTTTTAAGAAAGAAGATTAGATCATGGAAGATTAGCTGAGGGCCTCGTGGAAGATTAGCTATTACATGTATTTTTGTATGTGCTAAATGTTGCTACCCTCACTAAATAAAGTCCTTACTTACTTACTGACTGACTGACTGACTGACTGACTGACTTACTTTCTTCTCTCAATTTATTTAATGAACGCACCTGTCCTCCTGTTTACTCAAAATTTATAAATTTTACAAATGGATTCTAGTTCGTCTTGATTAACATGATTAAGAATACATGGTGTGTCATTCTTGCGCTGTTTGTATTAATAAGAAGTTGGTTTTAGACAATATCTTTATCTTATCGTTTTGACAGTTAGCATAGAACTCACGGGATCTCCGATCTGGGTTATCGATCATGATACAGACATATATTTTGGGGGCATGCGCAGTCCCAGGAGTAGGATATTCCGGCTACCTATTTGCTTGCAGAGGCGAGCTAAAACAAATACGCCTTTCTTTTGCGTTACTATGCCTTTTTTCGCATTACTACGCCTTTTGATTCGCGTAAAAACGCCTTTGATTCGCATCACTGCGCCTTTCTTTTGCGTTACTACGTCTTTCTTTTGCATTAGTATGCACTTTTTCGCGTTACTACGCCTTGTTTTTGCGTTACTACGCCTTTTTTTGCGTAGCTTCGCCTTCTGATTGGCGTTACTGCGTCTTTTGTTTTGCGTTTCTACGCCTTTGTTGCGTTATTACGTCTTTTGTGTCGCGTTACTACGCCTTTACGGTATTTTATTTTCTCCTACATAAGCCAAATAGGCTTTCGTATCTGCAGTGTTAACGATCTTACCCTTAGCCTTTCACGCCTGAGTTTCTTAAACGGGTTCTCTCCATTTTTTTATTTTGGGCAATTCTTGTTAATAGGGGATTTAGTCAAATTCATTTACAGGATGGCGAACAGCTTTGATTCTCGGATGAGACATATAGATTTAATCGCCATTACAAAGCGTAAGCTGGCCATTTTGTTTTCTACAAAAGCAAGTAATGACCTTTTATTTATGAATTGGCGCGTCATTCGGTCAGATAAGCATGATACCCAGACATTTAATGGTCTTGTCCAGAAAAGTATTTTTCATCACAGCTTTCTTTCTCTGGTGATTTTAACACAATTTAAAAATCATATGTAGACCACCTTTTATTGTAGTAAGCTGCTGGCATTTACTTAGGCAGCAACTGGTTTGATTTTCTCCTCTGGTTATCGAATGCTCAACCAGACGATCTAATGCTCAACCAGCAAATTTTGGCAGATGAGGAGTTCTTCGCAGAAATTAAAACTCCAAAACCTGGTTTATTTCATTTCAGTCAATTACCGGACCATTGATAAAACAAACACAGCGTAAAAGTCCGTGAAAATCATTCGGTACTATGATTCTGGAGACTGAAAATGTTTCAATAAAATACTATGTCATTATCGAATCAATAGCGCACTGCTTATCAGGTTGGTTAAAAATGTCTCCGTAGAACAAGGTGCGGGTGATTCTGGGGCCGTGGAGATGAAAACAGATCCGCTTTATAGTTGCAAGTTCTGTTATCATTTCTATAGATCTAATGCGTAACCAACCAATTTCGACCTTTTCCGTGGTGATTTCTCGCTAGTGCTGCATTGACAAGCAAAATATCCACAACACATTTAACCATATATGTTTATTGTGTGTGCATGTTAATACGCTGAACTTGTAGCAAAGCGCAGTAATAAATAAAAGGCAACAAACACCTCGAAAAACCACTCGTTTTCTAAGGCTTGAGTTCACCTTCAGCAGGAGTAACTAAATTTACCCAAAATGTGTGAAGTACGGGATTTGGTATTTACTCCAAAGATGCCGATATCAATGGGCTCCTGAATGTAATTCCCCGTTTTTAAATAACTTCCTCGTAAAAATTATATAACTTATGAAACACAGAAACTGCACAGTTTCTTTACCTTATTTAGCGATCTAATTCCTAACCGGATGTCGCTCTAATTGTTTCACGTTCTTAACCAATGGTTACGCATTCTATCGTTCCGTAGGCGTGAATAGGGAACAAATTGTTTCCATGCTGCATCATTTTGAACATTTACGTATTGGTGGCATTTTAACAAGCTGGCTGTTTTTCAGCTCACCTGGGCCGAAGGCTCCAGGGGAGCTTATAGTATAGTGGGTCCTCCGTCGTCCGTCGTCCATCCGTCCACACTTTTGAGCAGCTATATCTCTGCAGCTTGCAGGCTGATCTCAATCATTTCTCATCTGTAGCATGCCTCTGGTGGGGCATTGATGACATTAGCTTTTTTTTTTTTAAATCGCATGAAAACTGTGGTTGCTATGGCAATCACAAGGTCCCATAGACTTACAATGGGAAAATGCTTGTCATCACCGTTGCCCCTTCAGTTTTGATCGGATCTTTCTGAAACTTATATATAAGGTGGCTGGGATTCAAAACCTCGGGTGAGTTCGAAAACCGGCCAAGTCGGCCCATTTATCATAGAGTTACATCCCTTTGATGGCTGAAAATGCCGATTTTTGACCTTGTCATCACCATAGCCCCTTCAGTTTTGATCGGATCTTTCTGAAACTTTTATGTAAGGTGGCTGGGGATCAAATCTCGGATGAATTCAAAAACCGATCAAGTGAGCCCATTTATCTTAGAGTAACGTCCCTTTGATTGCTGAAAATGCTGATTTTTGACCTTGTCATCACCGTAGCCCTTTCAGTTTTGATCGAATCTTTCTGAAACTTATATGTAAAGTTGCTGGGGATAAAATTTCGGATGGGTTCGAAAACCAGCCAAGTTGGTCCATTTATCACAGAGTAACGTCCCTTTGATTGCTGAAAATGCCGATTTTTGACCTTGTCATTACCGAAGCCCTTTCAGTTTTGATCGGATCTTTCTGAAACTTATATGTTAGGTGGCTTTGGATAAAACCTCGGATGAGTTCGAATACCGGCCAAGGTGGCCTATTTACTATATAGTTATGTCCCTTTGATGGCTGAAAATGACGATTTTTGACCTTGTGATCACCGTAGCCCCTTCAATTTTGATCAGATCTTTTTGAAACTTATATGTAAGGTGACTGGGGATAAAACCTAGGATGAGTTCGAATACCGGCCAAATTGGCTTATTTATCATAGATTTACGTCCTTGTAATCACCATACCCCTTCAGTTTTGATCGGATCTTTCTGAAACTTATATGTAAGGTGGCTGGGGATAAAATCGTGGATGAGTTCGAAAACAGGCCAAGTCAGCCTATCGTAGAGTTATGTCCCTTTGATGGCTGAAAATGTTGATTTTTGACCTTGTCATCACCGTAGCCCCTTCAGTTTTGATCGGATTTTTCTGAGACTTATATGTAAGGTGGCTGGGGATGAAACCCCGGATGAGTTCGAAAACTGGCCAAGTTGGCCCATTTATTTTAGAGGAACATCCCTTTGATTGCTAAAAATGCCAAATTTTGACCTTGTCATCACCGTAGCCCCTTCAGTTTTGATCGGATCTTTCTGAAACTTACATGTAAGGTGGCTGGGAATAAAACCTTGGATGAGTTTGAATACTGGCCAAGTCGGCACATTTATCATAGAGTTACGTGCCTTTAATCGCTTAAAAATGCCTATTTTCGACCTTGTTAGCACTGCTGCCCCTTCAGTTTTGATCGGATCTCGGAGGAGTTTGAAAACTCGTGAGGTTTGTCTATTTGTCACAAAGTAACATCCCTTTGATTGCAGCAGTTAATTGCTTATTTTTGAGCTTGTCATCACCATAGCCCCATCAGTTTATATCGGATCTTCTGAGCAAGTCAGGAATAAAAGCTTGGATGCGTTTGAAAACTGGTGAGGTCAGCCTATTTATCATTGAGTTACATTCTACTTGATTTGCAGAAAATGCTTACCCTGTCATCACCATGTCCTTCCATTAATCCTTCAGTAAAGGTTGGCACTTCCTGAAACTTTGAATCTGTTAGCTCAGGTGAGCAATACAGGACCAAACTAGCTTGGTCCTCTTGTTTTATTTCTGTCTACACAAACATGAGTGAAACTGTGTTGAAAATAACACAAAACGTCCACGATTTCAACAAAAATACATTTCACTTTTTCTGAGTCCGGTAAGGAGAAAACTACGGCTAATCCCTGCCGTCCTAAATTTAGCCACCGACATAGCTCAGTGCCTCAGGTGCTAAAGGTCCCAGGTTCGATCCCCAGTAGCGGTGACAAAATTTCGGCGTCAGAACACGTTCCATTGGCATCATAAATTTTGCAGGTATGAATATCATAAAGTGCATCGTCCTTCGCATCTGGACGTTAACTTGAGACCCCTGTGCAGGGAGAACCATCCCCTGTGCAGGTTAAAGAACCCTACCGTAATTACATGGTGACTGTGTACTCTTTCAGCCTTCAAAACTGGAGTATATGCAGTATACAAAGTCTGTGTCCCCTCTTGGGGTTTAGTTGAAAATGGAAGAAAAATAGCGATAATGCTCATTTGTCACTACTTCGAACGGTATAAAAATTAAACAGCACCGGTCGTTCCGGTCGTTAGTTCATCGATAGAGTAGCCCGGAATCAGCAGAAAAACCAAGCTTCGCGACGATTGTTTTCTTGATATGTTACATAAAGCGATGAAAAAGTAGTAAAATCTAAATTCTAACACAGCGCGCCTATATAGGCAATGCAAAATAACTATGTTTTATTCTGCAACAAATCACAGCTCGGAAGAGCGTGACGTGTGACGTCATTAAAAACTGCAAATTTATGACGTCACTAGTCGATTTACTTGACGTTAGTCGGTGTAACGTCATTTTCTCGCATCGAGAACGTTAGAAAAGGATGTAAATGCATGTGTTTCAGTCGATAATTTTAGCGGGATTTCTTCTAACATTGGCGAAAAGTTGTGAGATTTTGAAGGAAACAACAACATTATTGCCGATTTTCAGCGTGTTAGAATCGAAATAGATCAGCTCTAGCCAGTGATGTGTTGGGTAATAAATCACAGTTTGTCGGTCAGTTGTAAGTAGACAAATCACGCGCGCTACGCGCTTGTGATTTGTCTACTTTACAACTGACCTCCAAACTGTGATTTATTACACAACAAATCACAGTTAGAGCTGATCTATTTCTTAATTTTGAGCTGCAAATACATCATTTTGGATTCAAATTGGTCAAGAGAGGTTCATTTTAATGAAGACATCAGTTGAAAGCGAAAAAAGTTTCCTCCGTAACACTAGTTCGCTTGTGATTGATGAAAACCTGAAAATTTTTGTCACACGTTTATGCCGAATTTTGCTTTGCTGAGGTAATCCATGCGAGAAAAACATGTTTCCTGCAAGTGACAGACAGAGGCGGATTATTGTTGCAAAGTGGACATATTTAACTTGTATAATTCGTAATAAGCAAGTGAAAAACTGCATTTGCGAAAAAGATACACTGGGTAAAATGAGGTAACCCCCAAAAAATGGAGCCGAAGTTTCCCCCTTTGTCTCTAATATAGTACCAAAAAAAAAAAAAAAAAAAAAAGTTTTTTTTTTTTTAGTTTTTTTTTTTAGTTTTTTTTTCATGATTCAAGCCCCTATGATTATTCCAAGAATTCAAAAAAGAAAAAAATGAGTTTGTGATATCACAAAATCGATTTAGTGATATCACAAATTCATATCTATTTAGTGATATCACAAATTCGAATTAGTGATATCACTAAATAAAAGATGAATTTGCGATATCACTATATCGAATTAGTGATATCACTAAATAGAATTAGTAATGTCACAAAATGATGCCAAAATATTTTGTGATATAACAAATTCGATTAAGTGATATCACTAAATCGATTTTGTGATATCACAAATTCAGTCTTATTTTTTGATATCACAAAATCGATTTTGTGATATCACAAAATCGATTCAGTGATATTCAAAAATGGTTTTTGTGATACCACAAAATAATTAGTGGTATCACATAATATTTAGTGATATCACAAAATCGAATGTGTGATATCACAAAATCGATTTTGTGATATCAAAAAAGGGGATTTATAGTAAAACGGCACCTCATAGGTAGGTACCTAACTTTTAAGATTTGACCTTGACACACGAACGTTTATCAACAACGGCAAACATTAGGGCTTTTATTTGCTCGAGAAGAAGGCATCAACTACGACGAAAGAAAGGAAAGTTTTAGAAAATGCCGAATCGGCAATAAAGGATCGGTATCGCTTCTCATCTAACAAGTCGCACACTGTATACATGTAGTATTTGGCCACGAAACGGAACATAGCACAGTCGAATTTTCTGCAAGCGTAATAAGTCGACAGTGTCGCTCGGTAGCGCAGACGATAGGGTGTTTGCACGATATGTGAGAAGCCTTGGGTTCGAGTCCCGGTCGAGTCATTTTTCCTCTCTGTGGCGCAAGTCAACTTGGCGATGAGGTATTATGCTACCGGGGTGTATTTCTCCTTTGGCGTGTCAAAGTGGCTGTGTAAAAACTTCCTTTTATAATACTGGTGACATGACAACAATTTATTGTTTCGTGTAGGAAGGTTCTTACATGATGCCTTAAACGACCTGATTGTTTTTGTCAGGGTAGGTGTGTGTGTGTGTGGGGGGGGGGGGGGGGGGGGGTCGGCGCATCTACTTTTGTCTGTTATTTAAAAACTGATCCTGTGGCTCATCGGGTCCATGTTCCTACGCTTGTGCATGTACTGCTATTTTTACGTATACAATGCTCACAACGTTCATATGCCGTCTATATATCCAGTGGATAACGTCGTGCCATGTGTCTGCGGTTCATGAAAGTATGAACGCAGTGGGTCGTCTGC
The DNA here is from genome assembly GCA_963580285.1 of Lucinisca nassula. Classification (NCBI taxonomy): domain Eukaryota; kingdom Metazoa; phylum Mollusca; class Bivalvia; order Lucinida; family Lucinidae; genus Lucinisca; species Lucinisca nassula. Next base: position 159,365,527 of record OY757011.1, on the reverse strand, counting down.
AAAGTAAATGAACCCCGAAGGGGTTCATGTAAACTTTGCTAGCGACCCGCTGTCGTTCATACCTTCATGAACAGCAGAAAAAATATTTCTTATATTTACATCCTTTTTTTTTTCCTTATCACTGGGCGAAAAGATGCTTATAGGGCAAACTCTTAAAGCTCCAAACATTCACACGCTGTTTTTCTACAAAGAGCGGAACAGCATTGCCGTCGCCAACGCCAAATGAGATCAAAGAGAACCATGGTTTAGACTGGCGTCACTTAACGTCATTGGAAATCATGTGACTCTATGCGTTCATGGCAGTATGAACAAGGTTTACATTAGGCTTTGCACTTGAAATGTAATTATTAACAATTTGGCGTGAAAAACTAACGTATGTCAACGATGTACTTTTGCTAGGCAAATGGTCAACGTAAAGGCAATAAAATCCAATTTAAAATCCATTTCGAAGGCCCGTTTCGTAACTTTCATGTGAAAGGGCCATTTGTGTAAGATTCTCGATATCAAAATTTATGAAATACAAAGAAGTTTTGATTGTTTGATTGATTTGAGGTTTAACGTCCTCGTCAACACTATTTAGGTTATTTTTGAAGTTGTGGGACTTTTACCCGACATTGAGATGAAATTACATCTCAAGCCCTGCCGCCCGATGAAACCAAAAATATTTATATGCATGGATGGCCAGACTTACACCACTTTGCCTGGGCAGGCCTAGACCTTCTAAGCGGTTTACTGGAGGTCACGTGTGGTCGGCTTGGGCTGGCTGGGTGAGACAAAGGTGACGTGTATCTTGCGTCACTGGGGCGTCCAACTGACATTGACTTATATTGTAAGGGTAGAGGAGGAATTTTGTTATTTCTTTTGTTTCTATACATCCAATCATCTGCCTCTTCTCCTCTGTGCCTAACTTTACTGCCTTGAAATGCTCAATAAAAATAAGCTTGAGGCGTCTCCCTTGTAAGCTTGTGCATGTGAGCGATTGAGTGTGTTGGTGAGCGCTTTACGTCTCACCGACCGTAAGGTTATACGCGGATAAGGACCTCACTCATAATACGGGGTTGGTTGGTTGATTAGAGGTTTAGCGTTCGCGTCAACACTGTATAAGTCATTTTAGGAGACGTTGCTTTCAATTTTGTGGGACTTTTACCCGACACTGAGAGGAAATGACATCTCAAGCCCTGTCGCCCAATGAAACCAATAGGGTTTATAAGCATGGACGGTCCGACTCGCACCGCTTTGCCCAGGCAGGCTGAGATCCTCTAGGCGGGTTACCAGTACTCATGTGCGGTCGGTTTCAGCTCTGCGTGGAAGCATCATGCAGCCCATCTCTTTCTTCAAGCCCCGATGGGCGGGGGCTAAAAGACGGGGAACTCCAAGATTTAATGTAAAGTGATTTTCCTTTTTGTTTTTGTTTTCTCCGACTTGAGCGTGTTTGTCTGTACGATGTTTGATCGTGCCCTTAATGACTATATCAACTACATACATACATGTAATAATAACATTCGAAAATAATTTTGAACATGTCCGTAAAATGAAGACCCCCCTAAACCCCACTTTATATAGTGAAACTGGGGTTTACGGGGGTACATATTATTTTTCTTATTTCTGTTCAAAGACATAGGTTGTGGGTACTCGTTAGAACCGCCTCACTGAGGCGGTTCTAACGAGCACCCTCAACCTATGTTTTGAGCATTTATAAGAAAAATATCAAGAATTTTCATCAGAAAAGTAGCCATTTTGGAGATGTGAAAAATGCACTATGTCGCAAGGGGGAGTTATCGTAATGAGCTGGGGTTAAGTTTCGGGTGGTTTCTTCAGGCGTCTTCCCTGTTATTCACCATAGCGAAGAATATATTTATTTCCTTGGCCATTCGGAATTAAAATTGTTTTTGAATTTTATGCAATACACCTAAAGGCGTAAGATGGGTTGCATTTGTGATTACTTCTCATGGACAGACTCCTTAAAACCGAGTTTTGCATATTCATTTCTTACATGCTTTTCAATGAATGATAGAGATTTATCAGTGAAATATAAATCGATATTTTCACTGTTTCAAACAGTGAAAATACGATTTTTTATTTTTCACTGTTTGGGACTACTTTTTTCTTCAAATCTAACTCTAATTTCAATTTTATCTTTGTCAGATAACTGAACAATACTGAAATGTGTTCTAATTGACGCATAGCCCGTTCATGTGTGACGGGGACGTTACTGACGTTGACGTCACGTCTTTTGTCGCGCGACGTTAGACTTGCCAGCAACTTCTTTGGAAAACTACTCTCTCAATTATTTCATTAATCATGCATAATAATACCAGCCCAGGCCATTTCTCAGGTGCAAACTTTCAGTTTACACCCAATAGTATACCCACTAAACACGATGGACACCACTAAATTGACGCGAAACGAACAGGAACAAAGATAATTTTCTCCGAATGTGAGCGACACCATTAAAGACGCTAAATATTGCCTTTTGAAGCTTGTAAGAAACAGAAAATTTGATTTTTTCAGTGCAAGATCAAATTTTATTTCACTCATGAACACCAAAACTGCTATTTTCACTCGTGGCTACGCCACTCGTGAAAATAACAGTTTTGGTGTTCATTCGATGAAATAAAATTCGATCTTACACTGAAAAAATCAAATATCCTCTATATATTATATGATTTCTTGCTTCTAAAGGGGGTTTAACGGCACAGTCATCACTATTTAGATCATTGAATATTGTATGATTTCTTGCTTCTAAAGGGACCGATAGAAACAGCGTTTTGAATGTGTCGTGGTGCTACATTGTGACCAATGTTTGCCCGCACAAATCGAGTGTGAGATCCTTCAATGAGACAGGTTTAACTGACGAGGCTTTATTAGCCGAAACTACGTAGTATGACCCATCTTCTTTCTTATGAATGTTTTCATTGCTCTTAAAGGAACTCATTTTTTATTTTTATTTGCCTTCACTGCACCTGGTGTTGTGCCGTGTGGCGGCCGTAAAACGTCTCCCCGTACATCAACCATAGTGCAGTTTATATTTTACTTTTGGTCCTTTGAGATCAACGCGAATATTCTGAGAAATCAGAAATACATTATTGGTTTAGACATATTCTAGACAGGTTTTTAATTATTTGGACCCCATTTTGATTTATATCAGTCTTTGAATCGACTGCCTGTTCGAAATTCGCAAAATTGCAATATGTTTCCTCTGGCTTTCTTTGCCGGATCATTACAGGGTCACTGACGAGGCTTTATTAGCCGAAACTACGTAGTATGACCCATCTTCTTTCTTATGAACGTTTTCATTGCTCTTATTTTGATTTTTATTTATAGTATATATAAAACATTTCTTTCATTGTTTATATAGTGAAATTGTCTCCATTCAATAAAACAGAATCGATTTTGACAAATCGCGGGAAAGTTATGGGCCGCCTACATCAATGTGTAATTGAAACTCGTGAAAATTTCCGTCAAAATTATGAATTCATCCGAAGTTAAAGTCTTAGCTAAGTAAATGAAATTGGTGGCTTTCGAATGTACTTTTTAAGGAAATACTTTACTAAGAGACGAATTCCTCCCTAACTCGTTAAGTCGATCTTAACTCAAGTAACGATTGTAATCTCGGGCCCTGGTTTTAGAAATGATAGATTGATTGATAACTTTCCGGTTTAAAAACGTATAATGCCGAGAATTTTTGAAGCAGATGACACAATATTACTTCTGTGGTCGTGCCACTTCGCATCTTCTAAGAAAGTTACTCCCAAATGCAAATACTGACTAACAATCTCCCACATTTGGTTGATAGATGCTATGTTTTCTAGATTCGTTTATTTTTATTTGTTTTGTTTTGTTTTGTTTTGATTGAAACTGACCAACCACTGCTCAGCCCATGGAGAAATAATTTTAAAGTCGTTGTTAATAAGTGCACTGAAAATTACAAACGTGTCATTTTGTCCATTTTTTGATCCCATAAAACATAAACACTTGGACACAATTGCTTAAGTTGATCCTTGTCCCTTACAATTTTACTGCTATATTTATTCTAACCCATATAAGCCTAACGTCTCTTTCAAGGAGTCGACGATAACAGTGTTGATCAAGATCAGACGCCGCGCAGACTGATCTCCGCCAGTCTGATCTCGGTCTATACCGGCTGCTGAAAAAGTGGATTCCGTGTAAAACTTAAAACAAATAAAACAAACAAGAAACCCCTTATAATGTAAACGCATTTGTCCAGTGGTGTTAGGTGACATATTCTATTTGAGATAAATGGATTGAGGCCATTTTACAGTATTGATCAGTACTAATTGTATTAGCAATTTCGATTTCAATAGAAATCAAATCTGCCTGTGTATTAACACAAACCATTAGACCTCAATACCGGGCTTTCAAAACATCACGAAAACACGCCTATATAATTTTGACCCCCTTGAACCCCACTTTTATATAGTAAATATGGGGTTTCCGGGGGTATACCTTGTTTTTCTTATTTCTGTTCTAAAATATAGATTGTGGGTACTCGTTAGAACCGCCTCGATGAGGCGGTTCTAACGACTGCCCACAATCTATATCTGGAGCAGAAATAAGAAAAATATCACAATTTGTCATCATAAAATTTTCATTTTTTTCGGCGATAAAGGTGGCAATGTATTTGTATAGGCGTGTTTGCGTAATGAAATGTTAATAAAGAAGACTGATAAAACTGCATGGAATCGCAGACTGACCTGAATATACAATACGTCTTATATGTCATTTTGTAGATTTTGCTCTGGCTTAAAGGTATATTTCGGAAAGTAACTTCACGGTAAAGTTTTATTATATGTATCTACATTTCTGTATACACCCTTTGATGTTTCTTTTCTTTTCTTTGTTTCTTTGTTTTGTATTGGTTTTCAGACCTTTCAAGATAATTCACTCGTTAATCAACTGTGGGCGAAAACCGGATTTCCCGGAGAAAAAACACCTGACATTCGGTTGCCAGGCTCGAACCACCGCGGTGAGAGGCCTAATGATTAAGAATCATCGCTCTTATCTACTAGGCCACGGAGGCCCGTTTACTACTATGTTTGATTATGTATTCAATAAGTAGTTGTAGCATACAGTAGTTTTTGTTTGTTGTTTGATTGGGGTTTAACGGCACAGTCATCACTATTTAGATCATATCGAGGTCAGTTTACACAATCGCACTTTTCCTGGACAGACGTGTACATAAGCGGGTAACCAGTGCAACCTTATAAAAAGATTTCATGATCAATCTCCACGAGTAAATTTTATGATCAACTTCAACGACAAAATGTTGCAGACCCGACAGGAATCGAACCTGCGACCTCCTGATGACCAGTCAGACGCGTATCCCACTGAGCTATCGAGACCGACAAACAAATAATGTATTATATACCAGTGGACTCATCCATTGCTATATGTTGGACAAGTTTATTTGTCATATAAGGGATGGCAGGCATATTTTTGTTTTAGTTTGGACAAGTGCAGGGTGGCAGGTCTATTTTTTTTTTTTTTCGTTTTTATTCTATTTTGACGGAAAAATTCTGTTAGCAAATACTGCAGGCCCTGATCAGACGCCGCTTTCTGTGGCGTCTGATCTGGGCCTGCGCCGTTTGCCAAGGTGCCCATTTATGGGTTTCCCGCCTTCAATAGGTTAAGGAATAACAATTACAAACATTCAGTTCTCTTCAGTCGTGGGGCACCTCTGGTATATGCCCATCTAACCCTTTCGATTTACAGACTGGTAAAAAGTGTAGATCCTGATTAGATGGCTCATGATGAGCCACACCAGCAGGATCCACACTGCTTGCTATCTTGCTAAACCCTATATATGTTTAACCCATATAGGACAATGGAATATTCCACCTAACGAGTTTGGAATTATAGGGATGGCAAATTCAAAGCTAGTAGAGTCCGCTTCTGATAGTACTGGTATTTTTTGAAGAAGCCATCTGATCAGGATCTACACTGTTTGACATTCAGTTTTTGAACTTGTAGGAATAAATCACATCAAGTAATCTGATTGGTCTCAAAGTCAGAGATGGGTGTCGCTAAAATGAATATTCAGCAAGAGAAGGGTTATTTTTTCACTTTGTGAGAAAGTAACTGACCTTTTTGGTTTTTGCTTGTGACATTTTAATTATGTTTTATGTTGGTGTTGCTTTCCATTTGTTATCTGGATAATTATATCGATTTCACTTCAATTTCATGGTAACGGGCTTTAACCCTCCTCTTGCTGAATATGCAGATTAGCCACACCCATCTCTGACTTTGAACCAATCAGATTACTTGATGTAATATATTCCTACAAACTCATACACTGAATGTCAAACAGTGTAGATCCTGATCAGAAGCCATCTGATCTGGATCTACACTGTTTCCAAAGATAGGGGTTGTCGTGAACTGCAAGATAAGGGTTAAAAACTGTCAAGTTTGGGCCAAAATAGATTTTCTGCAATAGATCTCCTGAAAGTCTTAATTGTGGTCAGACATTTTGCTGTATATCATTGTAACCTACCAAACACTTGGTATAATTCTGCAATAACTTAGTTTTCAAAGCCACATGAGTGCAATGTAAAATTACACATATCCCCGTCAGCCCCCGCCAATCGGGGCTTGAAGAAATAGATGGGCTGCACGATGCTTCAACGCAGAGCTGAAATCGACCGCACACGAGTACTGGTAAACCACTTAGAGGATATAAGCCTGCCCAGGCGTAGCAGTGCGAGTCGGCCCGTCCATGCTTATAAACCATATTGGTTTCATCGGGCGACAGGGCTTGAGATGTCATTCCATCTCAATGTCAGGTAAAAGTCCCACAAAATTGGAAGCAATGTCTCCAAAATTACCTGTATAGTGTTGACGGGGACGTTAAACCTCAAATCAAACAAAAACAAACACATATCCCCGTGCCAATAGGTACATTCCAACAACATGTGGTGTATCCTATATTAAGACCACCTTTGGAACTGTTCAGAGACCACTTTTGAACAGTCCCAAAGGTCGTCTCTTACTAGAGGGCAGTAGGTGTGGAAAACACATTGAAAAAATAACAAACACCTTAATTATATGTGTTTAAAAGCAGAATTTGGCTGATTTCAGCTGGTCTTAATAGCGGAATTTTACTGTATGTATGTTCGGTCAGATTTCGGGGACCTTGACCTACTTTTCAAGGTTATACAGGACCAAATGATATGCAATTTTTGCTTGTCTGCAACATATCTCTTGAATAGATTAAGAGTTTCTGCCGACCCTGGCAAAGTATTATCTTGTCAATAAACGGACGACTTTATTGTTCTTTCGTGGCCTCTGACCTCATTTTCAAGGTCCCAGTCAATTGGGTCGTATTCAGGGTAGAGGCGGTACATAGTTTTCTTCTGAAACCATTTCTAATATTTATCACGAAAACACGCCTATATAATTCTGACCCCCTTGAACCCCACTTTTATACAGTAAAACTGGAGCATACCGAACTTTTTCCTTCATAGGCGGCGATCGGAATAAGTCGTGAATTTCCGTTAAAACCTATCTGGGCGGGATATTCGAGTTATCTCCCTGTACACCACTGGGATCAAGGTACAGAATAGCCAATATTTTTTCTCCAGTCGCTGACCTCAGGGAATCATGAATCATATATCTGCAGATATGACACTTTGATCTACCTGTAGGTATTCAAAGGAGCGCTCAAATTAAGGCTATCTAAATGTGAAAAAGAACTTCTTGAAGTAACAACCATGCCTTTTCATTTCGAGCCAACTAGTATGAACGAACATATTTAACATATTGAAGAGCTACATTATGTAGAATTGCTTAATAATAATAATAATAATTATTATTATTATTTTAATTATCAATATTATTATTATTAGTAGTAGTAGCAGTAGTGTTTTTTTTTTGTTGTTGTTTTTTTTCTTTTTGTTTTTTTATTATTTATCTATTTATTTATTTATTTTTTGACATGTAGGATATTGGGTCTATATCTCTTGTCAGTCTCTTGTCCGGTGATTTTAAATAAGGATTAAGGTCAAATATGATACGTGAAATCTCTTGACTCCGATCTTTTTATGCATTTATTTTATCTATTTATTTAATAAAGGATCTTACATGAGTGTTCATGTATTATTGATTTTATTAAACTCGTTGAGGAAAAGGGATAAAATGCTCGGCAAAGCCTCGCATTTTATCCCTTTTCCTCAACTCGTTTAATAAATTCAATAATACATGATTACGAATGCAAGATTCTATTTATCATATGACATTTAAAACGCATTTTATTCACGATTGTTTATGAAAATGTCAATATTTCCCCATTAGTAAACGCGACGTCGTAAAGGACGTCGAACATGTAACGCTACGGGACGTATCTAGCTAATTTGCATATTTAATCCACTAGTGGATTATCGAAAATAATGCATGGCGTTATTACACTCTCAGACGCGACATTTTGGAGACGTTGCTTACAATTTTGTGGGACTTTTACCCGACATGAGATGAAATGACATCTCAAGCCCTGTCGTCAAATGAAACCAATAGGGTTTATTAGCATCCGCCTCGCACCGCGGTTCCTGGACATGCAGGCTTAGTTCCTCTAAGCGGTTACCAGTACTATTGTGCGGGCCGGATTCAGCGTGGAAGCATCATGCAGACCATATATTTCTTCAAGCCCCTTTGGGCGGGAGCCGAGATGAACTCAGATGAGAAAGTTTTTACATTAAAACCAATTTTGTTCCATGACGAAAACACGCCTATACATATACATTGTAAATTTTACCACCAAAAAATGAAAATTTTCAGATGAAAAAAAAAAAATGATGATTTTTCTTATTTCTGCTCAAGACATAGATTGTGGATACTCGTTAGAACCGCCTCGGCGAGGCGGTTCTAACGAGTACCCACAATCTATGTTTTTAAAAAGAAATAATAAAAATAATGTATACCCCTGGAAACCCAAGTTTTACTATAATGAAAGTGGGGTTATAGGGGGTCAAATTTTCGTGATGGTCTGCCGCAGTCATAATTGACACCTTAAGAGTTAACATTACACCGATATACAGTATATTGTATAAGATATTTCCTGAATAATTAAAAGGACGCCATAAAAAGTAACTTATAAGTAAACACATTTTGAAAAATGTTGTCTTCCCAAGTCATGATTGACACCTTAAGAGTTAACACTACACCGATATACAGTATATTGTATAAGATATTCCCTGAATAATTGAAAGGACGCCATAAAATTACATAATGTGTAAACACAGATAAGCCTATTTATTTATTTATTTATTTATTTATTTATTTATTTATTTATTTATTTATCATAAAGGACATTTCACTCATATTTGAATCGGCTGTAATGTTTGTCCTAAACAATTTAAACACGCTTTCGAAAAATGTTGTTTGTCGAGCTATGGTTGACACTTTACGAATTCAAGAAATATATAAAAAGTGCCTTAAAAGTCGGTCACAGAAGGTGATTTCAGATACGGCATATTTATTTATTTATTTATTTATTTATTTATTTATTTATTTTTTATTTATTTATTTATTTATTTATTAAAATGGGGCATGCAATTAATATGTGAATGGGCTGCAATAGTTTTATGGTCACATCACAAAAACACCCCATATTACCCACTTTTATGTAGTAAAATATGGATCATTATTTTTCTTATTTCTGCTAAAACATGTATTGTTGTTTGTCGTAAGAACCGCCTCGCTGAGGTGGAACTAACGATTCCATCAATTTATGTTTCGAGAAGAAATACGAAAAGTAGATAGATATTCTTTATTTCCTCCTATTGGAGAGTTATACATGAACAATAAACACACATAGAAAAAAAAAAACAATTATGAAACAAACCACCACCACAGTAATAACAATAATAATAGTAATAGTTCAATGCTCATAAATAGGTATGCATATCAGCAGGATTGAATTTAAAGCATGTAAGTATATACAAGGATTTATGTAAATATGGTATTATCAACAGACAATGAGCATTTCAAGGTTTATATAGCACGCCTATAATAGACCTTAGACCACATTCTATGTAAGTTCGTAAGACAGATATTCCAAAAGCCCTCAATATTATCACCTAGCAAAGATGCAATATGATTTGTTTTTTCGCCTAAAAGAACCGAAGTTAATGAGGTTCTGTCCATATTTTTCAGTGCATCGAATACACCTGTATTAAATACGTATATGTCATGCTTAAAATACAGCCCTGCTATAAGAGAGATAACTACATTCATGAATAACATGCTCTATCAAATTATCATAAGAACCATCACAGAATGAGCATATAAATTGGACCAAGAAGTTATTGGAAACACCAGCTATCATCTGCATCACTGATTTAATGTAACGGAGAAGATGTGGGCACTCTTTAGCCTTGCGCCACCAGTAGTGCGGTTCATGTACGCTGTGCAGCCGGTAAAATTGAGCAAAATCGGGGCCAATTATTCTGTTTTGCCATAATGCAATCTCATTCTGACGAATAGTCTGTTTTACTAGACGTTTCCATGTAAATTTGTTAGGGAATATATTCTCAGTTTTATACCTTTCCAGATGCTGGCATAAGTCATATTTTTCTATAAGTCTCATTATATCAGGAAAGAAGCCTTTTTGTTCATTTTTGTTCACAAAGTATGACTCGAATCTAAGTTTGAAAAGGGGCGTTATCCAGCATTGGGTGTCATTGCGGCAAAGTTGCCCAAACAAGTTAAGCTTTTTAAAGTCAATTTCCGATTCCAGGGAATGCATACCTAGTAAACCAAGAGCAACATCTGTTCGTGTTCGAATACCCAAACCTTGCATGTATTTTATACAAAATCTATGCGCTCGCTCTAAAAACATAATATTGTTGTCTGACAAATATGACCAACACTCACAGCCATAGAGAGCTTTTGGGATAACTACAGAGTTATATATATTTCTACAAGTTATAGGATTCAGCTCATTGATAAGACCACATTTGGCCAGGCCCATAAAGGTCCCCTTTAATTTATCGGTCGAGTCTTTAAGATTAGTACTAATATCTAAAAATTTATTACAGTTTACACCTAGGTGTTTGTAATCAATTGATTCGCTAACTCCATTAGGGCCTAACTTCCAAACTCTTCTGTACTTATTAAAGTAGTATTTAGTCTCATTAAATACAATTACTGAGCTCTTAAGCGATGAATATTCATATCGCCACAAACATGAATAACTGTAACATATATGCATTAATCTATCAAAACTGACCGGCTAAAAACTGACCTAAATAGTGTTGACTGGGCCGTTAAATTCCAATACAAACAAACAAAATCAATCACTGGCTTCAGACTGCCAATTAACTTTTCATGGTGGTTTTAATCGCCATTTAATCGCCATTTCACAGTTAATGATTTCGACAATTTTTGTCCTTTTGACATATTTGCCGCCAATTCATAATGAATGAAAACATAAATGTAACAAAACTGAGACAAAATAAAAGAAAGAAATCCGAGAAATATAACCACTGTATCAAGTATATTATCCGCATGTTGTTTATTAATAGTAATTACAAAAATAATACAAAAAAGCTTTACAGGTTTGATACGATTTCTGGTACATATAATGTGGACTTAGCGATTTTCGTATCATGAATTGCAGTACTGAAAAACAGCTTATAAACGGTTTTTAAGCTCTCGTGGAAGCAATTTATCATTTTTCAGTAGAAATAAACTTTATATCATCGTAAACTTTGAACAACTGTCTAACAGTAAATAACAGTGACGTAATTCCAAACAAATCATTTCTATTTAATATTGGCAACCAAACATGGAAATCTGAACGTTTTTTTTAAAAAATACATTGCCGTCTATGGCGCATATAGGCATGACATTAAATTGCAGATGGAAGCAATAAGAATTAATTATTCATCACTTTGAAATGCACCAAATAAAAACTGAATAATTTTCTTACATGAGGATAACAGTGACTTTTTTCTAGTGTTAAGGATAAATAAGATACGAGGAGTTAAGATTTTTTCCTTCATAATTTTGATATAAAAAACCTTCAAAATATACAGGTAACTTTAACTGCCGATTTCCTACGGAAATCGATATTCAACTCGGTAGTTTCCGGCGAATGAAGGAAAAAGTTCAACATGTTTACAGGGGATAAACTTTATTTCTTATTTTGCTCTAAAATATAGATTGTGGGTACTCGTTAGATCGGCCTCGATGAGGTGGTTCGAACGTGTACCCACAATCTATATTTTGAGCAAATATAAGAAAAGTAGCACAATTTTTCATCTAAAATTTTCGTTTTTCAGGGGGTAAAATTTACTATGTATTTGTATAGGCGTGTTTTCGTAATGGCAACACGAATGGAAGAAATTTCAAGGTCCAACAGAAACATTCTAAAACATGCATGTTTTTGTAGTATGACCTTTACATAGGGGATGCTACATGAGTTAACAGGGGGTAAACATATTTATTGCTCAATGATATATTTATTGCGCTTGGTGCTTTCTTGTGCCGAATCCGGGGTCGCAACTTGATGTTTGGACATTGGTTTCCGCCACAAGTTCCCCAATTTCTCGCGTTGGCATTTGGGTTTGGACTCACACACAGTGCATGATGTTTAGCTGGATATATTATAAACCAACAGTGCCATAATTATTCTTTAAGTCCTACATAAATATTTTAACTACCTTACACTGAGATATATTGATTGGGTCAATCTGTAATTACATGTATTTCTAAGTTTTTAGAAGTTCTTTGTCATACTAATTGTGTGTGTGTGTGATTTTTTTTTGTCAAAATAACTACTCAATATTTTAAAACAAAATGTTACTTACCTAGATATCTTAGATGTTTCCTGGACATTTAATACATTAGTTCCATCTTATGTTGTAGTAAGTGATGTATATGTTCAGCGCAAAATAAGAATCGGTACAATTCTAGAATTGTCTTGCGCAAAGTAGGAATTCCTACTTTGTTGCGCAATTCTAGAATTGTACCGGTACAATTCTAGAATTGCGCAAGGGATTCGAATGTTATATGAAACAGGTAAATGTCTCTGCGCAAAGCGGGAATCTTTTGGACAAAGTGAGAATCGAATGTTTCATCCGTATGGATGTTCTGCGCAAAGTAAGAATCGGTACAATTCTAGAATTGTCCTGCGCAAAGTAAGAATTCCTACCTTGCGCAATACAATTCCGGAATTATCTCTGCGCAAAGTGGGAATCGGGACAAAGTGAGAATTCCTACCTTGCGCAATTACAGTTTCGGAATTGCCTCTGCGCAAAGTGGGAATCGGAACAAAGTGAGAATAGTAAAATATTATTATGAAAGCACATATGAAATTAAAATGTACATTATATTAGCGAGTCTTCGCTGTTCTTGTGGATGACCTCAGACTCAGAAATGAACCACAAAATACATCTTATAAATCGTAATGATTCTAAAAACTGGGACAACCATGTACGTGAGCAAACAGTGTACACTCAGATGAGCATGCATTCTGATCAGGACGTACAGTGTTTACCATACAGCCTGCACTATGACCTTTATGCGCGAAACATCAATGACTGGAAAAGGAAAGGAAAAGATCAAGGTTTCCCACATTTTAGGCACATTACTGTACACTGTGAAAAAAATGATAAGTACCCCGAGATTTTTTAATGTTTTTCCAAAATTACAAGACATAACTTGAAGATCAGAGATTTCATTTCGTACTTCATATTTTATTCAGTACTCAGCATCCGCAACTATTATTGACATTTATGCCTTTGGCGCAAAGGATTAAGCCTTTTACTGTGCGCTGACCTTCTCGGCTTACCTGTACAGAATCTCTTGTTGGAAATAGCAGGAGCTTTAATGGAAAACAATTTTTAAACAAATATAACTTTTTTATTGTTCAATTTGATAAAGATGTTCCGATTTAATTTTATTGTCCGTTTAAATTCCTTCAAAACGATATCAAATAAGTGGAACTTTTATTTAAGTAGCTGTCGGCATTTTTATTTTCAAATTAATAGCCTATAATCCTTACTTGAAGCATACAAATATGTGGAAAAACAACGACAGTAACCGACTTTAACGGCTAAAATCTACACTTTCTGTTAATATTGCAAAAAAACGCCCGTATCAAACGCAATGTGTATACAATATTGTGCATTTTGATAGCAATTTCAATATTTCAAAATAATATTTAATAACGGCATTTTGCGATTATATTTGGTGCTTATTCAGAAAAAGCTTTATCGTCTACACACGCGTGTAATCCCAAAGCGGGTCAGTTTCAATCGAATGTAAAATCAACACAACTTCGCCTGGGCATCTCCTTGGAATGTAAATTAATCTAAGAATGCGGTGTCTGATCTGCATCTTATTTATTTATTTATTTATTTATTCACGTATTTTTTATTTTCATGACCTGATTAGATTTTTGCGCATTCTTTATACTTACTACGCAAAGTTAAATAAACATTGCTAGTAATAAGATTTATGATTACATTTGTTTGTTTTGTATGTTTGTATGAAAGAAAGAAAGAAAGAAAGAAAGAAAGAAACCCATTTGAATTTGTCACGAAATTTCTAAAAAAATTATATAACTTGGTTATAATATATATCTTATTCCAATTACTCAGATACAGGCTAATCTGACATTTCGTTGTTCGCACATTGTTTTGTTGGAATACCAGAGGAATGTTTATTTTATTTTTATTTATTTTTTATTTTTCTAACATGCGTTTGATTATTTAAATGCTATTGTGAATTCAGTCTGGTAAATAGAAAAAATGAAAAAAATAACCGTAAAGATGCCATTTATGCCTATGTTAATTGTTTTGTATTCATTATTATCATCTTGGTTGTAATGAAAACCTAATTAAAAACTGCTTTATATAGAGAAAACTGGGGTTTACTGTGGTAGTCATTTTTGTCACTTCTTCTCCAAAACATAGGTTGTGGGTACTCGTTAGAGCCACCTCAATGAGGCGGTTATAACTATGTTTCAAGTATTGATGAGTTTACTTTGACCAATTAACTGTTTTTGAGATATCAAAAATGCACTATGCCGCACGGATGTATTATCGTTATGTGTATATTTTATTATTATTATTATTATTATTCTATTCATTTATGTATAATCAAATGATTATTAGAAATTTTTCTTTTTTAATTTAAGTTAATTATTTATTTATTTCAACTGTTAAGTGATTTAAGATGAGGTGTGTACCCTTTTTCTGGTGTTCTCTCCATGATGCTGCGAAAAAGAATATGCATGTTAACCAAACTTTATATAAAACAGTCGGGTTATCAGGAATCAGTATGGTTTTACACAAAATATAGGTAGAAAGTACTTGTAAGAACCATATCAATTTGGCGGTTCTGTGCCCATATATTTTCAGCTCACTCAGTGTGTGTGTGTGTGTGGGGGGGGGGGGGGGGGGGGGGGAACATCACGGGTATTTAAGCTGAAGACAATTATTATTGTATTTCCTTTCCGGAGAGATTTACTTTATTCATATGCATTAAGTTCTAAGCAGAATAGGTATTATTTAGAAAATGAGAATCTATTATTATTATTATCATCATTATTATTATTATTATTATTATATCTTGGATCCAGTAGACATGTTTGATTTGTTTGTTTGATTTGAGGTTTAACGTCCATGTCAACGCAGTATAGGACTAAGGTCATTTTGAAGACGTTGCTTCCAATTTTGTGGGACATTTACCCGACAATGAGATGCAATGACATCTCAAACCCTGTCGCCCTCTAAGATCCTCTAAGCGGTCTACCAGTACTGGTGTGCGGTCGGTTTCAGCTCTGCGTGGAAGCATCATGCAGTCAATCTATTTCTTCAAGCCCCGATGGGCGGGGACCGTGAATTATACATGTATACTGGGTTCAAGTTACGAGAATACATCCGTTTGACACAGTACCTTCTTATAGGTTGTGGGTTATTGCTAGAACTGTTGTTTTAAAATTTATTTTAATTGCTTCAACAGACAAATACATATTATCCAAGATTTGCAAGAACCAGTCTATAGAGTACCCACAACCTTATCTTGTACAGAAGAAAAGGTTTGGGATGATTGCTGGGAACATTTCATTGATAACATACGTCTTTATGTATCCCCATCAACACTGTATAGGTCATTTTGGAGACGTTGCTTCCAGTTTTGTGGGACTTTCACCCGACATTGAGAGGAAATGACATCTCAAGCCCTGCCACCCAATTACACTAATAGGGTTTATATGCATGAACGATCCAACTCACATAGATAGATAGATAGATAGATAGATAGATAGATAGATAGATAGATAGATAGATAGATAGATAGATAGATAGATAGATAGATAGATAGATAGATAGATAGATAGATTAAGCTGGCATGAAACTCAGTAATTGCTCAGTAATATGTCTAGGAAAACCGTTGACTTTCTAAATCTTCAGAAACGCATTGTCTATATTCTGTAATTTTTGAGTACAACTCGATATGACAAAAATATCTATGGCTGCGGCGTAAAAAAAAGTAAATAAAAATATTGTAAATAAATATATTATCTAAATGCACGGTCAGTAGAGGCGACTGGTTCTAACTAGTACCCACAACCTATGTCTTGATGCAGAAATAAAGAAAATAATGTATACCCACTTTTCTCTATATAAAGTGGGGGTTAGAGGGTTTTCATTACACGGACTTGCTATCGTGATGATAAAACGGTGATTCTTTTTAGCAAGAAGCGTAATCTCGGATGAGACCCGGAGTCTTAATTGTTCATTTTATCTGAATTATTTTTATTTACCGTCCCCAGGTTTATGATATTACTTTTTAAATACAACTACAGGTCAAGTTGCCATTTACTGGTCTAGTGACTACTATTGGTGCAAAGATTAACGGCGCGCGTCACAATACTTGGTGATAATTCGATTATCGACAGGTAGTCGGAAGTGTGCTTACTCAATGTATTGATCGATTAACAATCCATCATGAACGATTATATTGACGTGCGTCGTTTACCTGAGCAGAAAGAAAGAAAGAAAGAAAGAGCGTATATGATGAAGTTATCGTCATTTAAAAAAGAAAGAAAGATTTACTCGTTTAGCACGAACAAAATAAGGAAGAGAAACATATAAACTAGCTAAGAGACATTGGCGGCACAGGCCGCCACAAATACTTCTTCTCGGGGGGAAAGGGAATAATATAGTATTCTGATTGCTTGTTTAAAACAGAGATTGTTGGACCTCATTAGAATCGCCTCGACGAGGCGGTCTTACGAGTGCTCAAACTCTGTGCTATCAGAATAAATGAGAATATAACAATATTTCATGTGTATTTTCAAATAAATGAAGAAAAAAAGGAAGATGAATATTATTTGTGAACAACTGAAAACTTGAAGTTGTTTATCTTTACTCCTTTCACGCAATGATGGCATGATAAATATACTATTTAAGGCTTACTGAGTCACTAAGAAGCAACTGAGACTAGATAGATAGATAGATAGATAGATAGATAGATAGATAGATAGATAGATAGATAGATAGATAGATAGATAGAAGATAGATAGATAGATAGATAGATAGATAGATAGATAGATAGATAGATAGATAGATAGATAGATAGATAGATAGATAGATAGATAGATAGATAGATAGATAGATAGATAGATAGATAGATAGATAGATAGATAATCGGCAATTATTGTGACAGACTTATCCGCATTAAAATCAGTAAGAGTATCTCCTTTGCATTCAGACTCAAGGTTCTCGTCTCAACGGATACATTACGAAAACACGCCTATATAAATACATTGTAAATTTAAAAATCAAACAATGAAAATTTTCAGATATAAAACTTGTGGTTCTGTCGAGTGCCCAAAATCTATGTTTTTGAGCAGAAATAAGAAAAATATTACAAGTTTTCATCTTATTTTTTTTTTTTTTTTTTTTTGGTGGTAACGTTTTGAATGCATTTGTATAGGCGTGTTTTCGTAATGTATTTTGCAGATATGTAATTGATTGGTCCCTTTTGATAAATCGGCCAATTTCTTGTTTGTTATTGTCGGCATTTTGAACATATTCCTTTACATTAACAATCAATAAAGGCCCCGCCCTTCGGGGCTTGAAGAAATAGATGGGCTGCATGATGCAATTACAAGCAGAGCTGAAACCGACTGCCCACGAGTACTGGTAAACCGCTCAGAGGATCTAAGCCGGTGCGAGTCGGAACGTCCATGCTTATAAACCCTATTGATTTCACTAGGCGGCAGGGCTTGAGATGTCAGTTCATCTCAATGTCGGGTAAAAGTCACACAAAATGGGAAGCAACGTCTCCAAAATGACATACACAGTGTTGACGGGGACGTTAAACTTCGAATCAAACAAACAAATTAACAATCAATGAACCTTTCTTTCCAGAATAAATATTTGATGTTTGAATTTGCAGTATGTTATTATAGATAATTAAAATGGTTACAGGTAAATAAAGAGTAATTAAAACCTAATTCTTCGTTTTATATTTTTGATTAGTCACAATTAATTTCAAACAGTGTAAGTAAGCATTACCTTACATGGATATGTTACAATATTGAATAATCATTGCGACCATTATGATAACACATTCATGTGAAATAATGCATTCTTTAGGTTGCAGAAAACGGTTATTAAAAAAATGTGTCATAGTTTATTACTTCTTTAAATATAGGTTGTGGATCTTGTTAGAACTGCCTCGCTTCTGACGAATACCCACAACATATGTTTGGAACGAACGTAATAGAAAAATATACATGTATGTTCCAGCAAACCACAGTTTTCTCTATATAAAGTTGGATTTAGAAGGGGTGTTCATCAGTGACATGGACTTGTTAACATTATAATGATAGCCAAGCAGATTTAAGTACATTTTGGACGGGAAAGCCCAAACATGGACACTTATTATGGAAACAGTGCATGCTCAGATCATACGTCGAGCTTAGATCATGGCCTTTTCTGTCAACCCATTACGACCTCCGCCCAACGGGGCTTGAAGAAATAGATTGGGCTGCATGATGCTTCCAAGCAGAGCTGAAACTGACTGCACAGCACATGAGTACTAGTAAACTGCATGGGGGCTCTAAGCCTGCCCATGAAAAGTGGTGCGAGTTGGACCGTCCATGCAGATAAACCCTACTGGTTTCATTGGGTGGCAGGGCTTGAGATGTCATCTCACTGCCGGGTAAAAGTCCCTCAAAATTGGAAGCAACGTCCGCAAAATGACCTATACAGTGTTGACGGGGACGTTAAACCTCTAATCAAACAAAACTGTTAACCCATTAAGAAAACATATCCTTGTGACAATGATTTCTTTCTTATCTTCGAAAAGTTAATTTATATCTAAAAAAAAAGCACATTATTTTTATGATGAAAAATACAATGTCTTGGTGCGGATAATACACATTGTAACCCCTCTAAACCTCTCTCTTCTGTAATGTAAAGTGGGGTTTACAGGGGGTTTTATTACATGGACTTATGAACATGTTGCTTTACTAAACAATGTAATTTTTAATAATGCAATCTGACGTCCATTAACTATAAATGTTTTTTTTTTTTTTTTTTTTTTTAATAATGTGGAATATCACATTCCAGAAAAAAATGGATTTATGAGAACCGATAATATTTTAAGTACAAAAAGGCTCAATTTTAACCGTTTGACAAAACGAGAATTTTTCTCGCTTAAAGTACCAAAACACGCAGATCAAAATTAACTAGACGTATCTATCGTTCAATATCCCCCGGGGTCATTTTCACACACACAATATTGATTACACGACAGGTACACGAATAGGTATCTATCGTAGGCCTCAGTCAAATGGAGACAACCCAATATTGACTTTCTGTGCGACTGTCACGGTTGAAAGTCATCGGGCTAATGTCAGATATAGTTGGCCATGGTGCTCTTTCTCTAGCCAGTAGCTGAAACCTGTCCTACTTGAATCAGCGGTGGGGAGAGAACCAAATATCTACGAAAGAAAGTGGCCGAGCCGGGATTCGCTTTCACGACCTCCTGATTAATCAGATAATTGTGAATCTGACGTGCTAGCCAACATACCAGCTACATATATGATTCAGACAGATATATTTCGGTCGTAACTTGTAGTGACCTTTTAACTCGTATCCTGTTGAATAAAGTAATTAAACTACACCCATTTCTGACTATCAACCAATCAAATTACTAAATAGATTCACAAGCAATTCACAAGCAGTGGCAAACAGAGTAGATCCTGATCAGATGTCTTCTTTAGAAGCCATCTGATCTGGATTTACACAATTTGTAAAGGTTGTCGTGTTCGACATCACAAGTGTTTTTAGCTCACCTGAGCCTTTAGGCTCATAGGTGAGCTTATAGTATAGCCATGGTCCGTCGTCCGTCCGTCCGTCCGTCCGTCCACCATTTTCAAAGATCTTCTTCTCCTATACTGCAGGGCCAATCAAAGCCAAATTTCATATGGAGCCTCAGTGGGATGGGGGAACGAAAGTTTGTTCGCGGGGTCTGGATCACATGACCAAGATGGCCGCCATGCCCATATATGGTAAAAAGCCTTCAAAAATCTTCTTCTCCAGAACCATAAGGCCAGTGGCCTTGAAACTTGGCATGTAGCATATGGTACTCAGGCCCATCATGGTTTGTACAAATGGTGACCCTGGGTTGACCTTGACCTATTTTACAGCAATGTCAAATTTGCCGACTTAGGCTTTTGCATGGGGCAAAGTGAAAATTATGGATTTATAGGAAACCATTGAAGACAGTGTCACCAAAATTTGTAGATCAGGTAAAGTAACAGAATACATGAAGATCTATGGGTGATAAAGGTCAAGGTCATTCATTGGCCTTAGACCCAAGATGGCCGCCATGCCCATATATGGTAAAAAACCTTCAAAAATCTTCTTCTCCAGAACCATAAGGCCATTGGCCTTGAAACTTGGCATGTAGCATATGGTACTCGGGCCCATCATGGTTTGTACAACTGGTGACCCTGGGTTGACCTTGACCTATTTTACAGCAATGTCAAATTTGCCGACTTAGGCTTTTGCATGGGGCAAAGTGAAAATAATGGATTTATTGGAAACCATTGAAGACAGTGTCACCAAAATTGGTAGATCAGGTAAAGTAACTGAATACATGAAGATCTGTGGGTGAGAAAGGTCAAGGTCATTCATTGGCCTTAGACCCAAGATGACCGCCATGCCCATATATGGTAAAAAGCCTTCAAAAATCTTCTTCTCCAGAACCATAACGCCAGTGGCCTTGAAACTTGGCATGTAGCATATGGTACTCGGGCCCATCATGGTTTGTACAACTGGTGACCCTGGGTTGACCTTGACCTATTTTACAGCAATGTCAAATTTGCCGACTTAGGCTTTTGCATGGGGCAAAGTGAAAATAATGGATTTATAGGAAACCATTGAAGACAGTGTCACCAAAATTGGTAGATCAGGTAAAGTAACAGAATACATGAAGATCTATGGGTGAGAAAGGTCAAGGTTATTCATTGGCCTTAGACCAAGGTCATTCAGGATCCATATTTCAGATATTTTTTTCTCCAAAACTGCTGAGCCAATTTAAGTGAAATTAAGTAGGAAAATTGTCACCAGACAGGTGAGCGGTTCAGGACCACTGGTCCTCTGTTTTTTTTTTCTGTTCTCCACACAGATTTAGGTGCTCGAGTCGTTCCACTCATGAACTATGTTTATCAGCAGATATAGAAATGAATGTGTGTCCAATCGAGCTTCAAAGGCCCATATACCTCAATCTATATTTTAGAGCAGAACTAAGAAAAATAAGGTTTACTATATAAGCGTGGGGTCTGGACTGGAGGGGTCAGACTGTTCGTGTTTTCGCGTGTTTTCGTGATGAGTCTAAAAAGCGATAACTTTTGATTTTCTTTAAAATAATGCTATGCCGTGCTTACTCAATGATAATGAGTGCACACGACAAACATAATAAGACAATTATCTCAAATGTATTAATTTGAGCAGTTATTGGGAGTCTTTTTTCTAGTCATTACGATAACACACCCGTGTGAACATAGTGCATTTTTCACATCTCAAAATGGCTACTCCTCTGATGAAAATCCGTATATGCTACAATTTTCATATATATGTACTTGTTTACCTTTTAATTGAATTGTTGAGGACCATATGTAAGATAAGTTCTTACTTAATTGGTTATCCTCAGAAAATAAAGGCATTATTATTATTATATATTATTATTATAGTGGTCATTTGATATTTATGAAACGAGCCTGAGTCGAGTTTCATGAATTTCACATGAAATCACAGGAGCTTGAAGTTCTGTCCATCAGTACGTATCATAAGGTTCAAAATCGATAGTGACATATTTGGATAGGTTCAATACGTTTTGATAGTTTGTTTGAGTTTTGCGTCTCACCAACAGCTAAGGTCATACGGAGACGGGACCTTGGTTTAAAGACTCATCCGAAAGTCTGGAGAAGCCCGGGATCGATCCTGCGACCCCTGGTTTACAAGGCGAGTAGCATAACCACTACACAACGGAGGCTTCTATACGTTTTGATAGACCAAACTTCAAGCGTCTATGATTAAATGATTCTGTAAGACAGTAGAGGTTGTCACGGGCGGGCGTCATGACGTAACGCGCCAGTAACCATGTTTCACACGTGTAGTCATATTATTTTAACCTTTACCATTCTCTGGGCTAATTCAGCAGACGAAAAATTGTTGATATCTTTCTTATTTTCCCCAGAAAACAGGAACTGACATCTCATGCAAATTGTCTCCATGGGAGACAATTTGCATGAGATGTCAAATCCTGTTTCCTGGGAAAATTAGAAAAATATTTCAAAATGTCGTCTGTGGCGAAAACAAATACCCAGCATGCAGAGCGTTAATGACATGACGTCGTGTACTTGATAACATCGACGGCATATGATAAATTAAGGATCTTACACGTGTGGTCATTTCATATGAAATTTATAAAACGAGCCTTCGTTGAGTTTCATAAATTTCATATAAAATGGCCACGGGTGTTAGATTCTGTTTAACATATGACCACTTTAAATTGGATTTTATTGCCCTTAAATTTGACAAATTTCCCACAAAAATGCATGGCTGACATGGACGTCGTCATGACGTTATTTAATCCCGCCAAAGTGTGGTCATACGAAATTTAATACACGACGTTATCCACTGCATATCGATGTTATTTAAGAAATGAAATTTATTTTTCTACAGTTCATGGAAGTATGAACGCAGTGGGTCGCGTGCAAAGTAAATGAACCCCGAAGGGGTTCATGTAAACTTTGCTAGCGACCCACTGTCGTTCATTCTTTCATGAAAAGCAGAAAAGTTAAGTTTATTTTTTATATTATATTATATGCCCCTCATCACTGGGCGAAAAAATGCTTGCAGGGCAAACTTTCAAAGCTGAAAAACATTTACACGCTGTTTTTCTACAAAGAGCGGAAGAGCATTGACGTCATCAACCCCCGTAGAGAACAATGGTTTAGAATGACGTCACTAAACGTCACCGAGAATCATGTGATTCGATGCATTCATGGAAGTATGAACGCAATTGTTTTCTATAGGTTTACATTAGACTTTACACTGGAAATGTAAATATATGATAAATATACATAAGTTTTATTGTTCAAATAGTAACGTTCCTGTTATTATTTTAAGGTCCCAGGCGTCCACTACTTAGTCACACAACAACGCCATCAAACCAACGTCAAGAGTGACCAACTGTGGACCCGCAGTATGACTTTAAATTTGTATTCAAGAAGAAGGAAGCTGTATTTTCGGCTTTTAGTTATCATTATTATCATTTACACATTCGGACAGTACATGGTTGGACGTGAAAAACAACTGACGCTAAATCAACAAATATTCAGAATCCAGACTGCTTCAAATACAACAGAAAAGAAAATGGGAGAAACCTTTGATGGAAACTCGCTACAGGGGAACACCACGAAACATACCACGGAAAATAATGACATTGCGCTGACCGAAAAACGACATGTCCCTTATCACGTAATATACTCCGAGAACACGATGCAAAATGAGTTGAAAACAATACATGAGAAAGGAGAGAAGTTGATCAGTCTCCGACATGACGCCTGTCAACAACGCTTGCCACAGTGTTTGATCATAGGCAATTATAAAAGTGGTACACATGAGTTGCTAGAGTTCATGTACATGCACCCAAGAATCAGGATCTATCGGGAACCATTATTTGAGTTACACTTTTTCGGAGGAAAAAAATATGCTAACGGACTGGATTGGTATAAGAAGCAAATGCCCTGCTCGTATACAGGTCAGATCACTGTCGAAAAATCACCTTCTTATTTCCAACAACAAGACAGCCCGGCACAAATTTACGCAATGAATCCAGAGATGAAATTGATCGCATTGGTACGTGAACCTATTGCAAGAACTCTGGCCCATTTCAGTTACTCTAAACACATTGCAGTGAGATACAAATACAAACTTGAAAATTGTGCTATTGACTCCGAAACTGGAAACATTACTCGGGATTGCTTTTTCATTAAACACTCCATATACGACGAGGGCATGAATCGTTACTTAAGATTATTCAACAGAAGCCAAATAATGATTATAGACAGCGTGGACTTCAAAAACGATCCTTTCAAGATATTGCATGATATTGAAACTTTTCTCGGCATTGAACACGTAATAGATAAAAATCAGTTTGTATTTATCAAAGAAAAGGGGTTTCATTGTGTCCGATCAGCCCGGGAAAGCAATTTGGTCGTTTGTTATGACAAGAAAAGGGGTAGGTCAGACGGCGATAAGGCAGTCAATGAACCTATCAACCAAAACACGATGAAGAAACTGATTGCATTCTTCCAGCCACGAAACGAGAGATTTTTTCAACAGGTTGGCCGGAATTTTAACTGGCAGTACAACACAATGTGAACTGTTATCCTCGGCGCCATGCAGGAATTTGTCTCTCGTCAGATCTACCTTCCTATTAGATAGATGACGACAGGCACAAACCTTCTTTTCGCACACATAGCTGGCTGGATGAGTTCAGGCTGTGCAGAGAGTTCAGAATGAGCCATTAGGAAAACATGCCCGTAAGAAATAATGGCGTCCAACATGGTGTCAGAAAATGATAAATATTAGGTAAAGATGATAACATCTTTATTATTTCTGCTTTCAACATAGATTGTGGGTGCTCGTTAGAACCGCCTCAATGAGGCGGTTCTAACGAGTACCCACAATCTATGTTTTTGAGTAAAAATAAGGCAGATAATGTATACCCCCGTAAACCCCACTTTTCTCTATATAAAGTGGGGTTAAGGGGGTCTTCGTTTCACAGACTTATTATCGTGATGCATTGTTACGCACAGAAAAGAAAAAAGACTACACAAAATCTCAGTATTCTTAACCCGCATTCTGCTGTTCTCAATCCCTACATAACGTATACACGCCTATACAAATACATTGTTACCTTTATCGCCGAAAATATAAAAAAAAATAAGATGAAAACTTATGATATTTTTTCTAATTTCTGCTCAAAATATAGATTGTGGGTACTCGTTAGAACCGCCTTATCGAGAAATATAGATTGTGGGTACTCGTTAGAACCGCCTCATTGAGGCGGTTCTAACGAGTTCCCACAATCTATATTTTAGACCAGAAATAAGCAAAATAAAGTTTCTCCCTGTAAATTCCATTTTTACTATATAAAAGTGGAGTTCGAGGGGGTCAAAATCATATAGGTGTGTTCTCGTGATGTCTTTGCAAACGGTATAGATCCAGATCAGATGGCTCGAAGTAGCCATCTGGTCAGGATCTACACTGTTTTCCATACAGTTTGCTAATTTGAATGGATAAATTACAACAAGTAATTTGATTGGTTGAAGTGTAAATGGGGGTAGCTAAATTAATTTATGCAGCGGGAGAAGGGTCAAAGGAAAGGGGAACATTTTTCCTTTATTAGCAGTCCTGCGTATGATGTGGGAGGGAACTACTTGAGATATTTGAATTTTCGCCAGTAGCGTAGCCGTTACACATATTCAAGCGAGATCTACACAAAATTTTTAAAATATTGACTTTTCTGAAAGGAAAGAATTTTCTCCCAAGGGGAGCAAATTCGTTCTTTTAAGACCAATAGAAGAAACCTTTTAATTTTGGTGCCTCTCACAGACTTTTACAGTATGCACATGCATAGTACGCGTAGTAACTGTCATGCTATTTCGACCGAAGTCATACATTTTGACGCGGCCCATCTGTTATAACCTTTAGAACGACTGGTGCTATAAGCAAAGACTCAGATCAGTATGCGTCCACAGTTTCTGGCCAGTGGCCACGTAAAATCGAGTTAAGCCCCACAGTGAAAATTCGTTTCACTGGCCGTTCCAAGGCGGTTCTTCTGTCGCGGTTTGTCTTTGAGTGTTTGTATCGCTTATATTATTTTGATTTGGATAGCCGGTTGGCCATTTTGTGGGAAAGTAACTGTCCTTTTGGCTTTCTGCTGTTAACCCCTGCTAGCATTCTACATAAATCTACAGCGGGCCGTTAGCGGCCCGTCAGCTACCCTGACGGGCCGCTAGCGGCCCGCTGTAGATTTATGTAGAATGCTTACTGGGTTAATTGATGTTTCCATTAGGGTCTGTTGTTTCATGTTTGTGCTTCTTTCCCTTTGGTGTCTCTGATGGGAGCAGTTAATTGTATCGATTCCTGATCATTGCCTCCACTTCTATTTCGAATATCGTTTTTGATAGCAAAGTGGGTATAAAAGATCATGTGAACAGACTGCTGAGACTGTGCGGGCTGATCTTTATATTTTCAGGTCGAACAGTTCTTCTTAAGGAGGTTACATAGCCACTTCATAATGTATCTTCGGACATGTGCTCCCAGCGAAGACTCAGATCAGCATCAAACGACGTATTTGCACGAGTAGCGAAGCCACGAGTGAAAATAAGTCTTAGTTTTTCATGAGTGAAATATGTGTCCACGCAGTCTGGCAGCGTCTTCGCCGCGCGCTATATGTACTCCCGTTAAATAATAATAAAAAAAAAAAATACAGCAAGGACATAAACTACGTAATTTTTTATGCGTCTTTGTTCTGATGAAGCTTTTAACCTATTTTACGGGCGTAAACGAGAAACCATAAATCTGCCTTCCTGTAGTGCAGCATCTGAGCTGGGTCTTCGCTGTTTCCCAATGTTCAATTTTCGGGACGCTTACCGTATATGGGTTAAACCACGTGAGCCCCGCCAAGCGAAGTTGTGTCTTCGAGCATTCCGTCATGACAAATTTTAACTGCGCATGCCCAGCCATTCAAAGGGGCCAGGGATATTTCTGACGGTTCCTCTTGATTCACTGCTTGTCTGAGCGAGCAGCGAAGGCTCTGGCGAGACTGCGCGGATGCGCAGGCTCGCCGGAACCTTCGCTGCTCGCATAGGCGATAAGTACCAAAGTCGCTTGACGGGGCCCAAGTAATAGCTATCTCTGTGTTTTTTACTGCAAACAAAAAAAAAAAAAATAAATAAAAATAAAAAAATACAAAAAAGAAGATGTCTTTGTGAAACACTGATGTCCCCGTACAGCGCATGTTAAATATGAAAGCAGCATCACTAAGCAATCAAAAAGTATGGCCAATGTTCAAGTCTTAAAAAAGTTGGCAAGGTCACAAGGTCAAAAATTATAGGATCGATGGAAAGGTTTTGTGACATAGAATGCACATGTGAAATATGAAAGCCCTATCACTTAACAATCGAAAGTTATGGCCAATGTTAAAGTTTTTAAAAAGTAGGTCAACGTCAAGGTCAAGAGGTCAAAAATTATGGTAGCACTGGAAAGGTCGCGTGAAAAAGAATGCACATGTGAAATATGAAAACCCTATCACTTACCAATCGAAAGTTATGGACTATGTTAAAGTTTTTAAAAAGTAGGTCAAACGTCAAGGTAACGAGGTAAAAAAATTATGGTAGCACTAGAAAGGTCTTGTGACAAGAAATGCACATGTGATATATGAAAGCCTTACCATTTAACAATCGAAAGTTATGGCCAATGTTAAAGATTTTAGAAAGTGGGTCAAACGTCAAGGTAAAGGTCATAGGGTTAAAAATTATGGTACCACTAGAACCGTCTTGGACAAGGAATGCACATGTGAAATATGAAAGCCATATCACTTACAAATCGAAAGCTATGGCCAATATTAAGGTTTTTAAAAAGTAGGTGAAATGTCAATGTCAAGGTCGCGAGGTAAAAAATTATGGTACCCACTTGAAAGGTCTTGTGACAAGAAATGCACATGTGAAATCTGAAAGCCATATCAGTTGCCATTCAAAAGTTATGCCCAATGTTAAAGTTTTCCGAATGTTAACGGTTTTAAAAAAGAAGTAGGTCAAATGTCAAGGTCAAGGTCACGAGGTCAATAATTATGATATCTCTGGAAAGGTCTTGTTACATGGAATAGATATGAGAAATATGAAAGTAATATCACTAACCAATCAAAAATTATGGCCAATGTTAAAGTTTTTAAAAAGGAGGTCAAAAGTAGGTCAAATGTCAAGGTCAAGATCATGAGATCAAAATTTATGGTCTTGTGACAAGGAATGCATATGTGAAGTATGAAAGCCCTATCAGTTACCATTCAAAAGTTATGTCCATTGTTAAGGTTTTTGCGGACAGACAAACAGATAAACCAAAAACTATACGCCACGAATCTTTGATTCCGGGGGCATAAAAACAACAACAAAAAACGGTTACATGGTAACTGATATGGTCCCGGCTTTTAGAACAAATGAGTCGAGTCGCAGATTAAGGCAACAAATGATAGCCTCTATGTCTGTAGCCAGACATCACGAAAACACTATATAATTTTGACCCCTTTAACCCTACTATTGTATATTACACTTGGGTTTACAGGGGTATACAATATTTGCATTATTTCTGCTCAAAAACCGAGGCGGTTCTAACGAGTACCAACAATCTATATTTTAGCAGAAATATGAAAAATATCAGAATCTTTTATATCTGAAATTTTAAATTTTGGGGGGGGGGGGGGGGGGGGGGTTTAAGCATGGTTTCGTAATGCTTTTGTAGCCAGATAGGAGACTAAGTCAGCTAGGAGACATTATCGCAGCTGACGGCAACGCCGTATCTGCGTTGATGCAACGTCTACACTTGGATTGTTTGCCCAAAGGGCAGACTGAAGTACGCTTTAGCTTCATGAGGACAGAGAAGGCTCTGATCAGACTGCGGGACCGTGCAAGCCGATTTGAGCCTTTCCTGATGGCCGATGTCATTAAGCAAATTATCCCATTACGATAACATACCCGTGCGACATAGTACATTTCTTCACATGTCCAAAATGGCTACTTTTTTGTTGAAAATCCATGATATTTTTCTTATTTATACTGCAAACATAGGTTATGGATGCTCGTTAGAACCGCCTCATTGAGGCGGTTCTAACGAGTACCCACAACCTATGTCTTGGAGTAAAAATAAGAAAAGTAATGTTTACCCCCGTAAACCCAGTTTTCTCTATACAAAGTGGGGTGTAAGGGGGTGTTCATTTCACGGACTTGTTCACGTGATGCGTGGCGTAGCGCAAATAAAGAATTAACAGTGAGGCAAGGATGTAGACAATATCGAGATCGTAACAGAATCATTTCAATCTTCTTAAGCACTTTGTTGGAAGTTTAATAAAAATGGCGACATAATTTTCTGCATGTTCGTTGCCGAAAGATAATGGGTACAAGAGTGACCTCTTCTGTTCTCTCAGGAGGAGGATTAAATACTTGACTCTAACGAGTACCCGCAATCTACGTTTAGAGCAGAAATAAGAAAAGATAAAATGTACCCGAGAAAACCTCAATTTTACTTTATGAAAAATGGGGTTAATGGGGTCAGCATTATATGAACATTGATTTTACTGTATGCTGGCATTAGCAGGACAAATTTCATTGAGTATGAAATGGTTTTATATGTGAGCAAAAACCATCTACTAAGATGTATGGAATTAGGTAATATTTCCAAATACATGTAGTTATTTATACAAACACGAGCAATTTTGTATAATTATAAATACAAACACAAGCTATAACCCTCGATCATTCAATTGCTATCAACCTTTTTTATCTATACAAACTAGAGCTATACAACTGAATTTAAACGAAATATGACACCGTTATTTATTCCCGACCGGTTTCGTTTCACAACTCTTCAGGGCAATACTATAGTCGAGACGTGATTGCACTTTTAATTTTGGACTAGTCCGCGTTTTAGGTAAATCGCCTTCAGTTTGGATGTTATATTGGGCGATATATAGTTTTACTGAGGATCGTACTACATCATATTAACCAATTGGCCACGAATTCCACATAATGGCATTATCAAAAAACTTATTTATAATTTTAAAATCCTGAAAAAAAAAAAGAAATCGGAAACCTGCTTCCCCAAAAACATGGAATAGTCTTATCACGCTTGAACGTTGAACTCTCAAAGGTCGTTGATAAACTATACAATAGTGATGTAAATATAAAATATGACTCCCCCCCCCCCCTCCAACCCCAGGGGCTTGAAAAGCACAACGTCGAAATAACGCCGTCATGTTTGTTAAGTTTTGGCTTAAAGAGTATAAAATACTTAGATACAGTCTAGCATATAACCCCGCCAAACTGTACAATTTTTGTACAGCCACTCAGCTGTCTTATCTGTTATGATAATCATGTAACCAATTCACTAACCGCAAAATATTTATTTTAACCAGCAGGATACCTGATCATATTTCTACTTTCTCTATTTTTAAGTTTTACAAAATACTGTATATACTGACCAGTGTTGGTTAGCAGTTGGATAGGAAATGTGGACAATATTTAGCTCACCAGAGCCGACGGCTGCGGGGGAGCTTTTAATATAGGCATTGGTTCATCGTCGTCTGCGTCCGCGTCGTCAACATTTTCACACAACATCTCATCTGAAACTACTTGGCAAATTTAAACCAAATTACATGTGGAGTCTCTATGGAAAGTTTGTTCCTGAGGACTGGGTCACATGACCAATATGGCCGCCATGCCCATATATGGTAAAAACCTTTAAAAATCTTCTTCTCCGGAACCGAATGGCTGATGACCTTGAAACTTGGTTTTCAGCATCGAAAATTTGTTTGTAAGTCTCGGTTACATGACCAGTATGGCCGTCATGCCCATATATGGTGAAACTCTTAAAAAAATCTTTAAAAATCTTCTTCTCAGGAACCAAACGGCCTATGAACTTGAATCTTGGTATGCAGCATCAGACACTCGGGCCGTACCAATTTTGTTCAAATGATGACCATTGGTTGACCAAGACCGGTTTTATGTGTAGGTCAATTTGGTCACTAAGACATCTGTATGGAAAAAAGGCAGAACAGTGGATTTTTTTTCTGACTGCATTTTAGCCTGTGGCATCAGAAATGGTGTTTGCAATCAGCTAAATGTAAATTAATTGATTCCAAAGGTCAAGGTCATTAACTGACATTTGTCCTGGATGGCTCAGATTCAGTATTTTTATCTTCTACTCCACTTAAACTGGTGGGTTGATTCAAATCAAATTACATTTGTTGCCTCTATGGGAAGGGGGAACGAAAGTTTGTTCGTAAGAACTGGGTCACATGACTAATAATAATAATAATAATAATAATAATAATAATAATAATTATAATAATAATAATAATAATAATAATAATCGACCTTATTTATAGAGGGTAACACATTTAGTACTAGTACTAATCTTCCATGCGGCCCTCTTTTCCTGGGTAGAAACCAGTACTGAGCAATGTGGATAAAGTCTCTTGCTCAAGGAAACAACACATGGCGCATGTGAGGATCAAACCGGCTACCATCCGATCTCAAATCCGATGCTTTACCACTGCACCACAGCGCTCCACCTTCGCTGACCTTTGCCCTGGATGACTAATATGGCCACCATGCCCATTTATGGTAAAAAACATTAAAATATTCTCATCCAGAACCCAGTGACCAGTGACCTTCAGACTTGGAATATAGAATTAGAGACTTAGGTTCCACCAAATTTGTTCAAATTGACCTTGACCTGTTTTAAGTCATTAATTCGGTAACTGAGACATTTGTATGGTAAAAAGGCAAAACAGTGGATTATCTGATTCTATTGCAGCGTGTGGCATCAGAATTGATATTTGCAATCAGCTGAATATATAAGTATATTAATTCCAAAGGTCAAGGTCATTTGCTGACCTTTGCCCTGGATGACTTAGATGCAGTATTTTTATCTTCTATTCCACTAAATTTGTTGGGCTGATTGAAACCAAATTACATGAAGAGCCTCTATGGGATGAGGAAATGAAATGTTATTCAAGGGATCGTAGTCAAGT
Organism: Lucinisca nassula; assembly: GCA_963580285.1. Lineage (NCBI taxonomy): Eukaryota > Metazoa > Mollusca > Bivalvia > Lucinida > Lucinidae > Lucinisca > Lucinisca nassula. The sequence goes on along the minus strand of OY757011.1, from coordinate 159,333,166 downwards.
GACCCAAGTGCTACGGTAGCTAGGCCTTGTCAAGAAAACTGTCCTATTATTTATCCTTGATAAACGTAGGTTTCTTCGTTCTTTTCGGACGGTTTCGGACCTGCACACACCTAAACGTATGTTCTTGATGGAAGTTACGTCTGTCAAATCAGACAGATCTTGTTAAGAGGGCGTATTTTCTAACAAACTAACCTTCTTGAACCCTCTGTTATTCTCTGCTGGCTGGCCTATGTGGTACTCCATACAGGTGACGTGTCGATCAGGCGACCCGACTTTTGCGAGCTATTGTGGCAAGGTCATCGCGTGATCGTATACGTGGACTGGCACATCCATATATAAGTAACTGACCGCTCAACATCGGGTGTGGGGCATTATTTCCAGAGCCGATGTTGCAGTATCGAGCATAGGCCGATAACAGTGAGTAAAATGATTTTTATTCATTATCTTTGATTCTTAGATGCAGCGCTATTCTTGCTTGTCAGTATCTTCCTTGTGTTAATAGTGCCATTTCTTTTCCCTGTACATCACATAAGGGGGACACCTTAGTGTTGGGCAGAGAAGAAATGGAACTTAAGCGCTGGATTTATTGCTTACATGGATCGCCATCTATTGTAAGGGTAGATAATTTTGGCGATTTATGTACCGTTCATTGTAGGGGCAGATAACTGCGTTAGGATTAAAATTTACCGTGTAAGACGGCGTTTGTTCATAGGGCACGCACGCATCTTTTTGCAATATAATTTGTGTATATTCTGATCAGGCGCAGTTTAAGTCACACATACCATCATTATCGGCGCTTCATTGCATTGGAGGTCCTGATCAGACGCAGCACTGAATTTTCGCAGTAATGTTATTATACATTTTTTTTTTCTCTTCTTTCGTTGGAAGACTGTTCAGATTCAATGAAAGTTTTAATGAAATAGTGCCAGGGTGCATTGTCTGTAGACCCTGATCAGACGCCACCTGCGTCTATGCGCGATATGTTTTTTTTTATCAATCATATGGCTCCAAGCAGATTTTCCAGTTATTTTGAGGGGAGTACATTTTTCTCACCGGTCTAGCCTGTAAGACTGGGCGAGCATACTGTTCTCGATGATGGTTGACAAAATGATATCCTTTACTCGTCGTCGGTTGGCAAGGCGAGGAGTCCCAGCATCTACGGCTGGTTGTCATCCTGAGGGAGTACCCTTTATTCTTAATTTTGAATCGGTGTACTTATTTTAGAGTACTCCGAGCGATTCATTGTCGCTGCGATGTTAATACGTTGATGCATTCATTTTTCCGTGTTTCTGCTTTGGCATGCAGATTGTGGGTACTCGTTAGAACGGCCTCACGCAGTGATACTGTTCTAACGTGTGGACGCGGTCCGTATTCTGGGCAGAAGTAGGGAACGATGGCAAACTTTTGCACCGTCATTTTCAGCCATATGTTTTGTTAGAAGAACATTATATTTATGGTAACGCATTGGTTGTTTGCGCAATGGCGTTCTAAGGGACAATTTCAATCATTTAAAAGTGAAATGTTTCTGTATTTTTATTTGTACATGTATAAGCTTGTTTCTTAAGTGTAATAGTTTTGTCTTAAATGTAGTAAGCTTTGGTGCACTGAGGTTATATCAGTCCCACCACGTGTATTCGGCCGCAACGTCGTGACGTCAAATTGACGTTGACATCATGACCGTTGACGTCGAATATACGTTGATATAACGCTCGCTTGCCCGCTCCTAGTGATCTGTTTTGCAGGTTTCCCGTGCAATGAGGGGTGGCTTTCATTTATCGCATTTGTCAAAGGTCAAATTATCTTAAAAGTTTCACAACCCCCACTTGCGCGGGCATGGCATCACACATTAGGGAGAGAATTTGAAAAGTTGAGGTTAGCAGAGATTATTATGAGATGTTCGTTAATTTCAGACATCTACAAGGCTTTATGATCTACCAATGGCCCGTGGCCCGTAGTAGCATCTAATCGACTATTTTGTCAAGCCAAGAGGGTAATCCATACTTGACGTAGTCAGAAACGAATCTCTAATATGAAGGACGAATCTCCAACATGAAGGACGTGTGAAGGAGGCATACAGGCGTCCCGTGTATCAGAGAGATCTCCTTAAACGTGTATGGTTAAAAAAATGAACACGTCTCGTATATTCCAATCCTGAAATGGGAACAGATAAGGAATTAACTTATTGCTCCTAAGAGCATTGTGCACATGGCCATAAGTAACTGTTGTTATCCATAAGTGTGAGTGTGTGTTGTGTACTGTTTTATTGAAGTGACGTTGTAAATAAATATTTGTGTTACTTGGACCTTGTTCTTTCTCGATTATACCACCCCTCGTCTATCTTGACGCACGCTGCCTTTGGGTGTGTGTGAGGTTGAACTGAGCCACAGGCCAGCTCAACCTCCCACTCACCGGAAGTCACGTGACATTGGTGTCAGAAGTGGGATAAGGTCTTTGAAAGAAAGTGCAGGTCTTAAAGTTATTAACGGGGCTCATTTGCATGTGTTGTTGTCATATTCCAAGAGCCCATTCATTTATATTTTTGTGGATGTAGCGGTTTGTGATATGAAGCTACACGTATGTTCAAGTATTGTTATAGTACTGTGAAATCAAATCATGTTAATTAAAATCATGTAAGGATTTAGTAACTTAAGGGAATACTGAGATACAGCTTCATCCTTTTCTCAGATGGTGGTTATGAGTTTCCAATTATTAACGTCAGCCTAGTGTTACCGCTCAATTTTCCGTTGTGTATGTCCCTTATAGCTTCCCGTTGCCGTGGTGTTTTTTGTTGAGTTTTCCCCTTTTGAATTCGGTTTCTTGTCCGTGACGTCACGTAGGTTGAACGTCAATATGACGTCAGAATAACGTTGTGATTGACGTTCATCAGTGATATTGTATTAATACGCGAAGCGTAGCTTCAATGGTAATAATCATTTTGAAGTCACGTTCCTATTTGTGAGTTACGATAAACGTAACTCCAATTTTGACGTTCAAATTTTGACGTTTTAATGAATTAAGCTTGCTTAACAACATTAAGTAGCTTGTTTGATCAGTATTTTATCTCGTCTTGTTCACAAGATGTGGCAAATATTTAGCAACTAATTCAATTTTCACATTTAATAATAAAGCCACATAGAAGAAATAAATAAAAACTAGTGAATGTTACTATTTCATCCAAATGTTAATACTTTGTTCTTGAATATCCTTATTTCTTGAAAGTCCACTTATTTTAACCTCTAATGTCTCTTATGTACATTCTCATTGTCTTTCTGTACACCAACTTCAATTGTCATCCAGGTCCTATCTGTTATGTACAAATATTCTGTTGCTGCATACATGGTTATTCTTTGCCCTGCCCTGTTCCACTATATGCTGAAAATACATTCCTCCCATGTCCCGCACCATATAACGACAGTATTTCTGTCGCAGCTGCCTTTTAACTCTCCATTGTTCCTAGCCCTGTAACTAACGTCTCTTGTCTCTAGCGATGACGTCAATAACGTCAACGTCATATTTCTGTTTAATTGCCTATAAGTTATAACATGTAGTTTAGTGAGCCACATGTATAAAATGGTATAGTCACTAACAAAAGTAAAGATCGTGGAGATTCCACGACACTCCCCTGCCTTACGAAATTTTAAAATGTAGGGGTCTAAACAAGATCATATTTACTTATGTTTCAAGTATTATCTAATTTACTTAAATGTTAGAACCTATCTCAGAGGTGCTGTTTTAATATTAATAGCTTTATACAATGTTACATTTTTACAAGAAAGCCATATTTTAAATTTGTAGATTTCCAGATGATCCCTATTATATATTTAACTTATTCTCACTACAAAGCGAAAATCTTAGACATGCTCTGTTAGTTTCATTATACTTTTCTTCCGTTTCTTTCTCTTATTCCTCTTTGATCTTTTATCAATATTTTCTACTTTCAGCTTTTGTTTCCGCCTTTTGCCACCTTTCTTTCGCCCAGGTTTTCCTGCAGGATTCCTTTGCCTTTTACTTTGCTGATCTCTCATTCCTTTTGTTGAACCCCTCATAGTTGTTTTCATGTTGATGTACCTGCTTCTGACTACGTGTTCCCATACGAGTAGCCTCCATGGACCAGTGGTAGCATCTAATGACTTCCATAGCTTCAACATGTCTCGAAATTTCCAGTGAAATTTTAAGCTTCCATGTTTCTGCCTCCGACGCCGTGTTTTTCGTTTTCGGAGAGATCCCTTTTTTGTGTGAATTTTCTGTTTCCCTTTTTTAATTTTCCGTTTCATATAGGTAAATTTAGGATGCTGTCTCCTTTTCAATTGCCTTATCCTTTTCTTTGACATCACCAAGACCTTTTGGCTCCTATTCCCCCTTTTCCTTTTCCTCCGTTTCTTCTTCTGTTTAGGATTATCCTGTGCGACAGTTCCATTACCAAAGAACTCGTGCTTGAATGTTTCTGATGCCTCAAGGTTTCCTTCACCACATACATTTAACTTGCCAGATCGACCCTCACGCTTGCCACCAAGATCCGTTTTTTGAGACCGTTCCGTTTGTGACACATGCTCACTCACTCCTGCCAGTGACTGGTCTCCCAAATATGTTAAAACCATTTCTGTTCGTTTGAACAACTCTTGGTTTCTCGCAAGCAATTCCTGAATCTGTGCTTGACTACATATCAAATCATTGAATTTCCTTTCTACCTTTTCTTTTCGGACCCTTGTTTCATTTTGTTGTTTTCTGTCTGATAAACACTTTTGCCGATATTCTAGTTCATGCCGACATTCAGTAGCTGAAATTATCAATGAAAAATCGCCATCTACTTGCCTTTCGAATTTTTCCTCTTCGCTCTGCTCTATGACGAGAGATAGTTGTTCATTTGCATTTTCTAAGGCATCGCTCAAGCAATTCAGCTGGGAGATAGACTGAACAATTATTTTTGTATATTCAGAAATAGCATTATCGTTAACATTTTTAACCAATAAGTTCCTTGCCTGTCTAAGTTCTTTTTCAAGACTTCTGTGAATCTGAAGTCTATTTTCTCTGAGCGCAAAACATGCCATCTTTGAACCTGCATTTAAATCAAAGTCCCTCTAACAAATTACGGCCCCGTATAAGTTCATTCCCGGGTTCCGGCACCAAGTATGTGGCAAATATTTAGCAACTAATTCAATTTTCACATTTAATAATAAAGCCACATAGAAGAAATAAATAAAAACTAGTGAATGTTACTATTTCATCCAAATGTTAATACTTTGTTCTTGAATATCCTTATTTCTTGAAAGTCCACTTATTTTAACCTCTAATGTCTCTTATGTACATTCTCATTGTCTTTCTGTACACCAACTTCAATTGTCATCCAGGTCCTATCTGTTATGTACAAATATTCTGTTGCTGCATACATGGTTATTCTTTGCCCTGCCCTGTTCCACTATATGCTGAAAATACATTCCTCCCATGTCCCGCACCATATAACGACAGTATTTCTGTCGCAGCTGCCTTTTAACTCTCCATTGTTCCTAGCCCTGTAACTAACGTCTCTTGTCTCTAGCGATGACGTCAATAACGTCAACGTCATATTTCTGTTTAATTGCCTATAAGTTATAACATGTAGTTTAGTGATCCACATGTATAAAATGGTATAGTCACTAACAAAAGTAAAGATCGTGGAGATTCCACGACACAAGATATCTAACTGGTGAAATATTTTGCTAGTTTTATAGCATTTTGCCATTTATATTTTGACCGACGTGTAATTATACGTCATTCCAAAATGGACAAGTTATTGGAACAAGGAACCCGCTTAGGAAATGATGGGCAGGAACTCCAAAATTGGGTTAAGGAACAGCAGGCATTTGAAAGGGAGGAAAGGGTCCGCGTAAGGGAGTTGGGGTCGGCTAAATTAGCTCAGTTAGAAAAGGATAGAGAATTGGAGTTGGCTAAATTAGCTCAGTCAGAGAAGGATAGAGAATTAGAGTTGGCTAAAGTAGCTCAGGTAGAGAAGGATAGAGAGAAGGATAGAGAGAAGGATAGAGAATTAGAGTTGGCTAAAGTAGCTCTGGTAGAGAAGGATAGAGAGAAGGATAGAGAATTAGAGTTGGCTAAGATAGAGAAGGATAGAGAATTGGAGTTGGCTAAAGTAACTCAGGTAGAGAAGGATAGAGAATTGGAATTGGCTAGAATAGCCCAGGTAGAGAAGGAAAGAGAATTAGAGTTGTCTAAATTGGCCCATGAGAAGGAAATAGCGGAGTTGAACATAAGGTTAGAACGCGAACGTTTGCCGGCAAACGTTAAAATCGCGCATGAACAGACTGAGAAAGCAGCGCGCGCTAAGGATCCTAAGTTGCCTTACTTTGACGAGGCAAAGAATAAGATGGATAGTTACATTTCGCGGTTTGAGAAATACGCCACCGCGAATAAGTGGGAAACAGATCGTTCGGCTATAAATTTGGGTGTATTATTAAAAGGCCGTGCCCTGGAAGTTTATGATAGGCTCTCAAATGAAGATGCAAATAATTATGTTAAGCTCAAAGAAGCATTGCTGAAAAACTTTGAGATGACTGAAAGAGGTTTCCGTAAAAAGTTTCGTTACGAGAGACCAGTTAAGAGTGAAACTTTTATACAGTTCAGTGGCAGACTGAGAAGTTATTTTGAGAAGTGGTTGTCCCTTGGTAATGTAACAAAATCATATGACGCAGTCTGTGATTTTATGGCAAGGGATCAATTTTTGGAATGTTGCAATAGGGAATTGTACGTTCATTTGAAGCCTAGGGAATTTGAAAGTGTATCTGACATGGCTAAGGAGGCCGATCTCTTTGCGGAAGCGAGAGGCGGTGTCCTTAGCTGTGTGTCGAAGGCAGCACAAGGCGGAAAAGGGGGCCTCAAAATAAGCCCAACGATCCAAACAAAAATAATGATGCCACTTCCGGTAAGAAACCGGACATAAAGTGTGGTATATGCGGTAAGGCGCACTTAACATTTAAGTGCTGGAACCATCCCAGCCGTAAGATGGTTTCGATCGCGAATATAGAGGAAAATAAAACGGTTGACAATACGGCTGACCATAATATTGGTCGTGGTGCTAACCGCGGACGCGGAAGAGGTCGAGGAGATTATCGCGGACGCGGTAGAGGAATGCATCAGAATCAAAACAGTAGAACAGCTAAGGGAGATCATCAGATAAGCTTTTGTAGAGCAAATAGTAATAACAGTGACTCTATTTTTGATAGTGATATGCAGAGTGCTTATCCAGTGAAAGATGCTCTTGATACTTCTTTGAGTAAGGATAAGGAAGGGGTTTGTTATTTCTTGAAGTCTAGGTTACCCACAGCTCCCGGTTTGGTGAATGGAAAAAAGGTAGTGGTATTACGAGATACTAGGTGTACTGGTGTGGTAATTCGTAGATGTTTGGTATCTGATGATCAGTTGATTGATAAGGAATCTGAGGTCACATTGATTGATCAGACTTCCAATGTTTGTCCTATGGCACTAATTGAAATAGATTGTCCCTTTTTCAAAGGTACTACTGAGGCATTATGCATGGATGATACACTTTACGATTTGGTTATTGGTAATATTGACGGTTCTAAGCTGCCTGATATGTCACATTTCTCGACAGATAATGCAGCTAGTGTGGTTACCAGGTCACAAGCTAGGAATGAAGAAAAAGTGTATAGAAAACTTAAGGTCCCGGAACAGATTTTGAGTGGTGACAGGGGAGCTTTCAAACTTGCTCAGCAGAATGATTCTAGTTTGCACTTGATCAGGCGTAGGGTACATTCTGGGACAGTTTCGGTCACTAGAGGCTTGAATAGGGGTGAAGCTAAGTTTGTCAGTAAGAAAGACTTGATGTATAGGCAGTTCACTCTCGGCAATAAGACCTCATTACAACTTATTGTTCCTTCTGGTTATAGAGAAAAGGTTCTTAAGCTTGCCAATGAATCTTTATTGGCAGGACACTTGGGTATCAGAAAAACCTTGGACAGAGTTGTATCGGAGTTTTATTGGTCTGGTGTTTGTTGCGATGTATCTAGGTTTTGTAAGTCGTGCGACATTTGCCAGAGAACCATACCGAAGGGTCGTGTCCCTAAGGTACCTTTAGGTAGAATGCCCATTATTGATACACGATTCAAGAGGGTGGCTGTTGATATTGTCGGTCCCATTGAACCTCGGTCTGATCGGAAGTCCCGGTACATTTTGACCTTAATTGATTATGCCACGCGATATCCTGAGGCGGTGGCATTGCCTAGTATTGAAACTGAGCGGGTAGCGGAGGCCCTTGTCGAGATGTTCAGTAGAGTTGGTGTACCTGATGAGTTGCTTTCAGACTGTGGTACCCAGTTTACCTCTGAGGTCATGAAGGAGGTCAGTAGGTTGCTGTCATTACAACAGTTAACGACATCGATTTATCATCCGATGACAAATGGTTTAATTGAAAAATTTCATGCTTGCCTGAAGCAGATGCTGCGCAAGTTAAGTGCTGAACGACCCAGAGACTGGGATAAGTATTTACCCGCATTGTTGTTTGCTGTAAGAGAAATTCCTCAAGAGAGTCTTGGTTTCTCGCCCTTCGAACTGTTGTTTGGTCGTAATGTCAAAGGCCCAGTGTCTATTTTGAGGGAACTTTGGTCAGAGGAAGTAGAGGACGAACAGGTGCATTCAACTTATCAATATGTTATTGTTTTGAGGAATAGAATTGAGGAAACCTGTAAATTAGCACATGAAAACCTTAGGAAGGCTCAAATCAAGCAAAAAAAGTACTATGATATGCGCGCGAAGGGAGATAAAGTTCTCATCTTGCTTCCCACTAGTAGCAACAAGTTGCTATTACAATGGAAAGGCCCGTATGTAGTTGAGGAGTTAGTTAATAAAATGGACTACAGAATTGATGTAGAGGGGGTAGTGAAGACATATCATGCAAATATGCTAAAGCAGTACGTCGAACGGCATACTGCGTCACATTGCCTTTTGTCAGCAGAATCGGTTCCTTCCACTGAGGACGATGAGAGCGACGTACTATCATTAAATGATTGTATTTTCCCATTAGGAACTGATAATGAATCATTTGAAGAAGTCCAAGTTTCGGATAAGTTAACGCAGGAACAACAAGATGAAATTAAGTCGCTCATAAGTCAGTATCCGGACGTATTGACGAGTATACCTGGTCGTACTGACCTAATCAAACCTGATATAAAACTGCTGACGACGGAACAAGTAAGGTCTAAGGGTTATCCTATCCCATATAAGACGCGTGACGTCATGGAAAAGGAACTTCAGGAAATGCTTGAGTTCGATGTTATTGAGCCCTCAGTTTCGCCATATTCCTCGCCGATCGTTCTTGTACCAAAGAAGGACGGATCGATACGGTTTTGTATCGATTTCCGTAAGCTAAATAAGATTACGGAATTCGATGCAGAACCTATGCCGAATATGGAGGAAGTTATCAATAGAATGTCCGGCCATAGATACTTCACGAAAATGGATATTTGTAAAGGCTATTGGCAGTTAGTCCTCGCCGAGGCGGCAAAACCTCTCACTGCATTTGAAACTCCTAAAGGGCTTTTCCAATTCAAAACCATGCCATTTGGATTGGTAAATGCCAGTGCTTCATTCTGTAGGCTGATGCGTAAGGTTTTGCGTGGCCTTCCCAATGTTGACAGTTTTGTTGATGATATGTGGATTTTTACCCAAACATGGAGGGAGCATCTGACGTCTCTACGTCAGATTCTTGACCGCCTCATGTCAGCTGGTTTGACGGCAAAACCTTCGAAATGCATGATTGGGTTTGATAAGATTGATTGTCTTGGTCACAGTATCGTCGAGCAGACGTTAAGACCGCAAGAAGACAAAATTCATGCCATTAAGGAGGCACCCAGACCCAAAACTAAGAAGCAGATCAGATCTTTCCTTGGCTTGGCAGGGTTTTATCGGAGGTTTATCCCTAATTTCGCCACCATAGCATAGCTTCCCCGTTAACTGATTTGACAAAGGACAGACCTAACAACATCAAGGATTGGCAAGACTGTCATGAGAAAGCTTTTCAGACGCTGAAGAATAGGCTCACGTCTAGCCCTATTCTTCGCCTGCCCTTGTTTAATGACAGTCATCCCTTTATTCTTAGAACCGATGCGTCAGACACGGGCATTGGTGCTGTCCTTCTGCAAGAGTTTGAGGATGAAGGTAAACTTCCAATAGCGTATAATCCTTATACTGTTAAATAAATAATTTACTTGGGGAAGCCAGAAACTGGCAAAAATCGAGAAATCTGGTGTTATATTCTGAAGTGGATAACCGTGCTGAAACATCGTTATGAGGGAAAATTGAAAACTTTGGACTGTCATGAGAACATAATATTATGTCTAAATGTGAACTATATAAGCGGTAACTGTCTTGTTGGCGAGTCTCTTATCGAACTCGCAGCAATTGTCGCCTGCTTTGACGCCTGCTACTCTATGAGTAATCTGATCAGAATCCACAGTGATTGTTTGTACGCCAAAAAAATATTATTAAGTCTGCAAAAAACAAAAACGCAGCAGACGACATGAACAGACGACAGATTTCTTGGCATCTTAAGCGCTAAATGGTTTAATCTTTCCATTGCAAAATGAACAAAAACATGAGTAAATGTTGACTTTCTCGGTGCATTTACAGAAAAAACCTCGTTGTTTACTACCGGGAAGCAATGTTGTTCATACTTCAATGAATACTCTGACTCACGCGACGTCACTAACGTCGAAATAAACAATGATTCTCTTCAATATGATTGGACGACGGCGAGGTTATGGCGCCAACGTCGCTGTTCCGCTGTCTATAGTAAACTGCGTGCAATATTTTTCTTCTTTCATTTTAGCCCTTAAACAAGAATTTTTTCGTCAGATGATGGATGGGAAATAATGCAAATATAAGTAATAAAGGTAATTTATTTAACGTTCATCCAATCATGAGCAACATCGGGTCACGGGCAAACTTTAAGTGAACCCAATCCCTTACTTTGCTCGTGACCCGATGTTTTTTGCGTAGGCCCACGCAGGTAAGAATATGGACGAGATTGGAAAATGTCTATAGTATAGCATCAAGGTTTGCAAGACGCTTCTCAGCCACGCAATCAAGCGTTTGCTTCAGGTGGATCAATAGACTGGTTCACTCGTCGCTATACTGCTACACAGACTATCTCATTAGTAGAGACCAGCTGAGTAAATCAGTCTGCAATCTATCTGTAAAATATCTTATTTCAGCCTCGCTTTCATTCCCCAGTACTGTGGATTAAAATTTAGCAGCAGACGAAATTAGAGCTCAAGCTCATTAGAGTTTTTATGCATTAATTTCTTTTAAAACTATTTAAAATGTAATGTATGTTCATCTAATAAGGTAATATTGATAAGAACAATAAGGTGAGTACATTAAGCAAGCATTTTTACCTTAATACTTACAGAAATTTTCTGAAATTAATGGAATTTATCTTCTTTTGAATGTGTTTATAAACATTGAACTGTAAATAACCCATTAATGCCAAGCGCTTCACTGTCAGTCGGAAGAATTGTCGTCTGCTCGCTGCATGTATTTTGGCAAAAGCAGCAAAAACCCTGACCAAACTGTGCATGTGCGCAGGCTGATTTCTGTCATCAACTTTTCGCAAAACTAGTTCAATATTTCTTTGTGCCTTTTATGGAACGCTAGGCAAATTGGGGCAGTCATTTCCCAACACGTTTTAGGGTTAATAACCTAAAAATATTAGATGATATCATACGTTGAATTTATTCATTGGGCTTTTCAAAATTGCAAGGTTTCGCAAGGGTGAATGCAACTTTCTTACTACTGCTATAGCATTGATGAGATCGATATGTATTTGTTAAAACTGCCTCGTCGAGGCGATTCTAACGAGTATCCATATTATCTAAATCTATGTTTGGTCTGAAAAGAAGGAATATTTAAGGTTAAGCGTTCCCGTCAACACTATAAAGGTCATTTTGGAGACGTTGCTTCCAAGTTGTGGGACTTTTACCTTAATCACAATCCCTGCCGTCCTATGAAACCAATGGAGTTTATTAGCATGGATGGGCCGACTCGCACCGCTTTGCCTGGGCAGGCTTAGATTCTCTAAGCTGTTTACCAGTACTCGTGTGCGGGTGGGTTTCAGCTCTTTTATGGCCCTGAAAAATTACATTAGTTTGCAAGACTTTCTAACGTAAGAACACACAGAGAAACTAATTAGGACTGAACTAACCATGTCTACATAATTGTTTAAGATTTATTGGGTTGATTTGCAGAATTTTTTGCGTAACAGTAACAGCTTAGTTGGGGAAATATTGAGTTAAAGCACTGTGAGTACCGGTGGGTCGATCGTCTCTGAGTGTAGGTTGGGAAAATATATCCTGAACTAAGAATTGATCTGTTCGTTGAACCATTAAATTCCAGTATTTAAAGCAAGCAGAGTAGGAGTAGACCTGATCAGACACCGCGTTATGTGGCATCTGATCAGGTATACACTATTTACCAAAGCCCCCTGCACGAGCACAGCCCAGAATTTACTTTTTACACTGCGCTCTGACCTCTTAGGTGCTATAAACAACCAGTCCCTGGATTTTGTTAATTGTAAGCAACAATAAACAGCAGGCGTGAAGTTTCTGTATAAGCGAATACCTCGTACACGAGCCGAGTCCAGATTTTCTTTGTGTCGATTGATAAGTCAATACCCCTTACATGTGCTCAGTCTAGATTTAACGTTTTACACAGCACTCTGATGACACAGGGAGAAGACTGAACACTGCTGCCTGGGTTTTGTTAATAGCCAGCGAAAGTCACGTGGACAAAAACAACCAACAGAAGCACTGCTTTATAATGTAGATTGTGGGTACTCGTTAAATCGCTTCATTATAAGAAAAGAATTCAGTGAAAAAAATAAAATAAATGACGTTCTTGGTGTTGTACTGGAAGCATTTTCCTTCAAGATTTTCCAAATTATTAACCTATCATTTGTTAATGTGTTTATTTCCCTTCTATATACGCCTATATCCAATCATCTCAACAGATTTATAATATAGTTCATTGATAATGCTTAGCCTCATATGCACTGATATGCGCAGGAAAAGTTATTACAGGTACATGTATACATATCTCCTATTTGTAAACAATCCGATAAAAAAAATGTTTTTACCTCCGATGTTTATTAATCCCATACTGCAAATAGGAGAAATGAATAATTTCTATATTTCATGCACTTCTATAGACTTTAAGGACCGAATGGATCTTGATTTTTGGGTCTGAATTTCCGTTCCGTTGACTATTTACAGCTCATGTTAACGGTTCAATCAGCGTAGTGTTACAGAAGCTTGGTGGAAGAAAAACTGGATGGCCGCCATTTTGAAAGCGCTTTCTACGGGTTTGAACATAAATAGAAGAAACAAAGTGTTTCAGTGATAAAACAAGTAAAATGTGAGATTAAATAAAGCAAAACGTACAGCCTATTCAATGGTCATGTCCATGTTTTCTTTTGTTTAAGAGTTGCATCCGACTCAAACGTCACGCATTCTGAGCGTCTGTTGATATCTTCCAAGACACCATTGCAATGACGTCATGAATGACGTCGACGTGACTGAAACTTTCCCGCGTTTGAATATAACGGTTTCACTGCAAAAGCGGTATCTTGTATCTTGTACATAAAGTAGTTCCAGCTAAAGAGATTTATTTCTCCGGATAAGAGGAAATATTTCTTCTCAGCAAACAGGAAAATACCAAGATTATGTCTGTTTCTCTGTTATGCATGTAATATAACATTTTATCCAACTTCTCCTTTGCAAACAGTGTAGATCCATCGAATGCTTCTGCTGATCAGGATCCACACTTTCATAGTTTCTCCTCTCTCGCTTTTTCTCGCTCAGTCCCAACACTGCATCCCAGCTACTGAATAACAGTGATTTCAGTGCAATGTTTTTAAACAAAGTAATTTCTTCATTCTACCTGTTAATGCAGGCCCGTACGCAGGAGTGACAACCCCCACCCACCCCTCCTAATTTGGAAAATTATCTCAAATTCATGGTTTATATGCATGGACAGTCGATCCGATTTTGAAAATTACCCGGAATTCGCGCCCTCCCCACGTTTTATAGCATACGGTAAAAGTTCGGCCATACGAAATCAAGGAAAATCAAGTGCACAAACCTGTACTGGCAGTTTTTCCAGGTAGCTTCCAGAATTACGCTACTTGACACCTGTTTTAAAGCAATTCGGCTAAAGTCGGCAGTTTTCGATGAATATCGGCTGTGACCGTTAATCCTTGTCTTAGACAATTGCTTAAGGATATTACAGTGGCATATTTGTTTTAACTAAATATGATGATTTATTGGTCCATATATAATACGGATTAAATTGCTTTTCAAATATTATAGTATTTTAAGGGAAAGTGTTTGTTTTATGCCGCATTTATAAAATAACCTAATGCCACTTTTATTTATTTATTTTATTTTATTTTATTTATGTTTTTGCGAAGTCGTTAGTTAACGAGTCGTTAAATTTTTTATCATTTTGTACAGCAAAAAAAAAAAAAAAGAGAAAAAAAGTGCGAATAGGGTTTGCATCACTTTTGCATTTTCCAGTAGAAATACAAGAGTATTAGGTACCTATTGAATAGTTAACGTTTTAACCATTTACGAGTTCATTAACCCATTCAGTATACCAGAAACCCCTAAAGGGGTACCTTGGCAAACAGTGCAGGTCCAGATCAGATGCCACAGAACGCGGCGTCTGATCAGGGCCGGCACTGTTTGCTTAAATTTCAGTCATTTTCGAAATAGATTTTGATGAAAACACAACCTGACACCCCTAAGTTTTGAAATGGAGTCCTGCTGTATATAAGGTGGCAGATTCCATTTGGTACAAAAAGGGTTACCTTACGCTGGTTTGAACAACTTGGCCTTGATGATCAATGTGTGTTAAGTAGAATTAACGTAGTTGACTCAATGTTAAAGTTTTGACAGTTTTGAGACGGATTGACAAACGCTACTAAGTACAGTAGCTTTGCACTGCTGATTTCCACGTGCCTTTCACTGGTCTTTTTTTAAACACATCATGGAGACTGCTCTAACGAGTACCCACAATCTATGTCTTGGACCAGAAAGAGCAAAATAATGTATGCCCCTGTCAATACAGAGCGTGTTTTTTAGGGTTCTTCAAGGACTTGCTTCACGTGATGGGAAACGGCTATTTAAAGAATGTGCACTGTACTGGTTAACCGCTTACGTATAAGCCTGTCCAGGAAAAGAGTGGATAGGTCAACTGACCGGCTCAAAAATGACCTAAAATAATGTTGACCGGACCGCTAAATTCCAATACAAACAAAAGCTCTGTTGGCCTCGTTAAGCAATAAAGGGGAACACAGTAAGCAAACTGTTTCATTTTTAATCATTTCATTTGACAACTAATCGGTTTTTAATCCGTTGAACCCATACTGGCCTAACATCACTTAACCCTTTTTGTACCAAGTGGAATCTTCCTCCTATAGCAGGATTCCATTTCAAAATTTAGGGGTGGCAGGTTGTATTTTCTTCAAAACCTACTTGGAAAATGGTTGATTTTTTTTAAAATAGTGTAGGCCCAGACCAGTCTGATCTTGGCCGACTGATCTGTGCCTGCACTGTTTGCCACGGTACCCGTTTAGGCGTTTCCAGTCTGAAATGGGTTAATCACGATTAGCAGTGAAATATTTGCATATTTGAAACACTCGTGAAAACTATGACGTTTTCAACGCACTCGTTAGAAAAGTTTCTTTTTTTTTTTTTGCACGAGTGAAAAATTTTATGTTTTCAATACACTCGATGAAATAATATTTTTGGAATTTACCTAAAAAAAAGTAAATACATACATTAGGTTAACACGTCCGTGAAATGAACACCCCATAAACCCCACTTTGTATAGGAGAAAACTTGGGTTTACGGGGTATACACTATTTTGCGCTCATTGGGGCGGTTCTAACGAACACCCATAATCTATGTTTGCAGTATCAATAAGAAAATTGTCACGGGTTTTCATTAGAAAAATAGCTATTTTGGAGATATGAAAAAATGCACGTTGACGCGCGAGTGTGTAAATTCTTGCTCCAAAACATCGATTGATGGTACTCGTTAGGACCGCTGTAAGAGATATATCTTGGAGAAGAAAATAGGATACTTGATTACAAGCGAATAAGATTATATGACAAACCCCAGACCAAACGGGCATCTGCACAATCTGATCAGAGTGTTCATTGTGCGTTATATGGATATATTTTGTTATAAAAGAAAGACTTGAATTGTGCTCAACCCTTTTTCTTTCTTTTTTTTAGGGGGAGGGGGGATGGGGGCCGGGGTGGGCTAAATTCTAATTAACAGAAGCTTAGGGGTGAAAGGGATAGCGTTAACTGGAGCGAGTCCATTAACTACAGAGAACGTTTGTCTAAAGATTACCTACCATAAGTTTGTCGATATTATGTCAACAATTAAGGCTTCCGGGTCATAAAGCGATTAGTTTGAATATACACACAGCGCGTGTCAACTCTTAAATTCTATGCATGTATTAATTGGTGCATATTAATCGAAACTTTGTTGATTACTGGTTAGCATTAAAATATATTTTGTTTTGCAACCCTGACAACACATTACAAAACAAGCCTGTACAACTACACAGTAAATTTTATTGCCGAAAAAGAGAAAATTTTAAGATGAAAAATTGTGAAATTTTCTGTTGCTCAAAATATAAACTTTGTAACGAGTACCCACAATCTATATACAGAGTAGAAATAAGAAACAAGGTTTACCTCTGTAAAACCCAGTTTTATTATATGAAAGTGGGGTTCAAGGGGTCAAAATTATAAAGGCGTGTTTTCGTGATGATTATTTTTCTGTGTGTAATTACATGCAATTTATCCCAGAAAATAATATTTGAACCAGGGCACAGCACTCCCTACAATTTACGTGTGCCCAGCAAAGAATCACATCAGCGTGCGCATCCTAGACTTCTCTTGCTGCATGAAGAAAAATTGGATCTTTCGCACAACGTAGACTCTGATCAGTAAAAGTAACATAAGGGTTTTAAGTAGTATTCCCACAACCGGCATGATTGGCAGTAATTAGCAACAAATGCCAATTAAGCATGTGTGTGAAGTACCCGAATAATAATAATAAAACAAAAATTCACCGAAATCAATTATATTTTCGCTAGTCCAAAAAAAAAATCAATATTTTAAGTTTTTTTTTTTCTTCTTCTTCTTTTGTAAACAATATGAAGTGTTTGTTAATTGCGCATCAGTCACATGCAGAAAAAATATATTAAACAAGAAAAAAACAAATCAAAAACAGTAAATATATAAATAAGACGAAATAAAAATAAATTTATTTCAGCATTAAATGTCATTAACAAAAATGTTTTCAGCAGCTCACTTTGACATTCGTCTTAAACCAGCTAAAACCCGGAAATTTCCGATTTAATCCGATAATCGCGTAATATGAGAAGCGATAGCTATAAATAGATACAATGAGGAGAGACGGCTAAAAGTACTGAAAATGGCAAGAAAACAACCTGAAAATGACCAACTTTGTTTTTATTTGATCTTCAATTATTTGATACTGTTGGAAAGAAATATCATTTTTCTTCTAGAATCTAAAGTCACATTTTTAACAACGTATTTTATAATTTAATTATTACAGTATAAAAACAGACACCCTCGTGAGTTTTTCCTAATTTTCTATTGAAGTAAACGAGAGGTTCACGAGACGAAGGGTCCTATTTTCATTTCAAAATTGACCAGCTTAAATTTTATTTAAAAAATATAAAATTATAATCAAAATTAAGATAAAAGATTGAATTTTCATAATTTTCAATCACATTTTCGCTATCTAGCCTATTATTTTTCAATCATGTCTTAGATTCACATGCCCTATTAATTTCTATACACTTTGTCGCGCGGTTTAAATCGGACACAGGTAATAGGCGGATTACAATTGTCCCACATGGGGTCTGTGT
The DNA here is from genome assembly GCA_963580285.1 of Lucinisca nassula. Taxonomy (NCBI): domain Eukaryota; kingdom Metazoa; phylum Mollusca; class Bivalvia; order Lucinida; family Lucinidae; genus Lucinisca; species Lucinisca nassula. The sequence continues at coordinate 159,315,190 of OY757011.1, read as the reverse complement.
ACGGACCTGAATCATGTTCTAAAATGAAAATGTTGCTGTATGTATGGCGAACAGTGCTGACCCTGATAAGACGCGATGTACTGTCTATCCGATCTGGGTCTATGCTGTATGTCTAATAACGATACCATCTTTAAAAGTTTTGCTCTAAAATATTCCTAGGTTCTAAGATATGTTATAAGCAGAAGTGCGAAAAGTAACGTTATATTGTCTTTTTTTTTGTTCGGCTTAGCATACATTTGTGCAAACGTCCATTTCTTTCTAACAGTTTTATTAATAGTATTTTCCGAAAGTCTATATAAAGATACTGTTTTTGTTTTCCTTTCATGACGTAGGCAGCCTGGCATTGGCCTGACCTATTTCGTTTGACCCTTAAATGCCAGTATTTAAGCAAACAGTGTAGTCCTGAGCAGCCGGCTGAGCAGACGCCACATTCCGCGCCACATTCTGATCTGGGTATTCAGTGTTTGAGAAACCCAGCACACGATTCCTGACCAGACTCTATAGATAGCTCTGACTTACATGTAACATCGACAAAAACAGCGCGACGTTTTCTATTTATAATGATAATATTGGTTTCCCCAAATCAGTGATTGTCACGTGGGCAACAGCATTATTTTTGGATTTGCCTTTTAGTAACTTTGGGTCGATTGTAAAACAATCGACCCCAAAACAGGTGTTGAATCTTTACATTTCTAATACAGGTTTAAAACTATGTTAAATTAACATACAAATGCGATAAAAAAGTAAGAGTGGCATGTTTTAGAATTCGTCTTGTTTTCCTTATTCTCGATCCTTGGAGGTTCGCTAGAACCGCCTCAGTGAAGCCATTCTTAACTGTCTTTTTAGCAGAGTTACAATACTAATCTTTATCTCTGCAATCCCGACTTTTTATTATATAAATCATTGCCTTCTCTTCTACTAAACAGCAATGCTCACTGCAAGGGTGTTAGTGTTAGTACGCACTATAACAAAAATGAAAAGTCCGTGAAATGAACACTCCCTCAACCCCACTTTATATAGAGAAAACTGGGTAATTGGGGTACCCAATATTTTCTTATTTCAAAGACATAGGTGGTGGGTAAGAATCGCCTAGCAGTGAGTGAGTGTTTGAGTTTTACGTCCCACCAACAGCTAAGGTCATACGGAGACGGGACCTCGGTTTAAAGACTCATCCGAAAGTCTGGAGAAGCCCGGGATCGATCCTGCGATCCCTGGTTTACAAGACGAGTAGCGTATCCACTACACCTCGGAGGCTTCTAAATCGCCTAGCAGAGGCTGTCCTAACGAGTGCCCACAACCCATGTTTGCAGTATAAATAAGAAAAAAATATCAAGGATTTTCATCAGAAAAGAAGCCATTTTGGAGATGTGAAAGAATGCACTGTGTCGCACGGGTGTAGTATCGTAATGTTTTGAGGAAAAATACCCCTTGCACACTCCACATTTTCTCTCAATAAATTAATGTTTGCAGGGGTGTATATAACTTTGACTTTGTAATGTGATGGGAATGTCAAGGAATAAACTTTTTGTGTTTAAGAAAAATACACGGTCTGCATAAAACGGATCTTAAAAAGCAGAATGCGGTAAAATTTCATTCCTTTATTATAAGCTGCATTTATTACAATGCTTTACATATTAGGTGAAAGCAGATTCATGTAGGTATTTGATTTCTTATCCCTGTCGGTGTTGCAGAGTAATTTTCTATAAATGAACGAAGAGAATCCATCAGACTGCTTTACAATTCTGTGATGTATATTCATTGACCCACAGTAGCGCTCGGACAAATCACGTGATCTGCCATCCACTACAATCGTCCGTTTTTAAAATAGAACTTTATGTAGCTGTCTTCTTCTTTGGGTAAATAAAACATGTAAATGTGTGTAAAACTTTAGGTAAAAACATGTAACTAAGACTTACCCGAGACGCCGTTCTACGCGTTTGGTAAAACATGAAACAAAATCTTCGGATTTACGACGTCTGTATATATATATATATATATATATATATATATATATATATATATATATATATATATATATATATATATATATATATATATATTCAAATCCGAAGATTTTGTTTCATGATATTAGTATTCTAGTATTTATATTGTAACAATGAGATTATTATTGCTTAATAAGAGTTCCAATAAGCTATTCTAAAAAGCTTTGCTTTTCTTTTAATTGCAGACAATTAAAATTCTTTAGACAACAAATAGTTTCAATATTTTTATTATTTATATATTTTTTCTACAAATTAATTGCTGGTGAATTGATTATCTTATGTGTTTTAAAACATAATCCAAAACCCAGAGTTTAGAAAAATTGCCAGCCCACGTATTGGATTCCTTTTTTGAAGGAAGCCAACTTGTTCATACATCGATGAACGTTAAATAAAATACATTCATTTCTTAATTAAAACCTTAACTGTTCACCCATTACCAAGTGCCACCAGGGTTTAATTATAGTTTTTAAAGATAACCGAAAGAGTAAATAAATTAAAAATCCTATTTTACTGTACAAATCAAATTAAATTAAATTACATCAAATCAAATTAAATTAAATTACATATGAAGACTTATTGCTTTCAGAGTGCGAAGTTCAACATGTCAAATTCAAATATTACAAAAAAGAGATTACCAGGCATTACTTTAACCGGAACCCCTAAAGGGGTACCTTGGCAAACAGTGCAGGCCTCAATCAGACGCCATGGAACGCGGCGTCTGATCAGGGCCTCCACTATCTGCTGACCGAATGTCCGTCAAAATTAAATAAGAACGAAAAAACAGGCCTGCTACCCCTTATATGACAAATGGACTCGCAGGAAGCCAGTACTCATTTGATTCAGTGATATCCGATTTTATTTATAAAATATAAAGACGTGTGAGAATATTATTGTCTACGCCCGCGGGCGTAGACTATCTTATGATGACGTTTGCTCCGGAAGCATTTAAGAAAAGGACACGACTGGTTGAACGATTTCCTGTTGACTGGTCGTCATAGTTATTTGTCACGTACAATTATTAAAACCCGGTAAGTACCAGAACGCTGCCTTAAGTTTATCACATGTGCATACATGAGTGCTCTCAGACTTGCGAAAATAAACATATATTCGTGGTTAACACGCTGTTCACCTTGCCCTCATAATACACATTATTTTCTTGTTTTTGTTAGACGGCAAGCTGGAAGGATTCTTTTTTTTTCTTTTCATAAGGTTAACCTAGAATGCGAAATGAATGTGAAATGAAAAGGTTAGCATAGAATGAGAAATGAAAAAAACCATAAATGTTGGCATGTAGTACAATTTGTTGTAATTGAGTGAAACATCGGTAATTTGGTTTTGAGAACATTTGGAAGTCCCTATTTCGTAATCTGTGACTGTTATACACTTACATCTTAACTGACACGTTTATTTCATTTTAGTAGTATTCGGGTCACTTTGGCGTCAAGACAATAGATTACGTAATAAACAAAGGACGAGAACAATAGATTACGTAATAAACAAAGGACGTGAGAGATGATAACAATGTATGTTGTAATAAACAAAGGAGGTGAGAGATGATAGCCGGCAAAGGAGAAGATGACGAAATTACCCTAAATATCGGGGTGTGAGTTCGAGTAAATTACGCCGTAATTATCCTAAAGTTTGAGGCCTCGGGCGACGCGCGAAAGAAGTTCCTGCGGAATGGCGAGGTTTGCTGTTCCTGGTCAGGTCGGGGCGATCGGAGTCTACACCTTTCGCTCGAGCGCTTCCATCCCGATATTTAAGGAGATACTACCCGGTGGGGAACGATATTATTGACAATCGCCTTTAAACGGACAATGGAAGAGCGCTGGAAGAGAGCGTTTTGATCATCAGTTATCTATTCAATTTCACACCGTACAACCGGCTGCGTCGAAGACAGATTACTGTCTCTAAGACAGATCGCGGAAAGCGTTTCATAGAAAGGGTAGGTGAAGTTTTTTTTGTTTGTATAAATCGAGAAGGCAATATGTCGACTTATGCTGCTATTGGAGAAGAAACTATATGCCTGGAGATACCGCAGCAAAATTCTGACTATATTTCAAAGCAAGATAAGGCTTTTCCAGTTCGTTGAAAAATATTTTCATCGAAAATTTTATGAATTTTTATTTTCGGCGTCAAGTGTACGTCTACGGAACAAAATATGTTACATTCACTTACTCATGCTAAAACTACGATTATTCAGCAGCATTTCTGCCAAATTGGACCGTATAACTCGGTTAAATAAACATACTACGCCCCCCTAAAGAGACCAGGTGTCCAAAAAAATGCTCTCTCTAACTACAGATTGTTTTTTATACGACTGTCCACAAACACAGATCAGAGATTTCGAAGGCTAACGTTGATGACAGATCAGTATTTCGGTTACATCTTCAATAAAGACGAATTCTGGATAACTTAACACCGGCACCTTCGGTGGAAACTATTTCATGCTAGCTCCAGGGCATTACTTGTAATAATGCTGCAATTGAGTAACATAGAGGCTGCTCTGTAATCATTTATATTTCCTGTCAACACACAAATTGTGCAATCAGTAGAAGCCTCTGTGGTGTAGTGGTTATGCTACTTGCCTTGTAAACCAGGATTCGCGGGATCGATCCCGGGCTTCTCCAGACTTTCGGATGTGTTTTTAAACCGAGGCCCCGTCTCCTTAGATGACCTTAGCTGTTAGTGAGACGTACAACTCTCTCTCTCTCTCTCTCTCTCTCTCTCTCTCTCTCTCTCTCTCTCTCTCTCTGTCTCGTTTGTGCAATAAGTAAACACCTGAGGCGTTATTTGTTTAATTTTCTTCTGCCTGTACTTTTTCTTTTCTAGATGTCACACGGCTCAGCGATTTCTGTGTTGTAATTTGTTTGTTTGTAACGCCCCCGTTAACAATATAAAGGTCATTTTGGAGACATTGCTCCCAATTTTGTGGGCCTTTTACCCGACATTGCGATGAAATGACATCTCAAGCCCTGTCGTCCAATGAAACCAATAGCGTTAATTAGCATGGACGGTCCGCCTCGCACCGCGGTTCCTGGACAGGCTTAGATCCTCTAAGCGGTTTACCAGTACTAGTGCGCGGGCCGGATTCAACTCTGCGTGGAAGCATCATGCAGCCCATATATTTCTTCAAGCCCCTATGGGCGGGGGCAACACTCTGTGTTGTAATTAGTAAGGAATTCGATATTGAAAGTAAACAGCTGACGTTCGTGCGAATATCTGGTTGTGCCATTTTTTAACACAAATCGCCATGTATTTTTATTACACGAACAATTTGCACAATGCAATAATGAACATTAAATAGGTCGTTATGCAAAGGGTGCAGAGGCGACCATGACCGACAAGATGGTACGTGCGTCTGTATTAACAAATTCAGTACCAGAAACCCCAAAAGAGGTACCTTTGCAAACAGTCCAGGCCCAGATCACAAGGAACATACATGCCAAATATGAAGGCTCTACCTTAAATGGTTCAAAAGTTATGACAAAAACGATCAAAGGTCAAGGTCACAGGTCAAAAGTTTTGCATGGTAGGGAAGCCCTTGTCACAAGGACCCTACATGCCAAATATGAATTAAATGGTTCAAAAGCTATGAGAAAGGTCAATGGTCAAGGTCACAGGTCAACATTTTTGTATGGGTAAAAGGCGCTGCCACAAGGAACATACATGCCAAATATGAAGGCTCTACCTCAAATGGTTCGAAAGTTATGATAAAGTAGGTCACATGTCAAGGTCACAAGTCATTATTGTATGACACAAGGAAACTACATGCCAAAATATGGTATTCAGAATGCAAACGGTGCAAAGGCGACCATGTACAACAAGATGGTACGTGCGTCTGTGTTAACCAATTCAGTTCCAGAAACCCCTAAAGAGGTACCTTTGCAAACAGTGCAGGCCCAGATCAGACACTTCAGAATGCGGTAATGCGGCGTCTGATCAGGGCCTACACTGTTTGTAAAAAACTGAACCATTCTCTGAATAAATTCTGAAGAAAACACAGCCTGACACCCCTAAATAACGAAATGGACTCCTGCCATATATAAGGTGGAAGATTCCATTTGGTTCAAAAAGGGTTAACTTTAATTCACTCGGCGCGCTTGTAGGTTATATTCCCATACAAGACAAGAGCCATAATCTGAGTAACACTGAGGCTGTGGTTCTCATCACGTTAAGATCGCGTAATGAAAACACCCCTCTAAAACTTGCTTATATAGAGAAAACCTTTGTTTACAGGGGGACACATAATTTTTCTTATTGCTGTTTAAAGACATAGGTTTGGGGTTCTCGTCATGCGTTCTCAATGCAACAGTCATCACGAGCACCCTCAACATATGTTTGGAGTATAGAAAAGAAAAATATCACAATTTTTCACCAGAATATACCGTTTTTGAGGTATGAAAGAAAGCACTATATCACATGGATGTGTTATCGTAATGTAATCTGTTTGTGCAGCTTTGCAGTTTAGTTTAGCGCTTGTTATGTGCAGTGCTCCATGTAAGTTTGGCTGAATCAAATAATGTACTACTTTCCTCTATATTTGGCATTAGGACTTTTGTTTTACGCTTCACAAAAATGAAAAAGTAAACTTTACAAGTTGGTCCGTGTTTGAATGGAAAAACTTCTTTAGTATGATTAAACATGATGATAGTAATAGGTTTTTGTTTGTTTGATTTGAGGTTTAAAGTCCCCGTCAACACTGTATAGGTCATTTTGGAGACGTTGCTTCCAGTCTTGTGGGTCTTTTACCCGACCTTGAGATGAAATGACATCTCAAGTCCTGTTGCCCAATGAAACCAATTGGGTTTATGAGCATGGACGGTCCGATTTGCACCGCTTTGCCTAGGCAGGCTTAGATCCTCAAAGCGGTTTACCAGTACTCGTGTGCGGTCGGTTTCAGCTCTGCGTGGAAGCATTATGCAGCCCATTTATTTCTTCGAGCCCCGACGGGCAGGGGCACTTACGCGCGCGCGCACGCGCGCGTGCGTGCATGCGTACGTGTGTGTGTTCCACTAACAGCTAAAGTCATTCGGTTTAAAGACTCGGCCGAAAGTGTGGACATAAAGAAAACACGCCTATTAAAATACAATATTAACCACAAGTGGCGCCGAGTGTACTAAAAGAAGAAGTAAAACAAAGATCAGGAAACGATACAATTAACTTACTCCACCCATCAAAGACACCAAAGGGAAAGAAATACAAATATTAAGCGACCAGACCATAATGGAAACCTAAACAAAGGAAGGCCATAAGGACAGTTACTTTCCCACAAAATGGCCATATGGCCATCCAAAATTAAAAGACACAAGTGATTCACACAGTAAGTAACAAGCAACAACATAAATAAATAAATCGCCACAGAAGAACCCTTTTTGTACCAAATGGAATCTTCCACCTTATATATGGCAGGAGTCCATTTCGATATTTAGGGGTGTCGGGGTGTGTTTTCTTATAATTTACTCAGAAAATGGTTCAGCTTTTTACAAACAGTGTAGGTCCTGATCAGACGCCGCATTACCGCATTCTGAAGTGTCTGATCTGGGCCTGCACTGTTTGCAAAGGTACCTCTTTAGGGGTTTCTGGTACTGAATTGGTTAAAACAGACGCACGTACCATCTTGTTGTACATGGTCGCCTCTGCACCATTTGCATAACGACCTATTTAAGGTTCATTATTGCATTGTGCAACCTTGTTCGTGCAATAAAAATACATGGCGTTTGATGGTTAAAAAAAATGGCACAACCAGATATTCGCACGAACGTCAGCTGTTTACTTTCAATATCGAATTCCTGACTAATTACAACACAGAAATCGCTGAGTCGTGTGATATCTAGGAAAGAAAATGTACAGGCAGAAGAAAATTAAACAAATAACGCCACAGATGTTTACTGATTGCACAAGAGAGTGAGAGAGAAAGAGAGAGAGAGAGAGTTGTACGTCCCACTAACAGTTAAAGTCACCTAAGGAGACGGGACCTCGGTTTAAAGACACATCCGAAAGCCTTGAGAAGCCCGGGATCGATCCCTCGAAACCTGGTTTGCAAGGCAAGTAGCATAACCACTACACCACGGAGGCTTCTACTGATTGCACAATTTGTGTGTTGACAGGAAATATAAATGATTATAGAGCAACCTCTATGTTACTCAGTTGCAGCATTATTACAAGTAATGCCCTGGAGCTGGCATGAAATAGCTTCCACCGAAGTTGCCGGTGTTAAGTCATCCAGAATTCGTCTTTATTGAAGATGTAACCGAAATTCTGCTCTGTCATCAATGTTAGCCTTCGAAATCTCTGATCTGTGTTTGTGGACAGTCGTATAAAAAACAATCTGTATTCAGAGACAGCATTTTTTGGGACACCTGGTCTTTTTAGAGGAGGGTAGTTTGTTTATTTAACCGAGTTATACGGTCCAATTTGGCAGAAATGCTGCTGAATAATCGTAGTTTTAGCATGAGTAAGTGAATGTAACATATTTTGTTCCGTAGACGTACACTTGACGCCGAAAACAAAAATTCATAAAATTTTCGATGAAAATATTTTTCAACGAACTGGAAAAGCCTTCTCTGGCTTTGAAATATAGTCAGAATTTTGCTGCGGTATCGCCAGGCATTTAGTTTTTTCTCCAATAGCAGCAAAAGTCAACAGATTGCCTTCTCGATTTATACAAACAAAAAAACTTCACCTACCCTTTCTATGAAACGTTTTCCGCGATTTGTCTTAGAGACAGTAATCTGTCTTCGATGCAGCCGGTTGTACGGTGTGTATTTCTAAAGGCGTGAGAAACGTTGAATGGACTGCGCCCCGGGAAAAAAAGTAAAAGTAGTACGCAAAAGGGGAAACAACAACAAAATGATAAACGGATGGTGATTAGCGTTGTTATCCTAAAAATGTTAGTGAAAGGAAAAAATCGATGACGCGACGTTGGTGCAACGTTGTATACCACGGCGTCTTATACGCATATGTGTGTGTGTGTGTGTACGCGCGTGTCCGTTTTATGTCCAACCAACGACTAAGGGCATAGCGGAGACGGGGTGAAATATAAAGCTTGTCCGGAGCGTACCTCTGATAGTTTTAAAGGTAATTTAGTGAAACTCGATACACCGATGGGGGGCTATGAGAGAAATCGCGGAATGCAATAAACATAAAAATCAAAAATGGGTTCCTTTAAGAGCAATGAAAACATGCATAAGAAAGAAGATGGGTCATACTACGTAGTTTCGGCTAATTAAGCCTCATCGGTGACCCTGTAATGATCCGGCAACGAAAGCCAGAGGAAACATACTGCTATTTTGCGAATTTCGAATAGGCAATCGATTCAAAGACTGATATAAATCAAAATGGGGTCCAAATAATTAAAAACCTGTCTAGAATATGAGTCTAAACCAATATCTTTTTTTCTGATTTCTCAGAATATTTACGCTGATCTAAAAGGACCAAAAGTAAAATATAAGCTGCACTATGGTTGATGTACGGGGAGACGTTTTACGGCCGCCACACGGCACAACACCAGCTGCAGTGAAGGCAAATAAAAATCAAAAATGGGTTCCTTTATGAGCAATGAAAACATGCATAAGAAAGAAGATGGGCCATACTACGTAGTTTCGGCTAATTAAGCCTCATCGGTGACCCTGTAATGATCCGGCAACGAAAGCCGGAGGAAACATACTGCTATTTTGCGAATTTCGAATAGGCAGTCGATTCAAAGACTGATATAAATCAAAATGGGGTCCAAATAATTAAAAACCTGTCTAGAATATGAGTCTAAACCAATATTTTTTTGCGTACACTATTTACGGAGTTACTGCCCTTCTTAATAGGACCCCGCACAGTATTTTGGTTGCCCTATAGAAACACCGAGTCAGTCAGTTTGTCGCATCTAAACCAAAATATTTATCCGGTCATTACTTTAAAAGTATTTACCCTACGCTCGCGAAACTTCGCATACATACCATCACAAGATCCTACTTTCTGACAAACGGTCATAACTGTATTGATTTTGGGTGCGCGTTTGTCAGGCCAGAACCAAACGACTTAAACTCGGTAAAAGTATTTGCCCTGCTCTCACACACATACATACCATCACAAGACATATATTCTGACGACAAAGGGTCGTAATTACTTATTTTCTCTAAATTATGTCCCCTGTCTCAAAATAAAATATCTCCTGTTGTTTCATAACCATGGGTAATAAGGCTTTCATATTTCCTATGCGTAATCCTTATGACATTCTGCATTGAAAATCGCTTACTATTTACAGGCCCTTGCAGGGAATGGGTCTTACAAATCCCTTATTTTTGCAGTCTTTGTTGAAACTCACTAACTAGGAAATTCTTAAGACTTTTGGTTTAAGAGTTACAACAGGCGGCTACTATATTTAGTTTATTTACATCTGACACTTAGTTCATTGATTAACCACTTGTTTGCGGGAATCCCGAAAGGAGTACCTTGGCAAACAGTGCTGGCCCAGATCAGACGTCGCAGAACGCGGGGTCCGATCAGGGCCTACAATACACACATCCGCACACGCTCACACCTACAAACGCGCACAAACTGCTTCAAACCCTAATATAATATGAAAAGTTTTTAACAAAATCCGACTTTCACTCTCCTATCAGACAATGAGCTCTTTAAAGTAAAATCTGTGTTAACAATGACTACGACGCATACCGATTGGTTGCTATTAAAAACCGACCTATACTGCGAACAAATGACAGCCTCGTTTTGAAATCGCCGAAGAAAACATAAAGGTTGTAGTAAATAACTTCATTCTCAAACGAATCCGCAAAGAGAAAACACCAAGCGTTGCGTTCCAGGTAGGATGGGAAGGTTTCTGACATTATATCGGGCTTGCGGCGGAGAGGAGTGCATCGAAAAGGACACGCGCGTAATTAATGAAATCAACTGGAATTTCAACGAAAGGAGTCTATGTAATTGGATCGAGGACAACTATAAATTTCACTATGGCCAGGAACCCCGACTCACTTTTTACCGGGTAACTTCTCACCATGACGGGGAAGGCCACACGATCTACACCAGAAAGCAGATCTACGATACGGTAAAGCACTACTGGAAACGGCTAAAGCAAAAACTATGGAGTGGTCAGTGTTATTTCTTCCCACCCGCAAGAACTCCGCCACCGGATAGCGGCGACAACCCCATCAGATATAAGCTGAGTACGGGAGAGCTGTATTCGATACCTACGTCCGGAGAGAAACGTCCCATGTATTTGAAAGATGTTGAATTTTACGAAAAATGGTTCAAAGACTTACTCGCTTTTGTAACAGAATATCTGAGAGATCAGACCCTGAGCTTAGCCGTTTCCGATTAGTCATAACGTGAGAAAAAAGAAAGCAATTTCCCAATCGAACATTTGGGACCAGTTGTATTCTCGAACGAGTTAAGAGGAGAGACACCGGGTATTGGTGGTGGTGGCTGTGGTGGTATCTGTGGTGGTGGTGGTTGTGGCTATGGTGGTGGTGGTGGTTGGTGGTGGTGGCTGTGGTGGTGGTGGTGGTGTCTGTTGTGGTGGTACCTGTGGTGCTGGTTGTAGTGTCTGTGGTTGTGGCTGTGATGGTGGGTGGTGGTGGTGGCTGTGGTGGTGGTGACTGTAGTGGTGTCTGCGGTGGTGGTGGTGGCGGGTGGTGGTGGTGGTGGTGGTGACTGTAGTGGTGTCTGTGGTAGTGGTGGTGGGAGTGGTGGTGATGGTGGCTGTGGTGGTGATGGTGGCTGTAGTGGCGTCTGTGTTGGTGGTCAACGATGTGAAAAGTCTGTAAGAATAACCAAACTGCAAACTCTTGAAACGAAAATGAATCGATGCTCGGACTGTAACCGCGGGTTCTCGAGACGTGATGCTTTGTTAAGACACCAACGCAATACGCACGGTAGTGGGATAGTCCCAGACATGACAAACGGCATTACCTTCCAACACCCGTGTTCTATGGTGGTGACTGGCCCTAGCGGAAGCGGTAAAACGGAATGGACTAGAAAATTACTCCTGTCCGACCTCATATACCCTCCACCCGAGCGTATCGTATGGTGTTTTGGTCAATGGCAAAGACTGTACGACGACTTGCAACGCACTCTTCCCGAGATATAGTTTGTACACGGTATACCGGACAACCTGACTAGCTCCGAGTATGTGGATATCCGCAAAAGGAACGTCCTGGTTTTTGACGACTTGATGACCGAGGCTAAATGCGATCAAAGAATTGCGGACCTCTTTACTAAGGGAAGTCATCACAGAAACTTGTCCGTCGTATATCTCACGCAGAATCTATTTCCGCAAGGAAAAGCCTGTAGAGACATTGCTTTGAACACGCAATACCTCGTCCTTTTCAATAATCCCATCGACAGACAACAAGTGGCGACGTTGGCGAGAAGAATTTATCCAGCATCCCATTCCACGTTTATGAAACGATTCGAACAGGCTACGAGTCAGCCTTACGGGTACCTGATAATCGACCTAAAATCGAGCACGCCCGAACAAGAGCGTTTACGCAGTGACATATTTCCGGTATAAAAAAAGCGGAAATTAGAGGTATCCGAAGAGTCCGATATAAATGACGAAGACAGTGACGATGACAGGGAATCGATAAGCGACGTAAACGACACGCATTACCCCTATATGAGACCTCCGGGTAAACGCGTCAAAGATGATCTGGCAGAAGACCGCCTGTGTCTAGAAATATGGGAAAGAAGGTTTAAGGAACCTCTAAGGCAATCGAATGCAGAGCGCTTTAAAGACAAGGTTAATAGCTACATCGAAGATGGGACTGCTCCCGAGGACGCTTATCATCGCGCAGCAAACGAGGACTTGCCCTCCCTCAGGAAAAGACTAAGACACGATTACGCGAGGTTTCTGATGGATTATCAACGGCTGCAAAAGGATCCTACTCAACGGCAGATTCTACAGTCGGCTAAAACGTTAAGAATACAGCATGACATGAATGTCGACGAATCCATCCAGCAAGCCGTGAAACTGAGGAAGGATTTATTCGCCAGCGTTTGGCCCGACCATGTCTTGACAGAAACCGATGAAAACCAGGAATCCGATGCCGAATGAAATATACGTAAGAAGGTAAAGCATCGCTACATTTAGAGAAAAAAGATGGGTTCTATTGAAGTGTTTGACGCGAAACTGAATAAATGGGTGCCTTATGTCCCGGACTACGACGCGTGGTACCAACATTTCAAAGACTTGAGCGAGGGCTACGTTCAACCCGATCACGAGGGACGGTATAACGTCGGTAGCGGTAGAAGAAACCGTCTTCTAAAGGAAATGGAAGATCAGCGACAAAAAGATATTAAAATGCTAGAACAGCAAAAACCCGTGGTGAAATTGGTCACTCCCGTGGCTCAAGCGGTTGAATGGCAAAGTCAGAACTAGCACGATTACGAAAGGAGCATAAGGGCGAGGCCTCTGATCGTAAGAAACCGAGAGCGAAAAACGGGCAGTTGGTAGACTGGACAACCTTTAAATATTAAGCGACGATGAACAGCGATCAACTGACTCGTATACTTTCCGGATACCCCGTAACTGTCTGCGCAGCGGACCAAATTAAAAAACGAAGAGGAAGGTTCTTCATTTCCAACACATCCACGAGTTATCAAAGAGGGGAACACTGTGTAACATTTTATTTTCCCAAACACGGACCGTACGAATTTTTCAATTCAGTAGGAAACGATCCTAGAAGTTACGGCGTTGGGTTCGAAGAGGTACTCAATAAACCCTACTTAATGAACGATAAACAGCTTCAACAATCTAGTTCTAACGTATGCGGACTATACTGCGCGTACTATGTGATGGCTAGATCTCGAGGAAAAACCATGCGAGACATTATCAAAGAATTCAACCCACGCCAGAAGAAGTTCAACGACCGCCTGATTGTGTCTAAAATGAAAAGAATGCTTAGAAGAAGACGGAAAGACTTTACATGAACATTTATACATGTATATATAATTTGCCACTACGTTGCGTGTAAATAAATATGTAAAACTATACGTTTGTTTTGTAATCATTTCTATCCTAATATGTTCTATAAAAGGGTTATCCTTTGGAAGCACGAAATACGCCACAGAAATGGAAAATATGAAGTGTACATGTTTTCTGGGCGTGACTAGCTAGTTTCGGCCAATTAGGCCTCATCAGTGACCCTCAGATATTTTCAAAATTCCACAACTGAATCGATGATCCCGAAGGACAAGAAAATATAAACTACACTACGATGTAGGGCAGGGAGACTTTTTACGGCCGCCACACGTTCTATCCTAATATGTTCTATAAAAGGGTTATCCTTTGGAAGCACGAAATACACCACAGAAATGGAACATATGAAGTGTGCGGCCGTAAACACTCTCAAAATAAAGTGAAGGCAATGATCAGTAATCGATACAAGTAGCCAGGTCACCTCCCGTATTGTCAATTATATTTTTCAGGACCTAGATAACTCGCTAGTGGCTCGGGGTTAAAATACGAAGAAGACAATTACTGTTCCGAGTCTGACACGTTTTATTGTAAAGGATAAATACGTATACGCATTCCTAGGAGTTTACAATGCAATACAATTTACGATATAACGCTGTATGAATGTTCGTGCCGCTGTCTTTCAAATATTTCTCTCCGCCGTTCTGAAGCCTCTCTGGCTTCTCTTCGCAAATGGCGGCATCTTAACCACCAACACAACTCGTTAAATATTGTTAATGCCATACGCATTAATCCAAACATTGCTCACATAGGTTCGTCTCCGTTAACTCTCCAGTTTTTACAGCGTTTTGGATCCAATGTACTCGCTAAATTATCGGATGCTTTCCCGAAACCGCTTAAGGTCGCACTTGACCCGAACATGAACCCTGTCTGTATTTTAGGTTGTGCCCCGACCATCTTGATGTATGTACAGTTCGGTGACCATTTGTAGTGTTCTTGGATGGCGTCGTCATCTCGTTCCCAAGAGCTGAGTTTTACGTAACAACTGAAGCACTGACATAAATCCGATTACCCCGTGTAATAAAGTCCCGCCCGTGCTAATTGGTATTTATCCGGTTGCATCTGTTTAGGATAAGTATCGACTGTTTTGAGTCTATTTTCGAAGAATTCCATGTCGAGTTGATCGGCTTTACTGTCCATGACGTTCATGATGAGGATGACGATACATCGTTCACGCGTCGTTTATATACGCAATGCCTTCTTTCTGATTGGTTTTTATTTTAGAACTTAAATATCTTTGATTATAGATTCTATTGGAAAGGTCAACTATCAACACTACCTATAATAATTACGCGTATTCTTTCTACTTTCTCCAACCAGTCTTCTACCTTTGAGATCAGCTTGAATATTCTGAGAAATCAGAAATAAATTATTGGTTTAGACTCATATTCTAGACAGGTTTTTAATTATTTGGACCCCATTTTGATTTATATCAGTCTTTGAATCGACTGCCTATTCGAAATTCGCAAAATTGCAGTATGTTTCCTCTGGCTTTCTTTGCCGGATCATTACAGGGTCACCGATGAGGCTTTATTAGCCGAAACTACGTAGTATGACCCATCTTCTTTATTATGAATGTTTTCATTGCTCTTAAAGGAACTCATTTTTGATTTTTAATCTACAGTCACACGGTGTACTTTTCTCAAATGACAAACGATATACAACACATTCTTTCTATGGCATATAGGACATTCGTATACGTATCTGTGAGGCATATTTTATCACAAATCGTTAAAATCGTCGGGGGTTACATTCAAAACGCTGTAATGCACCCACGCCTCGATGAGGCGATTCTAACATATATCTATAACATTTGTAGAGAAAGATAAAAGGTGAGGAGGTCCTTAAAATGTACCCGTCATACTCCAAATCGGGATTTAAGCCGGGATCGACGTAAAATCGATTTAAGCCCCCCAGTGGAAATCTTCCACTGACCGTTCCAAGGCGGCTCTTCTGTGGCGATTTGTTTATGTTGCTTGCTGTGTGTATCGCTTGTGTCTTTTAATTTTGGATGGCCATATGGCCATTTTGTGGGAAAGTAACTGTCCATATGGCCTTCCTTTGTTTGGGTTTCCATTATGGTCTGGTCGCTTAATGTTTGTATTTCTTTCCCTTTGGTGTCTTTTATGGATGGAGTAAGTTAATTGTATCAATTCCTGATCTTTGTTTTACTTCTACTTTCTTTATAACGGTGCCATAGAAGGGAACAAATACTGTCGTTAAAACGAGGGCCCTCTGTATGGGATATTTAGCTCCCCGCCCCTCTAGGGATCGAATAAATAGATCGGGCTGCACGTGTCTTTCACCCACACGAGTACTGGTAAACCGCTTAGAGGGTCTAGGTCAAACATCCCACTTATTAAGCTGACCATGACACCGCACCAGCGTTTGACAGTAGTTATATCCTAAATGTTGGGATGGAAGAGTGCTGCTGCCCTTCACTGGCACACGCCGCGCGTACAACGTTAAAACGACGTCGTTTCGTTTAACACGCGCAACAATTTGCATGAACGACTGACCGACTGCCCCTGACCAAACGGTGCTAATCCTGATCGAGCGCATATATCGCTCCGCCTCAGTTATGCCCTCAGTCGTTTGTGGGGCATAAAAATGACTTCTCAAGCCATGTCGCCCAATGAAGCCAATAGGGTTTATCAGCGCGTACTGACCGACTCGCACCGCTTTGCTTGGACAGGCTTAGATCCTCTAAGCGGTTTACAAGTACTAGTGTGCGGGCCGGAGTCAACTCTGCGTGGAAGCGACGTGCAGCCCATATATTTCTTCGAGCCCCTATGGGCGGGGGCCGTTGTGATGGTAAGTATGTGTGTGTGAAGTTTCGTGACAGCAGGACAAATCCTTTCGAAGTTATGACCGAGTTTAAGTCGTTTGGTTTTGGCCTGACAAACGCGCACCCAAAATCAATACAGTTATGACCGTTTGTCAGAAAGTAGGGTCTTGTGGTGGTATGTATGCGAAGTTTCGCGAGCGTAGGGTAAATACTTTTAAAGTAATGACCGGTTAAATATTTTTATTTAGATGCGACAAACTGACTGACTCGGTGATTTCTATAGGGCACCCAAAATACTGTGCGGGGTCCTATTAAGAAGGGCAGTAACTCCGTAAATAGTGTTAGCAGGGTTATGTTTATTGCATTCCGCGATTTCTCTCATAGCCCCCATCGGTGTATCGAGTTTCATTAAATTACCTTTAAAACTATCAGAGGTACGCTCCGGACAAGCTTTATATTTCACCCCGTCTCCGCTATGCCCTTAGTCGTTGGTTGGACATAAAACGGACACGCGCGTACACACACACACACACACATGCGTATAAGACGCCGTGGTATACAACGTTGCACCAACGTCGCGTCATCGATTGTTCCTTTCACTAACATTTTTAGTATAACAACGCTAATCATCATCCGTTTATCATTTTGTTGTTGTTTCCCCTTTTGCTTACTACTTTTACTTTTTTTCCCGGGGCGCAGTCCATTCAACGTTTCTCACGCCTTTAGAAATTGAATAGATAACTGATGATCAAAACGCTCTCTTCCAGCGCTCTTCCCTTGTCCGTTTAAAGGCGATTGTCAATAATATCGTTCCCCACCGGGTAGAATCTCCCTAAATATCGGGATGGTAGCGCTTGAGCGAAAGGTGAAGACTCCGATCGCCCCGACCTGACCAGGAACAGCAAACCTCGCCATTCCGCAGGAACTTCTTTCGCCTGCGCCCGAGGCCTCAAACTTTAGGATAATTACGGCGTAATTTACTCGAACTCACACCCCGATATTTAGGGTAATTTCGTCATCTTCTCCTTTGCCGGCTATCATCTCTCACCTCCTTTGTTTATTACATCATACATTGTTATCATCTCTCACGTCCTTTGTTTATTACGTAATCTATTGTTCTCGTCCTTTGTTTATAACGTAATCTATTGTCTTGACGCCAAAGTGACCCGAATACTACTCATTTTACTTTCCAGTCCAATACTGGGGAACGGGAGGTCACGGGTTCGATCCCGGGCCGCGACGTACCAAAGTCGTAAATAATGGTACAAGCTGCTCCTCGCTTGGCACTCAGATTTACGGGGTAGTGCTAGGACTGGTCGATCCAGTGTCAAGATAATGTGACTGGGTGTGGTATCATGTAATGTGTCTGGGACATGATACTTCAGTGAGGCAGTACTATGAAAGTGAGCATTGAGCTCCCTGTCGTAACCAGGCACCGTCGTGATATGACTGAAAAATTGTTGAAAGCGACGTTAAACCCGAATTCACACACACACACACACACACAAAGTCCAATACTACACAAATTAGTGTGTGCTGAGCGTAGACTCAAGTTTTGTAAAAGCTAATACTTGTAAGAAGTCTGGGGAAAAGAACGCAACGGCCTCGTTTCCGTTTTGGTATTTCAGGTCAAGGGTATCCCAATTGGACCAGTGTTATGAATAGCTCCTGTTTTTTTGTTTTTTTTGTCAGTAGTATTGAGCCACCTACCAATGTAAATGAAAACTCAATTAAGCTTACAGACACCATTTATTTTCTGATGAGGACAGGGAAGGCTTTGATCATACTGTACGGCTGTTCTAAGTATTCGTTGGTTGCACACACTACTTTGTTGAAGTTTTTACGAGGCGGTTCAAACATACGGAACCCGGGAAGGGACATGAATTTGTTTCATAAGTTGTGCGCACAAGTGCTGACAAGATATTATTTTGTTCGCACAACATATTATCTTGTGCGCACAAGATGTAATCTTGTGGTGCGGAACATATAATATCTTGTTCGCACAACATATCATCTTGTGCGCACAAGATATTAAGTTGTAACTAGAGCTGTCAGTGAAACTGACTAGGGCCCCGGCAGCGCTATCAGAGGAGTAGTAAAAAAATTTGTGGACGGACAGACGGACAGACAGACAGACGGACGGACAGAGTGATTACTATAGGGTACCCACACTTTCAGTGCGGGGCCCTAATAAGATATATTCTTGTACGCACAAGATAATATCTTGTTCGCACAACTTAATATCTTGAACACACAAGATATCGACAAGATAATATCTTGTGCGCAATATTATCTTGTGTGCACAAGATATTATCTTGTTCGCACAACCTAATATCTTGTGCGGACAACATAATATCTTGTGCTCACAAGATATTATCTTGTGCGCACAAGATAATATCTTTTTCGCACAACTTCCTGGATCTATGTTGTGCAAACAAGATAATATGTTGTGCGATCAAGATATGTTGCACGAACAAGATAATATCTTGTGTGCACAAGGTAATATCTTGTTCGCACAACATTTAAAAAAAATTGAATGTCCCTTCCGGGTTACGTACAAACACGCCCCCTTGGATAATTATGATGAAATTTCGCACGATACTGGTACCGAGATTCTTACAAGTGGAAGCGACCTTTTACACTGAACGGCATCATAAGACCTACATTCTTACAAAGGGCCACACTTACAACATTACTTTTGTCCGTGTGTTTGTCACGCCTTAACCAAACTACAGTCGAACTTCAATGACTCGAACACCTATGGGACCTCGAAAATCTGTTCGAGACAGGGGTAGTTCGAGCCACTGAGGTTACTGTCAGGAGGCATAACGAGATACTTTTAGTCATCTTTTCGGTGTTCTATAATGAAAATGTACGCTGTGTGTACTCATTAGAATCGCCTCATCGAGGCGATTCTAATGAGTACACACAGCATACATTTGCAAGATAAAAGACTAAAATCTTCTTAATTATCCTCCACTATTTCTTATGTAGAGGATTTCGCTAGGGACTCAAGAATGGGTTCGACACATCCATGGTAAACGAGCCATCGGTGTTCGAGCCATCGAAGTTCTACTGTAGTAAGAAAAGGTCACTCAGGAAAGGTCACAATCTAAGATGTCACCTAGAGAAAGTGACATGGAGGCACACACAAAAACAAACGAAACATGAACCAACGGCACAAAGCCAAATAACAGTTAAGACACTGCAAAAGAACCACCGCCTTCGGACGGCCAGTAGTAAAACTACTGGTGGGGGAGGGGAGGGGGGGGGGGGGGCTTCAACTCCGGAGTTTATGAAATTTCAACCCTCGTACTCAGTTCCAGTATAGTCTTTCAAAACGCAGTGAGACGGGACTGCACTTTTAATTTTGGACTAGTCCGTGTTCTAGGTAAGTCGCCTGATCCGCATGGAGGCTTTCTAGCTCAACAGTGAGTCATGATAAAATACATGGTAAAATGGTTATGTATAGATTAATATTATCATGAATCAGGGATGAGGACCCAACAACAATCCGACGTCAGAGCAGAAGAGCACGGAGGGTCGAGCACAGGAAATATCCGGCACCACCCTTCCCGAATTCAAAGGATGTGGGGCTGTCATCAAAGAGTCCTGAGTCCGGCCCACCGCCGTGCAACCAAACAGCGAAGCAAAGTTGTCCACTGTACTCGTAAAAGGGTCGACAACCAAACACGCGGTCTGTCGCATAACAGCCATGCTATAGCCACTTTTCTTGTATTTAGCAACAATTTTTCTGAACTGACCAGAAACATTATCATTACCTATAGTATTCTTCTAAATTTATAAACTAAACCAGTGCTTCAGCTGAAGTGCACGACCCGCCGGATGCTTTGAGCTTTATGAGTGTTACCATATATGGGTATGGTGGCCATTTTGGTCATGTGACCTGGACCTAAAACGGTTCCCCCAATAAATGCGCCTTATCGTAAGGAGCAAAAATATATCTTATACTTTAGTACTGTATTCTGAATCGTTTGCAGGATAAAATGCATTCTCACTTTTCCAATACAAAAGCATATGTGTCAAAGTCTGACCTAGGCACAAAGAAGGTCAAGGTCAACCCAGGGTCACTATTTTAGCAATTTATGATGGGCCTACGTCCCAGATGCTATTTATCAAGTTTCGTGGAAATCTGCCCAGTGGTTCTGGAGAAGACTATTTTTGAAGGGTTTTTACCATATATGGCTTGGCGGCCATTTTGGTCAAGGGACCTGGACCCAATGAGCAAATTTTGGTTTCCCCATCCCATAGAGGCTCCATATGAAATGTGACTTCAATCGGCCCAACGGTTTCCGAAGAGAAGCAGTTCGATTTTTTTTTACATTTTTCGCCTCAGCGAGGCTATACTAAATGGTATGTAATATTTCGCAAGTTCATTGGTTAGATCTCATTGATATCTATCAGTATGCCAAAAATTGTTTAAATATTCCAAGCGGTTAAGTCACTATCACCAATTTTAACAAACGGGTTACGGACGGACAGACAGACGGACCATATATGGCTTCGCGGCCATTTTGGTCATGTGACCTGGACCCCAAGAGCAAATTTTGGTTTCCCCCATCCCATAGAGGCTCCATATGAAATTTGACTTCAATCGGCCCAACGGTTTCCGAATAGAAGCAGCTCGAAAATTTTCACATTTTTTGCCTCGGCGAGGCTATACTAAATGGAATGTAATATTTCGCAAGTTCATTGGTTAGATCTCATTGATATCTATCAGTATGCCAAAAATTGTTTAAATATTCCAAGCGGTTAAGTCACTATCACCAATTTTCACAAACGGGTTACGGACAGACAGACAGACCATATATGGCTTGGCGGCCATTTTGGTCATGTGACCTGGACCCCAAGAGCAAATTTTGGTTTCCCCATCTCATAGAGGCTCCATATGAAATTTGACTTCAATCGGCCCAACGGTTTCCGAATAGAAGCAGTTCGAAAATTTTCACATTTTTTGCCTCGGCGAGGCTATACTAAATGGAATGTAATATTTCGCAAGTTCATTGGTTAAATCTCATTGATATCTATCAGTATGCCAAAAAATTGTTTAAATATTCCAAGCGGTTAAGTCACTATCACCAATTTTCACAAACGGGTTACGGACGGACAGACAGACAGACCATATATGGCTTGGCGGCCATTTTGGTCATGTGACCTGGACCCCAAGAGCAAATTTTGGTTTCCCCCATCCCATAGAGGCTCCAGATGAAATTTGACTTCAATCGGCCCAACGGTTTCCGAATAGAAGCAGTTCGAAAATTTTCACATTTTTTGCCTCGGCGAGGCTATACTAAATGGAATGTAATATTTCGCAAGTTCATTGGTTAGATCTCATTGATATCTATCAGTATGCCACAAATTGTTTAAATATTCCAAGCGGTTAAGTCACTATCACCAATTTTCACAAACGGGTTACGGACGGACAGACAGACTGACAGACTGACAGAATGACAGAATGAAACGGTGATTTTAGGGCACTTAGAAAATCAAACGACTCCAGTCGGTCGCTTTTTCTGCGGGTCGTGCAATCCCCCAAAATCTCAGGTTTCGACAGTCCCCGTTGTAAAAGTGTCTTCAAAGAAATGCCATATTTAGAAATGATGTCGTAATGTCGACGAAAATTTTTGTTTGTTTGATTTGAGGTTTAATGTCCCCGTCAACACTGTACAGGTCATTTTGGAGACGCTGCTTCCAATTTTGTGGGACTTTTACCCGACATTGAGATGAAATGACATCTCAAACCCTGTCGCCCAATTAAACCAATAAGGTTTATAAGGATGGACGATCCGACTCGAACCGCTTTGCCTGGGAAGGCTTAGATCCTCTAAGCGGTTTACCAATACTCGTGTGTGACCGGTTTCAGCTCTGCGTGGAAGGCTGGAAGAATCATGCAGCCCATTTATTTCTTCAAGCCCCGGTGGGCGGGGGTTGAATGTCGACTATAAAATTTTGAAAACGACCCATGGCTTCAAATCTCAATAACTTAATACACACACTAACCATAACAATATCTACAGTATGACAAAGGGCGATAACTATATTGCTTTTGGCCATGTGTTTCACGACTTAACCTCACCCCCAACCCCCACCCCCGAAAAAAAATAACCTCGGTCATAACTTCAAAAGAATTTGCCCTACTCTCATGAAACTTCACACACACACATACCTACCATCTACCTTTACAAGACCTACATTCTGACAAAGGGTCTTAACTTTATTGCTTATTTTCAATGATTATCTCCCCTTCTTTTGAAATAAATTTTCTCCTTTTGTGTCATAAGCATTGGTGATAGGGCGTTCATGTTTCACATGTGTATTTCTTGTGGCGAATCCCTTTCCACCGACACTATACTTATTACCTGTGACCTTGACCTTTGACATTTGACTTTTTAACAGAAATCCTTCCTAACCTGAAGTTCTCGACATAGAATCATGAAACTTCATACACATACATAAAAAATAAATATATATATGTATAAAAAATAGCTGGTGGCGAGGGGTGGCGGTGGAGGTGTGTTTGTATGCGTGTGGGGGTGGTATCATTCTAAATACCAAATATATACTACTCAAAGTTTGATAGGGATCACTTTTTATATTCCAAATTTTGCACTGAAAATTTAAAATTTCTCGACAGAATTTGTACTCGGTATATTGGTAAATATCTGAAACAGAAACTCATGTGCAGTTCAGTACTCATAAAAGTGCACACTTCTCACACATCGCAAATGAATTCATGCACCCCCAAAATCTTGCGTAGCACTGCTTTCCAACAGACCAATCAAACTTGTCAGTGATCCTTTACCAAGCGTAAAATGGACTTCATTTGAGTTTGTGAAACACTAAAATTAAGGACAATTAAAAAACCGTCTCAGCTCCGAAGAAATGAATCGTGGCGTCGGAATGTTGGAATCTGGCGTCTTTCAACGTCGTATTACTGGGATTCTGAATGTGTCTCAGAGCGTGGTTTCCCGAATGTGGAGTCGGTATCTTACCCATGGAAATCCCTCACACAGACACGGCGGGGTCGAGAAAGGGTTATACCCAACGTCGGGGCCGTTTCTTGTTGATTGAGTCTCGACGTCAACGGTTCCTGAACGCTACGCGTTTGCACAACGAGCTTAGGAACGGAACTGGAGTACGAATTTCTGCACAAACTGTCAGAAACGGGCTCCACGAGTTCGGACTTAATGCCATGAGGCCTGCTGTACGTGTTCCGTTGACCAGACAGCACGTGCTAGACCGGTTGGACTTTGCCAGAACTAACGTCAGGTGGACGGTTCATGGCTTGACGCCAGTACTGTTTACTGAGGAGTCCAGATTCTGTATAAACTTCACTTATAAACGTCAATTGGTGTGGCGAATGTCTAAAGAGCGATTCGATGGCGTGGATGTGACAGAGCATGATCGCTATGGAAAGGGGTCATTCATGGTTTGGGCTGGGATAAACGTGAACGGTAACACTGACTTGTATGTCGTTGAAAACGGAACGTTAATGGCAGTGAGGTAATGTAATGATATTCTTGATGAGTTTGTGAGACCATATGCAGATGCTTTCGGCCCGGACTTTATTCTGATGGACGATAATGCCCGTCCCAACCGTGCCGAAGTCACTGATTCCTATCTAGAACGTGAGACAATCGTTCGTATGGGCTGGCCTACTCGGTCACCGCACTTAAATCCGATTGAGCATGCACAGGACATGCTTCAGCGTGCTGTGTCAGCCCGACCTGTGCATCCGAGGACTTTACAGGAGCTCAAAGATGCATGGTTGCTGAATGAAAGCTGATTCAACAAAACCGGATACAGAATCGGATTACGAGCATGCTCAGGAGATGTCGTACTGTAATTGATGCCTGTGGACGCCATACACGTTATTAGGCACGTTTGTCTAAACAAATTTGGAAATTTGTGAAAAATCAGTTGTCCAAATCCCTTCGTGTTACGGCAAATTTTGGGGGTGCCAAGACGGTTGCTGTTGTCATGCTTGAATGCAGTACCAGCTGACAAAATTAATCACTAGGTTTTGTGAAGGATACGTGTTCTTTCATTATGTTTCAAATTTGGATTCAGCTGATTAATTCATCCAAAAATTATTTTGCATTAAAAAAGTGATCCCTATCAAACTTTGAGTAGTATATATTTCTAATGACAGAGTATCTCGGGTTTCGTTGTGTTCCCACCTTTAGCATACGTCGGTGCAACATAAGTTATCGTCGTGTGGGCTGGTCCCGGGCGCTGCGGCTCCGGCGAGTAAATTATTACCTGTGAAGGCCCAGTTCTAAATAAAATGGCAAAATCATGACTGGTTTTGTTTGTTTGAATTGAGGTTTAGCGTCCCCGTCAACACTTTGGGTCATTTTGGAGAAAAACATTGGAATTTGTTCAAATGACCCTGGGTCGACATTGACTTAACCACAAACTAGCAATATGCATGTTCGTCTATATGCATTCTTAAAATAATGTTCAATCAATAACCTCTACAGCCCATTTCGATTTTGCAAATAAACATTTTTTAAAGACTTGTATACTTGCCTGTGAACTCGGACAAAATGGAAATATATTATAAATTTGGCAAGCCTTTTCTTTTAAAAGGAAATTTTATAATTGCTTGTCTTTTGGGATCAGTGATTCCCTTGTGGGATTTTGAAAACATCTGGGGGTCATTGACGGGGCCTAATTGGCCGAAACTAGCTAGTCTGGCCCAGAAAAAAACTCGCACGCGCCATGCGTTTCAGATCTACGGTGCATTCACTGTTCCTCGCTTCCAAAGGATAACCCTTTTATTGAGTCGCTAAAATACAGACAGCGTAAGTGGTAAAACCGCTTCAGTGGGCTAATCTAACGGACACCAACAATCTATCCTTCCATCGGAAATAAGTAACATAACAAATCACGCCTATTCAAATTGTAAATTTTACCACCGTAAAAACGAAAATTTTCAGATGAAAAATTGTGACATTTTTCTTATTTCTGTTCAAAATATTGATTGTAGATACTCGTTAGAACCGCTTCATCGAGGCGGTTCTAACGAGTACCCACAATCTATATTTTAGAGCAGAAATAAGAAAAATAAGGTTTACTCCCGTAAACCCCAGTTTTACTGTATAAAAGTAGGGTTCAAGGGGATCAAACTTATATAGGCGTGTTTTCGTGATGCACAATGGCTATTTCTCCGATGAAACGATGCCATATTTTTTTTCTTTCTTTATGTTGTGGATGCTCGTTAGAACCACCGCATCGGGGCGGTTCTAACGAGTATCCACAACCTATGTATTTGAGCAGAAATAAAAAAAAACATATATACCCTTGTAAATTCCAGTATTCTCTACATGAAGTGGGATTTAGAGGGGTATTAATTTGATGGGCTCGTTAACATGATGAGGTCTGGGCAACTAGGGAATTGGTTCAATCTTTATTTGCGGAGCAGAATGAGAATTCCTACCTTGCACAAGACAAAATATGTGTATCTCTCCTCTCTCTCTCTCTCTCTCTCTCTCTCTCTCTCTCTCTCTCTCTCTCTCTGTGACAAAAACTATTGTACGGGTAAAATATTTGTTCCTTTATAATTAACGATAACTTTTTAAGCGTCATTCACTAATCCATCTGAAAATAAGTTTAAAATTCTTATGAACACGAATAAGAACGTTTGTCAATATTTTATTAAAAGCTCTGAAACTTAAAATTAGATAAATATTGTTAAAAGTCACAATCTGAAATTATAAATCCCCATGCCGCGAATTAAAGGAATGCAATTCGCCTGAGTGTCCATCTGTCTTTCCGTCTATCCGTCTCTGTCCGTCCGTAACACTTTTTGTCCGCTCCATATCTCGTGAACCCTTCGATATATTGTCATTAAATTTTGATCAAACATTCGTATCAGTGAGATGATGTGCAGAAGTAATAAATAAACCAAGTCGACTCAAGGTCAAGGTCACAATTGAAGGTCATTAATTCGAGCCTTGCATGTTGTGTCCGTTCCATATCTCCTTTACCCCTGGGCGGATTTTCATTAAACTTTGGCCAACTGTAAGGCCAAGGTAGATGATGTGCAAAACCTATAACTCAAACCATACCTACTCAAGGTGAAGGTCTCAATTGAAGGTCACTTTTTTAGCCTTGCATTTCGTGTCCGTTCTTTATCTCTGCTACCCCTGGACACGTTTTCATTAAACTTTGGTCAAATATTCGCTTCTATTTGCTGATGTGTAGAAGCCATAACTACATCATGCCGACTCAAGGTCAATGTCACACACAATTGAAGGTTACGAGTTTGAGCCTTGAATTTTGTGTCCGTTCCATATCTCCTTTACCTGGAAGGATTTTTCATTAAACTTTGATCAAATGTTAGCCTAAGTGAGATGATATGCAGAATCCTAAACTCAACCACAACCATGCCGAATCAAGGTGAAGGTTACAAATAAAGGTCACGAGTTTCAGTATTGAATTTCATGCCAACTCTATATCTTTTTCCCTTGGAAAGATTTGCATTCAACTTTGGTCAAATATCAACTCAGTCAGCTGATATGCAGAATCCATAACTCAAAGTCAAGGTCACAATTCAAGAACAGTTTTTAGACGCTTATTACATTGACAAGTCTGTGCCATGAATAGCCTGCCAGACTACACTTCAAAAAGCGTAGTTTGCAAGAATGTCACATTAACGAAAACACGCCTATACAAATACATTGTAACCTTTATCGCCGAAAATATGAAAATTTTAAGATGAAAAATTGTGATATTTTTCTTATTTCTGCTCAAAAGATAGATTGTGGGTACTCGTTAGAACCACCTCATCGATTTCTGCGCAAAATAAAGATTGTGGGTACTCGTTAGAACCGCCTCATCGAGGCGGTTCTAACAAGTACCCATAATCTATTTTTAGAGCAGAAATAAGAAAAATAAGGTTTACCCCTGCAAACCCCAGTTTTACTATACAAAAGTGGGGTTCAATGGGGGTCAGGTATGATATAGGCGTGTTTTCGTGATGCATAGTAGGGGACCCGAGCTGAAAAAAAAAAATCAAAAGAGGTTACCTGGCAAGATATAGAGGATCTTACATGAGTGTTAATGTTTACTGAATTTATTAAACGAGTTGAGGAAAAGGGATAAAAATGCGAGCTTTGTCGAGCATTTTATCCCTTTTCTTCAACGAATTTAATAAATTCAATAATACATGGGCACGAATGCAAGATTCTATTTATCATATGACATTTAAAATCGCCCCCCCCCCCGCCCATAGGGGCTTGAAGAAATATATGGGCTGCATGATGCTTCCACGCAGAGCTGAATCCGGCCCGCACACGAGTACTGGTAAACCGCTTAGAGGATCTAAGCTGTCCAGGACCGCGGTGTGAGGCGGACTGTCCATGCTTATAAACCATATTGGTTTCATTGGGCGACAGGGCTTGAGATGTCATTTCATCTCAATGTCGGGTAAAAGTCCCACAAAATTGGAAGCAACGTCTCCAAAATGACCTTTACAGTGTTGACGGGGACGTTAAACCTCAAATCAAACAAACAAACAAAGACATTTAAAACGCATTTTATTCAAGATTGTTTACAAAAATGTCAATTTTCCACCATTAGTAAACGCGACGCCGTTGATGACGTCGTACATGTAACGTTACGGCACGTATCTACCTAATTTGCATATTTAATCCACTAGTGGATTATCGAAAATATTACATGGCGTTGTTACACTCTCAGACGCGACGTCATATGATAAATACGATTAAATTTGGCATGTTCATAAAATGTTCATTCTGTGCCATATAAGAAACAACTGTATAGCAAAACCAAACAGCTT
This sequence comes from Lucinisca nassula, assembly GCA_963580285.1. Classification (NCBI taxonomy): domain Eukaryota; kingdom Metazoa; phylum Mollusca; class Bivalvia; order Lucinida; family Lucinidae; genus Lucinisca; species Lucinisca nassula. The sequence goes on along the minus strand of OY757011.1, from coordinate 159,286,586 downwards.
GTATTACGTCACAATGGTATTTTTTTACCACGGAGGTCCATCACATGCTTGCTAATGTATGTGTTTATAAAATATGCCTTAGTTTGAAAAAAAAAGGATTCAAGAACAAAATTTTCATTTTTGATATGAATCTCTAGCCTCTGAGGCATGTCAGGGTTGCAGCAGAAACCAAATACAGTAGATGGATTGTTCGGTGTTTCTTTATACTTAAGGCTAGGCACCAAGAATACAACAAATTCCATTTACTTCTATTTACTGTGACAGTGGTGCTGCTATGTATTCCAAATAGCCGTAACATTCAAGCCTTTAGTATAAAGTGAACAAAGACATCAGGGTTCCTTACGTGCGTTCGTTCGTTTGCAACACTTCTTTCTGTCGCAAATTCTTCTTTTACCTTATCGTAACTGATCTGACGATTTGGCTACTCTCGTACTTGTGGCGATATAGAGACCAACCCCGGACCAGACTCTGTCGATGCTAGTACCTCATCCAGCGACGATCTGTCAATAACCTCTTTTGAACTGCTTCATAACCATTTAAGTATAATTCATGCAAATGTCGCAAACCTGGGGCCAGTTTCATCAATAAACATCGTACGATTAATCTTAAATTGCTCGTACGCACTTTTTAAAGAACTGCGTACGTCAGTTTCATCAAAACATCGCAAAGTGTTCGTAAGAGCTAAATTTGCGTTTCACTAAAATAAGTCGTAATTTTGAATATGCGCTTAAACAGGGCCACTAATTGTCACATGCGTGATCACGTGCCGTCTTAAAATAGCCGTGTAAAGTAGATTACACGCTTTGAAATCATTGTTCCTGTGGACCTAGATGAATATTCAGTACAAACAACGTTGAATCAACGTTGATTCTATGTTGCTTCAAACTTGTGTTGCCATTTCATTGTCGTAAGATACAGATGTTAATTGTCTGGACCCCTTCCCTCTTTACCACTGGCGAGTCGGGCTGTTTGTGGACGTCGTGACGTCAGATAAGCGTTGATTTAACGTTTTAGTAAACCTTTCACAAGCACGGCGGGCCTCTTCCATGAGTGCACGTATATCGTTGAGTTTATAATATTAGTTGAGGAAAAGGAATGACATCACTGAGCATTTTTTTACCTTAATAAATACAGTAATGCAAGGGCATGAATACAAGATTCAATTTATCTTATGAACTTAAAACACAGTTTACGCACGATTTTAACACAAAAGGTCAATGCATGACGTTGTTTAACAAAGCCGCCGCATATAACGTAACGTGAAATACATCGGCGGCATGATGCTTCCACGCAGAGCTGAAACCGAACCGCACACGAGTACTGGTAAACCGCTTCGAGGACCTAATATGTTCTATAAAAGGTTTATCCTTTGGAAGCGAGGAATACACCACATAACTGGAAAATATGGAGTGTCCATGTTTCCTGCGCCAGACTTGCTAATTTCGGATAATTAAGCCTCATCAGTGACCCTCAAAATATTTTCAAAATTCCGCAATGGAATCAATGATCCCAAAGGACAAGAAAATATAAACTACACTATGATGTTGGGCAGGGAGACTTTTTGTGGCCGCCACACATTCCCACACATCAGCTGTAGTGACGTCAAATATATAAGGATTATCCTTTGGAAGCAATGAATACACCACAAAACTGGAAAATATGGAGTGTCCATGTTTTCTGGGCAAGACTAGTTAGTTTCGGCCAATCAGGCAACTAAGCCTGCCCAAGCAATGCGGTGCGAGTCGGCCCTTCCATGCTTATAAACCACATTGGTTTCATTGGGGCAGAGCTTGAGATGTCATTTCATCTCAATGTCGGGTTATAGTCCCACAAAATTGGAAACGTCTCAAAAATGAACATTACAGTGCTGACGGGGACGTTTAATCTCAAATCAAATAAACAAATCAAAAGCCTCTGAAAGTTTTCGTGTATAACGTATGTCAGTTTTCAGCTCCGGTTTGTTGTCGGCAATGGTCTTAGCAAATATCATTCATTGATTGCCGTCTGTCAGGCCGTCCAGTGGATTTTGCTTTCAATGAAAAATAAATTCATTTCATTTGCAACATAGATTCTACAGCATGACTGATTTTAAATTACAAAGAACCTGACTAAAAACGAAGTTCTATAGCTACATATATGTATACACAATTATACAATCGCCTGCAAAATATAGACGAAATGAAAGCACGCAAGACTATGACCCCCACCCTCACCCGATCTGTATGATGCCGTGAAGCTTTTCGTACATACGAGTGTACACACATGTACGTACGTCCTCCCGTATGGGGTGTACGTACCTGATCCTTTGACCTCAGGTTAAGACATTGTACCAGGAGGAACCTAAACTTTTATGAGCTCATATTTTCCAGACCATATGGTGGAAATGTGATGATAGGTATAGGCCAATAGGTTTATTCAGCAATACACTTGCCCATATATACCTATAACCTCTAGGTCAATGCATATAAGAAAACTTTAAATGTAGAAATTACTTAAGAGCTCATATTTTTAAAACCATATAATGGATTTGGTTCATATTTAGTACGATGATCGATACTCATTTAGAGTTTTATTCAGCATACCCGCGCCCATGCCTATGACCTCAAGGTCAAGGTCACGGACTCAGAATATTTTAATGTCAACGTTTAAATAAGAGCTCACATTTCCCTATCCATATCATGGATTTAGTTCGTATATTTGGTATGATGAAAGATACAGGTCGTTTCTCCGGCTACTCGGTTTAGTTTTCGCCCACATCTGATTAATGATAGGCTCGAAATAAAAGAGGCCTTAAAACCAAAACTCAAGGACAATGTCACAGATTTAGTAATTTATTTTTTTATGGATTTTGGTTCATATTTTGAATGATGATACACACATTTTCCAAGATTCAAACGACATTACCCCCACCTACGCCGATATCCTCAGGGACAGTTTTCCAAGCTAGAAATGCTGTCTTTATTTTATTTATTTATTTATTATTATTTATTTCCTTGGTGAGGATGGTCCCCGGGCCGAGGCATCTGTGTCGTATTGACAATTCTAGTTCGATGTGTCGATTTTAGGTACCCTGAGTCTTCTTTTAAAAATCACAAGTCTAATCGCAGATTGTGGGTCGTCGCGTCGGTTATTTTGCTGTTAAGCCCCCGTGAACTGTTGGTACATGTGTATAGGTCATTTTGAAGACGCTACTTCTGATTTTGTTGGGCTTTTAACCGACCTTGAGATGGAATGGCATCTCAAGCCCCATCGACCAAAGAAACCGCTAGGGTTTAAGGAGCGCTTCCACTCGCACCACTTTTCTTGGCCAGGCTGTTACATTCTAAACGGCAAACCACTAATCAAATCATCCTTAAATCACGCCTGTATAATTTTAAACCCCTTGAACCCCACTTTTATATAGTAAAAATGGGGTTTACAGGGGTAAACTTTATTTTTCTTATTTCTGCTCTAAAGTATAGGTTGTGCACGGGTACTCGTTATCACGTCTCGATTGAGCAGAAATAAGAAAAATATCACATTTCTTATCCGAAAATTTTCTCTTTTTTTTCGGCGATACAGGTTACAATGTATTTCTATAGGCATGTTTTCGTAATGTTGGTCAGTTTCAGCTCTGCGCGGAAGCACTATGCAGGCCAAACCCGATAGGCGAAAGCGAACGTCAATTCTTGGTAGTAGTAAGGGGGCCACTTTAGCCCCACGGACTGCGCATGCGCAGCATTTGTATAACTTCCGGTGAAACGTAAGCGAAACGATGACGAAACTACCCTAAATATCGGACGAGTGTTCGAATGACGTAAATTACCGTAATTACGTCGTAAGTATCCTAAATTTTGAGGCGAAAGATGTTCCCGCGGATTGGCAAAGTTCGCCGTCCCCGATCTGGTCGGGGTGATCGGGGTCTACCCCGTTCGCTCGAGCGATCCTATCCCAATATTTAGGGAGATACTACCCTGTATAGTATCGATGAAATTAAGTCTCTCACCCGCAAACCAATTATCGCCTCGAAAACCGGGAAACAATGGAAGGTGTTGGAAGAGCTCGACTCGATGCGAGAAACTAGTAATGGACCGCGTCCCGGGAAAAAAAAAGTTTGGTTCGTTCGATTTGAGGTTTCACGTCCCCGTCAACGCCGTATAGATCATTTTGGGAGGCGTTGCTTCCAGTAGCGCGAGACCTTTTCCGGACATATCTACGACATTTGTATCTCGGAGAATCTTTCTCGGCTACGGAATTTATACGGATATCGCGGGGGCGTAGCCAGTATGCATTATGAGAGTGGAGCGTAAAATGAGAAGCAAATGAAGATAGGATTTTTGATCAGCTGTAATTACCCTAAAAATTGGGGCACCTGAAGGGAGGTCACCGTAAATATCCTAAAGTTTGATCTCAAGCGATGTAGCAAACGTGTTCTGGTGGAATAGTGGAATGACAAACAGTGCAGACCCTGGTCAGGGTGATCGGGATCTACACCGTTTTTTTCTGTCCCAATATTTAGGGTAATACTACCCGGTGCAGTCCTGCGATATTGACAAATCGATTGTCTCCGACACTCAGTGCGAAACGCTTATCGCCTTTAAACTAGAAAACAATGAAACTCGCTGGAAGATAGCGTTTAGAAGGCTGATGTTATCGTTTAAATTTCTAAACACGCTCGCTTCTGAATGGGCTGCAGCTGAGAAAAAAAAGTTTTTATCAAACATGTTTGTTCGATTTGAGGTTTAACGTCCCCGTCAACATAATTTAGGTCATTTTGGAGACGTTGCTTCCGAGCCGACATTGCGCTGAAATGACATCTCAATCCCTGCCGCCTAATAAAAACGATAGAGTTTATACGCGTGGCCGGGCCGACTCGCGGCTCTAAGCCCCCGATGGGCGGGGGCGGATCAATCATTTTGCCCCGTTTTCGACATAGAAATATTTTTACCCAAACGAAATAGATTTAATACGTCCGCAAAGTCTGCGCGGTGTGACGGGACTTTTTAGGCCTTATACCATATTTATTTGATTTGGGGTTTAACGTCCCAGTCAACACTATTTAGGTCATTTTGGAGACGTTGCTTCCAAATAGGTGGGACTTTTACCCGTCATTGAGACGAAATGACATCACAATCACTGCCACCCAATGAAACCAATAGGGACTTTATGCATAGACGGGCCGACTCGCACCACATTGCCTGGGCAGGCTTAGACCGTCTAAGCGTTTTACCAGTACTCGTGTGTGATCGGTTTCAGCTCTGTGTGGAAGCTCTATTTCTCCAGACTCCGATGGGCGGGGGCTATAGTAGTAGTAGTTGTAGTAGTAGTAGTAGTAGTAGTAGTAGTAGTAGTAGTAGTAGTAGTTTGTTTGTTTGTATGTTTGATTTGGGGTCTAACGTCCCCGTCAACACTATTTAGGTCATTTTGGAGACGTTGCTTCCTGTAGTAGTAGTAGTAGTGGTGGTGGTTGTAGTAGTAGTAGTAGTAGTAGTGGTGGTGGTTGTGGTGATAGTATAGTTCTTGTTGTCATAATGTTAACGTCCGTGGAATAAACATCCTTGTAAGCCTCACGTATATAAAAGAAAACTCATCGATGATGGGGCGGTTCTAACGAGTACCCACAATCTATTATTTGCGCAGAAAAAAGGAAAATTTCACAATTATGAAACTTTACATACATATTAACTTAACCTCGGTCAAAACTTAAAAAGTATTTGCCCTGCTCTCACACACACATACATACCATCACAAGACCTACATTCTGACGACAAAGGGTCGTAATTACTTATTTTCACTGAATTATCGCCCCTGTTTCAAAATAAATATCTCCTGTTGTTTCATAACCATGGGTAATAAGGCTTTCATCACACGCGTAATCCTTATGACAGTCTGCATTGAAAATCGCTTACTATTTACAGGCCCTTGCAGGGAAGGGATCTTACATTTCTCCTTATTTTTGCAGTCTTTGTTGAAAATCGCTAACTAGGAAATTCTTAGACTTTTGGTTTAAGAGTTACAACAGGCGGCTACTATATTTAGTTTTTTTTACATCTGACACTTAGTTCATTGATTAACCCATTGTATGCGGGAAACCCCGAAAGGAGTACCTTGGCAAACAGTGCTGGCCCCAGATCAGACGTCGCAGAACGCGGGTGTCTGATCAGGGCCTACACTATACACCTCCGCATACACTCACACCTACAAACGCGCACAAACTGCTTCAAACCCTAATATAATTTGAAAAGTTTATATAGGGCTTGCGACGGAGAGGAGTGCATCGCTTACGTCCTTGGTCTCTGAGCATTCAATAAGTCAGGGTATAGTGGGATACAGTGAGGATACAGCGGGGGGTACAGTCAGGATAAAATGGGGATACAGTCAGGATACAGTCAGGATACAGTGGGGGTATAGTCAGGATACAGTCAGGATACAATGGAGGGTCTAGGCCAAACATCCCACTTATTAAGCTGACCATGACACCGCACCAGCGTTTGACAGTAGTTATATCCTAAATGTTGGACTGGAAGAGTGCTGCTGCCGTGCACTGGCAAACGCCGCGCGTACAACGTTAAAACGACGTCGTTTCGTTTAACACGCGCAACAATTCGCGTGGACGACTGACCGACTGCCCCTGACCAAACGGAGCTAACCCTGATCGAGCGCGTCTATCGCTCCGCCACCGCTATGCCCTCAGTCGTTGGTCGGTTATAAAAATGACATCTCAAGCCCTGTCGCCCTATGAAGCCAATAGGGTTTATTAGCGCGAACTGACAGACTCGCACCGCTTTGCTTGGACAGGCTTAGATCCTCTAAGCGGTTTTACCAGTACTAGTGTGCGGACCGGATTCAACTCTGCGTGGAAGCATCACGCGGCCCCCGCCCATAGGGGCTCGAAGAAATATATGGGCCGCGTGATGCTTCCACGCAGAGTTGAATCCGGTCCGCACACTAGTACTGGACGCGCTCGATCAGGGTTAGCTCCGTTTGGTCAGGGGCAGTCGGTCAGTCGTCCACGCGAATTGTTGCGCGTGTTAAACGAAACGACGTCGTTTTAACGTTGTACGCGCGGCGTTTGCCAGTGCACGGCAGCAGCACTCTTCCAGTCCAACATTTAGGATATAACTACTGTCAAACGCTGGTGCGGTGTCATGGTCAGCTTAATAAGTGGGATGTTTGGCCTAGACCCTCCATTGTATCCTGACTGTATCCTGACTTCAGGTTGCTGTGCCTAAAGGCAAATCTGTAAATGCGAAGTTTTACAAGAATAAAGTTCTTCGAAAATTGAAGAAATATTTCAAAGAACGAAGACCCGCAACTGGTTTGGCCAATGTCAGATTGCTACATGACAATGCGTCATTGCACAAGGCGTTCATTGTGCAAGACTATCTGAAGCAGGAAAAGGTTGTTGAACTCCCTCACCCCTCGTGTTCCCTTGACCTTGCCCCGTGTGACTTTTTTTGTTCTCGCGGCTGAAAAATACCTTTCTTGTCGAAAATTTGTACAGCGCAAACACCTCGGTTCTGCAATATTCCAGTGCCTTCATAGTATACCTCGAAAAGACTACCAAAATGCATTCAATGATTGGATCAGAAGACTGAAAGTTTGTATATCTGTTAAAGGGGAATACTTTGAGGGGACAAAATAATTTTTTAACCAGTGCTTCAGCTGAAGTGCACGACCCGCCGGATGCTTTTAGCTTTATGAGTAATACCATATATGGGTATGGCGGCCATTTTGGTCATGTGACCTGGACATAAAACGGTTCCCCCAATAAATGCGCCTTATCGTAAGGAGCAAAAATATATCTTATACTTTAGTACTGTATTCTGAATCGTTTGCAGGATAAAATCCAACACAAAAGCATATGTGTCAAAGTTTGACCTAGGCACAAAGAAGGTCAAGGTCAACCCAGGGTCACCATTTTAGCAATTTATGATGGGCCTACGTTCCAGATGCTATTTATCAAGTTTCGTGGAAATCTGCACAGTGGTTCTGGAGAATACTATTTTTGAAGGGTTTTTACCAAATATTGCTTGGCGGCCATTTTGGTCATGTGACCTGGACCCCATGAGGAAATTTTGGTTTCCCCCATCCCGTAGAGGCTCCATATGAAATTTGACTTCAATCGGCCAAACGATTTCCGAGGAGAAGCAGTTCGAAAATTTTCATATTTTTCGCCTCGGCGAGGCTATACTAAATGGAATGTAATATTTCTCAAGTTCATTGATAAGATCTCATTGATATTTATCAGTATGCCAAAAATTGTTTAAATATTCCAAGCGGTTAAGTCACTATCACCAATTTTCACAAACGGGTTACGGACGGACAGACAGACAAACCATATATGGCTTGGCGGCCATTATGGTCATGTGACCTTGACCCCATGAGCAAATTTTGGTTTCCCCCATCCCATAGAGGCTCCATATGAAATTCGACTTCAATCGGCCCAACGGTTTCCGAGGAGAAGCAGTTCAAAAATGTTCGAAAATTTTCACATTTTTCGCCTCGGCGAGGCTATACTAAATGGAATGTAATATTTCGTAAGTTCATTGGTTAGATCTCATTGATATCTATCAGTATGCCAAAAATTGTTTAAATATTCCAAGCGGTTAAGTCACTATCACCAATTTTCACAAACGGGTTACGTACGGACCCAAAGAAGGTCAAGGTCAACCCAGGGTCATCATTTTAGCAATTTATGATAGGCCTACATCCCAGATGCTATTTATCAAGTTTCGTGGAAATCTGCCCAGTGGATCTGGAGAAGACTATTTTTGAAGGGTTTTTACCATATATGGCTTGGTGGCCATTTTGGTCATGTGACCTGGACCCCATTAGCAAATTTTAGTTTCCCTATCCCATAGAGGCTCCATATGAAATTTGACTTCAATCGGCCCAACGGTTTCCGAGGAGAAGCAGTTCGAAAATTTTCACATTTTTCGCCTCGGCGAGGCTATACTAAATGGAATGTAATATTTCGCAAGTTCATTGGTTAGATCTCATTGATAACTATCAGTATGCCAAAAATTGTTTAAATATTCCAAGCGGTTAAGTCACTATCACCAATTTTCACAAACGGGTTACGGACGGACAGACAGACAAACCATATATGGCTTGGCGGCCATTTTGGTCATGTGACCTTGACCCCATGAGCAAATTTTGGTTTCCCCCATCCCATAGAGGCTCCATATGAAATTTGACTTCAATCGGCCCAACGGTTTCCGAGGAGAAGCAGTTCAAAAATGTTCGAAAATTTTCACATTTTTCGCCTCGGCGAGGCTATACTAAATGGAATGTAATATTTTGTAAGTTCATTGGTTAGAGCTCATTGATATCTATCAGTATGCCAAAAATTGTTTAAATATTCCAAGCGGTTAAGTCACTATCACCAATTTTCACAAACGGGTTACGGACGGACAGACAGAATGACAGAATGACAGACTGACAGAATGACAGAATGACAGAATGACACGGTGATTTTAGGGCACTCTTAGAAAAAACCGACTTCAGTCGGTTGCTTTTTCTGCGGGTCGTGCAATCGAAATCTATCACGGAATCATTTTTATGTGCTTAGTTGCATTCATATTTGAACAGTCCCTCCAGGGCTTGGAATCTACCTGGGTATAGATCCAAGTCAAGTCGAAAAGGATTCTGGTAGGTGGATTCTACAGACCTGCTAATAGTAGTCCAGAAGACTTCGATTTTATTAAGGAAAGTGTTGACAGGGCATGCATCACGAACTTATCAGACATACTTATTACAGGCGACTTCAGCATTGACATGACTCATAACAGCGATGTTAAAATGAAAGATCTTCTGCTTGAGTACAATCTGAAACAGCTTATCACTGAACCCACGCATTTCACGGCAAATTCATCGTCACTCATAGATTTGATTCTAGTACGTAATAACAGCGATGTCATAACAATCGGCACAATTGACCCCTTTATGGCAGATTACACCAGGTATCACTGTCCAGTAGTTGTTTTACTCAAATTTACTCGACCGCAAACAATCCTTTAAAAGACAAATATGGGATTATAAATTAGCTGACTTTGACAAATATAGCAACTTGCTATCTGAATCCAACATTACAGAGAAAGTTGAATGCGAAGGGAATATCGACCTTAATATTAATGACATTACTGATATCATATTTGCAGCTGCAATCAATACCAAACAAACTATAGTTCGCCAACAAATAGCTGGCAGTGACGTAGCTGACTATTTGAGCTATTTTACCGTTAGCCCCATAAGCTTTGCATTGTTAAGAACAAAAACAAGTCGTGACGTCACTGCCAACTATTCCTCGACGGACTATAGTAACGATAAGGCCTAATGACCATCCTTGGATAACTTGCAAAATAGAAAAATGATAAGGAAACGACAGCGCATCTATAGGCAATTTAAAAAGACAAACAACAGCTATTTCTGGAATAAATACAAACTCCTTAGGAACAAAATCAACACTGTCTTCAGATAACTGTAATCCCAAATCTGAAGCTTGGGTGCTTCTCTAGCAACATTCCAGTACTTACTATGAACCATGAAGTGGCCGAAACAGATTAACAGAAAGCAGAAATGTTAAATACATAGTTTTTCCGCCCAGACAAAGGTCAATGACACAAATAAGACTTAACCAAACCTCGAGCCTGTTCAGCACGCCTTACATTCAATTACAATCTCATCACAGGATGCTCTTGGTGTATTCAAACACTTAGATGTCAGCAAAGCCTGTGGCCCTGACTTAATCAGTCCAAGACTTTTAAGAGAAGGTACGGATTGCCTAGCACGCCCCTACTCAATTGTCTTTAACCCTTCTCTTGCTGTTCACGACAACCCCTATCTTTGCAAACAGTGTAGATCCAGATCAGATGGCTTCTGAAGAAGCCATCTGATCAGGATCTACACTGTTTTACATTTAGTTTATGAACTTGTAGGAATAAATTACATCAAGTAATCTGATTGGTTCAAAGTCAGAGATGGGTGTGGCTAAAATGAATATTCAGCAAGAGAAGGGTTAATAAATCTCTCGCTATAGGATACTTTCCACTATCGTTGAAGGACGCTAACCTTTCTCTAATTCATAAAAAAAAGATGAAAAGTCCCTCCCAGGCAATTAGAGACACATATCCCTCTTGAGTCCAGTAGGCAAAGCCATTGAACGTTGTGTCCACAAACACCTCTATAATTACATTACATCACATCAGATGATAACCCCCTTTCAGTCGGACTTTGTACAAGGTGACTCCACTACCTACCAACTTCTTCATACCTTTATGCTTGTTCACACCTTCGGTGAGGCTGTAGACAGTGGTAAAGTGGTGCAACATTACAAAAGCCTTCGACAGAGTCTGGCACAAGGGTCTGCTCCACAAAATTAATGTTCCGATCCGTTTTAAGATGGTTTACAAGCTATCTTTACGAGCGAAGACAACAAGTAGTCATTAGCGGTAAGTGCACTGTTTGGGTTTCGGTTGAAGCCGTAGTTCACCAGGGTTCTATATTGGGCCCAGTTCTGTTTTTTGTTTATATAAACGACATAGAAAAAAAGACATTGGTTGTTCCATTCGCCTCTTTGCTGACGATACCAGTCTACGAGGGTAGGCTTAAAAGTTCTGAGACTGACCAAGAAGCAGGCATTGAACAGCCATGAAATTTTGTATTCATTAAATCCAAACCTTTATAACTTGATCTGACTCAAATGAGTTCAAGTTTACCTGCAATAACGTAGAAATTCTAGACTTTGAAAATTGATACTAGCACGTTTTTGAGAAAACTGACAAAATCTGGCATCGTGGTGTCATCAAGTACCTCCATAAAAAGTGGTTAGCTCCTAAGGAAATTCATGCCGATATGGTTGCTACATTAGGGGATGATGCTCCTTTGTATGCAACCGTGAAAAGGTGGGCAGCAAATTTTAAGATGGGCAAGGACAGCCTTGAAGATGATGACTGGTGTGGACGACCAACAATGGCAGCAACTGAGGAAACCATCAGCCAAGTGCACAGGGCCGTGATGGATGACAGGCGTTTAACTGTGAATCAGTTAGCTAACACTGTTGGCATCTCCCGTGAACGAGTAGAGAACATTCTACACAGTGAATTAGGAATGTCGAAGGTTTCCGCCAGATTGGTGCCACGGCTTTTGACGCCTTACCAAAAGTTGACCAGACTGAACCTGTCACAAGCCAACTTGGCTATTTTGAAGCAAACCAAGATGGTTTTCTTGACCGTTTTGTCACTCAGGATGAGTGTTGGGTTCATCACTTTGAGCCAGAGACCAATAGACAATCCGTGCAATGGAAGCACCCAGGCTCACCCCCTCCAAAGAAGGCAAAGGTCGTCTCCTCTGCAGGGAAGGTGATGGCATCAGTGCTCTGGGATGCCAAGGGTATAATATTCATAGATTATCTTCAAAAGGGCAGAACTATTAATGGGGAGTATTATGCAGATCTGCTAAAACAATTGCGAAAAGCAATTAAGGCTAAACGACCCGGAAAATTGACAAAAGGGGTCTTGTTCCATCAGGACAATGCGCCTGCTCATAAATTAGTTGTCGCAATGACTACTGTGTATGACTGTGGCTTCACACTTGTCGATCACCCTCCGTATTCACCTGATCTAGCTCCATCAGATTATTTCCTGTTTCCAAACATGAAAAAACACTTGGCTGGGCAGCATTATCGGTCAGACGAGGAGGTGATAGCTGCTATGGAGGAGTTTTTCAGGGACCAAGATGAGACCTTCTATACCACTGGGATCCAAGGACTCCATCATCGCTGAGGAAGTGTGTGGACAGGAAGGGAGACTATGTTGAAAAATAAGGTACTTTCAGCATGGACAAACCATTGGATCTTGGCCAGGCTCAGAACTTTTCAGCCTACCCTCGTATACATCATTGTTGAACACCCTGGCCAGACGGCAAGATTGCTAAACGGCCACCTACAAACCATTTCTAACTGGGCTGACTTATGGCTGGTAGAATTTCATGCAAAGAAAACAATGGAAATGACCATATCAAGAAAAACACCCCCCCCCCCACCCCCCTCAACACCCAACCTTGTTCTTAAACAACGTTATGACACTATGATACGTTAAACATCCAACCACAAGCATCTGAGCCTCACATTTTCCGTCTCGTGCAACTGGAATACACATCGAGGCTGTTCTAACGAGTATCCACATTCTATATTTTGAGCAGAAATAAGAAAAATATCACAATTTTTCATCTGAAAATTTTCATTTTTTCAGGGGTAAAATTTACAATGTATTAGTAAATGTGTGCTTTCGTAATGCAGATCTCGGTTGGGAGTCTCTTCAAAGTCGTCGGAACAAGCATAAATTGGTAGTTTGTTTTTTGGCAAAGCTTTACATGGTCTTACACCAGAATATCTTTTTGTCCTGGTCCCTGCCACTGTTCAAGAAACAGCTAGAGATAATCTTCGAAATTCTGATCAAATCCAGAAATATAGAGCCAATACAAATTTATTCCTTGATTCTTTTTTCCCTTCGACAATACGTGCCTGGAACAGCCGTCAAAACGAAGTGAAAGAAGCAACATGCGTAGCAGCTTTCAAACATGTCTTAACCCTTGTCCTGCTGAATATTCATATATGCCACACCCACTACCGATTATCAACCAATCAGATTACTTGATGCAAATTATTGCAACAAATTCACAATCTGAATGGCAAACAATGTAGATCCTGATCAGAAGCCATCTGATCTGGATCTACATTGTTTCAAAGATAAGGCATATCTGGGATTAGCAGGACAAGGGTTAAACAGTAGCACCAAAGTGCCTCCTAAATAGTTTAATGCTGGTACACGCATTGGTCAAATTTACAATGCTAGACTGAGAATGGGATGCAGCAAACTAAATTCCGACCTGTATCGTAAAACATTGCTCCAAGCCCACCTTATCACTGTGGAGAAGTTTAAATTGCAAAGCACTTCCTCTTCTCATGTACTAACTACTCAGTTGCCAGGAAAAGATACTTACCACGTGACTTACAAATTTAACTCTCAATGATCTATTGTTTGTAAAAACCAACCTTTCATCATATGAGAACCAAGCGCTATTCCTACAAGTGCAAGCGTTCATTGTCAAATCCGGAAGATTTAAGACTGCCTAGCCAACAATACACCTTAATTATAATTAATCAGCTAATTATAATTAATCAGTTCCGATATAAGTCTCTTTAAATATTTTCCTGCTCTCTCTCTCTCTCTCTCTCTCTCTCTCTCTCTCTCTCTCTCTCTCTCTCTCTCTCTCTCTCTCTCTCTCTCTCTCTCTCTCTGTCTGTCTGTCTGTCTGTCTGTCTGTCTCTCTCTCTCTCTCTCTCTCTCTCTTTCTCTCTCTCTGTCTGTGCCTATCACACACAGTTACCCTGTCTCAATATTTTCTGTCATGCTACTCAATTATGTAGTACACTATGTTGTTTCTAGGAGATGACGTCTATAAGCCACAGGGCTTACGGTCAGATCCTTTAGCCACATCGTATTTATATATGTGTGTTGTAAAGGTATGAAGCTTGAAATAAAATATTGTTTAAACCAAATACAGTTGATAGTTGTTTATCTATCTACATTCCAAATACCTTGGTTTAAGACAAAACAAAATTTTTTTTACCAAGATTATTACAAGTAATTTGTCGAAGATTTTTTTGGATAAGAAACAGAATTGGTTTAATGCCCACAAGGAGCATATAATTCTCTCACGGGGCAATAATCATATAAGCCTACTTTAGACTTAAAACTCAAACACACACACGATAACACACCAGTGTGATTTTGTGCTCTCTTTCATTTCTTCAAAATGTTTTTTTTTTCTGTTGACCGAGCTTCCGTCTCCGTTTGACCTCAGCTGTTGGTAGAACGTAAAACTCAAACACACACACACACACACGGTAACACATCCGTGTGATAACACAGCCGTGTGATTTTGTGCACTTATTGATTTCTCCAAAACGGTTCTTTTTTTCTCATCACGAAAACATGCCTATATAATTTTGACCCCCTCCAACCCCACTTTTATATAGAAAAAACTGGGGTTTACAGGGGTAAACCTATTTTTCTTATTTCTGCTCTAAAAATAGATTGTGGGTACTCGTTAGAACCGCCTCGATGAGGCGATTCTGGGTCATTCCAAAATAAATGTGCGTTTTGTGTCCCTGTAAATCCTTGAAGCTTAAAACACACCCAGTTACGTTTTAATGCACACTACTTATTTTCTATGTAATATTAATCAAAACTGAGTCTAAACATATTAAAATTTTTACATTTTATATGAATATATTTACAAAAATGATCATCCAAGATGGTAGGGGCTTGCTTTTTGTCATGTCCCTGTATGATGCTTTTGATATTTATCAAGAATAAACTTCAATAGCATGCCCCTATCTGTCACCCACTTGGACTTTTTAAGCAAATGATACTTAACTGTAATAAAATCTAGAAACAATGTGTACAATAAGACTATTTCAAGCGTTCATTTGAGGCTTTACGTTTTGTCCCTGTATTTTTTGTCAGTTCCGTAACGCTAACAAATATTTTATTTCAGAAAGATATTGAAATATCTTAAAGAAATCCCCTTTGACCACCCTTCAAGCAC
Organism: Lucinisca nassula; assembly: GCA_963580285.1. Lineage (NCBI taxonomy): Eukaryota > Metazoa > Mollusca > Bivalvia > Lucinida > Lucinidae > Lucinisca > Lucinisca nassula. The sequence goes on along the minus strand of OY757011.1, from coordinate 159,270,992 downwards.
TTAATGTTTGGAATAGTTCAGTGAATATTTAACTTGGATAGCTGATGATAAAAGTCAGGGACAAAGACTTAAAGACGTCAAGTTAGATGAGTACCTTTTCTGTATGTCATTACCGTACACCTGTTTAAAAGTTTATCTTCCCCTGAACGTGTTTAGTTATCGTACTTACAGCTACATCATAAGTGTACATACAATAATTGAACAGCACTAAAAGGCCTCCATTAAAATAAGGTATAAAAAACTGATCAAAACGATGAAACTGTCATTTCCGTAACCGTCATTTCCGAAACATTGTTGGTTACGGTAATGACATGATACCAATTAATACTGGGATTCGTTCAGTTTTTTCGTGATAAATGCATTGTTTGATGCATACTGAAGTGATACAATTAATATTTGTAGCTATAAAGTGACCTGTGTCTATGATATGACCGATAAATTAACTGTCATTTCCGTAACGTCATTTCCATAACAAGAAAAATGTGTCATTTCCGTAACTTTTCTTGTGATTAAACCGCTCTTACAGGCTAATTATACCATGCAGACAAATCATGCATGTGCTATAGATACTTGCTTGTCCTAGAAATAATATAACACAGTAACTGATTACTTTATCCAATTTCAAACAGAAAAAGCACAAATCAAATATTAGAAAAATGTATTTTGGCCTTTTGAATGTGTAAACTTTTAATGTTTTCTGAATTTTGAGCGAGATATTCATTGATTTTTGGTTGTAATGTTTGCATCATAACTGCAACAGAAAATTTATATAAAAATAATACATTCAAAATTAGAAATCAAAATCTTATGGGTCTTTATATGTGTGTTACGGTAATGACATCATCGCCATGGCATGCACATTAAAAGAAGATGAAACATTTTTTTTGGCAAGTATGAGGTGTAGTCAGTGATGCCTTTTCATTCAAACCATATCACAATTTAACTATATCATGAAAAATGAGAGAAATAATAATATTGCACATGAAGCATTTCACTGTCCAAACTGTACATTATTTTAAGAATGACCCTTCTAACGAGTACCCACAATGTATATTTTGAGCAGAAATAAGAAAAATATCACAATTTTTCATCTAAAAAATTTCATTTTTTCGGCGATAAAGGTAACACTGTATTTGTATAGGCGTGTTTTCGTAATGTGTTGAAAATGTGTGATATGGTTTCTTATCTATACTCCAAACATAGGCATGCGCGCGTTAGAATCGGCTCATTTGTAAACCCCAGTGTCCTCCACTTAAATTTGGGGTTAAAGGGGTTGCCATTTCACCGACTTGTTATCGTGACTGAAGAATATCTACAAGTTCGAACCGGACATGGTGATCGAGTAATCAGTGATCGAGCCATCGAAATTTTACTGTACTATAGCGGCCTCCATGGGTAGGATGAAGAACGAGTGTTTAAATTTTAGGTCCCACCAACAACTAAGGTCACATGGGGCCGTGACCTCGGTTTAACGACTCTGGGGAAGCCCAGACTCGATCCCACGAAGCCTGGTTTGCTCATCCCCCACACCACGGAGGCTTCTGGATTAAGAACGAATACATGTCAAATAGATACATATATATATACACATAAACTCTTGGTATGTGATTTTTGTCTTTTTTCTGCTTCAAACATAGATTGTGGGTGCTCGTTAGAACCGCCTCTAACCAGTCCCCATAGTCTACGAGGAAATATGATTCCTGCATGTAAACTGTAGGGATTTTCGTTATATATTCGGCTATAATTTTCAATTGCTAATAAATAAATAAATCATATTGCGCTTGAATGAATCAGTTGTCAAAATTTTTAAGTTAAAGTTTCTTTCTGCATTTTTTTTTCTTGAAAGGGAGACTTCCATTTAAATGAGATATATATTCCCTGAAAACAACCCACGTTTTACGGTGTAAAATTCATCGGAGTGGTTTGAGTGGGTTCTAACGAGCAAAACCAATCCATCACGAAAACATGCCTTTATAATTTTGAACCTCTCAAACCCCACTTTTATATAATAAAACTGGGGTTTACAGGGGTATACATTATTATTTTTTTTTTATTTCTGCTCAAAAACGAGGCGGTTCTAACGAGTCCCCGCAATCTCTGTTTAGAGCAGACTCAAGCACATTATCGGATTTTTTTTTCTGAAAATCTTCTTTTTTTGGCGGTAAAATTTCCAGTATCGTCTTTTTCATGAAAACAATACCATGCCAACAACCTGTATACTAAATGGTGTTTTCGTAATGTAATAAGAAAAATCCTAACGTCTTTTTTTTTCATAAAAACAAAACCATGTCAACAACCTAAATGGTTGTACTATCAAAAGGTGCGACAAAAAAGTTCGGAAGTCAGGTGTTAACCCTTGTCCTGCTAATCCCGGATATGCCTTATCTTTGAAACAATGTAGATCCAGATCAGATGGCTTCTGACGAAGCCATCTGATCAGGATCTACATTTTTTGCCATTCAGATTGTGAATGTGTTGCAATAATTTGTATCAAGCAATCTGATTGGTTGATAATCGGTAGTGGGTGTGGCATATATGAATATTCAGCAGGACAAGGGTTAACATTCCGCCTCCGACCAGTACAGTAAAACTCCTAAAATAAAACCACTTTTGGGACTGTTCAAAAGTGGTCTTTAAGACCAACTTTTGAACAGTCCAAAGTATGGTCACTTTCTAGAATACACTGAGTGCAGAAAACACAGTGAATCACTGAAACCTTTCAAATATGCTTTTTGTTTTGTTTGTTTGATTTGAAGTTTAACGTCCCCGTCAGCAATGTATAGGTCATTTTGGAGACGTTGCTTCCAATTTTGTGGGGCTTTTAGCCGACATTGAGATGAAATGACATCTCAAGCCCTGTCGCCCAATGGAACCAATAGGGTCTATAAACATGGACGGTCCGTCTCGTACAGCTTTGCCTGGGCCCGCTTAGATCCTCCAAACGGTTTACTAGTATCGTGTGCGATCGGTATCAGCTCTGCGTGGAAGTATCATGCAGCCCATCTATTTCTTCAGGCCCCGATGGGCGGGGGCCGTTCAATATGCTTTTAAAAGCAGAATTAGTCTTACTTTTAGGTGGTCTTAAAAGCGGAATTTCACTGAATTTTGGAAGCCTCAGTATATGTGAAGAAAAAACAACGTCTTTCCTTCCTTTGATGTGTTATGTGAGATTTTTCAACGGTCACTTAAACCTCCACGGGAATGTAGAAACATATTCGAGCTGCGCCAAGTAAAAAGGGTTCTGTGAGCAGTTGTACCTGGCGAAGACGCCAGTCAGTCCGTCCATACGCACAGTCTCATCAGTCATCGCTTAGCAATAAACGGATCCCTGGTGTTTTCCTCTTTGTGTGGGCCGGGAAAGCCAACCACACTGGAATCTTCGCAGAGTGCACATGCTTAAATGTGTCTCATTTCGTATGTCAAGGCTCAGTCGTTTAATCTCTTTAACGCCGTTAATTACACTTATCGCCATAACAAAATGTTTGATAATTCAGCTTTTTTTTTAAAGCATTAGAGTTTTTGAATATATGCAAAGCAAACACTGCAGAACAGAACCAGACCAGATAACGCAGTGCAATGCTTATGTACCATAATGCTTTCGGACATATCCAATCTAAATTTAACCCTTTCCCACTCAGATACGTGTTTTTACGTGTCTGCACCCCCCCCCCCCCCCCCCCATTATAAGCACCAGAAGCACCTAAAATCTGCATTTCTACCCCTGGATTGTTATGTTTGCTTTAGAATTTCTTGGGCAAAAAAGTGACCTGTTTTTTCGCGCGCCTCCCCACTAAAAATATTCTAGGGGGGATTGAAGGGGGGCAGCGCCCCCCTCACATCCCGAAAAATTTTGGGCGTATGGCCCAACCGGCCGCTAAAATTTATATCTGAGGGTGTCTGGGGTCAAAAATGCCTGAAAATTGATGCTGATAAAACATGCTGCAAACAGTGAAAATGGCCAGTGTCAAACACCTTAATTGTTGCCTTGACAGCTGTGTGAAGATTAAAATGTGGTCAAAAATTCATGTGAAAACACTTTTTGCCAACTTTGAGATGCCCCCTCTTTACCATGACAACAATGATCAAGTCATGAAAGGTTGCATTTGAAAGGCTTCTGCCCAATGAACATTCACACCGAGTTTGGTGTAAAACAGACAATCCATTATGAAACAATGGCTTGTTGAAGTTGCTGTCAGGTGCAACACTGTGAAAATCAGCGAAATTCACAAAATCCCTGAGTGGTAAAGGGTTAATGAAGAAAATCCCAACTGACCAAAATAATGTATTTTCATCATTTCATTGCAAGAAACAATATTTCAAATATAATTAATGCGTTTTAGACTAAAATTCAGTATGTTCCAAGATTTCAGTTAAGGAATATCAGTATAGATTTTATTCATTGTAAGCTTTACATAACATATCCTGTCCGTTAACCCATGAAGGTTGAGAATGGTCCATTTCCTATAATAGGGGTGCGAAGTTTGTCTTGTAAGCGCTAAGTTTCACAAAAATGTATATATTTTCAGCAAACAGTGTAGACCCTGATTAGACGCCGTTTTCTGTGGCGTCTAATCTGGGTTTATACTGTTAGCCAATGTCCAAAAAGAGGGCCGCTAGGCATATATAGGTTTAGCATACTCTCTATTTTTTATTTCGACCTTTTATTTCCTGTAAAAGCCGGCGCAAAGGCGAAACCCCCCACGGGCTGGAGCCGAACGATGGTCTTCCCATTCACCGGCAACGTGGAATGGGGATACCACCGAACGGCTACGGTGTAGTGCCAGAATGGATTCGTTCCCTGGGGCCCCACCAGCTGACGACCCGTGACACGGGGAAACTGGAAACAACAACAACAAAAACCCCACCGGACGGACGTACAGCCCCACAAGTGATGGTCAACCATGGACACTGTGTCCGAACTTGTGGGAATATGATGTTTGGGAATGACACCTATACCCCCTCTACCCCCCGGAAGTAATTAGAAAATATCGACTTATGTGGTGCAACTCACAAGTCGATTTTTCCCCACAAGTTCGGCCAGTACATATGAATCAACTCACAACTTCCCTCTCATCGGAGCGGACGGGCGGGTGTATGGACGGACGGACGTACGGACGGATCCACGGACGGACAGACACACAGACAGACAGACACAGACCACGAATGGGTAGGGAACAGAACAGAACAGACATACAGACAGTCAGACTGATAGACGGACGGACGGACGGACCCATAGACGGACGGACAGAGTGTCCGAGGCGTTTACAATATTCCCTGACGCTTATGCAAAGGACTGTAAAAGTAATGAAAATAGTGTTGATGAGGATGATGGTAATAATAATAATGACAGACAGACAGAGACAGTCAGACAGACACGAACGGACAAACAGACAGACAGACAGACACTCATACGGACGGACGAATGGACTAACGATTGTGGGCATTCTCAAAACGGTAAGGCGAAGGGATAATAATAATAATAATAATAATAATATCAACAATAAGAAGTGAAAATATAACCACTTTCAGTTACACCGACGTTGCCTTCGCGGTGTATATCTGCTGTCGATTTACATTAAAGTCTTCAACCATTCCCAGAAATGGTCTCAAATTTATCTCCCGGGAGAAGTTTTACTGAGCTGGGACATAATACCACATCCTCTTTTCAAGGCCTTATTAAACGGTCCGAGGAACTTCCACTTCGGAGCAACTGATACTAAATCTAGCATGTTTTGATACATCATCTGAGGGTTTACGGGGGTCAAAATGATAAAGTCGAGTTTGCGAGAATCTCGCAAACTCGACTTTATCATTTTGACCCCCGTAAACCCCACTTTTATATAGTAAAACTGGTGTTTACAGGGGTATAAGTTATTTTTTTCTTATTTCTGCTCATAAACATAGATTGTGGGTACTCGTTAGAACAAGCACCCACAATGTATGTTTTTAGCACACAAATGAAAAATATCAGGATTTTTTTTTTTATCTTTTTTTTTTTGATGTAAATGTCTAGCCGTGTTGAGGAAACAAGTTTTGAAACTTCCTGTCTGCTTTCCAATGAAATAGTTCCTTCGAAAAAAGGTATCTTTTTCTTTCTTTCCTGAGGAGCAAATTCTTTCCTCTTAGAGAAGACCCCATTGGGAATGGTGATAACATATTTTGAAAGATTTGTCGCCCCTGAAAGTTTTTCCATACTCATTTTCACCTTTTCCATTCTATTTATATACTCATTAAAAAACGGCGTCCCATGATATACGCGCAACACTGATTTTTCTTCTTCTTCTTAAGAAACAGCTGTATACTCGATCAATAACCTGACATAGAATGGCTACCGACAAAAACACAGTTTCCGAGTTTGCTGTAGCTCGAAGACTATGCTATCTGAGAATTAATCTGGATACAATTTTAAACAATGCCAGGAAATTAAAAGCAAAATGCGCGGAGCATACCGGTAAGCAGTCTATTCCACGACCGTAAACCATCCGAACTTTAAAACTGTACTTTTGGATGGATTTACCATCCATAATAAATGGATGGAATTACCATCCATAATAAATGGATGGAATTTCCATCCAACAAAAAATGCCACATTGGATGGTTTATCCCTCCATGTGTTTTTACTTAATTAAGGATGGTTATTCCATCCAACACATTAAAAATACTAAAATGGAACGAAAAACCGTCCATCTTGCTTGGACGAAAAACCGTCCAACTATCACATCTTGCTTCGAATCTCAAATTTTTCCAAGACGGTCGGCTCGACGGTCGCAGGGTTGTCGGTATATTTTGGTCCTAAAATCACTATAGAATTATGGACTGACATATGTTCTACCTTTCTACCAAGTGCCAACATTGAGAAAATTCATCTAACAACTTTATTTTGTCATTTTCTTACCATCAGTGTCGAGCGTCTTCATGTTGGCATCCATGTTTGTTTATGGGAAACCCCCACAAAACTATCACGTGACTCGTGCTGTATGACGCAAAAGTGTTATTAATATTTTTCTGGAATCCCCGGTCGGAAAAAAATACCGAAAAGTCAACCGAACATGCCGAAATCACCGAGAAAAGTGTAATGATTGAGCGAAGACGGTTTTGGACGGCTTTTCCTTCCAAAACATGTGGAAGGTTTACGGTCGTGGAATAGACTGGTAAGTTGGTGCGAGTTTTGCTGTGAATTATTACTTTAATTTCAATTAGTCCATATAATAAAAGAGAAAAAATGTGGTGTAGGGTAAATATAATTTTGTTTGTTTGAAATTTTTACATAAAAAAATACAAAACTGAAGTGCAGACACAGCGGCCGACCGTTTACAAAAAGACGAGATAAATATGAACGTGACACAAAATAAGTTAATGAAGCGTGTGTGTGTGTAAATTCGCTTTCAACAATTTTTCAGTCATATCACGACGATGTCTGGTTGCGACAGGGAGCTCAATGCTCACTTTTATAGTGCTGCCTCACTGAAGTATCATGTCCCAGACACATTACATGATACCACACCCAGTCACATTATCCTGACACTGGGTCGACCAGTCCTAGCTCTACCCCGTAAATCTGAGTGCCAAGCGAGCAGCAGCTAGTACCATTTTTAACGACTTTGGTATGTCGCGGCCCGGGATCGAACAAGTTAATTAAGTACACCGCTGCTAAATTTAAAATCCGTGTCATGTTCCATTCATATGTCTATGCATGATTTACCGAGCTCTATACAGCTTTTCAAGACCTTTGAAAAGATGTATAACTCAGATAAACAGTTTGTGTACTTAAAAGAAGACGACGAAGAAGACGAAGAAGAAGAAGAAGAAAACATGGCCAATTTACAAACGTAGAAAATCATCAAGCCAGGTAAGGCCGCTGGACCAGGCAGCATCCGACCAATTCCGCTCAAATGAATGGTAATTTCCAGCAGACAGGTGTAGCTACACGTCAGAACAAGTTGTACATGACTTGGTAGATTCATATCCCTGTCAAAGCTTGATATATACATTTTGAACCTTATCGTAAATCTCACCCCTGCAGAATCCTGATGCAGATGTAATAATTGGTTGTACTCATCACAAAAACACGCCTATATAATTTTGAACCCCTTGAACCACACTTTTATACAGTAAAACTGGGGTTTGCCGGGCTAAACCTTATTTTTCTTATTTCTGCTTTGACATATAGATTGTAGGTACTCGTTAGAATCGCCTCGATGAGGCGGTTCTAACGAGTAACCACAATCTACATGTATGTTTTGAACAGAAATAAGAAAAATATCAATTTTTCATCTTAAAATTTTCATTTTTTTCGGCGATAAAGGTTACAATATATTTGGATAGGCGTGTTTTCGTTATGTGTGAGCAATGATTGGTGTCCCATAACATCGGCTCATACCAAATTTTCAATCTCCTGTTTTGTGTTCCTTGTTGGCTTAACTGCGTGTCATGGTTCTTTCAGAGATATTTACAAACATGTGCTGGGTTATGACACTATTACCTGGTTTTCATTGGCCAAGAGTCTTCTTTTGAAAAAGTTATATCTATCAAGCTGCATTGAACAGGACATGCCCTATTCCACACTGATATTGATCCACCTCCGAAAAGTTCTGTGTTACAGAGTTTTAGTGTTATGGCGACATGAAGTTATATTCTATGAGGTGCCGTTTTCCTATAAACCCCCTATTTCGATATGACTAATATGTTCTAGAAAGGATTATCCCTTGGAAGCAAGGAATACATCGCAGAACTGGAAAATATGGAGTGTATATGTTTACTGGGGCAGACTAGCTAGTTTCGGCCATTTAGTTTCACAAAATCGCGATTTGTGATTTCACTAATTATTATGTGATATCACAGAATCGATTTTGTGGTATTACTAAATGGATCTAGTGAAATCGCAAAATCGATTTTGTGATATCACAGCATAGATACTTCGTGATATCACAAAATGGGCATGAGTTTATCATATCACTAATTCTATTGGGTGATATCACTAATTCTTTTTAGTGATTTCACTAAATTCGATTTTGGCATATCACTTATTCGATTCAGTAATGTCGCAAATTCATCTTTTTAGTGATATCACAAAATCTATTTTGTGACATCACATTCGATTTTCTGATATCACTAAATAGGAGTGAATTTGAGATATCACTAAATCGCTTTAGTGATCTTTACCTTTGATGTTTAGCTCACCTGAGCACGGTGAGCAATTGTGATCGCTTTATGTCCGCCGTCCGTCAACTATTTCTTCAAATGACATCTCGTCTGAAACCACCGTGCCAATTTTTAAATAATTTCACAGGAATATTCCATGGGTGACCCTCTACCAAAATTGCTAAAATGTTTTCGCTCCACTACACAAAATGGCCACCAGAGCTAAAAATAATAATAATAATAATAAAAACATTTCAACGACATCTCCTCCTAGGTTATTAGTCCGATTTCAAAATAATTTCACAGGAATGTTCCTTGGATGACCCTCTACCAAAATTGCTAAAATAGTTCCACTCCGCTGAACAAAATGGCCGCCAGAGTTATAAATAGAAAAACATTTAAAGGACATCCCATCCTAGGCCGATGATCGATTTCAAAATAATTTCATAGGAATGTTCTTTGGGTGACCCTCTTCCAGAATTGCTATTTAAATGGTTTCACTCCGCTGAACAAAATGGCCGTCAGAGCTAAAAATAGAAAAACCTTAGAAAAACCTTTAAACGACATCTTCTATTTCAAAATAATTTTACAGGAATATTTCTAAGGTGACCCTTTACCAAAATTGCTAAAATGTTTCGCCATTTTGGCCGTCAGAGCTGATTATAGAAAAAAAAACAAAACCTTTAAACGACATCTCCTCCTAGGCTAATGGTCCGATTTCAAAATAATTTCACAGGAATGTCCCTTGGATGACCCTCTACCAAAATTGCTAAAATGGTTCCACTCCGTTGAACAAAATGGCCACCAGAGCTAAAAATAGAAAAACCTAAGAAAAATCTTTTAACGATATCTCCTCCAAGGCTAATGGACCAATTTCAAAATAATATCACAGAAATATTTTTTAGGTGACCCTCTACCAAAATTGCTAAAATGGTTGCGATCCGCTGAACAAAATGGCCGACAGAGCTCAATATATGTAGGCTAATGGCCTGATTTCGGCATAATTTCCCAGAAAAATTTTTTAGGTGACCCTCTACCAAAATTGCCAAAATGTTTCGCTCCACTGAACAAAATGGCCGCCAGAGCTGATTATAGAAAAAAAACAACATTTAAACGACATCTCCTCCTAGGCTAATAGTCCGATTTCAAAATAATTTCACAGAAATGTTCCCTGAATGACCCACAACCAGAATTGCTAAAATGATTCTACTCTGCTGAACACAACGGCCGCCAGAGCTAAAAATAGAAAAAAACCTTTAAATGACATCTCCCCCTAGGCAATTGGTGTGGTTTTAAAATAATTTCACAGGAATGATCCTTGTATGACCCACTACCAAAATTGCTAAAATAGTTCTGCTCCGCTAAAAAAATGGCCGCCAGAGCTAAAAACCTTTGAAAAACCTTGAAACGACATCTCCTCCTAAGCTAATGGTCTGATTTCAAAATAATTGCACAGGAATATTTCTTAGGTGACCCCTTACCAAAATTGCTAAAATGGTTCCGCTCGGCTGAAAAAATGGCCACCATAGCTAAATATATAAAAAAAACACCATTAAACGACATCTCTTCCTAGGCTAATGGTCCGATTTCATGATAATCTCACAGCAATGTTCCTTGGATGACCCTCTACCAGAATTGCTAAAATGGTTCCACTCTGCTAACAATGACATCTCCTCCTAGGCTAATGGTCCGATTTCAAAATAATTTCAAAGGAATGTTCCTTGGGTGACCCTCTATCAGAACTGCTAAAATGGTTCTGCTCCGCTGAACAAAATGGCCACCAGAGCTAAAAATAGAGAAAAAAACCTTTAAATGACATCTCCTCCTAGGCTAATGGTCCGATTTTAAAATAATTTCACAGGAATGTCCCTTGGGTGACCGTCACCGTCAACCGGAATTGCTAAAATGATTCTGCTCAGCTGAATAAAATGGCCGCGAGAGCTTAAAATAGAAATAAAGAAAGAAAAACAACATCTCCTCCAAGGCTAATGGTCCGATTTCAAAATAATTTGACAGGAATGTTCCATTGGTAACCCTCTACTAGAATTGCTAAAATGGTTCTGCTCTATTGAATAAAATGGCCACCTGAGCTAAAAATAGAAAATACACACCTTTAAATGACATCTTCTCCTAGGCCAATGGTCTGATTTCAAAATAATTTCACAGAAATGATCCCTTGGTGACTAAAAATGTTTAAACAGTTCCACTTCACTGAACAAAATAGCCACCAGAGTTAGAAATAGAAAGAAAACAAGATGTGATTGTGAAACACTGATGCCCCCGGTTAAATATGAAAGCAGTATCACTAAGCAATCGAAAGGTATGGCCAATGCTCAAGTCTTAAAATGGTAGGTCAAGGTCACAAGGTCAAAAAATATGGGATCGCTGGAAATGTCTTGTGACATAGAATGCACATGTGAAATATGAAAGCCCTATCACTTACCGATCGATAGTTATGGCCAATGTTAAAGTTTTTAAAAAGAAGGTCAAAGGTCAAGGTCACGAGGCCAAAAATTATGGTACCGCTGGAAAGGTCTTGTGAAAAAATGCACATGTGAAATATGAAAGCCCTATCACTTACCAATCAAAAGTTATGGACTGTGAAGTTTTAAAAAAGGAGGTCAAACGTCAAGGTCACGAGGTCAAAAATTATGGTAACACTAGAAAGGTCTTGTGACAATGAATGCACATGTGAGATATGAAAGCACTACCACTTACCAATCGAAAGTTATGGCCAATGTTAAGGTTTATAAAAAGTAGTTCAAACGTCAAGGTCAAGGTCACGTGGTCAAAATTATGGTACCATCACTATGATTAGAAAGGTCTTGTGACAAGGAATGCACATGTGAAATATGAAAGCCCTATCACTAACCAATCGAAAGTTATGGCCAATCTTAAAATTTTTGAAAAGTAGGTAAAACGTCAAGGTCAAGGTCACGAGGTAAAAAATATGGCATCACTGGAACGTTCTTGTGACAAGGAATGCACATGTGAAATATAAAAGCAATATCAGTTACCATTCAAAAATTATGCCCAATGTTAAAGTTTTCGCGAATGTCAAAGTTTTTAAAAAAGAAGTAGGTCAGCTGTCAAGGTCAAGGTCACGAGGAAGAAATTATGATCCCACTGGAAAGGTCTTGTTACATGGAATAGACATGTGAAATATGAAAGTCCTATCACTAACCAACCAAAAGTTATGGCCAATGGTAAAGTTTTTAAAAAGGAAGTCAAAAGTAGGTCTAATGTCAAGGTCAAGGTCACGAGGTTTAAATTTATGGTACTTCTTGAAAGGTCTTGTGACAAGGAAGGCACATGTGAAATATGAAAGCCCTATCAGTTACCATTCAAAAGCTATGCCCAATGTTAAGGTTTTTGCGGACAGACAAAAAGAGATACAGACAAACAGACGGACAGACAGACCAAAAACTATATGCCCCCGAATCTTTGATTTCGGGGGCATAAAACATTAAAGGCCTCTAGGTTAATAATGCAATTTCAAAATTATTCAACAGAAATGTTCCTTTGTTGACCCTCTACCAATATTGCTAAAATGGTTTTAACTCACTGAAGAAAATGGCTGCCAGAGATAAATATAGAAAAATAAAAACATCTTTGAATGGCATCTCCCCCAAGGTCAATGGCTCAATTTCATCCCAATTCACAAAAATGTCTCTCTTTTATTTTGGTAGCGAAATTGAACCGTATGGCTCAGCTTAGGTCTGTTCCATTGAAACCTCCCATCTCAAAGTAGGTGTTATTGTACTGATGATTGAGGGGTGGTTGGGTGAGGCAAAGGTGATGCGTATTTTGCGTCACTGGGGCGTCTAGCTGATATTGGCTTACAGTAGAGCAAGGCCTGCTGTCCCTGTCCTTGCAGCAGGTAAGGGCAGAGGAGGAGTGTTGTTATTTCTTCTGTTTCAACACCTTCATTTTTGTCTTTCTCCACCATCCCTCATTTTCATTGTCTTTCTCCACTATCCCTCACTTTCATCGCCTTTACTATCTCGTTTCTCCCTTTCTCTGGGAGACGACACAAAATGACCCACATTAGGGTTGACATGTCATTAAACTCAAAACAATCAATCAATCATGTACTGATGATTGCTTAAATTGCTGAAATGTTTTGGTGGCTGAACAAAATGTCCATATGACTGCAGAGGTAAAGATAGAAAAATCATTAAAGAACATCTTCTCCAATGGCTCAGTTTCAAAATAACTTTGACAGAAATGTTCCTTGAGTGACCCCTGTACCAAAAGTGCTTAAGTGGTTCTGCTCCTCTGTACAAAATGGCCATCAGAGTTAAATATAGAAAAACCCACTAAACAACAATAGTTGGTCCATCATGGACCTCTTGTTTTAATAATGTGGGCTTCTGAAACGATCACTGCAAATGTGGTACCAACTGCACATGCTCTAACGGAAGAACGCGGCAATGTCAGCCACTCAAAATGAACAAGTTCCCGTAAGATCCTGTTGTCGTCACAAAATAAAATAGCCTGCTGAATGTGTTTTTAGCTCACCTGAGCACGAAGTGCTCATGGTGAGCTATTGTGATCGGTCAATGTCCGTCGTGCGTCGTGCGTCGTGCATCGTGCGTCGTGCGTCGTGCGGCGTCAACAATATGCTTTAAATGCTAACTCCTCCTAAATCCTTCAGCCAATTTAAATCAAACTTCATAGGAATATTGCTGAGGTGACCCTCTACAAAAAATAGCTAAAATTGTTCCGCTCCGCTGAACAAGATGGCCGCCAGAGCTAAAAATAGAAAAATCTTGAAACGACAACTCCTCCTGTACCCTTTGGCCAAATTTATTCAAACTTCATAGGAACAAGTTCTCCTGTACCTTAAGGCCAATTTCATTCAAACTTTATAGGAATGTTGCTTAGGTGACCCTCTACCAAAATAGCTAAAACGTTTCCGCTCCGGTGAACAAAATGGCCGCCAGAGCTAAAAATAGAAAATTCTTTAAACGACAACTCCTCCTGTACCCTTTGGCCAAATTTATTCAAACTTCATAGGAATGTTGCTTAGGTGACCCTCTACTAAAATAGCTAAAACGGTATTGCTCTGATGAGCAAAATGGCCGCCATAGCTAAAAATAGAAAAACATCGTAAATTTGCTTCAAACACAAACTCCTCCTCAACCCTTGGGCAAATTTGATTCAAACTTCACAGGAATGTTGCCCAAATGACTCCCGACCAAAATAGCTAAAATCGTTATGCTCTGACAAACAAGATGGCCACCAGAGCTAAAAATAGAAAAAAATCTTTAAACGACAATTCCTCCTGTACCCTTGGGCCAATTTTATTCAAACTTCATAGGAATGTTGCTTAGGTGACCATCTACCAAAATAGCTGAAAAGATTCTGCTCTGATGAGCAAAATGGCCGCCATAGCTAAAAATAGAAAAACATCGTAAATTTGCTTCAAACATGAACTCCTCCTTAACCCTTGGGCCAATTTGATTCAAACTTCACAGGAATGTTATGTAGGTGATTCCCTAAAGAAATAGCTAAAATCATTCCGCTCTGACTAACAAGATGGCCGCCAGAGGTAAAAATAGAAAAAAAATTTTCAAACGACTACTCCTCCTTTACCCTTGGGCCAATTTCATTCAAACTTCATAGGAATGTTGCACAGATGACCCACTACCAAAATGGCTAAAACGTTTTTGCTCTGATGAGCAAAATGGCCGCCATAGCTAAAAACAGAAAAACTTTGTAAATTTACGTCAAAACGCAACTCCTCCTCAACCCTTGGGCCAATTTGATTCAAACTTCACAGGAATGTTAATTAGGTGACTCCCTACCAAAATAGCTAAAATCGTTCAATGCGGCGAGCAAGGTGGCCACCAGAGCTAAAAATAGAAAAAATCTTCAAACGACAACTACTCCTTACCCCTTTTGTCAATATGATTCAAACTTCACAGGACTATTATGTGGTTGACTCCCTTCCAAAGTAGCTAAAATTGTTCCGCTCTGACTAACAACATGGCCGCCAGAGCTAAAAATAGAAAAATTCTTCAAACGACAATTCCTCCTTACCCCTTGGGCCAATTTGATTTAAACTTCACAGGAATATTATGTCGTTGACCCTCTACCATATTAGCTAAAATGATCCCGCTCCGATGAACAAAATGGCCACCAGAGCTAAAAATAGAAAAATTCTTCAAACGACAATTCCTCCTTACCCCTTGGGCCAATTTGATTCAAACTTCACAGGAATATTATGTCGTTGACCCTCTACCATATAAGCTAAAATGATCCCGCTCCGATGACCAAAATGTCCACCAGAGCTAAAAATAGAAAAACATTGTAAATTTGCTTCAAACTTCACAGGAATGTTGCCCAGGTGACTCCCTACCAAAATAGTTAAAATCATCCCACTCTGATAAACAAGATGGCCACCAGGGCTAAAAATAGAAAAAATCTTCAAACAACAACTCCTCCTGTACCCTTGGGCCAATTACATTCAAACTGCATAGGAATGTTGCTTAGATGACTCTCTACCAAAATAGCTAAAATGGTCTCGCTCCGATGAACAATATGGCCGCCAGGGCAAAAAATAGAAAAACATTGTAAATTTGCTTCAAATGTGAACTCTTCCTAAACCCTTGGGTCAATTCGATTCAAACTTCAAAGGAATGTTGCCTAGGTGACACCCTACCAAAATAGCTAAGATCGTTCCACTCTGATCAACAAGATGGCCACAAGAGCTAAAAATAGAATGTACTAGAGACAGTGACATTCAGGTGAGCGAATCAGGGCCCTCTGGGCCCTCTTGTATATCATTCTGGCGTTTGTCTGTAGCACCTTCTCGGTCAGCCATTACTCAAGGGCAACAAATTTATGAGGGAGTAAACACTGCGAATCTTCAAGAAAAGTGATATGTCACTGGCAGCCAGTTCCGGCCTATTTCGCTCACATACATTCTATGCAATGTCCCTGAGCTCATTTTAACCTAAAATAGTGTAAAAGACACGGATGAGCATGGCCTCATGTTTGACCTCCAGCATGGCTTTCGAGAGAAGAGGTCATGTGAGACCCGGCTCATAATGTTAGTCGCGGACCTGGCCAGGAGTGTGTGAAAACAGACAAATAATCCAAGGCTTACCTTTCTCCTATGCTAATCTGGAAACTGCATAGATATGGAATTCGTTCAATGATTGCAGACGAGAAAGGACTTTTATAAGTATGCATTTTTGCACTGGCAAATGACCAGTGGAATGTTTTTTCCAGAATCCGCTGTCTTGACATATTCAAGGTTGCCACACGTTAAATGTTTTAACATGTTTTAGCTATTCTTTAATACGAGGGTAGGCTGAAAAGTTCTGAGCCTGACCAAGAAGCAGGCATCGAACAGCCATGAAATTTTGTATTCATTAAATTCAAACCTTTATTACTTGATTTGACTCAAATGAGTTCAAGTTTACCTGCAATGACGTAGAAATTCTAGACTTTGAAAATTGATACAAGCACGTTTTTGAGAAAATGGACAAAATCTGGCATCGTTGTGTCATCAAGTACCTCCATTAAAAGGGGTTAGCTCCTAAGGACACTCATGCCGATATGGTTGCTACATTAGGGGATGATGCTCCGTCGTATGCAACCGTGAAAAGGTGGGCAGCAAATTTTAAGATGGGCAAGGACAACCTTGAAGATGATGACCGGTGTGGACGACCCACAACGGCAACAACTGAGGAAACCATCAGCCAAGTGCACAGGGCCGTGATGGATGACAGCCGTTTAACTGTGAATCAGTTAGCTAACACTGTTGGCATCTCCCGTGAATGAGTAGAGAACAGTCTACACAGTAAATTAGGAATGTCGAAGGTTTCCGCCAAATGGGTGCAACGGCTTTTGACGCCTGACACAAAAGTTGACCAGACTGAACCTGTCACAAGCCAACTTGGCTATTTTTGAAGCAGACCGAGATGGTTTTCTTGACCGTTTTGTCACTCAGGATGAGTGTTGGGTTCATCACTTTGAGCCAGAGACCAAAAGACAATCCGTGCAATTGAAGCACCCTGGCTCACCCCCCCCCCCCCTCAGAGAAGGCAAAGGTCGTCTCCTCTGCAGGGAAGGTGATGGCATCAGTGTTCTGGGATGCCAAGGGCATAATATTCATAGGATGAGTGTTGGGTTCATCACTTTGAGCCAGAGACCAAAAGACAATCCGTGCAATTGAAGCACCCTGGCTCACCCCCTCCAAAGAAGGCAAATGTCGTCTCCTCTGCAGGGAAGGTGATGGCATCAGTGTTCTGGGATGCCAAGGGTATAATATTCATAGATTACCTTCAAAAGGGCGGAACAATTAATGGGGAGTATTTTGCAGATCTGCTAAAACAATTGCGAAAAGCAATTAAAGCTAAACGACCCGGAAAATTGACAAAAGGGGTCTTGTTCCATCAGGACAATGCGCCTGCTCATAAATTGGTTGTCGCAATGGCTGCTGTGCATGACTGTGGCTTCAGACTTGTCGATCATCCTCCGTATTCACCTGATCTAGCTCCATCAGATTATTTCCAAACATGAAAAAGCACTTGGCTGGGCAACATTATCGGTCAGACTAGGAGGTGATAGCTGCTGTGGAGGAGTTTTTCAGGGACCAAGATGAGACCTTCTATACCACTGAGATCCAAGGACTCCAGCATCGCTGGAGGAAGTGGTGGACAGGAAGGGAGACTATTTTTCAGCATGGAGAAACCATTGGATCTTGGTCAGGCTCAGAACTTTTCAGCCTACCCTCTTACATTTAACCTCAAGTATCATACTTTATCATGCTTTACTTGGAATGCTCGATAGCGCAACATGCCTAGAGTGTCCTCGCGGGCGTATACGTTATCTGATCAAATTAAAGCATTTGCCAATTTGTACGAGGATTGTTCAAATATGAATGCAAGTAGAACGTTTTCTCATGCACTAATGCGAAAATCACCTGGAAATAAATATCACAGCGTAGAAAAACATTTTACCTATACATTGATACCAAACCTGTTAAAATCCGTCCACTTTAGCCATGTATATCGTTCGATAAACACTGTCTACTCTTGTATACTAATACAAAACATGGTTGGAAGAAGGTCAGAATACGCCGTTGACATTTTTGATGAAATATGTTCGGTTTATGGGCATAATGAAATGTCTTTTCCGACAGTTTTTCGTTGGTGTAAGAAATTCAGCTGTGGGCTAGGCTCAACAGAAGATGCAACACATGATCGTCGGCCGAAAAGAGCAGTATCTGCCAAGTTGGTTGCTAGAGTGAAAGAAATAGTTGCTACCGATGCACGATACACCACTGGGCAAATAGCTAGTATGGTTGGATCTCATTAGGAGCAGCTCATACAATTCTGAAACGGGATTTGAAAATGTTTTGTTTGTTTGATTTGAGGTTTAACGTCCCCGTCAACACTGTAAAGGTCATTTTGGAGACGTTGCTTCCAATTTTGTGGGACTTTTACCCGACATTGAGATGAAATGACATCTCAAGCCCTGTTGCACAATGGAATCAATAGGGTTTATTAGCATAGACGGTCCGCCTCGCACCGCGGTTCCTGGAAAGGCTTAGATCCTCTAAGCGGTTTACCAGTACTAGTTTGCGGAAAATGAGAAAGATCTGTGCTAGATGGATTCCCCATCTGTTGACAGATGAGCAGAAAAAGACACGCGTTCAGTGCGCCAAGAAGTTGCTTAAAAAGTTTCCAAATTACAATGCACGGTCTTTCGCTAATGTCGTCACAGGTGACGAGACATGGGTTCACTTTTTTGAGCCAAAACAAAAGATTCAGAACAAAATATGGGCAACAAAGTATTGCAAAAGACCATGCATTGCAAAGCGGACCATGAGCGTCAAGAAAGTAATGTATGTCATATTCGTTTCAAATCAGGGCCCTGCTATTCAGGTTGCTGTGCCTAAAGGCAAATCTGTAAATGCGAAGTTTTACAAGAATAAAGTTCTTCGAAAATTGAAGAAATATTTCAAAGAACGAAGACCCGCAACTGGTTTGGCCAATGTCAGATTGCTACATGACAATGCGTCATCGCACAAGGCGTGTGTGACTTTTTTTTTGTTCCCGCGGCTGAAAAAATACCTTTCTGGTCGAAAATTTGTACAGCGCAAACACCTCAGTTCTGCAATATTCCAGTGCCTTCATAGTATACCTCGAAAAGACTACCAAAATGCATTCAATGATTGTGGCTCAGAAGACTGAAAGTTTGTATATCTGTTAAATGGGGAATACTTTGAGGGGACAAAATAAATTTTTCATCGAAATCTATCACGGAATCATTTTTATGTGCTTAGTTGCATTCATATTTGAACAGTCCTCGTATGTTGTAAAAATAAGTTGTGTAATATCATTTGCCAATTTGTATATTGTAAAATTAATTTGTGTTAATGTTATTAAATAAAACGTGAAAAACACAAGTCTTTGGTTTTCCCAAAAATGGTCGCTTAATATACGCTTCGCTGTACATGTATTCCAGAGGTGATGTCCGTCCTGAAGGGGAATGCTTATGGCCACGGGGCTGTTCCAGTAGCAAGACATTTGGAGAAGAACGGCTTCACATACTTTGCTGTGGCAACAAGTTTAGAAGGAGAGGAGCTGAGACTGGGCGGAGTCAAAGGCTATATACAGATTCTAGGTATAGTAACATTGCAGAACGCCATTAACCCTTTTGGTACCAAATGGAATCTTCCTCCTTATATATGACATGAATCTATTTCGAAATTAAGGGGTGTCAGGTTTTGTTTTCTTCAAAATCTGTTTGGAAAGTGGCTTAACGTTTTGCAAACAGTGTAGGCCCTGATCAGACGCCACGTTCTGCGGCATCTGATCTGGGCCTGCACTGTTTGCCAAGTACACATTTTGGGGTTTCCGGTACTAAATGGGTTAAGCACAAAAAGAGCGATGTGGATTCAATGCAACACTTTGCAGTAACCCATTTTATATGGGGAATTCCAATCTTTGGCAACAGTGCAGGTCCAGAGGTCAGTAGAGATTTCTTGCAGTTAGTAGTGCGGATGGTCCGAAACTGATGTTTTGGAACAACACCTGGGTGTGTCACGTCTAGAAATTCATAGTATACAATCCACAAAATATCTTTATATTTCAAATGATTTCTAGACGTGACAAACCATTAGTATGACTTATGTTCAACGTATAATAAAATACAAAAATAAAGAAAAAAAATCCAAGAGATCAGTTTTGGACAATCCGCTCTACTATCAGCTCGAAAACTCTACTGACTACAAATAACTGAACCCGGTACCCCCAACTTTCAACATGACGGTAACACACCCGAGTCACATAGTGCATTTTTTCACATCTCCAAAATGTCTACTTTAAAGGCATTTATTCTTGATTTTTGAGGACTGTCATTTCATTACATAATATTATGTAGCTCACAGTGCTGACTGAAGAGAAGTCCTCTGTCTTAAACAGGTAAGGGGCTTCCTTGGGGAAATCAATAGTTTACTAACTGTTTACTGCAGTGTACATTATTGATTTTACAATTTAAGTGCCTCAGTCAATGGATTCAACAAGAGCTACAAATCACCCTATTAAGTGCCACCTTTGATCTGCTGTAGACAGTATATTACAGGGGACAATAAAACAATTATGGACACACGGTGTGTCTTACTGTTCCAAGAATAAATGCATTTAATGATGAAAATCAGTGATATGTTAAGCTCACCTGAGCCGAAAGCTCCGGGGGAGCTATTGTGATTGTTATCGTCGTCGTCCTTCCGTCCGTCTGTCCGTCCACAATTGATTTAAACGACATCTCCTCAAAAACCACTGAATAGATTTTGACCAAACTTGGCAGAAATGATCTTTGGATGGTCCTATATAAAAAAATGTTCTAAGGATTCCATTCCATGCAGAACTCTGGTTGCCATGGCATCAAAAAGGAGAAAATAAGAAACAAACCTTTAAAAATCTTCTTGTCTGAAACCAGAAGGCCCAGATCTTTGATACTTGGTATGAAACTTCATCTAGTGGCGTCTACCAAGATTGTTCATATTATAGACCTGGGGCCAAAAATGTCCCCCGCGCCGGGGCCAAAAATGTCCCCCGCGCCGGGGACCACTGGTTTTACATAGGCTTATAATAGGTAAAACCTTTAAAAATCTTCTTGTCTGAAACCAGAAGGCCCAGGCATTTAATTTTTAGCATGAAGCTTCATCTAGTAGACCTCTACCAAGATCGTTCAAATTATAGTCCTGGGGTGGAAATGCCCCGGGCCGGGGCCCACTGTTTTTACATAGGCTTAGATAGGGAAAACCTTTAAAAATCTTCTTGTCTGAAACCAGAAGGCCAAGGTCTTTGATATTTGCTATGAAGCTTCATCTTGTGGACCTCTACCAAGATTGTTCAAATTATAGCACTGGGGCCAAAAATGCCCCCGAGCCGGGGCCCACTGGTTTTACATAGACTTATAATGGGGAAAACCTTTAAAATCTTCTTGTCTGGAACCAGAAGGCCCAGGTCTGTGATATTTGGAATGAAGCTTGATCTAGTGAACCTCTTCCAAAATTGTTCAAATTAATTGGCCAAAAATGCCCCCGCACCAGGGCCCATTGGTTTTATATAGGCTTATATAGGAAAAACCTTAAAAAACTTCTTGTCTGAAACCAGAAGGCCCAGGTCGTTGATATTTGATATGAAGCTTCATGTAGTTGACCTTTATCAAGATTGTTCCTATTATAGCCCTGGGGCCAAAAAATTGCCCCGCCCCGGGGCCCACTGGTTTTACATAGGCTTATATAGGGGGACCTTTCAAAACCTTCTTGTCTGAAACCAGAAGGCCAAGATCTTTGATATTTGGTATGAAGCTTCAGCCAGTGGATCTCTACCAACATTGTTCAACTTATAGCCCTGAGGCCAAAAATGGCTCTGTGGCGGGTTTTACATAGGCAAATATAGGGAATACCTTTAAAAATATTCTTGTCTGAAACCAGGACCTGTGTTATGGGAAGTTAGTTTGTTTGTTTTGTTTGTATTGCAGTTTAACGGAACAGTCAGCACTATTTAGGCCATTTTGAGCAGGTCAGTTTATCTATACACACTTTTTCCTAGACGGGCTTATATGTAAGGGATTAACCAGTACAGTGCACATTCTTTCGACAGAAACTGTCAACTGCCCTTCTTGAATCAGTGAAAGGGAGAGAATGACCGTAGAAAAGATTTCATGATCAATCTTCACGAAATAATATTGCCGACACCGGCAGGAAACGAACCCGCGTCCTCCTGACCACCAGTCAGACGCGCATGAGAAGTTGGTCCCTAGCTCTCACGAAAGAGGTAAACTTAACTATACAATCCTCAGCACCTTCAGCTGTCAAAATGATCAAATCGGGAAAGGCATTCAAATCTCTAATGGTTCGAGGGAAGAACGATTCTTTATAAATGTCAGTTCTTACAGTAAGGGTCTGAAACGCCTACGAATGATGATTTCTACAGTGACTAGCTGGGGGAACAAGGTCATCTGTTGGAATGCTGGCAGCAACCTTTAGATCTTTGTATAAAAGCATAAGCCTACTGTCTCTTTTCCTTTTCTTGAGAGATTCCCATCTTAGTGTTCCTAGTATTCCAGTTATGCTCCCAGATTCAAAGCAGGAATTGCTTGTTACAAATCCAGCGGCTCTTTTCTGAACTCTTCCAATTTCTTCATTGAGGACCACTCCACAGAAGTCCTAGATACAACTACAATATAGCAAGATTGGGCGAACGAGTCCTTTATATGATTCATCTTTTACTGAGGCAGCTGAGGACTCATGCTATTGTTTGTATTCCATCTCAAACTTGTGTGATTGTCGCACCAAGGTATTTATCTACATTCTAGAGGACAGTTTCCTCTAAAGTACAAGAAACCTCATTTCCTACTTATCTGCATAATATTGCGTTTAACGGGCTGGAATCTCATGCCCTCTCACCTGAAATATTTACACCATTCATACAAGGGAGACAACTTTCTTGGCTGGCCGTATGCCTTCCTGTACCTTACCGCTAGACCCCTCCAAAAAGGAGATAAGCGACGCAGCGTATGCATTCTCCTAACATTGACTGTGAACATCCGATGGCGTCAAGCATTTCTCACAGATAAGGGTACGCATTAAATGAGGATAACTTTATTACTTGTTAGAAACGGTTGGTTAGGGTGATTTTTATACGCCCGTTTTGAAAAAACGGGACGTATTATGTTATGGGGTCCGCGTCTGTCCGTCCGTCCGTCCGTCCGTCCGTCCGTCCGTAAACTTTTCGTTTCCGGATAACTCCTCCTACAGTTTTCATCCGATCAAGTTGAAACTTGGTAGGTAGTAAGACCATGATGTGTAAATGTGCGTAAAGTTTCGAGAATTAACGTTCGCCAAATATTAACAGAGTTATGCCCCTTTGAAAATTTTGTAAACATTTTCGTTTCCGGATAACTCCTCCTACAGTTTTCATCCGATCAAGCTGAAACTTGGTAGGTAGTAAGACCATGATGTGTAGATGTGCGTAAAGTTTCGAGAATTAACGTTCGCCAAATATTAACAGAGTTATGTCCCTTTGAAATTTTTGTAAACATTTTCGTTTCCGGATAACTCCTCCTACAGTTTTCATCCGATCAAGTTGAAACTTGGTAGGTAGTAAGACCATGATGTGTAGATGTGCGTAAAGTTTCGAGTATTAACGTTCGCCAAATATTAACAGAGTTATGCCCCTTTGAAAATTTTGTAAACATTTTCGTTTCCGGATAACTCCTCCTACAGTTTTCATCCGATCAAGCTGAAACTTGGTAGGTAGTAAGACCATGATGTGTAGATGTGCGTAAAGTTTCGAGAATTAACGTTCGCCAAATATTAACAGAGTTATGTCCCTTTGAAATTTTTGTAAACATTTTCGTTTCCGGATAACTCCTCCTACAGTTTTCATCCGATCAAGCTGAAACTTGGTAGGTGGTAAGACCATGATGTGTAGATGTGCGTAAAGTTTCGAGAATTAACATCCGCCAAATATTAACAGAGTTATGCCCCTTTGAAATTTTTGTAAACATTTTCGTTTCCGGATAACTCCTCCTACAGTTTTCATCCGATCAAGCTGAAACTTGGTAGGTAGTAAGACCATGATGTGTAGATGTGCGTAAAGTTTCGAGAATTAACGTTCGCCAAATATTAACAGAGTTATGTCCCTTTGAAATTTTTGTAAACATTTTCGTTTCCATATAACTCCTCCTACAGTTTTCATCCGATCAAGCTGAAACTTGGTAGGTAGTAAGACCATGATGTGTAGATGTGCGTAAAGTTTCGAGAATTAACATCCGCCAAATATTAACAGAGTTATGCCCCTTTGAAATTTTTGTAAACATTTTCGTTTCCGGATAACTCCTCCTACAGTTTTCATCCGATCAAGCTGAAACTTGGGAGGTAGTAAGACCATGATGTGTAGATGTGGGTAAAGTTTCGAGAATTAACATCCTTCAAATATTAAAAGAGTTATGCCCCTTTGAAATTTTTGTAAGTATTTTCATTTCCGGATTACTCCTAGAGTTTTCATCAGATCAAGCTGAAACTTGGTAGGTAGATAAACCTTGATGTATAGATGTTCGTAAAGTTTCGAGTATTAACGTCCGCCAAATATTAACAGTTATATCCCTTTGAAAGCTCTGTTTGTGATGCCCTAGCTCTGGATTCGCACTGTGCATGCTCTTCTTGCATTTTGCTGTCACCCATTGAAACTTGAAAAATAGTTCCACCATGAATAAGCAATGAATACTGTTTTCAGATTTCAGTCTACCAAATACGAATTTGCCACGGGCGTATAATGCCCCGCTTGCGGAGCTCTTGTTAGAATTTCTTCATCAGCTTTTCCAACAAGGTACCACAAATGTTTGACCGAGAAGACAAAATATCCCGAAATCCCCATTTTTATTATTTTTTACCATGCTGTGTCGGAAAATTTAATGAGACTATATGTTATATTCCTGCTTTGAGGATGCTATATTCCTGCTTTGAGGATGCTATATTCCTGCTTTGAGGAGCGTGTGTCTCGGCAATCATAATGCTATATATACTCAGCATGTAAAACTTCCCATTACAAAAACACGCCTATACAAATACATTGTCAATTTTACCGCCGAAAAAAAAAAAAACGAAATTTTTAAAAAGAAAAATTGTGATATTTTTTCTTATTTCTGCTCAAAATATAGATTGTGGGTACACTTTTTTGAGTAGAAATTTCTGCTCAAAATATAGATTGTGGGTACACGTTAGAACCGAGTACCCACAATCTGTATTTTTGAGCAGAAATTGGAAAAAAGATTTACCCCTGTAAACCCCATTTTTACTATATAAAAGTGAAGTTCAAAGGGGTCAAAATTATATAGACGTGTTTTCGTGATGCTGAGTAAAACTTTCCATTACAATTTCACATCCATGCGCTGGGCCTCCGTGGCCTAGTGGTTAAGAGCGCTGACTCTTGATCATTAGGTCTCTCACCGCTGTGGTTCGAGCCTCGCTCGGGTCACATGTGAGACGCCAAGTTCTGCAACAGAAGGTCAGGTGGTTTTTCTCCGGGTACTCCGGTTTTCGCCCACCTCTGATTAACGACCGGCTCGATATGAGTGAAATAATATTAAAAGGGCCGTAAGACCAAAACCAAAAAAAAAAAAAAAAAAAAAAAAAAAAAACATCCGTGCGCTAAAAATGCGCGAACTACATTTTTTTTTTTTTTTCAGATGAAAAATTGGGATATAATTGTGTGATCTTATATTTAGTCAAAGCACAGATTGTGAGCGCATGAACGACTACGCGTTATTAAAATTTTGAGCAAAAATAAGGGCAGGAATGTATACCCATGTAAATCTCGCTTTTATCTATGCTAAAAAGGCTTTATATGGATGTTCATTACATGGACTTATTAACCTGGTTTACACTGGCAGTTTTGCTTGTTTGGAGTTTAAATGCCATGTCAACACTATTTAGTTCATACTGAGCAAGTCAGTTTACCTTACCATACTTTTTCAGGGTTTATACACCATGTTAACAAGCCCGTGTAATGGACACCCGTAAACCCCACTTTATATAGAGAAAACTCGATTTTACAGGGTTAATCATTATTTTTATTATTTCTGCTCCAAGACATAGGTTGTGGGTACTCGTTAGCACCGCCTCATTGAGGCGGTTCTAACGAGTACCCACAACCTATGTTATAACATAAATATGAACTACAACACTATTTTTTATCAGATATTAAGTTTTTTAAAAATATGAATGAATGCCCTATGTTGCACGGACAGGTTTTTCGTAATGCATAGGCGGTTAATCCTTTTTCGCCAGAAATATAGACAGAAGTTGAAGAAGGAAGTCAGTTAGGCCATACATGTACATCAAATTAAAAAGCTATTTAATCAGATTTCGCAATAGTTCATTCATAACTGTTGTATATTTTTGCTAGTCAACAAGCACTATAAATCTGTATTACGAGTAGTAGTCAAACACATTTCTTCATGAATAGTATCAGTAATTTGATGATACTTCAAATTCTAACATGACGTTAACGTTTTTCCCATTGAACCCAGTGGAAACGTCAGCGTTTGCAAATATGCGATAATTCACGTCGTCAACGTGGTGCGTGCAATTTGGCGTCATCGTGACGTTGCATGTAAACATTTCCTTCTGTCGACATCCGCTGCAAAATAGTCCCCAAGATAACGCTTTGTTACTACTGTATTTCAGTTTAGCATCATGTTAGAATCGAAATAATTTCCACGCACCCGGTGTGTTATCGTGATTAACACACGGTGTTGTCGGGCAGATGCGAATATTAATTCACTCCGGCTTCGCCGTCGTGAATTAATATTTCGCAGTCTGCCCTCCAACACCGTGTGTTAATCACGATAACACACTGTACGTGGAGATTATTTCTTAAATAAGAGTTTCAAATATTCAAATGACATTTAATTATGCCTATTCAGACGTGTATACGTTACGATAACACATTCATGTCACACTCGTAGTACTTTCTTTTAGATTATACTGATTGTTCTTATTTGTACTCCAATCATAGGTCTTGGGGGGGGGGGGGGGGGGGGCTCTTTAGAACCGCCCAGTGAGGCAATTCTAATCATTACCTACAACCTTTCAGCAGACATAATAAAAACAAGAGTTTCATGATAGACCTAATTCGCTCACCTAAGTTATAGTGTACTAACGTTGTTTACAGGTTTTTCATATTTAGCTCTGACAGCCATTTGTACAGCGGAGCAGAACCACTTAAGATCTTTTGGTGGAGGGGTCACCCAAGGAACATTTCTGTCAAGTTATTTTGAAACTGAGCCTCTGGCCTGGGAAAAGATGTTCTTTGAAGATTTTTCTAATTTTACCTCTGCAGTCATATGGACATTTTGTTCAGCAGAACAAACCCAATTCAGAAAGGGGAAGTGTCAAGAAGGCCCATTTCGTGGCCCAACCCAATCTTCTTATAAATTCCCATAGTTGACCACTAATATATGTTTTTTTTTGTATGTAGACTATTTGTTGGAACGGAGATCACGTTTGTAAGATGGCCCACCCCCTCCATAAAAGGCCCAATATCTCTCTCTGATATACTGGAGCAATAAGAAAAACTGAGTTTTTACGTATTATGGTACTACATCTATATTAACGACCAGCCATATGAATTAAATAAAATTATTAATAAAAATGTGTTCTGGTTTTTCGTAAAGTTAGTCCTTCAAAAATTCACGAAAACTAATGACTATGCTTGTTGTACTCTTACTCTTATTTTGAAATTGGAATATCAACCTAGGAGATGTCCTTTAAAGTTTTTCTTTCATTCTTTTTTTATAGCTCTGGTGGCCATTTTGTTCAGCAAAGTGGAACTGTTTTAACAATTTTGGAAGAGGGTCACCATTTCAGTGATTTGTTTTTTCGAAATCAGATAAGCCAGTAAAATTGATAAGCCTAGGAGTAGATGTCATTTGAATATATTTTTTTCTATTTTAGCTTTGGTTGCCATTTTGTTCAGTGGAGCGAAAACAGCAATTCTGGTAGAAGGTCACCCAAGCAATATTCCTGTGAAATTAGTTTGAAATCGGTCCTTTAACCTTTGTTTAAAGTTCTTTTTTAATTTTTTTTAGCTCCGGTGGGGCCATTTTGTTTAGGAGAGTGGAACCATTTTAGCAGTTTTGGTAGAGAGTCACCCAAGGGGCATTCCCGTGAACTTATTTTGAAATCAGATCATTGGCTTAGAAGAAGATATCGTTTAAAGGTTGTTCTGTTTTAGCGCCATTTTAGCAATTTTGATTGAGGGTAACCAAAGGAACATTCCTGTAAAATTATTTTGAAATGGAACCATTAGCCAAGTGGGAGATGTCTTTTAAAGGTTTTTCCATTTTAGCTCTGGTGACCATTTTGTTCAGCGGAGCGGAACCATTTCAGCAATTTTGGAAGAGGGTTACCCAAGGAATATTCCTGTAAAATTATTTTAAAATTGGCACTGTGGTTTAGGAGATGTCATTTGAAGAAATTGTTGACGGACGACGGACAAAAAGGCATCACGTATTCCCATGTAAACCCCAGATTTTCTCTATATAAAGGTGTGTTTAGAGGAATGTTCTCGAAACAGAACTCTTTGAATGTTTGAATTACTATGGCTCGCCTTTGTTCGTCACGTGTATCATAAAATGTTTCATATTTACCACTGTAAACTTTTGGGGAGAGGACTATCTGAGCCCCGCCAAGCGAATTTGGGTCTTCGAGCATTCCGTCATGACAAATTTTAACTGCGCATGCCCAGCCATTCAGAGGGGCCAGGGATATGGCTTTCTGTCTGAAGGTTCCTCTTGATTCACTGCTTGTATGAGCGAGCAGCGAAGGTTCTGGCGAGACTGCGCGGATGCGCAGGCTCGCCTGAACCTTCGCTGCTCGCATAGGCGATAAGTACCAAAATCGCTTGACGGGGCCCATCTAATGTTGTATAACTTGTGCCCAATCTCATTGTTAGAAAATGCAATAAAATGCGTTTAATCTGTGCATTACACGCACTTGATATTGTGATGATATTGATAAAGAAACATTATGTCGATGACTATACAAAATGTATATGAATAGATATTTCAAACTGCATTCATAAAATATTTCTGCTAGGTCAGCCAAGTAAAAACATTTCATCAAATGGTTCAATCCTAAATTAAATGTTCTAAGTAGCATAAACTCACGTCACGTGATGCGACGTCGACAAATAACACTAAAAACGTGTGATTAATTACCGGTGTATTACCAGTTCAAATCACTCATCATCATCGTCATCGGATATTTGATTAACGTGCAGGTAGAGGGGCACCCCCCCCCCCCACCCGCACCTCCAGGCAGCTGGCTTGCTGCACGCATGGAAGATCTTACACCAGATCTATCCATGTTTATCATGAGGATCGATAGCAGAGAGCTTCCATTCTCTGCAATCTCTTTCTGTCAGCTGCTTCCAGGTCATCTTGGGCCTTCCATGCCCCCGCCTTCCACCTACCTGTATGTCTAAGGCAGTCTTAGTTTATACTAATTTATTTTAGTTCAATTGCGATGAAAGCGTCAAGCTTATTGAATCGCACTCGAAGACTCATTTCAGGTGTTTTCACGCGCGCGCGAGAGAGGCAGTGGCTTTTACACCACTGCTACCCATTTACATCTGGGTGGAGTGGGGCACCGTTGGGGCTTTCCACATGTCCATACCAGCGGAGCCTTCTCTCTTTCAGGATGCGGTCCAGGTCCTCAATGCCAAGACGCTCAAGTAGCTCACTGGACCTGATGGTGACAGTGTCCTGTGGCTAGACATTGCAGATCTGTCTTATCATTACCCTGTCATTCCGCTGAAGACGTTGGAGGTTTAACTTTGGCAATGGCCATGTCTCACTGCCACGAAGCATTGCGCTCGGCACACAGGGGCTGTACACACGACCACGTGTCTTGAACGAGAAGTGGCGGGAAGAGAGAAATGGTAGCAACTACTTGAATTTCTTCCAGACTGTTTTCACACGTGATGTGGTTGAAAGGTCGCAACCACCCGCTGCTGAGAGCATATCAGCTAGGTAGCAAAAGGAAGCTACAATCTCCAGCTTGTCGGGTCCGACTTGGACTTCCCTCTGTGGTCTGCCATCTAAGGGGTGTGCAGTTCCATGGCACCGTGTACATCTGTAATCAGGGTCCTCTATCAAGCGCTTGAGCCCACTGCATTTCTTGTGCACCCAGAACTTGCAGCCATTACAAAAGATACTGTTGCTGCCCACTCAAGTGCGACATACAGCGCATGGGAACTGGCCTGTACTCTGCAGGAGGTCCAGATCTGTACCACAGATCACGATCTTTGTCTTTCCAGCATTCACTCTCAGCCCTTTCGCCTCCATTGCTTCTTTCCAAGTTAAGAGTCTCCTGACACATTCCTCAATGGATTCAGCTCTGCTGACAAGGTACAGGTCCTCCCAGGGAACTCCAGAGTAGAACTCGCATGACAAGGCTTCAAGCGCAATGATGAAAAGCAGTTTGGTTCCTGAAAATAAATACACAAAAAGTTAACCGTTCTCTTGCTGAATATTCAGTTTAGCCACACCCATGTCTGACTTTGAATCAATCAGATTACTTGATGTAATTTATTCCTACAAATTCATAAATTGAATGTCAAACAGTGTAGATCCTGATCAGATGGCTTCTTCAGAAGCCATCTGATCTGGATCTACACTGTTTCCAAAGATAGGGGTTGTCGTGAACAGCAGGATAAGAGTTAAAGATATCTCAAAAATGAACTTCAATTCCTGATTCAAAATTGCAAAATAATGCACAAATATTGTACACACTAAATTATTTATTGTCAACTAGAACTAAATACCTGGGCCCAGGATTACAATGCGTACTTAAATTTTAAGTACCTACTTAAACTAAGTATTTACTTAATTGTCGTATAAAGTGAACTACAAAGAATTTCTTTCGTTTAAGTCGATACTTAACCAAAGAAAATACTTCAATATTTAAGGTAACCCAGGTAGGTACCTTAACTTTTAAGATTTGACCTTGACACATGAATGTATATATCAACAACGGCAAACACGAGAGCTTTTATTTGCTCGAAAACAGCAGTCATGCTCGGTAGCTCAGACGGTAAAGTTTTTGCATCATATACAAGAGGCCCTAGGTTCGGGTCCCGGTCGAGCCACTTTTTTTCTCCTCCTTGAAGCGCAAGTCGACTTGGCGATGAGGTATAAAACAACTGGGATGTATTTCTCCCTTAGTGTGTCACAGTTTTCGACCGATAGAGCTGTATAAAAACTTCCCTTTACATAATACTGTATAATACTGGTAACAGGGCAACAATTTATTGTTTGGTGTAGGAAAGCTCTTACAAGCGAAAGGGGGTCTTAAACAACTTGGTTGTTTTTGTCAGGGTAGGTGTGTGTATGTTTGATTGATTGATTTGATGTTGAACGTCCCCGTCAACTATATACAGACCATTTTGGAGACGTTGCTCCTATTTTGTGGGACTTTTACCCGACATTGAGATGAAATGACTTCTCAAGCCTGTCACCCAATGAAACCAATAGGTTTTATAAGCATGGACGGTCCGACTCGCGCCGCTTTTCCTGGCATGCCATAGGGGCTTGAATCATGAAAAAAAAAAAAAAGATTCAAGTCCCTATGGGCAGGCTTAGATCCTCTAAGTACTCGTGTGCGGTCGGATTCAGCTCTGCGTGGAAGCGTCATGCAGCCAATTTATTTCTTCAAGTCCCGATGGGTGGACGGGGCCGACGGGTTTGTGTTTGGGGGGGGTGGGGGAGGGAGGCTGGCGCATATCACTTTTGTCTGTTATTTAAAAACTGATCCTTTGGCACAGCGGGTCCATGTTCATACGCTTATGCATGTCCTGCTACTTTTACGCATACAATTTTCACAACCATCATATGCCGTCTTTATATTCAGTGTCATGAAATAGTATGACGCCACGTGGATTTAAGAAATGACTTTTATTTTTCTGCTGTTCATGAAAGTATGAATGAACAGGGTCGCCTGCAAAGTAAATGAACTCCGAAGGGGTTCATATAAAGTTTGCTAGCGACCCGCTGTCGTTCATACCTTCATGAACATCGAAAAAATATTTCTTATATTTACATTCTTTTTTCCTCACTTATAAGGCAAACTGTTAAAGCTGAAAAACATTTACACGCAGTTTTCTATAAAGAGCGGAACGCCCAATGAGATCATAGAGAACCATGTTTTAGACTGGCGTCACTTGACTCGATGACTCATATGACTCGATGCGTTCATGGAAGTATGAACAGCATTGTTTTCTATATGTTTACATTAGTCTTTACACTTGAAATGTAAATAATTACTATTTTTGCGTGAACAACTGTAACGTATGTCAGCGATGTACATGTACATTTGCTGGGCAAATGGTCATAGTAAAGGCAATAAAATCCAATTTAAAATCCAATTCGAAGGCCCGTTTCGTAACTTTCATATGAGATGACCATTTGTGTAAGATTCGCGATATCAAAATTTATTAAATACAAATAAGTTTTTTTTTTTTTTTTTTTTTTGGTTGATTTGAGATTCGTCCTCGCAACACTATTTAGGTTTGATTTTGGAAGTGTTGCTTTCAATTTTGTCGGACTTTTACCCGACATTTGGATGAATTACATCTCAAGCCCTGTCGCCCAATCAAACTCGTATTTGCATGGACGGCCCGACTTGCACCACTTTGCCTGGGCAGGCTTAAGCCTTCTAAGTGGTTTACTGGAGGTCGCGTGTGGTCGGCTTGTGCTGGTTGGGTGAGGCAAGGTGACGTGTATCTTGCGTCACTGGGGTGTCTTTGAGGCGTACCACCTCCCTTGTTTGTTTTGTTTGATTTGAGGTTTAACGTCCCCGTCAACACTGTAAAAGTCATTTTGGAGACGTCGCTTCCAATTTTGTGGGACTTTTACCCGACATCGAGATGAAATGACATCGCAAGCCCTGCCGCCAAATGAAACCAATAGGGTTTATATTCTCGCACCGCTTTGCCTGGACAGACTTAGATCCTCTAAACGGATTACCAGTACTCGTGTGCGGGTCGATTTTAGCTCTGCGTGGAAGCATCAAGCAGCCCCTCTATTTCTTCAAGCCCCGATGGGCGGGGGCCGTCCACATCCCTTGTAAGCCTGTGTACCCGGTTTTTTTCTTCGTTTTACTCCGACTGGAGCTACGGGTTTTCTCCGTGTTTGTCTGCACGATGTTTGATCTAGTCGTTAATGACTATATCAACTACATACATGTATAATAATGACATCCGAAAACAATATTGTAGCCGGGGTTAAGTTTGGGGTGGTTTCTGCGGGAGTCTTCCCTGTTCTTCACCATAGTGCAGAATATATTTATTACTGTACCAGACTGTATTAAATATCATGCAATACGCCTAACGGCATGAGAATGGTTAAAGCTGAAAAACAGCCCCTCGGGGCTTCAGATTTGGAGGCATGGTGCTGACATGCAGGGCTGAAACTGACCACACTGGCACGAGCACTGGTAAACAGCTTAAAAGGACTAAGCCTATCCAGGCAAAGTGATGTGAGTCAGACTGTCCACTGCATATAAGCCTTTTGATTTGTATATTCAAATATTGTATGATTTCTTGTTTCTAAAGGGACCCCGTAGAAACAGCGTTTTAAATATGTCGTGGTGCTACATTGCACGACCCGCAGAAAAAGCAACCGACTGAAGTCGGTTTTTTCTAAGAGTGCCCTAAAATCACCGTGTCATTCTGTCAGTCTGTCGATCTGTCAGTCTGTCATTCTGTCTGTCCGTCCGTAACCCGTTTGTGAAAATTGGTGATAGTGACTTAACCGCTTGGAATATTTAAACAATTTTTGGCATACTAATAGATATCAATGAGATCTAACCAATGAACTTACGAAATATTACATTCCATTTAGTATAGCGTCGCCGAGGCGAAAAATGTGAAAATTTTCGAACATTTTTGAACTGCTTCTCCTCGGAAACCTTTGGGCCGATTGAAGTCAAATTTCATATGGAGCCTCTATGGGATGTGGGAAACCAAAATTTGCTCATGGGGTCAAGGTCACATGACCAAAATGGCCACCAAGCCATATATGGTTTGTCTGTCTGTCCGTCCGTAACCCGTAAGTGAAAACTGGTGATAGTGACTTAACCGCTTGGAATATTTAAACAATTTTTGGCATACTGATAGATATCAATGAGATCTAACCAATGAACTTGCGAAATATTACATTCCATTTAGTATAGCCTCGCCAAGGCGAAAAATGTGAAAATTTTCGAACTGCTTCTCCTCGGAAACTGTTGGGCCGATTGAAGTCCAATTTCATATGGAGCCTCTATGGGATAGGGAAACCAAAATTTGCTCATGGGGTCCAGGTCACATGACCAAAATGGCCGCCAAGCCATATATGGTAAAAACCCTTCAAAAATAGTCTTCTCCAGAACCACTGGGCAGATTTCCACGAAACTAGATAAATAGCATCTGGGATGTAGGCCTATCATAAATTGCTAAAATGGTGACCCTGGGTTGACCTTGACCTTCTTTGGGTCCGTCCATAACCCGTTTGTGAAAATTGGTGATCTTGGAATATTTAAACAATTTTTGGCATACTGATAGATATCAATGAGATCTAACCAATGAACTTAAGAAATATTACATTCCATTTGGTATAGCCTCGCCGAGGCGAAAAATGTGAAAATTTTCGAACATTTTTGAACTGCTTCTCCTCGGAAACCGTTGGGCGGATTGAAGTCAAATTTCATATGGAGCCTCTATGGGATGGGGGAAACCAAAATTTGCTCATGGGGTCAAGGTCACATGACCAAAATGGCCGCCAAGCCATATATGGTTTGTCTGTCTGTCCGTCCGTAACCCGTTTGTGAAAATTGGTGATAGTGACTGAACCGCTTGGAATATTTAAACAATTTTTGGCATACTGATAGATATCAATGAGATCTAACCAATGAACTTGCGAAATATTACATTCCATTTAGTATAGCTTCGCCGAGGCGAAATATGTGAAAATTTTCGAACTCCTCGGAAACCGTTGGGCCGATTGAAATCAAATTTCATATGGAGCCTCTATGGGATGGGGGAAACCAAAAATTGCTCATGGGGTCCAGGACACATGACCAAAATGGCAGCCAAGCCATATATGGTCTGTCTATCTGTCCATCCGTAACCCGTTTGTGAAAATTGGTGATAGTGACTTAACCGCTTGGAATATTTAAACAATTTTTGGCATACTGATAAATATCAATGAGATCTTATCAATGAACTTGCGAAATATTACATTCCATTTAGTACAGCCTTGCCGAGTTGAAAAATGTGAAAATTTTCGAACTGCTTCTCCTCGGAAATCGTTGGGCCGATTGAAGTCAAATTTCATATGGAGCCTCTACGGGATGGGGGAAACCAAATTTCCTCATGGGGTCCAGGTCACATGACCAAAATGGCCGCCAAGCAATATTTGGTAAAAACCCTTCAAAAATAGTCTTCTCCAGAACCACTGTACAGATTTCAACGAAACTTGATAAATAGCATCTGGAACGTAGGCCCATCATAAATTGCTAAAATGGTGACCCTGGGTTGACCTTGACCTTCTTTGTGCCTAGGTCAAACTTTGACACATATGCTTTTGTGTTGGATTTTATCCTGCAAACCATTCAGAATACAGTACTAAAGTATAAGATATATTTTTGCTCCTTACGATAAGGCGCATTTATTGGGGAAACCGTTTTATGTCCAGGTCACATGACCAAAATGGCCGCCATACCCATATATGGTAACACTCATAAAGCTAAAAGCATCCGGCGGGTCGTGCACTTCAGCTGAAGCACTGGTTGTGACCAATGTTTGTCCGCAAAAATCGTGATGAGTGTGATCCTTCAATGAAACACGTTTTATAGTGTATAAAACATTTTTCATGGTTTATGCAGTAAAATGGAAACTAAACAATCATATTTTCTATTGTCTTCATTCAATCAAACAGAAGAAGTGATTTTTGACAGATCGCGGGAAAGTTGTGGGCCGCCTACATCAATGTGTAATTGAAACTTACGTGCTAATCGTCGTGAAAATTTCCGTCAAAATTACGACTCTATCCGAAGTTAAATACTTAGCTAAGTAAATGAAATAGGTGGCTTTCGAATGCACTTTTTAAGGAAATCCTTTACTAAGATAAGAATTCCACCTTAAATCGTAAAGTCGACCTTAACTTAAGTAACGATTGTAATCCTGGGCCCTGATCTACTTGAAATTCATTCTTTAATTTTATTTATTTATTTTTTTATTATATTTGTTTTAATGCCACTATTGGTTCACCTTTTCATCTGTGTATGAAAACAGTTGCATTACTGCAAAGGTGTTTCCTAATATAATAATCACAAGACAAAGTTCCAACAAAAAGCAGAAAAACTCAACCAATTTTTCAATAAACTCCATTGTGGGAATTTTCCCCATTCTTGTCTGACATTAACAGGTGCGTGCGCACATGCTAGCGTAAGCAGGTGACAGAAACAGGCCACCCTGTTGACAGTGGTCTGCAGACGAATATTTGGATCAAACATAATTATTCTCATAATTGACGTTTGAGCGGATAGGGGGTTGCCGCATTTTCTTACCAGGAAACGGTTCATCTCGCCGAGCTATTTTTTTGTAAACAAAAAGCGACCTGCGTGTTATGACGCGCAAGACTGGAACGGGTGCCAGGTGGCGTGTGGTAATGACGTCAATGGGATTTCCGATTACTGCGATATTCTTGAACCCGCGATATATCCTGAAGCGACTACGGAATACACCGGTAGTTAGTATACATCATTAATAGGTGCATACGGGATAACAGATGCTTTGTTACGTTCCCATCAACACTTTGTTTATCATTTTGGAAACGTTGATTAATATTTTGTGGGATTCTCACCCGACATTGATACGAAATGACATCTCAAGCCCTACCGCCCACAGAAATGGCTTGGGTTTAAGAGACGGTCAACCTCGCAACACATTTTTCCGGGCAGGCTCAGACCTTACTGGCGGTTTACCGGTTCTAAAGCTCGGTCGGTTACAACACTAAGAGCGGAAGCACAGGCAGCCCAATCTATTTCTCCGAACTCCGATTGGCGGGAGCGGCAAAACAAAAACAACAAAAAAAAAAAAACAAAAAAAAAAAAAAAAAACAACAACAAAAAAAAAAAAAAAAAAAAAAGAAAAAAAAAAAGGATATAGTACTGCATTTTCTTAACCCTTTCACTCCTGCATTTCTCGTGTTGATTCGTCCATCTTTCCTTTTGGACACGCCCATTCTTGTAAAAAGAGAGTTTAGTGAAAACATTACGAAAATACGACTATTAAAATATTTTGAAAATTTTACCACTAAAAATGATAATATTCAGATAAAAATTTCTGATATTTTTCATATTACTACTCAAAACATAGATTGTGGGTACTCGTTAGAACCGCCTCAGCGAGGCGGTTCTAACGAGTACCTACAATCTATGTTTTGAGCAGAAATAAGACAAATAATGTACATCCGTGTAAACCCCAGTTTTACTATATAAAACTGGGGTTTAATGGGGTCAAAATTATATAGTTTTCGTGATGGTATATACAGGATGAATCTCATCTGGATTAACACTGCTTGCATACGGCTTCCGCCCACTGGGGCTTGAAGAAATAGATGGACTGCATGATGCTTCAACGGAGAGCTGAAACCGACCGCACACGAGAACTGGTAAACCGCTTAGGGGATTTAAGCCTGCCAGGCAAAGCAGTGCGAGTCCATGATTATAAATACTATTGGTTTCATTGGGCGACAGGGCGTGAGATGTCATTTCATCTCAATGTCGGGTAAAAGTCCCACAAAGTTGGAAGCAACGTCTCCAAAATGACCTGCACAGTGTTGACGGGGGCGTTAAACCTCAAATCAAACAAACAAACACTGCTTGCATAGGTTTATATGTCGGTCGGTGGGGTTGAAAGGGTTGCACTTATTTTGATGTGGTATGACGCTTAACCTGCCATTGTCTTGTAGACATGACCATAAACTGCCAGCGACCTATGGTATGCAAGTTAAAAAGTTCTATATATATCATTTGGACAGAAAGCAATTAAGACGAAATTCACAGTAAAAATACCTGTGTTTTTGACCGACCCTGCAATTGTCAAAATAAATAAAAAATGAAAAAAAATAGATAAACATTTTTTAACCTACCGACTTTAATATTTTCTGTCACTTATGATGAAAATGTGTAAAACTGACAAGTAGCAAAACAACTCTTACCTTTGCAAATATTGTAGATCCAGATTAGATGGCCATCTGATCAGGATCTTCACAGTTCGTCATTCAGTTTGGAAGTTTGAATGAATGCATTATATCAAGTATTTTGATTAGTTAATATCAGAAATGGATGTCGCTAAATTAATTTATTCACCAGGATAAGGTTTAAGTTCGTCCTTGATGATGCTCTAAACCTCATTATTTGAATGTTTTGTTTATTTTATTTTTTATTTATTTATTTTTTTTTTTGCTCTTTAGCGGAAACACAGCATTTTTTTCCTTGCCAAATGGACACATTCGGCAACACCCGACAATATATACAGGTAATGGCAAAATTCCTAAGCAGAGAAGTAAATCGGTACTTCGTCAGTAATTGAACATCAGTGGCCTGTGTTTTGTTTGTTTGATTTGAGGTTTAACGTCCCCGTCGACACTGTAAAGGTCATTTTGGAGACGTTGCTTCCAATTTTGTGGGACTTTTACCCGACATTGAGATGAAATGACATCTCAAGCCCTGTCGCCCAATGAAACCAATAGGGTTTATTAGCATGGACGGTCCGCCTCGCACCGCGGTTCCTGGACAGGCTTAGATCCTCTAAGCGGTTTACCAGTACTAGTGTGCGGGCCGGATTCAGCTCTGCGTGGAAGCATCATGCAGCCCATATATTTCTTCAAGCCCCTATGGGCGGGGGCGGAGGAGAAAATAGTTTATGACCTATCACGGGATGAAATAATTTGCCAGTTCCAGGGATCGAACCCGATCTATCAGCGACCTGTTCGACATTTGTTTACGATGACAGCTAGCTTGAATCAGAATCGTTACAGCAAGACGCTTCATGGCTAAGTTTGAACATAAAAATACAGTAAAATTCCTATATCAAAACCACCTTTGGGACTGTTCAAAAGTGGTCTTTAAGACCACTTTTGAACAGTCCCAAAGGTGGTCCCTGACCAGAGGACAGTGTCTGCAGAAAACATGAAGAAAGAATAAGTACCACCTTCTAAATAAGTTTTTTAAAGCTGAATGAGTCTTAAATATAGGTGGTCCTAATATAGGAGTTTTACTGTACTTTATCTGTCCTTGTTGCTAGCCCTGCAGGACTGAGAACTGAATACATTGAATCAAAGCACTGATAGTACTGGATGGTCGAAAATGGTCCTGAACGGGGGCTTAGACTTCTGTTCAACCCTCACATTTCTGAACTGTAAGCAAACAGTGTAGACCCTGATCGGACGCCGCGTTCTGCTGCGTCTTATCTGGGTGTACATTGTTTGCCAAGCCCAACACGTGATTCAGGTCAACCCTCTTATGCAGCCGTTACCGGGATTTCCTACTCCCTGAAGGCACGTGGACATCTGCACTGCTTAGTAACTTTGGGGCGATTAACAAACAATCGATCCAATAAAATGAGAAAATGGTACTTAACGCAAAGGCTACCAGCACAAACACAAGCAGGCCCGCGTGTAGAAGCAGTCTCGCCACAGCCATTGTTAATCGCAGGGAGAAGACCTTGCAGTAACCCATCCGTGTAGCATAGTGCATACGTTTTATACTCGTACCTCCTAAACGGTTAATTTTCTTATTTTTTCTTATTTACACTTCAAATATAGGTCGTAGTTTCTCGTTAGAACTGCCTTATTGAGGCGGTTCTAACGAGTACCCACCACCTATGTATTGGGCCAGAAATAACAAAAATAATCAATACCCCTCAAACCCCATTTTACAGTAGTGTTTAGAGGGGAGTTTATTACACGGACTTGTCAACCTGATGACCCGGCGGTAGCTTGTTTTGTTTGTTTGATTTAGAGTTTAACGGCCCAGTCAACACTAATTTAGGTCATTTTTGAGCCGGTCAGTTTACCTATCCACACTTTTCCTGGGTAGACTTATACGTAAGCGGTTAACCAGTACAGCGCACATTCTTTCGCCAGAAACTGACAACTCAGTGCCTTTCTTGAATCAGCGGAAGGGAGAGAATGACCATAGAAAAGATTTCATGACCAATCTCCACGAAGTACTGTTGCCGACCCCAGCAGATATCGAACCCGCGTCCTCCTGATCACCAGCCACGTGCGCATCCGACTGAGTTACCGAGGCCGGCCGCGGTAGCTTGTTACTTTTGGTCCTGTTAATTTATTTCAGTAAAAGACCACCTACAATTTAAACGAAATCTTTTAAAACCATATTTAAAAGGTGTCAGTTTGTGTTCCAGTGTCCTCTAGTATGATACCACTTTTCCCACTGTTCAAAATAAATGATCAAAGTTTTAACGATACGTTAACTAACGACGTCGTTAGTTTTGAACAACTGGTCCCAGGCAAACAATTCATGGGTGCTGAGTTGTAGTGCGTAATGCTATGGTCACAAAGATCGGCCGGTATCCGGGCATAGGGGGTAATCGGGAGTACACCGCTAGTTTTGGCCATTTTTCCGACATCGGAAAACACCGGTCAAAAATTTGTTCCACATCATTTACATAAATTGCACCGTCCGGAGGCCGTCCGAAGACCGTCTGGTAATCGTACGACGTCTGTTTCCAAAAAGATCTTTTGTGGGGCCGGCGAGGCAGTGAATACCGACTGAAAATCTAATA
The DNA here is from genome assembly GCA_963580285.1 of Lucinisca nassula. Taxonomy (NCBI): domain Eukaryota; kingdom Metazoa; phylum Mollusca; class Bivalvia; order Lucinida; family Lucinidae; genus Lucinisca; species Lucinisca nassula. The sequence goes on along the minus strand of OY757011.1, from coordinate 159,229,959 downwards.
CTAATCGGCCGATTATCCTATGATGTTCGGGCGATAACCGGCCTATTTACCGGACATCGTACGAATATCGCCCGAGTATCCTACGGACAACGACCGATGCCTGTACCAGGCCGGCCGAATGTCGGGCGATTGTGTGATGTTGTACACGGCGACTGACGGGGATTTATTTAGTCCGCACGATGCCCGGCCGATGTCCGGTTCTAACCGGCCGGTGACCGGCCGATGTCTGTAACATATCTGGTCAACACCCATTTAAGCTGATCGGACATCGGTGGGTTACTTTCCATTGTGTAAACAGACGTCGGCCGGATATCAACCCATGTCCAGTCCCAAAAATTTCTCCTCTGAGGCTACATACATTGGCCGATTACCGCTCGATTCCCTGTCGGATATCGGACGATACTTAAACGATGTGTGAAGGATATGTGGCCGATTATGAAAATGTACGGGACACCGGAGAAATTTTAACTTCGAGTTAAAACTCTTCGGGCACCTCCCAGATGCTGCCTGAAAGCCCCGGCCACCGACCGGCCATGTCTTGTGTCCGGCCGAGGACCATGCCAAAATGGTTAAAAATCATGCCGGGAGTACATCCTAAGCCTAATCGGGAGGGGCTGTGATCAAAGCATAAGGGACAGTGGGTATTTTATCTGTCTGTTTGTTTTTGAGACGCTATTCCATGAATTTTTACTTTCCAATCCTCTTAACCCATTTCAGACTGGAAACCCCTAAACGGGTACCTTGGCAAACAGTGCATGCCCAGATGAGACGCCGCAGAACGCGGCGTCTCATCAGGGCCTACACTATTTGCAGAAAGTTCAGCCATTTTCCTAATCAATTTTGAAGATACCACAACCTGTCGACCCTAAATCTAGAAATGGACTCTGATATATATAAGGAGGAAGACTCCATTTGGTACAAAATGGGATAACAGAGGGCATTTGGCCACAAAATAATAAATTATTATGGCCCCTGACCGGAAGAGGGAGCTGAGGTAACATATACAGGAAAACCTCTGAAGAGGAGAATTAAAATGGTCGTTAATGGGAGGTGTCCTTCCATCAAAGGTGACCGTCAGTGGAAGTTCACGGTAATAGTGTGAAATTTCGAATCTGTTTGCTCAGTGAGCGAGATAATATATAACTTTATTTCCTCCAAATATGAAGAGTACATGAAATATGAACATTTAGAAAACAATACAATACAAATACTATGAACACATAAACAGCTATATACAAACTAGAAGTCATTAGGTCTCTCACCGCCATGGGTTCGAGCCTCGCTCGGGTCACGTGTGAGACGCCAAGTTCTGCAACGGAAGGTCAGGTGGTTTTTCTCCGGGTACGCCGGTTTTCGCCCACCTATGATTAACGATCAGCTCGATATGAGTGAAATAATCTTGAAAGGGCCGTAAAACCCAAACCAAAAAAAAAAAAAAAAAATACAAACTAGAGGTGACCGTTTGAGGTATCAGGACTGTTTAGAAATGTGCTATGTTATTAATGGAACTTCAGAGTCATTGGAATTACCGAGTATTTTCGAATAATCAATGTTTTGCTGTAAAGCACAATAAATATCTACCCTGAAATGCCACAGTACACACTTACTCTTGGTCTCATCTACTCACCCAAAAAGTGTGTGCACGACACAGGGCGATGCCACGCTGACCTCAGCTCTATATCTAGTCAGTGCAGAACCCAACAGGACATCCCCCGCGCCGCACCGCAAACATGATCATTACTGAAGCGTCTTTACCTTTCGGCAACAGTTGACAATGTTGTTAAGCACTGTCCACTGTAAAAAGGTATAGTACGACGCTTCGGTTGCGGTAATTATAACGGTACAATTCTTGCCAACCAATGAAACGAATACTCACAACTTATGTCTTTGAGCAGAAATAAGCTACTGTATAGTCTTTTTAACCAAAATTTTCTCTATATGAAGTTGGGTTTACGGTGGTGTTCATTTCATGACCTGCTAATGTGATATTTCTATGTTTACGTGTTTTTCAAAGACACTGTGCTGTCTATGGATCGAAAGCGGAGAAACTGGTCAGACTGCTTGTACATGTACTTGTACCTGCATGCTGTTCCGAGTCTTAAAAGATTGTTCAGTTGAACTGTTAGATTTTACTATCGTCTGTTTTATCTAATATAGGCAATGCAGCCCCGGATGAAATCCCTACATATCATAAAAATTCTCTGGTTCCAACTGTCGCTACAATGGAGTTTTTGACAGCCTGGGTAAAGTATTGGACCAGTCGAGTTGATCAGGTGTGTATCAGATTTCCTGCTATTTTGCGTGGGAAACAAATTTTCTCACTTCAAGTCTAGTATCTTAATTTTCGCATAAATAAATAAATGAATAAATAAATAAATAAATAAATAAATAAATAAATAAAATGCCACCGAAAAGCGGTAATCAGAAAAAAATGGATGAAACGTCGGATACATAGTTAAACCTCATATATGAATTACATTGACATCACGATTTCACAGGAATAATAATAACAAAACAAGTTGTTCAAAGCATCGTTAGCTTAACGAGCTCTCTAGTGGTCATATTGTTAACTGTTCTAGCAAGTTTAATATTTACAATTTTGGTATTTTTCTGAAAAAGTGTGAGCAACTTTCAGCAAAAATATAAACATATTTGCCATAATTGATGATCGAAGTTTTAACGATACGTTAACTAACGACGTCGTTAGTTTTGAACAACTGGGCCCAGATTACTACGTTAGAGCATAAGGGCCACGTAAACTTTTATTTCTTGTGATAGGTACCTCGAAATTTCGACATTATTTGAAATTTCGACTATAGTATTATGAAATTTCGCTTTAGTATATCGAAATTTCGACATAATAGCTCGAAATTTCGACTATATTTTTCAACTAACTATCTCGAAATTTCGACTTACATATGACTCGAAATTTCGACACAATGTCTGGATATTTCGACTTAATAACTCCACCGAATAACATGAAATTTTGACTTAGTTTCACGAAATGTCGACAGAATAACTGGACATTTCGATTTTTTTATCTCAAAATTTCGACTTACTATCTTGAAAATTTCGACATACTAGTTCGAAATTTCATCTTAGTATCTCGAAATTTTGACATAACATATATTTCTACTTGCTTAGTCGAAATTGGAGATGTTAAGCCGAAATTGAAGTTATTATGTCGAAATTTCAAGATACCAAGACTGCGTCGAAATATTTTGAGGTACCCTGTCTAAATTTTGAATAAATAAGTCGAAAGATATCATGTCGACATTTCAAGATAACTAAGTCGGATATAAGCTAACGGGTACATAGTTAAACCTCATATATGAAGAACATCGACAGCATGGTTTCACAGTAATAATAATAATAATAATAATAATAATAATAATAATAAAACAAGTTGAAACTTTATTTTTCCGTTAGACAGCTGTGATTTTCTGTTTTCAAAAATTATCATAATCCGATTACAACGTAAGAGCATTTGGGCCACGTATAGTTTCACATCTTGTGATAGATATCTGATAATTTCGACTAACTAACTAAAAATTTCGACTAACTCTCTCGAAATTTCGACTTACTTGCTGGAAAGGAGCAGTCCCTATAAGGCCCATTTTATGGCCCCTTTTGATTTTCTTTAAACTTTACAGACTCAACATAGGATGTATTTGCTGTAATGTGGTGAAATTTCAGATCCGCAGATGTAATGGTATTGGCTCTATGAGCAACCAAAGTGGGTGGGGTAATTCTACCCCATTGAGAGACCTGTGGTTCTTACGCTATTATCTCTTGCACAAAGCATCCTGGCAAGTGGGTCTTTTTAGTATTGTTTAGACCTTTATAGATGTTAAACATAATGTATATGTTTTTGTGGAAAAATTCTTCACTTTACCACTATACTCACTTATAAGTCGTACCTAAATTTCAGCTAAATTTACTGACCGTCTTTACGCAAAACCACAACATAAGTTTATTTCCAAAGCTACTGCAAAAGTACTTGACAGGGATAATTGAGATATAATGGGCATTGCCAAATTATGAGCATTTCTTTCTTCTGTAATTACTAATAGAGTTATCTGCCCATGAATCCAATTTTTGACATATTTTCTGTCATATTTAAAATCTATTGATATATGGCAAAAGGATTCTTCAAAACAGTCAAAAATTCAGCACACAATGATTTTCTGTCGATCTTATGAAGCTATTAGGTGATTTGTAAATATCTTCTTTGATAATGACTTAAACAATATGGGTGGGTTAAATACACCCCTTTGCTATTTCTACTGCAAAACTTCCTTGGCTTTATGTCAACTCATCTTCATAAATCTATCTTACTGACAATTAAGATGAAGTTTAAATTTTCTCATAATCTTTAGAATAAGTCTCCTTTTAGGTCATACTTACCTATAACATTGAAATATTACTGAACTTAATAAATCTTGCATTACATCAAAACATTTATTTTGAAGCTTTTCGGTCGATTTTACATGTATTTGGAACTGCAGCCAAAATGGTTAGTAGAAAACGGTGGTTCATCTTGTCCAGATTCCATATATGCTTTCAGGTAAACCAAGAAATGATGCTTGCAGAGCCCTTCAAGCACTGGCTTACCCAGTCCCTTCACTTATATATCATTTTGGAGCCTTCAGTAGTCTCTGGCCTTTGATTCTGGTACTCTTGAGCCTTTCATTTATCTCTTGACACCACATACATGGTCGACCAACTGGTAGGTGTTGTTTTTTTTATGAATTTACCTATCAAGTGATTTCGACAGCCAGTCTTAAATAGATTATCAGCTTTGGCTGACCAACAATTGCTTAGGGATTTGACAGGAAGCAGATCCTGATTTAGACACCGACAGTTATGGTAGAAATCCAGTAAACGAAACAAACATTCAATATTTTACACCTGAACCCATGGTGATGGTTGGCTGGACATATAGGGTCCTTCATCCCACTGGTAGTCTGTGCTACTGACCATTCTAAGGCAGTGGTTCTGATGTTGTTCATGTAATACTTTTGCTTGTTGATGTCCCTTTTGTGCGTTACATTTGCTGTGTGTCTTTGGTTCAACATTTTTATCACCCCTTGTGAGGAAGAAATTGTTGATTTTTGCATATGTGTTTTGTCTGTCCTTGATTTAGCAACATCTTGTGATTGTGGCTTTCCTTGAACCTTTCCTATTTACTTTTGTTCATGGGTTAACAAGTCTGATGTTTGACTTTGGTGTGTTTGTCTTCTATCCGGTTCTCTATCAGACCGAGAAGGCTGTTACTGTTACAAATGAATTTAGTGCTATGTATATACCCGGTAACCATCTATCCTTCCTATTCATCTTCATCAGACACACTTGATGCACTCCAAGTGTCTATGGCTGCATCTACGACGTGGTCTATGTGAGCTCTGTTAAGTTTAGCGTCATTATTTTCTGTATTGTATCTAAAGAAACATAAGTACCAGAGTACATATGCTATATGTGCACAGCAACCAACTGTGCGTGCCCCACTTCGGCACCGGCAGTACCACCCACTAATGGATTTAGTCCCTGACTGCACTCGATCCATAAACTTTTACGTTTTGCTGGGCAGCCCCCGCCCAAAGGGGCTTGAAAAAATATATGGGCTACATGATGCTTCCACGCAGAGCTGAATCCGGCCCGCACACTAGTACTGGTAAACCGCTTAGAGGATCTAAGCCTATCCAGAAACCGCGGTGCGAGGCTGTCCAGGAACCGCTGTCTGTGCTAATAAACCCTGTTGGTTTCATTGGGCGACAGGGCTTGAGATGTCATTTCACCTCAATGTCGGGAAAAAGTCCCACAAAATTGGAAGCACCGTCTCCAAAATGACCTTTACAGTGTTGACTGGGACGTTAAACCTCATATCAAACAAACAAAACGTTTTGCTGGAAGTATGCCTGGAAAGAATCTGGGCTTTAAATATACTTTCCTCCTCTTTAGGCATCAAGATTTCATACCGCCCATTCTCATTGAAATGCTCATCTGAGTAACACTGAGCTTATATATGCCCATGCCCAAATCCCTAAGCTCATTTTCAGCTAGTTGAGGAAACTTCTAAACCTGCATCCTGCACCCTTTTCCCAATATGTACACGTTTCACCCCCCCCCCCTATCATATTTTAGTACTTTTCCTTGCAGCTTGTTAGGACTTTTCCCCAATGCCATCATTCTTTTGGTGGCCGGATTTGAACCAAGCACCTTTCGATTGTAAGTCTAACACACTAGCCACTGAGCTATCAAGGCTATTTACTTTTAACAGAATGTGATGTAGAGCAAAAGAATAAATATAAAAAAATCATGTAAAAACAAGATGTGTTTGTGAAACACTGATGCCCCTGGACAGCGCATGCTAAATATGAAAGCAGTACCACTAAGCAATCGAAAGAAATGGCCAATGTTCAAGTCTTAAAAAAGTAGGTCAAGGTCACAAGGTAAAATATTATGAGATCATTTGAAAGGTCTTGTGACATAGAATGCACATGTGAAATATGAAAGCCCTATCACGTACCAATCGAAAGTTATGGCCAATGTTAAAGTTTTTAAAAATTGTGGAAAAAGTAGGACAAAGGTCAAGGTCAAGGTTACTAGATCAAAAATTATGTTACCACTGGAAAGGTCTTGTTATAAGGTATACACATGTGAAATATGAAAGCTCTATCTATTACCATTCAATAGTTATGCCCAATGTTAATGGTTTAGTAGGCAGACAGACAGATCAAAAACTATTTGCCCCCCGAATCTCGATTCCGGGGGCATAATAAGTGTTGTCATCCAATAAAAGATCAGTTTCTTTATTTCTAGACATTTCTGTTGTAACGAATGTGAACAGTTATTGTTCCTACCATCAATTATAGTATGCGCTAGTTCTTACTGTTCACAAATATGATTTGTGAAGATGAATTGACATAAAGCCAAGTAAATTATGCAGTAGAAATAGCAAAGGGGTGTATTTGACCCACCCATATTGTTTTAAGTCATTATCAAAGAAGATATGTATAAATCACCTAATAGCTTCATTAGATCGACAAAAAACCATTGTTTGCTGATTTTTTGACTGGTTTTTGGGAATCCTTTTTGCATATATTTATAGATTTTAAATATGACAGAAAATATGAGAAAAATGGATTCAGGGGCAGATAACTCTATATGTAATTATAGAAGAAAGAAATGCTCATAATTTGGCAATGCCTATTATATCTCAATTATCCCTGTCAAGTACCTTTGCAATAGCTTTGGAAATAAACTTACGTTGTGGTTTTGCGTAAAGACGGTCAGTAAATTTAGCTGAAATTTAGGTACGACTTATAAGTGAGTATAATGTGAAAGTGAAGAATTTTTCCACAAAAACATATACATTATGTTTAACATCTGTAAAGGTCGAAACAATACTAAAAAGACCCACTTGCAAGGATGCTTTATGCTAGAGATAATAGCATAAGAACCACAGGTCCCTCAATGGGGTAGAATTATCCCACCCACTTTGGTTGCTCATAGAGCCAATACCATTATATCTGCGGATCTGAAATTTTACCACATTAAAGCAAATACATCCTATGTTGAGTCTGCAAAGTTCAAAGAAAATCAAAAGGGGCCATAAAATGGGCTTTATAGGGACTGCTCCTTTCGACATAATTCGAAAATTCGACTTATCTCGAAATTCCGACTGATTATCTCGAAATTCCGACTGAGTATCTCGAAATTTCGACTTAATATCTCGAAATTTCGACATAATAACTGGAAATTTCGACTCGGTGTCTTAAAATTTCAACTTAGTATCTCGAAATTTATTTCGATTTTTCGACTGACTATCTCGAAATTATTTCTTACTATCTTGAAATTTCGACTTATTATCTCGAGTTTTCGACTTATTACCACGGATTAAGACGTACTATCTCGAAATTTTGACATAATATCTTGACAACTCGAAATTTCCACTTATTATATTGAAATTTCGACATACTATCTCGAAAGACCGACATTATTACTCGAAATTTCTACCTAATTGCTGGAAATTTCGACTTATTATCTCGAAATCTCGACTTAATATATCTTGAAATTTTCGACATAATTATTCGAAATTTCGACTTAGTATTTCGAAATTTTGACATAACATATTTCTACTTACATGGTCGAAATTTTGAGATATTAAGTTGAAAGTTCAAGTTATTATGTCAAACTTTAAAGATATTAAAAATAAGTCGAAATTTTGAGTTATTATGTCGAAATTTCGAGATAAAAGTCGAAATTTCGAGGTACTAAATCGAAATTTCGAGATGACAGGTCGAGATAAAAAGTCAAAAGTTATTATGTCGAAATTGCGAGATACAAAGTCGAAATTATGAGTTACTAAGTCGAAATTTCTAGATAATAAGTCGAGAAACTAAGTCGAAATTTCGAGATAATTAGTCGAAAATAAGTTTTATTATTTCACTTAGTCGAAAATCGGATATAAGCTCATGGTACATAAATAACCTCATATATGAAGTACATTGACATCATGATTTCACAGGAATAATAATAATAATAACAATAATAATAACAATAATAATAATAATAATAATAGGTATCTCGAAATTTCGACTAAATAATTCCGACATAGTATCTCGACATTTTGACTTATTGCGTCGATATTTCGACTTAATATCTCGAAATTTCAACATAATAACTGGAAATTTTGACATAGTTTCTCGTAATTTCAACTTAGTATCTAAATAATTATTTCAATTTTTCGACTGTCTCGAAATTTCGACTTACTATATCCATATTTCAACTTATTTACCCGATTTATCGACTTATTATCTCGAATTTCGACTTTCTATATCGAAATTTCCACATTATATCTTGATATTTGAAAATCACAACTCGGAATTTCAACTAATTATCTTGAAATTCTGGCATAATATTTCGAAAGTTCGATATAATCTCGAGATTTCGACTTAATAACTCGAACTTTCGACACAATATCTCGAAATTTACTTAATAACTCCACTGAATAAAACGAAATTTCAACTTAGTTTCTTGAAATTTCGACATAATAAGTGGAAATTTCGACTTTTTATCTCGAAATTTAGACTTATTATCTTCAACATTGCGAAAAATTAGTAGTTTCGACTTAGTATCTCGAAATTTGTTACATAACATATTTCTACTAAATTTAGTCAGAATGTCCAGTTATTATAATCGACATTTCAAAACACTAAGATTTAGTCGAAATTTCGAATTATTGTTTCGAAATTTCGGGATAACAAGTCGAAATTGTGATATACTTAGTTGAAATTTCGAGATCATTAATAGAAATTTCGGGAATATAAGTCGAAAGTTAGAGTTATTATGTCGAGATATTAAGTCGAAAGCCGGATATAAGCTCACGGGGCACCTAATTTAACCGCATATATGAAGTTCATTGACAGCAAGGTTTCAGAGGAATAATTATAAAATAATTATAATAATAATAAAACAAGCTGAAACCTTCTTTTTACAGTTAGACAGCTATGACGTTCTGTGACCGAAGAAATGATTTTTTTTTTTTTGGAAAATTATAATAATCAGATTACTACGAAGGAGTATTAGGGCGACTTATACTTTTATTTCTTGTGATAAGTATCTCGATATTTCGATTACATCGAAATTTCGACTAACTATCTCTAAGTTTCGAAATCGAAATTTCAACTTAGTATCACGAACTTTCGACCTAGAATCTGGAAATTTCGACTTAATATTTCGAAATTTCAACTTAGTATCTCGAAATTACGACCTATTAACTCGTTTTTTCTACTTAATATTTCGAAATTTAGTTCGATTTTTCGACTAACTGTCTCGAAATTTAGACTGACTATCTCGATATTTCGACATAATATCTTGAAATTTGGATAAAAGAACTCAAAATTTTAGCTAAGTTTCTTGAAATTTCGACATGATATCTCGAAAGTTTGACATAATAACTCGAAATTTCGACTTAATTACTCGAATTATCGACATAATATATCGAAATTACGACTAAATAACTCACTTAAAAACATGAAATTTCGAGTTTGTTTCTTGAAATTTCGACATGATAACTTGAAATTTCGACATAGAAATTACTATCTTGAAAATTCCGACATATTTCTACTTACATAGTCGAAATTTCGGGATATAAATCGAAATTTCAAAGTAATTAAGTCCAAATTTCAAGGTACGAAGACTAAGTCTAAATTTCGAGTTATTATGTCTAAATTTTGAAATAATAAGTCGAAATTTCTAGATAAAAGTCGAGTTTATTATAAGTCTAAATTTCGAGATAATAAGCCGAAAGTTAGAGTAATTATGTCGAAATATCAAGATACTTAGTCGAAAGTTCGAGTTTTTATGTCGAAATATTTCGAAATAACAAGTCAAAATTTCGAGATAATAACTCGAAATTTCGATACTAAGTTGACATTTCAAGATAATAAATCAAAATTTCGACATACCAAATTTCGAGCTATTATATCGAAATTTCATGATACTTAGTCGAAATTTCGAAATATTATGATGCAATTTCAAGATAATATCTCTAATTTTCGAGAAACTATGTCTAAATTTTGAAATAATAAGTCCAAATTTCGAGATACTAAGTCGAAATTTCTAGATAAAAGTCGAGTTTATTATAAGTCTAAATTTCGAGATAATAAGTCGAAAGTTAGAGTTATTATGTCGAAATGTCAATATACTTAGTCGAAAGTTCGAGTTTTTATGTCGAAATAACAAGTCAAAATTTCGAGATGATAACTCGAAATTTCGATACCAAGTCGAAATTTCAAGAGAATAAGTCAAAATTTCGACATACTAAATTTCGAGCTATTATATCGAAATTTCATGATACCTAGTCGAAATTTCGAAATATTATGATGCAATTTGGAGATAATATCTCTAATTTTCGAGAAACTAAGTCGAAATTTCGAGATGAAAGGTCGAAATTTCGAGATAATAAGTTGAAATTCGAGATAGTATGTCAAAATTTCGAGAAACTTAGTGGAAATTTCGAGATATAATGTCAAAATTTAGAGTTATTAAATCGAAATTTCGAGATACTTAGTCGAAATTTCAAGATACCAGTCAAAGAAATAAAAGTTGAAGTGGCCCTAATGCTCTTTCGTAGATAACAGTTTTATTGTCTTCTTTATTGCATCAGCGGTTACATGACGTCGGTGGTCAGTATTGACTTCTGTACATTATTATGACGTTCTTTGCTGAGTAAATTGATACACCTTCATGGTCTTGGAAAATGTTTTTGTCAAAGAAATTTTTTGTTTTGGAGGAGCGAATTCTTTTCTTTAAGGGGAATGGAAACACTTGGTAGCTTTTTCCGCCATTCTTCAAAGGGAGACTACTTTCGGGACTTCCTGTTCGCATTTCTATAGGCCCAGTCCCACAGAAAAATGGGTCTACTCTTAAAGGAAAGAATTTGCTCCTCAGAAGCAAATTCTTTCCTTTAAGTGATGATCCCTATTAACATAGGAGACAAAAATACTTTTGCAGGAGTTGCCTCCCCTGAAGGATTAGACCCTTTTTTCAGAGGGACTGAGTAAGCCAACAGGAAGTCACAAAAGTTGTCTCTGTAAGGTGTAAACATTCCGCTTGAATATTCTTCCACTATAGACTTGTTGAACTACTTTATGAGTCATCGTATTATTTACACTTGCAGACAAATCCAGGAACTAAAATTGGACAGATTGTGATCAAAGTTGACACAGGTCTTTCCCGGAATGGCTGTCAACCGGAAGTGCTTCCAGAATTATATCAGGTTGGGAGTTAGTTTATAGTGATAAAACTGACTTTTATACTTAAATCTTTATTACAGCGATTAAATCTAAAGACTGTTCTGTATTGCTATTTCTATTTAGTTCAGAACCTTAAGCTAGGATTGTATTCGCATCACATCAATGAAATACACCAATTTATAAGGAGAAACTGGGTGTACAGGGGTATTATAATTATTTCTCTTATTCTCGCTCAACATTTCGATAACACACCCACGCGACAAAGTGTATGCAGTCGAACTTCAATGGCTCGAACACATTTAGGTCCACGGAAGTCTGTGCGAGACATGGGCAGTTTGAGTCAGTGAGGGTTACTGCCAAGAGGCATAACGGGTTAAATTTGGGAACGTCTTTTCGATATCGTATAATAAAACTGTATGCTGTGTGTACTCATTAGAATCGCCTCATGGATACGATTCTAATGAGTCTACACGGGATACATTTGCAAAATAAAAATCGAAAATTTCCGTAATTACGCTACAATAGTTCTTATGTGGAGGGCATTTCCTAGGGACTCAAGATAGGATTCGACTCAGCCATGGTAAACAAGCCATCGGTGTTCAAGCCATTGAAGTTCTACTGTATTTCCACATCTCTTTGATGAAAAATGGCACAAGCTGCAAACATAGGTTGTGTGTGCTCGTTAGAACCGCCTTATTGAGGTGTGTGTTAACCCTGCCCATGCAAAGTGATGCGAGTTGGACCGCCCCTGCATATAAACCCTATGACATTATTTGTTTTGGCAGTAGGGCTTGAGATGCCATATCATCTCAATGCCGAGTAAAAGTAAACAAAAATGGAAACACAGTCTCCAAAATGACCTAAATAGTGTTGATGGGGACGTAAAACCTCAATTCAAACAGACAACAATCAATCCCCGCAGGCACACAACGTTGGCTCAACGTTAGTTTACATTGAAACAACATTTTCAACGCTGATTCAATGCTGAGTACCGTATTTACCCCTTGTTTTCAGACACACGGGCCTAAGCAAACAGTGTAGACCCAGATGAGGCGTCGCGATCACGGCGTCTCATCAGGGTCTGCACTGTTTGCCACTCATCCAGCTATCTGAAGACACAACATCGGGTAATAAATTGTACTTGTTCAGATTTTAGAACAAGTACGGTAAGGAGCCGGTTCAAGGTGCCCAAATATTTAGGGTAAATACGGTATCTGCTGAGATAGTGATGGTCTTGCCAACATGCTTAGACCTAGAGCCAGTTGTTCAAAAGTAACGACGTTGTTAGTTAACGAATCATTAAAATTTTGATCATTTAATATGGCAAATATACTTATTATTTTGCTGAAAAAACGTGAGCAGCTTTGCAAAAGCTGATCATATTTTTTTCAGCAAAAATAAAAAAAAAATATTGTACTTGCTTGAACACATAACAATATGAATACTAACGAGCTCGTTAAGCTAGCAATGTTTTGAACAACTGGGTCCTGGACGATAACAAATCTAAAAGACGATCTATGCGACCCAACAAAGACGTTTAAAAGCATCTCACCAGAGTTTTTGCTTATCTCTCTTTACATAACGATAAGACATCTGTGTGCTAAAATGGCGTCTTTCATATCTGTAGAACGGCCATTTTTCAGACAAAAATGTTTGATAATTTTCTTATTTTACTCCAAACATAGATTGTGGGCACGTTAGAACCGCCTCATTGAGGCGGTTCTAACGAATACCCACAACCTATGTCTACGAGCAGAAAAGAGAAAATAATGTATACCCTTCTAAAAAAGTTTACTCCTTATAAAATGGGGTTTAAAGGGGGGTTCATCACGTAATGATAACATATGGACTAAAGAGGCTTTCGCGAGCATGCAACGAAGGCTGTTATCAGACTGCACATAAGCGCTGGGAGATCTGAGTCTGGGCTGGACAAACAGGTCTTTTGGCACACAAAGGTCATATTCTTCGGCTCAAATTAATTTTGTTTTCTTTCATTAAATAGTATTGCAAAGATCATGGAGTCCCCGTACATGGTATAATGACACAGTTCGCTCAAGCTCTGGATGACCACGTTTTCACAAAGAACCAGTATGACCTCTACTTGAAACTAATGGAAAAGTACAGGTATTTCTTTAAAACGTTTGTTTATCAATCGACCCAAAGCTACTAAGTACAGAAGCTTTTCGCCTGCTATTGGCCACATGACTATCACCTAACCTGCACAAAATCCAGGTACCGGCTAGTTGTAGCAGCGCTAGTCTTCTCCATGTGACGTCAGAGCGCCGTGTAAGAAGTGAAATCTGGACAGGGCTAATGTACTAGGTCATTGGCAAACAGTTTAGACCCAGATCATACGCGGCGTCTGATCAGGGCCTCCACTGTTTGGTAAAAGTTCAGCCATTTTCCAAATAAATTTTGAAGAAAACACAACCTGACACCCCTAAATTTCGGAATGGACTCCTGCTGTATACAAAGAGGAAAATTCCATTTGGCACAAAAAGGGTTAACGGCCTACACTCAGAAACACTACTGTGGCCATAAGTTTGGCCCAACCGTTATAAACTTGCACAGAATGAAATAGGTTTTAGATGGGTGTTCATCACTAAAATTTTAATCTAATGAAAGAAATGGTTAAGTTCGCAATAAGAGTGCAAATATTCTCAGGTGAGTATTCATGGTCATCATGACTCCCTTGTTCCTGTAAAGATGTGAATTATTGGCATGGTTATTGGCTGAGTGAGGCAAAGGTGTGGTGTATTTTGCGTCACTCGGGCGTTCAACTGATATTTGGCTTACGTTTGGGCAATGCCTCATGTACTTGCAGCCGATAAGGATGTTGTTATTTCTTCTGTTTCTGCACTTTCATCCATTTTGCTCTTTCTCCCCTGTCTTTCTGTTTCATCTCCTACCGCTTTTCTCTCTTTCTCTGGAAAACGACACAAAATGACCCACAGGGGTTGACGAGTCGTTAAACCCCAATCAATCAACCAATTAATGAATCAACCAATCATTTGTGTGTTTATTATACATACTTGTGTGTGTGCACGTTTTTTTTCTTTCATTGCCCTTTCAAGATTAAATAATAAAATACACAGTAAAAAAGATCATTTATAGATTAATACAACCATGATTCAGGGTTGAGGAATCAACAACAATCCGACGTCAGAGCAGAAGAAAACCATCAGTTTATAGATCACGGAGGATGCTACCCAGGGAATATTAGGCTCCAACCCTCTTGCATTCAAAATATTTAGGACGGGCCGTCACAGAGTCCGAACTCCGGCCCACCTCCGTGCAACCGAAGAGCGAAGCAAAGCTGTCCACTTTCAAAACCAAACACGCGGTCTGTCGCACCACATCCATGCTATAACCAATGTTATTGTATCTGAACTGACCAAACAAATTATCACTACCTAGTATTCTTCTAAACTCAAAAAAATACAGGTTCCGACAGTCCGACTAATGAAGCCCCTTAAAAACCCCACTTTAAATAGATAATAAAAACGGGGTGTACAAGGGTCACGAAAACACGCCTATATAATTGCGACCCCTTGAACCCCACTTTTATACAGTAAAACGGGGGTTTATAGGGGTATACAGTATTTTTCTTATTTCTGTTAAAAACATAGATAGTGGGTACTCGTTAGAACCGCCTCGTCGAGGCGGTTCTAACGAGTACCCACTATCTATGTTTTGAACAGAAATTTTAAAAATATCAGGATTTTTATCTGAAACATTTTATTTTGGCTGGTAAAATTTTACCAATTTATTTGAATAGACGTGTTTTCGTAATGGTTGTGCAATATTGTCTTTATTTTTACCATATAACATTGATGGTTAGTGCTCGTTAGAACTGCCTCAAAACAAGCACATTTTAGACAAGAATATTTTAAAAGATTTACCAGAGTTTGGCGAAAGAATTCTTTGAACTACTTTGAAAGAGGGCCACGTAAAGATTGGTTACAATCCGGGCCATTGAGCGAGTTAGGGGATATCGTGTAAATTGTGGACGGACAAACGGATGACAATTCCTACGTTCAGACATATATTGTGTCAGTATACCCAACAATACATTAAAATTATCCCTCAGTAGTCTGTGGAATAAAATATACCGAATATATACTCATTCGTATTTCTTGACGGATGGACGACGACAACGACGATGGACGGTGACTGATCACAACAGCATTCTGAGTCCCGATTCAGAATAATTTTCCCAGACTGTCAACCGATCAGTACTGTCATTGCTTTGATTTTGTTTCAGACCAGATGGTATAAAACTCCATGTCTCTAACACACCAGCATTATTCCATGGTCTAGGAACTGATTTAGACTTCATTCGTATGGGCATTTCACTGTTCGGTCAGCCCCCAGGTATAGTATCATATCAGTCACATTACGAAAACACGCCTATACAAATACACAGTATTTTTTCGCAGGAATAAAGATTTTATGAAGAAAAATTGTGACATTTTTCTTATTGCTGTTCAAAATATTGATTGTGGGTACATTGAGGCGGTTCTAACGAATACCCACAATCTATATTTTAGAGCAGAAATAAGAAAAATAAGGTTTACCCCTGTAAACCATAGTTTTACTTTATCAAAGTGGGGTTCAAGGGGGTCAAAGTTATATAGGTGTTTTTCGTGATGATTTCATCTCAATGTCGGGTAAAAGTCCCACAAAATTGGAAGCAAAGTCTTTAAAATGACATAAACTGTGTAGACGGGGACGTTAAACCTCTAAACACCAAAATCTTGACAACAACAACAACAACAACACTAAAGTGATATGCTTTAATTGTCTGGATACTTTTTTCTGAGTACTGAAATACGAATCGGAAAAAGGTCACTGTATGATACAGGTATCGACATAGATATTTGCTTAGATCTTGAATCCCCAGTAGTAACCAAATTTAAAAAGGTGTAAGTCTTAATTCTATAAAATAAAGCTGTATAAAATAATAATTTTAACTGGGAGCACATTCCGTGTCTCTTCAGAAAACGTCAAATTAATGGTGTTCGATTGTGTTTGGGTAAACTTTATGTCGTCTCCTAGGGAAAAGGAGAAAAGAGTTAGAAAAGATAGTAGAGGAGATGAAGAAGAGGGACAGGAAAGAAAGTGGAGAGTGAAGAACCTGAAGAAATTAAAACATTCACTCTCTATCCTTACCTGTTACAAGGCTAGCAGACCTTCCCTTTACGATAACACATCCGTGTATTATAGTACATTTTTCAAACCTCAAAAAGGGCATTTTTTCTTATGAAAATTTTTGATATTTTTCTTATTTATACTCCAAATATAGGTTTTGGGTGCTCGTTAGAACCGCCTCATTGAGGCGGTTCTAACGAGTACCCACAACCTATGTTTTGGACAAGAAATAAGGAAAATAATGTTTACCCCTGTAAACCCCAGTTTTCTTTATATTAAATGGGGTTTAAGGGGTCTTTATTTCACGGACTTCTTCCCGTGATGCTAAATGTAAGCCAATATCAGTTGGACACCACAGTGACGTTTGATACCCGATATGCATATGTACAAGGTAGAAGGATTCCTAACTGTCCGACAAACCTACGTGTTTGATAAAGTTTAAATTTTTTTTTTTGTTTTTTTTTTTGTAGATATTTCGCGATTTTTCACCCTATTAGTAATTATTGATCATTCCTCACAACTTCACGAAAAATTAAAATGTTTCTGACACTTAGGATTGTCGAGAACTTAGAGCTCTTACATACGACAAGAATTTATTCTACTTATTTTAGGATCAAGTGACCTTGCCCTGCAGTTTACCAAAGACTGTGGCTTGGAGCCCTCTCTAGTGTGGATGGCTAAACCAACACTGGTGAAAGTGCTGTCACCAGGCAGAGTGGTCGGGTATGACAAGACTTACGAGTAAGTAGAGTGGTCGGGTATGAAATGACTTACGAGTATGTTGTATCTTCAGGTAGCGTGGTCGGGTATGACAAGACTAACGAGTAAGTTGTATCTCCAGATAGAGTGGTCTAGTATGTCAAGAATTACGAGTAAGTTATAACTCCAGGTAGAGTGGTCGGGCATGGCAAACAGTTGTAACTCTGGGTAGAGTGGTCGGGTATGACAAGACTTACGTGTATGTTGTATCTCCAGGCAGAGTGGTCGGGAATGACAAGAATTACGTGCAAGATGTATCTTCAGGTAGAATGTTTGGGTATGACAGGACTTACGTGTAAGTTGTATCTCCAGGTAGAGTGGTTGGGTATGACAAAAATTACGTGTAAGTTGTTTCTCAAGGTGGAGTGGTCGGGTATAACAAGACTTACGTGTATGTTGTATCTCCATGTAGAGTGGTCGATAATGACAAGAATTACGTGTAAGTTGTATCTCCAGGTGGAATGGTTGGGTATGACAAGACTTATGTGTAAGCTGTATCTCCATGTAGAGTGAAATTACGTGTTAGTTGTATCTCCAGGTAGAGTGGTATGACAAGACTTACGTGTAAGTTGTATCTCCAGGTAGAGTGGTCGAGTATGACAAGAATTACGTGTAAGTTGTATCTCCAGGTAGAGTGGTCGGATATGACAAGAATTACGTGTAAGTTGTATCTCCAGGTAGAGTTGTCGGGTTTGACAATACTTCATTGTAGGTTGTATATCCAGGTAGATTGGTCGGCTATGACAAGAATTACGTGTAAGTTGTCTCCAGGTAGAGTGGTCAGGAATGACAAGACTTACATATCAGTTGTATCTCCAGGTAGAGTGGTCGGGCATGACAAGATTTCCGTGTAAGTTGCATCTCCAGGTAGAGTGGTCGGGTATGACAAGATTTACGTGTAAGTTGTATCTCCAGGTAGAGTGGTCGGGTATGACAAGATTTACGTGTAAGTTGTATCTCCAGGTAGAGTGGTCAGGTATGACAAGACTCCCGAGTAAGTTGGTCGTAAATACATGTACCTTAACGCTGTACATGCTATGTATGTTTTCAGCAGACAGCATTTTGAAGTACTTTTCCTATTTTTTTTCCAGAAATCAGGATTTGACATTTCATGCAAATTGTCTTCTATGGAGACTCTCTGAAGGAGACAATTTGCATGAGTTGTCAAGTCCTGTTTACTATGGAGACACTTTGCATGAGATGTCAAATCCTGTTTTCTGATAGGAAATGTTAATCCTGTTCCAAATGTGGACGGGCCACTGAAGCATAACTTTATTTATTTATTTGTTTATTTATTTATGTCGACAGGTGCAAAGAAACAGAGACTATAGCTACTCTACCTGTGGGATATGCTGATGGATATTCCCGAACTCTAACAGGCAAAGGAGCTGTTACAACGAAAGAAGGTACAGTGAGAAAATGTGAGAAAATACAGAGGCTCAAGGATCCTCAAAACACTGATGGCTGTTTTGAACGCATTGTTGAGTCCCCATCATGTTCACAAGTCCATGTGTAAACCACACTTTATATAGAGAAAACTGGGGTTTACTTGGGTATACAGTGCAACCACCTATGGGATGATCAAAATGTGCTTGCTTAAGACAGGTGTTTGCTTAATAAAGGTGCATTTTGATTGATTTTCCTTTTTTCGGTAACTGAATGCATGCTTGCTTGCTTAATAGAGGTGGCCACTATGACACGTTTCGTTGTTTTCCTCATTTCTGCTCCAAGACATAAGTTGTGGATACTCGATGGAACAGCCTCAATGAGGCGGTTCTAACGAGCACCAAAATCTATGTTTTAAGAACTTGTAAGAAAAATATCACCATTTTTCACCAACAGATTAACAATTTTGGACATACAGATGTTGTTGTCGCCGTACATACAGATGTTGTTGTCGTAATGCTAGGAAATATACCAAAAGCTGAAGGTATTAATTCATCGTGGATATTTTAAATATTTTAGGCAGAAAACGTATTTTGTGTGTACTCATTACACTTTCCTCGTTGAGGCGATCCTCTATCATCCTATGTTTTAAAGAACTTAAGAGATATGCCTATTTAGCCTCCTGGCCTGACACTTAGAATAACACTCAGTCGCACGAACTATCCCAGTCTCAAAGACATTTTCATGGTCGCAGAAGGTTTTCTAGCGATTAAATTTTCAATTAACCTACTCTATGATAGTGTACTCATCAACTGCTATATGTTGGACAATTTCATTTGTCACATAAGGGGTGTCAGGCCTATTTTGTGTGTGTGTGTTTTCGTTTTCTATTTTTGACGGAAAATTTGGTTAGCAAATAGTGCAGGCCCTGATCAGACGCCGCGTTCTGCGGCGTCTGAGCTGGGCCTGCACTGTTTGCCAAGGTACCCATTTAGGGGTTTCCCGCTTACAATGGGTAAATAGCTCTGTAAATTGACATTTTTGGGTTGATTGTTTATTAGTCGACCCAAAGTTACAAAGCACAGAAGCTCTTCATTGCTGATATCTATGTGACTGTCACTGATCATGGTTTGCAGGAAATCCAGATAATGGTCCAGGTATTTGTCATTGGAAGAAAATGCCGCAATAGTGTTAAGTCTGTGAGGTCAGAGTGTTGCATAAGCGGAATATCTATAGAATCTGGACCGCGCACATTTGTTGTGCTTGGCAAACAGTGTAAACCCAAATCAGAATGCGGCGTTTGATCAGGGTCTTCACTGTTTGTTACTGTACATGAATTTAAGTGTTAAACAAAGCGAAACAGTCTAAGTCCCCATTCAGGACCATATTTAACCCATTGTATGCGGGAAACCCCTAAAGGTACCTTGGCAAACAGAGCAAGCCCAGATCAGACGCTGCAGAACGCGGCGTCTGATCAGGGCCTGCACTATTTGCTAACCGAATTTTCCGTCAATAATTTGATAAAATGAAAATAGGCCTGATTACCTTATATGACAAATGGACTTGCCCAATATATAGCAATGAAAGAGTCCTCTAGTATACAATGGGTTAAGCCTACACTCAGAGACAGTCGACCCACCAATGGGACCAGTGCTTTGATTGCCTATGGAACTTTGCGTTATAATCTAGAAATCATTGTAAGATCATTGTAAGAACCACCTCAATGAGCCATCTGCCTCTATGAGGCGTTTCATCTATGGTTTGGAGCAAATCCTTATCATCTATGGTTTGGAGCAAATTCATACCCATAACCGACTCATAAGGCAAAAGTTATTGTTTTATGTCACAAAAACCTTTTCAGGTGACTGCAGTAAAATTCCTATATTTAGACCACTTTTGAACAGTCCCAAAGGTGGTCTCTTCCTATTGAAAACATAAAGAAAAACTGAACTCATCTCATTAACCCTTTAAAAGCAGATGGGGCTTTAATTTAAAGTGGTCTTAATGCGGAATTATACCGTATTAGTGATATTTTTCAAGCATAAATTGTTAGGCCCGTTAGAACAACCTCCATGAGCCGCATCCATGATGCGGGTTTAACAAGTACCCAAATTCTATGTTTCTAGGGAAAATAAGTAAAATATTATTTGTTTGTTTGTTTGTTTCATTTGAGGTTTATCATCCCTGTCAACACTGTAAAGGTCATTTTGGAGACGTTGCTTCCAATTTTGTGGGATTTTTACCCGACATTGAGATGAAATGACATCTCAAGCCCAATGAAACCAATAGGGTTTATAAGCATGGACGGGCTGACTCGCACCGCTTTGCCTGGGTAGGCTTAGATCCTCTAAGCGGTTTACCAGTACTCTCAGGCGTGTCGGTTTCAGTTCTGCGTGGAAGCATCATGCAGCCCGGGCCATATATTTCTTCAAGCCCCGATTGGCGGGGGCCAGAAGGAAAATATTATGTGCTCTTTTAACCCATTGTATGCTAGTGGACTTGTTATATATTGTACACGTCCATTTCTCATATAAGGGGAGGTAGGCCTATTTTTTCATTTTCTATTTTTGATTGAAAATTCTGTTAGCAAATAGTGCAGGCCTTGATCAGATGGCGCATTCTGTGGCATCTGATCTGTGCCTGCACTGTTTGCCAGGGTACCCCTTTATGGGTTTCCCGCCTGCAATGGGTTAAACCCCACTAGTCCCTATATTAACTTTACAAGGATGTTCATAAGACGGACTTGAGGGTCACTGATTAGGCCTAATTGGCCACAACTAGCTACACTGGCCAAGAAACAGTGACATTCTCCATACTTTTCAGTTTTGTGGTGTATTTCTTGCTTTCAAATGATAACCCTTTCATAGAACATATTTGTTAACGTGACATCAAAAAATAATGCATACCCATGTAAATCCTACACCTTTTTAGATGTTTTTTTTTTTTCAAGTGTTGTTCAAGTGACGAGGGTAAGTATGTCCCATAATGCAGAGTCAGAGTCTGTTGTTACTCGCTGAATTGATTGTGTGAAATCTGAAACTGGTTTCTTTTGAATACAAGAGGATATTGGAACATTAAAGCCTCCTGAAAATCCTGCCAATATTAAGTGATTTTTAATAAATCATTCAATCAAAGAAATTGTTGCAAATTTTATCGCATTACAGTATAAAATTTCAGAAACTAATAATGCATGCAATAACTGGAAGCGGAGGAGTAGCACCCTGTATGCTAGATTAAGAAGATAATGAAGAAGAAGAAGAAGAATTGTCCTGCCCAACGGGGCTTGGAGAAATAGATAGGGCTGCATGGTGCTTTCACAACAGAGCTGAAACTGACTACACATTAGTACTGGCAAACCGTTTAGAAGGACTAAGCCTGCCCAGGCAAAGTGGCGTGAGTCAGACCATTCAAAGCATATAATCCTTTTGGTTTCATTGGGTGGCAGGGCTTGAGATGTCATTTCATCTCAGTGTCGGGTAAAAGTCCAACAAAATTGGAAGCAACGTCTCTAAAAATGACCTAAATAGTGTTGTCAGGGACGTTAAGCCTCGATTCGAACCAGAAGTAGAAGAAGAAGAAAAAGCGGAGGAGGAACAAAAAAGGCAAGAAAAAAAAAAAAAAAAAAAAAAAGAAGAAGAAGAAGGCATTGTAAAATATGAATGGTCCATAATAATCTCCTCATTGTGCACATCACTGGTGAATGGCAGATCACCTTAGTTTATTAAATATTTTCTCCTCCATCACAGGAATCACGAATTTGCTACCAAATGGAATCTTCCTCCTTATATATAGGAGCTCATTTAAAAATAAGGGGTGTCAGATTGTGTTTTCTTCAAAATTAATTTGGAAAATGGCTGAACTTTTAGCAGACAGTAGATGCCCTGATCAGACGCCGCGTTCTGCGGCGTCTTATCTGGGCCTGCACTGTTTGCCAAGGTACCCGTTAAAGGGTTTCCGGTACTAAATGGGTTAAGATCGGTCACTGACGCACAGTCCAATCGCCATCTATATTTAAAGTAGAAATAAAACAAACTGTCGCAATTTCCCACCAGAAAACTCTGCATTCGAAGTAAAGGGAGTATATAGATTTCATATGTCCGTCCTTTACATCAGTTTCTGTTCGATAATGAGAGCACACAGAATTCATTAACAAGATAAAAGTCGAAAATCTCCTTAATTATCCCGCACTATTTCTTATGAAGATGAATTCCCTTGGGACTCAAAAACGGGTTCGACTCACCCATGGTATACGAACCATCGGTGTTCTACTATATTAAGAATAATTTAGGGATTTTTTTCTGATTTATGATGAATAGGTATGCTGTATGAACACATTAGAATCGCCTCAATGAGGTAATTCTAATGAGTACACACAGCATTCCTTTTTTTTCTAGAAGACTCATATAAAAGATATCATTGATTCATTCCCGTGTTCTGTGGTGCCCCCAACCTGCCTATCGCGGCTTGGAGACATGGTACTTCCGTGCAGAGCTGAAACCGACCGAACTTGAGGAGAACTGGCAAATCTCTTACAAGGTCTTTGCCTGCCCAGAAAACCTAGTACAAGTTGGACCCTTGCGGTTTCTTTGGGCGGTATGGCTTGAGACATCATGTCAGTAATGTCGGGTAAAAGCCCAATAAAATCGGAAATGACCTAAACAGTGTTGACGTGAAATCTTATGACTATTGATTAACCCTCTGAAACTGGAACTACCCATATCACGAACAATGGTTTATGGTCTCAAATATGTACATTATAGTATTGTACAGCACCCTGACTTTTATATAGGATATATTTGCTCCGATGCATAGGTTGTGGGTACTAGTTCTAACGAGCATCCATAACCTATGTTGTGGAGCGCTGTGGTGCAGTGGTAAAGCATCGGATTTGAGATCGAGAGGTAGCAGGTTCGATCCCCGCAAGCGGCACATGTTGTTTCCTTGAGCAAGAAACTTTATCCACATTGCTATGGTTCCTTCCCAGGAAAGGAGGGCCACATGGAAGATTAGTACTAGTACTAAATGTGTTACCCTCTATAAATAAGGTCGATTCTTCTTCTTCTTCTTCTTCTTCTTCTTCTTCTTATTATTATTATTATTATTATTATTATCATTATGCCCCCAACTTTGAAGAAGCTGGATGGGGCATATTACTTCTGCTTCGTTCGTCCGTCCGTTACGCTTTTGATGCATATATAGCATAACATAAGAACCGTGTATGCTAGGGTTTTGAAATTTCATATATGGATTCCTCATGCAAAATTAGGGGATGCTTATTTTTGTCTCGTCCAGATTATGCCCATTTCAAGAGTTATTGCCCTTTGAATTTTTTTGGATAAAATTTTGTCAGCAAAATATCTCAAAAAACTATAAGAGCTAGAGCCTTGAAAGTTGGTGAATAGATAGGTGGTGATGAGTAGTTGATCTGATTAACTTTTGACTAAATTCCAAAAAGTACTTAATAAGTTATGGCCCTTTGTCACTTTGGGTATTTTTACCTTGTACCTCTATATGCTTTGTAATGCATAGCATAGCGTCCGGATAATGCCCCTTTCAAGAGTTATCGCCCTTTGAAATTTTTTGATAAAATCTTGTCAGCAAAATATCTCAAAAACTATAAAAGCTAGAGCCTTAAAAGTTGGTCAATAGTTTGGTGGTGATAATTACATGCCCTGATTTACTTTTGACTAAATTCCGAAAAATACTTAATAAATTATGGCCCTTTGTCACTTTGGGTATTTTTACATTGTACCTCCATATGCTTTGTGATGCATTGCATAACTTTATAACCATGTATGCTAGGGTTTTGAAATTTCATATATGGATTCCTCATGGAAAATTAGGAGACGCTTATTTTTTGTCTCGTCCGGATTATGCCCCTTTCAAGAGTTATTGCCCTTTGAATTTTTTTTATAAAATCTTGTCAGCAAAATGTCTCAAAAACTATAAAAGCTAGAGCCTTGAAAGTTGGTAAATAGATTGGTGGTGATGAGTAGATGACCTGATTAACTTTTGACTAAATTCCGAAAAATACTTAATGTGTTATGGCCCTTTGTCACTTTGGGTATTTTTATGCCCCCAACTTCGAAGAAGTTGGAGGGGCATATTGCTTTTGCTTCATTCGTCCGTTCGCCCGTCCATGACGCTTTTGATGCATAGCATAACTTAAGAACTGTGTATGCTAGGGTTTTGAAATTTCATATATGGATTCCTCATGGAAAATTAGGTGACGCATATTTTTTTCTCATCCGGAGTATGCCCCTTTCAAGAGTACAAGAAGGTTATGCAATGCATCACAAAGCATATAGAGGTATAATGTAAAAATACCCAAAGTGACAAAGGGCAATAATTAATTAAGTATTTTTTTCGGAACTTAGTCAAAAGTTAATCAAATCATATTCTCATCACCACCAATCTAGTCACCAAATTTCAAAACCCTATTATACTATAAGAGCTAGAGCCTTGAATGTTTGTGAATGGATTGGTGGTGATGAGTAGATGACCTGATTAACTTTTGACTAAATTCCAAAAAATACTTAATGAGTTATGGCCCTTTGTTTTGGGGGGTATTTTACATTGTACCTCTATATGCTTTATGATGCATAGCATAACTTTATAACACACACGCACTCATACATGCATGTACACATGTAGGCACACACACACACTTGCATGCATGCATGCACTCATGTATGCATGCACATATGCATGCATGCGCATGCACTCATACATGTATGCACGCACACTTATACATAAATGCAATCACTCACAAGTGCATACATGCAAGCACAAATGCATGCACACAGACACTCATGCACACATGCATGGTGCATGCAACTCACATACATACATGCACATGCATGCACTTCTCATGCATGCATGCACACACTCATGCATGCATGCAAGCATGCATGCAAGCACACATGCATGCACACATAAACTCATGCATGCATGCACACACATGCATGCGTGCATGCACACATGCATTTATGCAGGCATGCATGCACACATACATGCATGCATTCACGCTTGCATGCATGCATGCATGCACTCACACATTTATGCATGGACATGCATGCACACACACATGAATTTGTTTATGGCCCTTGGAAAATTGGGCATTTAGGGGCAAGCATATGGTTGGGGACATTGTGTTTTACAAACACCATTTTTAGTTATTTTTATTATGTTTTGAGTGAAAACACATATTCGTCATATGAATGCTTGTTATGGCGATATGACAGACACCGTTTTAGCACGGGTATGTGTCCGTAATGCTGACTTTTACAGGGCTGAAAGAAAACTTTCGACCACGTAGATTTATTACCTTGATGCTCTTTCTTTCCAGGCGTCGTGTGCCCAGTAGTAGGGCGTGTTTCCATGGATGCCATAACCATTAAAATCCCAGAGAAGGCAAAAGGTTGTGAGGAATTCCGCGCCATATCCGATGATTTCAACGAAATAAACTCTATCACCGCAATCTCCAGGTTGACGAATACTCTACCCATGGAAGTCTTAGGCAGGCTGGACAGTCGTATACCCAGGCTCTTTATAGTAGATGGAGAAGTAAAGACGGCTGATTGTCTATGAAACTGTGCATAGGCAATTTGTTTATAAACTGCGCCATATATATAATATAGTGCTATAGTCAGTAATTAGAAAAGGAAACACAAAACTATGAGAAAAAACATTGTCAGTGATTTTACATTTGCTGTTATTTATAGGTTATACATAACAGCAAATGTAAAAGCACTGATAATGTTTGCATTAGGTCGAACAGTTAAAATTTGATTCCAGAAAATATTAGCCTTTTGAAACTCGAAATATTAAAATCATTGATGTTTCTCATATTTTGGTATTTCCTTTGTCTGCTCCTGATATTAAACACAAGTGCCTTAATATATCATAAAATGGCAGACATCACGAAAACACGCCTAATTAATTTTATCCCCATAAATACCAGTTTTATATAGTTGAACTAGGGGTTTACAATCGGTTTTCAGGGGTATACATTATTGTTCTTATTTCTGCTCAAAAACAAAGAGTGTGGGTACTCGTTAGAACCGCCTCGCCGAGGCGGTTCAAACGGGTTCCAACAATCTATGTTTTGAGAAGAAATATGATAAATATCAGATTTTTTTTATCTGAAAATTCTCATTTCTTTTGATTGCAGAATTTTCTATATATATGAATAGGCGTGTTTTCGTTATAAATTTTTATAATTTTCGTGTGATTTTACCCTACTTTTTGTAATGCTATAAAGGTTATTTTTGTTAGTTATATAGATATTACGATATCACATCTGTGTGGTATAACCGCTTCTTTTCTATCTTTCGATATATCATTTTCACGATTGTTTTTTGATGTTTTCTTTTCTTTTATTTTTGGCTCCAAACATATGATGTAGTTGCTCGTTAGAACCACCTCATTGAGGCGGTTCTAACAAGTATCCAAATTCTATTTTTCCAGCACAAGTAAGGAAAATTGTGCATGCCCTGATAACCACACATTTATCTACCTAAAAAATTCGGACACCTTCAGTATTTGCTGTACTTATCCCAAGATTTTAATAAATTTGTTTCACGATCCAGCAAGGAGTCCGAAAGACTCAAAGGTGCGGATGGAATGGCAAACAGTGTAAACCCTGATCAGACAGTCTGATCTTGGTCTAACCTACGGTAGTTTTTTTAATTTTCACAACTGCAATGCAAAATAATGCTGGGTATTTATTGCATAGACTTGTTAACATGCTGAAATATTAAAAACATTTTAGAGACTTTTATTATATTAACTTATATGCTACATATCTTTTTTTATCCATATTTTTGTTTTAAATCCCTTTTTCCATTTCAACGGTCTCTTTGGACCGATTCATAACTTCGTGGACATGGAAGATGCCCATAGCAATATATTTTTTTCCATAAAATAAGATACTGTGTGGTTTGTTAAGATTGTTTTGTCTAGAATGTTTTCTTTAGAATAATTATTTGTACTATATTTTATGCAAGTATATAAAGGTTTAATAAAATGTTATCAAACATCTATAAGCTGTCTTCAGAATCCCGCACGAAAACACACCTGTATAATTTGACCCCCTTAAACACTACATGTACATTTATATAGTAAAATTGGGGTTTACAGGAGTATACGTTATTTTTCTTATTTTCTGTGCAGAAATATGAAACATATCAGATTTTTTTTATCTGAAATTTTTCCATTTGTGGTGGTAAAATTTTCAATATATTTGAATAAGAATGTTCTCGTTATGCATTGCGTTTTGTCAAACTAAAGCAAAGATTTGAAATGAGGCATGTAACAAGAAACCTCTCTGTGGTTTGCGATCAGCCTCCTCTAGACTGCATAGCAACAAATAAGGTATATATTTTGTGATAATAGAAGGATAGTTTTTGGCAATTCTCCATAAAAATCTATGTTGTGGGTATTCATTAGAACCGCCTCGGCGAGGCGGTTCTAATGAGTTCGCACAACATAGGTTTATATGGAGAAATTAGGAAAACTATCTTTCAGTTATCACAAAATACTTACCTTTTCTGTTGGTATGATCTAGAGTTGCTTAAAAGGGTAAGCACGCAAATTTTTCGCAAATGACCAAAACAGCCTAATTCCCCTCATGTTGCTCATAGCCATGCTCCATGTTACCTAAACAAAGCCTTGGCTCCACAATCGACAAAAGATAAGAAAGACGGAAGAAGAGACGGTCATCTGACTCCATTTCTGTCTATAACACTCACGAAGAAAGAAAACGTAGTTTGATCGATAACTTTACCAGTCATCTTAATGAGGCCATGCTTAAGATTATTTTGCTCAAACTGATGGCACCAGCGCAGCGGAGCAAGCTCCTTATTACTTGGAGGCGCACCATAGAGCATTAACGAGTCACCGAAAATCTATTAGTATATGACGTCGCTGATAAGCAGTGGATATCGTCGTGTAATAAAAAGCGTATGACCACACGTATAATAACACTTTGGCGGGATTTAGTAACGTCATGACGACGTCCATGTCAACAATGTATTTCTGGTGGAAAAAATAATTAATCCAAAGGCGAAAAAATCCAAATTAAAGTGGTCATATAATAAACAGAATCTTACGCTCGTGGTCATTTCATATGATATTTATGAAACTCGCCTTGGCGAGTTTCATAAATATCATATGAAATGACTACGAGTGTAATATCCTCTGTTTCTTGCACACCATATAAGGAAATCCTGGACAAAACCCTGGGATATTTTTTTTATCCTATCCAGGTTACTCTACCCAGGGATAGGTAAAAATCGTGAATTTTCGCGTGTTTGATGTGCACTGGTTGAATACGTAGGACGTAACGTACGCTGTCGTTCAGTTTGACGTCACTGCACGTAAAGTGAAGTCAAAATTAAGTTTGACGTCGCTGCACGTAAAGTGACGTCAAAAACGTTGCATTATTGTCATCAAAATATGGCGGACATCGACAGTCGAACTTACTGCATTGGAAAGGTATGTAAGAAAAAAGAATCTTACATGAGTGTGAGGGAAAGATAGAAAGAATCTGTCCCTCGGGATCACTGTCCGTCAGTCATCGCTCAGCAAGCCTCGTGAAGCCTGATTCAGAGCTACAGCTAGAGTCCTACAAGGATACACCCTCTCACCGACTCGCTTCAGCATCTTCGATCGCACCTTTGGGGCCATAAAAATCGATTTCTTTTATCTTGTTTGCCACGTTTTTCGGGGATAACTTTATTATTTTTGATTTTTGATCAATACATTCACGAGAAAATTGTTGAGGACAAGCTCCGCCAACTTTTCAAAAAGGTGTCATGTCCCTAAGTTATCTGAGAATAGCTGTAATCAGATGCTGATTTCTGCGATTTCAACTTTGTACTAAATTTTCTGTTTCCACAAGTCCCGCCTTGCTGGTGCGGTTTGTCAATTTGTCGTCTGTACGGAAAGTTATGGGGGTCATTCAAATATCCTGCAGGTTAATGATGTACAAATTCGAGAGTGAAACAAAGAGTCGCAATTACATGGTGTAGTATTTTTAATATTTTAACAATATAGATTAAAGGCGTAAGATCTGTATTGTCTCTACTACGGTTTTGCTGACTAAAACAACATATTTCATGTTTTTGACTGTTTTGTACAACGTCCCTTTCAGTTTGACGCATCGTTGACTGCATGCGATTTATCCATATAAAGATATCGTTGCAACTGGGTTAGACATCTGTTTACATTTCGAAAGCGCGAGTGACAGAATTGGACTTAGTTTTTATCGAAAAATTGGACAAAGTCTAATTAGAGCTAAAAATATACCATTCAAGAGGCTGAATCTTTATCAAGAAGAGCTTCTCCTCGACAACTTCCACGCTGAGTGTATTGACCAAAATTCAAAAATAAAAATTTATTTCGCCGAAAAACGCGGCAAAAAAAAAAAAAAAAAAAAAGAAATGACTTTAGTCCAGACAGGGAAAGATCTAGCCACTTAGGGATAAACATAATTTATCATATGACGTCGCGTCTGAGTGTCATAACGCCATGTAATAAATTTGATAATCCACTAGTGGATTAAACATGCAAATTAGTTAGATAAATACGCCCCGTAACGTTACACGTACGCCGTCCTTAATGACGTCGCGTTTACTAATGGCGGAATACTGACAATCGTGAATAAAATGCGTTTTAAATGTCATATGATAGATAGAATCTTGCATTCGTGCTCATGTATTATTGAATTTATTAAACTCGTTGAGGAAAAGAATAAAATGCTCGGCAAAGCCTCGCATTTTATCCCTTTTCCTCAACTCGTTAAAAATGTAAATATTAAAAATAAACTTAATTTTTCTGCTTTTCATGAAAGTATGAACGACAGTGGGTCGCTAGCAAAGTTTACATAAACCTACATGAACCACTTCGGGGTTCATTTACTTTGCACGCGACCCACTGCGTTCATACTTCCATGAACTGCAGAAAAATAAATTTCATTTCTCAAGTGAACACTCATGTAAGATCCTCTATGCTAGTTAAAAGCATGATAGGGATATAGAGGATCTTACATAAGTGTCCATGTATTATTGAATTTATTAAACGAGTTGATGAAAAGGGATAAAATGCGAGACTTAATTTTAATAATACATGAGCAAGAATGCAAGATCCTATTTATCACATGACATTTAAAACACATTTTTTCCCCGATTTTTAACGAAAATGTCTATATTCCGTCATTAGTAAACGCGACGTTTAATTAATGACGCCGAAAATGTAACGTTATGGGGCGTATCTTTCTATTTTGCATATTTAATCCACTAGTGGATTATCGAATTTATTACATGGCGTTATTACACTCTCAGACGCGACGTCATATGATAAAAATAAGTATCGTATCCACAAAATAAAGGTATCTGCCCGGGTAGCTCAGTCAGATGCGCGCCTGACTGATAATCTGGGCCCAATTGTTCAAAGCACTGTTAACTTAACGAGCTCGTTAGTGGTAAAATGTTAAAAGCTGCTCATATGTTTTCTGCAAATATATTAACACATTTGTCATGGTGAATGAACAAAATTTTAACGACATACTAACTAACGACATCGTTATTTTTTGAACAGCTGGCCGCAGGTGTTTGGAAGCATTAATTCATAAATATTGATCATGAAGCCTTTTCTACGTCATTCTCTCCCTTCTGCTGATTCAAGGAGGGCAGTTGTCCATTTCTGGCGAAAGAATATGTAATAAATAACAGTTTGGATGTCAGTGGTAAAATAGACCAAATCACGAGCACGTAACGCGCCTGATTTTCTACTATCTGCGATATGCCGGCCTCGGTAGCTCAGTTGGATGCGCGTCTGACTGGTGATTAGGAGGACGCAGGTTCGATACCTGCCGGGATCGGCAACATTCTTTCGTGGAGATTGACCATGAAATCTTTTCTACGGTCATTCTCTCCCTTCCGCTGATTCAAGAAGGGCAGTTGTCAGTTTCTGGCGAAAGAATGTGCACTGTACTGGTTAACCGATTACGTGTAAGCCCGTCCAGGAAAGGTGAGGATAAGCAAACTGACTGGCTCAAAAATGATCTAAATGGTGTTGACTGGGCCGTTAAACTTCAAAACAAACACACAAACAAAAACTTTAAGAATTTCAAGATGGTCGCCATCTTGGATATCAGAATACAACAATTTAAGCAATTCTGAATCTCCATGTCACCAAAATGCCTCCCAACGGTTTCAACTTAATCAGCTTAATCTGACCTGAAAGGTTAGCAATCTGCGGCGTCTGATCTAGGCCTGCACTGTTTGCCAAGGTACCCCTTTAGGGGTCTCTCGTACTGCATTACGATAATACATCCATGTGATACAGTGCATTTTTTCTTACCTCAAAAAAGGAGGGTTTTTTATGATATAAATTTGCGATATTTTTCTTATTTATACTCAAAACATAGGTTTTGTGTGCCCGTTAGAACCGCCTCATTATAACGAGTACCCACAACCTATGTCTTGGGGCAGAAATAAGGAAAATAATGTTTACCCCCGTAAACCCCAGTTTTCTCTATATAAAGTGGGTTTAGGGGGGCGTTCATTTCACGGGCTTGTTCACGTGATGGAATGGGTTGATGAACGCTCCTTGTAATAAAGTGGTTACATAAAACTTGTTTGCTCAGTCAGATTTTACACTTGTTCATCTGTGATTTTTGATACATCCAGTGATAATCAAATGACTTACATACATAGCTACCTCTAATTATCAGAGTTATCTAATTCATAATTAGGATAATGCAGATAAAAAAAATCATGTCAATTCAACTTATAAGGTCAATATGACTAGATTTCAATCTGATTGAAACCCGATCTAAGCTGAACTATGTAGTTGTTGAAATTTCATAAACTCTTTAGTTGAAGCCCCCCATCAGTCGTTTCGCCCGTGGGTCGTTTCGCTCTGGGTCGTTTCGCCCGTGGGTCGTTTCGCCCTGATTAGGTGGGTCGTTTCGCCCTTATTTTTTTTTTTCAAGACCTATTGATTGAGGTTATGTTTGTTTTGGTATGTAAAGGGATTGATGGGGTATTGGGAGTTCCGGAAAACATGGTTTTGTCCTCGTTTGGTGCAGCTTAACGACCTACTGACGGCTTCTACTTCAGGTTTCAGCAACTGCGCTTCCACCTTTTTGAGAAAGATATCCGAGCTCACATAAGGTTAACAAGTCTTTGCAATAAAATTGGATTTATGGCTGTGTGGAAATGACTGTTTATATTTAAAAATGTGACATAGAGTTTATTTGGTTGTTTTGATCGATTACAGTGAAATAATTCACAAGTGTTCTAAGGTTTCCGAGTAAAAATCGAGAGCGATAGCGAACGAGTTTTTTTACATGAAAGCCTTAGAACACGAGTGAATTATTTCTCCGTAATCAATCAAACAACAAAATAAACTATTTATTACATTTCCATTTATGTTTTACCTTTGAATTTTCGAATTCAACCGTTCTGATTTGCAACCAAAATAGTTCCAGTCAGGGTATGGGTTTCAGGAGGCGTGGTTTAGTTTGAAAATCAGTCGCCATCTTGTTTTCATTTCAATGCAAAAATCATCCTGTCCTTGAAATACAGATGCACAAATGTCATAAAATTGGAACTATATTTTAAAGAAAATAATACTTTATCATCGTGTTGCTGGTCTCTCCTCAAAAACGTCAAATGGACGCGAAAATTGAAGTCTGATTTATATGATTTTATCAGATTTTCCGCCAAACGCCAGCTATGGTTATTGTTGTTACCAACGACGTCAGCAACGTCGCTTAGCAATAATGACGTTAAAACGTTCGAAACTGAGAAATGAAATAATTCACTGTTGAACGATTATCGGGTTTTCTTTCACTGAGAAAAATAGGTAATTCATTGTTAGAAATGTAATAAATATTTTTATTTCTGCTCAAAACATAGATTTTGGATTAGAACCGTCTAATTGTCTATGTTCTAGAATCAGAAATAAGAGAAATAAAGTATATGCGAAAACCCATTTTCACTGTATAAAGTTGGGTTTAGAGGGGATGTTATTGCATAGACTTGCTAACATGATGTTTTATTTACTTATCAGTTGTTCTTTCTGCACAAATAGCGACGCGGTATAACTGGTTATATTATTACATTAATTGTGTTGACGGGGACGTTAAACCTCAATTCCAACAGACAAAATATTTTTAAACAGCGGTGTCTGAATAAAAGTTTACAAAAATGTCACTTAAAGAGTAATAATCAATATTACACATTAAGTGCAATGTGTAAAATGTTGGTTTAACTTTTATACAGACTCTACTGTAGCTGAACCTGGGCAGGAAAAGTAACATAACGTTTTATACTTTCTTTTCATTTTTTTCCCATAATTGTATGTCTAACAAAACACATATTTTACATTATAAATATATAACAAAGCATAACACTGAAACCATAGCATCACATGAACAAGTCCGTGGAATGAACACCCCATAAACCCCACCTTATATGAAGAAAACTGGGGTTTACCAGGGTATATATTATTTTTGTTATTTCTGCTACAAGACAAAGTTGTGGGTACTCGTTAGAACCGCCTCAACCTATGTTTGCAATATAGATAGGAAAAAATACCACAGATTTTCATAATAAAAGTAGTCATTTTAGAGATGTGAAAACCTGCACTATGTCGCACGGCTGTGTTATCGTACTGGTGTGTTTAATAGTTTGCATTACGAAAACATGCTTATTCAAATGCTGGAAAATTCTACCACCAAATAAAAAAAAATCAAAATTGTTCTGATCAAAGATATTTTTCATATTTCTGCTCACCTCGGTTAATGTGTGATTATAAGTATTTAAGAATTATCGTGGTGGATTAGCGACTTTGTCAAAGCAAATGACACAGTAATTAATATCCACTTTTTTATATATATATATATACATATATGTAAACAAGTGCATATTAGCACCTTTGTGTGGTGGATTAGCGCCTTTGTCAAAGCAAATGACGTAGTAATTAATATGCACTTGTGTTATATATATAGACATACTGATATAGATATACTGAAACGAGCCCGTCCATACATCACCCGCAGGATCGATCCCGGGCTTCTCCAGACTTTCGGATGAGTCTTTAAACTTAGGTCCCGTCTCCGTATGACCTTAGCTGTTTGTGGGACGTAAAACTAAATCTCACTCACTCACTCCATACATCACCCATACGTAGGTGTCATTTGACGTGTCAACATGAAGAGTTCCGATTCAGATCCGTTTGTCCGTCCGTCCGTCCATCTACACCAGCATCACTTCATTCATTCATTCATTCATTCATTCATTCATTCATTTCCGTTTATCCATCTACCAATACTATCCATTCATTAACTTATCTATCTCCGTATATTCAAAATGCCGTCCGTTCATTCGTACGTCGGTCCATCTACCCACGCACAACTCCATTCACCCATTTATTCATTTATTTATTCATCCATCTGTCCATTTACTCATCCATTCTGTTTGTCACTCCCTTAAAATAAAATTGCGGAGAAACGACCCACGGGCGAAACGGCTCACGGGCGAAACGACTCACCAGGTAAGGGCGAAACGACCCTCCCCCAAAATCAGGACGAAACGTCTCAGGGCGAAACGACCCGGCGAAACGACCCACGGGCGAAACGACCCGGAACCGTGGCAAAGAGCAGTTGCATTAGCATCTTTTTTCGTACCGAGATGACACGAGCGACCTGCAAAGACTCCGATCAGACTATGTTTATGGCCATGAGAATCTGAATTTTTTTTCTTTGCTGCTGAAGATGTTTGTTTTCAAAATTTCAGCTCATGCGCCCACGGTTCCGGGTCTTTTCGCCCGTGGGTCGTGTTGGTAAGTGAAATGATGCTGCTGTCAGCCTATGCAAACAGAGAAGTGTTTCTTTGGTAATCTGTGTTGATTTCATGCATGTGTGGAGCACTTTGAAACCAAAACAGAAGTTATATCGCTTTCTCCAGGAGTTGTCGATAACGATTCAAAAACTTGGTGTGGCGCGGACAAAAAGTGCTGCGATTAACTGTCCCCTGATGCTTGTGTCATCTCAGAGCAAAAAAAAATGATGCTAATGCTACTGCTCTTTGCAAGTCGCTTGTGTCGTAAAAATGCTAATGCAACTGCTCTTTGCAGGTCGCTTGTTGCATCTCAGAGCGAAAATGCAACTAGAAAACTAAGCAGGTTAATCTCAGTTTTCGCTGATAGTACATGCCAACATCACGAAAACATGCCTTTATAGTTTTAGCCCCCTTGAACCCCATTTTTGTATAGTAAAACTGGGGTTTACAGGGGTAAACCTTATTTTTCTCATTTCTGCCTTAAAATATAGTTTGTGGGTACCTGTTAGAACCGCCTCATTGAGGTGGTTCTAACGAGCACCCACAATCTATATTTTGAGCAGAAATAAGAAAACTACCACAAGTTTTCATCTTAAAATTTTCGTTTTTTCGGCATTACAGTTTGCAATGTATTTGTATAGGCGTGTTTTCGTAATGAATGACACCGTGGATAGGCTGGAACAAAATCGGGCAGAAGCCCGGCAGGAAACGTCCGTGTCATAAACACCCTTGTAAACCCTATGTTTCACCCATACCCTGCTGAATAAATTAATCTAGTCACACCTATATCTGAGTATCCGCCAGTCAAATTACCCAATATAACGTAGTTGTTTAATCCACAAACTGCATTACAAACAATGTAAATCCTGATCAGGTGGCTTCTTCAGAAGCCAACATACCTGGGTATACACTGTTTGCAAAGGTAGGAGTTGTTGTGATCAGCAGGATAAAGGTATAAAGAGTAAAAAGTGGTTTACAGGAGAACACATTATTTTCCTTATTTTTGCCTCCTGAGCACCACGTGTTTGTGTGAGAAATAAAAATAAACATCACAAATTATCATAGAAAAATATCATTATATCATTTTGGAGCCAGGCATTTTGTCCAAACAACATATATCTCTTTCTTCTGACAAATAAAAAGCTGATTGTGGTCAAAATAGGAACATTTCTTTACGAACATAGAAGCCTCCGTGGTGTAGTGGTTATGCTACTCGCCTTGTAAACCAGGAATCGCAGGATCGATCCCGGGCTTCTCCAGACTTTCGGATGAGTTTTTAAACCGAGGTCCCGTCTCCGTATGGCCTTAGCTGTTGGTGAAACGTATAGCCAAAACACTCCCTCATTCTTTACGAACACATCCATAGGCGTAGCGATCATTTTTCACATTATGCATGAAATGGCATGTCTCCTCTATAATAGTAACGGGTACTATTTACTTTTGGTAGAAATCCACTTAGTTTTATACTAATTTATTTTAGTTCGATTGCGACAAAAGCTTCAAGCTTATTGACTCGCTCTCGAACACTCAATCCGGGTGTTTTCACGCGCGCGCGAGAGAGAGAGGCAGTAGCTTTTTCACCACATGCTACCCATTTACACCGGCAGTGTCATTACTTGTTTTCCCAAGGATACACCCTCGATTCCGGTGGCCCGATTCGAACGCACAACTTCTCGATCATAAGTCAAACGTGTTAACCACTGCGCTATCGAGGCTGACACCCTTTCCTTTTCCTTCAAGAATACTTTACATTTAGCAGGATAAGGGTTTAAAGGATAGATCGATAGATAGATAGATATATAGATAGATAGATAGATAGATAGATAGATAGATAGATAGATAGATAGATAGATAGATAGATAGATAGATAGATAGATAGATAGATAGATAGATAGATAGATTAGATAGATAGATAGATAGATAGATAGATAGATAGATAGATAGATAGATAGATAGATAGATAGATTAGAATAGATGGATAGACAGGAAGATTTATTTGTTTGAATTCAGGTTTAATGTCCCCGTCAACACAATTTAGGTCATTTTGGAGACTCTGCTTCTAATTTTTGGACCTTTTGCCCGGTCTAGAGATAAAATGACATTTCAAGCCCTGCCGCCCAATGAAACCCAAAGTGTTTATATGCATGGACGGTCCGGTGGTTTTCCAGTACTCACGTCCGGTCAGTTTCAGCTCTCCATGGAAGCAGTAGCAGCCGAGTCTGTTTATCCTATCCCTGATGGGCGGGGGCCGATAGAGCATTTCGCCACTAACAAAAGAATCCGGGATAACTTAATTTCCGTAACTCAAGCCAAATATGATTCTCTCCTTTTCGGGACAATTCTTTATGCAAACGGATGTATGTTCTCTAAAATGTTTAAATATTGTTTTCAAAAGTATGCATTTAAAAAGCGATGGCTCCACTGCATTGCGCATGCGCAATAATGACGTCTAAAACGGAATTCCAAATAGCTCCTACATCAAATTAGTACGACTCACAGCAAAGTCAACCCAAAATTAATTGTTAAAATGAAAACAAAAGTTGAACTTGTATTATAAACCTACTAAACCCCAACCCTTTCCAATCTCCCATTTGCAATAAGTCTGCGATTATGGTACCAAAACAGTTCGTGTTTAGGTGCGCAATTAAACTGGACTGAATCTTATTAGAATATGTTGCCCTTTGAAAACGGACAAGTCCTCAAAAAAGCCTTTAACCCTTATCTTGCTGTTCACGACAACCCCTATCTTTGGAAACAGTGTAGATCCAGATCAGATGGCTTCCGAAGAAGCCATCTGATCAGGATCTGCACTGTTTGTCATTCAGTTTATGAATTTGTAGCAATAAATTACATCAAGTAATTTGATTGGTTGATAGACAGAAATGGGTGTGGCTTAAATGAAAATTCAGCAAGATAAGGGTTAAATACGCTTAACCGTAGAGATGATTCCCAGGGACCTCTGCAATAAAGAATTCAATATTTGTGACTGGTCACACCATTTGGGCCCCGTCAAGCGATTTTGGTACTTATCGCCTATGCGAGCAGCAAAGGTTCAGGCGAGCCTGCGCATCCGCGCAGTCTCGCCAGAACCTTCGCTGCTCGCTCATACAAGTAGTGAACCAAGAGGAACCTCCAGACAGAAAGCCATAACCCTGGCCCCTCTGAATGGCTGGGCATGCGCAGTTAAAATTTGTCATGACGGAATGCTCGAAGACCCAAATTCGCTTGGCGGGGCCCATTTGAGAAGACAGATTCTGAAATAGAAGTGAAGGCAATGATCAGGAATCGATTCAATTAACCCACAGCTCCCATCAGAGACACCAAAGGGAAAGAATCACAACCACGAAACAACCAGACCTCAACGGAAACACCAACAACGGAAAGCCAAATGGATAGTTACTTTCCCACAAAATGGCAAATTAGCTATCCAAAATGAAATAATATAAGTACTCAAAGACAAGGCATAACAAAAATAAAACGCGATAGAAGAACAGCCTTGGAGCGGTCAGTGAAACGAATTCCACTGGGTAAGGGGTGGTGGTGGGGCTTAAATCGATTTTACGTGGCCAGACTCCTCGCCCTTACTTCCGTCGTGATTTAGACAAATAATTTGTTCAGTCCGCATGAAGGCCTCCTAACTCATCAGTGCAATATCTCCGTGAACACAAAAATCAAACAACCACAGAGATGAAACACGGTGAGGACTCGACAGCAAGAAACCACGGAAATGCTGGAGCAAATGAAAACCAACATCCGATGTGCCCGACCAGAGACAGAGCATTAGGCAATAACCAACATTACATAAAATTAGATTCTTTCTTATTCTCAGTAAGCCTTTACGCTGGAACCGTCATAAAATCAGGCGGAGGCCTGACCCACATTTCCAGCCCTACACTGTGTATTGTATTCTCTTTTACTTGTTTTATTACTTTTAAAATAATTTTAGCACTTTACATATCAGTCATTGAAATTTTCGTTGTATGTTTATGTATATTATGTTGTGGTATGCTGTACTGCTTTATATGTTAGAGAGGACCACGTGATAGACTGGCATTTTAGCTAAATGTGTAACCCTCTTGAAACATTGTAAAAATAATAATAATAAAAATAATAAATACAGTAAAATTCCTATATTAAGACCACCTTTGGGACTGTTCAAAAGTGGTCTTAAAGACCACTTTTGAACAGTCCCAAAGGTGGTCTCTGACCAAAGGACACTGTATGCAGAAAACACAAAGAATAACTGCAACCCACTAAATAAGTTTTTTTAGCAGAATTAGTCTTCATTTTAAGTGGTCTTAATGGCTGAATTTTACTGTACATAAACACAAACAAAAGACTCTCCGTCTACTCCGAACCTCCAGTTAACGTTCCGACCCGAAGGACGGCAAGCCCATGCATTGATGCCAATGATGTATGTTCGGACACAGAAGCTTTATCACCCGTCACTTTCTAGGCATTGATCCAGGGATCTCTAACATCAGCGGTACTGCACTAACCACTGAGCTAGATCCTTTGATCTGGAAACAACCAAGGCGATACAATGCGACTTTTCAAGTTAAAGTATTAATTCTTTGTACTAATACTTTGTACATATTTAAGTGCATATAAACAATCGGGTATGATTTCATTTCATTCACATTAAAACAATGCTTAGAGTTTCGGTCTAAGTGACTTTTTAAACAGTTATTGGAAATACTCTGTTCACATAACTATTATGAGTAATTTCTGCGCAAATATGGCGTTTTGTTCTAAGATGACGTCAGCTGGAAACAATATGGCCGCCGGAATGCTTATATTCTGGAATGGAAGAAAAATTGCGCTTTGAATACAATGTTGAGGTGGAAAAATCTTTATTCTGGTATTTACCGGTTACTCGGCTGATAAAAAAGATAACACAAGTTGTAACGTTGTCTTAAGTTCAGATGTTGTTGATCAACCCAGGTTATGAAAGTGGCGGGCGTGAACAAACCTCATGGCAACCACGAATATTTTTTCTTCTGAATTTGCTTTGGCTAACAGATCGACCTATCTAAGAATCGATTTGGACAAAATTGTGAACAATATAAGGATTTTAAAGAAAAAATGTTCAGAGCACACAGGTAAGTTCCCTGAAATGGTTTCATCTTGGTAAATCAGACCTGTAGCCTAATATTTATATCATTCTAGGCGTATGGTAGAAGTCTGAATTGTTTCAGCGATTTGCGCTTTAATTTCATGGGAGCAAACATACCATAGGCCATTAAATTCTGAAAATATAGTCAAAAGAAGCATGGAACCATATCAGATCATTTTGATGGAGATATATGATGTAAGTTTATCAAAGGATATAGCTACAAGTATTCAAGGCCAAAAAACGCGTATTTTTCATTTTTTTTCAAGGCCAAAAAACGCGAATTTTTCATTTGTTTCCCGCCGCTCGCGCTCTTCTTATATAGAACCCGGAAGTATTATACACGTGCTTTTTACCATAAAAAATCATACTTTATTGGGGACCGGCATACTGGAAGTGTCCCCCTGACTTTTATATCGACTTGGTACAGCTTCGCTTATCATTCCGGCGGACAAGGCTCAAGACCCGATCGGGCATTCAAAGACCCATTTTTTGCTTTACGAGGTTCATATTTATGTATACAGTAGCATTCTCAACATTTTCGCCCAATATGACTGT
This sequence comes from Lucinisca nassula, assembly GCA_963580285.1. Lineage (NCBI taxonomy): Eukaryota > Metazoa > Mollusca > Bivalvia > Lucinida > Lucinidae > Lucinisca > Lucinisca nassula. The sequence continues at coordinate 159,188,377 of OY757011.1, read as the reverse complement.
CACCTGTTTATCATATGAAAACGTAATTTTGGACTGTAAAACTGTTTTTCACGTGCTGTAAAACGCGTCTTTATTACGCACACAGTCAGAAACGGAAAACAACAACAACAGTAGCAAAGCTGCGCATGAAATTCCAAACCGCCAGTAATATATCAGCTCTAGCAAAGATTTGTTGAGTAATATATCACTGTTTGGAGGTCAGTTGTAAGGTAGATCAAACTTCGAGCGCGTAGCTCGAGTGATTTATCTACGTACAACTGACCGACAAACTGTGATATATTACTCAACAAATCACGCAATAAAGCTTATCTATTTCGAATTTAGCACACTGAAAGTCGACTAAATGCTGTTGTTTCCTTCATATTCTATCAACATTCCGCAAATGTTTGAAGAAATCCCGCCAACTGTAACACATGCAACTACCTGTTTTTGTAACGTACTCTATTCGCGAAAAAGACGTTACTCCAGCTAACGTCAAGCAAACCACCAATGTCGTCGCAAAACGTCATAAAACGGCGGCTCTTGGCGTCACGCTTTTTCGCCTAGTAGTTTGTCACGCAATATATCGCAACCAGTGTTAAAATAAAGGAATCAACCATGGTTTTTCACGCATTAACAGTTGCCGGGTCCCGAGGAAGCTGTTTGAACATGAGGCCGCCAGGCTGAATGTTCAAATATCTTCCGAGGGACCCGGCACATATTAATGCAGTGAGATAGGCCTAACCATGGATGATTGCATAACGTACGACTCCAACGCCAATGGTGACGAAAACTCCCCCAAACTCCATATCAACTCAATATAAGCATTTCAAATACGACCGGCAAACCGGCAGATTGTTGTTTACAATGACGTAGTTACGCAGTAATCCTCTAACGTCATCATAGAACTCTAAAATGCTACGTTCAGTGCTATAACGTTACGTCGCTCAACGTAACATAAACAAGGGAAGGTCCGCTCAAAATCCATATTCAAACAGAACACGAATTTCATGGTTTGAACATGTTATTTGTTGTTTGAGCACAGATTTGGTCCGCATTTGACAATGGCTTCAAACAGCCACACGCGAAAGAATGCAAGAATATAAATGCTTTTCATGGGCGTCAAGAACTTGAAATCAGTGGACTGGTCAACGTTATTGAAAGCACCAAACAGTCTCTGGGACGCGTTATGTTGCATCTTGGTGCAAAAAAAAACAACAAAAAAAAAAACAACAAATCTTGAAACGAAAAGATTGTAAGAATGGAGGATCTTACACGAGTGTTCATTTAATATGATTAGTTTGTTGTATTGGAGTTTAACGGCCCAGACAACACTGTTTAGGTCATCTTTGAGCCGGTCAGCTTACCTATCCACACTTTTCCTTGACGGGCTAATACGTAAGCGGTTCACCAGTACAGTGCACATTCTTTCGCCAGAAAATGACAACTGCCCTTCTTGAATCGGAAGGGAAAGAATGACCGTAGAAAAAAAATCATGATCAGTCTCCACGAAAGAATGTTGCCGACCCCGGCAGGAATCGAATCCGCGTCCTCCTGATCACCAGTCAGACGCGCATCCGACTGATCTAGCGCGGCCGACTAATTTCATATGAAATTTATCAAACGAGCTTACGGTGAGTTTCAAAGATTTTACATGATTTTACACGAGTGTAACATTCTGTTTAGAACGGGTTGTCACGGACGGCTTCATGATGTTACGCGCCAATCACCATGTGTTATTACACGTCTTATAGAGTTTATTCACAGCGTTTTATTGATTACGGTGAAATAATTCACAAGTGTTCTAAAGCTTCCGAGTAAAAAACGAGTGAGCGATAGCGAACGAGTTTTTTTATACGAAAGCCTTAGAACACAAGTGAATTATTTCTCCGCAATCAATCAAAACAACAAAATAAACTGTTTATTACATTTCCATTCATGTTTTACCTTTGGATTTTCAGGTTCAGCTATTCTGATTTCGAACTTAAAAGTTCCAGTCCGGGTATGGATTTCTGGAGGCCTGGTTTAAATTGAAAATCAGCCGCCATCTTGTTTTCATTTCAATGTAAAAATTATCCTGTGACAACAATGTCATGAAAGTAGAACTGTAGGCCCCCTATTATCAAGAAAATCACACTTTATCTTCGTGTTGCAGGTCTTTCCTCAAAAATGTCAAATGGACGTGAAAATTGAAGTCTGATGTAGAATTTCTGCCAAACGTCAACTATTGTTAGTTTTGTTACAACCGACGTCAGCAACGTCGCCTAGCAATTATGACGTCAAAACGTTCGAAATGAAATAATTCACGCAGTAATGATTCACTGAGAAAACTCAGTAAATCACGACTGGAAATGTAATGAATTATAATTAGGCCAATCCACTAACTAAAAGCGACGTTATATAATAAATAGAGGACCTTACACGAGTGGTCATTTCATATGATATTTATGAAACGAGCCTTCGGCGAGTTTCATAAATATTATATGAAATGACCACGAGTGTAAGATTCTGTTTATCATATGACCACTTTAAATTGGATTTTATCGCCTTTTAATTTGACATTTTTCCACGAACATTGCATTGTTGACATGGACATCGTCATGACGTTACTTAATCCCGTCAAAGTGTTATTACACGTGTGGTCATACGATTTTATTACACGACGTTATCCACTGTTTATCATCGACGTTATATGATAAATAAGAATTTTAAGCCATATATGCCTAGCGTCCAAAACAAATATTTGTTAATATACAGGTTAATTTTGCAAACTTACAGCAAATAAAACATATCAGATACCCCTTCAATTCGAAATTGATCTGTCCATGGTTCATGGATTAAATTGTCTTGAACATGTTCTATGGATAATTATGGTAAACGGTTCATTCTGATGATAGTGTTTACACGTAGATGTATATGAAAAACATATCATGGTTTTTGTTTGTTTGTTTGCGGTTTAACGTCCCCGCCAACACTGTACAGGTCATTTTGGAGACGCTGCTTCCAATTCTGTGGGACTTTTACCCGACATTGAGTTGAAATGACATATCAAGCCCTGTCGCCCAATCACAATCAAACTAATAGGGTTTATAAGGATGGACGGTCCGACTCTCAACGCTTTGCCTGGGCAGGCTTAGATCCTCTAAGCGGTTTACCAGTACTCGTGTGCGGCCGGTTTTGCATCATGCAACCCATCTATTTCTTCAAGCCCCGATGGCCGGGGGCCGCAACATATCATGGTATGTGTTTTTCGTTGACACCCGAGATATCAGCCCTCGACCAGAATTGAACCTCGGACAGTGGGACTGATAATTCATATGATAACGACAAAGCGTGTATATAATAACCTCACGCCCCCGCCTTCAGGGGCTTGAAGAAATATATGGGCTGCACGATGCTTCCACGCAGAGCTGAATCCGGCCCGCACACTAGTACTGGTAAACCGCTTAGAGGATCTAAGCCTGTCCAGGAACCGCGGTGCGAGGCGGACCGTCCATGCCCAGTTATAAACCCTATTGGTTTCATTGGGCGACAGGGCTTGAGATGTCATTTCATCTCAATGTCGGGTAAAAGTCCCACAATATTGGAAGCAACGTCTTAAAAATGACTTTTACAGAGTTGACGGGGACGTTAAACCTCAAATCAAACAAACAAACAAATGTAATAACCTCAGTACATCAAACCATCATGAAGACAGCCTATAGTTAAACCTGCCTATGTGGCCACCTCTATTAAGCAAGCAACCTGTCTTAAGCAAGCATCCAGTTTGTTCCCTCAAAAGGGAAATGCATTATAATTGACCTGTATATAGCAAGCACCTGTCTTAAGCAAGCATAGTTTGATTATCCCATATATGCTTGCTTAATACAGGTTAGACTGTATATAATTTTGACCCCCTTGAACCCCACTTTTATATAGTAAAACTGGGGTTTACATGGATAAACCTTATTTTTTCTATTACTGCACTAAAATATAGATTGTGGATACTCGTTAGAACCGCCTCAATGAGGCGGTTCTAACGAATACCTACAATTTATATTTTGACCAGAAATAAGAAAAATATATAAAAAAATATCTTAAAATTTTCATGTTTTTCCGCGATAAAGGTTGCAATGTATTTGTATAGACGTGTTTTCGTAATGCATTCTCTATGTTCTAAACAAAAAACAATAAGAAGAAAATGAAAATGTTTGTTTCACGGTACACTTTAACAACCTGTCATGGCTGATTTGTTGCGTTTGATTTCCCCATCAACACTATTTAGGTAATTTTGGAGACGTTGCTTCCAATTTAGTGGGACTTTTACCTCATATTGAGATGAAATGACATCCAATGAAACCAATGGGGTTTATATGCATGGAAAACAAATGCATATTCTCGCACCACCTTGTCTGGACAGGCTTAGACCTTCATAGCGGTTTACCAGTATTCATGTGAGGTCGGTTTTCAGCTATGCGTGGAAGCACCATTCAGCCCAATCTATTTCTCCAAGCCCCGATAGGCGGGTGACACCATGTCATGGCTGAATCCAGGTAGTAAACCTTTTGTCCCTGGAATTCTGAAATGGACTTTTAAATTTTGGAATTCGACACATTTTGTGTTACTAATAAGGGTTTTAGTGAAAAACTTCAGTCGAATGACAAACAGTGTAGATCATGATGAGACTAGCCGTCTGATCAGGATCTACACCGTTTGTGCAGGTATCTGTATCAGTCCGTAGGGCTGAAAGAGTTAGCGTTTTATGAAATCCCAAGCGAGCACGTAAAATGAACAAGACGTGCATTAAAGTTTAAATATAGGTTCTGGGCTTAGATTTAAAGCCTACACCCCTTAGTGTCCAAAGTAGAGTCTTCCATTGCTGAATTTGGACACTCCCATCCCTAAGTCAGCATCATAAACAGGATGACCAATATTGGTGTTCCTGATTAGATGTTTCATTATGAACCATCTCATCTGTAGCTACACTGTTTGCATGGGTACATGGTTTACAGGGTCAATGAGTCAACCCTTATCCCGCTGAATAATTAATTTAGCCACACCCTCTTCTGACTTTGAACCAATCAGATTACTTGATGTAATTTATTCCTGCAAATTTATGAACTGAATGTCAAACAGTGTAGATCCTGATCAGATGGCCATCTGATCTGGATCTACACTGTTTGCTAGGGTAGGGGCTCTTGTGTTTAGCGGGATAAGGGTTAAAAGGGTTCCTAGATTTAAGCAAAATGGGCAGATTTTGGCAAACGACTACATTTTGTAAAATTGGCTTTGAAACAAGCCCAATGAAAGTCCGTCTACTCGAACACCGCTGTCTCGATCACCATGGCCAATTAAAACTCCTCGAGTCCTGGGTGATTTTCGCACCCCCCCCCCCCCCCCAACAGATGCTTTAGGGAGATTTTCTCTTTTTTTTTTTTTCATTGAAAATCCAAACCTTTCCACATCCTTTATTTTTTTTCAGCGCGATATAGCCAATTTTGGACTGACATCCCGTAAAACAATCAATCAATCAATCAATCAATCAATCAATCAAACGATCGATCGATTAATATAACATTGAAATGCATGTACTAATTATCCATTTCTACGGGCCGCCGTGGCCTAATGGGTAAGACCGCTAAATCTTAATCATTAAGCCTCTCACTGCTGTGGTTGGAGCCTGGCTCGAGTCACATGTTCTCCGGGTGCTCCGGTTTTCGCCCACCTCTGATTAACGATCGGTTTGAAACAAGTGAAATAATCTTGAAAGGGCTGTAAAATCAAAACAAAAATGGGCCCCGTCAAGCGATTTTGGTACTTATGACCTATGCGAGCAGCGAAGGTTCAGGCGAGCCTGCGCATCCGCGCAGTCTCGCCAGAACCTTCGCTGCTCGCTCATACAAGCAGTGAATCAAGAGGAACCTTCAGACATGGCCCCTCTGAATAGCTGGTCATGCGCAGTGAAAATTTGTCATGACGGAATGCACGAAGACACAAATTCGCTTGGCGGGGCTCAAATATCCATTTCTGTAAGATGGAACGTTTACATAGAACTTATGAGACAGCCCCGACACACTTATAGGACGGTACATTAAAGTTATTTCGTTACTTAATGTTTGCATTTTGTTGCGATACTTCGGTAACTAAAAACGTCCCCGGTTAATCCTTCAAACGCTAATGAAACTTTAGGAGCAGACGACAATTTTTTGTTACTCTTTTATGAAAAAAATGTGTAGGCATTTCAGGTGAATCGTGCAGTTGGTTCCGAATCATGTCAAGTCTTATTTTCTGTGAAAAATTAGAAAAAAAAAATAAAAAAAATAATACTTACATGTACATTACACAATGTCGTTGGCGCTTGAAAGGCAAATACATGCCCGTATCGTTTTACACTTGTTTAATAAAATCATTTTCATGTTACTTAAATTACATCGTAAATTATATTCCGAGGTAGAACAACTTTTTTCCTGTTCTACACCTCTGTTCCTGCTCATAAATATTAAAATGCCAACACATTGGCATTATAATATTTATGAACAGGACAAATACTATTTTCTGCTGTATACATTATCTGTTAGTATTTTAATGAAGAGTAAGCACTTGATAATCAAAAGAGTTGGGAATGTAAAACGTTTTTAGCCCGTGTCTAAACTCATCTGCAAAATGTTCAAGCGGTTCCTGATATTGCGATAACACACCAGTGCGACATAGAACATTTTTCACATCTCCAAAATAGCTATTTTTTTCTGGTTAAAATCCATGATAATTGTCTTATATATACTACACACATAGGTTGTTGGTGCTCGTTAGAACCGCCTCATTGAGGCGGTTCTAACGAGTACCCACAACATATGACTTTGAGCAGAAATAGGAAAAATATTGTATGCCCCCGTAAACCCCAGTTTTCTCTGTATCAAGTGGGGTGTAGGGAGTGTTCATTCACGTGATGTGATAAGCGATGTTGATACACTTTAGTCTAAGACTCAAAAGGGGTATACTTAGTCAACTATGTATTAAAATTTTCACCAAAAATTAATCAGCTGTGCAACACATTTTTTTTCAGAAGGAAAGCAAGGTCGTTCGGAAAACAAAAAATATGCGTCGGCATCATTTCTCAAGCTCATCCCATATGTGTGTATGAACAGTTTAAGATCATTTAAATACAACTTTCTCTTATGATTAAGCAAAACAATACGACGTACAGGCGGACGGACGGACGGACTTACAGGCAGTCAGGCAGACAGACAGAGAGACGGACAGACACAGTAATCTGAACAGGCAGGTAGGTTTTTTTTTTTCTGACGGGGTTCATTTAAGAAATAAAATTTATTTTTCTGCAGTTCATGGAAGTATGAACGCAGTGGGTCGCGTGCAAAGTAAATGAACCCCGAAGGGTTCATATAAACTTTGCTAGCGACCCACTGTCGTTCATACTTTCATGAAAAGCAGAAAAAGTTTATAATGTAAATATATACTGTTGTCCACGAAATTAGCACACGTATTCTGTTTTCTTTATTTTAGAAATTATGGTCGTGGTGAAGGCCAATGCCTATGGACATGGGAGTGTTCCGCTGTCAAAATACCTCCAGGAACATGGCTTTCAACATTTTGCAGTAGCTAGCGCACAGGAAGGCGAAGATCTCAGACAGGCTGGAATCACCGGCAATATACATGTTCTAGGTAACCGAACGTCTCCGACAGAGTAACCGAATCCGTCGGACTCAAACAAACGAATGTGCGCCAATTTAAGAACAAGCTCCTTCCTTTTAAAGGTATCAAACACGGGGATGAAGGCAGGGGTGGTGCAATATTCTCGTTTCACAAGTCCGTCTAATGAATACCTATGTAAATCCCACTTTACACAGGGAATGTGGTTTACAAGGGTATATGTCATTCCATTGATATGGGTTGTGGATACCCAGTGTCTAAACATTGTCCTTGTATAGAGCCGATCGTAGTTATGAAAAGAAACGTTAAGTGGACGCAGGGTTTATTTTCAGACGTAAAATGGGGACAAGGGTACATTCTTTGAGGAGTGGAAAGCAGCGTTATTATTTCATTACGTGAACAAGTCCGTGAAATGAAGACCCCCCTAAACCCCACTTTATATAGAGAAAACTGATGGGGTTTACGGGGTGTACTTTATTTTTATTATTTCTGCTCCAAGACATAGGTTTTGGGTACTCGTTAGAACCGCCTTACTGAGGCGGTTCTAACGAGCACCCTCAACATATGTTTTGAGCATTTATAACAGAAATATCAAGGATTTTGGAGATGTGAAAAATGCACTATGTCGCACAGGTGTGTTATATTATTTGTGTGCACAGTTCCACTTTCAGGACCACTCCCATTTAGGCAACGCCACATACCGAGGTCCATTTGTTGAGAGATAACGATGTCATTAGGTAACGTATCGCACAAATTTAAGGGGAATCCTGGCTGATTTTTCCGCCATTTTTCAAAGGGAGGCAACTTCTTGTTCACTTTTCTATAAGCCTTGACCTGGGTGAAAAGGGGTCTACTCTTAAAGGAACGAATTTGCTTCTCTTGAGCATATTCTTTCCTTTAAGAGTTGACCCCTATTGAAATGGGAGACAATGATACTTTTGCAAGAGTTCCCTCCCCAAAAGGTGTTCCCATTCCCCTTAAATCATGGCAAATGCGCTATTTCGTTGAAAAAGAATTTGAGCCTGCAAAAGCTAATAGCGTTTTTTTTCAGCCAAATACAAAAAGGTATAAAGTATTGTATTTGCTAGAAAGTTAAAGTTTTTCCGGTAACGAGCCCACTAACCATATATGCCTAACGGTCCTGTTTTGGAACATTGGCAACTTGAAGAGCACAGACCTGCAAAACGCAGCGTCTGATCTGGGTCTTCACTGTTTGCTGAAAGTACATATTTATATTTTGCGAAACGAACCGCAAACAGAATAAACCTGGCACCCCTATAATTGGAAATGAACCGCCCCAAACTTATTAGGTGGGAGATTCCATTGTCATATATGGGTTAAATTGATTTGATGATGTTTTGAACATATGGATCCTGGTGGGGTTATTGGCCAGTATACCGGATTAAGTACGGTTTGAGATGTCATTTCATCTCAATACCGGGTAAACTCCCACAAAAGTGGAAACAACAACTAAAAAATGAACTATAAATGGTAGAGGGGAACCCTAAACCTCAAATCAAACAAACATTAGCAAGAGAGTAATGAAATTCTGGGCCCAGTTGTTCAAAACTAACGACGTCGGTAGTTAACGTATCATTAATACTTTGATCAATAAATATGGCAAATATGCTGAAATTTTTGCAAAAAATGTGAGCAGCTTTTGTGGATGCAAAAGCTGCTCATATTTTTTTCAGCAAAAATACCAAAGTTTTCGATATTGTACTTGCTAGAAGAGTTAACAATATGACCACTAACGAGCTCGTTAAGCTAACGATGCTTTGAACAACTGGGCCCTGATATTTTTAAGGGAGTGGTTGTGTAGAAGAGACACCTACATGTTACAAAGATTCTCTGATCCCAACTGCCGCTAGTGTCGGATTTTTGTCGTCATGGGCAGAATATTGGCGGTCAAAGGTACGGTGTTTTCCTTTCGTTTGTTTTATTTCTGAACGTATCTGAGTGAGTGAGTGTTTGAGTTTTACGTCCACCAACAGGTCATACGGAGACGGGACCTCGGTTTAAAGACTCATCCGAAAGTCTGGAGAAGCCCGGGATCGTTCCTGCGACCCCTGGTTTACAAGGCGAGTAGCGTAACAACTACACCACGGAGGCTTCTAGTCTGAAAGTATCTAAATGATCAGCCTCGATAGCGCTGTCAGCCTCGATAGCGCAGTAGTTAACGCGTTCGACTCATGATCGAGAGGTTGTGCGTTCGAATCCGGTATCGAGGTGTGTCGTTGGGCAAGACACATAATGACACTGCCTTACTCCACCCAGGTGTACATGGGTAGCAGTGGTGTAATAGTCACTGCCTCTCTGTCGCGCGCGTGAAAACATCCGGAATGAGTGTTCGAGAGCGATTAAATAAGCTTGCAGCTTCCATCACAATCGAACTAAAATAAATTTGTAGTGGTAGTGATATAATATAAGTGACTTTTGATTCTTGACGGGGATCCCCGCGTGAGAGTGATATTTGCCCGGGCCGTCAGACGAGGGCAAATATGGCTTTCATGCGGTTCCCCGTTAAGAATCAAAATAACGACTTGGTTATACTGCAAAGCGTTTTCACGGTTTTCCAAACAATTCTTTGTAGCGGACGTCGTGAGAAGTACATGCTTATATTGGTGACGTCACCAATCGCGTCATTATGCACGGATTACGTTGACAACGTTGCTCAGAGGGAAAAAACAAAACAAAAAACGTTTAATGCATGTTAGAATGAGAGTTTAAAACTGAAAATAATGAAATAAGATACCGAAAGAAATAGAAAGTCAAAAGTTTTCATTTATTTATTTATTGGCTGGAAATTACTGTGGTGCTTATATTTCTTATCAACTATGCAGTAGATCAAAGATGGCGGCCATCACATTCAAGCGAAGGCAAGCGCGAGAGGCTTATATATTTTTGCTCACGGGGTATATGGAAAATATTGCCCTTGCGTTGTCCAATCAAAAGCTTGCAAAAGTCTATGTAGACCGTGACTCAGTTGATCGTCCGATTTTGCCGGTTTCTGGAGCCAGGCCGTCTCTGACGAATACAGTTGGCGGAATATTTATGAATAAGGCTGTTGTATTGTCAAGTTTCAACATACCGTACATAGCTTTTTGTTTTATCTCAAGTATATTTGATATGAAGAGAAATTTTTAAGAAACATTGTCATCCGTCCACTAGAATCGACACCAAGTACAGTCTCCACAATTTGATATTTATTAACGTATAAGATCCCAAGAAAAATGTATCTAAAATGTCCTCTGTTTATATCGATCTATGTCGTCTCGTGCGTCTTTTTGCAAACTTTTCAAACATATTTTTGCAAAAAAGAAGACTGCTGTTAAAGTAAGCAGCAGACAACAAGGCAGACGAAAATTGTTGTTGATTAATCATTGACGGAAGATTTCCCGACGAATGCTATATTACGAGAACATAAAGTTCTACGGGTCGTTACGAAAACACGCCTATACAAATACATTGTAAACTTTAACGCCGGAAAAATGAAAATTTTAAGATGAAAAAATGTTATATTTTTCTTATTTCTGCTCAAAATATAGATTGTGGGTACTCGTTTGAACCGCCTCATCGAGGCGGTTCTAACGAGTACCCACAATCTATATTTTAGAACAGAAATAAGAAAAATAAAGTATATCCCTGTAAACCCCAGTTTTACCATATAAAAGTGGGGTTCAAGGGCGTTAAAATGATATAGGCGTGATCCCGTGATGTTAAGGACGTCTTTCTCTCTTTTTCCAGTCATCGAAGGAGGTGGGTCAAGTTGTGATAAAGATTGATACTGGGATGTCTAGGAATGGCTGTCAGCCAGAAGAACTAGCCAGCCTGGTTGAGGTAATACACGTAATGGCTCTGAGGACCCATTAGATTAACACACATATCATTGTGACACGGTCAATCCTTTCGTGACTTAAAAATCACTTCTTTCTTTCTGAAGAAAATATGTAATATTTTTTCTTATATATGTTTCAAACATAAATTGTGACTGCTCGTTAGAACTGCCTCGATGAGGCAGTTCTAACGAGCAGTCACAATCAATGTTTTAAACAAAATGAAATGTAAGCGTTACCATGTGGTCAACGTTGCCAAACATAGCAGTCAAGTGAAATCGAACCACGACATTACGATAAAACATCCGTGTCATATAGTACATTTTTCAAACCTAAAAAAAGGCATTTTTATGATGAAATATTTTGATATTTTTCTTATTTATACTCCAAACATAGGTTTTGGGTACTCGTTACAACCGCCTCATTGATGCGGTTCTTACGAGTACCCACAACCTATGTCTTGGAGAAGAAATAAGGAAAATAATGTTTACCCCTGTAAACCCCAGTTTTCTCTATATAAAGTAGGGTTTAGGTGGGGTCTTTATTTCACGGACTTGTTCACGTGATGAACAGCCACAACACTCGGCTTCAATGCGCATGTTGCAGAACTGAACATAATTTCATTTTACCATACGTCGTTAACATTTCTTTCCCTGCTGATTGATCTTGAGTTTCTGTAGTTTAAATTTAATCATACTTAATTTCGAATTAAGTCAATTAAATATTTTACACACAACAACAACAACAACAACAAAAAAAAACAACTTGTGCAGTTTTGCAGGATGGTTTATCCGGAATATCGCAAGTCGCCTGTTCGCAGGGATTTCATTAAACGGACAAAAGTACAGACAGTTTTTTTTTGTTATAAGACACACTTTAGCAGCGACAGTGATGTGGCTCTATGCAGTGTACGTGAAAAATGTCGGACAAAATCAGTCACATTGATCATTATTTTTCTGAGCTGCTAAAGTAGAATCTTCCGTCTTTGAATTTGGACACGTCAATTCTTTAAAGGGGACTGCAAACACCTTCAGGGGAGGCAACTCCTGCAAATGTATTTTGTCAATAGGAGCAAATTCTTTCCTTTCAGAGTGACTCCTTTTTTTCGTGGGGTTGAGCCTATATATAAGCGAACAGGAATTCCCGAAAGTTGTCTCCCTTTGAAAAATGGCTGAAAAATCTATGAGATGTTCCCATTTCCTTAAATAGTTTTTTAATCAAAATTATTAATTTAATGGCAAACATTATTGATCCAGATGCAATGGCTCATTATGAGTCCTCTCTTCTGGTTCTACACTGGTTGCAGAAGCACCTGTACCGGTCTGCAGGGTGGAAAGGGTCAATGTCGTGTTGCCAATTTACTAAGCACAGTAGATTTTCGTTGTTGACGTCAACGTGACTATCATGATTTGTAGGAAATCCATATACCGGTTATCATTGGAAATAGCCTCACTATTCCTTTCGCCTTGAGGCCAGTGTTGAGTAAGAGTCTGGACTGGAATCATGTGTTGAGTTTGACAAACAATATAGACACAGACCAGACAGCGAAAACAGCGGCGTCTGGTCAGGGCATAACGCGGCTGATCAGTGTCTACACTGTTTGCTTACAGTACAGGAATTTAAGGGTTAAACGAAGCTGTCTTAAGTCCTCTATTACGAAAACACGCCTATACAAATACATTGTAAATTTTACCACCGATAAAATGAAAATTTTGAGATGAAAGATTGTGATATTTCTTCTTATTTCTGCTCAAAATATAGATTGGGGTACACGTTAGAACCCTAACGAGTACTCACAATCTATATTTTCGAGCAGAAATAAGAAAAATAAGGTTTACCGCTGTAAAACCCCAGTTTAACTATATAAAAGTTGAGTTCAAGGGGTTCAGATTTATACATGCGTGTTTTCGTGAGACGATTTATCCATCCTACACTCAGAGACAATCGACCATCCAGTACTCTCAGCCTTTTGATTTTTTTTCAGTGCTGTGAATCCAATAGAATTCCAATCCACAGCATGATGACGCATTTTGCTCAGTCCTGGGATGATCCTGATTTCACGAAACAACAGTACGACTTGTTTTTGAAGGTCATAGAGCCCTACAGGTTCGGTTTTCTTTTTTTATTATTTCGGCGCGATATGGCTTACTTTGTGCTGATGCGTCGTAAAACACAAACAAATCGATCAATTTGGTCGCGCCGGCTGTATTTTATAGGAGTCCGGCTTTCCCTGCGCCCGTCCGTTCGCTCGTTATGCCGTCAGCCCCACCCCCCCCCCACCTCAATTGGGGCTTGGAAAATAGATTTGACTGCATGGTACTTCTACACAGAGCTGAAACTGACTGCACATGGATATTGGTAAACCGCCTAGGGGCCCTAAAACTGCCCTGGAACAGTGATGCGAGTCGGACCGTCCACAGAGCCTGTACAGCTTTTGGCAGATGACACTTCTTTAGCTTTATACCTGGCATAGAAGACATTTTAGACCACAAATTAACCAAAAGATAATGATAATGTATAAGGTCCAAAATGAACTTTTCCCTGACTATTTAAAATATCATTTTCCTCCAACAGTCGGTAGCAATATATCATAATACCAATTACAGAATGCACACAATTACCAGTCACTTGGCAGTAGAACTGCACTTTTTCTAAATCATTTTTTCCAGAATCTATATCTCTTTGGAATAATCTTCCTGAAAACATTAGGGAATCTGCTGCCATCTTTTCTCTTAAGAAAGCTGTTCTAAATTATTTGTAAGTGATACCTTCTGTACTAGCATATTGCATATCTGGAAGCAGACATCTCTAGATTATTCATGCAAGGATACGTAGCAAATTTTGATCGTTACAATAATCATTTAATAGAAGCAGCCCCTTGCGAATGTGAACATGTATCGGAAGATGCAGAACATTTTTTCTTTCATTGTCCAAAGTATACCAATGCACGAGTGTAGCTTTTCAATGCAACTAGAACCATTGAAACACAAAAATGTGAGGTTTACGAAGGTGTGAATTGCTGTCTTTTTCTTTTTCAAAACATAGATTGTAGATATTTTAGAACTATTGAGGCAGTTCTAAAACGAACACCCATAATCTATAGTTTGAGAATAAAACGAAAAAAAAAAAAAAAAAAAATATATATATATATATATATATATATATATATATATATATATATATATATATATATATATATATATATATATATTTTATATCAAACATCACGAAAACACGTCTATTTAATTGTGATCCCTTAAACCCCACTTAATATAGTTCTTGGGTCTACAGGAGAATACGTTATTTTTCCAACTGCTTAATACATAGATTGTCGGAACTTTGCGAGACGGTACTAACGAGATCCCACAACCTATGTTTTGAGCAGAAATATGAAAAATATCAAAATAATTTATTTGTAAACTTTTCAGTTTCTTTGAAAAGGTGTGTTTTCGTAACGTGGGGTCATTTTCAAAGACATAAAAGAAATAATTATGTCACATGGGTGTGTTTCCGAATTTTTTCAGATCAAGAGGCATGAAGTTCCATGTGGCAAATTCAGGAGCGATAGTTAATGGTGTAGGAACTGATCTCGATTATGTTCGACCGGGTATTTCCATATATGGGCAACCCCCAGGTAACTGATGTCTTACATGAGACTTAATGTGTAACAAATGCATGCTTCTTTAATATGATAACCTGTTTGGGTTTTTACCCATTTAATGCATAAACCTGCGTTTCAATTACAGATGTTTTTACTTACTGTAATGGATATCTGTATTTCACCTTAAAAATTTTAAATGCAGATGTCTGTTCTTGAAAGGCTGATATATTTCAATCCAGTTTTGAAAACAATTTTTCATACTCATCTTTAGGTACACCCATAAGAATCTGATGAACTGCAGACCCCAATGCACTTCTGGGCCGATATCTCCTACCAGAAAAGTTTTTTTTTTTTTTAATTTCGGAAACAGGAAAAGATCGCACGTAGTGAGGGTGCGACAATACATTCAGACTTCGAAATCCTCACTGCTACTGCTAAAGTGAGAATTTGTGGACCGGAATATTGTCAAGTAAGAAATGGACAAGGTGGAGACTGTTTTTTTATTTTTTATTTATTTTTTATTTTTGACGCACTTTTATCATTTTTGTTAGCAGTTTTGTTCAGAACGCTATTCTTATAGAGGCTACCAGAAAAGAAAGTAAAAAAACCCAACCTACCTTCTGGAACAGCAAATTGCATGAGTGGCTCAGAATGTTTGAAGAATATGGCGTATGAAAGCTTTGCTATCAGTTTTTGTTTAGCAACACCTAGACTAATGGCATGTTTCAGAGCCCATATACTGTTATTAACTATTTTCTTGGCCTCATAAAGATGGGCCCATGTCTCACCACAAGATATAAGACTATCAAACACCTTTATCCGTCTGATAGTGTAGGAACTTCTTCAGCGGTTGCTGTGTCATTTGCACCCTCGTACATGTCTTCTTATCAGTGAGCAAATGGGGAATTCAGTGAACACTTATCTTCGTAGCTTTAAGTACTTTCTTCAGAATGCACTGGACAGGTTGTCGTTTGTGACAGATGTCTGACAGTGAAACGCGCATGTTTCTCAATAATGTACTTGTTGATTTAGTCACAGCATACGTGCGTCTTCACAGCATATTTGCGTCTTCCTGAATAAGACTTTGACTGATACCCGGCCAGAAATGAATTTTGTGAACCACATATAAACTGTGGAATATTTTGTATCCCACATATCCCGTCATGTATGCTTTTAACGACACTCAATTTCAACTTAGAGCGGGAAGTCTCTATTTCTTTTCTTACCAGTTTCAACTGCACATGAAAGCGATCGAAATTGCATGATTTTAAGTATATTTACAGACAATATACAGGCTATCGCCCATCGGGGCTTGGGTAAATCGATTGAGTTGAACAATGCTTAAACCGACCACACGTGAGTACTGAGCCTTCGAAGGCAATGTGGAGGGAGTCGGACCGTCCATGCGTATAAACTCAACTGGTTTCGATGGGCGGCAGGGCTTGAGATGTCATTTTTTCTCAATGTCGGATAAAAGTCCCACAAAATTGGAAGTAACGTCTCCAAAATGACCAAAATAGTATTGATGAGGACGTTAAATCTAATTAAAAAAAAAACAAACAAAAAAAAAAACAAGCACACAATATACATGTACTGTGATGATCATTCACCACTTTCGTATTGGTTGGTTAATCCGGTGATTGTCTAGAAAACGTTTAGGACACCCCTCGTATCTGCACTTCATTTCAATTTCGAATTGAGTGAGTGAGTGAGTGTTTATCGTTTACGTCCAGCCAACAGCTAAGGTCATACGGAGCGGGACCTCGGTTTAAAGACTCATCCGAATGTCTGGAGGAGCTCGGGATCAGTCCTGCGATCCCTGGTTTACAAGGCGAGTAGCGTAACCACTATACCACGGAGGCTTCTAAATTTCGAATTGAGATATCACCACTTCAAGTACAGATATTTCTTCTTGACCTGAGGAGATAAGAGATATCTCTAATTTATATGCAGATATCACCAACTATTATAGAGACAAAGATATCTCTTTTTACATAACCAATGGAAACAGACTCTCTTGTCGGAGCTTGCGTGAAGACAATGATGTTTTAAACATATTCACCTAACACGCAGATATCCCTATTTTACATGACGTCATCTTAGACAGCATCTTTTTCTATCATCACTAAAAACGCCTTTATAACTTTCACCCCCTTGAACCCCACGTTTATATAGTAAAACCGGGGTTTATAGGGGTAAACCTTATTTTTCTTATTTCTGTTCTAAAACATAGATTGTGGGTACTCGTTAGAACCGCCTCGATACTCGTAAGAACCGCCTCGATGTGGCGGTTCTAACGAGTACCCACAATCTATGCTTTGAGCAGAAATAAGAAACATAGCGCAATTTTTCATCTTAATATTTTCGTGTGTTTTTTTCGGCCGTAAAGTTTACAATGAATTTGTATAGGCGTGTTTTACGTAATGAATTACGTTTCCTTGTGAATTTCAGACACGAGTGAGCTTGGCATCTCCACAACGCAAGAACTCGGATTGAAACCAGCATTAAGTTGGTTAGCTAAGCCAAGCCTAGTAAAACGTTTATTGCCAGGGAGAAAGGTGGGATACGATCAAACTTACACGTGAGTATAGCGCACGTGCATTGGTTCGTGGTCTGAGAAATTCCGCTGTTTTGTCCACCTAAGATATTTTTAAAGCAGATTTTAAAGGTTTCAGATTTTCTTTCTTTGGGGTTTCTACATGCAGTCCACCATATTTGCATTATTGGCTGGCTCCCAGCTTGCACATTGTCAATATTGGAAAAACAGGTAACCAAACCCCCCTGACCTTTTAAGGTCAGGGGGGTCTGGTTACCTGTTTTTCCAACACTGATAACCTTCAGACTAGAAACCAGCAGATAATGCAAATAAGGTGAATGCTCTGCCGTATCACATTTTGGGACTGTTCAAAAGTGGTCTTAAAGATAGTCTTACAGAAACGAAGCATATGGCCAAATGGTCCGCTAACTGTATTACTATACCTGAACTGTCCCACCCTGTCAATCTGTTATAGGGTATTTGCTTTTGTTAAGAGATGGAAATATATACGTTGGGTATGAATGCATTTGAACGCGTTTACGCACGTGCAGATTTGTGTATAAATGTGTACATGTCTTTTTGCATTTTGCAATGTTGGACTTTCTTGATTTTTTTTCTCACAAAATAAGCATTCCTGCAAATGAAAACATATTTCAGAATTCAAACGTGCAGTGCATTTATTCCTTTTGCCTGCCCAGGTACCGATATATTTCACTTCTTAAGCCTTAAAATGCCAATCACAACAATTTCCTTTGCCAGTTACTTTTGCAGTGTGGAGCCAGATCAGACTGCTCTTCTGTGAGCAGTCTGATCTGGATTCACGCTGTCTGCTTGTGTCTAAAATATATTTGAAAAGTTTGCAAGAAATTGCAGCAGAAGACATAAACAGACCACATCTTCAGATGCAGGTTTTCATGGCATCTTATGGGTGCTTGTGGTGCAAATTTAAATGCAGTGTCTTGACATCTCTCTGTCCATACTGTATCACCCACTCGCAGTGCGATCAGTGTGCTGTAAGAACAGAGATATAAAAAATAACACATGTTAGCATTTAAAGTGAGAAATAGACTGACAGCGAAAGCTGACAGGGTAAAAACAACCCGCATCTGCATGCTGCCCTTTTGAAGGAATCAACTGGGGCAGTTATGCAATGCTTAACAGCAGCCGGTTCTATTGACGGGAGTGGTGACGGTAGAACAAGTATTTGCAGTAATCCACGGCGGTATGAATCGTGGTAGTAAGGCAGGGGATCCGATAGAGTTCTTGAAGAGTCTCATGGTGTGCACAACATACGGCGGCAGACTGACGGCTACAAGGCCATACACGAGCTTGTAAAGACTGTATTGTCGGGAGTCGGATCTTTTTTTGCTCCAGAGATCTCCAGCCAAGGGACTAAAGCATCTCTGAGACACTTGCTTAGAAGGCTTACGATACCTACGACGTACACAGCCAGCCAATACCAAACAGCGGACCAACGCGTATAGCTGACCAGCTTGGCAATTTACAGCTGTCGTTTTTCAGTCACGCATTTTACACGCATGCTTTTATTAAACAACAAAGACAACACATGAAACCTGATAATTTTCATTGTTATTTTGTGAACATTTTAAGAGCTTTTAACATTATAACATGCAAATGTTGCAACAATAGTCAAACTTTATATGTGTACACGTATATTCATGTGCGAGTGTCTTAAGTTTCACGGTGAATTACGAAAACACTCCTATATAAATACATTGTAAATTTTACGCCGAAAAAAAAATTATGATGAAAAAATTGAGACCGGTTCTAACGAGTACCCACAATCTTTATTTTAGAGCAGAAATAAGAAAAATAAGGTTTACCCCTGTAAACCCCAGTTTTACTATATATTCTAACACAGCACGCCTATATAGGCAATGGAAAACAACTGTGTTTTATTCTGCAAAATCACGGAAAGGAAGAGCGTGTCGAGTGACGTCATTAAAACTGCCAATTTATGACGTCAAGTGTCGATTTCCTTGACGTTGGACGGTGTAACATCATTTAATCGCATCGAAGACGTTAGAAAAGCATATAAATGTATGTGTTTTAGTCAATAATTTTAGCAGGATTTCTTCTAACAATGGCGAAAAGTTGTCAGATTTGAAGGAAACAACAGCATTATTGCCGATTTTCAGCCTGTAAGAATCGAAATAGATCAGCCCTAGTCTGTGATTTGTTGAGTAATAAATCACAGTTTGTCAGTCAGTTGTAAGTAGACAATTCACGCGCGCTACGCGCTCGTGATTTGTCTACTTTACAACTGACCTCCAAACTGTGATTTGTCACTCAACAAATCACACTTAGAGCTGATCTATTTCTTAAACAGTAGGGTTTATGGGGATCAAATTTTCGTGATGTATTTTTGCGTTATTGTACTCAATCTGGCTGTTTGACTATTGCTTTTTTTAGATAAAAGGCCCAGTCAACACTGTTTAGGTCATATCGATCCGTTAACGGCACCTTTCCTGACCAGCACTTAACCAGTACAGTATAATTTCTTCCACTTGAAACTGACAACTGTCCTTCTTGAATCAGCGGAAAGGAGAGAATGACCGTAGAAAAGATGACGACAGTAATAAATACTAAACCCTTAAAACTGCCTATCACGGCATTTGCAGACGTCATTTTCAAATATTTCTGCTTATTAAAACAGCATGTGAATCCTCTACTAGTCAGACGATTCAATGTCAAGCCTTAATTGCTCTGAAAAATGTTTTAGCAAGTAAAACTGACGCCCGCTCTAAGCATTTCTTCATAACGACAACACACCCGTGCATTTTTTCACATCTCCAAAATGGCAACTTTTTGATGAAAATCCGTGATATTTTTCTTATAAATACTGCAAACATATGTTATGGGTGCTCGTTAGAACCGCCTCATTGAGGCGGTTCTAACGAGTACCCACAACCTATGTCTTGGAGCAAAAATAAGAAAAATAATATATACCCTTGTGAACCCCAGATTTCTCTATATAAAGAGGGGTATAGGGGGGTCTTCATTCCACGGGCTTGTTCGCGTGATGTTGGTGCTTAAGGGTAATGGGAACACCTTCAGGGAAGGCAACTTCTGCAAAAGTATTTTTTGTCTCCTATGTCAATAGGGGTCAACTCTTAAAGGAAAGAATTTGCTCCTGAGGAGCAAATTTTTTCCTTTAAGAGTAGACCTCTTTTTGAGGGGGTCAGGGCTTATAGGAAAGCGAACAGGAAGTTCCGAAAGTTGTCTCCCTTTGAAAAGTGGCGGGAAAATGTGCCAGGTGTTCCCATTTCCCTTAAAGTCATAATATACTTTGAGGAAAAGCTGCTTTATTAAATAGCAACCAGAACATGTAATATAGTGGTGTTTTGCTGAAAAAAATGAGTAACTGGCATTTGTCCAGCAAAAATGTGTGTGTGTGTGTGTTTTTTTTTTTTTTTTTTTTTTTTGTTTTCTTTATTCGATGTTGTTGAAATTTAAAGTAACTTTAACTAATAATAAATATAACAATTTCGATGGCTTTGAACATCTGGGTCTCGGTTCAACTTGTTAGCTTAACGAGCTCGTTAGCGGTCAAATTGTTAACTGTTCTAGCAAGTATAAAGTATCTAAGATTTTATTATTTTTGCTGAAAAAATGTGACTAGCTTTTGCTACTCACATTTTTCAGCAAAAAAATAGTATCATTGCCCAAGAGCTTATTAGAGGCGTTTTGCCATATGAAGTGATCAAAGTTTTAATTATACGTTAACTTACGTTATCGTTTAATTGTTTTGAACAATCGGCTCCAGATTGCTGCCTCGAAATGCGTCTTTATGCTTGCCAGATCGGTCCTGACCAGTCGTGAACAAATCATCCATCTCCTAGTATGAACGCATCCCATGGCTTCATGCTTTTGTTTCTAGGTGTGATGTTTCTGAGACCATAGCAACGATACCTCTAGGTTATGCGGATGGGTACTTGAGGAATATGTTCGGTGTAGGGTCTCTTACGACAATGAATGGTAAGACCTTTCTTAAGGGGAATGGGAACACCTGGCACATTTTTCCGGCATTTTTCAAAGGGAGATAAATTTTGGGACTTCCTGTTTTTGTCGCGCCTGCTATTAGCATGGCGCGATATAGGCGCCCGGTTTTCCGTCCGTTCGTCCGTCCGTTTGTCAAGGCGTCAACATTTGCGACCACCCTAGCGTTCACCCAGAGGTTCAAGTTTATTTCTCAAGAACTATAAGAGCTTCATTAATGATACTTGATACAAACTTGTATCTGGGGATGACAACTTACATGCAAGCATCCATATTTGACCTTGACCTACATTTCATGGTTCACTGACTTTGTAAAATATTGCGACCCCACTAGCGTTCACCCTGAGGTTCAAGTTTATTTCTCAAGAACTATAAGAGCTTCATTAATGATACTTGGTACAAACTTGTATCTGGGGATGACAACTTACATGCAAGCATCCATATTTGACCTTGACCTACATTTCATGGTTCACTGACTTTGTAAAATATTGCGACCACCCTAGCGTTTACCCTGAGGTTCAAGTTTATTTCTCAAGAGCTATAAGAGCTTCATTAATGATACTTGGTACAAACTTGTATCAGGGTATGGTTACTTAAATGCAAGCATCCATATTTGACACCGACCTATATTTCATGGTTCACTGACTTTGTAAAATATTGTGACCACCCTAGCGTTCACCCTAATGGTCAAGTTTATTTCTCAAGAACTATAGGAGCTACATTGATGATACTTGGTACAAGCTTGCATTTAAGAATGGAAACTTTTGTGCAAGCATCTATGTTTGACCTTGACCTACATATCATGATTGGGTGACTTTGCGCCCCCACAGGCGCGACATAGCCTTCGGCGGAATTCTTGTCTTTTCTATTAGCCCTGTCCCACTGAAAAAGGGGTCTACTCTTAAAGGAAAGAATTTGCTCCTCAGGAGCAAATTCTTTACTTTACGTGTTGACCCCTATTGACATGGGAGATAAAAATAATTTTGCAGGAGTTGCCTCTTCTGAAGGTGTTCCCATTCCCCTTAAGTACAGATTTTAGCCTCGTAGAATAAAGAAAGAAAGAAAAAAAATATGCTGACCACATAATCGTAGCCCCTTCAAGTGAAAACGCCAGTGTATACACCAGTGTGCACCCGGCGACAGAGTGGTTTATTACTTAGGCTCAATAAACTCCATGAGCCAAGGACAAAAATACTGACTCATTCTGCTGCTCAGTGGAGTCGGTGGCTAGAGGTACTCATACAATCAAAACCAAAGCACAACCTTCCTTGACCGTACGTTTCGGCTCAATGGACTTCCATAAAGCGCCCAGCGAGGATTCTGATCAGGCTACCCGATCAATGGGTTTCCGTATAGCTCCCAGCGAAGGCTCTGATTAGACTACGCAGATGCTGCTTGCTCAGTACCAAGTTATTCTGAGAGGGGTTCGTGGAACAGTTTACCTAGTGGTATTTGAAAAACTAACTCTCTCTCTCCCCTTACTCTCTCTCTCGCTCGCTCTCTCTCTCTCTCTCTCTCTCTCTCTCTCTCTCTCTCTCTCTCTCTCTCTCTCTCTGTGTGTGTGACGGCATGCCATTAAGCCGTTTCGTTTCTGGCCAGGAGACAATATGCAAACAGCGAATACTCAGATGAGATGACACCAGGGACTACCGTGATGGCTTGACTTGACAAACCGCATATTTACAAAATTAAAAGGAACAGAACTGACCAAATTCGGCGTGAGAGTAGCCTACCTGTCAGAAACTTAGCCGGGGTGAAAGTCTTTAACACCCAGCACAGACAAGCATTGCGTAACACATCCGTATGCAAAAAAAAAGCGTTTCTCCTGTCTCTAGAAGTAGAATTTTTCAGATGAAAATATTGATATTTTTTTTTCTTATTTCACGTTCAAATATAGATTGTGAGTGCTCGCCAGAACCGCCTCAATGAGTACCCGCAACCTATACTTTTGAGCAATAATAATAGCAATAATAGTCATAAACCAGTGCTTCAGCTGAAGTGCACGACCCGCCGGATGCTTTTAGCTTTATGAGTGTTACCATATATGGGTATGGCGGTCATTTTGGTCATGTGACCTGGACCTAAAACGGTTCCTCCAATAAATGCGCCTTATCGTAAGGAGCAAAATATATCTTATACTTTAGTACTGTATTCTGAATCGTTTGCAGGATAAAATGCATTCTCACTTTTCCAATACAAAAGCATATGTGTCAAAGTTTGACCTAGGCACAAAGAAGGTCAAGGTCAACCCAGGCTCACCATTGTAGCAATTTATGATGGGCCTACGTCCCAGATGCTACTTATCAAGTTTAGTGGAAATCTGCCCAGTGGTTCTGGAGAAGACTATTTTTGAAGGTTTTTTTTTTTAACATATATGGCTTGGCGGCCATTTTGGTCATGTGACCTGGGACCCATGAGCAAATTTTGGTTTCCTCCATCCGATAGGGGCTGCATATGAAATTTGACTTCAATCGGCCCAACGGTTTCTGAGGAGAAGCAGTTCAAAAATTTTCACATTTTTCGCCTCGGCGAGGCTTTACTAAATGGAATGTAATATTTCGCAAGTTCATTGGTTAGATCTCATTGATATCTATCAGTATGCCAAAAATTGTTTAAATATACCAAGCGGTTAAGTCACTATCACCAATTTTCACAAACGGGTTACGGACCGACAGACAGACAGACCATATATGGCTTGGCGGCCATTTTGGTCATGTGACCTGGACCCCATGAGCAAAGTTTAGTTTCCCCCATCCCATAGAGGCTCCATATGAAATTTGACTTCAATCGGCCCAACGGTTCCCGAGGAGAAGCAGTTCGAAAATTTTCATATTTTTCGCCTCGGCGAGGCTATACTAAATGGAATGTAATATTTCGCAAGTTCATTGGTTAGATCTCATTGATATCTATCAGTATGCCAAAAATTGTTGAAATATTCTAAGCGGTTAAGTCACTATCACCAATTTTCACAAACGGGTTACGGACGGACAGACAGACTGACAGAGTGACAGAATGACACGGTGATTTTAGGGCACTCTTAGAAAATCAACCGACTTCAGTCGGTCGCTTTTTCTGCGGGTCGCGCAATACCCCTGTAAACCCCACTCTTCTCTATGTAAACATGATGAGCAAATGTTGAAAACCTATCCTGCCCTCCCCTGTATTTCAGATGTTGTCTGTCCAGTCGTTGGCCGTGTATCAATGGACGGAATCACCATTAAACTACCAGACGAAGTCAAGGAATGCCGGGAATTCTACGTTATAAAGGACGACTTCAACATGACAAATTCTGCCTTGGCGATAGCGAAACAAACCAACACAATCCCTTATGAAGTTTGTACCAACTTGGATAGAAGACTGCCGAGAATATATATAGCTGATGGGAAAATTAAGATTTTTAATGATGTAAAAGGATGAAAAGTGACTATAACATAAGATTTATGTTCGTTATACATAGGATATTTGAAATGTTATTTAATGAGCGCCTGGCAGGAGCGTAGCAGACTTCATATACAGACTTTCTATATATTTTCTTATTTTCCAGATAATTAAAAGGTTCTGACATTATATCAAATATGTTCTAGAAAGGGTTATCCTTTGGGTGCAAGGAATACACCACAGAACTGGAAAATAAGGGGTAGTATATGTTTTCTGGGCCAGACTAGCTAGTTTCGGCCAGTTCGGCCTCATCAGTGACCCTAAGATATTTTCAAAATTCCGCAATGGAATCAATGATCCCAAAGGACAAGAAAATATAAACTGCACTATGATGTAGGACAGGGAGACGTTTTACGGCCGCCACACATTCCTAAAAAACAGCTGTAGTGACGTTAAATATGTTTCTAGAAAGGGTTATCCTTTGGAAGCAAGGAATACACCACAGAACTAGAAAATATGGAGTGTATATGTTTTCTGCGCCAGACTAGCTAGTTTCGGTCAATTAGGCCTCATCAGTGGCCCTAAAATATTTTCAAAATTCCACAATGGGATCAGTGATCCCAAAGGACAAGAAAATATAAACTACACTATGATGTAGGGCAGGGAGACTTTTTACGGCCGCCACACATCAAGCCCATTTTTTTTTTTCAGACAAATAACATCATTGCAAAGTTACAATGTCGTCTGCTTGGAGATTATGCTTGGTCCTTAAATGATTAAGGGAAATGGATTCACTTTCAGTAGAAGCAGCGCTTTCAAAAGTGTGTCTCCCTTTTTGATAGGGGCTTACTCTTAAGGGGAATGGATACACCTGGCAGAATTTATCCACTATTTTAAAGAGAGACAACTTTCGGGACTTCCTGATCGCTTTTCTATAAACTCTATCCTGTGGAAAAAGAGGTCTACTCTCAAAGGAAAGAATTTGCTCCTCAGGAAGACATGTGAGACAACAATACTTTTGCAGGTGTTGCCTCCCCTGAAGGTGTATCCATTCCCCTTAAAGGTAAGAATTTGCCCTTGTTAACCGGAATTCAGACGTGAAATAATCAGGTGTATCCATTACCCTTTTAACACTTATCCTGCTGCATAAATTAATTTAGCCACTTACATTTCTGACTATCCCACAATCAAATTACTTGATACGAGGGTAAGTCAATAAGTAACCAGCCTATCCCATTTCCAATCGACCGAGACAACCTCGTTTCAATACATATTTTAGGCAGGAGTGCAAAATTGCAGCCTTATCGTGTCATTCACTCATAAGATATTGAACGTCAAACATGGCTAGCAATGCAAATTTTAAGCAAGCTTTTTATCAAATGGTGAGTACCGTGTTGTAATTCGGTACTGGAAACAGGTCAGGAAGTGCATTGCGAGTTGACCAATGTTTATGGGTCTTCTGCACCATCGTATGCACAAGTTAAATTCAGGGTTTGGGACTTCAAACGCGGTAGAGCGACTTTGAAACAAGAAATGTGTAACAAAGTACGGGATCTGTACTCTTATAAGCGAATAAAGGTGGTAGAAATAGCGAATGCATTACACATTTCACATGGTAGCGTTTCAACAATTTTACATGATCGCTTGGGTATGCGCAAGCTAACACCCCGTTGGGTCCCAAAATCCCCTTGCGACGAGCAAAGGCAACCAGATCATCAGTATACAGTGCATTGTTGAAGCGGTGTAGGTCAAAGGTATACATGCTTTTTTTTCACGTCCGGTGACTGTAGATGAGAACTGGGTCCACAATTATGAGCCAGAGAATAAAACTCAAAGTCACCAGTGGGTAGGGCCGGGGTCCCCGGGGCCAATGAAGTTCAAAACGCAACCCTCTGCTGGCAAGATGATGGCAACCATATTTTGGGACGCACAGTGCGTTATTATGTTGGACTTTCTAGCAAAGAAAAGTACTGAGTCACCAGCTGTATTGGTAAGACCTGCTGACTCGGTTTACCTGGGGTCCTTTTTGTTTACCGTCGTCACTCCATGTGTCGACTTCTTTCCCTGGCGATATTGTGGGAAGAATTTGGGATCTGATTGTATCAGTTCCTGATTGTTTCTCTTTTTAATTTTGCAATAACAGGTGCGTATTATGCAAAATTGCTCGCCCAACGGAGAACTGCGATCCGTGAAAACGCCGACCTAAGAGATTTTGCTCCAACAGGACAATGCAAGAATCCACATTTGCAAAATTGCAATGGATGCTGTTGAGCGGAATGGGTACGAGCTAATACCGCACCCCGCCTATTCTCCGGACAACGCTACTAGTGACTATTTCCTATTTCCAAAGAAGTCGCGGCGGCAGTTGAGGAGGGGGTTGGAGACAAGGATCCTTGCTTCTCCAGTTCTGGGCTGATGGCACTGGAACAGCGTTGGTCCAAATGTTTCATTCTAGAGGGCAATTACATCGAAAAAGAATGGATCGATCTTACCCAGAATTAAGTTAGGCTGTTTTTTATTGACTCACCCTCGTATAAAGTTTTCGTTCAATTTAAAAACTGCATGACAAAAAGTGTAGATCCTGATCAGATGGCTTCTGGATATGCACTGTTTGCAAATGCATGCAAAAGTTGTCGCGTTCAGCGGGATGCTGGTAAAATTAGTAGTCTTGCCAAAGAAAGAAATCACTTATGATCTCATAGAACTCACATAGTAAAATAATTTATTAATTCATTTTTACATCGATGCCATGACATGTACATAATTTATATTATTCAAGTGTACTTATTTCTAAAAATGTTCAACATGTGAAAATATCCAGACTTGTTCATAACAACCATACGATTATTTTCTTGATTCCTATAGACTACGAATTTTACATATTGTAAACTAATTTATATTATATTTATATATTTATTTTTATTAATTCATTTTCACATCGATGCCATGACATGTACATCTTTATATCATTCATGTATAATTATTTCTATTTAAAATGAAACATGTGAAAATATTCAGACTAAATGATTATTTTTATTGATTCCCTTAGACCACGAATGTTACATATCGTAAAATAATTTATTAATTCATTTTTACATCGATGCCATGACATGTACATACTTTATATTATTCATGTATATTTATTTCTATTTAAAAAGAAACATGTGTTTCTAGTACAAACTAAATGATTATTTTTATGTACTTGATTCCTATGACAACGAATGTTACAATTGTTTGTTTGTATTGGAGTTTAATGGCACAGTCAACACTATTTAGGTCATTTTTGAGCCGGTCAGTTTTCCTGGACAGGCTTTATACGTACGGGGTTAACCAGTACAGTGCACATTCTTACGCCAGAAACTGACAACTGCCCTTCTTGAATCAGTGGAAGGGAGAGAATGACCGTAGAAAAGATTTCATGATCAATCTCCACGAAAAAATGTTGCCGACTCCGGCAGCTATCGAACCCGAGTCCTCCTGATCACCAGTCAGACGTGAATCCGACTGAGCTACAGAGGCCGGCAACGAATGTTACAGGTTGTTCAAGTTTGATACTCAAGATGTATTCGGTTAATGCCACTTTTCTTTGACTCTAAACTTGTATTCGAATTCATATCTCTAAAATTGGCCTTTCCTGATGCAAATTTGTAATATGTTTCTTATTCGCTGCAAAATAGACTGTGAGTGCTCGTTAGAACGGCCGGAATAAGGCGATTCTAACCGGTACCCACAATCTATGTAACGATATGATGTCCCACAAATCTTTATAAAAAAAGTGGAGTTTATAAAGGTATTTGTACTCGTGTTCACGTAATGGGTAAGGAGACAAGTTTACAAATGCAATAATATTTGCTAGAGTGACTATGAAAAACCAATGCCTCAATATAGTGGCGTATCTTGTCTATGTTCTGCCTTCTTCTCGGCTCAGGTTGCGTTTTATTGCAAAACTGTTAAGATATAAGAATGTTAAGTATGTTTAGCTATCACGAAATAAAAAATAAAAAAGTTACAAGATTTTCCGTTTTTTTTTCGAAAACAAGAGAGAGAGAGAGAGAGAGAGAAAAAAAGAATTTTGACCCAAAACGTTCTTAAAATTAATGTACTGACATTCAGTAATAGGCATACGCTCTGGTTTTCTGGTTTAATGTTTACAGCTTTCTACCCATCTATTTTGATAATGTTTGTTTGTTATAGTTCGTTTGTTTAAGAAATAGATTAGCTCGAGCTGTGATTTGTTGAGTAATAAGTCACAGTTTGGAGGTCAGTTGTAAAGTAGACAAATCACGAGCGCGTAGCGCGCGTGATTTGTCTACTTACAACTGACCGAAAACTGTGATTTATTACTCAACAAATCACAGACTAGAGCTGATCTACTTCGATTCTAACAGGTTGAAAATCGGCAATAATGCTGTTGTTTCCTTCAAAATCTCACAACTTTGCGCCATTGTTAGAAGAAATCCCGCTAAAATTATCGACTGAAACACATGCATTTATATCATTTTCTTACGTTTTCGATGCGATAAAATGACGTTACACCGTCTAACGTCAAGGAATCTACTAGTGACGTCATAAATTTGCAGCTTTGAATGACGTCACTCGTCACGCTCTTCCGAGCTGTGATTTGTTGCAGAATAAAACACAGTTATTTTCCATTGCCTATATAGGCGCGCTGTGTTAGAATTGAGGATTTACGTAGGTCGTTTTGGATACGTTGCAATTTTGTGGGGTTTTACCCGACATTGAGATGAAAAACATCTCAATTCCTGCTGCCCCCCCCCCTCCCCAAACAAACCAAAAGTGATTAATATGTAGGGACGGTTCGACTCGCACCACTTTGACTGGGCATGCTTATGCACCTAAGTAGTTTACCAGTACTGCGCCATGTGCGACCGGTTTCTTTTTCTTTTTGGTTTTGGTTTTACGGCCCTTTCAAGATTATTTCACTCATATCGAGCGGATCGTTAATCAGAGGTGGGCGAAAACCGGAGTACCCGGAGAAAAACCACCTGACCTTTCGTTGCAGAACTTGGCGTCTCACACGTGACCCGAGCGAGGCTCGAACCACAGCGGTGAGAGACCTAATGATCAAGAGTCAGCGCTCTTAACCACTAGGCCACGGAGGCCCGTGGGACCGGTTTCAGCTCAGCGTGGAAGCATCATGCTATTTTGATTTAACTGGTTTCGAGTAATATGTATTTGTTATCTATTGTTTAATATTTTGATATGACCAACACTAGATGGGCCCCGTCAAGCGATTTTGGTACTTATCGCCTATGCGAGCAGCGAAGGTTCAGGCGAGCCTGCGCATCCGCGCAGTCTCGCCAGAACCTTCGCTGCTCGCTCATACAAGCAGTGAATCAAGAGGAACCTTCAGACAGAAAGCCATATCCCTGGCCCCTCTGAATGGCTACGCATGCGAGTTAAAATTTGTCATGACGGAATGCTCGAAGACACAAATTCGCTTGTCGGGGCCCAGATATGTTTGAAACTAGTGTTGCTTGAACTCATGTATGCATAGCATCACATTTTAGTGGACATTTGCAAACACTGTAAACAAAGCCCAAACGCCACGGAAGGCAGCGCCGTATATGCATCTACGGCGTTTGCTTAAAGTACCGGCATTTTTGTACAACTTACCACAAACAAACCTGACACTCCTAAATTATGGAAATAAGCTTAAGCATGTCTCAAGCTTTTGAGAGGTTGCAGACACAACAGTTTTGTAAGACTTTTCTCCCTCGATCCGCCATGTTCAAATGTATTCATTTTTTTGTCCAATTATTCTAAAGTGTCATAAGAATGAAATGATCGGGGTTTAATCATAATTTACCAACAGACAAGAAAGTTATTTATGCAGAAAGTACATTAAAGGTCATATTAAAGGTAATTGAAATCCGATAAGTTTTAAAAGACATTCATTCCAGGAATCGAAGGGCGAAAACACAATCAAAGTATCTTTATATCACGTGAACAAGTCCGTGAAGTGAACATATAGAGAAAAGTAGGGTTTGGGTATATAATATTTTTCTTACTTCTGCTTCAAGACATAGGATGTGGGTACTCGTTAGAACCGCGTCAATGAGGCGGTTCTAACGAGCACCCACAACCTATGTTTGCAGTATAAATAAGAAAAATATCGTGGATTTTCTTCCGAAAAGAAGTCATTTGGGACAGATAAAAATGCACTGTGTCGCACGGATGTGTTATCATAATGTATCTTTATTAGGGCCCCGCACTGAAAGTGTGGGTGCCCTATAGTAATCACTCTGTCCGTCCGTCTGTCTGTCTGTCTGTCTGTCCGTCCACAAATTTTTTCTACTCCTCTGATAGCGCTGCCGGGGCCCTAGTCAGTTTCACTGACAGCTCTAGTTAGCCTTTGATTTAGAGATTTTACAATTTTAAGTGTGAAAGATTTCATGCAAACAGGGCAACCTCAAACCGCCTCATTAATATTCATGAGGTATTCTATGGTGTCATAGATGCACATTAAAACTTGTAAATATTTAAATATGAAATGAGCCGGCGCATGACAAAACCTACAATAAGACCAGTGCTATGGTCGAAGACTCAGTTCAGCTGGCCGTCAGGTCAGCCTGGTCGGAGCATTAGCTTGTTGCCCTATGAATAGTCCAGAGTCTATAGAAGGCTCAGGCGAACAGCGAAGACTCTGATCAGACTGCGCGGATGCGCAGTCTGATCTGAGTCTTGGCTGGTCGCACAGGCCTTATTGTAGATTTCGGCGTGCGTTGGCTCAAATATCTTATTATTTAAATGGGTAAATGGATGAAATAAGGTATAAAACTTACTGTCTGTTTGTTTGTTCCTGTCAACACTGTATAGGTCATTTCCAATTTTGTGGGACTTTTACCCGACATGGAGATGAAATGACATCTCAAGCCTTGTCGCCCAATGAAACCAATAGGGTTTATAAGCATGGACTGTCCGACTCGCACCGCTTTACCTGGGCAGGCTTAGATCCTCTACGCGGTTTACCAGTACTCGTGTGCGGGTCGGTTTCAGCTCTGTGTAGAAGCAACATGCAGCCCATCTATTTCTTCAAGTACCGATGGGCATGCCGCTTACGGCATGTAGAAACACTTACCTTAAGTAGTCTGACTGAGTATTTGAGTTTTACGTCTCACCAACAGCTATGGTCATACGGTGACGGTGCCTCGTTTTAACGATTCATACGAAAGTCTGGAGAAGCCAGGGATCGATCCTGCCACCCCTGGTTTACAAAGCGAGTAGCATAACCACTACACCACGGAGGCTTCTAAATAAAATTTTGAATTAAATGTTATCGAAAAAATTATTTTAAATTTGAATTCAAGTTTGATTTTCAAAATCAAATTTCTAATTGAGATCCTTGATCATGAACAACATACACAGTTATTAAGGGTCATGATGAAATGTATTAGACGACTTCAAAATGGAAAACATGGTAGTTTGAAAAATTTTTTTGAAAAGTTTAAAACCACTATGACATCATAGAATGTTGTATTCTGTCGCGGTTAATTTGGGTTATGGTTTGTCTTTGAGTGTGTATCGCTTCTCTTTCTTTTTGTTTTGGATAGCCTATTGGCAAGAGCACATTAGATGAGCTACTTGCTATTGGCCACTTTGTGAGCAAGTAACTTTCCTTTTGGCTTTCGCTATTGATGTTTCCATTAGGGTCTAGTTATTTCATGTTTGTGTTTCTTCCCTTTGGTGTCTCTGATGGGAGCTGTGGGTTAATTGTATCGATTCCTGACCATTGTCTTCATTTCTATTTTAAATCATATAAAATTCAAGGAGGTTACTCTTAGAGGAAAATGGTTATGTATCAGCTATAAATGAGCATAACTTTAGAACGAATGGAATTTTTTCATGCGATTTTCAATAAAATGACCCTCTTTGTGTCTGATTTTACCTTGCCTAATACTAAGATTATTTACAATTTCTTTGTAATTGCTCTTTAACATACTGTTGGAAATGAGTCTGGGTGTCTCCAAGAAGATAGAACCAGGTGTGTAATGTCATCAGCAACCGCTCAGTTACTTGGGAGAGTCTATTGTCATATGTAGGTTATGTTCATTTGTGTACAGTGGTTTCCAGCTGTTACCTATCTATTGTGAAGAAATTTGCAGTGTAAGCCACCACAAGCGAAGACGTGTCTCTGAACATGGCACACGGATCATACTCTGATCCCCACTGGTCTATTTGGGCGACAGGGCTTAAGATGTCATAAGTCCCACACATTTTGAAGGGGACGTTAAACCTCAAGATCTAGTAAGCAGTAATTTGCGTGTGAGCCACGACAACCGAAGAATGTGAGCACAGCAAAGACTTTGAACAATGGCGCACAGCGAAGACTGATCAGAATGCGCAGCCGCGCGGTGAGATCAGTCTACGCTGAGCGCTTTATTGATGCCCGTTGCCAATAAGCTTCTTCGTGTAGCAGGAAAAAGCTGTATTCTGATTGATTTGATAGACAGGCAGTCACTGCTTTTGCCAAGAGCACATAGCCGAAGACACATTTTCGATCGTTGAGCCTATAAAATGATGAAATAAACTGCAGGCATTTTTAATATGGTTGGGTGAGGCAAATATGCCGTGTATCTTGCGTCATCGGGGCGCACAAATGATGGCCTAGCGGCACATTATTCTCAGCTGAGGGAGATAGGGGACTGTTATTGCTTCTTCTGTTTCTACACTTCCATTCATTTTCCTTTTTCTTCCTTGTCCCTCACTTTCATCTCCTCCTAAGCATGGAGTCTTTGGCTGCTAATTCCATGTGGCCATAACGAATAGCCCTTGATAAAGTTTGCTCAAGGCGTGATCCGAAGGCAGCAATTGACTCATTTTCCTTCTGGAAGTCATTGTAAAAAGACTGGATGATCGTTTCTGCGGAACTAACGTTTCCGTAGAAACCATCCAGTTTTTCTAATATTTCCTCCACAGAAGCATTTTCCCCAAGAGGTATTAATAAATCTCTAGCAGCACCTCGTAAGGAGCTGCGTATAGAGTGTAAGAGCACATGCTCTGGAAGGTATTCAGAATTTTGAAGACATTTGACTTCATAATTCCACACCTCATAACTAGTTTCCCCCTTAGCGGGCTCATCAGACCCACTGAAAAAGGGTAGTTTGGGGGGATTATAAGCAGGGACAGTAAATGATTGCTGTGCGGCTTGTGCCCCAGAACTGTGCATCAAAAACTGTAATCTTGATCTCGGTGTAACACCAGGTGTTCTAGGGTTTAACACCGGTCTTGGGGGATCTGGGCGTAGGGATACCCGGGGAGTGCTTGTTTTGGGGATAGCCCCCCTCATTAAAATATCATATTCCTCCCTTGTTAATATCTTATATTGTGGGTTTTCTTCCACTTTTCTGATAGCCTCCTCCATTTCATCATTAAACTCCTGCTCTCTCATGTCATCTTTGTCCGACATGATTGTTAAGAATAACACAGCAATTAATATATATATATATCAGGAGTCAACACACCAAGTCAAAAGTACAAATTGCCAAAGGGAAATAATTACTGTAATACAGAATTAGTTAAGAACAAAGTGTTCTTTTCTGAGAAGATAAATGAAAAACAGGCACTGAATAAATATCGAAACAGCAAACAAAATGCTACACAAGAACTCAGAGCAATACAAACTGTGTTTTAATGACCTGATTGGGAGAGTGCCCTACCTAAGTCAACACCAAGCATGTATTACAATCAATTCAAGTGCAGGCAAATTATCTACAGGTATGTAACATATGGGTTACAATTTTTTTCATCCAAATGCCTGCTAACCATCTATCAGGGTGGATTCCATCTTTATATCCTGTAAAATCTAAGCTCTTTCTTTGATTTTCACCCTCAGACTTTCTATATTTAATAAGGTCTCTTTTAAACCTTGGTGTGTTAAATCCAGATACCCTGTTTATTTCTCTGATGTAATCATTGATGATTCCAATTCTTTCAGTCAAAATTAAATCTTTTTCATGAAAACTTTCTGAATTTGGGGCTTTTAGATGTCTATTATACTGTTCAATACTATAACAGGGAATTTCTAAAAATACAATTTGAACATCATGTCCATATATCAAATATAATGTCTTGTTGAAGATCTGGTGTGGCCGGCCAGAACACCCTGTGATGTGGGTCTTTTATCGGTTGGGCGCCATTGTCGTATCGGGAGTTTAGATGGTTAAATTGATGACTCAGCCGGTAGACAAATCAATCTTTATTTGGTTGAGAAAAAGGGTGCCTACAACAACAACAAGGACGAACATGTAACAACAATTACGACATAGACACGAAGACATACATATACGACGTACGACAAATAAAACATTTTACTTTAGAAGAAAGTAAAGAATTATGTCGGTGACATTTGCAGAACTTATACTTGGCAGACCGGACTTCACATATGTACATGTACTGTAGCTCAGTATTTATCTGTTTATATTTCCTTGAAGGTAAATACAGGTAAGTGTATGCATGTAACAATAAATTGAGCTTTAGAGGATGCAAGAATATGCATGATAAATTATCTAAAGCACAGATAATTATTGAATCCCTCCAGATCAGGCAAGCTCTGAGGGCGAACATTATTTCGACAGGTAGCAGAAAGGTCGAAAACACAAATGAACAGTAAAATTGCCTCTCACAATTCTTACCTGGTCAAAAAGGCATCACCAGATGAAATCTATAGACATGTTAGATTGTATAACCAATAAATGGTTATAAAAGACAGCAAATTGTGGCTGTATGTGAGAAACAGCACAACTCAAAACAAAGAGAAAACTAAATTTTCCTTAGGAGTGACGTCAGTGCAGGAAATTCATTAGATTAGCCAATCACATTCATTCTCTCACTCATACTATCCGCATAATCGTCGTGTTTTTGCCGAACCGCAAACCTAGAAGCGGATCCGAATCGGAACAAAACAACGACCTACGATTTGGATAAAAACCTACACTATGACATTAAAACACCCTATGACATCTTCTATCGCTTTTCTCCCTTTCTCTTGGAGACTACACAAAATGACACACAAAGGTTGTCGTGTCGTTAAACTCCAAACTAACTGAGCCATGTCAAGACAAATGAGGCACGAGTACTGTGCGAATAGTGACCATACGCGCACATGTTCACAGACTGGAAATATTAACAGGGCATCTATTGATCAAAAAGGTTTATGGAGAATTTTGAAAGTAAACTGTCTAATAGATTTGGTGAAATTAAAAAGAAGCTGGTTTGATAAACAGGTATTTTTCTGCAATTTTTAAGATAAGAGTCTAACTGTCTAATGGACAGGTTTGAAAGTTGTGGCTCATATTTATGAGGTGCCGTTTTACTATAAATCCCTTATTTTTGATATCACTAAATCGATTTTGTGATTTGTGATATCACAAAATCGATTTTGTGATATCATTAATTTTTTGTGTTATCACTAAATCGAATTTGTGATATCACAAAATCGAGTTTGTGATATCACAAAATTGGCATCATTTTATGATATCACTAATTCTTCTTTATTTAGTGATATCACAAAATCTATTTTGTGATATCACTAATTCGAATTTGTGATATCACTAAATAGATATGGATTTGTGATATCACTTAATCGATTTTGTGATATCAGAAGTTCATATTTTCTTTTTGAATGTTTGGAATAATGAGGGCTCCCGAAATGATCACTGCGCATGCGATACCACTGCACATGCTCTAACGGTATATCATCCTCATGGTGTATGCAGCAATGGCTGCCATTCAAAACCGGCATTTAGGCCTACCAGTATGCACTGTTGTCTTTTTCCGTTTGCGTGCGTCAAGAACTGTTGGGCTTAGGTTTCTGAAACATTGTTGGCATTGTAGTAATGAACTAGATGTATTCATGTAAGTCGTCAGCTAGTAAGGCGATTCACATGAAATAACAAGCCAAACTGTGATAGCTTCCCTTGTCTGGGTCAATATGGAGAAGTTGCAGATCCCTCAGACACCGACGGGGTCCTAGTAAAATCCCATCGTCGTCTACATCATCAGTCGCAAAACATCTTGTACAGTTCAAAATAGCCTGCTGAATGTTTGCTGAAATATGACTTTGACGTTGCTCTGTACAGTGGCAACAACCTACGTCATGATGACGTAGAATTTTGTGGATTTTTGTGATTCGACTGGCACAAAAATTCGGACATTTGAATTTGTTTCTCAACTTTCAAAATAGTACCTGGTTCATTAAATACACAGCAAGTAACATCTAGGTAAGAGCAATACAATGACGAATTTGGTCGAGGTGTTAGAAATAAAAAGAAAACTTGTGAAATTTTTCTACATGAAAACATGTCACCAAAATGTTAACCTTTTTAGTGCACTGATCATATTCTATTGCTACGCCCTGCTCATTATAACGAACACTAGTTACATCTGACATAATACGGGCGTAGGTTGTGAGGGGAGCACCTTCTCCCGGGCAACTAATTATTAGCCCATTGCATGCGACGAAGCCCTAAAGGGATACCCAGCAGGCACATGTCACTATGGCAACAACAAATCAACGTCGGTGCAACGTCATGACGTTGCACCGACGTGAATTTGGCGTTGCATAAACGCCAAGACGTTGTACCGACGTTGATGTGACATCACAATTACGTCATGTGCCCGCTGGGATACCTTAGCAAACCGTGCAATGGGTAAAAGGAGTAAACATTGCATTGTTTGCAACTGTAACTTATTTACTGATATCAATAATTCGATTTTTTGATATCACTAATTCGTCCATATTTAGTGATGTCACTTAACCGTGTCTATTTAGTGATATTACAAAATCGAATTTTCGATATCATAAAACCGCGTTAGTGATATCACAAAATAAATAAAGTGATATCACTAATTCGATTTTGTGATATCAAAAAATAAATTTTATTTAGTGATATCACTAATTCTTTTAGTGATATCACTAAATTTGTGATATCACTAATTCGATTTTTTATATATCACAAATTCATCTCCATTCAGTGATATCAATAAAAAGAATTTGTAACATCACTAATTTGATTTAGTGATATCACAAATAAGGTGATTTATAGTAAAACGGCACCTCATACACATTTGTTTTTTAAATTGCATTGTTTATTTTCTGCGGGGCTTCAGATCCGAATGTTGGTCAACATGGTATTTCTTTACTTCTGATTGATAAATCTAAGTCCAAACTATAATTCTAGTAGGTTAAACCTTTGGGTCAACGACAGTTGAGGGTGTCAGAATTTCAGGAAAGGCTATAATCATTAGGAAAACACGCCTATACAAATACATTGTAAATTTTACCACCGAAAAATGAAACTTTTCGTATGAAAAATCTCGATATTTTTCTTATTTCTGCTCAAAACATAGATTGTGGGTACTCGTTAGAAAACCCACAATCTATGTTTTTGAGCAGAGATAAGAAAAATAATGTATACCCCTGCAAACCCAAATTTTAATGTATAAAAGTGGGGTTTAACCCTTATCTTGCTGTTCACGACAACCCCTATATTTGCAAACAGCGTAGATCCAGATCAGGTGGCTTCTGAAGAAGCCACCTGATCAGGATCTACACTGTTTGGCATTCAGTTTATGAATTTGTAGCAATAAATTACATCAAGTAATTTGATTGGTTGATAGACAGAAATGGGTGTGGCTTAAATGAATATTCAGCAAGATAAGGGTTAAGGGGGTCAAATTTATATAGGCTTGTTTTCGTGATGTGGAAGTCTATGGAATTAAGGCGTAACTATACCCAATTTAGTGACACAGAGGCCTTTCTGATATTTAATCTTCATCAGTGTGTCTCAACCTCAAAGTTTTGAAACCGAAACGGATGACGGACAAGACCCGGCAAACACAGCACACCCCCCTCCGCGCATACACCGATCGACGTAGCTCATGAGACAGGTCAACTGGAGGCATCAGGCAAGAGACACCCACCCGCGGACTTAAAGGCGTCCTCCACCGGGCAAACATCAGCAAACATGGTCCACAATCCACGGAGGTCCCGGGAATCAGGAAGGAGATGTCCAGAGTAGCGAGACTTGCAAAATTGATACTGAGGTGATGATACCCTCGGGGACGAACGAATCATCCGCCAGCAGAGATACCGACCCAGTGGTTGCAAATAAGGCGTAACTATACCCAATTTAGTGACACAGAGGCCTTTCTGATATTTAATCTTCATCATTGTGTCTACGGATGACGGACAAGACCCGGCAAACACAGCACACCCCCCCCCACCCCACCCCCCCCCCTCCGAGCATACACCGACCGACGTAGCTCATGAGACAGGTCAACTGGAGGCATCAGGCAAGAGACACCCACCCGCGGACTTAAAGGCGTCCCCCACCGGACCAACATCAGCAAACATGGCCCACAATCCACGGAGATCCCGGGAATCAGGAAGGAGATGTCCAGAGTAGCGAGACTTGCAAAATTTAAAATATAACAAAAAGTGGCAACCAAATCCGCTAAGATACATGTCTCACCTGACAAGCCAGTCTTAGTTTTAGAAAAAAATAGAATTTTAAACCGCAAAAATTAAAGATTTAATATAGTTATTTAAATCAGTACATTAATACTGACTTCAACACCGCAATATCAACCTCAGCACCAAGGAACTGATACTGAGCTGATGATACCCTCGGGGACGAACGAATCATCCACCAGCAGAGGTACCGACCCAGTGGTTGCAATTAAGGCGTAACTATACCCAATTTAGTGACATTTAATCTTCATCAGTGTGTCTCAACCCCAAAGTTTTGAAACCGAAACGGATGACGGACAAGACCCGGCAAACACAGCAACCCCCCCTCCGAGCATTCACCGACCGACGTAGCTCATGAGACAGGTCAACTGGAGGCAAGAGACACCCACCCGCGGACTTAAAGGCGTCCCCCACCGAAAACATGTAAGAGTCTGTACCCACATGCAGACGCTGAATAACGGACATAACTCTTCTTTTTTGACTACAAAGTCGTCTCTGTCCTGTTAACGTTTGTGATTTTCACTGTTTACCAATGTGATGAGGAACTTTTTGCACGAGTCGGTTCAATGGTTAGATTTTAATATAGATGTAATAAGTTTTACCTCACATAATAAAAGATATGACTTTACATCTTTTTTGTCGAGATATGTTTATAGCCATATCAGGAAATTTATACCCGTGAAAATGATCTAATAACTACGCGTTTAACTATCGCCCGATATCTTTCAGCCTCTTGCCACTGACCTACTTTTTAATGGAGAATGATAATGTTACGTATAAACAAACAAAGAATATCCACATAAACGCCACTTTATATAGGGAAAAACTGAGGTTTACAATGGTAAATATTGGTGTTCTTAATTTGCTAAACGAACATAGATTATCGGCCCCCGCCCATAGGGGCTTGAAGAAATATAAGTGCTGCATGATGCTTCAACGCAGAGCTGAATCCGGCCCGCACACTACGTTCTGGTAAACCGCTTAGAGGATCTAAGCCTGTCCAGGAACCGCGGTGCGAGGCGGGCCGTCCATGATAATAAACCCTATTGGTTTCATTGGGCGACAGGGCTTGAGATGTCATTTCATCTCAATGTCGGGTAAAAGTCCCACAAAATTGGAAGCAACGTCTCCAAAATGACCTTTACAGTGTTGAAGGGGACGTTAAACCTCAAATCAAACAAACAAAACATAGATTATTGGCACTCTTAGATCCGTCAAAATGAGGCGGTTCTAATAAGCACCCACAATTTATGTTTGGCGGAGAAGTGGGAGAAAAATCCCAAAATCAGCTGAATCTGTAGACACGAAAGACGCCATTGTACATCATGTTCATAATTCCGTGAAAACCAATACATCTCTAAACCACAGTTTATATAGAAAAAATGGGGTTTATGTCGGTATACATTATTTTGCTTATTTCTGCTCTTAGACAAAAGTTGTGGGTACTAGTTAGAACCGCCTCAACCTAATGAGCACCCAAAACCTATGAATGGAGTATAAAAATATCACACATTTTCATCGGAAACATCGGGTTTACAAGTCCGTTAAATGATACCCCTCAAGACCCCATTTTATGTACAGTAAACTGGGGTTTACAGAGGTAAACATTATTTTGCTCATTTCTACTCCAAACCATAGGTTGTGGGTACCCGTTAGAACCGCCTAAATGAGGCGGTTCTAACGAGCACCAACAACCTATGTTTGGAATATAAGTAAGAAAAAATATCACACATTTTCACCGGAAAACAACATGCTAACAAGTCCGTGAAATGATACCCCTCAAAACCCCATTTTATATACAGTAAACTGGGGTTTACAGAGGTAAACATTATTTTGCTTATTTCTACTCAAACCATAGGTTGTGGGTACTCGTTAAAACCGCCTTAATTTGTGAAGTCAAGAATTGGAAAGTCAAATGACAAAGCTGTTCATTGTATACGTGTGCAAGTAAATACGGAAACTTGTATAATAACCAAAGATTCCAAAAGTTGACTCCAGTTTCATACATTAGCAAAACTACAATCTTTTACTATGACAACCACTTGTACAAGGAAACGATAAATCAGTAGAACAGCTGCATCTGTCTTCTTTTAGTGAAAACAAAGAGAAATAGATGTACTGTATCATCGGAGGGGAGTCAACATCAAGTGAACCCAGAAAACATGTTTAGTTTGTATGCGAATAGGGTGTGATAAGCTTACGGGAGTGTTCCGGTAAATTCCGGCGTTTAATCATTATAACAACCAGTCAATAGAATATAGCATTCAGCCAGTAATTACCTTTTCTTTAGGGAGCTTACCACTAAATATTTTCCATAGGCGACAATAGTAACCTTTTACATGCTCCTACAAAAAATACACATACAAAACTTTTCAAACCTTACTTATTTATAGAGCCATCCTAGCTCAACAAGTTGATGAGAAAAAATCCACATGTTGCCCGTCTCCTTTTCAAGTTATTGTCCGCCATGTTTGTTTACATGCAGATTCGCAGTGAATACAAGCCGGCTTTTTAATGGAGAGGTGACAATATAAAATCAGCAACAATTTCTTTGAGCTTGCAGATATAATTATAAAACACACATCATTTTATTTCCTTATAACAATAATTTTCTCACATTGAAATGAAACATGGGATAATTATCCAATGGAAGCCTGCCTGGTATTTAGACTGCAACTAAAAGCTCTGTCCCAAAGTTATAAAACCCAGTATCTCCAGTATTTAGTGCAAAGCTACCTATACCAAACCCTTTTTGTCTTTATGATCCAACAAAAGCATTGTCAAATATAAATTTAGATCATATCTAATAATTTAAGCAAGCATACTAAATGTTCAGTGACAAAGAATCTTTGAAGTTTGCGAAAAAGTTATCGCTTTCAGATTCTACAATGAAAGCCGAACAAACCATATTTTGTGAAAAAGCGCAAAGTTTACCTCTTTCTGGAATGGAACCCAGACACCGGCTTGCATCAGTGGTTCTTCTCCTATGTCTTTGGAAAACTTCAATCCTAAAATGCACTAAATTATGCCTTAATAGCATACCAGCTGGTATTTAAGGCTGATTTCACACCTATACCCCCTATTTTATGTAAAAATGCCATTTTGTGGATATTTTGATGATACAACTTTGACAAAAATGATTATAAATTCCTGAATACCATGAGAAATAGTGGATATATATCTGTTCAGATCCTTTAACATGAATCTAATCAATTAGAACCAATAATAGATGAGAAAACTTATCGCGACATTGCAGCAGAAACAATTGTGAAGTTTTCCTTTGGCTAGAGACCAAGGCCAAAAACCATGTAACCTTACTGTTATATTCCAGATGGAGTAGATTCTTTCTCTTGTGTTTCTGGTTATACACTTACTGTAAGATTTTTTCAAAAACAAACCCAATAACAATTGATTAACATGGCTTTAAAGTACCCCCCCCCCCCCCATGCACAGATCAGAAGCAAAAACTTATCAAATACACCCAGTTAGACCTAAATTACCATTAACCTTACACTTTTATACAATTCCTATGGCAAACCACATGCCAAGACTATCCATTTTATGATACAGAATTGGATAGAACCTACCAATGTGTGAAAATATGATGTATTGACTGAAAACTGGAGTCTGGGGCTGATGTTTCTCCTTTTGGTATAGGGAGCTTACCACTAAATATTTTCCATAGGCGACAATAGTAACCTTTTACATGCTCCCACAAAAACTACACATACAAAACTTTTCAAACCTTATTTATTTATAGAGCCATCCTAGCTCAATAAGTTGATGAGAAAAAATCCACATGTTGCTCGTCTCCTTTTCAAGTTATTGTCCGCCATGTTTGTTTACATGCAGATTCGCAGTGAATACAAGCCGGCTTTTTAACGGAGAGGTGACAATATAAAATCAGCAACAATTTCTTTGAGCTTGCAGATATAATATAAAACACACATCATTTTATTTCCTTATAACAACAATCTTCTCACATTGAAATGAAACATGGGATAGTTATCCAATGGAAGCCTGCCTGGTATTTAGACTGCAACTAAAAGCTCTGTCCCAAAGTGATAAAACCCAGTATCTCCAGTATTTAGTGCAAAGCTACCTTTAATGCTTCTGGAGCAAAAGTAAATGTTAGGTAGTCTATACCCACACGGATGACATGCTAATAGAAAATAACATTCAACTAGCCATGGCCTTTTCTTAAATGCTTCCGGAGCAAAATGGGCGTATACAATAAGAATGAGTAACTCTAGTATGGCCAATGCCCAGTTACATTATCCTCTTCCTGGAAGAATGTGGAGGAGAGCATTTTGTTCCGACACAAGGTTTAATGGCATGGAGTTTGTTATCTATTGCACGGTCCCATTCGCCTTGCCATACTGACAAGATGTATCTGTTGATAAATGGCCTAAAATTATTAAAAAGAATCTTAAAAATAGACGGATCAAGATTGAGCGATGCCTTTGCTTTTTTTTTTTTTGCTTTTTTTTTTTTTTTTTTTTTTTTTCGTAATGGTGGCCATTTTGGAGATATGAAAGAATGCACTATGTTACACGGACCCGTGTGTTATGGTAATGAGCACACGGGCTTGTTGACAAGTTGGGATCTTGACAAGTCCGTCAAAACAGAATGCCTTTCTGACCCTAAAGGAACAAAATTTCTCTCAACCCCACCCCCAGGTCCTCAGTTCACAGAAGTCCAAAATTAAATGTCAGTCATTATTTTTTTTCTTCCGGGTATATCGTTTAGGGCTTAAGTAAGTGAAACGTCCAATGACACTCACTGATAAATTCAAGTACACCCATTTTAATCATATTAATTTGCCATTCAAACAAAATAAGTTTATCATCATCATCATCATCATCATCATCATCATCATCATCATCATCATCATCATCACCATCATCATCATCATCATCATCATCATCATCATCATCATCATCATCATCATCATCATCATCATCATCATCAACAGCAACAACAACATCAACAAAAATCGTGTATGATCAGCACATCAAGTTAACCAAGTCTGTGTAATAAAATCCGCATCACGAAACATCACGAAAACACGCCTATATAATTTCGACCCCCTTGAACCCCACTTTTATATAGTGAAACTGGAGCTTACAGGGGTAAACCTTATTTTTCTTATTTCTGCTCTAAAATATAGATTGTGGGTACTCGTTATAACCGCCTCATCGAGGCGGTTCTAACGGGTACCCACAATCTATATTTTGAGCAGAAATAAGAAAAATATCACAATTTTTCATCATATTTTTTTTATTTTTTCGGAGATAAATGTTACAATGTATTTGTATAGGCGTGTTTTCGTAATGAATATTCGTAATTCTGAAGCC
This sequence comes from Lucinisca nassula, assembly GCA_963580285.1. Taxonomy (NCBI): domain Eukaryota; kingdom Metazoa; phylum Mollusca; class Bivalvia; order Lucinida; family Lucinidae; genus Lucinisca; species Lucinisca nassula. Next base: position 159,143,529 of record OY757011.1, on the reverse strand, counting down.
TTATATGGTAAAACTGAGGTTTACAGGGAGTAAAACTTATTTGTCTTAGGAAAATATCACAGTTATCATCTTTAAATCTTGATTTTCGTTGGTATAGGCGTGTTTTCGTAAAGGCATAATAATGTACGCCCTTGTATAACTTACTCTGTCTAAGACCAGAATATACATTTCCTGGGCACTGTAAGAACCGTCCAATAGAACACAAAATCTTTTCTCTTGGAACAGTAATAAAGTGACATATCACAACTTATCATCTGACCTAAAGAGCCATGCCGAGGAGCAATATTTCAAGTATGCAGTCTACGGTTAATTTGGGGTCTTCCAGAATAGAATAGAAGAGAACAGAATAGAATAAAATATAATATAATAGAATTAATTTCCAATTTTGGGCCATTCCTGGCATACAATTAAGGTGAAAAACTGACCTGATTAGAAAGAGGGCAAAAATGTAAACAAACAACATTAAACAACATATGAACGTAATATAGATTCGTCAGTCCATCACGTGAACAAGTCCGTGAAACGAAGACCCCCCTACACCCCACTTTATATAGAGAAAAATGGGGTGTAGGGGGGTATACATTATTTTTCTTATTTTTGCTCCAAGACATAGGTTGTGGGTACTCGTTAGAACCGCCTCAATGAGGCGGTTCTAACGAGCGCCCATAACCTATGTTTGCCGTATTTATAAGAAAAATATCAAGGAATTTCATCAGAAAATGGCCATTTTGGAGATGTGAAAAAATTCACTATGTCGCACGGGTGTGTTATCGTAATGCTGTGTCAAATGTTAGACTTGTATTCTGTAAACAGTTACTGATCGACTTACAATGGAGAGCAGGCATAAGGTTCTCCATGGCAATAATGAATTGAGCTGTCCTTAAATATTTTTGAGGCGGAATATCCTTTTAATATATACTTATTAAATATGTTCAAACACGTGAAGATATACATTTAAAGCAATCAAAGATAAATTTAGCAAACGAACTTATTACTTGATTTGTCTCATTTGTCATTAACCATATCAGTTTATTTTTGTCAGACAAAAATTCATAATTTTTACATATTATGGTCATGTTATCAGTAAATAGTTTGCGTAAATTAGTGTAAGCCGTGCACTGAAAGAGAAAATACATCTCATCTTCAATCTGTTCTAAAGTACAAAAACTGCAAACTCTTGAATTCACTGGTACATTCTTGTAACGACCATGCTCTATTTCAAGCCTATGGGAACTTTCATCAAGTTGTACTCACGGAGTGAACAACTGAAGCTCACGACCAATAAAACATCCCTTTTAAACGCAAGCCATCTTAAACGGTGAAGACAATACGAACATTAAAACTTGTGTAACGCTAAAAAAAATCACATCACGTAAAATGAACAACCCCTTAAACCCCACTTTATATAGAGAAAACTGTGGTTTACGGGGGTATACATTAGTATTCTTATTTCTGCTCCAAGACATAAGTTGTGGTATGTTTGCAGTATAAATAAGAAAAATATCACGGATTTTCATCAGAAAAGTAGCCATTTAGAGATGTGAAAAATGCACTATGTCGTAGAATGTTCTTGAATACCAGACAAAAGCTTATTCCAAAGTCACACTGGTGCTGTAAATGCTCGTATAACATCGATTATCATCAAACTAGCTTGAGACAAAAGTTTTATATCTAATTATTGTTGGAATGTCTCTTCCGCACCATTTAGACGCACATTCTGTCTGGAATTTAAACGATATTTTATTAATTCCTTTTTTACTCATTGCAACAAGCAGTTTAACTAGGAGCATGTTCTTAAAAGAGCATGGGATTACACAAAATAGCCTTCAAAGCACATAAAACAGATGAAAGGGGACTTGAAATAATTAGGAAGGAGCTGAACATTTTCGATTCAATTTTTTTTGGGGGATGAAAACAGTCGAAAACCAGTGCTTCAGCTGAAGTGCACGACCCGCCGGATGCTTTTAGCTTTATGAGTGTTACCATATATGGGTATGGTGGCCATTTTGGTCATGTGACCTGGACATAAAACGGTTCCCCCAATAAATGCGCCTTATCGTAAGGAGCAAAAATATATCTTATACTTTAGTACTGTTTTCTGAATCATTTGCAGGATAAAATCCAACACAAAAGCATATGTGTCAAAGTTTGACCTAGGCACAAAGAAGGTCAAGGTCAACCCAGGGTCACCATTTTAGCAATTTATGATGGGCCTACGTTCCAGATGCTATTTATCAAGTTTCGTGGAAATCTGCACAGTGGTTCTGGAGAAGACTATTTTTGAAGGGTTTTACCAAATATTGCTTGACTTCAATCGGCCCAACGATTTCCGAGGAGAAGCAGTTCGAAAAATTTCACATTATTCGCCTCGGCGAGGCTGTACTAAATGGAATGTAATATTTCGCAAGTTCATTGATAAGATCTCATTGATATTTATCAGTATGCCAAAAATTGTTTAAATATTCCAAGCGGTTAAGTCACTATCACCAATTTTCACAAACGGGTTACGGACGGACAGATAGACAGACCATATATGGCTTGGCAGCCATTTTGGTCATGTGTCCTGGACCCCATGAGCAATTTTTGGTTTCCCCCATCCCAGTGAGGCTCCATATGAAATTTGTTTTCAATCGGCCCAACGGTTTCCGAGGAGAAGCAGTTCGAAAATTTTCACATTTTTCGCCTCGGCGAAGCTATACTAAATGGAATGTAATATTTCGCAAGTTCATTGGTTAGATCTCACTGATATCTATCAGTATGCCAAAAATTGTTTAAATATTCCAAGCGGTTAAGTCACTATCACCAATTTACACAAACGGGTTACGGACGGACAGACAGACAAACCATATATGGCTTGGCGGCCATTTTGGTCATGTGACCTTGACCCCATGAGCAAATTTTGGTTTCCCCCATCCCATAGAGGCTCCATATGAAATTTGACTTCAATCGGCCCAACGGTTTCCGAGGAGAAGCAGTTCAAAAATGTTCAAAATTTTTCACATTTTTCGCCTCGGCGAGGCTATACTAAATGGAATGTAATATTTGGTAAGTTCATTGGTTAGATCTCATTGATATCTATCAGTATGCCAAAAATTGTTAAAATATTCCAAGCGGTTAAGTCACTATCACCAGTTTTCACAAACGGGTTACGGACGGACCCAAAGAAGGTCAAGGTCAACCCAGGGTCACCATTTTAGCAATTTATGATAGGCCTACATCCCAGATGCTATTTATCAAGTTTCGTGGAAATCTGCCCAGTGGTTCTGGAGAAGACTATTTTTGAAGGGTTTTTACCATATATGGCTTGGCGGCCATTTTGGTCATGTGACCTGGACCCAATGAGCAAATTTTGGTTTCCCTATCCCATAGAGGCTCCATATGAAATTTGACTTCAATCGGCCCAACGGTTTCCGAGGAGAAGCAGTTCGAAAATTTTCACATTTTTCGCCTCGGCGAGGCTATACTAAATGGAATGTAATATTTCGCAAGTTCATTGGTTAGATCTCATTGATATCTATCAGTATGCCAAAAATTGTTTAAATATTCCAAGCGGTTAAGTCACTATCACCAGTTTTCACTTACGGGTTACGGACGGACATACAGACAAACCATATATGGCTTGGCGGCCATTTTGGTCATGTGACCTTGACCCCCATGAGCAAATTTTGGTTTCCCCCATCCCATAGAGGCTCCATATGAAATTTGACTTCAATCGGCCCAACGGTTTCCGAGGAGAAGCAGTTCAAAAATGTTCGAAAATTTTCACATTTTTCGCCTCGGCGAGGCTATACTAAATGGAATGTAATATTTCGTAAGTTCATTGGTTAGATCTCATTGATATCTATCAGTATGCCAAAAATTGTTTAAATATTCCAAGCGGTTAAGTCACTATCACCAATTTTCATAAAACGGGTTACGGACGGACAGACAGAATGACAGACTGACAGACTGACAGACTGACAGACTGACAGAATGACACGGTGATTTTAGGGCCCTCTTAGAAAAAACCGACTTCAGTCGGTTGCTTTTTCTGCGGGTCGTGCAATCCTCAACCTTTGGAAACGAAGGCATAAGCCGTGGCTTTAAACAGCATTCAAGGACTACATCTACATCTACATTCACCATATTTGCATTATTTGCTGGCTCCAAGCTTGCACATTGTCAATTTTGGAAAAACAGGTAACCAGACCCCCCTGACCTTTAATAACCTTCAAACTAGGAACCAGCAGATAATGCAAATAAGGTGAATAAAGAGACGGGAATGGTTTTAAATGTTGAACAAAGGGTCATACCGCCGGATATAGTGTCAGTCATGGCATGAACTCGCTTCCGAGGGATGACTACCCATGTAAACACCTCTTTTGATTGTGAAAAGTGGTAGGTTACAAGGATTTACATTATTTCCTTTACATTATTTCCTTTGTTCTCGTTAATAAGCCCCCGCCCATAGGGGCTTGAAGAAATATATGGGCTGCATGATACTTATACGCAGAGCTGATTCTGGCCCGCACACTAGTACTGGTAAACCGTTTAGAGGATCTAAGCCTGTCCAGGAACCGCGGTGCGAGGCGGACCGTCCATGCTAATAAACCCTATTGGTTTCATTAGGCGACAGGGCTTGAGAAGTCATTTCATCTCAATGTCGGGTAAAAGTCCCACAAAATTGGAAGCAACGTCTCCAAAATGACCTTTACAGTGTTGACGGGGACGTTAAACCTCAAATCAAACAAATTGTTCTCGTTAACCCTTAAATGCCAGGAAAAACTACACCTGTAAATGATATTTGTCAATGTCGTCTGCTGCGACTTCTTGCAAACTTTTCAAACATAATTTTGCATACAGGCAAACAGTGTAGACCCTAATCAGACATGATGTTGAACTGCGACTCACACACGGTTCAATGCCCTATCTTGGTTACAGATAAGTCAACACATTGGTTTTAACGACCAATCCGTTATAACGACAATTCCAGTGGACTGAAGCTCAAGGCTAAGAAAGCTTGGTTTCAATCGGCGCGGGCATTCCTTTTGCTGGTAGGGCCTAAATCGAATCCATACTCAGGATTATTTTAACCTTATACTCCAAGAAACAATGTTATAGATATTTGGGCCCTGTCAAGCGATTTTTGGTACTTATCGCCTATGCGAGCAGCGAAGGTTCAGGCGAGCCTGCGCATCCGCGCAGTCTCGCCAGAACCTTCGCTGCTCGCTCATACAAGCAGTGTATCAAGAGGAACCTTCAGACAGAAAGCCATATCCCTGGTCCCTCCCCTCTGAATGGCTGGGCATGCACAGTTAAAATTTGCCATGACGGAATGCTAGAAGACACAAATTCGCTTGGCGGGGCTCATTTGTTAGGATCGCCTCGGTTGTAACAAATGTCTATAACATTGGTTCTTGGAGTAATTAAGGGTTAAAGACCCTTTATTACACATCACACTCCTTATTGCGATTCTTTATAGCTATATAACGCCAAAATGTAAGGGAGCAAGGACGGTCCGCTGTATTTTAGCTATAGGAAAATTTTCTCGAGTTCCAATCACACGATTAATGTGTCGCCGGTGTTCGAGGCATCAGGGTTTCTCTTACCTCTAGTATGATTTGCATGCAGCTAGCCCATAATATGGTTCATTTTTTACGATTGTAAACAACATGTGATTATTTTCAGTCGACAAAAACAAACCCACATGCTGGCCTTCACGTTGCACATATTGATTATGAGCCGAGCCGCGAGAAAACTGCAAACTTCGTCATTAACTCAAGCACGCATGCGCATCTCCTCAATGTATCAGGTACTGCCGTTCTTTGCCTTCACCTACCCGAAGGTTCTGTTGTTGCATGTACAAACAGCGAAGACTGATGGGAATCTTGCAAGAACCCACGCATTTTACATGGGCTGAGAAAGACCATTGTCTTAGGGCGCGGAATCATTCTCCGATCGATGGCGGAATGAATCCGATATGACGGAATACCCCGAGCTGTTTACAGGCGGAGATTTAATTAATGACGACAATCAATGAAAGGCTTGTTTGGTCGACTACGTCAATAGCAGGGCTTTCATCAGAGTATCAAATATTGTCCGCATATTTCCGCCAGTGTGGGCGAGTCTTGAAAAGAACGAAAAATCAATGATTGTTTCTCATATAAGCGGAATTCGATAAGAAAAGTTGATACGAAGAATAGACTCGATAGTTATTTAAGCTGGTCGCATTTGGAACAAAAGCACCACAAACTGCATGGTAATGATACCCCGCCACTGGAGGCCAATATAATTTTTTCTGGTGTTTCTACAACAGAAAACCTCAGAAATGAGACAGTTAGCCTTCCATAGCTCCTGATATTCAAACTAGATTATTCCATTTGGAACAGAAACTACAGGCAAAAAAAAAATATTTTTCAGATTCACCCGTGCGACATAGTGCATTTCTCACATATCCAAAATAGCTACTTTTCTGATGAAAATCCTTGATATTTTTGTTTGAAATGTTCAAAACATAGGTTTAGGGTGCTCGTTAGAACCGCCTCAATGAGGCGGTTCTAACGAGTACCCACAACCTTTGTCTTGAAACAGAAATAAGAAAAATAATGTTTACCCCCGTAAACCCCAGTTTTCTCTTTATAAAGGGGGGTTTAGGGGGTCTTCATTGCACTCACTTGTTCACATAATGAAAACCAGATTACTCAAAAGCTTAAAGGTCATTTATCACGAATATTTACGTATTTCTAGTATAAAGTATACTGAAAGAATGCATTAAGAGGGTCACAGGTAAGGTGAAATGAAAATTTAGCTTTTTTGGTTATAATAGTTTAATTTAAAGATCATAAATCACTGACCAATGTGTTGAAACCCGCATCAAAAAATTCCATTTCGTTCAGAAGTTATAATTGTTCAAGATCAGTCATCACTTATTTAATGCCAGAAAACTTTATATAACTATAAATAGATTTCTATCCCGTAATGCATCATTTTATAGTGTCATATGAGGTTTGAAATTTTACTTTAAAAATCATTTTTATAATTATACAAGCAGAATTGATGTAAGTCATATCTGGGTACGGGATAAAAAAAAGCTCAAATAAATGTTGTCAAATACAAATTTAACTATAAATATAACCATTTAAATTAAGATTTTTAAAAAAAAAAGTTTAAACAATGTTAAAATAAATATCATGAGATAAAGATTTATTTGTCAGAAGTGAAGAGAAATATCTTCACTTATTAACTAGTTTCTGCATAATTGCTGTAAGATGATCTCAAGATGTATATTTATTATAAGTATGTATGAAAACTATAATTGTACATGGCATTTATTGCATTTCGAGTTAAGAAAGACATATTATAGTTAAATAAAAGATGTTAAGATATACGTATACGCCATCTTTTTCCAAATATGTGTTTTGACGTGGCATTATGTTTTTGAAAATCTTTTGAAAATTTATCTTATGTTTCCTATTTATATGTGGTCATCTCAGAAAGAATAACCTATTATCCTGGAACTTAAGTTAAAAGCAATGCACAACCAGGCAATGTACTGAAGACAAGAACCATAACTCTGACTTTACTATTTTCGGAATTATGGCCCTTGGTACAATGAAAACAATGGTTTTAACAGAAATGCAAAACGACGTGCAGAAGAAAAGAACCATATCTCTTACTTCACTACTTTCGGAATAATGGCCATTTTAACAATAAAACAGTAGTTTTAGCAGAAATGCAAATCGATGTGCAGAAAGCAAGGGCCATAACTCTGGCTCATAACTACTTTTGATAATATGACCCTTTGAAAAACAAAAACAGTGGTTTTAGTTATTCCTTGGGTTACTTTATAGCCGTCTCATGCCTTTTCATGAAACTTTACTGAACAGAAAAACACTATATGCTTGCATATGGAAGACAAGAACCATAATACTTGGTTGCTTTGTTTTGTGGTCTTGGCCTTCGGAATATTGAATACAGTTTTTGTTGTTGTTTTGTTTTAATTTCCTTTAATCGTATTCGCCCTCTAACTTGAAAAAGACTTTTTTATTTTTATTTTCTTTGGACGCATCGAGTCAATTCCTCATAATTTGAAAATCGAGTACCGCTGAAATCGATGCTGGGGGGGGGGGGGGGGGGGGGGGGGTATTCAGCCTTGCAGACAATAGTGCTGTTTATGAAGAAACTCAATAAAACCAGTTTCCGGTTTCATTCTAATAATGTTTTTTTTTTTGCTTCTAAAGTTAACCTTTTTCAGTTATTTTACGACACTGCAGCTGGTGTTTAGTGCTGTGTGGCGGCCGTAAAACGTCTCCGCATACTTCATCATAGTAGTGATTATATTTTTATTTTCTTTGGACGCATCGAGTCCTCTGCTCGTAATTTGAAAATCGAGTACCGCTGAAATCGATGCTAGGGGGCGTATTCAGCCTTGCATATAACAGTGCTGTTTATGAAGAAACTCAATAAAACCGAGTTTCGGGTTTTCATTCTTATAATGTATTCTTTGCATCCAAAGTTACTTTTCTTCAATTATTTTGAGTTGTTTTCACGAAACTTTCCCGAAATGTAAAGCCTCATGAGACGATGTATAGAAAACAAGACCCATTAACCTGATTAACCTCGTTTTACTACTTTTGAAATGAAAATCTCAAATTACAGATCAGCATTGGGAAAAGACAAAAGTAACCATTTATTTTTTGTAAAGGGCCATAAAATATCCACAAAATACTTCCAAAGTACAATTGAGGCATACGTAATAAACAAAACCACTACTTTCGATGTTAAATGGGCCATACTTCCAAAAACAAGTGAAGTCAGGCTGTTCTTGTCTTCTGCACATCTTCTTCATCCTAAGATGACCTTAACTTTTGTGAAGTTTGATGAAAATATATCAAACAACTTTAAAGTTACATGACAGACAAAGGGAATAACGGAAACCACTGTTTTTTTTTTATTGTCCAAGGGGCCGTCGCGCCAAAAGAAGTTAAGCCAGAGTTATGGCTCTTGTCTTCTACAAATTGCTTAATTATGCCTAGCATTTCTGCAAAAAATTAAGATAAATGAAATATAACGGAATAACTTAAAACCATCGTCTTCATTGTTCAAAGGGCCATAATTCAGAAAGTATTCAAGCCACAGTTATAGTTCTTGTCTCTTGCACATCGACTAATGACGCTTGAAATTCATTTAGAGTTTCAGGATAATGGGTATGTTTATTTTAAATGACCGCTAATATATAGATAACATAAGATAAATTCCAAGAAGATCTTGAGAAATATAATGCCATGTCAAAATATATTTTTGGATCAAGGTGACAAATAAAGGTATCTCAACATTTTTATTTAACTATTAAATCTTTTTCTTAATTCGAAATGCAATAAATACTATGTTAAATTGTCGTTTCCACCTTTTTATATAAGTGATACATGTGAAAAGCTTGTACATTTTACGACATCAGTTGCATTTTAAAGTCTGTCATAATTCTCTATGAATGGTTCTTACATATTTTAATTAGTGATAATTTTAAGGATTCTTATTTTTCTGTATATATGTAGAAGTGAGACTATAATAAAATATTTGTATTGTATTGTATTCCATACATACTTATAATAACTATACATCTCGAGATTATCTAACAACAAATAAGCAGAAACAAGTTAATAAGTGAAGATATTTCTCTTCACTTCTGACAAATAAATCTTTATCTCAATATAAGATTTCCTGGGATATTGAGATATATGTGGTGATCTAATGAGACGTTTGCGCTTCCCTACAAAATAGAACCGCAAGAAAAAAATAATAACTTTACCCAGCAAATGAAATTAAAATATTTTGAAATGAACTTTAAGTCTAAAAATCATCATTATCATCACATTTTAAGTTTACATTGACGACAGATATTCTGAAGTACAATTGTTAAAAAATGATACCACTAGAATTTGATATTATATACTTTATAAGCAGAATTGAAAAGTTAAAAACATCAACAAATTTTAAATGTTTCAAAAGCCTCATATGACATCATATTTTTTTGGCCCCCGCCCATCGGAGCTTGAAGAAATAAATGAGCTGCATGATGCTTCCACGCAGAGCTGAAACCGACTCACACACGAGTATTGGTAATCCGCTTAGTAGATCTAAGCCTGCCCAGGCAAAGCGGTGCGAGTCGGACCGTCCATGCATATAAACCCTATTGGTTTCATTGGGCGGCAGGGCTTGAGATGCCATTTCATCTCAATGTCGGGTAAAAGTCCCACAAAACTGGGAGCAACGCCTCCAAAATGACCTTTACAGTGTTAACGGGTACGTTTGGGAAGTAAATGGCGAAAGGTCAGTTTCCAAACTTTGTATCTTTGGAACCGTTTGGAATTTTTCAACGTGGTTTCCATTGCCACATTCTTTGAAACAATGCCTTTACTTTCATTGACTTGTAAAGAAAACAAAACTTCATTGCATTTGGTTTTATTATGTCCACTGATGGCTGTTAATCTAATTAATAACTTAGGATATAAATCTGAATTAAAACGTCTGTTTAAGTTTTAAATGAAATTTTAAACTGTTTGAAACAAACAGTACAAATGCTTCAGTTAAGTTAATAAAAATGCTTTTTTGAATGTCTTCAAAGCAAATGACGTACCACTGTGTGTTATTTGGTCTACATACAAACATGTCTTCTAAAATTCAAAATATTTAAATATATTATTTGAATTTTAATTTATAGATCTAAGGTTTGAAATCAGAAAAAAATATGTTTGACATGTGACTGAGATAAATTCCATTAATATTATCAGGTGGCTAAGTAATTTCTGATAATTATAAAAACCCCGATATATTAATTGTTAAAAAGTTCAAAGAATTTAAAGTTAACTATGACATCTACAACTGGTGTCTGGGAATGTGTGGCGGCCGTAAAAAGACTTTCTGCCCAACATCATAGTGTAGTTTACATTTTCTTGTTTGTTTGTTTGATTTGAGGTTTAAAGTCCCCGTCAACACTGTAAAGGTAATTCTGGAGACGTTGCTTCCATTTTTGTGGGACTTTTACCCGACATTGAGATGAAATGACATCTGAAGCCCTGTCGCCCAATGAAACCAATTGGGTTTATTAGCATGGACGGTCCGCCTCGCACCGCGGTTCCTGGACAGGCTTAGATCCTCTAAGCGGTTTACCAGTACTAGTGTGCGGGCCGGATTCAGCTCTGCGTGGAAGCATCATGCAGCCCATATATTTCTTCAAGCCCCTATGGGCTTACATTTTCTTGTCCTTTGGGATCATTGATTTCATTGTTGAATTTTGAAAATATTTGAGGGTCACTGATGAGGCCTTATTGGCCGGAAAAAACTAGTCTGGCCCAGAAAGCATGTACGAGTCGTGCACTCCATTTTTTTCCCGTTCTGTGGTGTATTCTTTGCTTTCAAAGGATAAACCTTTCTAGAATATATCATAGAATACTTCATGAATATTAATGGGTCAGTTTGAAGTTGTTCTCTCCGGACTTCAATTTGCAATATCTCAGAAACTAATAAAGATAATTTGATCCGGTTTTCATATTTCACTTACATGAAGCGATGTGCTTTTTCTTCTTAATGGTTTCAGTGATTAATTAACTTTAATCAAATTTGGTCGCAATAGACGACTGAGCAATAGGGCTGAGTAGTAATTTGTTTTTGTCGTTTGAATCTTTGTTTCTTTAATTATCCATACTGTGATCAACTGCAAATAATTTCATTTGTCATTAACAGGAAGCCCACCCTACAAGTGATTTGTAAGAAACCAAGATTCATACTGAGATGGTCAGGTCCCTTTCATTGCTGCTGCTGGTAACATGTAAGCCAGTACAACCTGTTGCATGCGGGCCGATGGGACCCGACACCTCAAGCCAGTACAACCTGTTGCATGCGGGCCGATGGGACTCGACACCTCGGGAGGGCAACCAGTCTAGGAGTTTCTAAATCTCTAAACAAAGCTAGCGTGGGTAGATGGAACCCGTTACCACCTATATAGGGGCTTTAGGTGCCAAAATAAAACCCAGCCAATGGCGGTGGGGGGGGGGGGTGCTAACTTTTTCTCTTAACTGGATACTGACCCCCCCACCCCCCCCCCCCCCACCCCCTGTTCGGCGGTCTGTCCTCGCGATACTTTGTGCAAAGCTGTGGTCGTCCAACGGTGTTGGAGCTTTGTCACTTTAACTGTGCACATAGAACACATGGAATTCATGGTGGTTCCTCTGCCACTGCAAGGGGTAGATGGAGCTCTCAAGTCCTGGTCGGCAATCCATCTAGGAGAAGACAACTCCAAACAACAAGAGGCCCATGGGCCACTATGCTCACCAGAGCTCAGATGGGCAGTGCCCACTGGCAGCCAAGTAGTTTGACATATGATTTTAATCTACCGATAATAAAGTCTCCCCAACGATTCTCCATTCACAAATGAGCACCCTTGTGGACTTTGTATCTGAAATATTAGGTATTTTATGAATTGGAGGAGGTTGGAGCATGGTCCCAACGGAGCTCTAGTTGCTTTCACTGAATGGGTCATATCATAAGGTACAATAATATATATGGTACAGGGTATAGGGGTGGGAATCTGTACGGTTCCTGAGACATAAGGCCTTTTAAGCACTGGGGTTGGGATTGGGGGGCTGGGGGGGGGGGGCTAGGGCGTGGTCACAGCAGATCCCAGGAAAGCCCAAGATTGTTGTCACTGAATGCGTCTTATCATAAGGACCAAGAATATATATGGTTTAGGGGTGGTGATCTGAATGGTGTCTGAGATATATGACTTTTTATGAAGTGGAGGGGTGAGGCATAACCCGGGGCACCCCTGGGGACCTCCATGTTGGTGTAACTGAATGTGCCTTATCAGAAGGAACATGGATACATATGGTTGTGGGGTGGGCTCTGAACAGTTTTTCAGATATATGGCCTTTTGTGAAGTGGAGGTGTTGGGCATGGCCCCGGCAGAACCTGTGAAACCCCTAGGCGGCCATCACTGAATGTGTCTTATCATAAGAAACAAGAATATATAAGGTTTAGTGGTAGGGATGTGTACAGTTTCTGAGATATATGGCCTTTTATGAAGTGGAGGGATTATAGTCTAGGTTGGGACTCTTAACAGTTTCTCAGATATATGGCCTTTTGTGAAGCGGAAAAGTCGGGCATGGCCCTGGCGCACCCCGGCAGACCCCTAGGTTGGTGTCACTGAATGTGTCTTACCATAAGGATAAAGACTATATATACGGTTTAGGGGTGGAGATCTATAAGGTCGGCCCCCGCCCATAGGGGATTGAAGAAATATATGGGCTGCATGATGCTTCCACGCAGAGCTGAATCCGGCCCGCACACTAGTACTGGTAAACCGCTTAGAGGATCTAAGCCTGTCCAGGAACCGCGGTGCGAGGCGGACCGTCCATGCTAATAAACCCTATTGGTTTCATTGGGCGACAGGGCTTGAGATGTCATTTCATCTCAATGTCGGGTAAAATTCCCACAAAATTGGAAGCAACGTCTCCAAAATTACCTTTATAGTGTTGACGGGGACGTTAAACCTCAAATCAAACAAACAAAGATCTATAAGGTTTCCGATATATTTGGCCTTTTATGAAGTGGATGAGTGGGGCATTGCCCTGGCGCATCCGGGGGTCCCCCAGGTTGGTGTCAGTCACTGAATGCGTCTTATCATAACGAACAAGAAAACGAGTATATATGGTTTAGGGCTGGGTTTCTGAATTGTTTCTGAGATATATGGCCTTTTATGAAGTGGAGGGGTTGCGGCACAACGGTACAACGGGGGGCGGGGGGGGGGGGGGGTGCTCAGGTTGGCACAGCTTATGGCTGAGAGAAGTTTATTCAAGAAACCTTTCTAAAAAAAGTGTTGTCAAAATGTCTGCAATGACTTGGGAGTAAATGCCCTTCTTCAATTTTCCCCATTATAAGTCTATGGAAACTCTTAAGTTGCCATAGCAACCAAACTAAAGGGCCGATTTTCGGTGAGGCAAATATGGTGAATAAATTCATAAAGTCTCAAGCTCATAGAGCATATGTTTTCTTGGGAGATGAATTAAGTTTTCTTTTTTTTTTATTTTCTTTGCATTTGTGTTTCCATTGCAACCAATAAAAATGAGCAGTATGCCTATAATCATATGGCAGAGAGCAGATTGCTTAAGGAAAATTTCTATGAACGTTTTGTCAAAATATCTACGAAGGCTTTGCAGTTAATGCCATTTTTCAATTTTCCCCCTTATAAGTCTATGGGAACTCTTAAGTTGCCATAGCAACCAAACTAAAGGGCCGATTTTCAACCTGTTGGGGCAAATATGATGAATAAGTTCATAAAGACTCAGCCTCATAGAGCATATGTCTTCTGGGTAGATGACTTTTTAAGTTTTTTTTTTTTTTTTTTTTTTTTTTTTTTTTGCATTTGGGTTTCAATTCCAACCAATAAAAATGAGCAGTAGGCCTAAAATCATATAGCAGAGAGCAGATTGCTTAAGGAACATTTCTATGAACGTTTTGTCAAAATATCTACGAAGGCTTTGCAGTAAATGCCATTTTTCAATTTTCCCCATTATAAGTCTATGGGAACTCTAAGTTGCCATATCAACCAAACTAAATAGCCGAGTTTCATAAAAACACAAACTTTCAATCCCCCAGCCCAAGGATGCTACAGATGAAATTTAGGTCCAATCGGCCAGGTGCCTTCAGAGGAGATGTCGTTTGAAAATGTTGACACCAGACGACGAAACACGACGAAGGACAACGGCCTGTCCTATAAGCTCCCCCCGGAACCTTCGGCTCTGGTGAGCTAAAAACCTACATATCTGGATTTGCCTGTTCCAGCTATGTAAAGTCTGCTTCGGCAGTGGGCGGAAGAAATCATTTCTCTGATTCAACAGTTCAAACGGCGATGCAGCAGCGTGTCGTGGAGCATGAAGTGCATGACAAGGCACAAAAGACGTCATGATCATCCAATGCATCCGGGCCTAGCTCCAGATGTTTTGATACGGCCTTGCCTCTGGATCCAGCTAGGTCAGAACGAGAGAGTGAGGTTGACTCTACGCGCCTCTCCTTCACTATAATCCAATTCACAGCGCATGTCATCTTAATCATATACACACACTCACTGCAGACACACATATGCATAAAACTCAAAAAGCCCTGTACATGTGGCGATGGACGAGCGACAAAGCAGTAGGCGAGGATACACTGGAAGCTGTAGTTGCGGACCTGCACACAGGCCGCTTGGTTCTGTATGGTCGCTTTCCTTAAGAATGAAGCAATACGGGGAATTCGGCAGCCGAACTGAGTGACTGAACAGAACTTTTTAGGACCGCACTGCTCATCCCCTTAGCATGGGGGAAGGGGCTAGAAAAGGTGCCCTCTTTAAAAACCCTTGGCTGGTTAACCGCGATCAGCAAGGATCGCATCTAGCGGCCGAACAAAAGGTAAAGGTGATACTCTTAAAATAGGCGAATGGAAAGTGCGAACCTTGACAGTGATGGTTCAGACAGACAACAGCCTAGAACGGCTCTAGTTGGTAGCAAACTTAATCGATACAAAGTCGAGATTGTAGCTCTGAGCGAGACTCGCCTTGCAGAGAAGGGCAAATAAAAGAATTTGGTGCTGGCTACACGTTTCGGATATGCATTGATTCCATTGCTAAATGCAACATAAACCATCTAAATATCTGTAGGTGAAATTGAAATGTCGTGCAAGGTATTTCTTGCCTGCATTGAGGAGACTTTGTACAAAGCTCCGCCTCATACGAGTAAGTCGGCAAGCAACGGTACCCAAATGTCATGACGATTGTTTGCTAAAATATCCGTCCGCCAAACTCCAAACATATTGTCAATTAGCCATTCCAGCATCTTTATGACATCCGAATCTGAGTATTCTTGTGGTGCATCAGAGTGATCCTGAACGAAGTATGTATTTTTGTAGTCAATGACAATATTCTGAATCTGACGATTACCATCCTTATCCTCCAGGAAGAAACACCGGTTGATAATTTTCTTTAATTCAAATTTTAATTTGTCATGAGGATTAGTTGTGTAAAGACTAGAGATAACGAAAGACTGAATGAAGATATTGTACATGTAGCTTTTCTAAACGCTCATTGAATTAGGACCCACATCTGATAAACCCATTTAGTACCAGAAACCCCAAAACGGGTACCCTGGCAAACAGTGCAGGCCCAGATCAGACGCCGCGTTCTGATCAGGGCCTACACTGTTTGCAAAACGTTTAGCCATTTTCCAAATAAAGTTTGAAGAAAACACAACCCGACACCCAAAAACTTTGAAATGGACTCCTGCTATATATAAGGAGGAAGATTCCATTTGGTACAAAAAGGGTAAATATGCATTGTCAAAGTACTTCTGAAAGCCTTCTTCATCTGTGGCTCTCATTTGTATAGAAGTCGCAAATAAGTTTGACAGGACGATTGTCAGTATATGTCAAATTCGCTGAGTTCACAAGAAGTTTCGGTAGAGTGTCTTTCGCATGCTTTTTACAACCGGACATGCCATACTTTTGTTTGTGTTACCGTTGAACACATTATATGTATCTGGTGACTTGGTAACAGAATACACCGTTCGATACCTGCCGGGGTTGGCAACATTTTTTTGTTGGCGATTGATCAGGAATTCTTTTCTGATGTCATTCGACTCAAGAAGGGCATTTGTCAGTTTCTGGCACGGATAGGTGCGGATAGGTAAACTGACCGGCTCGTTATGTTGACTCGCTCGTTAAAATCCAAAACAAACCCACACTTCCGTGGAAGAGGGAGAATGACCATAGAAATGATTTTATGATCAGTCATCCCTGCAGGGATCAAACCGGTGCCCGCCTGAACCAGTCAGATGCGTATCTGAGCTACTGGGTTTGTCTATAGATGGAGTCGCACACTTGCGCAACGTGTAATTGTTTCTTTATTTTTATTATTTTATTTAGTGTACAATAACGTTATGCGATCTTGTGTTAAAATGATATTACATGTATGTATTGCTCTGTAGAGGGAGGCATTTAGGTGAGAATATGTGACTTTAGTCTTATTGATGTTCCGGCTGTACAGTACTTTAAGGCCACTTTTGAACAGTTCCGAAGGCGGTCTCTCAATTTACTGGAAGTCACTACATGTAAAACTCACAAAGAATTAATAACTGAAACCTTAACCCTTATCCCGCCGATCAAGACAAACACTGCCTTTGCAAACATTGTAGATCCAGAATTTGTCATGCAGTTCGTGAATTGAACGAGTAAATAAAAAAGGTTATCCGTACCCGCCTATCGGGGCTTGGAGAAATAGATTGTATGAGTGAGTGAGGGTTTGAGTTTTACGTCTCACAAACAGCTAAGGTCATACGGAGGCGGGACCTCGGTTTAAAGACTCATCCGAAAGTCTGGAGAAGCCCGGGAGCGATCGTGCAAACCCTGGTTTACAAGGCGAGTAACATAACCACTACACCACGGAGGCTTCTAAAATCGGGCTGCATTGTGCTTCCACGCAGAACTGAAACTGACCACACATGAGTACTGGTAAACCGCTTAGAAGGAATAAGCCTGCCCATGCAAAGTGGTGTCATTCGGACTGTCCAGTGCATGTAAGCCGTTTCGTTTCTTTGGGCGACAGGGCTTGAGATGTCATTTCATCTCAATGCAGGGTAAAAGTCCCACAAAATTGGAAGCAATGTCTCCAAAATGACCTAAATTGTGTTGACGGGAACGTTATGCCTCAATTCAAACAAACACATATACACTGTATAAGGTTATTTGATTGGTTAATAGTCAGGAATGGGTTTGGCTAAGTAATATATTCAGCAGGATAAGGGTTAAAAGTCTCATTTTTAGCTAGTTATATTAGCGGGTTTTTTCTGTATTTGAGCATGCATAGATATGCTGAACCAACATTTCTTTCACCCCTAAGTCTCGGATGTGGACTCGTCCACCTTTGAATTCTGAAGCATGCCCATTTACAGGATTGCAAACGGGGAAGATCCCGATGAGTCGACTCATTAGGAGAAGTCTTATTTGGAGCAACACTGTTCACATAGATATATGTACAGAATGACAATATTTGTGCCCTAATATGGTGCCGATATAGTTAGGAGTATGAGAAGAAATGAAAGGCATTTTCACCTTCGTAACTCAAAGAAACAAATGCTATAGATATTTGTTAGAATCGCCTCACAGAGAGACACCTGACACCCCTAAGAACTGGTAGCACTGGCAGCAATAAGAACTGGCAGCACTGGCAGCAATTATAACTGGCAGCAATAAGAACTAGCAGCAATAAGAACTGGAAGCAATAAGAACTGGCAGCAATAAGAACTGGAAGCAAAACAACAGAAATACTTCTGAAAACAATCTGCCTGGTCATTACGATAACACACCCGTGCAACATGCAGCCCATCTATTTCTTCAAGTACCGATGGGCATGCCGCTTACGGCATGTAGAGACACTTACCTTAAGTAGTCTGAGTATTTGAGTTTTACGTCTCACCAACAGCTATGGTCATACGGAGACGGTGCCTCGTTTTAACGATTCATACGAAAGTCTGGAGAAGCCCGGGATCCTGCGATCCCTTGTTTACAAGGCGAGTAGCGTAACCACTGCACCACGGAGGCTTCTACTTTTTACAGAGTAAAGGTTTCCTTCCTTGTGTTTCTTTCAAATGGGAACATTTTGCCCCGTCAGGGAACAAATAATTTCATTTAACCCTTTTTGTACCAAATGGAATCTTCCTCCTTATAAATAGCAGCAGTTCATTTCAAAGTTTAGGGGTGTCAGGTTGTGTTTTCATCAAAATTTATTTGGAAAATGACTGAACTTTTAGCAAACAGTGGAGGCCCTGATTAGACGCCGCGTTCTGCGGTGTCTGATCTGGGCCTGCACTGTTTGCCAAGTACCCCTTTTGGGGTTTCCAATACTAAATGGGTTAAGGTGAAAGGACTTGGATTTTCTCGGTTATCACTTTTCCAGGGGTGTCCATCTAACCCTTAAGACGCCAGTCACAACTATTGTCGTTTGTTTTATTGGTCTTTGACTCTAGGTTTAACGTCCCTGTCAACACTGTATAGGTCAGTTTAGAGACGTTGCTTCCAGTTTTGTGGGAGTTTTACCAGACTGAGATGAATGACATCTAAGGCCCTGTTTCCCAGTGAAACCAATAGGGTTTATAAGCATGGACGGTCCGACTCGCACCGCTTTACCTGGACAGGCTTAGATCCTCTAAGCAGTTTACCAGTACTCGTGTGCGGTCGGCCAGCTCTGCGTGGAAGCCTATTTCTTCAAGTCCCGATCGACGGGGGCCCCGATTACTTTAAATGTCATAGTTGCAAACATTATGGATCCAGATTTGACTTCCCCTCTAGAAGCAGTCTGATTAGGGTCCACACTGTTTATCTGCATGCGAAAATATGTTTGAAAGTTTGCAGGACGACGCAGCAGACATTTTCTGATGCAGTTTTTCTTGGCGCCTTAAGTGTTAATCAGTGCAGTCATTACGATAACACACCCGTACGATATAGTGCATTTTTTACATCTCCAAAATGGCCACTTTTCTGATGAAAATCTGTCATATTTTTCTTATAAATGCTCATAACATAGGTTGTGTGTGCTCGTTAGAACCGCCTCATTGAGGCGGTTCTATCGAGTACCCACAACCTATGTATTGGAGCAGAAATAAGAAAAATAATGAAGACCCCCGTAAACCCCAGTTTCCTCTGTATAAAGTGGGGTTTAGGGGGGTCTTCATTTCACGGACTTGTTCACGTGATGGCAAAAAAAACACAAAAAAAACCAAAAACAAAAAAACAACAACAACAATGTTATCGTTGTATTCTTTTTATATATAAAATATATTTTCTTTCACATTGAATTGTTAACAATTAACAATAACAAGAAACTGTCTAAAGTCCTGCTACCACATGTATATAAATAATTTCCAGATCATAATATCTGAAGAAAAAAAAAGATCCAAAAAGCGATCCATAAAACTTCATAATCTTCATGCGCAAGATAATAAAAAATAAATAACAATGCCCCTTTTCCCGCCCACAACAAATGATAATGGTGCAGGCTATTTAGACAGTTTTATGACACACTACACTACAATAACAAATAACAGATTTCAGCATACAATCGACAGTGCATGTTCGAAGTACCCATAACAAGTCTTGAACCACACGGTCGCAATTAAATAACAGTATATAAAAATATATATGTACACACAGCACACTGAATTGTGCAACCTTATTTATTCCAAATGCAAAACTGCAAGTAACAACACCTTTCGATGTTGTAAAATAGATTGATGATTAAAATGACATGGAACGCAACTAGTTTACAAGAAAACGCTAAAACGAGTTTTGCTTCAAACCAGGAACACGGAGTTGTGGCCAATAATGTGATTGCAACAACGCATGGTTTACTAGTGTAGGCAACTGATAAAAACAATGCATAATGCAAATTGGCAAACAATGCATAATAATGATTGGAATGCAGTCACTTTATAAATAGACAATGCTGATGATTACCAGTGGTGTGAGATGATGAAGAAAATAATGATGATGATGATGATGATGATGATATTTTTGATTTTGAGCACGAGTTTCACACGCATTTTCAAAATAAAAAAACTTGCATATGAATACCCTAGGGTAAAATGTTGCTATATTTGAAACTGGATAACACATGTTTATTTGGTCATAAGTAACAAGACTCTGGAAAAGAACTGGCAGCAATAAGAACTGGCAGCAATAAGAACTGGCAGCACTGGCAGCAATAAGAACTGGCAGCACTGGCAGCAATTAGAACTGGCAGCAATAAGAACTGGCAGCAATGAGAACTGGAAGCAATAAGAACTGGCAGCAATAAGAACTGGAAGCAATACAACAGAAATACTTCTGAAAACAATCTGCCTGGTCATTACGGTAACACATCCGTGCGACATAGTGCATTTTTCATACCACCAAAATGGCTATTTTTCTGATGAAAATCCGTCCTATTTTTCTTAGTTATACTGCAAACATAGGTTGTGGGTGCTCGTTAAAACCGCCTCATTGAGGCGGTTCTAACGAGTACCCACAACCTATGTCTTGGAGCAGAAATAAGAATAATAATGTGTACCCCTGTAAACCCCAGTTTTCTCTATTTAAAGTGGGGTTTAAGAGATGTTCATTTAACGGACTTGTTCACGTGATGCTCTAGGAATGATGCAGCTGATCGAGTCTTCGCTGGTCCCTCGTCTTGTAGGTTTTGGCAGTATATTTTCGTATTATTGCTCCACAAGGAGATGTTAGCTAGAACTCTTTTTCCCAGCTGACATACAACAAACCTGTAGGCAACGTCGTTGCAACGTCATGACGTTGCACTGACGTTATGACGTTGCACTGACGTCATGACGTTGCACTGACGTTAGTGTGATGTTATAAGTCCAATGGGCTTGAAGGTCTGAAATAGAATATTGCTGTATATGATTGTAAATAAGAAGTGGATTTTTCAACACCTATACTAGACCCTGTTCAGAAAATCTGAACCATCGATTTTTTCGTTTCTTTTTTTAATACTCATTTTTGCCCATACATCACTATGGGAAAGTTTTAGACCTCACACTCCGCCGATTTCTCCAGCAAGTCGTATGCATCTGCGACGGCTAGGAAGGGCTGTGATTATTTGGAGAAAATCGCAAAATCTATATTTTCTTTCACAGACTAAGACATTCTGACAGGTTCGACACACCCTTTTAAACCATACATAGAAGTGGTTACTGCTCTTGTACATTACAAGGGCGTCTATGTTTTATTTGCACGATCACACCATGGAAAATCATTAGCTGTGACACCACTTCTGATATGGGTATAATTCTTTTTGACGACTGTTGACAGCACATCGCGCTAGTGACTCCCCGTTCCTAGTGAGCCTCTATCTAGCCATTCGAATATAAGGTGTGTCGCAATTGCATATCTATTTATAAACTGCGTCACATGGATTTGAATATTTATTATCTTACCTGACAATCATCGTCAAATGGACTTAGTCTGTGCTCTCATTTCTTTGTTTTGCAAATTTCTCCAAATAATCACAGCCTTTCCTGACTGTCGCAGAGGCATACGACTTGCCGGAGAAATCGGCGGAGGGTGAGGTCTAAAACTTTCCCATAGTGATGTATAGGCCAAAATGAGTATTAAAAGGAAGAAACGAAAAAATGGATGATTCAGATTTTCTGAACGGAGTATACATGTACTTGTTATGATGGCAGTTTTTCTTCCATATTTCTGCACTAAACAGCCCATGGAAGCGATTTTGTAAATGAGTATAAGCTAACAGCATGTTCAGTGGTGAAATATGGAAAATAAGCAGGAAGAGACCGTCTAGACCAGAGTCCTGTTTACTAAGAAAGACATTTGGTCAAACAGTTATTGATGAGTATGGTAAAGACTCTAATTACTGACACCTAAGTGGCTTAGGCTAATAGTGTGTACCCAGTTCATACTGCATCGGCACTCTGACCTGGGTACACACTGTATACTATCCTTCTAAACAAAATATATGTTTCGAGAGTACCGACCAGCAGTTACCTGATTCCGGTTAATAGTTTTGGATGTTCAGAGTAATCAAATTGTGTCAATATTTAGAGTAATTACTGTACTCAACGTTCCGATGGAAATGTCCAAACAATGGCACAAAGAACACATGATGGCTTCTGAGATCACCGATTGGATGATTCATGGCGCATGCGTAGGTCCAAGAATGAGTTCCTCGTTTGTCGTATAAATACGGGCAAGTCGAGCCGAAAGACATGTTGGTACCTCGTATGTGATAGTACCTAATTGTTTAGACAGTTCAACAATAGAATTCGGCGAGGTGAAGTCATCTTTAATAATATAAAACTCCCGACAGTCTTTTTCATCTTCCGGTAAGCTAGCTGTAATGGCGTCCATGGACACTCTTCCAATAACTGGCACAGGAGTTCCTGCAATGAATGAAACGAGTTTGTGAGCGCCAAGACTCTAGCAGTCAGGCAGTATATCAATGAAATTATCATATAACGTCGCTGATAATTAGTGGATAATCACTATGCTCACCAGAGGTCGTGCTTTTTACCATATACTATATAATACAGGCATCTTGGTCATGTCACGAATAACTTTTCATTGCCTTATCTGATACAGGCTTTCCATGTAATTTGGTTTATTTGGTTTAAAAGCCCAGCACTTTTAGTGGAGAAGAAGATAAAAAAAACATACTGAATCTGAGGACGAATGACCTTGAATTTTGATAAACTTCCATTCAGCTAATTGCAAATGTCAATTCTGATGCCACAGTCCACTGTTTTGCCTTTTTGTTCCCTCCAAATTCTTAGTGACCAAATTCAACTTTGATGTAAAATAGGTCAAGATCAACTAAAGGTCGTCGTTTGAATAAACTTGGTAGGACCCAAGTTCCTAATGTTATATATAAAGTCAGAAGGTCATTGGTCATTTGGTTCCGGAGAAGAAGATTTTTAAAGGCGTTTACCATATATGTACATGACAGCCATATCGGTCATGCGACACAGTCCTTAGGAAATTTTCGTTCCCCCTTTCCATAGAGGCTACACATGTAATTTGGTTTCAATGAACCCAGCAGTTAAAATGGAGAAGATAAAAATACTGAATCAGAGCCATCCAAGACAAAGGTTAGCAAATGACCTTTGGAATTGATTAATTTCTATTCAGCTGATTGCAAATAACATTTCTGATGCCAAAGGCTATAATGCAATCAATAAAATGCACCGTTTTGCCTTTTTACTTACAAATGCCTGAAAGACCAAATTTGACCTTGATGTAAAACAGGCCAAGAAAAAAGCAAAGGTCATCATTTGAATAAACTTGGTAGGGACGGAGTCCCCAATGCTGCATACCAAGTTCCTTTGATTCCTGAGGAAAAGATTTTTAATTTTTTTTACCATATTTGGGCATGGTGGCCATATTGGTCATGTGAAATAGTCCTTATAAACAAACTTTCGTTCCCATTTCCCATAGAGGCTCCATATGCAAGTAATTTCAGAGGAGATGTCGTTTGAAAATGTTGTCGCAGATGCAGACGACGGACCACTGCCGATACTATAATAATAACCCTTCCTCATTGGCTGGCTCAAATACAATAAATATATCAAGCGAAATAAACGGAGGACAATTACCATGGACAGTTGTAAGACGCCCTTTCCCTGACAGTAATCTGTTAAAACCATCAGCGTAACCCACAGCAAAAGTAGCGACAACTTCGCCATCTTTACACCTGAAACAGAATGCGGAGTTTATCAGAGCGTCCTATTTTACGGACTTGTTTCCGCCTATAGGTCAGCTATCCCTCAACATTGTACGTTGGTTATTGCTACTGGAATAAACAATCGACCTACCGGCCGGTTCACTTTATTCCTACCACACTTAAAATGTACAGAACAAGCAACTGTATATAAAATAAGGTGGTTAGTCATTCTTAATCATGATAAATTCATACACGTGAAGTCAAGCAGTTTAAAACAATAAACGATTATATTCAATCTACTTTTAAAAAGTCTTCTACAGGCATATGCATCTACTTAGGCGTGTCATTTTGTCACTTACTTATTCACTTTATGTAGCTCTGTGGTTAAACATCTGTCATTGTCATTTCATTCGGAAAGCCAGCGTACATTTCCTGGTTCATGCACCGCTTGTTTGTTTGTATTGAGGTTTAACGGTCCCGTCAACACTATTTAGGTCATTTAGGAGACGTTACTTCCGATTTTGTGGAATTTTTACTCGAAACTGAGATGAAATGACATCTCAAGCCCCATCGCCCAAGAAACCGCTATGGTTTATTTATAGGGGCAGTCAGACTCAGACCACATTGCCTGGGCATTGCCTTCTAAGCGATTACCAGTACTCAAATTTTCGGTCGTTTTCAGCGGTCGTGCGGAATTATCTAAATGACCAATACTCTTTTTCACTATTTCGGACGTAATGCACTGTTTTTCGAGTTTAATGACCCAATAAATGCTTTTAAGATTAACGTCCAGAATTTCAGTCAACCTAACCACACTTTTTTCTGGACTCCAAACCATACTAGCCTAAAGTTTTGTTTGTTTGATTTGAGGTTTAACGTCCCCGTCAACACTGTAAGGTCTTTTTGGAGACGTTGATTCCAATTTTGTGGGACTTTTACCCGACAGTGATAGGAAATGACTTCTCAAGCCCTGCCGCCCAATGAAACAAATAGGTTTTATAAGCATGGACGGTTCGAAACTCGCACCGCTTTGCCTGGGCAAGCTTAGATCCTCTACGCAGTTTACCAGTACTCGTGTGCGGGTCGGTTTCAGCTCAATCTATTCCTTCAAGCCCCAATGGGCGGAGGCCGGATATTTGTTTTGATATGATAATGTTTTAGCCGAGACCACAAGCTGCATTGTCGTAATTCCAGACAAGAAGTAATGGGGGAATTTAGGATTAACATTTCACGTGTGACACGAATATAGTAAAACTCCGCTATTAAGACCACCTAAAATTAAGGCCAATTTTGCTTTAAACTTGCTTCAGTAACTATCTGAGATGGATGCAGTTATTATTTCTTTTTGTTTTCTGCATACATGTCCTCTGGTCAGAGACCACCTTTGGGACAGTTCAAAAGTGGTCCACCTTTGGGACAGATCAAAAGTGGTCTAAAAGACCACTTTTGAACAGTCCCAAAGGTGGTCTAGGTGGTCTTAATTTAGGAATTTCACTGTATCTTATTATGTTGTTGGTACTTGTTAGGATTACATCAAGGTGATTTTAACAAGCAACCACAGCATACATTTTCGAAAGAAGGGTAAAATTGCACCTTGACCCTTATCCTGCTGAACACGACAACCCCTACCTTTGCAAACAGTGAAGATCCAGATCAGATATGATCAGTCTTCACTGTTTGCTTGCTTAAATTGAGGTTTAACGTCCCCATCAACACTGTTTAGGTCATTTTGTTGCATCCAATTTTGTGGAACTTATACCCGACAGTGATGAAATGTCATCAAGCCTTGTCGCCCAATGAAACCAAAAAGCTTATATGCATTGGGCGGTCTGACTCACACTTCTTTGCCTGGGCACAGTCTTTGCGGGGGGCACAGTCTACACTGTTTGTCATGCAGTTTGGGAACTGAACAAATACAGTATATCAAGTAACTAGATCAGTTGACAGCCAGCAATGAGTGTGGCTGAATCAATATATTCAGCAGGATATGGGTTAATTATTCATTGCCGTGACTCCTCCATATCTGAAGCTGCACCCCTGGGTCAGCCAAAACCTCTCTCTTAAATTTTCCTTACTTGTATGTTTGGTCGTATCCTACTCTTCGGCCATCTTTTAACACCTTAACATGATTAGGTCTCGCCATCCATTTCAGAATGGGTTTCAGTCCAAGTTCTGTATACATCTGTAAAGCATCTTCAGTTGTATCTGCAAACAAGGAACATAACTCTTGAAACTCACATACATGACAAGCTTCTATTTATATGTAACCTTAAAATTCCCTGAAAATAGGCATGAATCAAATTTTTATTTAAAAATTGAAGCTAATAAAAATGATTGTTTAGACCACACGACCGAGGTAAAGAAAGACATACCAACCTATACCAAATACTTACAAATAATCCCAATTATATATTTTGTGGAAAAGGGATATAATCCGGTTTCCCACCACTGGTCTTCTTCGCCGCTGGTACCTTGGGGGAGTGGAACGTCATTGTCAATTAAGTATGGCAATTCAGCTTAAATCTGGAAATAGGAATCCTGTGTCTAAAATTGTGGGAATGGACCGCCCGAAAAGATACCCGGGGGTGACATTAGAATAGAGCATTATAGACTATTAGCTTAGCATGTTTCAGAGTACAGATTGCATTATTAGCGAACGTATTTATATTTAAAAGACGCCAAAAAGAGCCATTTAACAAAGTTGCACTGCTGTTTGAAAATATGAGAAGTTATGCTAATTTAAAATCAGTTGGTATGTTTAAACATCAGGATGTACGCTTTGGAAAGGTCCAGCAGCATTTCAATGACGTCAACTCGTTTAAGGCTGAAATAAAATCTTGTTTTAATACAAAAATGTTTGAACAGTTTGAAATTCTGGAATAGCTTTACATTAATTTAATTATATTTATGTTAGAGGAAAAATCTGAATATTTCAAATTATAAAAGACAGTTAAATATACAATATGTATTCAAGCAATATTTTTAACTTTATGAAATGTTATATAAAATATTGTAGTAAATCGTTATCTTTCTAGAAAGTTTGCTACAGAAAGACACACAAAGCAAAGCTTACAGTAACATTTTAAGCTAGGCTATACAACATTTTGTTTGTGAAATAAAAATGTAATACACACCTGGAGGAAGGCCATACATTGCGATGCCTGGGCGAACAAAGTCAAGGTCAGTGCCGTAGCCGAGTAATGTCCCTGCGGAGTTCGCCGCATGTAGCTTTATACCCTTCTCTCTGCAATAAAGGATCAAAGTATTGATGTCACTGGTTTGTTTGTATTGAAGTTAAACGGCCCATTCAACATTATTTAGGTCATTTTGAGCCGGTCAGTTTACCTATCAACACTTTTCCTGGGCAGGCTTATACGTAAGCGGTTAACCAGTACAGGGCACGTCCTTTCGCCAGAAACTGACAACTGTCCTTCTTGAATCAGCGGCAGGGGTTGACGTCACTGGTTGATCTACGAGTGTATGATGGGAAAATGGTCCTGAACTGGGACAAAGCCTGTTCTTTTAACCCTTAAATTCCTGAATTTTAAGCAGTTTAGACCCTGATCAGACATTGCGTCTGATCTGGGTTCACACAGACACTGTCATTTCAATGCCCAAACACACTAGCCACGTCGAGATTTCACATTTATCATAATTATGATTTCGCGTCTGAGAATGTAATAACGTCATGTAATATTAGCCCCCGTCCATAGGGGCTTGAAGAAATATATGGGCTGCATGATGCTTCCACGCAGAGCTGAATCCGGCCCGCAGACTGGTAAACCGCTTAGAGGATCTAAGCCTATCCAGGAACCGGGGTGCGAGGCAGACCGTCCATGCTAATAAACCCTATTGGTTTCATTGGGCAACAGGGCTTGAGATGTCATTTCATCTCATTGTCGGGTAAAAGTCCCACAAAATTGAAAGCAACGTCTCCAAAATGACCTTTACAGTGTTGACGGGGACGTTAAACCTCAAATCAAACAAAAAACGAACGTCATGTAATAAAGTCGATAATCAACTAGTGGATTAAATATGCAAATTAGATAGATACGCTCCATAACGTTTCATGTAGGACGTCCTTAACGACGTCGAGTTTACTAAATACATGAATTAAATACGGTTTGAATGTCATATGATAAATAGAATCTTGCATTCGTGCTCGTGTATTATTGAATTTATTAAACTCGTTGAGGAAAAGGGATAAAATGCTCTGCACAGCTTCGCATTTTATCCCTCTTCCTCAACTGGATTAATAAATTCAACAATATGTGAACACTCATGCAAGATCCTCTGTATAATCCTCTTTACACAAAACTTAGATGTCACATTTATGAAGTGGATGGGGTTGGGCAAGACCCCGACCCACCCCATTTTGTTCTTTGATATCAACGAGAACAAACACCCTACGTTTGAAGCATATGACATTTGCTACTGGCGAAGTACTCACGTCATGACATTCCAAATTAACGGATAACGTCGGGTTTTTACATAACGTTTGCTGATGAAGCCCACACGTCTATTCAGACTTCGTTATTTCTTAATAAAAACATCAACAAACATGTGTAAAAGATTCATTTTGATACAAAAAATTCTCGAAGTTAAAATTTTCAGTTATGTCCCTTTTTCCGGCTTCAGCTTCAGTCGGAAGAAAAAACCTGCATTGGCAAACAGTGGACCCAGATCAGACGCCACAGAATGCGGTGTCTGATCAGGAGTCTAAACTGCTTAAAACTCAGGAATCTGAGCGTTAAAAGAAGCAGTCTGACTTCACTTGAAAGGGGCCATAACTATGTCGAAAATTGACGAATTGTAGTGGAAATCGAACTTGACCTGTATTTTATGATGTTACATCAGTGTACCAAAAATTATAAAAATCGGTGAAGCGCTTTTTGAGTTATCGTCTGGAAACCAAGTCAACAGACCGACCGACCGACCGACCGACAAGCTCACTCATATATACCCCCCAAATTTCATTTGTGGGGGTATAATCACCTGAAAAATGATCCATAGGTATGAATGTCTTTGTAGCATAAGGTGTTAAACGGTAAAGGACATGACCAAATTATCAAGTTGTAATAGGGGCTTAGTCGCATTTTCCAAATGCTTTCACAAAGTGTTTGTATTGTTTAGCTTAGTCCGATCCTACCGGATTAAGCATCGGCTTTGTTCCATCCAACCGGATTAAGAAGTGTCCCACTGATTATACCCAAGGTGAACCAGGTCACGGATTAAGAGTCTTTTGTGTACACACACGAGGCGTATATGCAATTAATAGATGATGAAATCAGAAGGATTTGCTCACGACCAACTGAATGCACGCTGACTGGCCCGGGACCATGTTTCATTTGTGAGCAACACGGCATAAGGGTTTTCCGGAACCATGGGTAAAAGCTGGCTTTGAAAAATAATCCGGTAGTTCAGTTCTACTGGCGAAAGAGCCTTAAACTTGAGAACGTTTGACCATCCAACCAAGCTTGACCACAGGTCACCGCCTCCGTCAAAATAACATGATGAAATAACCTCACTCAAAGAAGAAAGCGTATAAAAATACATTGTGACATACAGACAGACGGACGGCAATATTATTTTCTCTAATCAACATAAAATGCAATAAATGACGTACAGTGAAATTCCACTATTAAGACCACTGAAAATTAAGACAAAATCTGCTTTGAAAAGCTTATTAAGTAGGTTGCTGATATTCTTTCTTTGTGTTCTCTGCATTCAGTGCCCTCTGGTCAGAGACCATCTTTGGAACTGTTCAAAAGTGGTCTGAAAGACCACTTTTGAACAGTCCCAAAGGTGGTCTTAAAAAAAGAATTTTACTGTATTTTGACGTTGTATCGATGTCGTCTGCCACTTTGGACCGACTGTGTTATTGCTGGTTGGTGCATTATGCGAAAAAACTGGTAAGTTCGTATTATAATGAAACTGTTGCATAAGTTCAACAGTTGGACTGGCAAACAAGGTAGTATTTCACACTCTAGGTAATTTCATATTCAGTTTGTTGATAATAGTTTTATGTATTTGTTTGTTTGATTTGGAGTTTAACGTCCCCGTCAGCACTGTAAAGGTCATTTTGGAGACGCTGCTTCCAATTTTGTGGGACTTTTACCCGACATTGAGATGAAATGACATCTCAAGCCTTGCCGCCCAATGAAACCAATAGGGCTTATAACCATGGACGGGCCGACTCGCACCGCATTGCCTGGACAGGCTTAGATCCTCAAAGCGGTTTACCAGTACTCGTGCGCGGGTCGGTTTAAGCTCTGTGTGGAAGCATCATGCAGCCCATCTATTTCTTCAAGTCCCGATGGGCGGGGGCTAGATAGGTTTATGTAACATCACATCAAATTACTGCTTTTCTAAACTTATTTAGAAGCCGCCGTTAGTGGTTATGCTACTCGCCTTGTAAACCAGGGATCGCAGGATCGACCCCGGGCTTCTCCAGACTTTCGGATGAGTCCTTAAACCGAGGTCCCGTCTCCGTATGACCGTAAAACTCAAACACTCACTGTAAACTTATTTATATTGATTACCTGTATTTCTTTGCATAGCCCATGAATGATTCTAATTGTTCATTTGTGAACTCTGGGTCATCCCAAGCTTGCGCGAAATGCGTCATTATGCTGTGCACGTGAATGTTGTATTCGTCACAAAACTGTCAACAAAATAAACATGTTTATTACAATGACGTTTACTCTCTATGATAATGAATAAATAAAGTTCTATCAAGTATTGCACACCAAATTAACACAGTTAACTTAACCATAAAACGCCAATCACGACAATTGTCGTCTGCTTTGACGACTGCCCTTTACCTTGAAAGTCATTTTTGGCAGTGTGGACCCAGATCAGACTGCTCCTTTGAGGAGCAGTCTGATCTGGGCCCACACTGTTTGCATCTACGCAAAATATCTTAAAAAGTTTTCAAGCAGTTTCAGCAGATGACATAAGCAGACAACATTTTCAGATGTAGTTTTAGTTTAAACAATATTACAGATATATGGCAAGAATGTATGTAACATATTAGAAAGATCAACAGGATTTGAAAACAAGCAAGGTTGCTTATACTAATCATCTCCTGATGTAGTTTTTCTCGGCGATTATGGGTTAACATTCTAACATCACTGTTTCAATGCCCCCGCCAATCATGGCTTGCAGAAAAAGATTGGGAGCCGCTGCATGATGCTTCCACGCAGAGCTGAAACCGACCGCATACGAGTACTGGTAAACCGCTTAGAAGGTCGAAGTCTTCCCAGGCAAAGAAGCGCGAGGAATTGACATGGAGGAATTGACATTTCACCTCCGTGTCGGGTAAAAGTCACACAAAATTGGAAGCCACGTCTCCAAAATGACTTAAATACATGTACTATTTGAGTTGATGGGGACGCTAAACCTCAAGTCAATCAAACAAACATCACTGTTTCTAGATTATATTTACCCTTAATTTAATATTTGTATGTATACGATTTTTACTCAGCCAGCTTAGTATTGTGTGTTTTCACTGAAACTGTGTTGGCGAAGCAGCGAAATTTGTGATTCCAATGTCTTTTTCAAACAATCAAGAAATTTGGCTCACAATATATAGAATCACGACTATAAATAAAAAGCACCCACATATGTTTTCGTGATGGAATAAGAATCTCAGAATTACATAGCAACCGATAAGGTAAGTATTTTGTGAGAATCGGAGGATAGTTTTTGCCAATTCTCCATAAAAACCGATGATGTGGGTATTCATTGGAACCGCCTCACCGAGGCGGTTCTAATGAATAGCCACAACATAGGTTTATATGGAGAAATAAGGAAAACTATCCTTCAATACTCGCATAATCCCTTATCTGTTGCTATGGAATTAGCCTCATTACTCCTCCTAAGCCGCAGCTATGAAAACTTTTAACCCATAAAATGCCAATCGCGACAATTGTCGTCTGTTTTGTCGTCTGCCAGTTAGTTTAACAAGGCCTTGTTGCAAACAGTGTGAGCCCAGATCAAACTGCTCCTTTATGAGAAGTCTGATCTGGATCCACACTGTTTGCCAGTATGCAAAAAACATATTTTAAAAGTTTGAAAGATTCAGCAGACGACATACCGGTAAACAGACGACATTTTCAGATGCATTTTTTTTTTCTCGGCATCTCAAGGGTAGTTATTAACTGGGGAGCAAAAGTACTTACATCCATGATAGAGTCCAGTTCTTCTGGCTGACAGCCATTTCTGGACATCCCTGTATCAACTTTAACCACAACACTCCCATAGTCTTCTTCCTGTGCAATAAAATACACGCATAATTCTATTGAAAATAAAGTACATGTATATAGATTGATCATAATTAAAAGATCTTCTTGCCAAGACACTTTGAACTGAAATATTTGCTTCCTTTAATTTCCAATTCTGAAAGGATTCAAACAATAGGGAATAATATCCCGTATGTACTATCTGTCTCCCATTAAAACCGGAAAGAATATCTATTCAGCTTATGATACCATTACGCAAACACGCCTATACAATTACATTGCCACCTTTAACGCCGAAAAAATGAAAATTTTTGAGATGAAAAATTGTGATATTTTTCTTATTTCTGCTCAAAATATAGATTATGGGCACTCGTTAGATCCGCATCTAACGAGTACCCACAACTTATATTTTAGAGCAGAAATAAGAAAAATAAGGTATACCCCCGGAAACCCCAGTTTTTGCTATATAAAAGTGGGGTTCAAGGGGGTCAAAAGTATATAGACGTGTTTTCGTGATGCGTAAATTTAAAGTTATTGATACTTATTTCACGTAAATTTAAGCGAAATAAACCCGCCAATGATTCTTGAAGCGTTCCATGTTCGAAGACTAGGCCATGCTCCATGCCCGGATATCAGCATCATTTAATAGCACGCTGTAAAATTACCTCAAATGGACTGAGAATGTTTCCAGGACAATTCTCCCTGTTCTGTCGAATCTGCGCTACCCAGGCAGTGAGGAATTCAGTACTGCCCACTGTTGGTGTAAGATCATATTCCAGGAGATCTGGGATTTCTTCTTCACTTGCATTCCCTATAAAATCATACAACCATGACACAAGCCTCCAACGTTCAAATCTGTTAACCCATTGTATACTATAGTAGACTCTTCCATTGCTATATGTTGGACAAGCCCATTTGTCATATAAGGGATGCCAGGCCTATTTTTTTTTATTCTTATTCTGTTTTTGACGGAAAATTCTGTTAGCGAATAGTGCAGGCCCTGATCAGATGCAGAACGCAGCGTCTGATCTGGACCCGCACTGTTTGCCAATGTGCCCCTTTAGGGGTTTCCCCTGCAATGGGTTAAAGAATAACATAACGAATGTCTGTCGGCCACATAGTTTGACTCCAATTAACGGCCATGGTGCCTCAAGTCAACAAATCTATTCAAATAAAGCTATCTGTGACAGCGGTCTTATTCGTTTTCCTGATTGCACGTTTCGTCAGATCTGCCTCAATCCAACAAGTAACCAAATATATGTTCTAGGAGAAATAATTTTGATAACAAAATGTACTTGAACCCTGATGAAGTGGAACTTCAGTAGGGAGGTCATTGTACGGACTAATTATTAATGTGATGAATAGTGTTAGGGTTGGTCACTCGCCTTGTAAACAACGGTCGCCGGTTCCATCCACCAAGTCTGTTGTTGTATGTAGGTCTCAAAGCTGTATGTGCTCATGCATGTACAGTAAAATTCCTATATTAAGACCACCTTTGGGACTGTTCAAAAGTGGTCTGAAAGACCACTTTTGGACAGTTCCAAAGGTGGCCCCTGACCAGAGGTCATTGTAGGCAGAAAATGCAATGAAAAACTTTGTGTACCCTTCAAAATAAGCTTTTTATAGCAGAATTAGTCTTAATTTTAGGTGGTCTTAATAGCGGAATTTCACTGTAATCGTATTTAGAAACTCTGTTATTTAAAAATTACCACGTCCTACTAGCCAGCAAAGAATTCCAGGCGAACGTCAGACCGACAGTGACACGACGTGGTAACGACGTATCGCTGTCGGCCCGACGTTGGTCCTGTTGTGCTTGCTGTGTAACTGGATTTTAACCCTTTTTGTACCAAATGAGATCTTCCTCCTTATATATACCAGAAGTCCATTTCTGAATTTAGGGGTGTCAGGTTGTATTTGCTTCAAATTATATACTCTGAGTAAGGAAAATGGCTGAACGTTTTGCAAACAGTGAAGGCCCTGATCAGACGCCGCGTTCTGCGGCGTCTGATCTGGGCTTACACTGTTTCAGGGTACCCGTTTTAGGGTTTCTGGTACTAAATGGATTAATGTTGTTTTTCCCCCTTTTCCAAATATATGTATGTAGTTTTACTACCCGAAAGGGACTTTGATTTGGAAACTGTCGACTAATATAATGTTACAATGGTTCAACTGGATCTAGTAAAATAACTTACCGAAAATCTGTATAAAAGAGCATATCCCTGCCTTCCGCAGTTCAATCCCCTCCCAGGGAGAAGCAACAGCGAAGTGGTTTACGCCGTGTCTAGCCAGATGACGAACGATCTCGACGCTCCCGTGACCATACGCGTTACCCTTCACAACTCCAATAATCTCTGCAAATAAACATACTCAGAGTTAAAATTTTGGACTTCAGCTCCTTCTTAATTTGGCGCTACCATAGTTTTTTGACATGATGAGTAACTCTTTCATCATCATATTGTTGTTTGAGTCAAAAATAGTAACTATGGTCAAAAATAGTAACTATAGTCTATTTCAAATAATTGACCAATAAATCCACCAATCAGAGACGCAGATCTTGTCACACCTCCATGATATTGACCTACTGACTCTTGGATGTAAACAAACCAACAAAATGTGATGTAACGTGCTACGCAGCGCGGGACAAAGCCTCACTGCGAAAAATCTATCTAATATTCAATTAAGACACAAATAATCGGAAAGGTATAAGAAAGAACGTCGTTATTCCGTCAAATATTGTCTATGTATTTCTGTCAGGCTAAGTAGTCGTAACACCTGTCCGCCTTTTTTTTTCGCTTTTCACTCTAGACTTAAATTTCAATGTTAAACCGGAAAATGGAAGAAAAAAGTGAAAAATTCGCAAGAATTCTCGAGCAAATTCTAATTACAAAATTTTAATTAAGCCCGTAGATGGGGAAATGTCATTAATATAAGTAATACAAGTAAACCTTTGAACTTTATAATATCGATTTCCCTTTCAGATGTTCTACACTCGTCCCAATCGCGTTTGCACCAAAGCGTGTTCGTCCTTTGCAACATCTATTAATTTTGGACAGAAAAACACGTAAAAGCCTACCTGTTTGGTCAGAACACAATTTCCTCAATATGTTGACATTTTTAGTCAATTGATCTAAGTCTATCTTCAAAAATGTCCTTCTTCTAGCCAACTGATATTCCGATTCATATGTTTTCCCAAATAATTTCCAGTTAGCCTCCATTTAATTGAGACCTAAGTCCTATGTAACAATGATGCACCCGTTCGCTCTCGAAGTCAAAGTTTGTATGAGGCCTGGCTATGGCTATAGATTTTCTCGTCATTCATTGAGCTAAACCAAACTGGCTCGAGCCGGTATGAACGAGTTTTCGTTGGCTGCCTGAGGTCGATATAACAAGTAAACTGGGCGGTCTTACGGATTTATAATGCATTCCATTGCCATACCAATGATTAGCTTTGTGTATTAAAGTACATTGTTCGACCAAATGCGGTCACGTTATAAAAAGAATGGCATTGCATACATATATTTTTGGGTGTTATTGACCTGTATTAATCAGCTGATGTTTATTAACCTTTGTAACATTTAGGGCATTTGACGCACTAATTTTACAACAGCAACTAACTGACATAACAAACTGCGAATCAACACATGTCAAAACCCTCTAACCGATTTTAAAAATAATAAAAAAACAAAACGTTGTGAAAACGTCAAGGTCACAACAACTTGACCGTCACGCAAAATGATAACAAGTTTGTGAAATTAACACCCGTCTAAAACCCAGTTAAAATAGAGAAAACTGGGGTTTACAGGGGTACACATTATTTTGCTTATTTCTGCTCTTGGACATAGGTTGTGGTACTCGTTAGTCAATGAGGCGGTTCTAACGAGCACCCACAACCTATATCAACACGAAAACACGCCTATATAATCCTGATCCCCTTGAACCCCACTTTTATATAGTAAAACTGGGGTTTGCAGGGGTAAACCTTATTTTTCTTATTTCTGCTCTAAAATATAGATTGTGGGTACTTGTTAGAACCGCCTCGATGAGGCGGTTCTAACGAGTACTCACAATCTGTATTTTGAGCAGAAATAAGAAATATATCACAATTTTTCATCTTAAAACTTTCATATTTTCGGCGATAAAGGTTACAATGTATCTGTATAGGGGTGTTTTTCGTAATGTATAGGGTATAAATAGGAAATTTATTACACATTTTCATCGAAAAGGTAGCCATTTTGGAGTTATGAAAGAATGCACTATATAAGACGGGTGTATTATCGTAATCACGTTTACAAGCCCATAGTACTGAATGACCCTGTAAACCCAGCTTTATGTACAGAAAATGAGATTAGAAGCGGTATGCGGTAATTTCTGTCATTTTAATTCGAAAGCATAAGACTGTGGATACTTATTAGAATGGCCTCAGTGAGGCTGTTCTAACGAGCACCCATAGTCTATGTTTGCAGAAGAAACAAACAAAAAAAAAAAAAAAAAAAAAAAGAAATCTAAGAAAATGTAATTTTTCTAGCTCTAAATGAATTCATACAACACATATGGACGTGTTTTTCCCTGTAGTTCATACGATGTGGTTTCAACACAGCAGGTCCCCTTGGTCCAGACCCACCGTTTTGATATTTGGGCTTGTTGCAGACCAAATATATATGCTTCATGTACTCGTTAGAACAGCCTCATTCCAACAGTGCAAGTACTTTAGAGCATATAAAAATAATGATGCAATTTCACCAGAAAGCATAGGTATTCTTGTTGCTCGGAGTGATATTCAAGGATTCCACATGAATCGTATGTCATGCACAGTATACAAAACGATGTTCTGCAATAGTCGCGGAGTCTGGTATTTTGTTTTGTTTAATGTTTTATTTTAGGCTTCGATGAATAGGTATACATGTACTTGATATATGTCATTCTGAACCCCATCCAAAATGGGCTCAACTCTTATATGAAATAATTTCTTTCCTTTCTCCTGTCCTGTCTACCCAGTTCATCCTTTCTTTCCTTTCTCCTGTCCTGTCTACCCAATTCACCCTTTCTTTCCTTTCTCCTGTCCTGTCTACCCAATTCATCCTTTCTTTCCTCTCTCCTGTCCGGTCTACCCAAATTCATCCTTTCTTTCCTCTCTCCTGTCCTGTCTACCCAAATTCATCCTTTCTTTCCTTTCTCCTGTCCTGTCTACCCAAATTCATCCTTTCTTTCCTTTCTCCTGTCCGGTCTACCCAAATTCATCCTTTCTTTCCTTTCTCCTGTCCTGTCTATCCAATTCATCCTAAGGTGCAAATCCATTTCTTTAACAGTAGCTAGACTCTTCCCAGCTAGCACGCAACAGCGGACCAACGTCGTATCGCTGTCGACCCGACGCTGGCCCGTCATTCATTGCTAACGCTTACCATGTACATAATCCAGATAAAGGTTTCAATAGCCTCGATATTCTTATCACTGTGACATCAGAGCATATCCTGGGACACGCAGTGTCTGATCAGGGTCTTCCCTGATTGATTAAAATACAGAATTTTAAGGGTGGAACGAAAGAGTCAAAGTTTCACATCCTTATCTTAGAGACAATCGACCCACAGGCGTTCGATTATCCCTAATGAAAAACTGGATCTGAACATGTCGTCTGTTTATGTCGTCTGCTGCATCTTCTTACAAGCTTTTTAAACATTTTTTGCATTTTGCATACATGCAAACTGTGGACCATCATCAGACTGCTCTGATCCGGATCCACCGTGACAGTTTCAAAGTAACCAGCAGACGACAAGTGTT
The DNA here is from genome assembly GCA_963580285.1 of Lucinisca nassula. Taxonomy (NCBI): domain Eukaryota; kingdom Metazoa; phylum Mollusca; class Bivalvia; order Lucinida; family Lucinidae; genus Lucinisca; species Lucinisca nassula. The sequence goes on along the minus strand of OY757011.1, from coordinate 159,105,282 downwards.
GTGATTGGTATTTTAACGGGGTCTCTGACCAGACGAGGCTGTGTGCAGAAAACGCAAAGAAAGAATAACTGCATCTTTCAAAATAAGTTTTTAAAGCAGAATTATAATATAGGCCCTAGTCTCTTTTGATGGTCTTAATAGTGAAATTTTACTGTATTTGTCATGTAGTTTTTATTTTTCATGCCCGGAAATAAGCTTGGCGTTACATGTAAATCGTCCGCTGAGCAGACGATTCAAATGGTATGGCAAAAAATCTTATTTTATATTATTATTGCGATTTATTATTATAGATGATTGTCGTCTGCTCTAGACTTGTCTAGTGGGGTGGTTGGGTGAGGCAAAGATGACCTTATCTTGCGTCAGTGGGGTCATTACGAAAACACGCCTATACAAATACATTACAAATTTTATCGCCGGAAAAAAGGAAAATTTTAAGAGGAAAAATTGTTATATGTTTCTTATTTCTGCTCAAAATATACATTGTGGGTACTCATTAGAACCGCATCGATGAGGCGGTTCTAACGAGTACCCACAATCTATATTTTAGAGCAGAAATAAGAAAAATAAGGTTTACCCCGGCAATTCCCAATTTTACTGTATAAAAGTGGGGTTCAAGGGGGTCAAAATCGTGTTTTCGTGATGCGTTCAACTGATACTGTCTTACAGTTGGACCAGTCGCTGTTCTACACGTCCATTCATTTTCTTTTTCTCCCCTGTCCCTCACTTTCATCTCTATTATCTCTTCTATCTCTTTTCTCTGGGAGACGACACAAAATGACCCACAAGGATTGGCGTGTCGTTAAACCCAAAACGATACGAGTACCAATTCAAGCGTTATGGTTCTACAAAGTGAAATTTGGTGTACAAATTGAGTTACTAAACATCCCTCGTCGAACTGAAAACATTGAACCCTACATTTGATCGTCACAGCCGGGAAGAAATTTAGGGCACTTTGAAGTCCCGCAACAGTGTCAAAACAATCGAGTCTCGTCACAAGACACAATACCTCCGGGATCCTTCGACCAGTCAAAGACATAGATCTGACTTAGATACGGTTTCTAGATGACAAGCGACGGATACAAAGAAACTATATGCGGACAACATCGGACACACAGACTGATCTGAGCCTTCCTGCGACCTCGTTCTTTTTTCTTGGTCGTTGAAATTTTGTACGAAACTGCGAATAAACTACAGCTGCAAGCAGCAGCAGCGATAGAAGAAGAAAAAGAAGAAGTACAGCAGCAGCAGCAGCAGCAGCAGAAGAAGAAGTAGCATCAGCAGCTGCAGCATCAGTACAACAGCAGCAGCAACAGAGTAATAGTAGTTGTAGTGTCTGTGGACTAAAGTAGTTACATTTGGTCTCTGCAGCTGGTTGGAGCCTCGCTCGAGTCACACCTGTGTGCGACGCCAAGTTTCGCAGCGGATTGCCAGGTGCTCCGATATTCGCTCACCTCTTTTGAAAGCCAGGTGGACATCAGCAGGCGGGAAGTTTCTGTGCTCAGTAACTGTGGGTCAAATGATAAACAATTAAAAATGAGCAAACAAACAATGTATGCAAGAATGGCCATTTTCCCATGGGCTGTTTCATAAAAAGATATACCCTCGTATTATCTGTGCTACTGTAGTGTCAAAGAAGCCTCCGTGGTGTAGTGGTTATGCTACTCGCCTTGTAAACCAGGGGTCGCAGGATCGATCCCGGGCTTCTCCAAACTTTCGGATGAGTCTTTAAACCGAGGTCCCGTCTCCTTATGACCGTAGCTGTTGGTGAGACGTTAAACTCAATCACTCTCAATGTAGAGTCAAACGCTTGCAAGTGCAATGTGCGTTCTGATTCGGACAGAGTGTGAAGTACGTGCTGGCCAAAGCTTGTGTTGTGTAAGTCAGGCTCTTCGTGGGAGTCGGACGATCCATGCATATAAACCCTGGCAATGTCAGGTAAAAGTCCCACAAAACTGGGAGCAACGTTTCCAAAATGACCTTATTAGTGTTCCTCAAATCACGTGATACTGAGAAAAAGGTACCTATCGCATAGTATGAGCAGCAAAAGCTCTGGCGAGACTGCGCGTATGAGCAGCAAAGGCTCTGGCAAATCGCCAGAGCCTTTGCTGCTCATGTACATGTATAGGATTCACGCAAGAAACCACGCCTTTAGCCTTATAAACCCACTAACGACGAATAGAATCTTCAAACAGAAGCCTTTGGACAGACATATTCCCAGATTTTGGGATGTCTGGTTTGTATTTTGCAAAACTTTCCGCATTCTTTGCAAACAGTATAGACCGATTTCGGCATTCGCTGTTTGTCTTTGCCCCTTTTGGGGTACGCCAGTGTATGTGTGTTAATCGAATATGCACGCATATTCTGGGATGGCTGAGGGGCCTATTCTTATGGGCTGGCCTAGAGAATAAACAACTAACAATTATTATTGCTGGTCCATATCATTAGTTGCAAATAATACTTTGTATGTATTAATTGTGCACGTGGATGAAAATAGAGATTTATGAGAGACAGTCGCGAGGTTGAGTTCACATGAACAAAATTCTATCACGTGAACCAGCCCGTGTAATGAACACCCCACCTAAACCCCACTTTATATAGAGAAAACTGGGGTTTACGGGGAAATACATTACTTTTCTTATTTCTGCTCCAAGACATAGGTCCTGGGTATTCGTTAGAACCACGAGGCGGTTCTAATGAACATCCACAACCTATGGTTGCAATCATCAGAAGAGTTGTGAAAACTGCATTATGCCGCACGAGTGTGTGCTCGTAATGTTGTCTAGCAAAGAGCCAGGGGGTACTCCAGTTTTCGACCCTTTGTTTAATGAGCAATGAAGGTTTTGAATTACATACCCCACAATCTGCACCCCTCCTGGTAGAACGCCTTGTTTTCGAATAAATAAATAAATAAATAAATGTACTGGCATAATCAGGCCCCTAGGTTATAAAACTTTTTTCATGCTCAGCTCACTTGAGCATGAAATTTGTCCTGCTCACAAATTTGTGAGGAGGACAAATTACATTCTCTGCTATCTGAGAAAGAAAAATCACTCAACTTCTTAGTAATTTAATTTTTATGAGCATAACAAGTTTCATGCTGAGCTGAGTTGAGCATGAAAAAAGTTTTATAACCTCATAAGTCTCTTGAGGAAGGACTCGGAAGGCATTTTTTTTTAATGTTGGTCCTTGGAGCAATTGCTTTCCATTTCGTTTCTGTGGGTATTTTTTTTTCAACGGGAAAATAATAAGGAACTGTGGTAAAATCCGTTGAAAATATGCATGTGGGGTTGAGGGGTGGAAAATGAAACTGCCGACAAAATACAGATACTGTACACAGAAAAGATGGGATACGCGTTTCTGGGGTCATATGGTTTCGAATCAGGTTGAAAGGATTAAGATGTTAGTCAGTTTTACAAACATAATATGACGTAAATGTGGCAAATATGAGATATGACCATTGAGCTGAGATGCCGTGTCCAAACAAGAGGATTTATTCCCCTTGTTTGCCAATTAAGCTGATTTATGTAATAATGTTTTTCACGCCCACGCTGAGTGAACGTGGTCACGCTATTATCAGCCCGGTATTACCAAATGGGCCCCGTCAAGCGAGTTTGGTACTTAGCGCCTATGCGAGCAGCGAAGGTTCAGGCGAGCCTGCGCATCCGCGCAGTCTCGCCAGAACCTCCGCTGCTCGCTCATACAAGCAGTGAATCAAGAGGAACCTTCAGACAGAAAGCCATATCCCTGGTCCCTCTGAATGGCTGGGCATGCGCAGTTAAAATTTGTCATGACGGAATGCTCGAAGATACAAATTCGCTTGACGAGGCTCATATTTGCCCTAAACATTGTGTTAACAAGTCCGTGTAGTGAATATTCTTATAGGCCCAACTTTGTTTAGAAAAAAGTAGGGTTTACATGGGCAGGCATTAGTTTTCTTAGTTTTGTTTAAAATGTAGGTTGTTGATACCCGCTACTGTCGCCTCTAACCATCACAATCAAGCTATGTATGTACCAGAGTAAGAGCAAAAATAAGAATATACTGTAAAATCCCAAAAATTAAGACCACCTCTGGGACAGTTCAAAAGTGTTCTCCCACTAGGGCATATTGGACGTAGAAAATAGAAAGAAAATTTAACTGAAACCTTTAAAAGCATATTGTCTACATTTTTGGTCGTCTTAATAGCAGAATTTATACTATACAGGCTAGTAAAATACACATTTCTTTAAGTCCACTGATATGGCTCAGTCGTTCTTCCGTAATGCACATTTCTAACCCAAGTGCAACATCAGGTGTGCGAGTCGTGGCTCGTGATATAGTCGATTTGTTTGTTTGTTTGATTTGAGGTTTAACGTCCCCGTCAACACTGTAAAGGTCATTTTGGAGACGTTGCTTCCTATTTTGTGGGACTTTTACCCGACATTGAGATGAAATGACATCTCAAGCCCTACCGCCCAATGAAACCAATATGGTTTATAAGCATGGACGGGCTGACCCGCACCGCTTTCCCTGGGCAGGCTTAGATCCTCTAAGCGGTTTACCAGTACTTGTGTGCGGGTCGGTTTCAGCTCTGCGTGGAAGCATCATGCAGCCCATCTATTTCTTCAAGCCCCGATGGGCGGGGGCCGTATGATAAGTCGGACCTCAACAACTCGAATACCTATGGATCATAAAAAATAATTTTAGAACGGCCCCGCCCGTCGCGCTTGAGACATAGATGGACTGCATGATGCTTCCACGCAGAGCTGAATCCGACCCGCACACGAGTGCTGGCAAACCACTTAGAGGATCTAAGCCTGCCCAGGCAAAGCGGTGCGAGTGTCGGACCGTCCATGCTTATAAAATTAAACCCTACGGGTTTCATTTGGCGACGGGGTTTGAGATCTCATTTCATCTCAATGTCGGGTAAAAGTCCAACAACATTGGAAGCAACGTCTCCAAAATGACATTTACAGTGTTGACGGGGAGGTTAAACCTCAAATCAAACAAAATCGAGATATGAAAAGTTCGAACTACCGAGGGTTGAACACAGTGCCAAGTCATGAGGAATAATGGTTATAACTTAAAGATATCTTTTCAATCTTCTGTCAGATAATCGAATGTTGTTTGTACCACGCCTATACAAATGCAATGTAAACTTTACCGCCGGAAAAACGAAATTTTTACGGTGAAAAATTGTGATCTTTTTCTTATTTCTGCTCAAAATATAGATTGTGGCTACGCAGAAGCGGTTCTAACGAGTACCCACAATTTATATTTTAGAGGAGAAATAAGAAAAATGAGGTTTACCCCTATAAACCCCAGTTGTACTTTGAAAAAGTTGGTTTCAAGGGGGTCAAAATTATATAGGCGTGTTTTCGTGATGATTTGAATCGCTTCATTCCAGTTATGATACACAAAATACCTTTTCAGGATGATATCAGAAAAAAATCCATAGATTATTCTAAATGGGCCCCGTCAAGCGATTTTGGTACTTATCGCCTATGCGAGCAGCGAAGGTTCAGGCGAGCCTGCGCATCCGCGCAGTCTCGCCAGAACCTTCGCTGCTCGCTCATACAAGCAGTGAATCAAGAGGAACCATCAGACAGAACGCCATATCCCTGGCCCCTCTGAATGGCTGGGCATGCGCAGTTAAAACTTGTCATGACGGAATGCTCGAAGACCCAAATTCGCTTGGCGGGGCTCAAATATATGTATATCTGTAGATATAGAAGAATTCTCTAGGGACTTCGAAATAGCCACGGTAAACGAGCCATCCGTGTTCCGAGTTATGAACGTTTCGATATATATGACATTGATACTGAAGGTCGCGGGTTCGAACCTCTCTCGTGTCACTGAAAAAAAAAAACTCTTCACCCAGTAGGACCACCTGGCGCTTATGACAACTTTAACATTGACAAAAAAAAAACAAAAAAAAAAAAAAAACAAAAACAAAAAAAAACAACAGATAAGCATTTTCACTTGCACCAAAATCGCAGGAGGCAGTTTCAGAGTACCATTTGGCATCAACTGATGCTGTCAACTGTTCCATTGATATTGCATGCCAGCTGTACTTATAAGGTAAGGGTAGGTGTCTTCCATTCTCTTTTGCCTCGATATCTCTCATTCATCGATCTTTTAAAAAAATATTACTACTTCTACTACCCCCCTTCCCCCACCCCCTCCCCCAATTCTCCACGGAGTCGCAAAGGTGTGTACCGCAACCAGGACATTCCAGTGGGTCATTGGTTGCTCTGACAACCGAATCTATCCGGCTTTCACACTGGCCTGTACTGTTTTGTTCATTAGAAAAATATGTGATTTATGGTTCCCCGCCATGGCGTTGAAAATGGCATTTTTTCTGAAGAAAATGATATTTCTTCATATTTTGTCTATAAACATACATTTTGAATCTTGGTCTAACGATCGTTCACAGTCTATGTGCCGTTTGGCAGAAATAAGGATAAATATTGCATATCCTTATAAACCCCACTTTGCACTGTGAAAAAGTGAAATTTACAAGGGTATAAATTGAACCTACGAGAGAGACTATATTATTGTGTTGCATCACTTTACACTCGATGACTTCAGTAATTGGCGCGAAAATGATGCATCGGATTGTAAAAGAGATCTTTACTATCAAAGACGTTAATGTCATGTTCACACGCACACACAAAACATGGGCGTAGGCCTTGTTACGTATGTTACGCATGCAACAAAATATTTGCAGCAAAAGAGAAATATGAAAATAAAGCATTTTTCCTTCTGCCATTGGGGTTGCTGTTAAAGGAAAGAATTTGCTATAGGGAACAAAGTCTTTCCTTCAAGAGAAGACCCCAGTGATAGAAGAAATCTCTTGTGAGTAACAACAGTTTTCTACTGGCTAAGCGCATAGAAAGACTAGATCTATTTTTTTGCGCAGAAAATGATATCGTTTGGTCCCCACCTGCATCTTGTTTGATATCACATTCTTTTGGGAATAATGTTTAGTTTCATAAAATGTCAATAATGCTTCAAACGCATTGTTTTCCATAATTTGCTGAAAGAACGTAAACATAGTACTGTCCAATAAATGGGACATTCAATAAATAGGACATTATATTATAAAGCTGAAGTACGCATGCTAAAGAAACTACCTCGGTGATATGTTCTAACAAGCACCAACAAAACACAGAAAACCTTTGCTAACTCGAACACGAATGACTTGCTTACTATGGCTAATTCAAACTCGCCTAGCTCCAGATCGAGTTTGCATAGTCTCAAATACTGACATAGTAAAATATCATATTTCCATCAGGAAAACGCCATTTTACGGTCGATTATCGACCCAAAGTTACTACTACTACTCCTTCCGCCTATTGCCCACGTGACTATCGCTGACCATATATAAAATCCAGGTAACGGATATTAATAAAATCGCTATTCTTTTCACTGTGACGCCAGAGCGCCGTGCAAATGTATTGGTTATCAGTAAAATCTGGACTGGGCTGATGTACTGTGCCATCGGCAAACAGTGTAGGCCTAGATCAGACGCCGCAGAACGTCTGACCAAGGTCTACCATGTCTGCTGAACGGTCTAAGTTCCCGTTCAGTACCATTTTCCGAACTTCCTACACTCACAGACAATCCGTGTGACAGGACAGGTTAACAAGTCCGTGGAATGAACACCCCTTTAAGGGGATTGGGAACACCTGCTAGATTTTACCACCATTTTTCAAAGGGAGACAACTTCTGGGACTTCCTGTTCGCTCTATAAGCCCTGTCCCACAAAGAAAGGGGTCTACTCTTAAATGAAAGAATTTGCTCCTCAGGGGCAAATTCTTTCCTTTAAGAGTTGACCCCTTTTGACATGGGAGACAAAAAACTTTTGCAGGAGCTGCCTCCCCTGAAGGTGTACCCGTTCCCCTTAAACCCAACTTTATATGGGGAAAGCTGGGCTTTACAGGGATATATAGGGATATACATTATTTGGCTTATTTCTGCCCCAAGACATAGGTTGTGGGTGCTCGTTGGAATATCCTCATTGGGGCAGTTCTAGCGAATACACGTAACCTATGAGTGGAGTATAAATAAGAAAAATATACAAATTTCATCAAAGTAGCCATTTGTTTAGATATGAAATAATGCATCATGTCACACAGGTATGTTATTGCATGTAATGCACCAGTGTTGCCAGTGCTTTGATTAGAGCTCACGCAGGGATAAACAAACCAACAAACAAAAGCTTCTGGGGAATAATGCCTGTTGAATAATAATTCACATTTATGTTCAGAACATTAAAGTTCATGTTTCGACAAACTCTTTGATACAGAGTTCACACGTTATACAAAGAATAACTTGTATGAACATAAAAGTGAAAAGAATTTGAATAACATCAAGTGAGTGAAATTATGCTTATTGATATCAAAAGGAGGATGGGCGCATGCCAACAAGGTCCGCAAGAAATTACGATTAAAGCTAAATGAAAAAGCAAAAACCCTAACACGTGACAAGAATAAAATATGCACCTTTACATTACAAAGTGCATATTCATTGAATTGACAGTAATGTTTCGTCGGTCACATTGAACGTGACTTGTTTACTGAATCACAATGCAGCGCACACACACACACACACACACACACACACACACACACACACACACACACACACACACACACACACACACACACACACAGGAAAAAAAGAGGAAAAAAAACAACAACACTGGAGCAGGTGATTTCCCGGGAGGTTACAAGTTACTGAATTCTAAAGGCCCACAGATGTCCCTTCCCAGTGGAATAACATTTTATTTACTTATTTATTTAATTTTTAAATAAATATCTGTGACTCAGCTTTGAATAAACGCTGAATCGTCGTCAGTCTTTAACGTTGTCCCAGGATCTGATTACGGTTATTTCTTACATGTAACAACTGTCCCAAAGGTGGTCTTAATATAGGAATTTTACTGTACTTACAAGTGGAATTCGTTTCCGCTGACCGTTCCATGGCGGTTCTTCTGTCGCGGTTTATTTTTTGTTATGGTTTGTGTCGCCGAATTATTTTATTTTGGATAGCCTGTTGGCCATTTTGTGGGAAAGTAACTGTCCGTTTGGCTTTCCGCTATTGATGTTTCCATTAAGGTATGTTGTTTCATGTTTGTGTTTCTTTCCCTTTGGTGTCTCTGATGGCAGCTGTGGGTTAATTGTATCGATTCCTGATCATTGTCTCCACTTCTGCTTTACAAGAATTCCGCCGAAGGCTATGTCGCGCCTGTGTGGGTGCAAAGTGACTGAACCATGAATAATTATAGGTCAAGGTAAAACATGGATGCTTGCATATTTATTATTAATTTATTATTATAATAAATTAATAATAAAAATAATAATAAATAATAATAATAATCGACCTTATTTATAGAGGGTGACACATTTAGTACTAGTACTTATCTTCCACGTGGTCCTCTTTTACTGGGTAGGAACCAGTACTAAGCAATGTGGATAAAATTTCTTTGCTCAAGGCAATAACACTTTGCGCTTGCGGGGATCGAACCGGCTACTTCTCGAACTCACATCCGATGCTTTACCACTGCACCACAGCGCTCCACTATGATACTATTGAGAAATCGAATCGCAGCCAGAAACTGGTGGGTAAATTTCCTAATGCACTTTGTAACTTTATGTCGATTTGTCGACCCAAGTTGCCAAGGAAAAGCTGGCACCAAAACAACGATCGAATTAACTAATTAAGGTCATAGCCCACCAGAGGCTTTGGCAAAGGCTCCAAGAAAAAGTGATTTAAAGGAAAAACAAGTTAGAGATCACAGCCCAACAATGCCGTAATGACGCAAAGACAACGCGAAATATAACGGCCCCGCCCATCGGGCCTTGAAGAAGTGGATGGGCTGCATGATGTTTCCACGTAGAGCTGAAACCGACCGCACACGACTACTGGTAACTCACTTAGGGGCTCTAAACCTGCCCAGACAAAGCGGTGCGAGTCGGACCGTCCATGCTTATAAACCCTATTGGTTTCATTGGGCGACAGGGCTTGAGATGTCATTTCATCTCAATGTCGGGTAAAACTCCCACAAAATTGGAAGCAACGTCTCCAAAATGACTTATACAGTGTTGACGGCGACGTTAAACCTCAAATCAAACAATAAAAATAAACCCATATAAGCCTAAAGTCTCGAAAGAGGAACACTGGCCAACACCTTAGATTCAGATCAGCCACCTAAGATCACAGTGTCTGATTCGGGTCTACACTGTTTGACTGAAGTACTTGAAATTGGTATAACTTGCAAAAATGAAAATATAAATTACCCCTCCCCCTCCATCGGGGCTTGGAGACTAGATTGGGCTGCATGGAGCTGAAACCGATCAAACTTAAGAGTATGGTAAACCGTTTAGAAGAGGAAAAGTGGTACGAGTCGGCCCGTCCCTTCATCCATAGCCGTTTCTTCGGGCGGTAGGGCTTGAGATCTCATTTCATCCCAATGTCGGGTAAAAGTCCAAACAATTCGGAAGCAACGTCTCCAAAATGACCTGAATAGTACTGAAGGCGTAAAATCTCAACACAAACAAACAAACAAACAAACACATAAATAAAATGTATCTCTTACATTTCTCCAAAGTGCTAAGCTGTAAAAGTTCTGTTTGTGAAAGTTATACTTTTTGCCATTCTGTCCTTCAGAAATCATAGAGTCACCAGACAACCAATAAATAGTGAGTCATTTTGCATTTGACCTCTTTTTTGGTGTATGTTGCTTGTTGCTGGCAACCCGACTAGCATCTCTTCTCAACTGCAGTGGACAGGACCCACAAGAAATCCCTGTTAACTTCTTCTCATTTTATATGGACACACGTGGTACAACAGCAAACGACCATAACTTTGCATTTCATTTGCCCCATGTTTGTACAGTATCGATATTAAAAAATCTCTAAGAATGAAAGGATTTCCTGGCTAAAATAAATTCTTCTACCTGTATATATTTACAGTTGTTTTAGGCAATTCTTGGGGTGTGGAAATCAAATCCTAGTCCGAATTCCCGAAAAGACAGTTCACGCTTCCCTTGTGGACTCTGTCAAAAAGTGCTGGTTGGGAAGACCGAGGAATTTGTTGTGACACTTTCAATGTCTGGTATCACAATAGATCATTGAACAGAAACGTAGCATGGGAGTATATGAAATCTGGGACGCCAAACTTTTGACACTTCATCTTCTATAGACACCTATAATCACTTTTATCCTTTATCAACCCCGTCCGAGCCTGATAGTCCGATACCAGACAACATTGGCCCACCCATGGCAGCTTCTCCCATTGGGTAGCAGTCAAAAGAAGCTAAACGAAAGACCAAAAGGCGGTCCTTAACCATCCCCTTAGAAAATTGATTATGAATTGTCAGTCAATAAAGAATAAAAAGGCTGAACTTCATACCATTATCGACTCGGCAAAACCTGACATCATATTGGGTAATGAATAAAACACTCAGATTTTTTTCCAGAATCCTTTGAGGCCATCTGGAAAGACAGAGTTGGGGATGCACATGGAAGTGTCTTTGTGGCTTTCAAGAGAGACCTTCTCTGTACAGAAACTCCGGATGTGGACACCGACTGTGAATTAGTTTGGTGTAAATTGAACATTATTGGATGTAGGATTTGTTTTATCGCCCACACGATCAGATTGACCCAGAATATCTTCAGGGTTTTAAATTTATCTTTGTCTAGGATAATGTGAAATGCAAATGCCCACATTTTGGTTGGTGGAGACTTTAATTGCGGCGATTTTGAATAGAGCAATATGCAGGTGCCCCATGGGGTATCAGAAAGGCAAGCACAGCAACAACTTTTGGACATAATTAAAGAACACTACCTGGCCCAAGTTGTTAATATACCTACCCGCCAAGAAAAGACCCTTGATTTACTGTTCACAAATTCCCCATCCCCAGTAAGTCGAGTTAATCAGCAAAGCTGCAGTGACCATGTCCTTGTTGAATATGATATGAGCCCCGCCAAGCGAATTTGTGTCTTCGAGCATTCCGTCATGACAAAATTTAACTGCGCATTCCCAGCCATTCAGAGGGGCCAGGGATATGGCTTTCAGTCTGAAGGTTACTCTTGATTCACTGCTTGTATGAGCGAGCAGCGAAGGTTCTGGCGAGACTGCGCGGATGCGCAGGCTCGCCTGAACCTTCGCTGCTCGCATAGGCGATAAGTACCTAAATTGCTTGACGGGGCCCATATAAAAGCTAAACGAATCAGACAGGTCCCGCGTACATCTTTACCTTTGAAGATGACAATACAGATCCCGATAGTCCCCTGAAGAATGGTAAAGTTAACAAGAAATATCTTTAAAAAAGATATGCGGCGTAGATTTAATTGGAAGGTTGTTTAGAAACCAGTGCTTCAGCTGAAGTGCACGACCCGCCGGATGCTTTTAGCTTGATGAGTGTTACCATATATGGGTATGGCGGCCATTTTGGTCATGTGACCTGGACCTAAAACGGTTCCCCCAATAAATGCGCCTTATCGTAAGGAGCAAAAATAAATCTAATACTTTAGTAATTTATTCTGAATCGTTTGCAGGATAAAATGAATTCTCACTTTTCCAATACAAAAGCATATGTGTCAAAGTTTGACCTAGGCACAAAGAAGGTCAAGGTCAACCCAGGGTTACCATTTTAGCAATTTATGATGGGCCTAAGTCCAAGATGTTATTTATCAAGTTTCGTGGAAATCTGCCAAGTGGTTCTGGAGAAGACTATTTTGAAGGGTTTTTACCATATATGGCTTGGCGGCCATTTTGGTCATGTGACCTGGACCCCATGAGCAAATTTTGGTTTCCTCCATCCCATAGAGGCTCCATATGAAATTTGACCATAATCGGCCCAACGGTTTCCGAGGAGAAGCAGTTCGAAAATTTTCACATTTTTCGCCTCGGCGAGGCTATACTTAATGGAATGTAATATTTCGCAAGTTCATTGGTTAGACCTCATTGATACTATCAGTATGCCAAAAATTGTTTAAATATTCCAAGCGGTTAAGTCACTATCACCAATTTTCACAAACGGGTTACGGACGGACAGACAGACCATATATGGCTTGGCGGCCATTTGGGTCATGTGACCTGGACCCCATGAGCAAATTTTGGTTTCCCCCATCCCATAGAGGCTCCATATGAAATTTGGCTTCAATCGGCCCAACGGTTTCCGAGGAGAAGCAGTTCGAAAATTTTCACATTTTTTCGCCTCGGCGAGCCTATACTAAATGGAATATAATATTTCGTAAGTTCATTGGTTAGATCTCATTGATATCTATCAGTATGCCAAAAATTGTTTAAATATTCCAAGCGGTTAAGTCACTATCACCAATTTTCACAAACGGGTTACGGACGGACAGACAGACTGACAGAATGACACGGTGATTTTAGGGCACTCTTAGAAAATCAACCGACTTCAGTCGGTCGCTTTTTCTGCGGGTCGTGCAATGTGAGCTACAATAGTGACAGCAACAATTGTCTAGCTATGAACTGGTTTACTGTATTCAAACAATTCAGATGTCACGCGAGGAAAAATAGCTTTGCAGAGGGCGGTGTCCCGCCTGTTTGAGCTAAGGTCAATGTAAAAGGTCAAGGTTAAAAACATGACCTCATTTCAAGAGCATATGATCTCAAGTATATGCACAACAAATAAGAAAACGTTATCATTTACTGTTTTTGAACACAAATTCTAGGGTTAACATTTCGGGTTGTCGCTATGGTGAACGTAAACGCATAGGCGGACGAACAAACGGACGAGCAGACAAACGGACGGAAACTTGATCTTATGTGCACCTAATTAAAACTCAAATTACACTTATTCCTTTTCAGAATTTATATAACATTAATGATATTCGAAAATGTCCATTTTGTGTTAAAATGGAGGACATTAAGTATGCTGAAGACAAATGATACACTGCAACTTTTATTTAGCATATATTGTAAATTAAACATCTGTCAATTTGTAATGCGATTATTACATGTTTTTGTCATGCTATATCTCTTTATTGGTTTCATTGGGCAACAGGGCCTGGGTGTCATTTCATCTCAATGTCGGGTAAATGTCCCACAAACTTGGAAGCAACGTCTCCAAAATGACCTACACAGTGTTGATGGGGACGTTAAACCTCAAATTAAACAAACAATTCCTTTCGCAGAAAATTCTTCCTTTCGCGAAAGGAACCTTCCTTTCGCGAAAAGGTTCCTTTCGCTATATAGACCAACCACGTGAAATTAGGTCAAAATAGCTATTCACCGCAGCAGTTACAGAATTCACTAGAAACACAATTATACATATGACGTATGGTCATCAAAGGACAAGACGGTGAGCAAGCCGAAACTGTATATATTTTTCATTCATGTCTCACATAAAAAACGAAACATTTCCTTGCTTAAAACTTCAGTAAACTGTCGTACTTTTGAGTAGATTTATTTATGCAAATCATTGGCCAATGAAATGTTCATCTCCTTGGACATGTGGTTTTATTGACCAATGGAATAACGAAAAATGTAGGACAAAAGCAAAACCATAACGGCTACGCCGTAAAAAGTTTTGGTAATTCGTAAAGTGCCTAAAAAAGGAAGCGTTTGGGATCTCTTCACTAAGGGTAAATAGAATTCTAAAAACAGATTCGCGCGATAAGGCTAACATATGTAACAAACAGTTTCAATCGGCATTTACGCGTGGAACTGACGGTGAGCTATCATCCAAAGGTAAAAGTCCGTTCCCCTCTATGGAGGACATAACAGTTGAACCCAAAGGGGTCGCTAAATTGTTAGGTAAACTCAAACATATATAAGCCAAATCCAAGGTGCAGACAGAGGTGCTAGATGAGTTCCTCTTTGCTGATGACTTGACAAAAGGTGCTCCTACAAAAGAGAAGATCTATAAAGGTATAGAGCAAGTATCTGACTCCTGTTATTGCTATGATCTCACAATTAGCATAAAAAGACAGAAATAGTCTATCAGCCAGCACCTGGCAAGCCTTACAAAGAGACCACAGTGAAAGGTCAAAGATTGCAAGTGGTAGACAAGTTCACCTGCCTTGGGAGCACACTGTCAAGAGCTGTGCATATTAATGATGAAGTAATTTCCAGGATTGCCAAATCTAGTGCAGCATTTGGCCGACTACGTGGTAGTGTCTGGGATCGAAGTGGAATCAGACTTGACACAAAACTGAAAGGCTACAGAGCTGTGGTGCTGCTAACACTATTGTATACATGTGAAACATGGATAATTTACCAACGGCACGCCAAAAGACTGAATCACTATCATTCAAGCTATTTTAGAAAACTCTTAAAGATTAAGTGGCATGACAGGTTTCCAGACACGGAAGTCCTGAACAGGGCAGGGATGGAAAGTGCACATATTCTTCTGAAATAAGCACAGTTAAGATGGACAGGCTATGGAAAATTCCCTATGGAGAACTAAAAATGGACAAACGCTCCAAGGCGGTCAGAAGAAGTGCTACAAGGACACCCTCTAAGCCTCCCTCAGGGACTTCAATATTCCAACAGAGTCGTGGGAACAAATTGCACAGAACAGTGCAATGTGGCGAGGCCTCATCAGAAGGGGTGCCAGTGAATAAGAGGCAAAAAAGAATCAGTGAAACTGAGCAGAAACGCTCATAGCGCAAAGCCAGACCTAAGGCATCACCAACAGAGCTGTCTTCCTCTATCCTCTGTTGCTCTATCTGCAACAGACAGTTCAGGGCTAGAATCAGTCTCAACAGCCATCTTAGAACACACAAACAGTAACATTTCTCAAATAGGATTAAGCTTTGTCATTGTCAGTAATGACAGACGAACTATTAAGTTGCCATAGCAACCAAAACTTAAGAGCCGAATTTCATAAAAAAAAAAAAAAAAAAAGAGGCCTATGGGCCACAATGCTCACCAGAACTCAGGCGGACACTGCCCACTGGCAGCCAAGTATGGTTTCAGGTTTTAATTTATTGATTATAAAGTCTCCCAAACAAACCCCCATTTCAAAATGAGCACCCATGTGGACTCTGTATCTGAAATATTAGGCCTTTTATGAGGAGGAAGGATGAGACATGGACCCGACAGAGCCCTGAATGGTATCACTGAATCCATCTTATCATAAGGCACATGAATATATATGGTTTAGGGGTTGGGATGTGTACTATTCCTGAGATATAAGGCCTTTTTAAGCTGCTAAGGGGCTGGAGCATAGCCCTGGCAGACCCCAGGAAAGCCAAGATTGTTGTCGCTGAATGTGTCTTATAATAAGGACCAAGAAAATATATTGTTTAGGGGTGAGGATATGAACAGTTTCCAAGATATGAGTCCCTCTTATGAAATGATGAGGAGAGGAATGGCCCCTGTGGACCACCAAGTTTGTGTGACTGAATGTGTCTCATCATAAGAAACAAGAATATATATGATTATGAGGTGGGGATCTTAATGGTGTCTGAGATATATGGCCTTTTATGAAGTAGAGGCGTGGGCCATGGCATCAGCATGTTGCCCTAGCACATACACGCATTGATGTGAGTGGATGAGTCTTATTATAGGGAACACAAATATACATGTTTTAGGGGTGGGGATCTGAACAGTTTCTGAGATATATTGCATTTTATGAAGTGGAAGGGTGGGGCATAGCCCCAGCACACCCCCAGAGACCCCTAGGTTGGTATCACTGAATGTGTCTCATCATAAGGAACAAGAATATATATGGTTTAGGGTTGGGGGTTCTGAATGGTTTCCGAGATATTGAGCCTTTTACGAAGTGGAGGGGGTTGGGCATGGCCCGGGAACATCCCAGAGGACCCCCAGGTTGGTTTCAATGAATGCGTCTTATCATATGAAACAAGAATATATATGGTTTTGGGATGGGAATCTGAATGGTTTCCGAGACGTATCACCTTTTATGAAGTGGAAGGGTGGGGCACAGCCCCCGTGCGGCCCGGGAGACCCTTAGATTGGTATCAATGAATGCGTCTTATCATAAGGAACAAGAATTTATGTGCTTTAGGGGTGGGGATCTGAACGGTTTCTGAGATATTGGGCTTTTACTAAGTGCAGGGGGTGGGGCATAGCCCTGGCACACCCTAGGGGACCCCCAGATTGGTGTCACTGAATGCGTCTTTTCATAAGAAACAAGAATATACATGGTTTTGGGGTGGGGATCTGAAGGGTTTCCGAGATATATCACCTTTTATGAAGTGGAAGGTTGGGCATAGCCCTGGTGCAGCCTGGGAGATCTTTAGGTTGATATCACTGAATGCATCTTAACATAAGGAACAAGAATTTATATGGTTTAGGGGTGGGGATCTGAATGGTTTCTGAGATATTGGGCCTTTTATGAAGTGGAGGGGTCGGGCATAGCCCCCGTGCGGCAAGGGAGACCCTAAGGTTGGTATCACTGAATGCGTCTTATCATAAGGAACAAGAACTTAAATGGTTTAGGGGTGGGGATATGAACGGTTTCTGAGATATTCAGCCTTTTACGAAGTGGAGGGGGTGGGGCATAAGCCCCGCCACATCCTAGGGAACCCTCAGATTGGTGTCACTGAATGCGTCTTATCATAAGAAACAAGAATATATATAGTTTAGGGGTGGGGATCTGAATGGTTTCTGAGATATATGGCATTTATGAAGTGGAAGGGTGGGGCATGGCCCCAGCCCACCCCAGAGAGACCCCAATTTTGGTATCACTGAATGTGTCTTATCATAAGGAACAAGAATATATATGGTTTAGGGGTGGGGATCTCAATGGTTTCTGAGATAAATGGCATTTTATGAAGTGGAGGGGGTGGGGCATGTCCCCGGCACATCCCGGGGGGACCCCAAGGTTGGTGTCACTTAATGCATCTTAGCATAAGGAACAAGAATATATATAGTTTAGGGGTGGGGATCTGAATGGTTTCTGAAATAAATGGCATTTTATGAAATAGAGGGGGCAGGGCATGTCCCCGGCACATCCCGGGGGACCCCCAGGTTGGTGTCACTTAATGCATCTTATCATAAGGAACAAAAATATATATGGTTTAGGGGTTGGGATCTATAAGGTTTCTGAGATATAAGGCATTTTATGAAGTGGAGGGGGCGGGGCATGGCCCCGGCACAACCTAGGGGACCCCCAGGTTGACATAAAAGCATATGGCTGAGAGAAGTTTACTCAAGGAACATGTTTATGTAAGTTTTGTAAAAATATCTGCAATAACTTGGCAGTAAATGCCATTTTTCAGTTTTCCCCATTATAAGTCAATGGAAACTCTAAGTTGCCATAGCAACAAAACTAAAAGGCCAAATTTCATAAAAAACACAAAACCTGTAAAGGCAAATATGGTGAATATTTTCATAAAGTCTCAGCCTCCTAGAGCATATGGTTTCTGAGGAGATGATTTTTTAAGTATTTTTTGTCTATTTTTTTGCATTTTGGTTTCCATGGCAACCAATAAAAATGAGCAGAAGGCTTAAAATCATACAGCAGATAGTAGATGGCGACGAAAGCCTACTAGGGTCAAAATAAGTTGAGAAAAAAAATATTTTCTCGTACAAACGAGAAACTTTCTCGTACAAACGAGAAATATTCTCGTACAAACGAGAAATTTTTGCGTACAAACGAGAAACTTTCTCGTTCAAACGAGAAAAAATCTCGTACGAACGAGAAACTTTCGCGTAGGAACGAGAAAAATTCTCGTTTTTTGTTTGTACGAGAAAGTTTCTCGTTTGTATGACATTTTTTCTTGTTCATAACAAAAATCTGGAAACTCATCATAACACGTGTATTGAACAACGTGGTGTTTTACGACGGGTAGAAGTTAATTGACTCTCTCACCTCAAATGGTGGCCGTGCTAGTAAGACGGCTCATTATGACCGTCTTTTCTGGATCTGCACTGTTTGCAAAGGTATCTGTACCGATCTACAGGGTTGAAAGGGTTAAAGGCCCGCAGATGGTACCTGCTTTTTGCGATGTGTGTATATGTGTCAAGAAATTTCCAAAAAATAAATAAATAAGCCCTAATAGAAGATTGCATTTGTTCATACTGAATCTGTAACATTATTTAATTCATTTAATAATTTATTCATATTCGCCCCCGCTCATCGGGGCTTGAAGAAATAGATGGGATGCACGATGCTTCCACGCAGAGCAGAAACCGGCCGCACACAAGCACTGGTAAACCGCTCAGGGGATCTAAGCCAGCCTAGACAAAGCGGTGCGAGTTCATGCTTATAAAGCATTTTGGTTTCATTGGGTGACAGGGCTTGAGAAGTCATTTCATCTCAATGTCGGGTAAAAATGCCACAAAATTGAAAGCAATGTTTTATTTATTTTTGTTTCTTCCCTTCTTAAGGGGAAGCATAAAATAAATAAATGTAACTGTAAAAATGATCCTGGTCCATTTCGTTTAACCTTTATATTTCTGAACTGTAAGCAAATACTGTAGACATTGATCAAACATCGCGTTCTGCGACACATAATCTGGGTCTACATTGTTTGCCAAACCTAACACATGATTCTTGACCAGATTCTATAGATAACCCTCGTACGCAACACAATGATATCACAGCGATGAGAATAGCGCAGCTTTATTCTATAAATTGCCGTTACCTGGATTTTCTACAGATCAGTAATAGTCACGTGGACAGCAACTACTTTGCTAAACGTTGGGTCAACTGACAAAACAATCGACCCAAAAACTGTTATTATAATAATGATGGGTTGTCTACATAATGGTTTTCCATCATCGACTTTACAAGCCTTAGGAGTAATTGAGTCATTACCTTGACCAAATATTCTCGTTCGTACGAGATTTTTTCTCGTTTGTACGAGATTTTTTCTCGTTTGTACGAAAAAATTTCTCGTAGGAACGGGAAATAATTCTCGTATGTACGAGAATTTTTCTCGTTCCTACGCGAAAGTTTCTCGTTTGTACGAGATTTTTTCTCGTTTGAACGAGAAAATTTCTCGTTTGTACGAGAAAATTTCTCGTTTGTACGAGAAAGTTTCTCGTTGGTACGAGAAATTTTCTCGTTTGTACGAGAAAATATTTTTTTCTCATCTTATTTTGACCCTAGTAGGCTTTCGTAGATGGCCTATGGAACATTTCTATAAAAGTTTTCTCAAAATATCTGCAGAGGCTTGGCAGTAAATGCTATTTTTCAATTTTCCCCATTATAAGTCTATGGAAACTACAAGTTGCCATAGCAACCAAACTAATGAGCCGATTTTGATAAAAAACACAAACTTTCAATCCCCCAGCCCAAGGATGCTACAGATAAAATTTGGGCTGAATCGGTCCAGTGGCTTCAGAGAAGAAGATGTTTGAAAGTGTTGACGTCAGACGACGACGACAACGACGACGACGACGCCGGACAACTGCCTATCCTATAAGCTCCCCCGGAGCCTTCGGCTCTGGTGAGCTAAAAAAAAACATAAAACATTAAAACATGTTTAGGCAAATATGGTGAATATTTTCATAAAGGCCCAGCCCAAAAGAGCATATGGTTTCTGAGAAGATTATTTTTTAAGCATTTTTTTTTTCTATTTTATTTGCATTTTGTTTTCCATGGCAACCAATAAAAACGAGCGGTAGGCCTAAAATTACATGACAGATAGTAGATTGTTTTAGGAACATTTCTATGGAAGGTTTGTCAAAATATCTGAAAAGGTTTGGCAGTTAATCCATTTTTCCCCCATTTTAACTCTATGGAAACTCTAAGCAAACAAATGAGCCGAATTTCATAAAAAAAAAAAAAAAAAATCAATTCCCAAGGATGCTACAGATGAAATTCGGGCTAAATGGCCCAGACGTTCTTTGAAAGTATGGGCGGACGACGACAACGCAGATGAGGCAGACGACGACGAAAACGGCCTATCCTATAAGTACCCACCCGTCTAAACACACACACACACACACACACACACACACACACACACACACACACACACACACACACACACACACACACACACACACACACACACACACACACACACACACACACACACACACACACACACACACACACAGACGCACTGCACCGATGCTATATCCCCGTCACAACGTTGTTGCGAGGGGATAAAAAACGAAAATGTACTTAATGGTCAGTGACCTACTCGCAAGGTCAACTTTTGAGCTCATCAGGTGTGTGTGTGTGTGTGTGTGTGTGTGTGTGTGTGTGTGTGTGTGTGTGTGTGTGTGTGTGTGTGTGTGTGTGTGTGTGTGTGTGTGTGTGTGTGTGTGTGTCCGTCCGTCCGTCCGGAACCTTGTGAACACGATGGAAGACAAAGTTTTCATCGTAGAAGCTTCAAACCTCCACAAATGTTCCTCATGGAACGACGGTGAACCCTATTGATTTTCAAGGTCAATGGTCAAGGTCACAATGAACTTGACCTTAAAAACCTTGTGAACATGATGGAAGACACAGTTATCCTCGTAGAAGTTTCAAACCTTCCACAAATGTTTCTCATGAAAGATGATGAACCCTATTGATTTTCAAGGTCAATAGTCAAAGGTCAAAGTCACAATGAAATTTACCTTTAAAACCTTGTGAACAGGATACAAGACACGGCTATTCTCGTAGAAGCTTCAAACCTTCCACAAATGTTACCCATGGAAAGACAATGAACCCTACTGATTTTCAAGGTCAAAGGACAAGGTCACAATGAACTTGACCTTAAAAACCTTGTGAATAGGATAGAAGACACAGTTATCATCGTAGAAGCTTCAAATCCTTCCACAAATGTTCCCCATTAAGAGATGATGAACCCTATTGACTTTGAAGGCCAGGGGTCATAGGTCAAGGTCACAATGGACTTGACCTTAAAAACCTTATGAACAGGATAGAATACAAAGTTATCATCGTAGAAGCTTCAAACCTTCCACAAATGTTCCCCATGGAAAGGCGATGAACCCTGACGACTTTTAACTTCAGGGTCAGAGGTCAAGGCTACAATGGACTTGACCTTAAAAACTTCTGTGAACAGCATAGAAGACACAGTTACGATCGTAGAAGCATCAAACCTTTCACAAATGGTCTAATATGGCTAACATATTCAGATTGGATTTAGATTTTGATAAATGGTATGCAGTCGCGAGGGGATGCTACGCTTGCGTTGCCTTGTTTACTTATTTATTTATATTTTTTTACATTTTTGGCGATTATAGTTGGAATGGATGCACCCCGATACTGGATGCTCCGTATATATATTTCTACCATTTTTGTGTCTGATTGCTTTTGTGTAGCTGGCGCTACTCCGAATAAGTGACTAAGGAAATAAAAGCGTTTTATATCAGCGATTTACTTGACCCGTATCGATACACTACAACCCTTGCATTAATACTTTTTGAGTTATTTCCCTTGGAAGTTTGGCGCTCAAAAATCGTGTCCGCTCTGTAACTTGAAAACCGTTCAAGCTATCTTCAGGAAACTTCATATAAATATCAATCTACATTAGACGACGTGCAGAGCACAAGAGCTATAGCTTTTGCATTTATACGTTTTGAGTTATCTCCTTTCGAAGATTGCCCGTAACAAAATCGTGTCCGCTTTTAACTTGAAAACCGTTCAAGCTATCCTCATGAAACTTCATATAAATATCAATCAACATTAGACGACGTGCAAAGCGCAAGAACTATAAATCTTGCATCTATACTTCTTAAGTTATTTCCCTTGGAAGCTTTTCCGTCACAAAATGTGTCTTCTTTATAACGTAAAAACGTTCTAGCTATTAACATATATCAATCAACATTAGATGACATGAAAACCACAAAAACTATAACTCTTGCATTTATAATTGTGAGTTATTTCCCTTGGAAGGCTTTCGTCACAAAATCATGTCCGCTCTATAACATGATAACCATTCAAGCTAGCTTCATGAAACTTCATATAAATATCAATCAACATTAGACGACGTGCAGAGCGCAAAAACTATAACTCTTGCATCCATACTTTTTGAGTTATTTCTCTTGGAATTTGTCCGTCACAAGAATGTGTCCACTCTTTAACTTGAATACGTTTCAAGACATATTCCTAACACACACACAAAAACAAAAACAAAACAAAACAAAACAAAACAAAACAAAAAAAAAAAAAAAAAAAAAAACTATAACTCTTGCATTTATAATTTTTGAGTTATTTCCCTTGGAAGGTTTTCCGTCACAAAATCATGTCCGCTCTATAACATGACGTCATTCAACATTAGACGACGTGCAGAGCGCAAAAACTATAACTCTTGCATTTATACTTTTTGAGTTATTTCCCTTGGAATTAGTCCGTCACAAGACCGTGCCCACTCTTTAACTTGAATACGTTTCAAGACATCTTCCTGAAACTTCATATAAATATCAATCAACATTAGACGGCGTGCAGAGCACAGGAACTATAACTCTTGAATTTATACTTTCTGAGTTAATTCTCTTGGAAGTTTTTACATCACAAAATCGTATGAAAACCTTTCTAGATATCTTCCTGAAACTTCACATAAATATCAATCAACATTAGACGACATACAGAGCACAAGAACGTTGACTCTTGGTTTTATTTTTACTGAGTTATTTCCCTTCGAAGTTTGTTCATCACAAAATTGTGTCCGCTCTTTAATTTGAAACCTATTCAAGATATCTTCAAGAAACTTTATGTAAATATCAGTCAACATTAGATGATGTGTTTTGCACAAGAACCGTAACTCCTGCATTTATACTTTTTGATTTATTTCCCTTGGAACTTTATCCGTCATAAAAGCATGTCCGTTCTATAAATTGAAAACTGTTCAAGAAATTTTAACGAAATATCATATGAATCTAGTTCAACATCTCACTACACCCCCGCCAGGTATTCCACAATTTTCGTGTATACAACAGACATCGTTTTTTTCAATGGCAAAACTGTAATCTACAACGTTCAAAAGAAGGGTAATACAAAAATTCTAAACATATGGTTCTAGTACTCTGCATGTAATCACAGTAGATTATATAAATATGGAATGAACACTACAATAAGACAACAAAAAGTGCGGAGACATCTGTGTTTTTGTTGAAAAACAAATTCTGGTTTCTTTATGTTTTTTAGTTCACTTTAGTACAAGATGAGCCACTCTGATCACCCTTTGTCCGTCGTACGTCCGTCGTCAGCACTTGTTGTTCACACTCTAGAGGCTATAGTTTTGCTTCAATCTTCAATAAACTCTACCAGAATGTTGTCGGGTCAAAAACTAGGTCACTAGGTCAAATTGCTTCAAAACCTGATTCACCCTATAGAGGCAAGGGTTTTGCTTCAATCTTCATTAAACTTTATAAAATGTGTGTTGATGATATCTTGGTCAAGTTCGAATATGGGTTATGTTGAATAAAAAAATAGGTCACTAGGTCAGTTTGCTTTAAAACCTTGTTCACTCTCTAGAAGCTACAGTCTTGCTTAAATTTTCATGAATCTATACCAGACTGTTTTCGTGATGACACCTTCGTCAAGTTTGAATATGGGTCATGTCTGGTCAAAATTTAGGCAAATAAGTCAGATTGCCTTTAAACATTTTTCACCCTGTAGAGATCACGGTTTTACTTCAATCTTCATGAAACTATACCAGAATGTTTGCCTTGATGAAGCTCAAGTTCGAATATGGGTCATGTCGGGTAAAAGCATAGATTACTAGGTTAAATTGCTTTAAAACCTTGTTCACCCTCTACAGGCCAGTTTTACTTTAATCTACATGAAACTGCACCAGAATGATTGTCTTGATGAGATCTAGTTTGAATATGGGTCATTTCGGATCAAAAACTCGGTCAGAATGTCAAATTACTTTAAAACCCTTTCCACCCTCAAGAGGTTATGGGTTTGCTTCAGTCTTCATGAAACTATACCAAAATGTTTATCTTGATGATAACTTGGTCAAATTCGAATATGGATAATGTCGGGTCATTACCTAGGTCACTAGCTCAGATTGCTTCTAAATATTGTTCACCTTCGAGAGTTCACAGTTTTTCTTCGACCTTCATGAAACTATAGCAGAATGTTTGTCTTGGTGATATCTTTTTCAAAGTAGAAGTAAAACAAAGATCAGGAATTGATACAATTAACTTACTCCACCCATAAAAGACACCAAAGGGAAAGAAATACAAACATTAAGCGACCAGACCATAATGGAAACCTAAACAAAGGAAGGCCATAAGGACAGTTACTTTCCCACAAAATGGCCATATGGCCATCCAAAACCAAAAGACACAGGTGATACACACAGTAAGTAACAAACAACAACATAAATAAATCGCCACAGAAGAGCCGCCTTGGAACGGTCAGTGGAAGATTTCCACTGGGGGGCTTAAATCGATTTTACGTGGCCACAATCCTCGCCCGTACTTCCGTCGCGATTTAGACAAATAATTTGTTCAGTCCCCATGAAGGCCTCCTAACTCATCAGTGCAACATCTCCGTGAACACAAAAATCAAAGAACCACAGAGGTGAGACAACGGTGAGGACTCGACAGCAAGAAACCACTGAAATGCTGGAGCAAAAGAAAACCAACAGTTAGACTCCGATGAGCCCGACCAGAGACAGAGCATCAGGCACCAACCGACATTATCTCTCTAATTTTCAATAAGCCTTTACGTTGGAGCCGTCATAGAATCTGAGGCCTGACCCACCGGCGTGCAATTAAAGAGGGAAGCAAAGTTGCCAACCGTGATTGGGTTAACTACCATGCATGCAGTCTGTAGTATAATATCCATGTTGTACCCAATCTTTTTATATCGAAGAATGATTTTACGAAATTGGGTGCTGAAGTCATTGCGGTTATATATTTTTCTGAATTTATATGCCAAGTCACCATAAAATTCGGGTTCCGATAGACCTTGTTGCAGAAGAGATTTAAGTCCAATATTGAATTTTGAAATTAAATCAGAATGGCGTCTATAAAATTTTGAAAAGGCTTTGCGTAGTTTATGGTACCGATAACCCTGATTAAGGAGTTTAGCCGTTAATAATTTATTACGAGTGTTGAAGTCAGTTACATAACTACACACTCTAGCAAATCGAATTATTTGCGAAATATAAATGCCATAGGATGGCGCACGAGGAACATCACCATCCAAAAAAGGAAAATTTACAATCACAGGTTGTCATCGCGTTTATCATAAATTTTGCACGAAACAAATCCATCTACAATAGACAGATGTAAATCCAAAAACGGGGCCTCGGTATCAGAAGAATTTGCTTTTTTTAACTGAAGTTCTAGGGGGTAAATCTGACTGATCAAACCATCAAAATAGGTATTATCAATATTTAATAAATCATCTAAATATCTAGAAGTAGAGCTAAAAGCTTCAATAATTTCAGATTGGTTATCAATGGAAAGCGACAAAATGAAGTCTCTTTCATAACAATACAAGAACAGATCAGCCACAAGAGGTGCGCAATTAGTACCCATCGGAATACCCACAATTTGTCTAAATAACTTAGTACCTAATCTAATATAAATATTGTCAAGTAGAAAGGTGAGGGCATCACACACTTTCTGACATGACCAAAGTGTATAATTCTTATGCTCTTTAGAAGTGAAAAATGCATTTCTGACATTACATGCAAGATAGAGAGAATCTTCTCTGTGAAAAGTCCTTTCAATTAAATCATTAAGCTTTTCTTTTATAAGATTATGAGGAAGTGTAGTGTAAAGAGTGGAAAAATCGTAGGTAGACAGACTAGAAGCACGAAAATGTCTAGATTTCAATTTATTTAAAACCTCATTCGAATTTTATATAGACCAAAACAGATTTCTTCCAGATCTTTCAAAGACTTTATCACAATATTTAATTACATGCGTTTTTATAGCAGTAAGACAGGAAGTTAATAATTTAGAAAGTTCAGTGGTAGTGCAAGAGCTAGAATTTGCAATAAACCGTGCTTTGTAAGGTTTTTTATGAAGTTTTGGTAACCAGTATAGCGTAGGAAGCTTGTCTTGGCCTTCGTTAACACACACAGCAAACTTGGTGGCTGAAAGACAAACATGTTTATCTACTATAGCTCTCTCTTCAGCTAAAGGCTGAAGTTCATAGGCCATAGTACCACCAAGCTCCTGCTTAAGCGTGTTAACATAGTGGAGCCGTCACACAACGACGACGTTGTTAGCGGCCTTGTCTGCAGGGGCCAAAACAAACTTCTTATGAAATTCTTGAATACCTAGTTTAAGATGACGTAAAGACGTCTTGGGCTTAGGAGGTAATAAGTTAGTATTTTGAGAATAGAAAGAAATGCGTTTATTTACTAGTTTTAAAATGCTAAGTTTCCAGTCCTTAAGGGCTTTTTGCTCAACATACTCTCGCTTACACCATCGATTACCGAATTCATTCAAGGAAGCAGCGATTTCATCTCTACATTTACTGAAATCAATTTTAGAAGGAAACCGATATTTCGGTCCTTTAGAAATTATATTCCTTATCCTAGAATCAGGAATAATTTTCAAATTGCCAGTAATTACATGACCAGCAGCAGGATAGCAATACTTTGAGTTTTTACAATCACATGAATCAGGAGTATTAGTATCAATATCAAGATCTGAAACAAGTTTATTGAAATTAAAAATGATAGATCTAACAGGTTTGTTATATTTATAGCAAATTATAGGTGTTTCAGTATTTTGAAAATAAGCAGGAATGGAAGAAAGCACCGATCTCTCACGGAAGATACTGGGCAAATCTATAAAATCCATACCCTTATTAATGAAGGATATTTTGAAGAAATGGCGTTTATGATTAATTTCAGAATCAATGTAAGGACAGAGAGTATGCTGAGTATAGCCTCTAGTTAAGAGAGCCGCATCTTATAACTGATGAGAACTATCGTAGAATTTATTCGCCTCGGTGTCCAGAAGACGTAAAACAGAAACGGGTAGTGAACTTAAAAATGAAAGCATAGAGTGGCGTCCATGATTTAATAATATAATTGACAGTCACTTCAGTCTAGTATTGTTTCGTTTAAACGCACGTGTTTTACGTTTAAAGTTACCATTTTTCCTGGTGCCGTGAGATCTAGTTCTGCGTTTTCGACATTCCAGGAGTGAGAAAATATCAAAGTCCGGCATTCTGGAAATATTACCCTCATGATAAATGTTGTCATTAAATCCCAGTGGAAAAGGGGTCTGTAAAAATTTAATCCATTTCAGTTCAGCTTCATGTCTTTTGATTATTTTGAATCTAGATGTAGAATTTGCATCGTAATAAAGTTTTTCCACTGGTTGTATAACAATGTTATTTACAGAATGACCTGTTCGTCGAAAGTGACGGTACAAGAAAGTGTCAGTTTTCTTAGGCTTACTCATTCTACGATAATGCTCGTTCAATCTAGTTTTAAGCATGCGGTTAGTTTGACCGACGTACTGCATATTACAGTTTGTAGCACGTCAAGTAATTAGATAAATTAAATCTGTAGACTGTCATGTCAAATCAGACATGTTAACTACAGAGAAGCGTCTACCGTTTACAGATGAAGTAACGGTAGACGCAGTGCTTAAATGCGAACAACATCTGCACCTCTTGGCATTGCACTTAGAAATACTGGGATACATTCCACTTCTTTTCCACGGATTAGTATATTTTCGAAGGATGGGCGATTTGAGAGGAGATAGTCTTATACGAAGAATACTCCCAAAAACATTGGTATTGCCTGCTCCTTTGAGATTAACTGAAGTTACAGAAGACAAATTTAAGGGTCTAACCAATACCGAAGGCAACATAGTATTAAAGTTCTTAATAGAATGGGGAATCCGTACAGAAGAAGCAGAGTGTAACCTAAGGGGTGATATTGATATTTTAAATGTATTTGTAATACTCATTTTGGTTAGTAAGGTTGTGATACCGTCAATACTAAAGCAATGTTCATACCGGTTATTAAATAAATAAATAAAACAGCATATACAATTACTGAAGAAGATTCCTTCGAATAGAAGGAAGGTACAACAAAAGCCCACAAAACATCCTAGTCTACTTAAAGTACAAGGATGTCAAACAAGCAGTTGTTATACAACGAGGAACGAACATCGGTTTAATAATGACCTTCAACAGGTATCTAAAGGATGTCAATTGATGGAACAGTGAAAAGCAATTGTATAAGCAATCCCTGAGGATTCAAGTTCGAATATGTCGGGTCAAAAACTAGGTTACTAGGTCAAATTGCTTTAAAACCTTGTTCACCCTCTAGAGGCCACATTTTTGCTTCAATCTGCATGGAACTTCATCAGAATTTTTGTCATGGCGATATCTAAGTCGAATATGGGCCATCTCGAATAAAAAACTCGGACACGAGGTCAATTTGGTTTAAAACATCGTTCACGTTCTAGAGGCCACAGATTTGCTTCAATCTTCATGAAGCTAAACAAGAATATTTGTCTTGAAGATAGCTTGGTGAAATTTGAAAATGGGTCAAGATGGATGATAAACTAGGTGATAATGTAAAGTCGCTTTAAAACCATGATCATCCGCTAGAGGCCACAGTTTTGCTTCAATTTTCATAAAACTATATGGGTCATATCGGATAAAAAAACTAGGCCACTAGTTCAAATAGCTTTAAATAAAAATCAAAATTGAGTTCCTTTAAGAGCAATGAATACATTCATAAGAAAGAAAATGGGTCATACTACGTAGTTTCGGCTAATAAAGCCTCATCAGTGACCCTGTAATGATCCGGCAAAGAAAGCCAGAGGAAACATACTGCAATTTTGCGAATTTCGAATAGGCAGTCGATTCAAAGACTGATATAAATCAAAATGGGGTCCAAATAATTAAAAGCCTGTCTAGAATATGAGTCTAAACCAATAATTTATTTCTGATTTCTCAGAATATTCACGCTGATCTCAAAGGACCAAAAGTAAAATATAAACTGCACTATGGTTGATGTACGGGGAGACGTTTTACGGCCGCCACACGGCACAACACCAGCTGCAGTGAAGGCAAATAAAAATCAAAATTTAGTTCCTTTAAGAGCAATGAAAACATTCATAAGAAAGAAAATGGGTCATACTACGTAGTTTCGGCTAATAAAACCTTGTTCACCCTCTTGAGGTCAAAGCTAGTTTTGCTTCAGTCTTCATGAAGCTGTACCAGAATAATTGCCTTGATATAACGATGGCCAACTTCAAACATGGGTGATGTCGGGTAAAAAACAAGGTCACTAGGTCATGTTGCTTTAAAATCTTGTTCAGCCTCTAGAGGCCATAGCTTTGCTTCAATCTTCATGAAACTGTACCAGAATGTTTGTCGAGATGATATCTCAGTCAAATTTGAATATGGGTCATGTCGGGTCAAAAACTAGGTCACAAGGTCAAATTGCTTTAAAACTTTGGCCACTGTTTTGCTTCAAGCTACATGAGACTATACCAGAATGTTCATCTTGATGATATCTTGGTCAAGGTCCAATATGCGTCATATCAGATAAAAAAACTAGGTTACTAGGTCTAATTGTTTTGAAACATTGTTCACCTTCTAGAGGGCACAAATTTGCTCTAGTCTTCACAAATCTATATCAGAATGTTTGTCTTCATGGTATTTTAGATAAGTTTGAATAAGTGTCAAGTCTGATTAAAAAAACCTAGGTCTCTAGGTCAAATTACTTTATTGCCTTGTTACCCACTCTATAGACCATACTTTAGCTACAATCTTCATAAAACTTTACTAGAAGGTTTTTTCTTGATGATATCTTGGTCAGATTTAAATATGGGTCACGTCGGATAAAAAAACTTGGTCACTAGATAGAATTGCTTTAAAACCTTGTTCACTCTCTAGAGGCCCCAATTTGGCTTCAGTCTTCAATAAACTTTCACAGAATGTATGACATCATGCTATCTGGGTCAAGTTCGAAAGTAGGCCATGTAATATAAAAAAAACTAGTTGACGAGGTCGAATTGCTTTAAAAGCATGTTCACTCGCTAGTTGCTAGTTTTACTTTATCTTCATGAAATTATATCAAAATGTTTGTCTTGATGATAGCTTGGTCAAGTTCGAATATTGGTCATACCGGATAAAAAGTAGGTCACTAGTACAAATTCCTTTAAAACCTTGATTGTCCTCTAGAGGCCACAGTTTTGCTTCAATCTTCATGAAACTGTACTAGGATGTTTGTCTTTATAATATCTTGGTCAAGTTCGAAGATGTGCCATGATGGATAAAACACCAGGGACCAGTTGTTCAAAACTAACGACGTCGTTAGTTAACGTATCGTTAAAACTTTGATCATCAAATATGGCAAATATGCTGAAATTTTTGCTGAAAAAAAATGAGCAGCTTTTGCGGACGCAAAAGCTGCTCACATTTTTTCAGCAAAAATACCAAAATTTACGATATTGTACTTACTAGAACAGATAACAATATGACCACTAACGAGCTCGTTAAGCTAACGATGCTTTGAACAACTGGCCCCAGATCACTAGGTGAAATTGCTTTTAAACCTTTTGCAACCTCTAGAGGCCACATGTTTGCTTCAATCTTCACTAAACTTTAACAGAAAATTTATCTTTATGATATCTTGGACAAATTTGATCATGACTCAGGTGAGCGATTCAGGGCCATCATGACATCGTGTCATTTAACAGGAGCACCGGAACAATATATGCCCGTTCACCGTGTCTCTATGGGGAACTAATAGCATACGAAGTATTTAGGCTGAAACTAAGGCATCAAGGGACAGTGATAATGGCACGACTGCTCTTAGAAATCGTGATATGTAGATATTTTTGCGAATGTGCGCATGTTTACTGAGTATCTGTACTTCCAGGAGTTTGGATGCTGCGAAAGTACAAGATGCTGCGGGATATCTGAATTCAAGAACTCAGTCGGTGAAGAAATGTTATTCTATTTTTAACAACAGTGACTTGACCTTGATCTGACGCATATGACATTTCTGTCCATCACGTGGACAAATCCGTGTAATGAAGACCCCCATATACCCCACATTTTATAGAGAAAACTGGGGTTTACGGGGGTATACATTATTTTTGCTCCAAGACATAGGTTGTGGGTACTCGTTAGAACCGCCTCAATGAGGCGGTTCTAACGAGTACCCACAACCTATGTTTGCAGTATTTATAAGAAAAATATCACGGATTTTCATCAGAAAAATGGCCATTCTGGAGATGTGAAAAAATGCACTGTCGCACGGGTGTGTTATCGTAATGCATGCACATCTAAATCCCATTATGAACAACTCATTATGGAGGCATGTGCAAAATTTGAACTCAATCGGTGGAGAAATGTGGAAATTATTTGCATCATAAGATTATTCTATTT
The DNA here is from genome assembly GCA_963580285.1 of Lucinisca nassula. NCBI lineage: Eukaryota > Metazoa > Mollusca > Bivalvia > Lucinida > Lucinidae > Lucinisca > Lucinisca nassula. The sequence continues at coordinate 159,073,048 of OY757011.1, read as the reverse complement.
ATAGCAACAGTGACCTTGACCTTGGCCTGACCCATATAAAATTTGAGTCACCCATATATAGCCCTCATTAAGAATGCATATGCAAAATGGAACTCAATCGTGAAGAAATATGGGAGTAGCTCGCATCAAAAGTTTATTCTAATTTTAGCAACAGTGACTTGATCTTGACCTGATGCATATGAAATTTATGCCATACACAACTACATCTCATTATGAATGCATATGCAAAATTTGAACTCAGTCGGTGAAGAAATGTGGAAGTTATTCGCATCACAAGATTATCATATTTTTAGCAAGTGACCTTCACATGACCCATATGAAACTTATGTCACGCATATTTTCATCTCATTATGAATGCATATACAATATTTGAAGTCAATCGGTGAAGAAATCTGGAAGATATTTGCATCCCAAGATTATGCTATTTTAGCAACAGTGACCTTGACCTTGATCTACATCTCGTTATGAATGCAAAATTTGAAGTCAATGAATGACAAAAAATGTTGAAGTTATTCGTTTCACAAGATAATTCTATTTTAGCAACAGTGACCTTAACCTTGACCCGTGTGAAATTTATGAGACGCACATCTACACCACATTGTACGAAAGAGCATTAGGGCCACTTTAACTTTTATTTTTTTGACTCGTATCTCGAAATTTCGACTTAGTATCTCGAATTTTCGACTTATTATCTCGAAATTTCGACTTACTATCTCGAAATTTCGACTGAGTAACTCGAAATTTCGACTTAGTATCTCGAAATTTCGATTTAATAACTCGAAATTTCGACTTAATATCTCGAAATTTCGACTTCGTAACTCGAAATTTCGACTTAATATCTCGAATTTTCGACTTATTATCTCGAAATTTCGACTTAATAACTCGAAATTTCGACTTACTATCTCGAAATTTCGACATACTAACTCGAAATTTCGACTTAATAGCTCGAAACTGACTCTGTGTTCTGCGCTGTGCATTCAACTCTGAATAGGGATTAGCCATAACAGGTCAACTCAGAGTTGAAAGAAGACCTCAGATGTCATAACCAACTTTCCACAACTTCATAACACGGTTTAAATATGGGGTTTGGATATTTTTGCATGTTTAGCGCCAGAAGTCATGCCTCATTTTGAGAACGAATCATTTGCCACTGGACCTGTGTGCTAGACCCCGCCATTACGGAATTGAGACATTGGCTTGGCTAGCTAGAAGCCCGGATTTGAATCCCCTGGAACATATACTACTCAAAGTTTGATAGGGATCACTTTTTTAATGCAAAATAATTTTTGGATGAATTAATCAGCTGAATCCAAATTTGATACATAATGATAGTAAACGTATCCTTCACAAAACCTAGTGATTAATTTTGTCAACTGGTACTGCATTCAAGCGTGACAACAGTAAACGTCTTGGCACCCCCAAAATTTGCCGTAACACGAAGGGATTTGGACAACTGATTTTTCACAAATTTCCAAATTTGTTTAGACAAACGTGCTTAATAACGTGTATGGCGTACAAGGGCATCAATTACAGTACGACATCGCTTGCGCATGCTCGTAATCCGAGTCTGTATCCGGTTTTGTGAAATCAGCTTTCATTCAGCAACCAATGCATCTTTGAGCTCCTGTAAAGTCCTCGGATGCATAGGTCGGGCTGAAACAGCACTCTGTAGCATGTCCCGCGCATGCTCAATCGGATTTAAGTGCGGTGACCGAGCAGGCCAGTCCATACGAACGATTGTCTCACGTTCCAGGTAGGAATCAGTGACGATGGCAGGGTTGGGACGGGCATTATCATCCATCAGAATAAAGTCCGGGCCGATAGCATTTGCATATGGTCTCACAAACTCATCAAGAATCTCATTACAGTACCTCACTGCCATTAACGTTCCGTTTTCAACAACGTACAAGTCAGGTTTACCGTTCACGCTTATCCCAGCCCAAACCATGACTGGCCCCTTTCCATAGCGATCATGCTCTGCCACATTCAAGTCATCGAATCGCTGTTTAGACATTCGCCACACTAATTGACGTTTATAAGTGAAGTCTAGACAGAATATGGACCCCTCAGTAAACAGTACTGGCGTCAAGTCACGAACCGTCCACCTGACGTGAGTTCTGACAAAGTCTAACCGGTCTAGCACGTGCTGTCTCGTCAACGGGACACGTACAGCAGGCCTCATGGCATTAAGTCCGAACTCGTGGAGTCCGTTTCTGACAGTTTGTGTAGAAATTCGTACTCCAGTTCCGTTCATAAGCTCGTTATGCAAACGCGTAGCGTTCAGGAACCGTTGACGTCGAGACTGAATCAACAAGAAACGGCCCTGACGTTGAGTTGTAGCCCTTTCTCGACCCCGCCGCGGCTGTGTGAAGGATTTCCGTGGGTAAGATGCCGACTCCACATTCGTGAAACCACGCTCTGAGACACATTCAGAATCCCAGCAACACGACGTTGAGAGACGCCAGATTCCAACATTCATTTCTTCGGGGCTCAGACGGTTTCTTAATTGTCCCCATAGGCATTTTGGTGTTTCACAAATCAAATGAAGTCCTTTTTACGCTTGGTAAAGGAACACTGACAAGTTTGATTGGTCTATTGGAAAGCAGTGCTACGCAAGATTTTGGAGGTGCATGAATTCATTTGCGAATTGTGAGAAGTGTACACTTTTATGATTACTGAACTGCACACGAGTTTCTGCTTAAGATATTTATCAATATACCGAGTACAAATTCTGTCAAGAACTTATAAATTTTCTGTGCAAAATTTGGTACATAAAAAGTGATCCCTATCAAACTTTGAGTAGTATATTTGGGAGATTCTTGGGCGTCGAATACAGAACATTGAACACACCCACGCCCCCCCCCTCCCCCCACCAACACACACACGCGTGGCTAAAGCTGACCAGCCATCAATTTCGACGTCTGACCGATTGGATGAAACGAAGGGTCTAGGAATCTGCTGCTCTGTCAAAATGATACATCTTGAACACGCAACGTATTCTGATACCGCATTTTCTGTCCGGTTGTTGCTTTGTTAAGTTAGTCATTGTGTTCGTGTTGCATAGTTTACCATCTTTTGGGTCGATTTTTTTTCATTCGACCCAAAGTAACAACCTACAGAAGCTTCTCGCCTGCTATTGTCCACGTGACTAGCGCTGACCATCTACACCATGAACGTACCGGTTATTTAATGAAGCTCTCTTCTGCGGCGTCTGATCAGGGTCAACACTGTTTGCAATGTCCATGTTCCCCGACCCAGTCTACATGGGGCAAGGACGTCACAAGGAAAGACTATAGCGCTGCTATAAATAGCTCGACCTGGATTTTGAACATGGTCAGTGATAGTCACGAGGTCAATAGAAGGCGGGAAGCTTCTGTAGTAAGTAACTTTTAGTCAATTGATAATTAATCGACCCAAGTGCGGCGTCTGATCAGAATCTACACATTTTGCTTATAGTATAGGAATTTAAAGGATAAACGAAACATGTTCAAATCCACACTCGAAGACAATCGACCCACCAGTGCTCTATACATGATTTTTACAGCACACGATGAGAAAGTTTGATACCGAAAAAAACTGTCAAATATGACTTTTAGCCCGCTTTTATTTTACTGAAACGGGGTTGAATTTGTTTGTTTGATCGGAGGTTTAACGTCCCCGTCAACACTATATAGGTCATTTTGAAGACGTTGCTTCCACTTTTGTGGGACTTTTACCCAACATTGTGATGAAATGACTTCTCGAGCCCTGTTGCACTGTTTGTTTGATTTGAGGTTTAACGTCCCCGTCAACACTGTAAAGGTCATTTTGGAGACGTTGCTTCCAATTTTGTGGGACTTTTACCCAACATTGAGATGAAATGACATCCCAAGCCCTGTTGCCCAATGAAACCAATAGGGTTTATAAGCGTGGAAGGTCCGACTCTTGCGCACCGCTTTGCCTCGGCAGTCTTAGATCCTCTAATCGGTATACCAGTACTCGTGTGCGGGTCGGATTCAGCTCTGCGTGGAAGCATCATGCAGCTAATATATTTCTTCAAGCCCCGATGGGCGGGGGCCGCCCTGTCGCCTTATGAAACCAATATGAAACCAATAGGGTTTATAAGCATGGGCGGTCCGGTCCGACTCGCACCGCTTTACCTCCTCTAAGCGATTTACCAGTACTCGTGTGCGGTCGGATTTCAGGTCTGCGTTGAGGCACTATGCAGACTATCCATTTATTCAAGCCCCGATGGGCGGGGGCCGTGAAACGGGATTGAATGAGCGACGTCCCGATGAGACAGAAAACCCTCTGACTCTTGCATGATACATATGTTTTGGGCCTCTAGTTTTATAGTTCTTGAGAAATATTTGATAAAATTAACATTGGCCAATATAGAGAGAAAGAAGAATGAAAGAACATGTGAAAAAATACACCGAGAAAGGTCTTTGGCGTTTACACGATACAAGTAAGCCGATAATGACCACAGTCTCACAATGTTATCACATAATTTGCATAATCTGCTTGATGTAAACTTGTTTTCAAAGCTGGGATATAATGAAACGGGGGTGTTTAACATTAACAGTGTGTATAGGACTTAATATTTCGTAAGTCGAAATTTCGAGATACTAAGTCGAAATTTCGAGTTATTAAGTCGAAATTTCGAGTTACTAAGTCGAAATTTCGAGTTATTAAGTCGAAATTTCGAGATACTAAGTCGAAATTTCGAGATACTAAGTCGAAATTTCGAGTTAATAAGTCGAAATTTCGAGATAATAAGTCGAAATTTCGAGATACTAAGTCGAAATTTCGAGTTCTTAAGTCGAAATTTCGAGATACTAAGTCGAAATTTCGAGATACTAAGTCGAAATTTCGAGTTAATAAGTCGAAATTTCGAGTTATTATGTCGAAATTTCGAGATACTAAGTCGAAATTTCGACTTATTATGTCGAAATTTCGAGATACTAAATCGAAATTTCGAGTTAATAAGTCGAAATTTCGAGTTACTAAGTCGAAATTTCGAGATACCTATCAAAAGAAAAAAAAGTATACCTGGCCCTAATGCTCTTTCGTAACATTGTGAATGCAATTTTATTTTTTTATTTATTTATTTATACTATATTTAAAGAGGGTGACGCATTTAGCTGCTTTAGCTAGTCTACCTTGCGGCCCTCTGTAACACATACATGTATTACATCAATCAACATAAAACATATATACATATATACATAACAGTGTGGTCACATTTGTAAGATAATTGACTGCACTCAGATTGTAAAAATATTTGGTACAGATAAAAATGTAAACACTTTAAGACTTTAAGACGAGCCATGTTAAATCGTGGCAGCACGGGTAGCAAGACATGCAGCACTAGCTGCAAATTCATATCTGTCATAAAAAATAAGATTTTATATAGCCTCAAAATGAGCGTATAAACGATTAAGATAGATAAGAAAAGCTCTGAAAAATTGAGACATGGGGAGTATACCATAGTTAAAAATAGCACTGACGATTGAGTTAGAATATTAGAGCACATAAGGTTTAAATATAAGATATTATAAAGGTTCCTTTTAAAAGGAAAGGCTTGCCTGGTTTTAAGGGTACTGTTCCTGGTGTAAATGTAGCCACATTGCCGCCACATGGATGTTCGAGTTGATGTAGATGAAAGTACTTGTGAGGAAGGAAAGTGCACTGTTCTTGTTAATGGGACATAGACTTTTGATGCAGTGTACTCAAAGGCAATATATGGTTTATCTACACATTAAAATGGACAAACCCATGAGGTGTCAATTTTCTATGTGGCACTACCCTGACACTTATTGGAAGAAATTTTTCAATGTTAAGGTAACTGAGGCATTGACATGTGACCCAATGATCACATTCTCACTTTTGACCAACTATGATAGTAAGGAATCATTGTGATGACCCTGTTTTATTGAAATTTGCTCAGTAGTATCTGAATAGTAGTTGGAAGAAGACATTGTTAACAGTCAGACAGGAGGAATAATGGACTTATGGAGCACGGACGATATGCGAATTGGCAAGTAGAAATGGACAAACAAAACAAAATAAATGTCCCTAACAGATTTATGAGAGACATTAATGTGGTAGAACACATCATACATACTGTTTGTTTTGCTAGGTTTTACGCCCGTTCAGCAATCTTTCAGTCATATACAAGCGGGTAGTTTCCTAACCATCGTTCCTGGAAAGTACCAGTACTAGACTCCGATCCTCCGACACAAACTACCAAATGTTCTCACATAAACGATCATGGCCGGTAGCGGGGCTCGAACCCATGACCCTCCAGTCATTACAAGTCAGCGACCTTAATCACTGGACCACGGAGGCGGTCTTCCATACATACTGAGTATACATTCATGTCATGTGGCCGGTAAACATGTAATTGTTAGGTGACGACACAAATATACATACAAGGGAGTATAAGATTCTATAATCAATCCAGGAATAAGAAAGATATTGATCGGACACGATAAAAAAAAAAGTTTTTTTTTTTAACTTTCACCTCTAAGTATGACCTTGACCTTTGAAGTACGGACATGGGTCTTACGCGTGACACACTGTCACATTATGGTTAATATTTCTGCTAAGTAATATTTAAATCCATCCAGGTATAAGAAAGTTATAGATTGGACACAATAAAAAAGACGCTTTTTACCGTTTATCTCTAAGTATGACCTTGACCTTTGATGTACGGCTGTGGGTCTTGGGCGAGACACTCCGTCACATTATGGTTAACATTTCTGCCAAGTAATATTTACATCCATCCAGGAATAACAAAGTAATTGATTGGACACGACAAAGACCCTATTTTGACCTTTAACCTCTAAGTATGACCTTGACCTTTGAGGTACGGACCTGAGTCTTGCGCGCAACACTCCATCACATTATGGTTAACATTTCTGCCAAGTATATATTTAAATCTATCCAGGAATAAGATAGTTATGGAGGATAAAAAAAATTGTGGACGGACAGACAGACGAACGGACAAAGTGATTACTACAGCGCACCCACACTTTCAGTGCGGGGCCCTTATAAGTTTGTACATATATATTATAATTCAATGGAGGTTTCAGGCAGGTAAATCATAATTTTTAGTACATGTTATTATTTTAGTTTCTCACATGAAATTATTCTATTTCATTCGTGCAGGTAATTGAAAATGTGGAAAGTATAATATTCACCTTTATGTCCAATATGTACTCGCACATGTTATTGAAGGTAAACTGTATTGACGGTAGTGCTGAGTAGACCGTGGCCTAGTGGATAAATTCGCTTCGGTGTTTAGTTAAACTTTCGCACAGAAACGATAGCTCTGTCACTAGACCATCTCTCACTAAACTGGTACCCTGTATTCTATTAAAATATGCGAAAGCTATTGAGGCATCAGGGGACAGTTAATCCCAGCACTTTTTTGTCCGCGTCACACCAAGTTTTTGAATCGTTATCGACAACTCCAGGAGAAAGCAATAACTTTTGTTTTGGTTTCAAATTGCTCCACACATGCATGAAATCAAAACAGAATACCAAAGAAACACTTCTCTGTTTGCATAGGCTGACAGCAGCAGCATTTCACTTACCCCACCCACTAATTTTTACATACAAAAAATCATGACTCCACCTCACTTTGACAGATCCTGTGAATTTACTCCCAAAACACCAGTGCTTGGCACCTGTTGAAATGTCATGTACACTCAGTCACATGCAAAGAAATAGACAGAAAAGTATACCATAACCAGTAAACTTTTTCAGGAATCCTCTTTGAAAAACAGCCACTTTTTAGTGCCAAATTTACCTTCGTGAATTCAGATATGCCGCTGCACCTTGAACTTGCACAGCATCCAGACAGCCGGGGTTTTAGTTTCGTATTCCATTTCATAAAAATACAGATACTCAGCAAATAAGCCCACATTGGCAAAAAATATCCACATATCACAATTTCTATGAGCAACCATGCCATTATTGACCCTCCTACTATAATATTTTGAAAAACGTCCACCCTCAAATGCGAAACTGTCCCCTGATGCCTTAAGTTTGGAAGTTTTCTTTGATTTTCAGCCATTGGTGATCCCACATTGTAATTTGGCTTATTTGTAATAAAAACAAATAAAAAAGTGTTGACTAAAATACATGTTGTTGCTTTCATAGCCCTTTTGGAATTTCATTAATACTGAAGAGCGGCCAAATTCAATTCGGAGAATTGCGCACTAAGTCCATGATGGACGATGCTTTCTGGAGATGTCATTTGATAATACACAGCAATGTGGTGAATAGGGATGTAAACAGTGATTTTTGATGTAAAACATGTAACTGATAGCACTGGCCCTAAATGACTGAATTGGTGGACATGGGCCGTAAACTTAAGAACCCACCCAAAATCCCCAAATTTTCCTAAAATGACTGGGCCTTTGAGATATTCATTATCTCCCCTTTGCTACTGATCAGAGTCTAAAGTGGACACCCTCTGCAGGTAAGAAAAAGGGAGAGAACAAACCAATTAAGTCAGTTGTGTCATTTCTTATCAGATAACTGGCTTAGATAAAGATACTGACAGGCTCTATAACAATCAAAATCATAAGGTTTCCACTGAAGCTGAATTTCGACCAAAACAGAGTCTACAGGTTATGATAAAACAGCAACTATGCATACCAGAAACTGCAAAAAAAAGGTATTTCATTTCTGAATGTGTTTGAGAAAGGTTCTACTGTGTTTTTGTTACAGTCAAAGCACTATTTTCTGAGTCTGGGGCATACTACAAGGTAAGAACTGAGCCCCAGACTAAAAAAACTCCATAAAAGAATCAGGGAGGAGTGTAACATTGCACTAGCCTTGTCATTCTCCACTATATAAAATGAAGTCAGCACAAGAAAACACTTTCTGGCTGCAAGAAACTACACTTACTTGGATAAGAAGAACTTCTTAACTTGCACATGTGCTGTCATCAGCAACTAGCAGCTAGACCTGGTGAGTATTCTGAGGTCACTTGCTACAGACTGGAAAAGAGAAAGAATCCTATCAGAATAATGTGGCCAAAGTACATTCTTGGACACACAGAAGGTCTTACAGTGCTGAAAAGGACATTGTTGTTAATATTAAGGACCTGGATAGGCTTTTGGGACATTTGCACAGCACAAATTTGAGATCTGTTTATGAGGCAACCTTTGCATCTATAGTGGTCATGGCACTGTTCATCATTTTTATTGAATTACCTATAATTTTTTCACAGAATGTGGCTCATGAGACAGGTCATAACATTTACACAGAGGTGGTTAGGGCAAAAATGGGCAAAATATCATATCAAGTACTCCTGTGAAAAATATTTAAATGGTCTCGTGCAAAATCAATGCGGTGTAATTTCAGACAAGGGCACACATTGCGATGCCGTACAAGCTTTTCACCAAAACCGATACCATCTGTGCGCCCTTGCCAAGCTCGACAACTGTTTTTGTTTAAAATATTCCTGTTGAACTGTCTTGGAATGCTGTTAATTGCTTTTCTGGGAGATTTTAATGCTTGATAGAATGCCTGTGCCACTGTGGAGTGGACTAGAGCCAAATTTTTGACTTCAGTAAAATTTTGCCCATTTCCCCAATGGAAAATTCATTCAAAATTGGGAAAAATGACCAAAAACAAAGCCAAACTAGCTTAAATTATACTCTTTAAGGCCATATTTAGATGTAAAAATATTCAAATCCTTGAAAATAAACAATATTTCCATCCCCAGTATGTGAATTAAATGTTTAAGGGCACAGGCTGCAGTCTGGTGTAAGAAAACTGTTTGTCGGCTTTAAATCGGACAATCATACGGTACCTACAGCGTATCATTTCCTGCGTAAATATGGACTGCGCGATGCAAAAAAAACATTGCGGGTACTCATTCGACAAATAATAAGCTTTTTCAAATTGCAGTGAATAAGACCTCAAAAGATGACTTGAATTTTTGGCGTTTTCCCTTAAGGCATCAGGGGACAGTTAATCCCAGCACTTTTTTGTCCGCGTCACACCAAGTTTTTGAATCGTTATCGACAACTCCAGGAGAAAGCAATAACTTTTGTTTTGGTTTCAAATTGCTCCACACATGCATGAAATCAAAACAGAATACCAAAGAAACACTTCTCTGTTTGCATAGGCTGACAGCAGCAGCATTTCACTTACCCCACCCACTAATTTTTACATACAAAAAATCATGACTCCACCTCACTTTGACAGATCCTGTGAATTTACTCCCAAAACACCAGTGCTTGGCACCTGTTGAAATGTCATGTACACTCAGTCACATGCAAAGAAATAGACAGAAAAGTATACCATAACCAGTAAACTTTTTCAGGAATCCTCTTTGAAAAACAGCCACTTTTTAGTGCCAAATTTACCTTCGTGAATTCAGATATGCCGCTGCACCTTGAACTTGCACAGCATCCAGACAGCCGGGGTTTTAGTTTCGTATTCCATTTCATAAAAATACAGATACTCAGCAAATAAGCCCACATTGGCAAAAAATATCCACATATCACAATTTCTATGAGCAACCATGCCATTATTGACCCTCCTACTATAATATTTTGAAAAACGTCCACCCTCAAATGCGAAACTGTCCCCTGATGCCTTAAGCTATAGGGTGAGGGAACCAGAACACCGGAAAAGCTGACTGTATCTCTGATTTTTGTTTTAAAAAAACACCTGAGGATCCAAAATAACATAGAAAGAGAAGTCTAAAACCGGAACCACTTTTCCAATCTAACTGGCTTGCAGCCGTCACTGCAAGCCAAAAATACATTTAAAATATATGCCGGTATATCACATTCAGTATGACATCACAGTTGGCTTTTCCTGACATGAAGTGGAAACGGAGGCGGAACCCATGCTACATACAAATGTCATAGCCCGAGAGTGAAGCAGTTTTTTTAATAGCCTGTGAACCAGCTGAGTACCAGAGTTGTGGAGAAAAAAAATCGACACAGCCAAAAATTCTGGCGAAAATGTCTTTCATTTAATATAGTCCTTTGCTGATCTTTTAAAGACATCAAGAGAGGGGGCAGTTCTTATTGAGCTTGGCAGTGTGTTCCATAGCTTTGGCGCGGAGCAGGAGTAGGACCGATCGAAAAGACTCGTTTTAGACCTGGGTACCGACAATGAGCCATGATTAACTGATCTAAGGTTAAGGTCATGAGTCTGTGATACAGGTTTGAGCAGAGCTGATATATAATCAGGCGTTAGGTTGTTTAAGGCTTTATATGTGAGTACAACCTTATTATAATTGTGTCGACAAGAAATAGATGACCATCCCAATTCATTGAACATAAGAGCGGACGGTGTATTATAATCTGCACTGAGTATTATTCGTGCGGCACGCTTCTGTAATTTAGCCAATCTTTCGATATTAAATTTGGAGGTTGTGCCCCATGTATTTGAACCATAATCTATCAATGGGAGAATATAACCTTGATAAAAGACTTTTTGGACTTCCTTTGGAACATATGTGGAAAGCCTCTTTAAAAGAGAAATTTTTGAAGATATTGTGGCACAAAGATAATCAATATGCGCTGTCCATAACAAGTTTTCATCGATAAAAATACCCAGAAGTTTTTGCTTATCAACGTTTTTGATTACATTGTTGTCAATCTGTATTCTTAGTTTTTCAGTATTACGAGTTCGGTGCCGTGTTCCAATGGTCATGCATGCAGTTTTATCGTAGTTGATAAGCATCTTATTATTTTCAGACCAAATCTTAGCGTTTTGACAATCTTATTGCAGTTTATGTTGAATTTCGCTATATTGTGAGCCATGTGTATGAATTGTGGAATCATCTGCAAAGAAGTCACTATCACAGTGTTCTATATGAAGTGGGAGGTCATTTATGAAGATTAAAAATAGTGTAGGGCCTAATATGGATCCCTGAGGAACCCCCGATTTTATTGTCGCTGGCCTTGACATACCATTCCCGCTATCTACTACTTGTTGGCGGTTATGCAGGTAGGATGCTAACAGGGTGAGTGCTGCATCACTACATTTATACAGTGAAAGTTTACTTAGTAATATCGTGTGATCAACAAGATCGAACGCTTTCTTGAAGTCCAGAAACACTGACCCAATACTGTTACCTTTGTCTATGTACGCCATCCATTGGTCAATCAACTTAACTAATGCAGTCTGACAACTATGTTTTTCTCTGAAACCGGATTGGTTTGCATGAATAAGTTTATTCTTATTTAAAATCCCATTAAATGTTTGTTAATGTGTTTTTCAAAATTTTTTGAAACAGTTGAAAGAATCGAAATCGGTCTAAAATTTGATGGATCAGATTTGTTACGGCCTTTATGAATAGGGTGAACCTTTGCAAACTTTAATTGGTTCGGAAAGGTAGCAGTTTCAATGCTTTTGTTAATGAGAGCTGTAATTGAAGGCGCCAATATATTTGCAGCCATTTTAAGTACTCTTGGGCCGATGCCGTCCAGACCAGTAGCTTTACCCGGGTCAAGAATGCAAAATTTGAAGTCAATCGGAGAAGAAATGTGACAAAAGTTCGCATAACAAGATAAAATATGTCACTGACGGACAAGAAACAAGAGGACCATGATGGTCCTTTATCGCTCACCTGAGCTAAGAGATATACATGTGGGTCCCAGGGTGGGGCATTTTTTACCCCAGGTCTATAACTTGAACAATCTCGGTAGACCCTGGCACGGGGGCATTTTTGGCCCCAGGGCTATAATTTGAACAATCTTGGTAGAGGTCCATTAGATGAATATTCATACCAAATATCATAGACCTGAGCCTTCTGGTTTCAGAAAAGAAGATTTTTAAAGGATTCCCCTAAAACCCGTGGGCCCCAGCGCGGGGGCATTTTTGGCCCCAGGGCTATAATTTGAACAATCTTGGTAGACGTCCACTAGATGAAGTTTCATACCCAATATCAAAGACCTGGGGGCCTTCTGGGGTCGGACAAGAAGATTTTTCCCTATATAAGCCAATGTTAAACCAGTGGGTCCCGGCGCGCGGGGGGGGGGGATTTTTGGCCCGAGGGCTCTAATTTGAACAATCTTGGTAGAGGTCCACTGGATGAAGCTTCATATCAAATATCAAAGATCTGAGCCTTCTGATTTTTAAAGGTTCTCCCTATATAAGCCTATGTAAAACCAGTGTGCCTTGGTCTGGTGCGGGGGCATTTTTGGCCCCAGGGCTGTAATTTGAACAATCTTTGTAGAGGTCCGCTAGATGGAACTTCATACCAAATATCAAAGACCTGGGCCTTCTGGTATCAGTCAAGAAGATTTTTAAAGGATTTCCCTTTTTAAGCCTGTGGAAAACCAGTGTGCCGCGGCGCGGGGCATTTTTGGCCCCAGGGCTATAATTAGAAAAATCTTGGATAGAGGTCCACTAGATGAAGCTTCATGCCAAATATCGGCGCCCCCGCCCATAGGGGCTTGAAGAAATATATGGGCTGCACGATGCTTCCACGCAGAGCTGAATCCGGCCCGCACACTACTACTGGTAAACCGCTTAGAGGATCTAAGCTTGTCCAGGAACCGCGGTGCGAGGCGGACCGTCCATGCTAATAAACTCTATTGGTTTCATTGGGCAACAGGGCTTGAGTTGTCATTTCATCTCAATGTCGGGTAAAAGTCCCACAAAATTGGAAGCAACGTCTCCAAAATGACCTTTACAGTGTTGACGGGGACGTTAAACCTCAAATCAAACAAACAAATCATGCCAAATATCAAAGATATGGGCCTTTTGGTTTCAGACAAGAAGATTTTAACATGTCCGTCTAGGTGGAAGATATCATTGTCATATATAATGGCTAATGACCTCAGTTTCGGAACACAGACAAGTCTGCAACGTACACCCTACCACCACATCAGTATTGACGGTCTAATATCTAATATCAATCTACCAGACGTATGCACATACCGAAGACTAAGATAGGCCTGCGCATCCACGCAGTCTAGTCATTCTTCCCTATAAGCATTTGCCTTCTACAGCCCACATGCTGTTCAAAGTCGCTGTCCAGACTTGTTGGAAGAGCAGGCTGATGCGACTCCATACATGTACTTTGACAGCTCAGTCGGATGCGTGTCTGACTGGTGATCAGGAGGTTGCGGGTTCGATTACTGCCGGGGTCGGCAACATTCTTTCGTGGTGACTGATCATGAAATCTTTTCTACGGCCATTCTCTCCCTTCCGCTGATTCAAGAGGGCAGTTGTCAGTTTCTGGCGAAAGAATATTTTTACTGGTTAAATAAGTTCTTAGTAGTCAGATCCTTTGATCAAACGAAAATAGCAGACTCGTTTTACTGAGTTTGTTCATGACCAGTACTGAAATGTGCAACACTGGTCACGCCCTCTAGCGCCGGCTTCAGCACTTAACTCTATTTTCAAAATGATTCTAAATGAACTCAATGATCCTAAAGGACAAGAAAATATAATCTGCACTATGATGGTGTACGGGGAGACTTTTTACGATCGCCACGCGGCACAACACCAGCTGCAGTGAAGATAAATAAGTTCTGGATTGTTAGATCCTTTGAAAGCAAAGAATACATCAAATAAACGAAAATAGCAGACTCGGTTTTACTGAGTCTGTTCATGATCATGGAATGTGTAACACCGGCCCTCTAGCACCGGCTCAAGCAGAACTCTATTTTCGAGATGATTCAAAATGAACTCAATGATCCAAAAGGACCAGAATATGATGACAAATAAACTTGCCCAAAAAGTGTGGATACGTAAACTGACAGGCTCGATATGACCTAAATAATGTTGACTGGGCTGTTAAATTAAAAAAAAAAAACAAAAAAAAAAAAAAAAACTTTATTTTAGGTTTTGTGATGCACCGGCTCAATTGTAAGTTTCTGGAGAATGTGTACTGTACTGGTAAACCGCTTATGGAAAAGCCTGCCCAGGAAAAGTGTGGTAAGGTAAACTAAACGACTCAATATGATCCGGTGTTGATTGGGCCGTTAAACTCGAAACAACAGCACCAATGTGAAGGGAATGGCAATGACAATGGAATACACAAAACTTCGAATGGAGAGAAATAAAGGTGTATTGTCATATAACGGATGGTTTTCTTTTGCGCTGTCTGCTTCACCTCTGACTGCTGAACCAGAATCATGGTCTGTTTTAAAATCAGACCATCAGCAATCAGAGGTGAATATTATATAAAATATAAATTTCAATTTGTATGGTACAGTAATGGCTCCTCCTGTTTTTTTTTTTGTTTTTTTTTCTTGTTTTATTTGTCTGGCCATTTCAAGATTATTTCGAGCCGATCGTGAATCAGAGGCCTTCCGGGCGAAAACTGAAACAAAACTAGAAATGCGTCCATAGGACATGGATGCCCCCGCCTGAATAATCCATCCATGAACAACAAAGATATTGAGCGGACACAAGAAAAAAAAAAAAACAACACACACACACACACACACACTTTTCTTTACCTTTGACCTGTAAGTATGACCTTGACCTTGGATGTTCCAACCTGGTCTTGCGTATGGCACACTGACTCATGGTGGTTAACATTTCTACCAAGTAATTTCCAAATCCATTCAGAATAACCGGACACAAGAAAGACATTTTTCTTTACCTTTTACGTCTAAGTATGACATTGACCTTGGAGGTACCAACCTGGGTCTTGGGCACGACGCATCGTCTCATGAAGGTTAACATTTTTGCCAAGTAATTTCAAAATCCATCCAGAAATAACTAAGTTATTGACTCTGTTTAAGATTTGGACCCTTTTTTAATCTTTGACCTCTAAGTATGACCTTGACCTTGGAGGTAAGGACCTTGGTTTTGTGTGAGGCAGATTTTCTCCTGATGGCTAACATTTCTGCCTAGTAATTTCAAAATCCATTCATCCATAAGAAAGTTATTGACCATGTTTAAGTTTCGGACACTTATTTTTACCTTTGACCTCTAAGACCGACCTTAACCTTGGAGGTATGGATATGGGTTTTGCACGTGACACATCGTCTCATGATGGTTAACATTTCTACAAAGTAATTTCGAAATCCATCCAGAAATAAGAAAGTTATTGACTGCGTTTAAGTTTCGGACGGACGAACGAACGGACGGATGGACGGGGGCAACGCTATATGCCCTTCCACCATTCTTCGAATGGCGGGGGCATAAAAAAACGCCTAACATTGCGTTGCAGGACTAAGCCCTGTTACTGTTATTATGCCAGAATACGTATTGGTACTGAGGGCGAGTTGAGTATTCACTATTGACAACCCAGACACCCTTTTAACTGACCGTCCCAGGGCTGTCGTATGATAGGCAGTGGTATGTCGTGGTCGAGAGTTTGTAGATGTATATTTTGCTTTAACCAGTACAAATATGACAGCAAATAGGTCTTGTACAAGTGTAATAGCAATTCTGTACCACAGCTCTACCCGTGGGCCTCTTTTTTGTATGTGATTGGCAGCTTTTTATCTTCTTGTGAAAGTTTATACTAGGTGTTGCATACATATAAAGGTCAGCCTGCATTGCGGGTAGCTAATGGCTGTACTGCCGTGTTAAAACCACTGTCTATGTCTACGCCCATGGGCGTAGACAAGAATAGTCTAATAGAATGAAAAGTGTCGGCTTCTTTTTTCAGACGTGACTTTAGCATCGGACGCAAATGGATAAAGCCTTTTCTCTCTCTCTCTCTCTCTCTCTCTCTCTCTCTCTCTCTCTCTCTCTCTCTCTCTCTCTCTCTCTCTCTCTCTCTCTCTCTCTCTCTCTCTCTCTCTCTCGTGGTTTGAGGTGGCTACCCAGTAAGCTAACGTCGGTCCGGCATAGATAAGTTGACACGTCGCAGCGATATTGGCCCGACGTTGGTCCGGCATTTTTTTCTGGCTTGGTGTGGTTATATCTTGAGTAACCTTTTCTATTTTACACAGGGGTGGCTCTCCTGGTACAGGGGTAGGGTTGGGCTCCAGTTAACCTCCCAATCCGAAGGACGGCAAATGATGTTTGTTTGTGTTGCAGTCAACACTATTTAGGTCATTTTTGAGCCGGTCAATTTACCTATCCACACTTTTCCTGGGCAGGCTTATACGTAAGCAGTTAACCAGAACAGTGCACATTCTTTCGCAAGAAACTGACAACTGCCCTTCTTGAATCATCGGAAAAAAGACAATGACCGTAGAAAAGATTTCATGATCAATCTCCACGAAAGAAAGTTGCCGATCCCGCGAGGTATCGAACCCGCGCCCTCCTGATCAGACGCGCATCCGACTGAGCTACCGAGGCCGGCTAGCAAATAATGTCAATGGGGCATGATCTGAGATCTAAATTTTATCGTCGCTGCCAGGGATCGAACTCGTTACATGTAGCTTTAGTATCAAACGCATCTGGACAAACCATTTGAGATAAAACAACAGTCAAATGAAATGAAAAGTATTTTTTTATTCAGAACTCATGATATTGCAGGTTTGCACCTATAATTTGTATCAGGAATGTGAAATAGGCGGGTGATGAAAGAAATTATTATTCTATGATAGGTTGTGGTTTCTGGGAGTAGCTTCAACACTAGAATCAAAGACCAATAAGCAGGTTTCTTACACTCTTTCTTGTTTAATCCTTTTAGTACCAAATGGAATCTTCCTCCTTATATATAAGAGGAGTCCATTCCATACTTAAGGGGTGTCAGGTTGTTTTTTTTATCAAAATTTATTTGGAAAATGGCTGAACTTTTAGCAAACAGTGGAGGCCCTGATCAGACGCCGCGTTCTGCGGCGTCTGATCTGGGCCTGCACTGTTTGCCAGGGTACCCGTTTTGGGGTTTCTGGAACTAAATGGGTTAAAAGGGTCGTAAGCAGACATTAAAGAGTCTAGACATCTTTTTATTCAAACATATTATTAAAGTAGTATGAATATGATTTCGCCTTTCATTTAAAAGTCCCCGCCATACTTTGAAGATAATTCTAAGCATAACTAATTCATAGTTCAGTAAACGCCTTGCAAAACATAACAACGCAAAAAACTTGATCTGCACATCGACAACCATTATGCATAAATGCCTTTCAAATATTTTTAGAATACATTATTTCAGTCAAAACAACGAAGGGACTTGATGTTCTTAAAACGCTCACCTTTGTTAGTTTACAAGATCAAGTAGTGCTGTATTAATAATTTAAGACCACCTTTGGGACTGTTCAAAAGTGGCCTTTGAGGCCATTTGTGAACAGTCCCAAAGTTAGTCTCTTTCGAGAGAAACACAAAAAGGAAGAATAACTTTTAAAAGCATGATAACTTACCTACAATACGACATTGCGACCAGTGAACTCAGATCAGCCTACGCATCCACGCGATCTGATCAGAGCCCCAGAGCAGAGTTCAGCCTGTGCATACACGTAATCTGATCAGAGCCTTAGATCAAAGTTCAACCTGCGTACCTGCGTAGTCTGATCAGAGCCTTCGACCACAGTTCAGTCTACCGCATCCGCATGGTCTGGTTTGAGCCTTAGATCAGAGTTCAGCATGCCGCATCCACGTAGTCTGATCAGAGCCTCCAATCAGAGTTCAGCCTGCCGCATCCATGTAGTCTAATCGGAGCCTTAGATCTGAGTTCAGCCTGCTGCATCCGCTTAGTCTGACAGAGCCTCTAATCAGAGTTCAACCTGCCGCATCCACGTAGTCTGATCAGAGCCTTAGATCTGAGTTCAGCCTGCCGCATTCGCTTAGTCTGACAGAGCCTTCAATCAGAGTTCGGCATGCCGCATCCATGTAGTCTGATCAGAGCCTTAGATCTGAGTTCAGCCTGCTGCATCCGCTTAGTCTGACAGAGCCTCCAATCAGAGTTCAGCATGCCGCATCCATGTAGTCTGATCAGAGCCTTAGATCTGAGTTCAGCCTGCTGCATCCGCTTAGTCTGACAGAGCCTCCAATCAGCGTTCAGAATAGCGCATCCATGTAGTCTGGTCAGAGCCTTAGATCTGAGTTCAGTCTGCTGCATCTGCTTAGTCTGACAGAGCCTCCAATCAGAGTTCAGCATGCCGCATCTATGTAGTCTGATCAGAGCCTTAGATCTGAGTTAAGCCTGTCGCATCCGCTTAGTCTGACAGAGCCTCCAATCAGCGTTCAGAATGGCGCATCCATGTAGTCTGATCAGAGACTTAGATCTGAGTTAAGCCTGCCGCATCCGCTTAGTCTGACAGAGCCTCCAATCAGAGTTAAGCCTGCCGCAACCGCGTAGTCTCATCAGAGCCTTCGACCAGAGTTCATCCTGATGCATCCGCGCAGTCTGGTCGAAGCCTTCGACCAGAGTTCAGCGTGCCGTATCCGTGCAATCTGATCATATCCTGCGGTCAGAATTCAGCCTGTTGCAGCCGCGTAGTCTGACCCGAGCCTTCTATCGGAGTTCAGCCTGCCACATCCGCATATTCTGATCAGAGTCCGAGATCTGAGTTCAGCCTGCAACATCTGCATAGTCTGATCAGAGCACTCGATCAGAGTTCAGCCTGCCGTATCCGCGTAGTCTGATCAGAACCTTCAATCAGAGTTCATCCTGTCGCATACGCGTAGTCTAATCACAGTCTTCGATCAGAGTTCAGCCTGCCGCATCCGCGTAGTCTAATCAGAGCCTTCGATCAGAGTTCAACCTGCCGCATCCACAGTCTGACCAGAGCCTTCGATCAGAGTTCAGCCTGCCGCATCTGCTTAAGTTGATCAGAGCCTTAGTTTAAACTTTATTTCAATGTACAAATGTTACAATACTGTATACATATACATGGTAATACAATGTGCAACATACAAAACAATACATTGTACAAAAGGGATTCAGAAGAAAGTCTGAAAGACTTTTTTTGAATCTGTCTCCCTGTAGACAGTCAAGGCATAAATATCGACGCAGTGATCTTTAACAGTATGCTGTTCTGGATTCTGATAGTTTGTGATAACATTTGTATAATTTATGTCTGTCTCATATCTCGAGCCAAACAAAAATTGTGATATCAAAATTTTAAGTCCTCCACGGGGAAGGAGGTAAGGGTATATACATATGATCAGTTATATAACATAACACCAACAGTTACACAGACGCCAACAGCTTCGAGACAACGTCAATAACGTCTCATCGACGTTGACTCGATGCTGCCTTGGCAACATACGAGTTTTCTGCCGTAAATTTCTACTTATTCGGTAGAGGTTCAAGGTATTGGTGGGAAGCATCGACTCATTCCACAATGAAACGTTTAGATTTCGAGATAAATAGCTGAACAGCTTTAAAAACCTGTACATTTTCATTAAGTGAAAGAGTTTGGCTACCAAACAACAGCACGTTAAGGGTTGGTTCACATATAACCGATACACTGTTTATCAGTTCAACTCTGATGTGCTGGTAGCGATTGCAGATAAGCAAAAAGTGTCGGGTGTCTTCTATTGCACCACAGGCACACAGTGGATTTGGAATGATGTTTTTAGAGAAGAGATGTTGATTGAGTGCGCTGCAATTAAGTCTGAGACGTGTATGGTGAATTTGATACAATCTATTCCCAGTTAGATAGTAAGGTGGCGGGCGAGTAATATTGGAATTAAGTCTGTATTTAAAGGAGGCCATAGTCTGAGATTCTTGGAGCTCACGAGGCAGTTCGTTCCATTCTCTGATGGCAGACGGTAGGAAAGAGTTATAGTAAAGTTGGGTATTTGTATTGATTGTTCTTATATCACTAACGTTTCGCAAATTGTATTGAACAGTGGCACCGACATTGGAGGGGACGAGAGAACTTAAGTAGTCAGGGCACAGGTTATTCCTCATTTTGTAGAACATGACTAATTTGTGCTTGTTTCTTCTTACAAATAGTGTTTCCCAGCCAGTTTCAGTATAAAGTGAATGAATAGACGTCAATCGTGTTGCTCCAGTAACGATGCGTGCAGCCTCGTTCTGAATTTTTTCTAACTCGTTTGCATCGTTCTGTGAACAATTATTCCAAACTATGTCCGCATATTCCAAAATGGGTCGTATGAAGGAAAAGTAAATAGTTTGTAGAGATTTCCTGTCCAACTGAAATTTTAGTCGACGCATTATATTTATTCGTTGCCATGCTTTACTTTTTATATACTCTATATGCTCATGCCAGGAACAGTCATTAGAAAAATATAGCCCCAAGTGTTTGTGTGAAGTCACTTCTTGAATCTGCTGATAGTTCATAAATAGAGGTGGATGATAGGGTTTATTTACTTTCCTAGATATCAAAAGCGATTCAGATTTTGCTGGATTAAAAGCAACAAGCCATTCGGATGCCCATCTTTGGATTTTGTAGAGATCAGAATTTAGAGTTACGCCAGCAGTTACTGGATCATCAACGACGATATAGAGACTGGTGTCGTCCGCAAACAGACGAATAGAAGACTTGATGTCATCGACAATGTCATTTATGTACATAATAAATAGAAGAGGACCAAGAATGGATCCCTGGGGAACACCAGCTCTAACAGTTGACCAGTCTGATGTTGTTCCTGGAAGAACAACTCGCTGATGCCTGTCTTGAAGGTAGTTTGAAAACCATGAGAGTAAAGAACCGGTAATACCAACTCTTCTTAGTTTGTAAAGGAGACCTCTGTGCCATACCCTATCAAAGGCCTTACTAATGTCACAGAAGATAGTTCGAACTTCTTTCCCTTCATCTAGAGCTTTGCAAAACGTGTTGTATAAAACAGAGAGCTGATTGACGGTGCAATCACCTGGTACAAAGCCAGACTGAAATGTTGTAATGATGTTGTTATCTCTGCAGAAATTGAAAACATGTTTATGAACAATTTTTTCTAGAGCTTTTCCAAGAGTACTGAGTAGGGAAATAGGCCTATAGTTTGATACTATTGATGGATCGTCTTTTTTGTGAACTGGTGTTATATTCGCTTCTTTCCATACTTTCGGGACTTTGCCAGATCGTAGAGAAGAATTAAAGAGTTCGGCAAGAGGCTCAGCCAACGGTACTGCTAATTCTTTTAACAAACGATTATTGATGGAATCGGGTCCCGCTGCTTTGCCAACAGAGAGAGACTTTAAAATGGACTGAACTTCATCTGCAGTAGTAATGATAGAGCTCAGAATGTTAACGTCGTGTAGTGGGGTGGCTGGAAGAGATGCATTCGTTTCATCGAGTGTTGTTTGCTGTGCAAAATAGTCATTCAGTAAATTTGCTTTGTCTGTCTCATCTTCAAGAACCGTATCTTGACTTACAAGTGGTGGTATGGAAGAAGATTGTTGTGGTTTGATAAATTGCTTCAATGTTTTCCAGTAGTCTTTAGGTGTTAGGGTGCTGTCCGATAATTTTTTAGCAAGTTTATCCGTAACAGTTTTCTTAGATCGTCTGATTTCAGCAGTTACTTTGTTCCTGAATTGTTTGTACGCAGAAAGATTTGCTTCGTTTTTTGACCTCTGATACTTATCGTATAGACGTTTGCGTTTACGCATCATTTTCTTAATATTGCTAGTCAGCCATTCTGGGTCTAATTGTCTGATAATTATGTTCTTATTTGGTATGTGTTTTTTGGCAGTTTTGATAATGTGGCTGGTAACATTACTTGTGTAGGTATCAATATCGGAATCTTTAAGATACTGCCAATTTGTATTACTAATTTCTTCACGGAGGTCGTTATAATTCCCTTTGTCATACAACCAAATGTGTCTACTGAACGATTTTGTGGTACCTCTGTTGAAACCAAATACGCAAAAAACAGGACAATGGTATCTTATGTCTTGTTCCAGGAAGGGCTCACCAACACCACTGAAGAGTACACTTTGTTGGTGAGATGTTAACATTAGATCAATGCATGAAGAAGACGTTTCTGTGAAGTGTGTAGGTTCAGCTACTAAACTGGTTAAATTAAACTGTTGACATAAATTTTCAATTTTATTTCTTGAAACTTGTTTGAGAAAGTCCATATTGAAGTCACCAGTGATGCAAATGTCGTTTATATTTGTGTCATAGGCTAAACCAATAGAAGTTTCGATTGACGAGAGAGCAGAGGCTGGCGAGTTTGGTGGTCGATAAAAAGTGCCTATAAGAATTTTACGATGATTACTTATAACCTCAATCCATACGCATTCGATATCAGGGAGTTCGAGGTCCGTCCTGCGTTTAGCATGTATATTTTCCTTGACATAAACACAAACTCCTCCATGATTGTCACCACGACGGTCCCTCCGAAAAGGAAGTTGGTAGTTGCTCATTTTGATGTCAGTACTGTTTGTGCGTTCGTCTAGCCATGTTTCCGTTAGACAGATAATACTAAAGGTGTTGAGCTCAGATTCTAATACGTTGATTTTGTTAGATAGACTTTGTATGTTATAATGGACAATAGAAAATTTCCCTCTAATGATGCTTTCGTAATCAAGTGGATTATCGGACGACACACTGTTTGTATCAAAACTGATAGACGAATTCGGTCCAGGGCCTGGATTGGGTTCCACATCGCCGCATTCCAAAAGAAGCATTGATAACATAAGCAAAAGTTCGAAACTAGTAAAATGATTAATACCTCTAACCTTAGAATGTAGAACGTAATGCAGACCGATTCGTGCCCGATACATTGCAATGTCAGCTAACATTTAGGTTATACAGTCTACCAGGGCACGAGCGAGAGCCAAGGGCACGAACCTGTCACTATGGGTTGGAGTATGTATCTGACATTGGTGCTTGATATACAAATAAATGACAAAATATGGCAATGTTTCCCCGTGGAGTGATAACGAATAATGAGAATAAAAACGGAACATGTTCATATGTGTTTGAGGAACTAAATGTGAGATTCGGTAATTTGGAGTTATAAGTTGGATGAGTATACAATACCATATCAACCAAAACATGAAAAAAGTGATATTAATCAATACGTCAATAAATACAGAAAAAGTCATTTGCTACAGTTGTTGATCATATTGTCAGGGACGTATAGTCGTCATAAGTTAATCATACGTTTGATACATCAAAAGATCAAACCACCTACATTAACATATACTACAGCAAATTCATATATGACCATAGTTTAAACGCAGTAAGTCAATACAATGTAGCCGTTTCATGTGTCAGTGGTACATATTGCATCAATGGACAGTCAGGGCGCAGTCGAGACTGTTCGTCCAGCATTGCGCTTTGCATCATATGACCAAACAAAAAACAAAAAAAAAAAAAAGAAAAAAAAAAAAAACAGACGCCTAGCCTCGACTGATATCTGGCTGCACATATTTCTTACCAAAACCATCCCGCATGTTATTAAGGCTGCAAGTAACACTGTCCCATGTCACGATCTAAAAGTAAGCCATGAGTAGCACCAAAATCCGTATGCGTGAATTTACAATGTTTAATTGATAATGTCTACGCCTGCGTTTACACACACCATCAGGCTTCACGATCACAAGTCCGTGAAACGAAGACCCCACCCCCCCCCCCCCCCCCCCCAACCACACTTTATATATAGAAAGTGGGATTTTTAGTTGTATACATCATCTGCCTTATTCCCGCCGCCCAAAAACAAAAAAGAAAAAAAGAAAAAGACCGAAACTGCGGGTACCCGTTTGAACCGCCTCATTGAGGCGGCTCAACCCAGCAACCGCAAACCATGCTGAAAGCGGAAACAAGAAAGATTTTTCTTTGTAATTTTGTCATTTCTAACACAATGTTGGAAGCCTTCTTTTCACATGGACATGTTCACACACAAGTATAAATGTCACATGTACATTACATAAATGTGTGCGAGAAGCTGAGATATAACACAAAAATACATCTGTATGTGAGCAGTAAAAATATAACACTATTAACCCTTATCTTGCTGTTCACGACAACCCCTATCTTTGCAAACAGTTAAGATCCAGACCAGATGGCTTCCGAAGTAGCCATCTGATCAGGATCTACACTGTTTGGCATTCAGTTTATGAATTTGTAGCAACAAATTACATCAAGTAATTTGATTGGTTGATGGACAGAAATGGCTGTGGCTTAAATGAATATTCAGCAAGAGAATGGTTAATAAAGTATAGAAATACATGCACGTACATTTGTGAGCCACTTAATAAGACCCTGCATGCCACGATAAAGATCAGCCGCTGGGAACTAGTTTGAAGGCACGCCGATCTGACTGATCTTAGCCTTCGCTGTCCGCTCATAACATAAATCAGGTTTTGCTCTACGTCGGCTAAAAACTCAGGGTTTTACACCTCAGTGTGTAAAATCCCCAGTCGGATACACTCAAATATTAATAACATACAGTAGAACTTCGTTTTCTCGAACACCGATTGCTTGTATGCCATGGTTAGGTCGAAACCCTTCCTGAGTCTATAGGAAATTCCTGTTGATAACAGATAGTGCAGGATAATGAAAGAGACTCTTCACTTTTATCTTGCCAATTTATACTCAGTGTACTCTAGAGTCACCACGATTCCATGAGTACACAGATCATATTTTGTTATTGTAGAACAACGAAGCGATGCCCCAGAATTAACCCTGTTTCACCTCCTGGTAGTAACCCTCATTAGCTCGATCTACCAGAAGAACAGAACAGAAAGATATTAACACTAAAGTCTATACAGGCATATTAGGATATGAACAAGGAT
Source organism: Lucinisca nassula (assembly GCA_963580285.1). Lineage (NCBI taxonomy): Eukaryota > Metazoa > Mollusca > Bivalvia > Lucinida > Lucinidae > Lucinisca > Lucinisca nassula. Next base: position 159,047,511 of record OY757011.1, on the reverse strand, counting down.
CAGAGCCTTCGATCGGAGTTCAGACTGCCGCACCTGTGTAGTCTGATCAGAGCCTTTGATCAGAGTTCAGCGTGCCACATCTGCGTAGTCTGATCAGATTCTTTGATGAGAGTTCAGCCTGCGCATTCATGTAGTCTGATCAGAGCTTTCGATCAGAGTTCAGCATGCAGCATCAGCATAGTCTGATCAGAGCATTTGATCAGAGTTCAGCCTGCCGCATCTGCGTAGTCTGATCAGAGTATTCTATCAGAGTTCAGCCTGCGCATCCGCAAAGTCTTATCAGAGCATTCACTGATTGCAGGTTTATCAAAGTCTTCCTCTAGCCTCCGGCTTTTGCGTAGTGGTACCAGTCCCAGGCGAAATAGTAAGGATGGTTGACCATGCTCATCATGGTTTATTGATTGTCTACCGTGTTTTTTCATGGTCAGACGTCAAATACTAAAAAGAATGTATAACATTTTTATGGTCAACAATGGTCAAACGTGGTTGTCAGTGGTTTGAAAGAGAGTAATAATTACTACTATGGTGACCATTGTCTATCATGGTCAATTGTCATAAATTTCCAACTAACCATGGTCTAGTATGGTTGTCCATGATAGACCATGGCTGCTCATTAGTAGAAACCAAAGACAAAAATATGTAGTAACTACTATGGTTGACCATGGTTGATCATGGTCAGTTGTCATAAAATTTATAACCAACCGTGGTCTACCATGGCCAACATAACACCATGGTGGACCATGGTCAGAATTAGCTCTGGTTAATTGACTGTAAACTACATCACTCTAATAACAGCAAAATTTAACATTTGATTTTTTTCAGCTTGTGTTTTAAGGCCCTACCTGTCTTTTGAAAATTCACTCTCTCCTAGACGTTGTCCATGGACTAAGTGGACATTTTCCATAAACTCAGTGGACATTTACCATGTACTCAGTGGACAGCCTGGACATTATCCATGGATTCAGTGGATAGTCTGAAAATTGTTCGTGGACACCCTGGATATTGTAAAGGTAGTCCGAACAGACTGGACAATGTCCATGGACAATGTTCAGAGTCCATGGACAATGTCCAGCCTGGTTTAGTTCAAGTTTGAAGTTTCAATAGCATCCTTTGAAATTTATATCCTCCCTGGATATTTATATTTATTTATTTTTGGAATTTATATTCATTTATCTTTAAATAAGTAAAAATTCTATTTTTTTAATTATTTATAATATTGAAGACGATATCGATCTAGCTTGCCCCCTACATGGAACTTTTGTATTTACAAACCCTTTGATCACCACTAATAGATGATTTTCGAGACTTTTATTAACAATAGTGTATAGAACAAACTTACAGCATTTGCCTGTATGACATGCATCCTGAACTGGATGAATACAATGAGTTTGGTTGGGTTTGCATATACAGTAAAATTCCACTATTAAGACCACCTAAAATTAAGACAAAATCTGCTCTTAAGAGCTTATTGAGAAAGTTTCAGATAGTCTTTCTTCGCCTTTTCTATACCCAGTGTCTGCTCATAAGCGCCCACCTTTGGGACTGTTCAAAAGGTGGTCTTACTAATATAGGAATTTTACTGTATTAAGTGACGGCAAAAATGGCTGCCCATGGTTTTTGATGGTCTTGTCAAACATGGTTGATCATGGTCAACTATGAACAGGCTTGGGTAACCACGTTTGACCGTGGTTTTCACCTGGGACCATGGTATATGACTAAAGATGGTCATCAAATTCTGTGGTGCCATTTAACAAAACATGGTCAACCATGGCCCCATGGCTGTAGAATACCATGGAATACATGACACTACACAGTAAATGACCATTTTCGCCTAGGGACCTTTCGTTACTGGATGAGGAGACTTACCGGAGTCTTTGCTGGTCATATATATCTTATTGTAGTTTGTCATGCGCTGGATCATTTTATTGAAAGAATCAAAGCACAGAGAGTACTGATGGGTCGACTATCCCTGAGTGTAGGCTGGGAAAATGGACCTGGACTCACAATTAAACTGTTTCGTATAACCCTTAAATTCCAGTTTTTTTTTTAAGCAAAAGGTGTAGACCGTAATCAGACGCCGCATTCTGTGGTGACTAATCTGGGTCTACACTGTTTGCCAAGCCCATCCCATGACTAGTTCAGATTCTATAGATTACCTTCTTGACCAACGATAAGAATAGCGCGGCTATTTTCTATATATAACTGTTACCTGGATTTCCAAGTGAGAGGCTACTTGGTTCGTTTGATAAACAGTCGATCCAAAAATCATCAGGGTCATTGTGTATAAAATTTTATCTTCTCCCTGCACAGACACGGGAATGTTTGGGTGAGGCGTGTTGTGTATCTTGCGTCAAAAGGGGTGTGCAACTGATATTGGCTTACAACTGGGTGTCTTGCTGTCCTTGCAGCAAGTAAGAGTAAAGGGAAAATGTTATTTCTTCAGTTTCTATACACTTTCATTCATTTTTTTCTTTCTTTCATCCTTCACTTTTATCTCATCTAGTATCTCTTCTCTTTTCTCCCTTTCTCTGGGAGATGACACAAAACGATCCTTAAGGGTTGACCTGTCGGGGAGATGACACAAAACGATCCTTAAGGGTTGACCTGTCGTTAAACCCCAACACACTCAAAACCTGCTGACACCAAGAAAGGATGCCCCCGCCCATAGGGGCTTGAAGAAATATATGGGCTGCATGATGCTTCCACGCAGAGCTGAATCCGGTCCGCACACTAGTACTGGTAAACCGCTTAGAGGATCTAAGCCTGTCCAGGAATTGCGGTGTGAGGCGGACCGTCCATGCTAATAAACCCTATTGGTTTCATTGGGCGACAGGGTTTGAGATGTCATTTCATCTCAATGTCGGGTAAAAGTCCCACAAAATTGGAAGCAACGTCTCCAAAATGACCTTTACAGTGTTGACGGGGACGTTAAACCTCAAATCAAACAAACATACAAAGACACCAAGAAAGTAAGAGTAAAGGGAGAGTTATTTCTCCAGTTTCTACACTTCCATTCATTTTCCTCTTTCTTCCATCCTTCACTTTTATCTCCTCTACCGTTTCTCCCTTTCTCTGGGAGATGACAAGGGTTGACGTGTCGTTAAACCAAAGTACACTCAAACCTGCTGACACAAAGAAAAACTGCACCTGACAATGCTTTCTGTTTTTACCATCTGCTGCAGACTTTTGAAATAGGTTTTTGCATACAGGCAAACATTGTGAACCCTGATCAGACTGCTCCCAAAGGAGCAGTCTGATCTGGGTCCACTCTGTTTGCAGTAAAGACTTTTAAAATACTTTATCAATAGACGATGCAGCAGACTGGCGGGCATCTATTATTACATGCACCGAGCCAAGCCAAAATGTATATTCAAGCATACGCACTCAGCGAAGACTCGAATCAGCCTACTTACCCAATCAGAGTAATGCTTTCTGTTTGCGTGAAGGAGCTTTGGGCCAACACGGATCCATTTAATGCACAGTCAAAAACAAGACTGCTGATCAGTCTGTTGTGTGCACATCCGAAGACACATTTTTGCCTGACCAGACTTATGAAAAGGGGGTGGGAAAGCTCAAAACTTTTGTATTGAAAATCTGAGGAATTTATCACAAACCATGTTAATCTGTGAATCATAATCCTAGTGTTTTAGGCATTTTGTGAACAACAAAGGTGCAGATCAGCCTGCACACATCACATGACCAAGGCCGTAAAATTAACACCTTAAACCCTACTTTATATAGAGAAAACTGGGGTTTACGGGGGTATGCAATATTTTTCCTATTTCTGATCCAAGACATAGGTTGTGGGTACTCGTTAGAACGGCCGAAATGAGATGGTTCTAACGAGCATCCACAACCTATGTTTGCAGTATAAATATGAAAAATATCACAGATTTTCATGAAAAAATGCAATATGTCGCATGGGTGTAATATCGTAATGCATTGGATCGCACAATACCTGTAGTTTCTGGGCTTTTGCTACTTAATTCAGTTGAGGGGACAAGTTTGTGTCTTACCTGGTTGTAAACTGCAAAGACGTGTTTCTCATGGCGATGCTTGTATGAGCACAGGTCCTTCATAAGTCTTTAGCCTCGTTTCTATGATATGTTTTCCACATATGCAAATGGAGCATATGGAAAAACTAGAGGCCCAAGTGGGCCAGAAATTGCTCACCTGGATGAGGCTGATCAGGGTATATTACATTATGCCTTGGTGGCCATCTTGTCAGACAGAGATCAGATCACATTGCCTTTAGCAATTCTGAATCTGGCATTTTCTGGTCCAGTTATTTGGGGCTGCCTTGATCCCAATGTAAAAAATCCTCCTTCTCTTGAATCTTTTCATTCAAGATGTATCAAATGGATGAAATGCTAACACTGGCATTTTAATTCATTTAACCCTGACATTTTAACCATAACATTTTGTTATAATTGTTTATATTTGTACATATTTCATTCATTCATTCATTCTTGATGCTACAACTCCTTTGACAGACTTTCGGATGAGTCTTTAAACCGAGGTCCCGTCTCCGTATGACCTTAGCTGTTGGTGGGACGTAAAACTAAAACTCACTCACTACAACTCCTTTGTACATACTTCATTTTTTTAAATCTTGTAGACTTAATGAATTGAACTGAATTACGGATTTGTTCGTTTGATCCAAATGATTGGTTTATCAGTTGCTTATTAATTCACCGGCCCTGATAGCTCAGTGGTAGAGCGTCCGCTTCGGTCGCGGGTTCGATCCCCGACCGCGCCATACCAAAGGCGTGAAAAATGGTACTAGGAGCTCCCTTGGCTGACGCCTATGGTCTGTGTTCTAGGCGGGAGTGTTAAAGGTATCAGATAGTGAAAACTTCCATAAGCCGGTTTTTCTCGGGGCAGGGCCCACTTTCATATATCTGTATATCATGGTATACAGGTTTTTTCATAAATGCTAATACTTGAAATAACTCAAGTTTTACTGTCTCTCACAATTCTTTTAGAATGGCAGTTGTATATGTACTTGTTAGTTTTAAATATAAGATAAGTTTTAATGTATATACACTGGTGAGACAAAAATAAACGATACTACTACTACTACTACTACTACTCGCAATATCAGGGTAGTCCTAGGAAGATAAATAAAGGTAGGTAAGTATTTGTTAAAGGCTACTTTGTCGCAATAAAAGCTCTACAAAGCTTATGTTATTTGTTTCGAATGTGCGACGTTAAATAAAGGTTCTTTATCTTTTAATCTGGTTGATTGATTAATTGATTAATTCATACTTTCCTGGATCCACATGTTGAATAATTGGTTGATGCATTCACTCATCCATACAACCATGGATTCATTCATTCGTCCAGCTGATTATTGGTTCATTCAGACATCTCGTTTGTTCATCATTTTTTTTTTTTTTGTTTTTTTATATCGATAGCCATTTTTTACACAAATTATTAGATTACATTTTATTTGATTTGCATCACGTAAGCACGCCTATATAATTTCGACCCCCTCGAACCTCAGCTTTATATAGCGAAACTGGGGCTTGTAGGGTTGCACATTATTTTTCTTATTGCTGCTCGTGGGTGTGGGTTGTGGGTGCTCCTTGGGCCGCCTCACTAAGGCGGTTTTGACGAGTGCCCACAATCTGTGTTTTGCACGGGAGTTAGAGAGAATATCTTCTCTTTTTTCATCCGAAATTGTTCTTTTTCTTTTTGTTTTTTGGACAGTAAGTTTTTTAATGTATGTGAATAGGCGCTTTTTCGTTGTGTGGACGCAGCATAGGCGGTGGTGCGGATACCACCCTTCTGCGGTGCGTGTGGACTGTCCGTACAGCTGCGGAGGTGTGGTGTTTGTACTATTGCTCTGTGATCTTGCAGTCAGACAGCTTGGGCTGGGTGGCTGAGAGATGCAGATCCGGGGCCGAAGACAGTGCGAAAAAGTGCCTATACAATTTGGACCCCCTTGAACACCACTTCTATGTAGTGGAACTGGGGTTAACAGGGACATACACTTTTCTTTCTTTTTTTTTACGGATATTGTGGGTGCTCGTTGGAGCTGCCTCGTCGAGGCGGCTCTAGCGAGTTCCCGCGGTCTGTGCTTTGAAATTACCCCTGTTTTTTTTTTTTTTGTGGTAAAGTTGTCGGTTTATTTGAATAGGCGTGTTTTTTTTTTTTTTTAAACATTTCTTCCGTTTTAAATGAACAGTGTTAAAATATGGAAGAATGCATGTTTGTATATATACCATGTATACTGTATATTATATTTTCTTATTGAGTCAACATGTCCATGCGATGAGCACGATGATGGGTCCTGTTTTATTTGGTGAAAAATTGCAAATATGTAGGGGTATATTTTAAACTGTCGGTTGTGCTGTGGGTCGGCTGGTTTATAGGGGCTGCCACAGGCGAACTTTTGGTGCCTAGGCCGTGTAAGGGAAAAAAGATTTCACTTTCTGTAGTTTTAAGCAATGTTAGTGGGGTGGCCATTATGGCATGGGCATGTTGAAGTGATTTAGGCATAAGCTTTTAATGCACTGTATGTTGGTGCAGCCGACGTGATCTCTTATAATTCTGTTTAAGAATGGCATGGTACTGTTTTATTGTCTGTCAGTATTTTTATGTATTTATATTTGTATTTTATGTACCATGATGAGACTGAAATAAACAATAAACTTCATTCGTCCAGCTGATTATTGGTTCATTCAGACATCTCATTTTTTTGGTCCATTAATTTGTCTATTCAATCAATTATTATATGTGTGTGAGTGTTAGTATTGTGAGTGTCAGAGGGAAGATCATTGTCTTAAATCCTCGCATCTAATACCTTTCCATTTGTTTTATAATTTGTAAATATTGAGGGCCACAAGGGAGATTAGTTATTGTACTAATTGTGTTACCCTCATAAAATAAAGTCTATTATTATTATTATTATTGAATCTGCATGTTGCCTTGACGCCTCTGATTAAGAACCTGAAAAGCTTAGTTTGATTTAAGATTCAAGAAGAGATGATGCTGATGCAGAGTGGGGGTGTACAGTTTGGAAGGGCAGAACTATTGTTTGCACCTGTCTTTGGAATACACTGTAATCACAAAAGTAAACCAAGTGTGGCATTTCAGCTGCAACACAAACAAAGCTACAGTGTAACTGATTATCAGTCCTGCCATTGTGATCGATTTGTTTGTTTGTTTGATTTGAGGTTTAACGTCCCCGTCAACACTGTAAAGGTCATTTTGGAGACGTTGCTTCCAATTTCATGGGACTTTTACCCGACAATGAGATGAAATGACATCTCAAGTCCTGTCGCCCAATGAAACCAATAGGGTTTATTAGCATGGACGGTCCGCCTCGCACCGCGGTTCCTGGACAGGCTTAGATCCTCTAAGAGGTTTACCAGTACTAGTGTGCGGGCCAGATTCAGCTCTGCGTGGAAGCATCATGCAGCCCATATATTTCTTCAAGCCCCTATGGGCGGGGGCCTATTGTGATCGATAGTCAGTCAGTAATCACTGAAGATTTAGTCATAATTTTACCTTTCTGTCTTACTGTCTGTGTATGACACTTATAATATGTTATACTTTAAGGTATTTATTCAGACAGACAGGCCTGTGAAAACAGTCAAGACCCAAATGAGATGAAGCAGAATGCTGCATCTTGTTGGGGTCTATGCTGTTTGTCACTCTTCCAGCTACTTTTAGGCACAACACTGGAAGTATACACGTATATTTTACCTGTTCAAATTTTAGAACAAGTATGTTTGTCTGAATACTTAGGTTAGGTAATGTAACTAATTGATTATTAGCAAATCAGTAATGATAATAGTTTCTGGAGTTTATCAAAGGATTAACCTATTTTCCCATTTGGTACCGGTGTCCCAGTTTATCTTGACCCCTGGGTAGCTTTACCCCCGGGGGTAAAGCTACTCAGGGGTAGCTTTACCCCCGGGGGTAAGGATATCCTAGGATATCTTTACCCCCACCCTGGATATCTTCACCCCCGGGGGTAAAGCTAAACTGGCCAGGATATCTTTACCCCCGGGGGTAAAGCTAAACTGGCCAGGATATCTTTACCCCCACCCCAACTTTTGGGTATAAACTATTTTCTTAATACCCAATTTCTTCTTATATGTAAAAGAAGCAAGATAGTGGACTCGATGTTTCACTTTAACATTTTTCGTTTCAATCAGGACTCTGACTATTAGAACTACCCTTAGTAAGAAATATGACCATAATCTTGCATTATCCCTGTCAGTTGTGGTGGTGAGTGCAAAGGCGGTGGTAAAGATATCCCGGCTGGGATATCTTTACCCCCGGGGGTAAAGCTAAACTGGCCAGGATATCTTTACCCCCACCCCAACTTTTGGGTATAAACTATTTTCTAAATGCCCAATTTCTTCTTATATGTAAGAGAAGCCAGATAGTGGACTCAATATTTCACTTTAACATTTTTCGTTTCAATCGTGACTCAGACTATTCCAACTACCCTTAGTAAGGAATATGACCATATTATAAAGGCGAATGATTATTTAATAACTTCTTTTTGTATATTTTCTTATTCAAAATGTCCCTTATGACAATCTTTCATAATCTTGCAGTAAGTGCAAAGGCGGGGGTAAAGATATCCCAGCTGGGATATCTTTACCCCCGGGGGTAAAGCTACTTCTTATATGTAAGAGAAGCCAGATAGTGGACTCGATGTTTCACTTTAACATTTTCCGTTTCAATCGTGACTCAGACTATTCGAACTACCCTTAGTAGGAAATATGACCATATTATAGAGGCGATTATTTAATAACTTCTTTTTGTATATTTTCTTATTCAAAATGTCCCTTATGAAATCTTTCATAAACTTGCATTATCTCTGTCAGTTGTGAAATGGGTGGTGGGGGTGAGTGGAAAGGCGGGGGTAAAGATATCCCGGCTGGGATATCTTTACCACCAGGGGTAAAGCTAAACTGGCCAGGATATCTTTACCCCCACCCCAACTTTTGGGTATAAACTATTTTCTTAATACACAATTTCTTCTTATATGTATTGACATCTCAAGCCCTGTCGCCCAATGAAACCAAGTAGTTTTGTAAACATGGATGGTCAGGCTTGCACTGCTTTGCCTGGGCAGGCTTAGAGCCTCTAAGCGGTTACCCAATAGTTGTGTGCTGTTTGTTTCTGTTCGATGTGGAAGCATCATGCAGCCCATCTATCTTCAAGCACCGATGGGCGGGGGTCGACTCTATATTGTTGTTGAATATAACTCCAGATACAGTTCTTTTGTCTGCTCTTTAATTGCCCTAAGTTCATGCTGAACCATACATTTACCCCATTTCCGATGGGAAACCCAAAATTGCAAACAGTGTGGGGTCAGATCAGATGCTGCAAAAAGCGATGTTTGAACAAAACCCCCACGCATAAACAATGGTAGAATTTGTGAAAAACTGATTTATGCAAGCTATAGGGTATAAGTGTACTTGTTTTGGTTTTTCGAAATGATGGAAGTGTGGGGGTGAAGGTAACCCAGCCAGGATATTTTGCCCCCGGGGGTGAAGGTATCCCGGCTGGGATATCTTTACCCCCACCCATGAGCAATGGTAGAGATGTGAAATCCTGATTCATGCAAGCTAGCTTGTGGTGATGTTATGGCAACCATAGACCATTGGACATCAGTAGTACCTTCATTATTGAGAAGTGTGCTTGTTTGGGTCTTCCAAAGTCTGGATTTTTTTTGGGGTGGGGTGGGGTCACACTATCTTCACCCCCACCTATGCGCAATGGTACAATTTGTGAAAAACTGATTAATGCACACTATATAGTATAAGTGAACTTGTTTGTGTTTTTCAAAATGCTGGAAGGGTGGGGGTCAAGCTACCCCAGCCAGGATATTTTGCCCCCTGGGTGAAGGTATCCCAGCTGGGATTTCTTTACCCCCACCCATGAGCAATGGTAGAGGTGTGAAATCCTGATTCATGCAAGCTAGCTTGTGGTAATGTTATGTCAACCATAGACCATTGGACATCAGTAGTACCTTCCATTGTTGAGAAGTGTGCTTGTCTGGGTTTTCCAAAGTCTTGATTTTTTTGGGGTGGTGGGAGGGGGGGTCACCCTATCCCAGCCAGGAAATCTTCACCCCCACCCATGAGTAATGGTATAAGATGTGAAAAAAATATTCTTGCAAGCTGTACGGTTTAATTATGCTTGTTTTGTTGTTTTTTTTGCTTCACTTACATATAAGAAGAAATTGGGCATTAAGAATTAGTTTATACCCAAAAGTTTAACGAGCCTCCGTGGCCTAGTGGATAAAAGCGCTGACTCTTACTCATTAGGTCTCTCACCGCCGTAGGTTCCAGCCTCGCTCAGGCCACGTGTGAGACGCCAAGTTCTGCAACGGAAGGTCAGGTGGTTTTTCTCCGGGTACTCCGGTTTTCGCCCACCTCTGATTAACGATCGGCTCGATATGAGTGAAATAATCTTGAAAGGGCCGCAAAACCAAAACCAAAAAAATAAATAAAAAATAAAAAAATACCCAAAAGTTGGGGTGGGGGTACAGATATCCTGGCAAGTTTAGCTTTACCCCCTGGGGTAAAGATATCCCAGCCAGGATATCTTTACCCCCGCCTTTCCACTCACCTCCACCACCCATTTCACAACTGACAGGGATAATGCAAGATTATGAAAGATTGTCATAAGGGACATTTTGAATAAGAAAATATACAAAAAGAAGTTATTAAATAATCATTCGCCTCTTTAATATGGTCATATTTCTTACTGAGGGTAGTTCGAATAGTCTGAGTCACGATTGAAACGGAAAATGTTAAAGTGAAACATTGAGTCCACTATCTGGCTTCTCTTACATATAAGAAGAAATTGGGCATTTAGAAAATGGTTTATACCCAAAAGATGGGGTGGGGGTAAAGATATCCTGGCCAGTTTAGCTTTACCCCCGGGGGTAAAGATATCCCAGCCGGGATATCTTTACCCCCGCCTTTCCACTTACCCCCCACACCCATTTCACAACTGATAGGGATAATGCAAGATTATGAAAGATTGTCATAAGGGACATCTTGAATAAGAAAATATACAAAAAGAAGTTCTTAAATAATCATTTGCCTCTATAATATGGTCATATTTCTTACTAAGGGTAGTTCTAATAGTCCAAGTCACGATTGAAACGAAAAATGTTAAAGTGAAACATCGAGTCCACTATCTTGCTTCTTTTACATATAATCAGACTTTCGGATGAGTCTTGAAATCGAGGTCCCGTCTCCGGGACCCCGGGGTAAAGATATCCCAGCCGGGATATCTTTACCCCCGCCTTTCCACTCACCCCCACCACCCATTTCACAACTGACAGGGATAATGCAAGATTATGAAAGATAGTCATAAGGGACATTTTGAATAAGAAACTATACAAAAAGAAGTTATTAAATAATCATTCGCCTCTTTAATATGGTCATATTCCTTACAAAGGGTAGTTCGAATAGTCTGAGTCATGATTGAAACGAAAAATGTTAAAGTGAAACATCGAGTCCACTATCTGGCTTCTCTTACATATAAGAAGAAATTGGGCATTTAGAAAATAGTTTATACCCAAAAGTTGGGGTGGGGGTAAAGATATCCTGGCCAGTTTAGCTTTACCCCCGGGGGTAAAGATATCCTAGCCGGGATATCTTTACCCCCGCCTTTCCACTCACCACCACCACTGACAGGGATAATGCAAGATTATAAAAGATTGTCATAAGGGACATTTTGAATAAGAAAATATACAAAAAGAAGTTATTAAATAATCATTCGCCTCTATAATATGGTCATATTCCTTACTAAGGGTAGTTCGAATAGTCTGAGTCACGATTGAAACGGAAAATGTTAAAGTGAAATATTGAGTCCACTATCTGGCTTCTCTTACATATAAGAAGAAATTGGGCATTTAGAAAATAGTTTATACCCAAAAGTTGGGGTGGGGGTAAAGATACTCTGGCCAGTTTAGCTTTACCCCCGGGGGTAAAGATATCCCAGCCGGGATATCGGCTGGGATATCTTTACCCCCGCCTTTGCACTCACCACCACCACTGACAGGGATAATGCAAGAATATGAAAGATTGTCATAAGGGACATTTTGAATAAGAAACTATACAAAAAGAAGTTATCAAATAATCATTTGCCTCTATAATGTGGTCATATTTCTTCCTAAGGGTAGTTCTATTAGTCTGAGTCATGACTGAAACGAAAAATGTTAAAGTGAATTATCGAGTCCTCTATCTTGCTTCTCTTACATATAAGAAGAAATTGGGCATTTAGAAAATAGTTTATACCCAAAAGTTGGGGTGGGGGTAAAGATATCCTGGCCAGTTTAGCTTTACCCCCGGGGGTAAAGATATCCCAGCCGGGATATCTTTACCCCCGCCTTTCCACTCACCCCCACCACCCATTTCACAACTGACAGGGATAATTAAAGATTATGAAAGATTGTCATAAGCAACATTTTGAATAAGAAAATATACACAAAGAAGTTATTAAACAATCATTTGCCTATATAAGATGGTCGTATTTCTTACTAAGGGTAGTTCTATTTGTCCGAGTCATGATTGAAACGAAAAATGTTCAAGTGAAACATCGAGTCCACTTTCTTGCTTCTCTTACATATAAGAAGAAATTGGGCATTAAGAAAATAGTTTATACCGCAAAGTTGGGGTTGGGGTAAAGATATCCTGGCCAGTTTAGCTTTACCCCCGCCTTTCCACTCACCACCACCACCCATTTCACAACTGACAGGGATAATGCAAGATAATGAAAGATTGTCATAAGGGACATTTGAATAAGAGAATATACACAAAGAAGTTATTAAATAATAATTTGCCTCTATAATATGGTCATATTTCTTTCTAAGGGTAGTTCTGTAAGTCCGAGTCACAACTGAAACGAAAAATGTTCAAGTGAAACATCGAGTCCACTTTCTTGCTTCTCTTACATATAAGAAGAAATTGGGCATTAAGAAAATAGTTTATACCCAAAAGTTGGGGTGGGGGTAAAGATATCCTGGCCAGTTCAGCTTTACCCCCAGGGGTAAAGATATCCCATCCGGGAAATCTTTACCCACGCCTTTGCACTCACCACCACAACCCATTTCACAACTGACAGGGATAATGCAAGTTTATAAAAGATTGTCATAAGGGCATTTTGAATAAAAAACTATACAAAAAGAAGTTATTAAATAATCATTTGCCTCTATAATATGGTCGTATTTCTTACCAAGGGTAGTTCTAATAGTCTGAGTCATGATTGAAACAAAAAATGTTCAAGTGAAACATGGAGTCCACTATCTTGCTTGTCTTACATATAAGAAGAAATTGGGCATTAAGAAAATAGTTTATACCCAAAAGTTGGGGTGGGGGTAAAGATATCCTGGCCAGTTTAGCTTTACCCCCGCCTTTCCACTCACCACCACCACCCATTTCGCAACTGACGGGGATAATGCAAGATTATGAAAGATTGTCATAAGGGACATTTTGAATAAGAAAATATACACAAAGAAGTTATTAAATAATAATTTGCCTCTATAATATGGTCATATTTCTTTCTAAGGGTAGTTCTATAAGTCCGAGTCACAACTGAAACAAAAAATGTTCAAGTGAAACATCAAGTCCACTATCTTGCTTCTCTTACATATAAGAAGAAATTGGGCATTTAGAAAATAGTTTATACCCAAAAGTTGGGGTGGGGGTAAAGATATCCTGGCCAGTTTAGCTTTACCCCCGGGGGTAAAGATATCCCAGCCGGGATATCTTTACCCCCGCCTTTCCACTCACCAACACCACCCATTTCACGACTGACGGGGATTATGCAAGATTATGAAAGATTGTCATAAGCAACATTTTGAATAAGAAAATATACACAAAGAAGTTATTAAATAATCATTTGCCTCCATAATATGGTCATATTTTTTACTAAGGGTAGTCCTATTAGTCCGAGTCTTGATTGAAACGAAAAAATGTTAAAGTGAAACATTGAGTCCACTATCTTGCTTCCTAGCCAGTTTAGCTTTACCCCCGGGGGTAAAGATATCCCAGCCGGGATATCTTTACCCCTGGGGGTGAAGATATCCAGCGTGGGGGTAAAGATATCCCGGGATATCTTTACCCCCGGGGGTAAAGCTACCCAGGGGGTAAAGATAAACTGTTACACCGGAAACCCCAAAACGGGTACCCTGGCAAACAGTGAAGACCCAGATCAGATGCCGCTTCAACAATGTGCTGCATACTGGTGCTCTGGTGGCCATTAGCTCGTAGCTAGGGGATTTTGGGATCCGACGGGCTGTTAGCTTGCGCATACCAAGTGATCATGTAAAATTGTTAAAACGCTACCATGTGAAATGTGTAATGCATACGCTATTTCTTCCACCTGCCTATCAGAGTACACCAGATCCCGTACTTTGTTACACATTTCTTCATCACTGGCAACTGATGGGTGTCCAGACCTGGTTTCTTCTTCTAAAGACGTTCTACCGCGTTTGAATTCGTCCTACCCAGAATTTAACTTCTTCATACAATGGTGCAGAAAAGACCCATAAACATTGATCAAGTCCCAATATATTTCCTGATCTGTTTTTCCTTTCAAATACAAGTATCGAATTACAGCACGGTACTCAAATCTTGACTAAAAGCTTGCTTTTGCATCGCTAGCCATTTTTGACGTTCAATATCTTATGTGTGAATGACATGACAAGGGTGCAATTTTGCCCTCATACCTAAAACATGTATTGAAACAAAGGCCCAATGGCCCTATATCGCTCACCTGTGTACCAGAAAATCATTATTGTAGGAGACCACTTGACATTGCTACATACTAAATATCTAAGCTCTGGGCCTTATGGCTTCAGAGAAGAGGATTTTTGAAGTTTTTCCAGTATAAGTCTATAGGAGCTAATGAGCCCTGGGGCATGGCCAATTTTTACCCAAAGGGCATGGTTGGCAGGATTTATGTAGGGGACCGTTTTATGTTACTATATACTAAATATCTAAGGTCTGTACTTCATGGTTTCAGAGAAGAAGATTTTTGAAGCTTTTTTACATTATAAGTTTATACAATGTAAAAGGATTTGGCCAATTCGGACCCCAGGGGCATGATTGGCAGAATTCATGTAGGCAACCACTCGGCATTGCTACATGCTAAATATCTAAGCTCTGGACTTATGGTTTCAGAGAAGATTTTTGAAGTTTTTTTTTCCATTTTAAGTTTTTTTTTTCCATTTTAAGTCTATGGTAGCTAATGGGCACATGGGCGTGGCCAATTTTGGCACAATGGGCATGGTTGGCAGGATTTCTTAAGATGACCATTTCATGTTGCTACATACTAAATATCTAAGCTCTGGGACTTCTGGTTTCAGAGGAGATTTTTGATTTTTTTTTTCAATTATAAGTCTATGGGAGCTAATGGGCCCATGGGTGTGGCCAATTTTGACCCCAGGGCATGGTTGGCAGGATTTATGTAGGTGACCACTTGACATTGCTACATGCTATATATCAAAGCTCTGGGCCCTGTGGTTTCAGAGAAGAAGATTTTTTTTATTTTTTCCAATTATAAGTTTATGGGAGCTAAAGAGCCCTGGGGTGTGGCCAATTTGGATCCCAGGGACATAATTGGCAGGATTTATGTTGGCGGCCACTTGACGTTGCTACCTACTAAATATCTAAGCTCTGGGCTTTATGGTTGCCGAGAAGATTTATGAAGTTTTTTCCATTATAAGTCAATGGAGGCTGATGAGCTCGGGCGTGGCCAATTTTGACCCAAGGGGCAGGGTTGGCATGATTTATGTAGGTGACTATTTTATGCTGCTAGATACTAAATATCTAAGTTCTGTGCCATGAGAAGACTTTTGAAGCTTTTTTCCATTATGAGTCTATGGGAGCTAAGGGGCCGAGGGGCGTGTCCAATTTGAAGCCATGGGCATGATTGGCAGGATTGATGTAGGTGACCACTTGCTGTTGCTACATGCTAAATATCTAAGCTCTGGACCCTGTGGTTTCAGAGAATAAGATTTTTTGAAGTTTTTCCCCTTACACTGAAGTCTATGGGAGCTGATGAGCCACGGAGCGTGGCCAATTTTGGCCCCAGGGGTATGGTTAGCAGGATTTATGTAGGAGACTATTTTATGTTGCTACATACTAAATATCTAAGCACTGTGCTTCATAGTTTCAGAGAAGAAGTTTTTTTTCCATAATAAGTCTTTGGGAGCTAAGGGGCCCCGGGGTGTGGCAAATTTGGACCCCAGGGGCATGATTGGCAGGATTTATGTAGGTGACCACTTGACCTTGCTACAAGCTAAATATCTAAGCTCTGGGCACTGTGGTTTCAGAGAAGATTATTTTTTTAATTTTTCCAATTGTAAGTCTATGGGAGCTTTGTTGCCATGGCAACCATAATTCCAATCTGATCAGCCCAAAAACCTTAGGCAGCCTTTCCCCCCTACCTGGTGATGCTTCTTGTGAAATATGATCAAGATTGGCCATGGGGTATTAGAGATGAGTGAGTGAGTGATTGAGTTTTACATCTCACCAACAGCTAAGGTCATACAGAGACGGGACCTCAGTTTAAAGACTCATCTGAAAGTCTGGAGAAGCCCGGGATCTATCCTGCGATCCCTGGTTTACAAGGCGAGTAGCGTAACCACTGCACCACGGAGGCCTCTAGGGGGTATTAGAGATATACTTATCTGAAATTGTTTATGGACGCATGCACGGATGCATGCAAGACAGACGAAATGTATCACAAAAGCTCACCTTGTCATTTCGTGACAGGTGAGCTAACAAGGCCTGGAAATCATGGTCAATTGGAAATGGGATAGGCTGGTTGATTATTGATTTGCCCTCGACAATAAACCTATCACCATCCACAGAATTTCACAAGAATCCAGGAACACTTTTTTTTTTTTTAATTTTTGTTTTTCAATTTTTTATTTTGATAATATTTGCACATATTAACAACATTGGGATGTAGTAAAATCACTACAAAGTTTAAACATAGAACTGGCACTTATGGCCCATTTCGAGCCATGTTTAAGAAATAGATCAGGTCTATCAGTGATTCATTGAGTGACACACCACTGCTTGGAGGTCAACTAGAAAGTAGATCCAATCACGAGCACGTAGCGCGAGTGTTTTGTCTACCCACAACTGCCCGACAAGCAGCGATATATCACTCAATAAACCATGGTGGGTTTATTGAGTATCCAATAACACTTAAATATCAAATCTGCCGCTGGTTTTCATTCACAAACTGGCTTTCTTATCATTTAACCCTTATCCTGCTGAATAGATTAATTTTCTCACATACACTGCTAACTATCAACCAATAAAATACTTGACCTGATGTAATATTGTATTCATTCAATTTAGGAACTACATGACAAACAGTATAGATCCTGATCAGATGGTTTCTGAAGAAACCATCTGATCTGGATCTATACTGTTTGCAAACGAAGGGGCTGAAGTGTTCAGCAGGATAAGGTTTAAGAAGATGCAGCTTCAATGTTACTATTCCATTTGCGTAGCCCAAAATAATGGTGAGTAATGAAGATTTTATAGAAACATATGCTGTGGGTACTTGTTAGAATTGCCTCATTGAGGTGATTCTAACAAGTGCCCACTGTTACGGACCGCATTGCCTCCCTTCAGTTATCTACATGCATAGCTTAATAGCTTTATCACCACTCTCTGACAACTGCGTCAGAGAGTCGACTCTTTGGCTCAGCGGTTAGAGCACTGAACTATCACCCGGGCAGCCCGGGTTCAAATCCCACCATAGGCGGGGATTTTTTAAGGCTATGCTTCTTTCCTTTGTTACGACTTTCATGTCGTAAGACCCACAAAGTATGTTTTTATGGAAATTAAGAAAAATTATCTCTCAATTACCCTCACTACTTCATATCTATAACTATGCATCTGGCCAAAAACTGTAAAACTCTTAAAAATTTGGACATCTAGAGGCCTTGCTGTAATTCTCATAATATTTTGACAAATTTGTTTCACTATCCAACTAGGAGTCCAAAACGTGCAGATGGATTAGCAAACAGTGTAGACCCTGATCAGACTGCTCCTCAAGGAGCAGTCTCATCAGGGTCTACACTGTTTGCTTAGGCATGTCTGTCCCAATACTTAGGATCATTACGGTACATGTACTACCTTCCACAGGCTCAGCAAAACTCCCTTGAGTAAAAAGATAGCTCAATGGCATTTTCTCGCTCGGGTCACATGTGAGACGCCAAGTTCTGCAACGGAAGGTCAGGTGGTTTTTCTCCGGGTACTCCGGTTTTTGCCCACCTCTGATTAACGATCGGCTCGATATGAGTGAAATAATCTTGAAAGGGCCGTAAAATCACCCCCCCCCCCCAAAAAAAAACAATGGCATTTTCAGTTAGAGAGCTACTTGCTCAATGGAGTCTAAGTCAATAATAACTAGAAGTACATATTTTTTTAAATTTCTATTGCTGAATTACATTCAAGGGTCGTAACTCCAACAACATCAGCAATCAGAAAATGTAAATATCCCATTAATCCATTTTGTACCAGAAACCCCTAAACGGGTACTCTAGCAAACAGTGCAGGCCCAGATCAGCGCCACAGAACACGGCGTCTGATCAGGGCCTACACTGTTTGCAAAAAGTTCAGCCATTTTCCTGATTAATTTTGAAGAAAATACAACCTGACACCCCTAAATTTTAAAATGGACTCATGCTATATATAAGGAGAAAGATTCCATTTGGTACAAAAAGGTTTAAAGACATGCAACAGGTGAGATTTGAGTGAGATAAATTTTCTATGGAAAGGTGATCCTTTAGAAGCAAGGACTACAACATGGAGTGTACATGTTGTTTTTTTTCTGAGTCAGACTAGCTAGTTTCGGCCAATTAGGCCTCATGAATGACCCTCAAATATTTTAAAAATTCCGCAGTGGAATCAATGATCCAATACGACAAGAAAACATAACACACTGAAGGACAAGGGCAGGGAAACTGTTTACGGCCGCCACATGTCCTCTTTACACCAGCTGTGGTACAATTAAATGTTTAATGAAAAAAGTGATCCTTTGGGAAGTTGCAGAGATATGCCTGTTTAAAAGTGCTGCTGGATGACATCCTACAAGCACCCCAGGATCCAAAAATCTAGTCTAAAGGGAGAGAACCAGTTTCTCAAGAGTGAATTTTTGCTTTTTACCATAGCTCTAGACTCCCGAAAAGCAGTGCTTCCATTTAAAGTGTAGCCAAGTTCCAGTAAGACAGTTTGACTCGTCACAGTTTCCCTTCAAGTGATAATCACTTTCAAAAGACAGTTTGACTTATGTCACAGTTTCCCTTCAAGTGATAATCACTTCCAACAGTCAGCATTTTCAAAATATTTTTTTTTCTAATAAGGCTTGATATTACATGTGAATCGTCTAATGGGCAGATGATAAACATAGAATGTCTTATTTTTGCTGAAAAATAATGAGAAGAGAAAAATTAGACTCCTGTCTGCTCCTGAATTTTTTGGCAGCATTTGAAGGGTTAATTTTACTGTCTTTGATCATGACTGCAGTAACTTTTAATGCATATAGGGCCAGTTGTTCAAACAAATGACATCGTTAGTTTACGTATCGTTACAACTTTGATCATTAAATATGGAAAATATGCTAAAATTTTTGCTGAAAAAATGTGAGCAGCTTTTGCATCCACAAAAGCTGCTCACATTTTTCAGCAAAAATACCATTTTTTTTTATATTGTACTTGTTAGAACAGTTAACAATTTGACCACTAACAAGCTCGTCAGGCTAAGGATGCTTTGAACAACTGGCCGCTGTACGGCTGGAAAATTCCTCAAAATTTCACTCATCCTGCCTGAACAAGGGCACCTGGATTCTGGAAAATTTCACAGGGACTAGACAAAACTCTCACTCATCCTCCAAAATTTTAACTCGTCATGGCGAGCGGACAAGGGGATTTTTCCAGCCCTGATCTGATTAATCCTTGAACTCTTCCCAGCAGGCACATGTCGCTATGGCAACGTCACATCAACGGCAGTGCAACATCACGACATTACACCAACATAGATGTGCCGTTGCATAAATGTCATGAAGTTGCACCCATGTTGATGTGACATCATAATTATGTCATGTTTCTGCTTGGTTGATTAGTTTTCCTCTTTCATGGAATCCCACAATGCATTTGTCACAAAAAATTTAGAGTTCTTTGACATGTCAAACAGGAAAGGCTTGACATCACTGTTGTTGACAATATCTAAAAACAGTTAAGGAAATCAAATACACAAAACAATAACATGCCTGTACAAACGCTGTTTTATTATTATCCCCAGCTTTTCGGAGAAAAAGTTGGGATCATGTGACACCCCAGTCTCACTCTGTCCTTTCATCCGTCTGTAATGTCACATCATTGTTCCTAGACCATTTAAGCTGGAATCTTGAATTTTTCACAGGTGATAGCTCTATGTATGAGGAATACAGGTACTATTCCAAATTCTGATGTCAACCCAGCTAAATCGCCACTTTGTACAATGATAGTCATGTTATATATTAAATCGAAGGTTATGAAGAGTGGAATACAATGGTGCAGAAATTTTGCCCCACCTGGGAGCATGTCTGGAGGGGAAGACTGACCCTGCCCAAGAGGTCAAAAATTCATTTTGAACATCATGTTGCATATAGAAATTAAAGGTAAGATGAGTAGAATACAGTGGTGCGAAAGTTCTGCCCTGGGGGCATGTCTGGGGGGTCACCAGAGATCAACAAATAGTAGTTTGGGTCTTTTTTGAGGCATAGGGATATACAATGGCGTGCCATCGACTTGCTCTAGTTTAAATTACATGTATGAGCAACGTTAATTTGTTTGCTTCAGATGCCAACCACATGTGGTCAAAGACGTAACACACAAGTAAATTTACATGGTTTGTGACAAAACATCGTCAGAAATTACCGTAATGATCCTAAGTATTGGGAAAGATAGACCTAAGCAAACAGTGCAGACCCAGATCAGACTGCTCCTGAAGGATATCACAAAAAGGAAAGCAATTTTACAGTAAAACATGACTGCATGGGCATAAATTTCACAGCTACCTGTCTGATCAATATCCTGATTCCAGGGGGCAGTGATTTCAGTGTTGACAGAAGTACTTTGTCTATTTAACCCTTTTCAGACTGGAAACCCCTAAATGGGTACCGTGGCAAACAGTGCAGGCCCAGATCAGACACCGCAGAATGCGGCGTCTGATCAGGGCCTACACTGTTTGCTAAAAGTTCATTCATTTGCCAAATCAATTTTGAAGAAAACACAACCTGACACCCCTAAAATTTGAAATGGACTCCTGTTATATATAAGGAGGAAGATTCCATTTGGTACAAAAAGGGTTAAAGGAATATATGAGCAACATCATGAGAAAATATGCCCTTATCATTTGCAAACAATAGACAATTTTACCTAGTAACCCGTATTCAAACGTGACCAAGATATTATTATGTCAAACATTCTGGTACAGCTTCATGAAGATTGAAGCAAAACTTTGGTCTCTAGAGGGTGAACAAGGTTTTAAAGCAAATTGACCTAGTGACCTAGATTTTGATCCGAAACATTTATCAAGATATCATCAAGATGACATTCTTGTATAGTTTCATGAAGATTGAAGCAATAGGGTGAAAAAGGTTTTAAAGCAATTTGACCAAGTGACATAGGGTAGTTTTTGATCGGACATAACCTATATCCGAACCTGACTTTGATATCATCATGACAAACATTCTGGTATAGTTTCATGAAGACTGAAGCAAACCTGTGGTTTCTAGAGAGTGAACAAGGTTTTAAAGTTATTTGACATTGTGACCAAATTTTTGACCTGACTTGACGTGACAGAGATATCATCGCCAAACTTTCTTTCATGAAGACTGAAGCATAACTGCAGCCTCTAGAGGGTGCACAAGGTAAACACACATGACAGACATACGACAGACAAAGGATGATCTCAATAACACACTTTGAGCACTTCCTGCTCAGGTGAGCTAAAAAGGTGCTGATCTACATCTAAACTTTACCGGTACTTAACTTTAAGGCAGGTTACTAAGGTATCCTGTTTACAGGGCTAATATAGTAATACAGCAAAAGGATACATCCTTTGACTTCATTTGGTGGGCCCTCAAAGTCAAACCTTATACGGCTTATGTTCTGGTACAGGCTTATCTCCTCCCTGGAATAGAATTAAAACACTGACAGCACTGGTGGGTCAATTAGGGGATAACTGTTTTCCAAATTTTGATTTTGGGAGGTAAATCGGAGGTTTTACGGTCGGAAATTTCGTTTTAGGGCGACCCGTCAGCAGAGCCATAAAACATAATTTGTGACTGTAAAACCGACGATTTACCTCCCCAAATCACAATTTTGCAATACAGTTATCCCCATTCTAATGCACTTCTACGGTTGTTTTGTTAACAACTGTATTATTTTGCACAAAAAGGCTAGCGCTGTGAGCAGCGTAAAACCAAATGCCAGCCAATGAAAAGCAACGTTACGCGATGACCTCGGATTTCCGACAGTATATCGCAGAATATACTGTCGCAAATTTTTGACGTTATCCAATCAGACGTCGCGTTACATACGCAAGTGCATTAGAATTGTCGTTGAGTGTAGGCTGTAAAAATGGTCCTGAACGGGGACTTGGACTGTTTCATTTAACCCTTAAATTCCTGGGGTCAGTTGTTCAAAACTTATGACATCTTTATTTAACCTATCATTAAAACTTTGATCATTTATTGTGGCAAATATGCTAATATATTTGCTGAAAAAATGTGAGCAGCTTTTGCAAATGCAAAAGCTGCTCACATTTTTTCAGCAAAAATACCAAAATTTAAGAAACTGAACGTGCTAGAACAGTTAACAATATGACCCATAATGAGCTTGTTAAGCTAACAATGCTTTGAACAACTGGCCCCTGTACTGTAAGCAAACAGTATAGACCTTCGATATACAGGAAAGCAAATGGGAAGTTCTGACTGGTGTATGGCGTAACAAGTGCCAGAGAAAATACGGCTTAGTAAACATATCTATTCATAGAAATACATATATACAATCTATAACCACATATAAGTATATTCATTCGTGAAAGGATTTGAACGAAAGCTTAAAAGCTTATTAAGTTCATTTCCTGAATACGGCTTGACATTACATGTGAATTGTCTGCCCCAGAAACATCAGATGTCAAAACCAGTCGACCACTTAAAGACTTAAAACAGAGACTGAACCGTAGATGTTGAGGTACAAAGTCCACAACCCCTTGTCTTCTCTGTCTATATGGTAATTACATGGCTATTGACCATCGGGGCTTGAAGAAATAGATGGGCTGCATGATGCTTCAATGCAGAGCTGAAACCGACCCGCACACAAGTACTGGTAAACCGCTTAGAGGATCTACCGTACGCTTGCCCAGGCAATGCAGTGCGAGTCGACCCGTCCATGCTTATAAACCATATTGGTTTCATTGGGTGACAGGGCTTGATTTGTCATTTCATCTCAATATCGGGTAAAAGTCCAGTCTAAAACACGCACATGCTTTTCCCAAGTATCACAGAATGCTTTTCTCAGACGCCATTTTGATTGAAAATGAAAGTACACGAATTTTGATTGGCTACTATCAAAATAGCCTGACTGGTTATAGGTATATTTCCTAGTAGTTATAGAATAGAATAGTGGTTAGTTTCTCCCTTGCAGCATAGGCAGTTCTCCGTTTACCCATAACGGTGGTGTGTGACAAGGTGACATTTTAAGGGTGCGGTTATTCATTTGTTATGAAAGATGACAATGCGTTTTCCCAGTTTTCTTTCACAAGTAAAGATAGAAACAGGTTTCTTTCCAAAGGTAAAATTGTGACAACATGCCTCCAAGGCAGGTGCTCCATAGCGTTATTAACAGAAATTTGTACAGGTAGATTGAGTATTTTGACACCTCTGGTTATTCACACGTTCTCTATGCTAATCCCATAATTAACACCTTCTCAGCGTGAGTCAAACATCTCACTCAATTAAAGAAGCCCATTTTGCATTTACTGTTAATAAAACGGTGATTCATGCCTGACTTCAAGGAACCCGATTTCCTGTGCAATTTGAAACTTTGTTGACATGCATTAACTATCATAATTAATCAGAGTTCCCACTCACGCAAAATCTTACGTGAATCATGCAAAGAAAATAAAAATAACGTACAATTTTTTTCCGCACGTCCGAAATTGACTGGGGCGAACCGGCCGATTTTTTTTCGAGCGTCCGAAATTGACGGGGGCGAATGGGCCGATTCGCATAAATAGATTTGGGACAAGCCGCAGACTTGAATCCGTCGCATAGTAGAGCTTCCGCGCATCCGAAATTTACTGGGGCGAACCGGCCGATTTTTTTCGAGCGTCCGAAATTGACGGGGGCGAATTGGCCGATCCGCTGAAATAGATCTTTGACAACCCGCAGACTTGAATGCGGCGCATAGAACTTCCGCGCATCCGAAATTGACTGGGGCGAATCGGCACGCAATCGGTAAATGACGTCATCGGACCCCAGCAACCACACACGTATCTATTGTTTTATCTTAATGGGGCGTATCTCTTTCATAAAAAATTGTTTGGAAACGGTAAAAAAATTCTCGATAGCAAAACGGTAGTGGAAAACAGCGCTTTCTGTAAGCTCCGTGTCAATAACCAACACCAGCATACAGATGTGTTAACACAATTTAAAGCGTTCAACTTTTCTCGCCAAGCGTCTGCTATTTGGCGCCAAAACATAATCATTCACGAGATAGTAGAATAGTCGTAGCAACTCGTCTTAGGAGCAATTAAATAATTTTCACATTGATTGCGGATTAAATTTTATGATCGGGGAATAAACGCAAATTAAAGACATAACTTGACCATATTTTCACACCTTATCGACATGCACAGCAGGGTGGCAATTATATGACAGGGATTAACAATAGTGTCATAATTGAACTGTTATAAATCATCAAACAGAGTAAATCCAAATCAGATGTCTGCGGCGTCTTTCTGAGGTGTCTGATCTGGGACTGCACTGTTTGCCGATGTCCCAAAAAGGGATGAAAGGTTGATGTCTGAGATAGGAATATTGATTGCATTTTTAATGGTATGAATGATTCAATGAATTAATATGTCAAACGAACTTTATGAGGGTCTCAAAGTGTCACATTGTATTTGTAATGGGTTTTCGTGACCTGCCGACTTTTCGAGAAAAACAATGTCATTTTTCTATGCCATTGTATTACACGCAGGGGATTTTTTCTACCGTTTTCTGGGTGAAAAAAGTGCGTGGTATACACAGGGAATTACGGTACGCTTGCCCAGGCAATGCAGTGCGAGTCGACCCGTCCATGCTTATAAACCATATTGGTTTCATTGTGTGACAGGGCTTGATTTGTCATTTCATCTCAATATCGGGTAAAAGTCCAACAAAATTGGAAGATGCTATGTTATTTTTTTATTACTTGCTTTTGACTTATTACCTATACACAAAAACGTTTAAGTCAAAATTCAATTACAAACAGATTTTGTGAAAAATGCGCTTTTTTACATTTACATTTCCCCAAAAACTTTTATTCTGAATACCAGATTTTCTTTTATTAAAATTGTTACAGGATTCATGTCCACAGATAGTCAAATCCTTAGTCAGTAATTCTTAAATGAAATATCCACTTGTTATGTCAGGCAAGACAATTTAAAAGTGTACAGTTTCTATTTCGGGTCAGTATATATACCCTCGAAAAGGTCTACTCATAAAAAACACCAAAATTTGAGCCGCAAAAATTAATATAAGTGTTTTACAGTTATGTCTTTTTCATAACAATATCCGTCAGCTGCAGATAATTTCATGAGGGCAAACTTCCTTGTGAAATGTTGGGAGTCCTGATCTTGATTGCTCATAAAACGTAGACATAAATACATTTCATATCTTCGTTCCAAAGATGTACAATATGGGTACCCTTTGAAACATTTTATTCAGCACACACAATCTCATATTTCGCATTAAAAACAAGACTGTCTGTTGATAAAATGGCTAAAACTGACAAAAGGCCATAACTCCAAGCATAATCTCGATACAATCATCTTCAGGTCATGGGAACAATAACTGGAAAATTTCATCAAAATCCCTTGAGAAATGTAGGAGTTGTGGAGACAAGAAATTCTATTAATAAAATGGCAAAAACTGACAAATGGCCATAACTCTGTTAAATATCAGTGAAGCATGACCTCAATAAAACATGATCATCTTCAGGTCATGGGAACAATAACTGGAAAGTTTCATCAAAATCCCTTGAGAAATGTAGGAGTTGTGGCAACAAGAAGTTCTATTAATAAAGTGGCAAAACCAGACAAAGGGCCGTAACTCTGGTGAAAATCAGTCAAGCATGACCTCAATAAAATATAATCATCTTCAGTTCATGGGAACAATATCAAAATCCCTTGAAAACTGTAGGAGATGCGGAGACAAGATTGTGTCTATGGACGGACTGACAGATGGGGGAATGGCTAGACAAAACCCATTACTATAGTCTCCCTTTGACTAATGTGAGTGAGTGAGTGTTTGAGTTTTACGTCCCACCAACAGCTAAGGTCATACGGAGACGGGACCTCGGTTTAAAGACTCATCCGAAAGTCTGGAGAAGCCCGGGATCGAACCTGCGACCCCTGGTTTACAAGGCGAGTAGCGTAACCACTCGACCACGGAGGCTTCTTTGACTAATGTCAGGGGACAATAAGGAAAATAATGATTACCACAATAAATGCCACTCTCCCCGACACCATGCAATTGCTCTTATTTATTCTAACACTTCTAGTCAAAATATGTGAAAGTCAGCTTTTCTGAAAAAAATGTGAAGTTGGGAACAGACAGTCAAACCTTAAGAACCAAATAATATTAGGACAACAGCATGAGGAAACAAGAGCTCTACCAGCGGGGCATAATACGCCCATGGCAATTATTAAGATGGAGCATATATATACTGACTGTTGTACAAGTTTGGGTTTGTGGAATATAATTAGACCATGATGTGGGGCAGCGCATATTGTTTTGAGGTTATGGTCCACCAAATAATAAGAGTTAAGCCCCTTTGAAAAATTCTGTAAACATTTTGTTTCTGGATAACTTCTCCTACATTTGTTGAAATTTTCCAGCCCTGATCTGATGTTGAAACTTTACACACAGTAAGACCATGATATGGAACAGTGCATATTATTTTGAGGTTACGGTCTGCCAAATATTACCTGAGTTATACCCCTTTCACAGATGTTTCTAAATATTCCATTTCCTGATAACTCCTCTTACAGTTCACATCTGATGAAGCTGAAACTTTACATATAGTAAGACCATGATGTGGAACAGTGCATATTAATTTGAGGTTACAGTCTGCCAAATATTACCAGAGTTATTCCCCTTTCACATATTTTTCTAAACATATTTTGTTTCTGGATAATGCCTCCCACATTTTACATCTGATGAAGCTGAAACTTTACGTATAGTTAGACTATGATGTGGAGCAGCGCATATTATTTCAAGGTTACAGTCCACCACTTATTGCCTATATTATTTTGAGGTTATGGTCCACCAAATATTACCGACCATGAAAATTTGTTGGAGACAGGTAGTTTGAGCCATTGAGGGTTATTAATAGTGCCAGGTAAGAATATATGGAGCACATATTGTTCCTTGGTTACATTCCACAAACCCAAACTTGTACAACAGTCAGTATATATATGCTCCCATCTTACTAATTGCCACAGTCGTATTATGCCCCGCTTGCGGATCTCTTGTTTTATTAGTGTTATCTGTATGGAATGCTTTATAATCCTGAATTTATTAAAATAATTGTAAATTGAAGAATTACAGATATTTTTGTGGACAGTAAACCTCAGAACACTCTTTGACCGAGTGATGAAAAATAAGATTTTGTAGCCATGAAAATACAATGAAACTGGTCATTCATCAGTAATATCGTCTTTGCCGTTTTATCCAAATGTGATATTTTACCATCTTATGTTAAGCACTTGACGATCCTTTGTTGCATCAATCAGAAAATTAACTAGGACCTGTAACCAGAAAACTAATGGTCCTTTACCACTCATCTGACCGCTGAATGTATGTGGATCCATTTGTTTTCTTAGAAGGTTTTTTGAAGGGTTTTTACCTTGGCAGAAAATACAGTTTTGACTTTTTCCCATACAAAAGCCTATGTGACTAAATTTGACCTTGGTCTAAAAAAGGTCAAGGTCATCTGAACAAACTATTATTGGCCCAAATCCTCAATGCTACACACCATGTTCCAGGAAAATCAACCAACATGTTCGTTGTTTTTTTTCCCCATATTTGGGCCTTGTGGCCAAATTGGCTATGAGACCAAACTAACATTAATTTCATTTTCATTTCCTTGTTTCATATGCAATTTGGTTACAATTGGATCAGTGGTTCCTATGGAAATTTTTTTTTTCATATCTGCATGACCTTAGGCCAAGGTCAAGGAAAGACCTTGACCTTGAATACCCACCTAGTTTAATTCACTCATTTAGCTAATGACATCTACGAATTTTCAGATCACATACTGCAGTAGATCCTGGAAAAATACATGATACTGACTTTTTCCCATATAAAAGCCTAATTGATCAAATTTGACGTTGGTGTAAAATTGGTCAAGGTCATCCAGCGGTTAAAATTTTAGCAAACAATGACTGGCTAGGGTACCCAGTGCTACATAGCAAGTTTCATGACAAACAGGCTAATTGGTTCAACAGAAGATGATTTCAGAAAGGTTTTTACCTTATATGGGCTTGGCTGCCAAATTGGTCATTGATAGAGGTCCACTAGATGCAGCTTCACACCAAATATCAAAGACCTGGGCCATGCTGTTTCAGAGAAGAAGATTTTCAAAGCCTATCTCTATAAGTCTATGTAAAACCAATGGGCCCTGGGGTGGGGGCATTTGTAGCCTGAGGGCTACAATTTGCACATTCTTGGTGGAGGTCCACTAGATGAAGCTCCATACCAAATATCAAAGACATGGGCCTTGCAGTTTCAGAGAAGAAGATTTTTTTAAAGATAGTCCCTATGTAAGTCAACGTAAAACCAAAGGGTCTCGGGGCTGGGGCATTTTTGGTCCCATGGCTATAATTTGAACAATCTAGATAGAGGTCCACTAGATGAAATTTCACACCAATCATCAAAGACCTAGGCCTTGTGGTTTCACAGAAGAAGATTTTTAAAGATTTTCCCTATATAAGCCTATGTAAAACCAAAGGGCCCTGAGGTCTCAGGTCCATAAGTTGAACAAGTAGAGGTCCACTAGATGAAGCTTCATACCAAATTTCACAGACCTAGGCCTTGTGGTTTCAGAGGAGAAGATTTTTCAAGATTTTCCCTATAAGTGTATGTAAAACCGAAGAGCCCCGGAGTGGGGGCTTTTTTGGTCCTAGGGCTATAATTTTAACAATCTTGGTAGAGGTCCACAAGATGAAGCGTCATACCCAATATCAAAGACCTGGGCCTTGCAGTTTAAGAGAAGAAGATTTTTATAGATTTTCCCTATACAAGTCTATGTAAAACCAAAGGGCCCCTGGGTGGGACATTTTTGGTCTCAGGGCTGTAATTTGAATAATCTTGGTAGAGGTCCACAAGATGAAGTGTCATACGAAATATCATCACAGACCTAGGCCTTGTGGTTTTAGAGGAGAAGATTTTTAAAGATTTTCCCTATATAAGTCTATGTAAAACCAAAGGGCCCTGCAGCGGGGGCTTTTTTGGCCCCAGGGCTATAATTTTAACAATCTTGGTAGAGGTCCACAAGATGAAGTGTCATACCAAATAGCAAAGGCCTGGGCCTTGTGGTTTAAGAGAAGAAGACTTTAAAGATTTCCCTATATAAGCCCATGTAAAACCAAAGGGACCCAGGGAGGGGGGCATTTTTGGCCCCAGCACTATAATTTGAACAATCTTGGTAGGGGTCCACCAGGTGAAGCTTCATAACAAATAGCAAAGACCTGGGCCTTGCAGTTTCAGAGAAGAAGATATTTAAAGATTTTCCCTATATAAGCCTCTGTAAAATCAAAGGGCCCCTGGGCAGGGCATTTTTGGCCCCAGCACTATAATTTGAACAATCTTGGTAGGGGTCCACTAGATGAACCTTCATACCAAATATCAAAGACCTGGGCCATGCCCTTTCAGAGAAGAAGATTTTTAAAGATTTTCCCTATATAAGCACATGTAAAACCAAAGGGCCCCGGGGCGGGGGCATTTTTGGCCCCAGCACTATAATTTGAACAATCTTGGAAGGGGTCCACTAGATGAAGCTTTGTTACAAATATCAAAGACCTGGGCCTTGCGGTTTCAGAGAAGAAGGTTTTTTAAAGATTTTCCCTATATAAGTCCATGTAAAACCAAAGGGCCCCGGAGCGGGGGCTTTTTTGGCCCCAGGGCTATAATTTGAACAATCTTGGTAGAGGCCACAAGATGAAGCTTCATACCAAATATCAAAGACCAGGGCCTTGCAGTTTCAGAGAAGAAGGTTTTTAAAGATTTTCCCTATATAAGCCCATGTAAAACCAAAGGGCCCCGGGGCGGGGGCATTTTTGGCCCCAGCACTATAATTTGAACAATCTTGGTAGGGGTCCACTAGATAAAGCTTCATACCAAATATCAAAGACCTGCGCCATGCAGTTTCAGAGAAGAAGATTTTTAAAGATTTTCCCTATATAAGCCAATGTAAAACCAAAGGGCCCCGGGGCGGGGGCATTTTTGGCCCCAGCACTATAATTTGAACAATCTTGGTAGGGGTCCACTAGATGAACCTTCATACCAAATATCAAAGACCTGGGCCTTGCGGTTTCAGATTTTAAAGATTTTAAAGATTTTCCCTATAAAAGCCCATGTAAAACCAAAGGGCCCCGGGGCGGGGGCATTTTTGGCCCCAGCACTATAATTTGAACAATCTTGGTAGGGGTCCACTAGATGAAGCTTCATACCAAATATCAAAGACCTGGGCCTTGTGGTTCCAGAGAAGAAGATTTTTTAAGTTTTCGGTGAAAAAAATCTATTTTTGGCTCATGTGACCCAGATGTGCAACGGAGCGGAACCATTTGAACAACTTTGAAAGGGGATCACTTAAGGATCATTGCTGTGAAGTTTGGTCAAAATCTGATCAGTGGTTTAGGAGCAGATGTCGTTTGAAGAAATTGTTTATCCACAAACGCACTGACGCACACATGCACTGACGACGGATGAAAAGTGATCACAAAAGCTCACCTTGTCACTAAGTGACAGGTGAGCTAAAAATGGCCAAGTGGTTTCTGTGAAAAAATGTTTTAATTTTCATATCTGAATGCCCTGGGCTAAGGTCAAGGAATGACCTTGACCTGGAATACTCATGTAGTTTCATCCACTCAATTAGCTTACTACATCTACCAATTTTCAGATCACAGGCTGAAATAGTTTCCCAAAAATGCTCAGTTTTGACTTTTTCCCATATAAAAATCTGTGACCAAATTTAACCTTGGTGTAAAATAGGTCAAGATCACCCAAGGGTCATCATTTGAACAAATTATGATGGGCCCAAGACCCCAATTCTGCATACCAAATTTCATGACAATCAGCTACTACTGGTTTGAGAGAAGATTTTTGAAGGGCTTTTACCTCATAAAGACACAGCGGCCATCTTGGTCATGAGACCAAACTCAAATTAATCAGTTTTCATTTCCTTGTTCCTAAAGGCTTTCATATGAAATCAAATGGCCCAGTAGCTTCTGTGAAAAGCAAAGTTTAATTTCATATCTGAATAACCTTTGGCCAAGGTCAAAGAATGAACTTGATCTTGAATACTCCTGTAGCTTCATCCTGCATATACACATTTTCAGATCACCGACTACAATAGTTTCCAAACAATTCTCAGTTTGTTTGTTTTTTCCTATACAAAAGTCTAAGTGACCAAATTTGACCTTGGCATAAAATAGGTTAAGGTCATCCGAGGGTCATCATTTGAACAGATTATGATTGACCCAAGTCCCCAATGCTACATACCAGGTTTCATGACAATCAACTCATTGGATCAAAAGAAGATTTCTGAAGGGTTTTTACAACAGAGCCTTGCCATATTATAAGGTCACCTATGGGCCTTCAGTTAAGGTGAGCTAATAACTCGGCAATTAACATGGCATGTTTACAAAGCTATAATTGATCTTAGCACGTGCAGCTAGACCACCACTTTCCAGTATCGTCTCTCCGATTGGCGGGTGAAAAAAACTAAAATACATGTACCTGTCAATATCCAACAGGCCCACTGGTGTGCGATGTGTGTGCTTTCAATTCAAAAAAGCAGTACCACATTTGAGCTTCTGGTATTGCCTAAGCTGCTTAAATTACCTACTGATTTTACCGCTTCTTTTATTTTGGATGCATGCCTACATGAGAATCCCCAATAGCAAATTTTACGCGTACAACCGCAAGAAGTTGGCAATGAATACCCAGAATCCTACGTTCCCATGAGCTCTGAGGTAAATGTTGTCCCTGGAGGGACATCATTTGAATAAACAATAATTGGCTGGAGTCCCCAATACCAAGTTGAAGTTTCATGATAATCAGCCTCTGGTTCGGGAGAAGAAGATTCCTGAAGAATTTTGTCCTTATATGGGCATGGAGGTCAAACTGGTCATGTGACAAAACTCATATCAATTAATTTTCATTTTCCTTGTTCCGCCCCCGCCTATCGGGGCTTGAAGAAATATATGGGCTGCATGATGCTTCCACGCAGAGCTGAAACCGACCCGGACATGAGTACTGGTAAACCGCTTAGAGGATCTAAGTCTGCCCAGGCTAAGCGGTGGGAGTTGGCCCATCAATGCTTATAAACCCTATTGGTTTCATTGGGGGCAGGGATTTTTATGTCATTTCATCTCAATGTCGTGTAAAAGTCATACAAAATTGGAAGCAACGTCTCCAAAATTACCTATACAGTGTTGACATGGACATTAAACCTCAAATCAACAAATCATTTTCCTTGTCCCTAAAAGCTTTCTTACGAAAGATAACAGACAGCCTAGTGGTTTCTGAGAAAAACAATTTTTCATTTTCATACCTCAATGACCTTGGGCCAAGGTCAAGGAATTACCTTGACCTTAAATACTCCTGTTGTTTCATTTACTTATTTTGCTCACTGCCCCAAACAATTTTCTGATCACAGGCTGCAACAGTTACTGAAAAATACATGGTTTTTAATTTTTTCCCAAGTTTGACCTTGCTAAGGTCAGGAGTCATCATTCAGCAGTGTAATAACTCATTCAGGGGTCATCATTGAAACAAACTATGATTGGCTTGAGTTCCCGAAGCTACATACATGTACCAAGTTTCAGTAAAATCAGCCCAATGGTTCCAGTGAAGATTTGGAAGGGGTTTACCCTTAAAGGGCATCGCGGCAATCTTGGTCATGTGAAATGGACACCGCAAACTTTCTTTTCCCCATCCCTTTGATGCTCCTCATGAAATCTGACCTCAATAGAACCTGTGGTTTCACAGGAGAAGATTTTGAAAATGTCGACAGAAAACTGAGCCTTGCCATACTATAAGCTCATCAATGAGCCTTTGGCTAAAGTGAGTTTAAAACTAATGTGAGTTACTTTAGCAGAGTAAATGCTACTTCCATTTTTTTTTCAGCAAAAATACCACTGTATTAGATGGGCCCCGTCAAGAGATTTTGGTACTTATCGCCTATGCGAGCAGCGAAGGTTCAGGCGAGCCTGCGCATCCACGCAGTCTCGCCAGAACCTTCGCTGCTCGCTCACACAAGCAGTGAATCAAGAGGAACCTTAAGAGAGAAAGCCATATCCCTGGCCCCTCTGAATGGCTGGGCATGCACAGTTAAAATTTGCCATGACGGAAAACTCGAAGACACAAATTCGCTTGACGGGGCTCAGACAGTGTACTTGCTGAAACATCTACTGTTTGCACCACTGACAAGACTTAGTTCATTAAGCTAATAACTTTTTTGACATCTGGGACCAGTTGTTCAAAACTAACAATTTTGTTAGTTAACTTGACCCTTAACTAAGGCAAATATACTGATATTTTAACAGAAAACTAGAAATGTGTCAATACAACACAAATGCCCCCGCCCAGGGGCCTACCTCGGCCCCCCCCCCACCAACCCCCGCAAAAAAAACCCCGACACATTACAAGAACATCTGTCATTGGACAGCATAACTCGCCTGGAAAAGTGTCCTAGATTGGTGTATGGCTGATTAAACCTTGGAAAAATAACTGTCAACATACCCAACAGGAACTAAATCCATCAAATGGTTTGGAAAATATGAGCTCTTACGAACGTTAACATTAAACATTTCTAAGTCTGCAACCTTGACCTTAAAGTCATTGAGCAGGGGCGGAGTTATGGCTGAATGAAACTTTTGACCTGTATCTATCATCATTCTAAATATGTAGCAAATCCATCACATGTTTCAGGAAATATGAACTCTCAAAAAATATAATATAAAAAATTTCTAATTCTGTGATCTTGAGCTTGAGGTAAGGGGTGGAGGTTATGGCTCAATGAAACTTTGGACCTGCAACTATTGTCATACCAAATAGGAAGCAAATCCATTATAAAGTTTGGAAGATATAAGCTATTAACATACTTAAATTTGAAAATTTCTATGTCTGCGACCTTGACCTTGAAGTCATAGGCATGAGTGGGAGTATTACTGAATAAAACTTTGGACCTGCATCTATCATCAAACCAAATATGAATCAAATGAATCATAAAAGTTCAAGTTCAACATAGTACAAATACCTTAACCTGAGTTTTCAACATTAAAAATTTTCTAAGTATGTGACCTTGGCCTTGAGGTCACGGGTATGGGTGGGGGTATTACTGCATAAACCATTGGACCTATATGTATCATCATACCGAATATGAACCAAATTCATTACGCGGTTTGGAAAATATGAGCTCAAGTTCTACCTGGTACAAATACCTTAACCTGGGTCTTAAACATTAAAAATTTCAAAGTCCATGACCTTGACCTTGAGGTCACAGGTATGGATAGGGGGTATTGCAGAATAAAACTTTGGACCTATATCTATCATCATACTAAATATAAACCAAATACATTGTACGGTTTTGAAAATATGAGCTCAAGTTCTACCTGGTACAAATACCTTAACCTGGGTCTTAAACGTTAGAAATTTCTAAGTTTGTGACCTTGACCTTGAGGTCACGGGTATGGGTGGGGGCATTGCTGAATAAAACTTTGGACCTATATCTATCATCATACTAAACATAAACCAAATCTATTCTATGGTTTGGAAAATATGAGCTCAAGTTCTACCTTGTACAAAAACCTTAACCTGAGTCTAACAGGATTACGTACGTACACACTTTCGTACAAAAGGACGTACATTCGTACGCACGTACCCCCAGACGCACGTACGGAAAACCGAAAAACTCTATGCCCCTGGCATCATCCGATGCGGGGGTATAAAAATATGAGCAGCTTAAAGCTAAAAGTTGCTCACATTTTTTTAAACCAAAAATAGCAGAGTTTTTGATATTGTACTTACTAGAACAGTTAATAATTTGACTACTTACAAGCTTGTTAAGCTAACAATGCTTGCACAACTAGCCCCTGGACATTTGGTCCAGTTGTTCAAAGCATTGTAGCTTAACCCTTGTCCTGCTGAGCCCGGATATGCCTTATCTTTGAAACAATGTAGATCCAGATCAGATGGCTTCTGAAGAAGCCATCTGATCAGGATCTTCATTGTTTGCCATCCAGTTTATGGATTTGTTGCAATAATTTGCATCAAGTAATCTGATTGGCTGATAATCAGTAGTAGGTGTGACATATTTAAATATTCAGCAGAACAAGCGTTAAAAAGCTTGTTAGTGGCAAAAAAATGCTAACCGCTCTAGCAAATACAATATTTTATACTGTGGTATTTTCCTGAAAAAAAAATGTGACAATTGGGTCCTGAGATGTTGAAATCTTTCTGGGCCAGTACCTTCTTTTAGGCAGCACTACTGTTGTTTCATTATCTAGCCGTTCTTCCTCTTCCCGAAGATAGTCTTTCTCTGCCTTCAGTTTCTCCAAACTTTGTTGGCTTTCTCTTAATTGGGCAGACAACTCTTGATTATGTCTCTCAACTTCCTTCAAGTTTTGCAGGAGTTGTTGCTCTTCTTTTGCTACCTGTCCTATCTCAGCATTAGTATCCTCTGTGTCTGCTTCAAACTGACTTGTGAGGGCTGTAAAAACAGATATAGGCTCCATACTGTCAAGGTAAAGTCATTTTGACAACAACCCTATGTACTATAACATGTATGAACAACTTCCATTGTTTGTTTGTTTAATTTTAGGTTTAACATCCCCGTCAACACTGTATAGGTTATTTTGGAGACGTTGCTTCCAATTTTGTGGGACTTTTACCCGACATTGAGATGAAATGGCATCTCAAGCCCTGTTGCCCAATAGAACCAATATGGTTTATTAGCATGGATGGTCTGACTCACACTGCTTTGCCTGGGCAGGCTTAGATCCTCTAAGCGGTTTACCAGTACCCGTGTGCAGTTGGTTTCAGGTCTGCGTAGAAGCCATCTATTTCTTCAATCCCCGATGGGCGGGGGCCAAACTTCCATTGTTTAAGAATGGAATCAAATCAAAGATGAGAACTCACAAAAAGTGTCAGGAAGTATTATAGATCTGTTATAGGCCAGTCGTTCAAAGCATCGTTAGCTCAACGAACCCATTAGTGGCCATATTGTTAACTCTTCTAGCATGTACAATATCGTAAATTTTTGGTATTTTTCCTAAAAAAAATGTGAGCAGCTTTTGCGCAAAAGCTGTTCACATTTTTTTCAGCATATTTGCCATATTTAATGAGCAAAGTTTTAACGATACGTTAACTAACGATGTTAGTTTTGAACAACTGGCCCCTGGGCACAATTGTTAAAAGCATTGTAAGTTTAATGAGCTCGTTAGTGGCCAAAAAGTTAACTGTTCTAGCAAGTAAAATTTCTAAATCACTGGTATTTTGCAGAAAACTAGAGGTGGTGTTCATGAAACACTATTGTTCACAACTTCTTGACCCTACTAGTGCTTGCCATTAATAGTCTTTGAGATAACTTGCGGTTGAAATGCTGAAAATTTCTAGGAGTCATACATGTAACTCAACAAAATAAAAGCATTGCCACTACTACATTCTCGATACCCAACCACTGCAGGCCAATTTGGTTCCCTGGCCAAAATAGGCTTCCTTTTGTGTTCTATAAATCTGTAAAATTTCATTAAGGTATTCCATATAATAAAGGAGCTATGGACCAGAAACCATTTTAACATATTTCAAGGGCAGATAACACAAGAACGAGAATTGGCAGAGTGACTGTCCTTGGCCATAATATGCTTCCTTTAGTGTTTTATATATCTGTTTTTGTTTGATTTGAGGTTTAACGTCCCCATCAACACTGTAAAGGTCATTTTGGAGATGTTGCTTCCAATTTTGCGGGACTTTCACCTGACCTTGAGAAGAAATGACATCTCAAGCCCTGTCGCCCAATGAAACCAATAGGGTTTTTTAAACATGGACGGTATGACTCGCACTGCATTTCCTGGGCAGGCATAGATCCTCTAAGTGGTTTACCAGTTCTCGTGTGCGGGTCGGTTTCAGCTCTGTGTGGAAGCATCATGCAGCACATCTATTTCTTCAAGCTCCGATAGGCGGTGGCTAATTATACATCTGTAAAAGTTCTTCAAGATATTTCATATAGTAAAGGAGAAAAAGAACAAACAAGAGGGCCATGATGGCCCTGGATCGCTCACCTGATCCATAGAGTAACAAGTGGGCCCCCGGGAGGGCCATTATTGACCCCAGGGCTATAATGTGCATAATGTTGAAGGAGGTCTAAAAAGGTGAAGCTTCATACCAAATATCAACAAAGGCTATAATTTGAACAATCTTGGCAAAGGTCCACTAGATGAAGCTAAAGACCTGGGCATTGTGGTTTCAGAGAAGAAGATTTTTTTAAAGATATTCCCTACATAAGCCTATGTAAAACCAAATGGCCCTGGGGCAGGGGCAATTTTTGCCTCAGGGCTATAATTTAAACAATCTTGATAGAGGTCCACTAGATGAAGCTTCACACCAAATATCAAAGACCTAGGCCTTGTGGTTTCACAATAGAAGATTTTTAAAAATTTTCCCTATATAAGTCTATGTAAAACCAAAGGGCCCTGAGGTGGGGGCATTTTTGGTCTCAGGGCTATTATTTGAACAATCTTGGTAGAGGTCCACTAGATGAAGCTTCATACCAAATATCAAAGACCTAGGCCTTGCTGTTTCAGAAAAGAAGATTTTTCAAGATTTTTCCTATATAAGTCTATGTAAAACCAATGGGCCCCGGAGCGGGGGCATTTTTAGCCCCAGGGCTATAATTTGAACAATCTTGGTAGGGGTCAACTAGATGAAGCTTCATACCAAATAGCAAAGACCTGGGCCTTGCAGTTTCAGAGAAGATTTTTAAAGACTTTCCCTATATAAGCCCATGAAAAACTAAAGGGCCCCTGGGCGGGTGCATTTTTGGCCCCAGCACTATAATTTGAACAATCTTGGTAGGGGTCCACTGGATGAAGCTTCATACCAAATAGCAAAGACCTGAGCCTTGGGGTTTCAGAGAAGAAGATTTTTAAAGATTTTCCCTATATAAGCCCATGAAAAACCAAAGGGCCCAGGGGCAGGGGCATTTTCTGCCCCAGCACTATTATTTGAACAATCTTGGTAGGGGTCCACTAGATGAAGCTTCATACCAAATATCAAAGACCTGGGCCTTGCTGTTTCACACACCGGTTACCGCGGTACAACTTGACGTGACTGAGTACAACAAACGCAACTGTTTTTTGGGACGGGAGTAAAGTGTGAGTACAATGTTTCCTTTATTTTGTCGAACATATCAGTTTACGTTTTTCTGTTGGTTTTGCGATGACAACAAATTGTCTTTTTGTAGTTTTGTCCAAATTACAAGCTATGACATGATCAGAGAAAGGAAATCAAAGCCATAAATTAGGCCAAAATAGATAGAAAAACAAAACTTCAAGTTTTAAGGGTCTATCAATCAAAATTAAATGACATATACACGAGCATTCTTGGGTTTTTCATATCTCTAGGTATCGTAGTAAGTATATTAGTTTTAATAATTCATAAAAATATTTTGAATAAGAATCGTACCAATTTTTCTTGGCTTACTACCTTGAAACACGGGTACACCTTACCACGGATCATGTGTTGTGTTTGGGTACACTCAACACGGAACAAATGGAACAACAAACATGGATATGGAAAACCGAAATTTGGACGTTTGAACCCATTATAAGCGCCATTTAAAAAGAAATAGCCAAGAGGAATGAAACATATTTGCCCTTTAATTGAAAAAATTACAATATGTACAGTATGCGCTTGGCCATTCCTAAAACAAAAAGTGTTTTGGGTTGTAGGGTGTGTTTATTACATTGAGACAACTTTTTACAACATTCGGTATGATCAATCAAAAATGTCACATACAAAATAACCTGTTTGTTTGTTTGAATCAAGGTTAAACGTCCCCG
The DNA here is from genome assembly GCA_963580285.1 of Lucinisca nassula. NCBI lineage: Eukaryota > Metazoa > Mollusca > Bivalvia > Lucinida > Lucinidae > Lucinisca > Lucinisca nassula. The sequence continues at coordinate 159,007,900 of OY757011.1, read as the reverse complement.
TCAACACCATTAGGGTCATTTTGGAATTGCTTTCAATTTTGCAAGCCTTTTTATCCGTCACTGAGATTTAACCAAGGAGAATGATAGGGTATATGAAGGAACGTTCGGATTCGCACCACTTTGCCTGGGTAGACTAAGACCTTCTAAGTGGTTGACCAGTAGTCCTGTGCGACGGGTTTCAGCTCTATGTGGAAGTATCAGGTAGCCCATTTATTTCTCCAACAAGCGGTGGGTGGGGCCCAACAATAGCCTGTACACATTAACATGTAAACAATATAAAACTACAGAGGGACCATTCAAATACGCATGTTGTTACCCCCAACAATGAGCTATACTGAGCAAAACCAACTTCATTGAGACAACACTCACAGTACAACCACAAGAATCTGTAAAATAAGTTGTTATAAAAGTTGCGCATGCACATACGAGGGTAGGCTGAAAAGTTGTGAGCCTGACCAAGAAGCAGGCATCGAAGAGCCATGAAATTTTGTATTCATTAAATCCAAACCTTTATTACTTGATTTGACTCAAATGAATTCAAGTTTACCTGCAATAACGTAGAAATTCTAGACTTTGAAAATTGATACTAGCACGTTTTTGAGAAAATGGACAAAATCTGGCATCGTGGTGTCATCAAGTACCTCCATAAAAAGGGGTTAGCTCCTAAGGACATTCATGCCGATATGGTTGCTACATTAGGGGATGATGCTCCTTCGTATGCAACCGTGAAAAGGTGGGCAGCAAATTTTAAGATGGGCAAGGACAGCCTTGAAGATGGTGACCGGTGTGGACGACCCACAACGACAACAACTGAGGAAACCATCAGCCAAGTGCACTGGGCCGTGATGGATGACAGGCGTTTAACTGTGAATCAGTTAGCTAACACTTTCGTAAGGTGAGCTAAAAATGAGCAGTAGGCCTAAAATCATATGGCAGATATTAGATTGCCTATGGAACATTTTTATAAAACTTTTGTCAAAATATCTGCAATGACTTGGCAGTAAATGCCATTTTTCAATTTTCCCCATTATAAGTCTATGGAAACTGTAAGTTGCCATAGCAACCAAACTAAAGAGCTGATTTGCATTAAAAACATAAACTTTCAATCCCACAGCCCAAGGATGTTACAGATGAAATTTGGGCCAAATCGGCCCAGTTGCTTCAGAGGAGAAGATGTTTAAAAGTGTTGACGCCAGACGACATATGACATACGACGACGGACAAGTTCCTATCCTATAAGCTCCCCCCGGAGCCATCGGCTCTGGTGAGCTAAAAATGCATGGTCAACAACCTATCAGTACTGAGGACAACATTTCCAACCTTCAATATCCCTCTTCACTTGTTCTTGCATCTGTTCTCGTATCTGTTGTATGGCTCTGTAACTGGCCTTGATCTTATCTAATGTTCTCAGGTTGTTCTGTGTCTCTTCCTTAGAAGCCTGCAGGAACTCCTCAAAGACTACTTGTATCAGTAGCTGCTCATTCTCATCAATACCACTAGTTTCCATAGTGAGTCTGGAACAGAAAATATTTGTTTGTTTGAGTTGAGATTTTACGTCCCTGTCAACACTATTAAGGTCATTTTGGAGATGTTGCTTCCGATTTTGTGGGACTTTTACCGGACATTGAGATGAAATGACATCTCAAGCCCTACCACCCATAGAGACCGCCAGGATTTAAGGAGCGGTCCGACTTACATCACTTTTCCTGGGCAGGCTTTGACCTAAGCTGGTTTTTCTTATTTTCTCCTTTTTGTTGCCATGGCAACCAGAGTTCTGCATGGAATGAAATTCTTTGAACATTTTTGAGAGAAGACCACCCAAAGATCATTTCTGATAAGTCTGGTCAAAATCTGTTCAGTGGTTTTTGAGGAGATGTCTTTTAAAGGAATTATGGTTGGACGGACAGACGGACGACGACGACGGACGGTGAGCGATCACAATAGCTCCCTGGGAGCCTTCGGTTCAGGTGAGCTAAAAATCCATCCAGAGAGAGATCCCTTGGTAATATCATGATCTCCCTTCAAGGGAAGAAAGAGCCTTTTTCTGTTTAAATTCTGGATAGGCTCTATCACTTGAGTAACGTATCAAAGCCCTGTTAAAGTCAATAAATTTAACAGTGGGCAAACGTCAGGCCGACAGCGATATGACATCACCATGTACCGCTGTCGGCCCGTTGTTGGGTGGATCTTTCTCTCTCACATACTGCTCAGTGCTCTCTCTCTGAGTGTTCTGTGGATGTTCGAAATGAACTATTTCTATCTGGAGACTTCAAATTTCAAGTTAGCCCAAAAGAGCTCATTTCATGCCCTCAAAGTACTCCCCGTGGCTAGAAATGCAAAGTTTCAGCCGATGTATCCACTTCTTGAAGGCATCATGGTACGCTGATTTGGGCACAGTAATAAGGTACTGATGAATGGCAGATCTAAGTGCTCGTCGGGACTGGTATTTCTGCCCAGCAAGGAATGATTTCAATTTCGGAAACAAAAAGAAATCACATGGGGCAATACTTTTTTCAGTTTCTTCAGTACTACACCTTTGTTGTACTTTCAGGTGACGCTCGAATTTGTCCTTTTTCACCAGCACTTTTATTGTAACTCCTTCACCAGAGAAGCTGATGAAGAAGATTGCATACAAAATAGAAGAGAAGGCAACGATCAGGAATCGATAGAAGATGGACATGTTTAAAACCAGTGGCAGGGTGTCGTTTCTGATAATACTTTTTTCAGTTTCTTCATTACTATGCCTTTGTAGTACTTTCCGGTGATGCTCGAATTCGCCCTTTTTCGCCGGCACTTTTATTGTGACTCCTTCACCAGAGAAGAAGATGAATAAGATTGCATACAAAATAGAAGAGCAGGCACTGATCAGGAACTGATACAATTAACCCACAGCTCCCATCAGAGACACCAAAGGGAAAGAAACACAATGGAAACATCAATAGCAGAAAGCCAAAAGGACAGTTACTTTCCAACAAACTGGCAAATTGGCTATCCAAAACAAAACTAGAGCTGTCACAGTCAGTGAAACTGACTAGGGCCCCGGCAGTGCCATCAGAGGAGTTGGATTTTTTTCAAAGGGCTATAACTCTTAGAGTATTGCAGCTGGAGTTACTTAACTTGCCATGTAATTGTGTAATGATATTGTGACATTATATCTAATGTTTGAAGTTGATGCATTTGACGAATTGTAAGTTATGAATAAAATACGAAAGGGTATTACTATATGACAACTGTCAATAACTTCAGCTTCATTTTCATTTGGATATCTATATTGGTTTTGAAATTAAGATGAAAACAAAAGATGAAAAAGCAGATTTATTTGTTTTTCAAAAGGCAATAACCCTCAGAGTATTACAGCTTCAGTTAAGTAACTTGCCTTGAAATTGTTTAATGTTGTTGTGATCTTACCTTTAAAGGTTGAAAATGATGCGTTTGAACGTTTGTAAACATGAAAAATGTTGATGGACAGACGGTCAGATGGATAGACAGATGGATTAAGGATGGACATACAAACGGACAGACAGACAGACAGACAGGGTATTACTATAGGGCAACTGTCAGTAACTATATGAAGTTTCATTTGGATATCTATAGCGATTTTAAAATAGAGATGAAAAAAAGACGAAAAAAGCTGAATTTTTAAGTTTTTCAAAGGGCCATAACTTTAAGAGTATTGAAACTACAGTTATGTTACTTGTCCCACAATTGTGTAATGATAATGAGATCATATATTTAAAGTTTGAAGTTGATAGGTTTGACGGTTTGTAAGTTATCAAGAAAAAAACATGAAAAAGCTGATTTTTTAAGTTTTTCAAAGGCTGAGAGTATTGAAGCTACAGTTAGATTGATTGATTTGGGGCTACAGTTAAGTAACTTGCCATAAAATTGTGTAATGATGAGACCATATATTTAAAGTTTGAAGTTGATAGGTTTGACGGTTTGTAAGTTATGAAAAAACATGAAAAATGTGGACATTTTTTAAGTTTTTCAAAGGGCCATAACTCTGACAGTATTGTAGCTAGAGTTACATAACTTGACATGAAATTGTGTAATGATATTGTGACCATATATTTAAAGTTTGAAACTGATGCATCTGACGGTTTTTCAGTTATTAAGAAAAAACAAAAAATGTGGACTGACAGACGGATGGACAGACGGACAGACAAGATGATTACTTTAGGGCACCCGCAAATAAATTTGCGGGGCCCTAATATTATAAGCGATACACACACTCAAAGACAAACCATAACAAAAATAAACAGCGACAGAAGAACCGCCCTGGAATGGAATGGCCAGTGAAACATATTCCACTGGGGGGGCTTAAATTGATTTTACGTGGCCACAATCCCTGCCCTTACTTCTGTCGCGATTTAGACAAATTATTTGTTCAGTCTGCATGATGGCCTCCTAACTTATCAGTGCAACATCTCTGTGAACACAAAAATCAAACAACCACAGAGATGATTTGTTTTTGTTTGATTTGAGGTTTAACGTCCCCGTCAACACTGTAAAGGTCATTTTGGAGACGTTGCTTCCAATTTTGTGGGACTTTTACCCGACATTGAGATGAAATTACATCTCAAGCCCTGTCGTCCAATAAACCAATAGGGTTTATTAGCATGGACGGTCCGCCTCCCACCGCGGTTCCTGGACAGGCTTAGATCCTCTAAGCAGATTACCAGTACTAGTGTGTGGGGCGGATTCAGCTCTGCGTGGAAGCATCATGCAGCCCATATATTTCTTCAAGCCCCTATGGGTGGGGGCCGACCACAGAGATTAATCAACGGTGAGGACTCGACAGCAAGAAACCACTGAAATGCTGGAGCAAAAGAAGACCAAAAGTTAGACTCCTATGGGCCTGACCAGAGACAGAGCATTAGCCATCAGGCACCAACCAACATGAAATTTGGTTCTCAAAGAACGTTTGGCAATTATAGACGGATCCAATGTTTTGACATGTGACATTGTTTACATGTGATTGCGCATGCACAAAATTACTTTCCCTTTTGATAACGATCTTACGTGGTTGGCAAAAAGCCCCTGGTTCCATATAAACACATTGTAAACAGGCTTAATATTACGGGCATATTTTAGTTGACTGTCACAGAAAATTGATCAAATTACACTTTAAATGAGTAGATAAATATATTTTAGAGCTCATTTATGCATCTTCCACATTTAGTCATTCATTTTGCGCATTTTTATTACAAACTAGAAATGGTGTTTGTAAAACACAATGCCCCCAACCTTTGCTTGACCTTAGCTGGCAAAATATTCAACACATATTGTTAAAGACTCAAAAACATACAACAAGAATTCCCCCGAAGGCTATGTCGCGCCTGTGGGGGCGCAAAGTCACCAAAGCATGAAATCTAGGTCAAGGTCAAACATGGATGCCTGCATAAAAATTTCACTCCTAGTTGCAAGCATGTACCAAGTAACTCTTAAAAACAGACTCTTACATCAGGGTCAAAGTTAGGGTTGTCACACTATTTTACAAAGTCAGTGAACCATAAAATGTAGATCAAGGTCAGAAATGGATACTTGCATTGAAGTTTCAATTCCTAAATGCAAGCTTGTACCAAATACAATTAATGAAGCTCTAATAGATCTTGAGAAATGGACTCTTACATTAGATAGAAAGTCAGGGTGGTCGCAATAATTCACAAAGTCAGTGAACCATGAAATATGGGTAAAAGTCAAATATGGATGCTTGCGTTGCAGTTGGAATTCCTAGATGCAAGTTTGTACCAATTATAATTTAAAAAGCTTTAATAGTTTTCGAGAAATGGTGAAAGTCAGGGTGGTCGCAATAATTCACGAAGTCAGTGAACCATGAAATATAGGTCAATGTCAGATATGGATGCTTGCGTTGAAGTTGCAATGCCTGGATGCAAGTTTGTACCAAGAATGATTAATGAAGCTCTAATAGTTCTCAAGATATGGACTTGCTGACAAGATTTTATTAAAAAAAACAAGGCATCCCATGCGATACAAATCCCCTCGCACAAGACAACTTCGTGTGTGGAAAACACTGAAATGGCAAAAGTCCAACTTGCTTGAGATATTATCATATGCAACATTTGTGTAAAGTTTGTTTAAAAATCCATCCATAAATGTAGGTTCTAGAGTGATGACAATATTTCTCTAAAAATAGTCATAGGGACCTTGACTTGAGGCCATGGCCGCGAAGTAGATCTTGCTCAAGATATTATCATAAGCATCTTTTGTGTGAAGTTAGATTAAAATCATAAATGTAGGCGGTAGAGCAATGACAAAGTTTTTCTAAAAATAGCCATACTGAACTTGACCTTCAGGTCATGACCAAGCAACTCGAGATATTACCATAAGAAACATTTGTGTGAAGTTCTATTAACATCCATCAATAAATGTAGGCACTAGAGCGATGACAAAGATTTTCTAAAAATAGCCCCAGTGACCTTGACCTTGAAAGTCGAAACAGTTCGAGATATTGTCATAAGGAACATTTGTGTGAAGTTATACTGAAATCGGTGAAGAAATGTAAGCGCTAGAGCCATGTCAAAGTTTTTCTAAAAATAGCCACAGTGACCTTGACCTTGAAAGTCAAACTCACTCGAGGTATTATCATCAGGAACATTTGTGTGAAATTATATTGAAATTGGTGAAGATATGTAAGCGCTAGAGTATTGACAAAGTTATATTGAAATCAGTGAAGAAATGTAGTCGCTAGGGCGATGACAGTTTTTTTAAAAAAATAGCCACAGTGACCTTGACCTTGAAAGTCGAAATCGCTCGAGATATTGTCTTAAGGCACATTTGTGTGAAATTATATTGAAATTGGTGAAGATATGTAAGCGCTAGAGTATTGACAAAGTTTTTTTAAAAATAGTCACAGTGACCTTGACCTTGAAAATGGAACTCGCTACAGATATTGTCATAAGGAACATTTGTGTGAATCGATTTTGAAATTGGTGAAAAAATGTAAGCGCTAGAGCAATGAAAAAGGTTTTCTAAAAATAGCCACAGTGACCTTGACCTTGAAAGTCGAACTCTTTCGAGGTATTGTCATCAGGATCATTTGTGTGAAGTTATATTAAAATCGGTGAAGAAATGTAGGCGCTGGAGCGATAGCAAAGTTTTTTCTAAAAATAGCCATTGTGACCTTGACCTTGAAAGTTTAAATGGCTTGAGATATTGTCATAAGGAACATTTGTGTGAAGTTATATTGAAATCGGTGAAGAAATGTAAGCGCTAGAGCATTGACAAAGTTTTTCTAAAAATAGCCACAGTGACCTTGACCTTGAAAGTGGAACTCGCTAGAGATATTGTCATAAGGAACATTTGTGTGAAGTTATATTGAAATCGGTGAAGAAATGTAGGCGCTAGAGCGATGACAATTTTTTTCTAAAAATAGCTACAGTGACCTTGACCTTGAGGTCATGACCCTGAAAGTCGAACACACTTGAGATATTGTCATAAGGAACATTTGTGTGAAGTTATATTGAAATCAGTGAAGAAATGTAGGCGCTAGAGCAATGACAAAGTTTTTCTAAAAATAGCCACAGTGACCTTGACCTTGAGGTCATGACCTTGAAAGTCAACCTCGCTCAAGATATTGTCATAAGGCACATTTGTTTGAAGTTATATTGAAATCAGTGAAGAAATGTAGGCGCTAGAGTGATGACAAAGTTTTTCTTAAAATAGCCACAGTGACCTTGACCTTGAGGTCATGACCTTGAAAGTCGAACTCGCTGAGATATTGTCATAAGAAACATTTGTGTGAAGTTATATTGAAATTGGTGAAGAAATGTAGGCCCTAGAGCGATGACAAAGTTTTTCTAAAAATAGCCACAGTGACCTTGATCTTGAGGTCATGACTTTGAAGTCGAACTCGCTCGAGATTTTTTTATAAGGAACATTTGTGTGAAGTTATATTGAAATTGGTGAAAAAATGTAGGCACTAGAGCTATGACAAAGTTTTTCTAAAAATAGCCACAGTGACCTTGACCTTGAGGTCATGACCTTGAAAGTCGAACTCGCTGAGATATTGTCATAAGAAACATTTGTGTGAAGTTACATTGAAATTGGTGAAGAAATGAAGGCGCTAGAGCGATGACAAAGTTTTTCTAAAAATAGCAACAGTGACCTTGACCTTGAGGTCATGACTTTGAAGTCGAACTCGCTCGAGAATTTTTTATATGGAACATTTGTGTGAAGTTATATTGAAATTTGTGAAGAAATGTAGGCGCAAGAGCGATGACAAAGTTTTTTGTAAAAATAGCCACAGTGACCGTGACCTTGACCTTGAGGTCATGACCTTGAAAGTCGAACTCGCTCGAGTATTTTTTATAAGGAACATTTGTGTGAAGTTATATTGAAATTGGTGAAGAAATGTAGGCGCTAGAACGATGACAAAATTTTTCACAAATTACCAAAATGACAAAGGGCCATAACTCACAAAGTATTTTTCGGAATTTTGTCATAAGTTAATCAGTTCATCTACTCATCACCACCAATCTATTCACCAACTTTCAAGGCTCTAGCCCCAATAATTTTTTAGATATCTTGCTGACAAGATTTTATTAAAAAAATTTCAAAGGGCAATAACTCTTAAAAGGGGCATAATCCGGACGAGAAAAAAATACGCGTCAGCTAATTTTCCATGAGGAATCCATATATGAAATTTCAAAACCCTAGCATACACGGTTCTAAAGATATGCTATGCATCAATTTAAGCATACATTACAATGGGCACAAATTACCAAAATGACAAAGGGCCATAACTCACAAAGTATTTTTCGGAATTTCGTCAAAAGTTAATCAGTTCATCTACTCATCACCACCAATATATTCACCAACTTTCAAGGCTCTAGCTCCAATAGTTTTTGAGAAATCTTGCTGACAAAATTTTATTAAAAAAATTTCAAAGGGCAATAACTCTTAAAAGGGGCATAATCCGGACAAGAAAAAAAATACGCGTCAGCTAATTTTCCATGAGGAATCCATATATGAAATTTCAAAACCCTAGAATACACGGTTCTAAAGTTATGCTATGCATCACTTTTAGCATACATTATATTACAATGGGTACAAATTACCAAAATGACAAAGGGCCATAACTCACAAAGTATTTTTCGGAATTTTGTCAAAAGTTAATCAGTTCATCTACTCATCACCACCAATCTATTCACCAACTTTCAAGGCTCTAGCTCCAATAGTTTTTGAGATATCTTGCTGACAAGATTTTATTAAAAAAATTTCAAAGGGCAATAACTCTTGAAAGGGGCATAATCCGGACGAGAAAAAAAATACGCATCAGCTTATTTTCCATCAGGAATCCATATATGAAATTTCAAAACCCTAGCATACACGGTTCTAAAGATATGCTTTGCATCACTTTTAGCATACATTACAATGGGCACAAAATACCAAAATGACAAAGGGCCATAACTCACAAAGTATTTTTCGGAATTTCGTCAAAAGTTAATCAGTTCATCTACTCATCACCACCAATATATTCACCAACTTTCAAGGCTCTAGCTCCAACAATTTTTGAGATATCTTGCTGACAAAATTTTATTAAAAAAATTTCAAAGGGCAATAACTCTGAAAAGGGGCATAATCTGGACAAGAAAAAAAATACGCGTCAGCTAATTTTCCATGAGGAATCCATATATGAAATTTCAAAACCCCAGCATACACGGTTCTAAAGTTATGCTATGCATCATTTTTAGCATACATTACAATGGGCACAAATTACCAAAATGACAAAGGGCCATAACTCACAAAGTATTTTTCAGAATTTTGTCAAAATTTAATCAGTTCATCTACTCATCACCACCAATATAATCACCAACTTTCAAGGCTCTAGCTCCAATAGTTTTTGAGATATCTTGCTGACAAGATTTTATTAAAAAAAATTCAAAGGGCAATAACTCTTGAAGGGGGCATAATCCGGACTTGAAAAAAAATACGCGTCAGCTAATTTTCCATGAGGAATCCATATATGAAATTTCAAAACCCTAACATACACGGTTCTTTAGTTATGCTATGCATCAAAAGCGTAACGGACGGACGAACGGACGAACGGACGAACGGACGAACGAGGCAGAAGCAATATGCCCCTCCAACTTTTTCAAAGTTGGGGGCATAATAATTAAGTTGTCCTGCATAAGTTTATGGTAATTTAATCATCAAAACATCCTCGGCCAAAAACGTTTTCTGCCAACCACCGGTAAGTCCCGGCAAATAGTATTATTGAGTGATGACGTAGTGTTTGGATATGTCTATTGCATGTTGGCTGTGTTTAGTGGCCCAGATTTTATTCCAAACCTTTCTGACGGGCTCAAAATAATGGACCCAGGTTTCAGCACCTGTGACGACGTTCGCAAACTGCTTTTTGTCATATTTTGAAAACATTTGAAGCAGCCTTTTGGCCACTTTAACCCATTTCCTCTTTTGCTCATCAGTCAACAGATCTTGCAACCATCTAGTAGAACTCTTTGTGACTTTCAAATGCTTCTTCAAAACAAGAGCTGTCGCCAGACAGCATAGCTCGCGTGTATCACGCCTTCAAGATATAAGGTAAAATTACTGAACCATGAAATATAGGTCACACACACCAAGATACATTTTGAGGTCAATGATCAGGTCACATGGAACATATATGCCAGATATTACGTTTCAGAATCACAATGTGTATGAATTATAAGGCAAATCAATGAACCATGAAAATAGGTCACACTGACCTAGATATATATCTATGTCAATCATCTGGTCACATGGAACTTATAATTCAGGACTGAATTTGAGGTCAATCATGGGGTCACATGGAATAAATAATCCAGGCATGATGTTTCTTCATGAAAAAGTATTCAAGATAATAGGCAAATCACTGAACCATGAAATATAGGTCACAGTGTCCTAGATATATTTTGAAGTAAATCATGGGGTCATATGGAACTAATAACCCAGGTATGACATTTCTCCATCAAATAGTAATAAAGATATAATGGGGAAAATCACTGAACCATGAAATATAGGTCACAATGACCTGGATTTAGTTTGTGGTCAATAATTGGGTCACATGGAATAAAAAATCCAGGTGTAACATTTCTTCATCAAATTATAGTATTCAAGATAATAGACAAAATCACTGAACCATGTAATATAGGTCACAGTGACCTAGACATATTTTGAGGTCAAGCATGGGGTCACATGGGACTAATAACCCAGGTATGACATTTCTCCATCAATTAGTATTCGAAATAATAGGCAAAATCACTGAACCATGAAATATAGGTCACACTGACCTAGCTATATTTTGAGGTCAATCATGGGGTCAGATGGAACTAATAACCCAGGTATGACATTTCTCCATCAAATAGTATCCGAGATAATAGACAAAATCACTGAACCATGAAATATAGGTCACACTGACCTAGTTATATTTTGGGGTCAATTATCGGGTCACATAGAACTTATAATCCAGGTATGACATTTCTGCATCAAATAGTATTAGAGATAAAAGGCAAAATCATTGAGCCATGAAATATAGGTCACACTGACCTAGATATATTTTGCGGTCAATTATCGGGTCACATGGAACTAATAGTCCAGGTATGACATTTCTCCATCAAATAGTATTCGAGATAATAGACAAAATCACTGGACCGTGAAATATAGGTCACCATGACCTTCACCCTTTTACACATGAACCAATGTCACTTGGTTGGCTGATAACCAATTCTGTCTATAACTTGTTAGCATAAGGGAAAGGTATACAACAAATTACAAAGTTGTCCTAGATTTTGACCCCTAGCTCCACCCCATCCCCACTCCCAGGCACGAACCCATGGGGTGTGTTGTCTTGGAATCTCAGAAGACACTCCCAGGTATCCAAGTTGTAAATATGAATGCTTTGTGATGAGTGACTGCTGAGATATAAGCATTTTAAAAACTAACACAGTATTACATAGGTGTTACAGATTTTGACCCCAAGCCCCTCCCCCGGGCATGACCCCAGGGGTCTGTTCTCTTTGAACATCAGAAGATCCTCCAAGGTACTAAAGTTCCAAATATGAGTGCTCTGTGTTGAGTGACTGTTGAGATATAAGCATTTGAAAAACTTTAACGCAGTGTGACGGGAACGCACATGCGCACGCAATCCGAGGTGACAACAATAGCTCTCCATGTACTTCGTACAGGCGAGCTAATAAGGTGAACCGTCGATAGTGATATGCCTACCTTTAGTGCAATATCAAAAACTGTAAATCTGGCATCTCCTTCAATTATATCCTTTATTTTGGAAACGATTTCTTTAAGAGATGCAGATTTTGGCCAACCTGATTTCGGTGCATTTTTGATGGACTCTACACCAGACTCAAATTCCTTTTTTCACTGCCGAACTGTGTCATAAGGCACACAAGAAGGTCCGTAAGCAGCAGAAATTTCAGTCATCAGCTGCTTCAAAGACCAACCAAGTTTTGAGCGAGCTTTGATGTAAGCCCCCATTTCATCTTTCTTGTCGACATTTCTATCAACCATTTTTACTGTAGTGGTCAATGATTGTGTGTATTCAAAAGGCAAATTTTATGTCTTACACTTAGTGTAACATGTAAATTTTTATACCATTGTGTTGGTATTGAATAACCCTACACAGGTATTATTGTTTTTTTTTATCATGCCCCCCCCCCCCCCCCCCCCCCCCCCCCACACACACACACCCCTAGTCATTTCGCCCCCCAAAATATTTTCCCATATTTTTTTTTTATATATAAAAGATTTATTATCCCCATGTGTGACAGAGACAAAGGGAGAGAAAGAGAAGAACATGTAATTTAAATGAAAATGTTAATTAGGAATTATGATAAGTATTACCTGTTTTGATCAATAGAAGCTTTTTTCGTGACGTACTTCCAGTTCTTAAAATAGACCGGGAAAAGCCCTGGCCTTCATCTGTCGTATTGCTTCAAAGGTAGTGGGACAGATAAAGTTTTAATTACAGCATAGACCAGTGGAACTGCACGACCCGCAGAAAAAGCGACCGACTGAAGTCGGTTGATTTTCTAAGAGTGCCCTAAAATCACCGTGTCATTCTGTCATTCGGTCATTCTGTCAGTCTGTCTGTCCGTCCGTAACCCGTTTGTGAAAACTGGTGATAGTGACTTAACCGCTTGGAATATTTAAACAATTTTTGGCATACTGATAGATATCAATGAGATCTAACCAATGAACTTTCAAAATATTACATTCATTTTAGTATAGCCTCGCCGAGGCGAAAAATGTGGAAATTTTCGAACTGCTTCTTCTCGGAAACCGTTGGGCCCATTGAAGTCAAATTTTATATGGAGCCTCTATGGGATGGATGAAAGCCAAAATTTGCTCATGGGGTCCAGGTCACATGACCAAAATGGCCGCCAAGCCATATATGGTCTGTCTGTCTGTCCGGCCGTAACCCGTTTGTGAAAATTGGTGATAGTGACTTAACCGCTTGGAATATTTAAACAATTTTTGGCATACTGATAGATATCAATGAGATCGCGAAATATTACATTCCATTTAGTATAGCCTCGCCGAGGTGAAAAATGTGAAAATTTTCGAACTGCTTCTCCTCGGAAACCGTTGGGCCGATTGAAGTCAAATTTCATATGGAGCCTCTATGGTGTGGGGGAAACCAAAATTTGCTCATGGGGTCCAGGTCACATGACCAAAATGGCCGCCAAGCCATATATGGTAAAAACCCTTCAAAAATAGTCTTCTCCAGAACCACTGGGCAGATTTCCACGAAACTTGATAAATAGCATCTGGGACGTAGGCCTATTATAAATTGCTAAAATGGTGATCCTGGGTTGACCTTGACCTTCTTTGTGCCTAGGTCAAACTTTGACACATATGCTTTTGTATTGGAAAAGTGAGAATGCATTTTATCCTGCAAACGATTCAGAATACAGTACTAAAGTATAAGATATATTTTTGCTCCTTACGATAAGGTGCATTTATTGGGGGAACCGTTTTAGGTCAAGGTCACATGACCAAAATGGCCGCCATACCCATATATGGTAACACTCATAAAGCTAAAAGCATCCGGCGGGTCGTGCACTTAAGCTGAAGCACTGGTTCTTTTAAACTTTTGGCGAAATCTAATGTAAGATAATGGGAGAATCACCAATATGCTGCCAGATGTGAAATTTCGCATTACGAAAACGATATATTGTACATACAACCCAACAGGGTCCTCTCTCTCTGTCTCTCTCTTAGCGCACCAACAATTAGCAAGCGCAGGTAAATGAAAATTAGTTTGCCGTTAAAAATGACACGTCAAACGACATGTAGCGTGTCAACAACTTCGTGTCTACATCAAACCAACTTCAAAGCGATGCACTGAATTTGACTTTGCAACGTTGATGAGTCAGAACGTTGCGTTGGCGATAATAAGGCGTTGCTTAATAAAATGTCATTTGCCCAGTGCTCGGACCCATCAAGACTCAGTGGGATTGGAACATTAAATTCAAAACAAACGTAGAACACCCTTTCAGTGCATGAGAACGAAACCCTCCTTCTCCATGGCAAGATTTAACAGTAAAATCTGGTAGATTTGCAGATTGGTTCAACCCGTCCATGGCCTACATTAACCCATTTGGTACCAGAAACCCCAAAAGGGGTGAGTGGCAAACAGTGCAGACCCAGATCAGAGGCGTCTGATCAGGGTCTACACTGTTTGCAAAAATTCGGCCATTTCCCAAATAAATTTTAAAGAAAACACAACCTGACAACCCTAAATTTTGAAATGGACTCCTGCTATATATAAGGAGGAATATTCCATTTGGTACAAAAAGGGTCAAACCCTTCTCTCTCTCTCTCTCACTCTCCAACGGTCATGTGATATTGAAGTGAGTTGGAATGGGTGTCGACGGCATGACGTCAAACCAACGTTGACTCTACGCCCCCCCATCAGTCCACCCATTAGTTTATTATCCCCAAGCTTTTCAAAGAGAAAGTGGGGATATTGTAATGGTCTTCGTCGTCCGTCCGTCTTACTGAATAACTCCTCCTAGACGGTTATAGATAGAAACTTGAAACTTTGGGAACTGATAGATCTTTGGTCTGGGGAGTGCATGACACTTTCGGAATTTTCACCACACCCCTAAGGTTGGGCCCAGTGGGTGGGGACCGCGGGGGTCAAAAATAAAAATTTCCAGAACATGGTCGTGTAATATATCAAAGCGAACGGCATGATGAGTAGAAAACATTACAACCAAAATTTGACCCCTGGGGTCAATTTTGAGGTCACCAGAGGTCAAAAACTGATTTTGACCCTTTTACCGGATAACTCCTCCTAGACGGTTATAGATAGAAACTTAAAACTTTGGGAACTGATAGATCTTTGGTCTGGGGTGTGCATGACACTTTCGAAATTTTTATCACACCCCTACAGGTGGGCCAAGGGGGGTGGGGCCCGCGGGGGTCAAAAATAAAAATTTCCAGAACATGGTCGTGTAATATATCAAAGCGAACGGCATGATGAGTAGAAAACATTACAACCAAAATTTGAGCCCTGGGGTCAATTTTGAGGTCACCAGAGGTAAAAAACTGATTTTGACCCCTTTACCCCATACATTACGGTTACCAGATAACTCCTCCTAGACCGTTATAGATAGAAACTTGAAACTTTGGGAACAGATAAAACTTTGGTCTGGGGAGTGCATAACTTTTTCGAAATTTTGATCATACCCCTGAGAGTGGGGCCAGGGGTGGGGTACCTAGGGGATAAAAAAATCAAAGTTTTCAGAACATGGTCATGTAGCATATTAAATCGAACGGCATGATGAGTAGAATACATCACAATCAAAATTTTACCCCTCGGGTCAAACACCCCTAGGTGATGGCCTAGGAGGTGGGGCCCACGGGGAAGCGTGGGGATATGCGATGGCTTGCCATCAACTGCGCGATTCTAGTTTAGACTATCATTATGTTTATTTGTCTGTCTAAATTTCCGTTCGTTTGTCTGTTAGTCGGTCAATTTGTTTGTCTGTCCATCTGTCTGTCTGTTTGTTTGTTCATATCACTCAAATGTAACGTAAATCAGTTTGTTTTAGGAGATGATATTTATAAGCCTCAGACTTACTGTCAGATCGTATTTGTCAGTCCCAATGTATTTAATTGTACATGATGTTTGCTAGAAAAAAAAAAATGTTTGAACCAAAACAAACGTAGCCTGTCCACAGGAATCTTCAATTTATTAAAATTGCACATGTAGACAGATCTCTGGACATTTTTTAACTGCTCTTCTAGACAGATCGTTGGATTCTATATGAAGACAGACCGTTGGACAATTTTCTCAATAGAGAGAGAGAGAGAGAGAGAGAGAGAGAGTGAGAGAGAGAGAGAGAAAGAGAGAGAGAAAAAGATAGATAGATAGATAGATAGATAGATAGATAGATAGATAGATAGATAGATAGATAGATAGATAGATAGATAGATAGATAGAAGTTCTGTCCGTATGTGATAGCTATACTTGGATAGCGAATAAAACGAAAAGTTACGTAAAAACTTATTTTGTAAGTAAGCTTCCGTGAATAACGGTATCTCAAACCGTTGACATGGGTCATTCACGAAGAGATTTTCGTCAATTAAAAACGAATTTAGGATAAATGAATTTCGGTAATAAGAGCAAAATATCATTCTTTCCTCCTCGAGGCATTATTTCAATGTAAACGGGTATATTTTCTCTCAAAATGTCTGAATATTGTTTGCATTTTAAGTTCTGCCAATACATTTGAATAGAGATGGCCGTTTCAATTGACGGCCAGTGCTTTGTGCATGCGCAAGAATGACGTCATAAACGGAAGTCCTAAAACCTCCTATACCCTTAATCACATTGTTTATTTGATTTGTCACATTAATCACGCAATTAATGCGTTTAATGATGAGGTGTGAAAACACGCGTTCTTTGCAAAGTTAAACGTCTTTAATTATCGCTTAAGCACCTTTACCAGTTTTGTTTTAAACTGGTCGGTTGGTTCGTTAACCAGCAAAGATTAATGGTGAGGCGTTAAAACATGTGCTCTATGAAAAATTAATTGTCTTTAATTATCCCTTTTTCTTTTTAAATTGGTCGGTTGGTTCTTTAACAGTGTCGGCAAGCAATGGTTGAAAATGAAGAAGAAGATTTTATTTAAATTTCCAGTAGGCACAAATGCCCATGAGGATACATAGTGTACATAGTGACATATATGACAGTGTTGTGGGTAATTGCTACATCCAACATCTATAAAATTGATAGTAATTTGGCAAATGTCAGAAATATTATTGCTCTAATGATTGAGAGCAGAGAAGGTGTATAAAACAATTATCAGATCATAATGTTAACCAGTTCTTGTAATGAGCATACCTCCAAACGGTTAACCCCACATTAAAAAGAGAAAATGGGGTTTACAAGGGTATACATGTACATTACTTTGCTTATTTCCACTCCAAGACATAGATCGTGGGTACCCCCTTAATGAGGGGTTTCTGGTCAACTTGTACCTAAGTCAACTCGTACCTTAGTCAACTCGTACTCAAGTTTGGTCAACTCGTACCTTAGTCAATTCGTACCTTTGTAAAAATAAAATTTGTTTTGGGGTAAGTTTGGCTTAAGTACACATATATACAGGTCAACTTTATGGTCTATGCAGACTCCTGATCCTTTTCCCGGCGACGAAGACGATACATAGTGTATGCCTGACGCCATTACGTATGTGCGCCAAAATGGCGCCTTTCATTTATATAACCCCCATATCCCTTTAGCCAGACATTATTTATGGGTGCTCGTTAGAACTATCCCTGTGGGACAGCTCTAACGAGTGCCAACAATCTATGCTCCAGAGGGATGTGATTGGTACATAACTACATGCTCAACATAAGACGAACTTCATATGTAAATGAAAATAACGAGAAAAATATAATTGTACGAGCTTACATTTCATGACCATTTGCATTTGTATAACTAATAAAATGTAGTTATACAATTATAATTTGTTCTCATATATGCTCAAAACATAAATGTTGGCTAACAAAAATGTTGCATATTCCTTATTACTGTTACTTTACGATGCGTTTTTCACATCTCCAAAATGGCAACTTTTCTTACGAAAATCCATGTTTTTTTTTTTTCTTATTTATACTTCAAAGACGCCAAGTTCTGCAACGGAAGGTCAGGTGGTTTTTCTCCGGGTACTCCAGATTTCGCCCACCTCTGATTAACGATCGGCTCGATATGAGTGAAATAATCTTGAAAGGGCCGTAAAACCCAAACCAAAAAAAAAAAAAAATTATATTTCAAACAAAGGCTGTGATCTTTAGTTGGAACGACTTCGTTGAGGCTCTTCTAACAAGTACCCTCAACCTATAAGGACTCGCTAGGAGCGGCATCTTCAAGCGACTTGAAACATTATCATAGCATACAAATTCTATAGAAAACAAATTGCCAATTTTACCTCACAATTGTCAGAATTATTATTAATATTATTATTATTATTATTATTATCATCATCGGTAATAATGGCTAAAGAGTATCCACAACTGAAGAATTGTTCGTTATATTTGAATAGTCATGGTTTCGTATTCGTAATGCTAGGATAATTTTCCCCTTTAATTGCAATAAATAAATAAATAAATAAAATGAATAGATAAATAAATTGATCACTAGTATAAAAATATCTAATAAACTAGAGTCGCGCAGTCGATGGCAAGCCATCGCATATCCCCACGCTTCCCCGTGGGCCCCACCTCCTTGGCCATCACCTAGGGGTGTTTGACCCGAGGGGTAAAATTTTGATTGTGACGTATTCTACTCATCATGCCGTTCGATTTAATATGCTACATGACCATGTTCTGAAAACTTTGATTTTTTATCCCCTAGGTGCCCCACCCCTGGCCCCACTCCCAGGGGTATGATCAAAATTCCGAAAAAGTTATGCACTCCCCAGACCAAAGTTTTATCAGTTCCCAAAGTTTCAAGTTTCTATCTATAACGGTCTAGGAGGAGTTATCCGGTAATCTTAATGTATGGGGGTAAAGGGGTCAAAATCAGTTTTTTACCTCTGGTGACCTCAAAATTGACCCCAGGGCTCAAATTTTGGTTGTAATGTTTTTTACTCATCATGCCGTTCGCTTTGATATATTACACGACCATGTTCTGGAAATTTTGATTTTTGACCCCGCGGGCCCAATCCCCCTGGGCCCACCTGTAGGGGTGTGATAAAAATTTCGAAAGTGTCATGCACTCCCCAGACCAAAGATCTATCAGTTCCCAAAGTTTTAAGTTTCTATCTATAACCATCTAGGAGAAGTTATCCGGTAAAGGGGTCAAAATCAGTTTTTGACCTCTGGTGACCTCAAAATTGACCCCAGGGGTCAAATTTTGGTTGTAATGTTTTCTACTCATCATGCCGTTCACTTTGATATATTACACGACCATGTTCTGGAAATTTGGATTTTTGACCCCCGCGGTCCCCACCCCCTGGGCCCAACCTTAGGGGTGTGGTCAAAATTCCGAAAGTGTCATGCACTCCCCAGACCAAAGATCTATCAGTTCCCAAAGTTTCAAGTTTCTATCTATAACCCTCTAGGAGGAGTTATCCGGTAAGACGGACTTACTGACGACGAAGACCATTACAATATCCCCACTTTTTCTTTGAAAAGCTTGGGGATAACAATAATAAAAATAATAATAACTAGAGCAGGTTGATGGCGCGCCATCGCATATCCCCGCGTTCCGCGGGGTCGGATCTGGGCCTGCAGTGTTTGACAAGGTACCCCTTTGTGGGTTTCTTGTACTGAATGGGTTAAAAGTGAATAATTATAATAAAATAATAATAATAATAAACAAGAATTCCGCCGAAGGCTATGTCGTGCCTGTGGGGGCGCAAAGTCACCCAACCATGATATGTAGGTCAAGGTCAAACATAGATGCTTGCACAAAAGTTTCCATTCTTAAATGCAAGCTTTTACCAAGTAACATTAATGTAGTTTCCCTAGAAATAAACTTGACCATTAGGGTGAACGCTAGTGTGGTCACAATATTTTACAAAGTCAGTGAACCATGAAATATAGGTCAAGGTCAAATATGGATGCTTGCATTTAAGTAACCATACCCAGATACAAGTTTGTACTAAGTATCATTAATGAAGCTCTTATAGTTCTTGAGAAATAAACTTGAACCTCAGGGTGAACGCTAGGGTGGTCGCAATATTTTACAAAGTCAGTGAACCATGAAATGTAGGTCAAGGTCAAATATGGATGCTTGCATGTAAGTTGTCATCCCCAGATACAAGTTTGTACCAAGTATCATTAATAATGAAGCTCTTATAGTTCTTGAGAAACTAGAAAAAGTGTCCATAGGACACAGATGCCCCCGCCAAATGCCATTCATAAAAATATTACAAATGTACTTCAAATCAATCATAAAATATATGCATCAAGGGCAGATAATCCAACAAGAGGCTCAATGAGCCTAAACCGCTCACCTGAGGAACTTAAGTTTTAACAATACACAGACTTGACTACTAAATCTGCTAATAGAATCCAGCCCATTGACCCTTACAGGATATAAGTCATCATTATTGCATTGCATTCCAAGTTTGAGACTTCTAGCTTCTATAGTTCCTGAGAAATCTTTGACGAAAATTTAACATTGGTCAAAATGGAGAGAAAGAAGAATGAAAGAACAGATGAACAAATAAGCTGAGAAAGCCCAATGTCTCTTACACAAAATAAGTCATCATTATTCTATTGAATACCAAATTTGATGCTTCTAGCTTTTATAGTTCCTGAGAAATCTTTGATTAAAAATTTAACATTGGTCTATTATCTCTATATGGAGAGAAAGAAGAATGAAGGACCAAATGAACCAGACTAGCTCCAAAACCTAATGCAGCCTTTCCCCTTGCCCAATGGTGCTACACATAAAATTTAAACAAGATTGGTCGACTGCCTTTTGAGATATGCTTCATTGAAAGTGTGGACGACGGATGGACGGACGACAGACGACGGACTCCGGAGCCTTGGTATACTATCAGCTCACTGGAGCCTTTGGCTCAGGTGAGCTAAAAATTCAAGTCGCTATTTCTGTCACAACATTTTCCCTACGTTAAGTCTATGGGCAAATTTTTTTGTCTCTCAAGGTCACGTAACTCCGAGGTCAATATTCCGATTCGGCCCAAAATCGAACTTAACCGAGATTTTATGCCTGTCCTCGTTACCTGCAAGTTTGAAGCTGATATGAATAAAAATAAAGTTGCTATCGTGGTCACAATGTATTTTTTATGCTCAAGGGCAGGTAACTCCAAGGCAAATATTCCGATTCGGCCCAAAATCGAACTTAACCGAGATTTTATGTCTGTCCTCGTTACCCGCAAGTTTGAAGCTGATCTGAAAAAAATTCAAGTCGCTATCGTAGTCGCAACATTTTCCCTAATTAAGTCTATGGGCAAATTTTTTGTCGCTCAAGGTCACGTAACTCCGAGGTCAATATTCCGATTCGGCCCAAAATTGAACTTAACCGAGATTTTATGCCTGTCCTCGTTACCTGCAAGTTTAAAGCTGATATGAATAAAAATAAAGTTGCTATCGTGGTCACAACGTATTTTTTTATGCTCAAGGGCAGGTAACTCCAAGGCAAATAATCCGATTCGGCCCAAAATTGAACTTAACCGTGATTTTATGTCTGTCCTCGTTACCTGCAAGTTTGAAGCTGATCTGAAAAAAATTCAAGTCGCTATCGTAGTCACAATATTTTCCCTATGTAAAGTCTATGGGCAAATTTTTTGTCGCTCAAGGTCATGTAACTCCGAGGTCAATATTCCGATTCGAACTTAACTGAGATTTTATGCCTGTCCACGTTACCTGCAAGTTTGAAGCTGATCTGAATAACTAGAGTGATGACAAGCTTTTTCCTATGTGAAGTCTATGGGAGCTAGATGTTGCCATGGCAACCAGAGTTCCACTCAGATCTGCCTGAAAACCTAATGAAGCCTTTCCACTTGCCCAATAATGCGACACATGAAATTTGATCAAAGTTGGCCAAGTAGTCTTTAAGATATACATTTTTGAAATTCCCATTAACCCTAATGCAAAAATACACAAGGGCAGGTAACTCCTAAGTGAATGATCCGATTCTGCCAGTTATAGAACTTGACCTAGATTTCCTGGCTGTGCTGGTTATCTGCAAGAATAAAGCCAATCTGAAAATAATTGAAGCAGCTACGGTGATGACAACATTCTCCCCATGTTAAGTCAATAGGCAATTTTTTCAACGCTCAAGGGCACGTAACTCCTGAGTGAATAATCCGATTCAGCCCAAAATCGAACTTGATTGAGATTTCATGCCTGTCCTCGTTATCTGCAAGAATGAAGTCGATCAGAAAAAAATTGACGGAGCTAGAGTGATGACAAGCTTTTTCCTAATTCCCATTAACCCTAATGCAAAAACACACAAGAGCAGGTAACTCCTAAGTGAATGATCCGATTCTGCCAGTCATCGAACTTGACGAGATTTCATGGCTGTGCTGGTTATCTGCAAGAATAAAGCCAATCTGAAAATAATTGAAGCAGCTACGGTGATGACAACATTCTCCCCATGTTAAGTCAATAGGCAATTTTTTCAACGCTCAAGGGCACGTAACTCCTGAGTGAATAATCCGATTCAGCCCAAAATCGAACTTGATTGAGATTTCATGCCTGTCCTCGTTATCTGCAAGAATGAAGTCGATCAGAAAAAAATTGACGGAGCTAGAGTGATGACAAGCTTTTTCCTAATTCCCATTAACCCTAATGCAAAAACACACAAGAGCAGGTAACTCCTAAGTGAATGATCCGATTCTGCCAGTCATCGAACTTGACGAGATTTCATGGCTGTGCTGGTTATCTGCAAGAATAAAGCCAATCTGAAAATAATTGAAGCAGCTACGGTGATGACAACATTCTCCCCATGTTAAGTCAATAGGCAATTTTTTCAACGCTCAAGGGCACGTAACTCCTGAGTGAATAATCCGATTCAGCCCAAAATCGAACTTGATCGAGATTTCATGCCTGTCCTCGTTATCTGCAAGAATGAAGACAATCAGAAACAAGACGCTCAATGAGCCTAAACCGCTCACCTGAGGAACTTAAGTTTTAACAATTCACTGACTTGACTACTAAATCTGCTAATAGAATCCAGCCCATTGACCCTTACAGGATATAAGTCATGATTATTGCATTGCATTCCAAGTTTGAGACTTCTAGCTTCTATAGTTCCTGAGAAATCTTTGACGAAAATTTAACATTGGTCAAAATGGAGAGAAAGAAGAATGAAAGAACAGATGAACAAATAAGCTGAGAAAGCCCAATGTCTCTTACACAAAATAAGTCATCATTATTCTATTGAATAGCAAATTTGATGCTTCTAGCTTTTATAGTTCCTGAGAAATCTTTGATTAAAAATTTAACATTGGTCTATTATCTCTATATGGAGAGAAAGAAGAATGAAGGAACAAATGAACCAGACTAGCTCCAAAACCTAATGCAGCCTTTCCCTTTGCCCAATGGTGCTACACATAAAATTTAAACAAGATTGGTCGACTGCCTTCTGAGATATGCTTCATTGAAAGTGTGGACGACGGATGGACGGACGACAGACGACGGACTCCGGAGCCTTGGTATACTATCGGCTCACTGGAGCCTTTGGCTCAGGTGAGCTAAAAATTCAAGTCGCTATTTCTGTCACAACATTTTCCCTACGTTAAGTCTATGGGCATATTTTTTTGTCTCTCAAGGTCACGTAACTCCGAGGTCAATATTCCGATTCGGCCCAAAATCGAACTTAACCGAGATTTTATGCCTGTCCTCGTTACCTGCAAGTTTGAAGCTGAAATGAATTAAAATAAAGTTGCTATCGTGGTCACAACGTATTTTTTTATGCTCAAGGGCAGGTAACTCAAAGGCAAATATTCCGATTCGGCCCAAAATCGAACTTAACCGAGATTTTATGTCTGTCCTCGTTACCTGCAAGTTTGAAGCTGATCTGAAAAAAATTCAAGTCGCCATCGTAGTCGCAACATTTTCCCTAATTAAGTCTATGGGCAAATTTTTTGTCGCTCAAGGTCACGTAACTCCGAGGTCAATATTCCGATTCAGCCCAAAATTAAACTTAACCGAGATTTTATGCCTGTCCTCGTTACCTGCAAGTTTGAAGCTGATATGAATAAAAATAAAGTTGCTATCGTGGTCACAACGTATTTTCTTATGCTCAAGGACAGGTAACTCCAAGGCAAATAATCCGATTTGGCCCAAAATCGAACTTAACCGAGATTTTATGTCTGTCCTCGTTACCTGCAAGTTTGAAGCTGATCTGAAAAAAATTCAAGTCGCTATATAGTCACAACATTTTCCCTATGTAAAGTCTATGGGGTTCCGGGTCGTTTCGCCCGTGGGTCGTTTCGCCGGGTCGTTTCGCCCTGAGTCGTTTCGCCCTGATTTTGGGGGCGGGTCGTTTCGCCCTTACCTGGTGGGTCGTTTCGCCCGTGAGTCGTTTCGCCCGTGGGTCGTTTCGCCGCAATTATATTTAAGGGAGTGACAAACGGAATGGATGAGTAAATGGACAGATGAATGAATAAATAAATGGGTGAATGGAGTTGTGTGTTGGTAGATGGACGGACGTACGGATGAACGGACTGCATTTTGAATATACGGAGATAGATAAGTTAATGAATGAATGAATGGAGAGTATTGGTAGATGAACAATCGGAAATGAATGAATGAATGAATGAATGAATGAATGAAGTGATGCTTGTTTAGATAGACGGACGGACGAACGGATCTGAACTGTTCATGGTGACACGTCAGATGACACCTACGGATGGGTGATGTATGGGCGGGCTCGTTTCAGAGTTCGGATAGAGAGATAAAAAAGTGAAGAAAAAGATTATAAACTGTGTATGTGATCTTCCCAAATCCAAACAACAGTGTCAAAATGTGTTAAATGTGTTAAGTATGTGATATATGGGTAGTCGTTAGATTCGCTTTGCCGAGGCGGTTCTAACGATCACCCACATTCATTCCATGCCTGGACAAGAAATAGCAGACTATGGGTACTACCCACATTTTTAAATATAAACAGTCATTTTCACACAGCCATGGATCCCATTATATTGCAAAGACTTGTCTCGAATATCTTTCTCAAAAAGGTGGTATATCAGTTGCTCAAACCTGGCGTAGAAGCCGTCAGTAGATCGTCCATCTGCACCACACGAGGGCAAAACCATGTTTTTTCGGAACTCCCAATACCCCCATAAATCCCTTTACATACCAAAACAAACATAACCTCAATCAATAGGGCTTGAAAAAAATAAGGGCGAAACGACCCACCTAATCAGGGCGAAACGACCCACGGGCGAAACGACCCAGGGCGAAACGACCCAGGGCGAAACGACCCACGGGCGAAACGACTCATGGGCGAAACGACTCACGGGCGAAACGACCCGAGACCAGTCTATGGGCAAATTTTTTGTCGCTCAAGGTCATGTAACTCCGAGGTCAATATTCCGATTCGAACTTAACTCAGATTTTATGCCTGTCCACGTTACCTGCAAGTTTGAAGCTGATCTGAATAAAAATAAAGTTGCTATCGTGGTCACAACCTATTTTTTTATGCTCAAGGGCAGGTAACTCCAAGGCAAATAATCCGATTCGGCCCAAAATCTAACTTAACCGAGATTTTATGTCTGTCCTCGTTACCTGCAAGTTTGAAGCTGATCTGAAAAAAATTCAAGTCGCTATCGTAGTCGCAACATTTTCCCTAATTAAGTCTATGGGCAAATTTTTTGTCGCTCAAGGTCACGTAACTCCGAGGTCAATATTCCGATTCGGCCCAAAATTGAACTTAACCGAGATTTTATGCCTGTCCTCGTTACCTGCAAGTTTAAAGCTGATATGAATAAAAATAAAGTTGCTATCGTGGTCACAACGTATTTTTTTATGCTCAAGGGCAGGTAACTCCAAGGCAAATAATCCGATTCGGCCCAAAATTGAACTTAACCGTGATTTTATGTCTGTCCTCGTTACCTGCAAGTTTGAAGCTGATCTGAAAAAAATTCAAGTCGCTATCGTAGTCACAATATTTTCCCTATGTAAAGTCTATGGGCAAATTTTTTGTCGCTCAAGGTCATGTAACTCCGAGGTCAATATTCCGATTCGAACTTAACTCAGATTTTATGCCTGTCCACATTACCTGCAAGTTTGAAGCTGATCTGAATAAAAATAAAGTTGCTATCGTGGTCACAACCTATTTTTTTATGCTCAAGGGCAGGTAACTCCAAGGCAAATAATCCGATTCGGCCCAAAATCTAACTTAACCGAGATTTTATGTCTGTCCTCGTTACCTGCAAGTTTGAAGCTGATCTGAAAAAAATTCAAGTCGCTATCGTAGTCACAACATTTTCCCTATGTTAAGTCTATGGGCAAATTTTTTGTCGCTCAAGGTCACGTAACTCCGAGGTCAATATTCCGATTCGGCCCAAAATCAAACTTAAGCGGGATTTTATGCCTGTCCTCGTTACCTGCAAGTTTGAAGCTGATCTGAATAAAAATAAAGTTGCTATCGTGGTCACAATGTATTTTTTCATGCTCAAGGGCAGGTAACTCCAAGGCAAATAATCGGATTCGGCCCAAAATCGAACTTAACCGTGATTTTATGTCTGTCCTCGTTACCTGCAAGTTTGAAGCTGATCTGAAAAAAATTCAAGTCGCTATCGTAGTCACAACATTTTCCCTATGTTAAGTCTATGGGCAAATTTTTTGTCGCTCAAGGTCACTTAACTCCGAGGTCAATATTCCGATTCTGCCCAAAATTGAACTTAACCGAGATTTTATGCCTGTCCTCGTTACTAGCTACAGTGATGACAACATTTTCCCCATGTTAAGTCGATAGGCAATTTTTCGGGCGCTCAAGGGGACGTAACTCTTGAGTGAATTATCTGATTCGGCCCAAAATCAAACTTGACCGAGATTTTATGCCTGTACTGGTTATCTGCAAGAATGAAGTCGATCAGAAAAAAATTGACGGAGCTAGAGTGATGACAAGCTTTTTCCTATGTGAAGTCTTTTGGAGCTAGATGTTGCCATGGCAACCAGAGTTCCACTCAGATCTGCCTGAAAACCTAATGAAGCCTTTCCACTTGCCCAATAATGCGACACATGAAATTTGATCAAAGTTGGCCAAGTAGTCTTTAAGATATACATTTTTGAAATTCCCATTAACCCTAATGCAAAAACACACAAGGGCAGGTAACTCCTAAGTGAATGATCCGATTCTGCCAGTTATCGAACTTGACCGAGATTTCATGGCTGTGCTGGTTATCTGCAAGAATAAAGCCAATCTGAAAATAATTGAAGCAGCTACGGTGATGACAACATTCTCCCCATGTTAAGTCAATAGGCAATTTTTTCAACCCTCAAGGGCACGTAACTCCTGAGTGAATAATCCGATTCAGCCCAAAATCAAACTTGATCGAGATTTCATGCCTGTCCTCGTTATCTACAAGAATGAAGTCGATCAGAAAAAAATTGACGGAGCTAGAGTGATGACAAGCTTTTTCCTAACGCTCAAGGGCACGTAACTCCTGAGTGAATAATCCGATTCAGCCCGAAATCAAACTTGATCGAGATTTCATGCCTGTCCTCGTTATCTGCAAGAATGAAGTCGATCAGAAAAAAATTGACGGAGCTAGAGTGATGACAAACTTTTTCCTATGTTAAGTCTATGGGAGCTATTTGTTGCCATGGCAACCAGAGTTCCAATCCGATCTGCCCGAAAACAGTATGCAGCCTTTCCCCCGACCTGATAATGCTTCACATGAAATTTGATCAAGATTGGCCCACTGGTTTCGGAGATATACTTCTTTGAAAGTGTGGACGACGGACGACGACAGACGACGGACGCCGGCTTGTGGTATACTAATACCTCACATGAGCCTTCGGCTCAGGTGAGCTAAAAAATTGACGGAGCTAGAGTGATGACAAACTTTTTCCTATGTTAAGTCTATGGGAGCTATTTGTTGCCATGGCAACCAGAGTTCCAATCCGATCTGCCCGAAAACAGTATGCAGCCTTTCCCCCTACCTGATAATGCTTCACATGAAATTTGATCAAGATTGGCCCACTGGTTCCGGAGATATACTTCTTTGAAAGTGTGGACGACGGACGACGGCTCGTGGTATACTATTACCTCACATGAGCCTTCGGCTCAGGTGAGCTAAAAACCAACTAGAATCGCGCAGTCGATGGCAAGCCATCGCATATCCCCACGCTTCCCCGTGGGCCCCACCTCCTTGGCCATCACCTAGGGGTGTTTGACCCAAGGGGTAAAATTTTGATTGTGATGTATTCTACTCATCATGCCGTTCGATTTAATATGCTACATGACCATGTTCTGAAAACTTTGATTTTTTATCCCCTAGGTGCCCCACCCCTGGCCCCACTCCCAGTGGTATGATCAAAATTCCGAAAAAGTTATTCACTCCCCAGACCAAAGTTTTATTAGTTCCCAAAGTTTCAAGTTTCTATCTATAACGGTCTAGGAGGAGTTATCCGGTAATCATAATGTATGGGGGTAAAGGGGTCAAAATCAGTTTTTTACCTCTGGTGACCTCAAAATTGACCCCAGGGCTCAAATTTTGGTTGTAATGTTTTCTAGTCATCATGCCGTTCGCTTTGATATATTACACGACCATGTTCTGGAAATTTTGATTTTTGACCCCCGCGGGCCCCACCCCCCCTGGGCCCACCCGTAGGGGTGTGATAAAATTTTGAAAGTGTCATGCCCTCCCCAGACCAAAGATCTATCAGTTCCCAAAGTTTTAATTTTCTATCTATAACCGTCTAGGAGGAGTTATCCGGTAAAGGGGTCAAAATCAGTTTTTGACCTCTGGTGACCTCAAAATTGACCCCAGGGGTCAAATTTTGGTTGTAATGTTTTCTACTCATCATGCCGTTCGCTTTGATATATTACACGACCATGTTCTGGAAATTTTGATTTTTGACCCCCGCGCTCCCCACCCCCTGGGCCCAACCGTAGGGGTGTGGTCAAAATTCCAAAAGTGTCATGCACTCCCCAGATCAAAGATCTATCAGTTCCCAAAGTTTCAAGTTTCTATCTATAACCGTCTAGGAGGAGTTATCCGGTAAGACGGACGACGAAGACCATTGCAATATCCCCACTTTTTCTTTGAAAAGCGTGGGGATAAAAATGCAAGAATTGTCTTCCTTGTTCATGACACATCGTCTCAATGTGATGAATGCACCTGTGAAGTTTCATGAATATATTCCATACGGTTTAGGAGTTATGACCCGGACACGGTTTACTATATGGTACTAAGTCAAGGGCAGATTATTCAAAAACCAAAACTGCAAGAGTTGTCTTCCTTGTTCATGACACATCGTCTAAGTGTGATGAATGCACCTGTGAAGTTTCATAAATATATTCCGTACGGTTTAGGAGTTATGGCCCGGACATGGTTTATTATATGGTACTAAATCAAGGGCAGATAATTCAAAAACCAAAAGTGCAAGAGTTGTCTTCCTTGTTCATGACACATTGTCTCAGTGTGATGAATGCAACTGTGAAGTTTCATGAATATATTCCATAAGGTTTAGGAGTTATGGCCCGGACACAATGTTTCTGGACGAACGAACGAACGAAGGAACGGACAGACAGGGGTAAAACTTAATGCCCTTCCGCTATTCTTCGAATAGGCGGGAGCATAATAAACTTGAACCTCAGAGTGAACGCTAGGGTGGTCGCAATATTTTACAAAGTCAGTGAACCATGAAATGTAGGTCAAGGTCAAATATGGATGCTTGCATGTAAGTTGTCATCCCCAGATACAAGTTTGTACCAAGTATCATTAATGAAGCTCTTATAGTTCTTGAGAAATAACACGGTTTACTATATGGTACTAAGTCAAGGGCAGATAATTCAAAAACCAAAAATGCAAGAGTTGTCTTCTTTGTTCTTTAATGACACATCGTCTAAGTGTGATGAATGCACCTGTGAAGTTTCATGAATATATTCTATACGGTTTAGGAGTTATGGCCCGGACACGGTTTACTATATGGTACTGAGTCAAGGGCAGATAATTCAAAAACCAAAAATGCAAGAGTTGTCTTCCTTGTTCATGACACATCGTCTCAGTGTGATGAATGCACCTGTATCATTAATGAAGCTCTTATAGTTCTTGAGAAATAAACTTGAACCTCAGGGTGAACGCTAGGGTGGTCGCAAATGTTGATGCCTTGACAAACATACAGACAGACGAACAGACAGAAAACCGGGCGCCTATATCGCGCCATGCTTTTTTACAACAGGCGCGACAAAAATAATAATAACTAGAGCAGGTTGATGGCGCGCCATCGCATATCCCCGCACTGTGAAAACCATGTTACAATAAAAGAACCCAAAGTACTTCTTTCTGGCCGCCGGTGAACTCAAGACATGTCTCGGGGCAAGTTATGACCCATTTCAGCTATTGATCGAAAAAAAAAATAGAGTCCCCCAGCTACCCCTGGGGTAAGAGTTGACCAAAATAGGTACGAGTTGACTAGGGGGTACGAGTTGACCAAAGAATGGGTACGAGTTGACTTAGGTACGAGTTGACTTAGGTACAAGTTGACCAGTTACCAAATGAGGCCGCCCTGACGAGCTCTCAAAACCCATGCTAAGTGTTTGAAAAGATAAATTGGCTGTATATATTAATTTACACACTATTTTTCTGGTTTCCTTTAACAGGGTTTCCTTGAACGATAGTTCTATGTATCCCTTATACACTTATTACCAGTGTAAACTAATTACCGGTGTATTCCGTTAGAACCCGAATCTCTATGGCGTGCGTTATTATCGTTCGGAATTTCCCCCCTTTAATATTTACAAGACACTTTTCCCTCTGTCTAAAAAGGCAAAACTATAACAGAAATTTCTTGTTCTCGGGGTATATGATTTCTTTTATATATAGTCAGAACTGTGACCTATGGACAGCGGTCTTTTCGTTTTGAGGCAACACGGGTGTGGAACAGCCTCCCGAACGAACTGAGAAAGGTAAAACATTTCAGGGAGTTCCAGAGGCTGGTCCGCACCTGGACAGGCCCTAATTGTGGCTGTGCCATTTGTCGCAACTGACCGTTTTTATGTTCTTTTTATGTTTTGCTTCAAATATTAACCCATATATTAAGTTACTTAAGCTCAAGGCATGAGCTTTTATATTTTCAGTTTGTTTTTATTTGTTTGCTTTTATGTTTCAGTTTTTACTCGTTGTAGTCTTATTGTTATCAAGGTCACATGTATAATGAGCTGCCATGAAAGAATTTGCATCCATCTGAAGTCTTGTGCCTCCTTTCGCCTTTTCGACAAAGATACCTTGACTCAACCGGGTTCTCAAGGTGTCTTCGTACTTTTCGCTCTTTTTTGTCTTTTTTCGTTCTTTCCGGTATAAGACTTTCTAATTATGGATCTCTATGGCTTTGACACTATCCTATTGCTTATACCCTCATTATATATATGTATACATATGTTTATGTATATATACGTATATGTATGTATGTATGTATATGTGTGTGTGTGTATATATACATATTTACACATGTCATTTTATTAGTCAAGATTATTTAACTGTGATTCCGTTATTTTACTTGCTGATGAGGCATGATGTGATCATACTTGCTCAAGCAACAGTCTAGTCAATTTATATGTTTGCTTTTGTATCTATATATATATATGTATATTTAATCATTTAACTGTGATCCTCTTCCTTTGCAGCTTTTATATTTATGTTACTTTTATATGCTTTGTTTGTCGGAAAATAGCTCATGCAGCTAATGTTATTTGTTATATTCATATCCGACGTTAAATAAAGTTTCTTGTATCTTGTATAGTCATAAATCATGATGTATGTTCTGTCCTGTGTAGTTAATAAAACGGTATACTTCATAAAACATGCTGTAGAAACAGAAAAAAGGCTTTCAAACAGACCCTTTTTTGCTTTTATTTTGAAGGCCAATAACTATTTCATTACAGAATCTCACCACATGTAGACCCTTTTACCCAAATAATTTTCTACAGGATTTGTTCACATATACACCGGTAATTAGTAACACTGGACATTGGGAATGGTGGAAGGGGTAGGCCCATAAAAATAAAGCATTTGGCCGGTTGGCATTTATTATTTAAAAATATATTGTTTATATCTGTTGAAGGAATGAAATAAAAGTTGATCTAGACACACTTTATCTGAATCAGTTGAATAGTAAATGTTTTATATACCGACTTGAACTCTTAATACACCGGTAATTAGTAACACCAGTATATACCTTTTCAAAGTTTACATATCATCAAGTTAACAAGACTTGCAATGAAGACCCTAGTAAACCCTGTTTTATATGAGAAAAGTGAGGTTTATATGGGGGTTTATATTGCCTTTATAACTGCACAAAATCATAGTTTGTGTATCTGGAGTGTATCTAATACACCGTCTGTGTCCCCTCCGGGGGTTAAGGCGAAACCGGAAGAAAGAAAGAAAGCTTGTGGATACTTGTTCAACAGTGAAAATTAGTCTTACAGTGAAATGTGGGCGAAACGACTATGGGAGCGAAATGACTATGGGGGAAACGACCAGGGAGGAACGTCTTGGGGCGAAACAACTAGGGGAGGAAATTGTTTGGGGGCGAAACGTCCCAGAACCGAAACGACCCACCAGTTTGGCCAAAATCACCTACCCCTAAAAGTGGGCAGAAACGACTCGGGCCGAAAGGACCCAGGACGGAAATGACACGGGTCCGAAACGGCTCAGGACCGAAACGTTTTGTTTGTTTGATTTGAGGTTTAACTTCCCCGTCAACACTGTAAAGGTCATTTTGGAGACGTTGCTTCCAATTTTGTGGGACTTTTACCCGACATTGAGATGAAATGACATCTCAAGCCATGTCGCCCAATGAAACCATTAGGGTTTATTAGCATGGACAGTCGGCCTCGCACCGCGGTTCCTGGACAGGCTTAGATCCTCTATGCGGTTTACCAGTACTAGTGTGCAGGCCGGATTCTGGACCGAAACGTTGCACGACCTACTTACTGCAAGAAAGCTCTACTGACCCCAAGTATCTTTGCCTGTATCTGTGTCCATAATCAGAATCAGAATCAGAATTGTTACTGGTGACACGTCAAATGACATTCATACACCAGGACCTGTGATGTGGGAAGTTAGTCCCTAGCTCTAACCAAAGAGGTAAATTTAGCTACACAATCATCAGCACCTTCAGCTGTCGAAATAATCGAATCGGGAAGGGCATTCCAATCTCTAATGGTTCTGGGGAAGAACGACTCTTTATAAATGTCAGTTCTTGCGCTAAGGGTCTGAAACGCCAACGAATGGTGATTTCTACAGTGTCTAGCTGGGGGAACAAGGTCATCTGTTGGAATGCTGGCAGCACCCTTTAGACCTTTGTATAAAAGAATTAGCCTACTGTCTTTTCTCCTTTTCTTGAGAGACTCCCATTTTAATTTTCCAAGTATTCCAGTCATGCTCCCAGTTTCAAAGCAGTAATTGCCTGTTACAAATCTAGCAGCTCTATTCTGAACTTTCTCAATTTCATCGTTGAGGACCACTCCACTGGGGTCCCAGATACAACTACCATATTCCAAGATTGGGCGAACAAGACCTTTATATGCTGCCTCTTTTACATCTTGAGGGCACTGATGAAGATTTCGCCTCAGGAAACCAAGCGTTCTATTTGCCTTAGTACACATGTTGCTAATATGAGTATTCCATCTCAAGTTGTGTGAGATTGTCACTCCAAGGTATTTAATGGAGTCCACATTCTCGAGGACCGTTCCCTCTAAGGTGTAAGAAGCCTCAACTTTATTAGATCTCTTCCTAGTTATCTGCATAATATTGCATTTAACTGGCTGAAATCTCATGCCCCATTTACGTGCCCAACATCCTAATCTATCTATGTCAGCCTGAAGTTTCAATGAGTCATCTGTATCTCTAATTTCCCGGTAACAAACGCAGTCATCTGCGAACAGTCTTATTTCTGAGTCAATGTCAGTGGAAATATCATTGATGTACAGGGAGAACAAAAGTGGACCAAGAACGGTCCCTTGCGGAACTCCAGACAAAACTGGAGCCCACTCCGAAGATTCACCATTAACAACAACCCGCTGTTTTCTGTAGCAAAGAAAGGAATCTATCCATTTGAGGGTCTTTCCCCCAATTCCATAACCAAATAACTTAGATTTAAGCAGAGTGGACCAAAAAATGGCGAATGAAGCTGAATGTAGGAAAAACTGAGTTTTGTGTATACACCAGAAGGCAAGAGGAACTGTTTGCAGATACAGTAGTAAAATTGATGGGAAAAGCGATAAAACGAACTAGTAACCCAAAACTCCTGGGGGTTGTCTTGGACTGTAAATTAAACTTCAAACAACACATAGAAAGAGTGGAAATTAAGGCAACAAAAGCAATGGCATCAATAATCAAAGTAGGGAAAACTGAATGTGTTTCTTCAAGGAATATGCTCATGCTCTACAAGAGTTTGGTGTTGCCACACCTTGAATATGCAGCATGTGTTTGGCAAAATGGCGATTGTGATGGTTTAGAGAAGGTGCAAAGGAAGTGCTTGGCAGTGTGTCTTGGTGTACCAATGTCAGGAGGTGTGGAGGCACTCGAAGTAGAGGCAAGCATATTTCCACTTCAGCTAAGAAGGGAGGAACTGGCAATAAGAGAGTTGGTAAAAATCATGGCCAAAGATCAAGGGCAGTATATTGCCCAGTCTTTCAAACAGTGGTTAGAACGGGCTGAGAAGACACCAGAGAGAGTGATGACACCTTTT
The DNA here is from genome assembly GCA_963580285.1 of Lucinisca nassula. Classification (NCBI taxonomy): domain Eukaryota; kingdom Metazoa; phylum Mollusca; class Bivalvia; order Lucinida; family Lucinidae; genus Lucinisca; species Lucinisca nassula. The sequence continues at coordinate 158,973,022 of OY757011.1, read as the reverse complement.
GGCAAAATGTACATGCAATACAAGGACATGCTAACAAACACAGGTCAGGAAATCACCAAGTTGGAACCAGAGTTTTCATTCCTTGAGGGATTGGCTCCGTCAAAAAGACCACCTGAATACTGGAATAATTTAGGTAGCTCCAAATCAAGAAATACTCAGCAGCAGCAGCAAGCAAGAGACATTATAGATGCAAAGTTAAGAGAAGAAGATGAGGTAGAAAAGACAATTTTTGCTTTCACTGATGGATCATGTAGAGGCAACCCTGGTCCGTGTGGTGCTGGTGCCTGTATATACTTATATAACACCGAGAGCGTTGAACTGAAACAGCCGGTCTCAAAGAGGGCGTCAATTCTTCTGGGAGAGCTAGTAGCTGTCAAATTGGTACTCGAGTTTATACATACAGAAGCTAACAGAGACATCAGGAGAGTAAGAATTTTCTCAGATAGCCAGGCAACAGTGGGTATCCTGAGTTTGGGATGGGAGAAGAAAGAGCATAGGGCAATAGTTATGGAGTTACAGCAGCTGTGGAGATTAATAGAGAAGAGAGGAGTGGAGATAGCAATAGATTGGACGCCGGGACACGCTGAGATTAAAGGAAACAAAGTGGCAGACAGACTGGCTAAAGAAGCAGCAAAAGAAGCAGAGGACATGCCTGAGCTAACTACAGTAACCACCATGGTGGAAGTGAGAGGACTGGCAAGGACTTCCTGTCAAGAAAAATGGCAAAGTAGGTGGGATGTGTCAGAGAAAGGAAGGCATTTGTATGAGTATAGACAGTCTGTGAAGAGCAAGATACCCTACACAGAATTGAAGATGCAGCAGAAACTGTTTACCCAGTTACGTACTGGTTATTCTAAACTTAATGAATACCAGAATAAATTTGGACTAAGAGACTCACCACTATGTCAGTGTGACCAGATAGAAACTGTTCGGCATTTTATTGAGGACTGTGAAATATATGCAGATTTAAGAGAGAGACTAAGAGTGCGACTGTTCCAAGCAACAGGGATCTCAGAGTTCACAGCAGGACTGTTCTTAGAGGTCAAGGATACAGATCCATACAAACAAGACCGAGAAACACTAAATAGCATATTTTTAGAGTATTTAAATGGGACAAATAGATTTGGGGTTAAGGGGAATGAATCAGTAGCACGCGCATAGTTTATCATACAAGTACTTGTGAGCCTATACTAAGAAGAATATTAATTACTGGGAGGAAGATACCCGAGGGTCACTTTGGCCTAATGGCTGTATAACAACAACAACAACATAAGTAGTTCATGAGGAGGGGTGTCAAAGGCCTTCTCGAAGTCAAGAATAAATGTGTCCACCTGTCCCCCTTTGTCCAAGATTTTTGCCCAGTCATTAATAACTGTGCTTTCATTTCATTTCATTTCAAAGCCTTCTACTGGCCGAGATAACTCACAAGTATAATCTTTCACAAGTAGTGTCTGCGTAATAACTCATAGTATAGAGGATTATTATTATTATTATTTTTTTTTTCCCCTCCCTCTTTCACCCAACATGATGAAAATCAGACATAAACAGCAATCAACAGGGTTAAGATATAGATGAGACCATTAATCATGCACTCTAAATACATATTTATTGTTGCACTCCATCCTACAAAGAGACAATTATTATTATTATTATTTTCAAATGTTCAGGGGATACTCATGTAATCATATCACATTTCCAGCTTCATTTGACTCTGCTGCATCTGCACCTCTCCTGGGCTTCATCAGTAACCATCCCGGCACCACTGCAAACTGAGGAGAAAAATTGTAAAGAAAAACACCAAGTGCCCCGACCGGGGACCGAGCCCACGACCCTGGGGCAAAAAGCAAGCGAGTCAAACACCAGGCCAAAGGGTTCGGGCCAGCCAGACCGGTGAGTTATGCACTCCAAATAAGGCGATTTATTATGGCGTGCTACTTCATTCCTCTATCCTACAAAGAAAACAATATTGTAATGTTTAAGAGAGACTCATTTAAACATGTCATATTTTTAGATCCTCTTGACTCCGCTTAATCTGGTCCATCAATGGGCTGCAGCAATAATCATCCCGGCACCAGGCACCACTGTAGCAGGAGAAAAAAAAAAAAAAAAAAAAAAATCCAGTCTAGTGCCCCGACCGATGATTAAAGGAGCGTGATAACTCAGTGGTTAATCCACTTGCCCTGGACACCATAGGTCCTGGGCTTGATATCGGCAGTGGCCACAAAAGGCCGACACCCAAACACACTGCAAACACACCACCTGCAGAATGAATCACATTTCCAGATTTCTTTGACTCCGCTGCATCTGCACCCACCCCAGGACCCACGGGCAACCACCCCACCAGATACCACTGCATCTGAGGAGAACAATCTGTAAAGAAAAACCAACCGAGTGCCCCAAAAATAATGATTGATATATATATCAAAGAATATGTAGTAATTAAATGTCAACCACACTCAGTCCCATAATGTATGATAAATTTATGTATATCCTCAGACCAGGTACAGCCGTGTCGGCCACTTCCCGCCGTTCAGATATAACCATGAATATAGATAATGATTACAATACATCAAAGAATATGTAGTACTTCATTAAATGTGAACCACACTCATTCCCATAATGTTTAATGAATTTTGAAGGCCAGGTACAGCCGTGTCGGCCACTTCCTGTACTCCAGATATAACCATGAAAACATGAACCACACTCATTCCCATAATGTTTAATGAATTTTGAAGGCCAGGTACAGCCGTGTCGGCCACTTCCTGTCCTCCATATATAACCATGAAAACATGGACCACACTCATTCCCATAATGTTTGATGAATTTTGAAGGCCAGGTACAGCCGTGTCGGCCACTTCCTGTCCTCCAGATATAACCATGAAAACATGAACCACAATCATTCCCAAAATGTTTGATGAATTTTGAAGGCCAGGTACAGCCGTGTCGGCCACTTCCTGTCCTCCAGATATAACAATGAAAACATGAACCACACTCATTCCCATAATGTTTGATGTTCTTTTTTTTTTTTTTTTTTTTTTTTTTTTTGGAAGGCCAGGTACAGCCGTGTCGGCCACTTCCTGTCCTCCAGCTGTAACCATGAAAACAAATGATGATTTCAATATATAGATAGATGAAGTAATTGAATGTGAACCACACCCATTCCCATAATGTATGATGAATGTATCATATGTATGTATATCGTCAGGCCAGGTACAGCCGTATCGGCCACTTCCTGTCCTTCAGAAGAAATAATGATTGCATCACTCTTACGCCAAACAACCCCATTACCTTGAAATGTCCTAGCATCACCCCCCTCCCCCCCCCAGTTAAATTTAAAATCTGTTTGTTGATGATATGAAAACATCTAATTGTTGGTAGATGTCTTCACGGTGAATTTTTGGTTCTTCATCATCTTTGTTTTGGTTTTCGTCAAAGAAAGTATTCAAGTCAAGGGCACTTGTACCCAAGTTTAATAAGAGCTCTTGCCTCATAATTTCTCTCTGAGCATCATAGAGTTCACAATCAAGGAGGAAATGGTCTACTGTGGGTGCATACATTTACCGGAAAGCACCAAAATACCGGAAAGCAAACCAAAATACCGGAAAGCACATCTAAATACCAAAAAGCACTTTGTACTTGGTTTTTTTTTCAGCGGAGGAATATGTTAAAAATGAAATTTAGGCCTATGTATTAGATTTATATTGATAATTTTACCTAAAAAACTTAAATATTTATCCCAAATCCCCTAGGGTATTGTCAGAATGACATGCAAGTTTCAAGAATAACACACTGCTATCTATATAGACCTATCTTCATACACTGCAGCAACCATTTGAGAGTGTTATGTGCATTTTAAAGAACTTGAGCCAGACCGTTCGGAATACATTGGTTAAATAATGTCGTCTTGACGTTAGTTCAACAAAGGGTGTCTATTTGGAGATCACCACCAAGTGACCATGTAAGGTTTACCAGGGTTTGCATTGCTAGAGCGGGGGGTAGTGTCTCTGACTAAATACGGTATATAAAACGTCTGTTCAACAATTCACATGAAGATTTAGCTGTTTAGCGGGTGGTGGGGGCTATATAGCCCTTTCAAGATTTTCATATATATCGAGCCGATCGTTTGGGTTTGCAAAAATGGGAGAACTAGGAGAAAATCAGGCAGAACTTGTCTTTCACACATGTTTTTTAGCGGGGTGCGAACCACAAATTAAGCGAGTGTAACTCAGAACTTGTCTCTTGCCGCAAGTGAACTGAGCGGGGGCGCAAACCACAGCGATGAACGACCTATTGAGAAAGAGTTAGCGCTCCTAACCACTAGGCCGCCGAGACCCGTTGAAAACAATGTAAAGGTACAATGCAATGACAATGGCATGTTAAAGTGAGGCTACATGCATTATGTAGAAGCAGTATTCATCTTTGTTATATTGGAAAGTACACGTAAGAACACTCTATATTTTAGAGCAAAATTAAGAAAAATAAGGTTTACCCCTGCAAACCCAATTTTTTCTATATAAAACAGGGGTTCAAGGGGGTCGAAATTATATAGGCGTGTTTTCGTGATGCCGTGTGTTTTCAGATTTCCCTATCCTAATGTGCACCCACTAAACCCCATTTATATAGAGAAAATTTGGGTTTAAGGGGTAAACAATACTATACTTATTTCCGTTCTTAGGGAAAGGTTGTGGGTACTCGTTATAACCGTCTAAAAGGGGCGGTCCTAACGAGTACCACGACGTTTTAATAAGAAAAATTTCATCCCGAGTTTTCATAAGAAAAGTAGCTATTTTGGAGATGTGAAAAATGCACTTTGTCGCACGTGTGTGTTATCTTAATGTCTATTGGTAAGAAAGTCTCATTGAGACGGATATAACGAGTACCACAAGATGTTTTAGGACTCATATTTTGGTCAATGTTAAACATATGTATTTTCATGTTCACATATTTTTGCACACAAAAATCACTATCATCCTTAAAGGAGCCGTCTAATCTGGAACCGCACCGTTCGCAACTTTGAAAGTAAACAGCAGACGACAATTGTTGTGATTGGCATGTTAAAGGGATAAATGACATAAGGAACGTGCCAACAATTGATCCAATTATCTAAATGTGTTGAAACTTAAAAGGGTATTCATTCGTTAATCAACAATCAATGGTTTATATAATGAGCCGGAGCACGACAATTTCTTCTCTTTAATTGCCTGTGCGTCTGATCAGACCCGCAGCAATGGATGATTTCCGTCACTTGATTTGACTTCTGATCAGACTGCGCAAATCATTACGAAAACACGTCTATACAAATACATGAAAAAAAAAAATAAGATTAAAAATTGTGATATTTTTTCTTATTCCTGTTCGGGTGGGGCATTCTTACCATTGCCATAAAATCGCAAGTTATAATTCCAGAGAGCAACCATAATTGTTCCAGATATGCTATATATTACATTTTAATACAATTTTCTAATGTCTTCCAGTATATATAAGTGCTTTTTGGTATTTATATGTGCTTTCCGGTATTTTGGTTTGCTTTCCGGTATTTTGGTGCTTTCCGGTAAATGTATGCACCGGTCTACTGTTTCTCTCTCACCGCAAGCACAAGAGGGATCATCAACCACACCAACAGAGTGGAGGTAGTCTTTGAGTCTGCAGTAACCACTCTGCAGTTGCAATATCACCCTCTGATTTCTTGTGCCCTTGAAACTGATTTTCTTCAGTTTGACTACTTGATGGTATTGATGCAAATTTCTGCCTTTTTCCGATATTTCCCATCTTCGTTGCCATTTCCCCATGACTGCTTCTCTTGCTGCATGTTGTATTTGTGCCTGTGTTGCATCTTCTATATCTTCTGGCATTTCCTCTGCTTCTTTTGCAGCCTCCTTGGCAAGCCTATCCGCTATCCCTCTTATATCTGCATGCCCTGGACTCCACTGAATCTTTACTTCTGTCCCATTCCTTTGTAAATCTGACATAACTTGGATGATGTCAGAGCTTGTTTTCTTGTACTTTTTGTCATCCCAGCCTAACTGTAGAATACCAACTGCACACTGACTGTCACTGAAAATCAAAACTGTATCAATCTTTCTTTTCATCTTTTCTTGTAGGATAAAATCTAGTGTCATCTTGATAGCGGCTAGTTCACCAAGGAGAATGGAAGCCAGCTTAGACACAGGTTGTTTGAGCTTAATGATCTGATAGTGTTGATGGGGACGTAAAACCTCAATTAAAAACAAATCTCTTTGTTGTTTCCTTCTTAAAAGCTCTTGCCTACCTTTGTTTACCTTCTTAAAATCGCCACTCAAAATTAGATATGTAAAACAGTAATCTATTGGTGCGTTTATTCGAAAATAACCAATAAGTTTTATGAATACAAAGTAGTGCCAAGGGGAGGTAAATGCGGACAATCTAGACTGGTTGTAACATTGTGACCCAAAAAATTAAGGTTTATCGACTGAAAACAAGAAGGTAACCCAACAAGAACCTGACTGGTTTTTGGCCTTTTCTCAAATAAATATTGAATTTTGTAAGAGACGGAAAGGCCCGTCGAAAAGCGTCGTCACCTTGGGGACCTGTGGAAAAAGTAAAAAGTGAAAGTGTTCAGTAACGAAATTAAGAGCAAAAGAATGACAACCTGAAGTACAAATTACTCATTACTGTGTGAGTAGTATACGTCAGCTTGAGGGCGTCAAGCTCCTGTGCTTGAGGGCAGCTTGAGAATTGTTATTGGTGACACGTCAAGACAAATGCCACTCTGTTTATTTGAGGCCCTTTATGGAAGATAACGATAATAATAAATTTATTTCCAGTTAACATTATTGCATAGTTTCTTTCCACGAAGATATTATAATAATGACCTGCGTCGCGAGAAAACCAGTTAGCCTGGAAACCCATAACTCCGTTCACCTAAGGTTGAGCAACCCTGCTTTCAATTTTTTGTTGCAAGAACAATTTTCTGCAGGTATTTTTTAAACATTTGACTAAATGCCAATGGGAGTCTCAATATTTAAGAAAATAAAAAAACATCAATTCTGTTTATTCTACAGCCGTCTAGAAATGCAGGGCGTGTTTGGGGCATGTTCTCATAACTCCGTTCAACCAAATTTACTTGATTATCATAAGTAATCAGATTCATTCTATGAACATAATACATGATGAGTATTTTATTTAGACTATGTACTGTTCTAATTTGGTGATACTTTTTATTTTTAGTCATATGCTTGTCACTGGTCAGCGATTATTTTGGGGGACCCCTAAAATATTAAACATTTTATAACAAATTTCGATTTCTGTGAATTAAATTGTAAATCAAAACTAACTTTCTTCAAAACAGGTTGCAATGTTCGTTATTAATTACAAATTCTGATGTGTGATAACTGTAAAAATGATTCCTTTTCATATTAATCAAAAACGAGGGTGAACAGAGTTATGAGACTGAACAGAGATATGAGAAAAGGGGATAATTGCATATACAAGATACAAGATACAAGATACAAGAATCTTTATTTTGAGTCGGTTTTTTACATAACGAGAGAACATTAGCTAGGAGCTATTTACCGACTAGGTTAACAAACAACGTAACTATTTAACACAACAGCCTGTAAGAGAAACACATGATTAAAATAATGTTATATATATAATTATGATAGCTAAACCTTGTTAAACTATAAGATAATCTATATAGGGGGAGTTCTAAAATAAGCACATTAAATGGATAGGCACAGTTAATGATTTATAAGCATAAAGAAATGATAATCAAAATACAATATAGGGCTACAAAGTAATAAAATAATAGTAATAGTAATAATAAAACTAACAAGCACAGCAAGCAAACTGGGATAAATGACATAAAATACTGAAATAGGGGCTGCAGTGGGGCCTGTCTGCCGTCCCACCCCCCTTAATAAAAGGATTAGAAATTTGAGAATGTGATTGCTAATAGAATCACATGAATTGTCAGATTGGGCAATATATATGATTTGACACAGGACCGACAGCATCCCCACACAGGAAGGGTAACTGAACTGGCATGCAATTTAGAACAGCACAATTGAAAAACAGGCAATACAAACATAAAGGAAGCTTGGCATGCACATAGAGAACAAAGTACACGTCATCCCGAAATCACGCCTACTGGGATTTTAAAACAAATTTGACATTAGATATATGCAGTTAAAAAAAAAAAAAAAAAAAACTGGTGATACTCAGTAGAACCGCCTCGTTGAGGCGGCTCCAACGAGCACCCGCAGTTTATGCAATAAAAAATTTATTTTTTTTTCTTTTTCTTTTTTTTCTTTTTTTTCTTTTTTTATGCGAACAAGAGAGGCGCAGATCAGCCTGTGCATCTGTGTAGTTCACAGACTAACATACCATGTGGAGTATTCTCTCCTCTAATTTATGGTTGATAGTTTTAGATGTGTCAAGTAAATGTTTTCTTTCTTTATTTCGTCCTTAGTATGATGCTCTGTGGCAGATTATAGCTACATGTATCAAGTTTTGTATTACCAGGAATTACCGGCAATCTAGCCTGTCCACATAGGAATGGCTAGAGTGCCGGGTCCATCACTTTTGCCACTATGTCTAGGGTGCCACACCCGGCACTCTAGCCTCAGAGTCTAGGGTGCCGGCACTCTATCTTCATATACTGCCCAGCCAGCAAAATATATGGGACACATCTGGGTCCCATATGGGATTCCATGTGGGTCCTATATGGGCATTTCATATAGGGCCTATACAGGATTTGCAACACGGTTCCACCTGGGACCCACATGGGCCAGCCCATATGGGTAGCATATGGGTTCTATGTGGGTAATCTCATATTTATAATCAACAGAAAAGGTTCATACAAATAATTACAAGTCTTCATTGTTCCAGCCCACTTGATGGGCTGGTTAGGTCCCAACAGAGAGAGACCCACATGTGCAACTTATTGCACATGTATACAGCTGAGATGCCTTAAAAACTAAGGCATTCTTTTCAATAATTAGAATTGGTAAATTCTTGTGTGATTATATGTCGCCCTAAATTTTAAAAGTAACTGGGAAAAACAACAAGTTCTAATAAAAAAAAACATGACCTAAAACCAATGTCCATGTCGTGCAAATATCTAAATGGAAGTTAATAGATATTTTCATTTTGTGATGTACATGTATAAATTAAACCATTAATTTTATTTTATTATTGTCGTCAGTATCTGCATTTATATTAGGAAATTTACTTTTTTATATTAAGCTTAACTAATGGCACAGTTGTTTCCCTTATTACCCACATCGAGCCCATATGGGCCCCATATAGTAGAAAGCAGATATCATGGGAATAATTTGGTCCAACATCTGTACCACATAGGGGCCATTTGAGGCCCTTTTATGTATCCTGAAATTGTAAGGTATCTTAGATAATTGCAATTTCATATCAGGTATCGAATGTTGCTTATACGGGGCCCATATGAGTCTCATATGGGCAAATTATCCTTTATGGGACCCATGTAGGACCCAAATGGGCTAAATGCCCAGAATCTGCCCATATGGGTCCCATATACACATGCTTGCTGGGTGAGTCGGTCATATTTGGCCGTTACCTCGACCAAAATTTGAAACTTTGAGAGGGGAAATTAATATGTAGATGGACATTAAACAACAAGATTTATATGTGAATAACTCAGTATCTATCTATCTTCTTATACTGAGTCAGTCAAATTTGGCCATTACCTCAGGTGGGTGCGTAGCTAAATTTAGAATTTAGCTAAAAAAAAAAAGGAGAGAAGTCACTGGATGAGTCCTCAAAACTATTTTCAATCTGAATAACAGAGGTATATTAAAACGCATACCTCTGAATCTCAATCTTACACTGTACAGGCTTTGAACTCCTCTGCGGTCTTCGCATTCACCACAGAAGAGGGAAGACTATTCCACTGGGGAATAGTCCTAGGGAAAAAGGAATATTTCAAGGCATCACTATAGGACTGGTACCTATGGTATTTTGAGTTGTTTACTTGTGATGCCCTTGTTCGGGTTGAAACTGTCACAGGGGTCAAGTATTTGTCTTTATTAATGGCCACTGTACCCGAATGTATCTTATAGAAGATGGCTAAAGAGGACTGCTCACTACGGGCCTCTAGGGACGGCCATTCTAGCTGGTTAAGCATGTCACCGACGCTACTTCTATTGCTCCATCATCGGCAGGTCCATCTAGCAGCGGTCCTCTGCACCTTCTCCACCTGCTGAATCTGAGTTTTAACATAGGGATGCCAAATGGGTGATGCATATTCAAGTTGAGGGCGAACCAATGTTTTATATGCATCATCCTTTGTCTGCCTAGGTGCAAAAGCCAAGTTACGTCTAAGAAATCCTAAAGTCCTAGTTGCTTTTGATGTTATTTCTGAAATTTGTTGACCCCAATCAAGATCATCAGTGATTGTGATACCAAGGTATTTGGCGGATTGAACCTGCTCCAAAATTTGCTGGTGTAGTGTATAGTCAAACTTAATTTGTTTGTCCGGAGGGTGTCGTGACACCCTCATTGAATGACATTTGGCCACATTGAACTTCATCTGCCAATCGGCCTCCCACTGTGCTAGCTGATTCAGGTCATCTTGTAAAATAAGACAGTCAGAAGGAGAATATATATTCCTATAAAGAACACAATTGTCAGCAAACAAACGGACAGATGACCTGATGTTATCAGGGAGATCATTAATGAATACCAAGAAAAGGACCCGTCCAAGGATAGGACCTTGAGGGACACCAGATAAAACATGGACTGGATCAGACGCTTGGCCATCAAGTACAACTTGTTGTGAGTGCCCTGAGAGCCATGAGCTAATCCACCTATGTGTGGATCCTCTTATCCCATAGTAATCCAATTTATACAATAGCCTTCTGTGAGGTACCTTGTCAAAGGCCTTAGCGAAATCCATGATAATCAAGTCAGTCTGTTTGTGGCCAAGGTTTATGGCCCCATCCAGATTGCTCACAAGGTCATGGAAGAATTGAACTAGTTGAGTTTCGCAAGACCTTTGACTTCGGAAACCGTGTTGACAGTCAGCAAGAATGCTCTCAAAGGCTAGATGCTTGTTGATGTTGCTAACTACCGTATTCGCCCTAATTACCGCACATTCTCCTATAAGCGCACACCAATGCTATTTTTGAAAAGGAAATGCAAAAGCGCACACTTTACAGTAACCTCCCCTTGAAGCTCTCACAGTAAATCAGTAAAAACTTACCGTTATTTCTTCAACAGTGAAGGCAATGCTTAAGTATCCTTTTCCATCCAATTAAATATCATTATGCATCATCTCGGAAGCCATTATTTTCATATCAAGTGTGCGCTAATTAGGAAGATTTTTCACCACGATTTTTTGACAAGATTTTGAAAATGCTAAGGGCACGGTGCAGTAATTAGGGCGAATACGGTATTATATGCTCCAGGGTTTTGCAACAGATGCATGTTAGCGACACTGGTCTATAATTTGCAGCATCACATTTTTCTCCTTTTTTATAGACAGGGGTAACATTTGCTTGTCGCCAGTCATCTGGTACAGTGCCCTGGGCAAGTGATTCATTGAAGATAAAGGCCAGCACAGGTTAAATTTCAGCACCACATTCCTTAAGCACCCTGGCATTCAGGTCATCCGGCCCAGATGCCTTATGTATCTTGAGCTTACCTAACAGTTTAGCGACCCCGTTTGGGTCAACTGTTATGTCCCCCATTGAGGGGAACTGACTATTACCTTTGGATGGTAGCTCACCACCAATTTCACGCTTAAATGCAGATTGAAACTGTTTGTTACATATGTTGGCCTTATTGGGCGAATCTGTTTTTAGAATTCCGTTTTCCCTTAACAAAGTGATCCCAAATGCTTCCTTTTTCAGGGACTTTACGAATGACCAAAACTTTTTAACTTTACCATTCTTTTGGGGACTATCGGGATCTGTATTGTCTTCCTCAAAGATAAAGATGCTGGAAACATGCTTCCAATATGCATCTCTTGTTACCTTTTGTACGTGTGCTCTGAACCTTTTGTAATGGTTCTTAACGTCAGGGCTGCTAGACTTACGAGCACGAAAGTACATTTGATTGCGTCTTCTGATTAGATGCTTGATCGTATTGTCGATCCAAGGCGCAGTAGGTGATGTAAAGGCAAATCAAAGAGATTTCTATATGTTTGTCAACAGTAAGAAAAAAGACAGGCAAGGAATTTCACCCTTTAAAAAAGGGATGGCAGTGATGTTGCAGAGTCAGATCCTGAAAGGCATAGGATTTGATTGGTCAGATCATTCACTAAAACTGAAAACACTTGGCGAATAGAGCATTTGGTTTCCTGAGGCAAAATCTTCATCACCCAGTGTCTTCAGGATGTGAAGTAGACAACATTTAAGGGACTTGTTCGCCCAATCTTGGAATATGTTATTTGCATCTGGGACCCTAGTGGAGTGCTGAGGATTGTGTAGCTAAGTTCTCTTTGGTCAGCTAGGGACTAACTTCCCTTATCACAGGTCCTGGTGTATGAATGTCATCTGATGTGCCACCAGTAGCATTTCTGATTCTGACTTAGTACAAAGAGGTTCCATTAACTGAGCGATTGGCTCTTTTCATGGATAAAATTGTAGTTCCATTGGAGGGAGTTATAAAGTTACTTAACCCTTTACCACTCAGGGATTTTGTGAATTTCGCTGATTTTCACAGTGTTGCACCTGACAGCAACTTCAACTAGCCATTGTTTCATAATGGATGGTCTGTTTTACACCAAACTCGGTATGAATGTTCACTGGGCAGTAGCCTTTCAAACTCAACCTTTCATGATTTGATCATTGTTGTCATGGTAATGAGAGGGCATCTCAAAGTTGGCAAAAAGAGTGATTTCACATGAATTTTTGACCAAATCTTTATCTTCACACAGCTGTCAAGGCAACAATTAAGGGGTTTGGCACTGGCCATTTTCACTGTTTGCAGCATGTTCTATCAGCATCAATTTTGAGGCATTTTGGCCCCAGACACCCTCAGATATAAATTTTAGGGAGGCGCATGAAAAAACAGGTCACTTTTTAAGACAACAAATCATGAAGCAAACATAACTATCCAGGGGTAGGAAATGCAGATTTTAGGTGCTTTTGGGGCTTAGGAAAGGGTTACTGAAATCTGGGAACATACGGAATTTTAGTCTAAAATGCATTCATTATATCTGAAATATTGTTTCTTGCAATAAAATGATGAAAAAAACATTATTTTGGTCAGTTGGGATTTTCTTCATTAACCCTTTCCCACTCAGGGATTTTGTGAATTTCGCTGATTTTCACAGTGTTGCACCTGACAGCAACTTCAACTAGCCATTGTTTCATAATGGATGGTCTGTTTTAAACCAAACTTGGTAAGAATTTTCATTGGGCAGTAGCCTTTCAAATTCAACCTGTCATGACTTGATCATTGTTGTCATGGTAATGAGGAGGCATCTCAAATTTGGCAAAAAGTGTGATTTCACATGAATTTTTGACCAAATCTTAATCTTCACACAGCTGTCAAGGCAACAATTAAGGGGTTTGGCACGAAAAAAACACGTATCTGAATGTGAAAGGGTTAACTGAAACATGGGAACATACTGAATTTTAGTCTAATTGCATTAATTATATCTGAAATATTGTTTCTTGCAATAAAATGATGAAAAAACATTATTTTGGTCAGTTGGGATTTTCTTCATTAACACTTTCAGTGAATTTCGCTGATTTAACCATACATATATTCTTGCTCCTTGTGATAAGCTGCATTCACTTACACCAATCAGGAGTCTCCTGGGTGCATCTGGGCCATGCCCCACCCTCTCTGCATCATAAAAAGCCAGAAGCCTTCGTGGTGCAGTGGTTACGCTACTCGCCTTGTAAACCAGGGATCGCAGGATCGATCCCGGGCTCCTCCAGACTTTCGGATGAGTCTTTAAACCGAGGTCCTGTCTCCGTATGACCTTAGCTGTTGGTGGGACGTAAAACTAAAACTCACTCACTCATAAAAAGCCATATACATGTTCAGATCCCCACCCCATAACCATATATATTCTTGTTCCTTATTATAAGACACAGTCAGTGACACCAACCGTCAAGTCCCCCGGGGCTATGCCCTATCCCCTCAACTTCATTAAAGGTCTGATATCTCAGATTCGATTGATTTCAGGTTTAACGTCCTCATCAACACTATATAGGTAATTTTGGAGATGTTGCTTCCAATTTTGTGGAATTTACAGTTTACCCGACATTGAGATGAAATAACATCTCAATCCCTGTTGCCCATTGAAACCAATAGGGTTTATAAGCATGGATGGTCCGACTCGCACCGCTTTGCCTCGGCAAGCTAAGATCCTCTAAGCTGTTTACCAGTACTCGTGTGCGGTCAGGTTCAGCTCTGCGTGGAAGTATCATGCAGCCCATCTATTTCTTCAAGCCCCGATAGACGGGGGCCGTCTAATGTCTCAGTAACTGTTCAGATCTCCACCCCTAAACTATATAATATATTCTTGGTCCTTATGATAAAACATTCAGTGGCACCAATCTTGCACTTGCCTTGGGTCTGCTGGGTTCATGCCCAACCCCCTCCACTGCTTAAAAGGCCTTATATCTCAGGAACGGTTCATAACCTCACCCCTAAACCATGTATATTCTTGTTCCTTATGGTAAGACACATTCAATAATACCAACCAGGGCCCAGGGGTCCGCCCTGGGCTATACCCCACTACAGCGGATTACTTTTCACGGGTGTATATTGTGCCGCTTGTGAAGACTGACAGTCCCTTCCTTTTGGGCTTGCAGAAATAGATTGGGCTGCATGATGCTTCCATTAGCAGAGCTGAAATTGACTCCACATGGATACTGGTAAACAGCTTAGAAGGACTAAGCCTGCCCAGGCAAAGTGGTGAAAGTCATACTGTCCAATGAGTATAAACTTTAGTGGCAGGGCTTGAGATGTCATTTCATCTCGATGCCGGGTAAAAATCCCACAAAATTGGAAGCAACATCTCCAAAAAGACCTAAATAATGTTGATGGTGATGTAAAACCTCAGTTCAAACAAACATAACAAAATCTAGAAGGCCCATGCTCTGTTGCATATGATCTGGGTCTGCATGGTGCACACCTATGTCCTGTTTTAGGGTTTCCCATATGAGAATGGGTAAATGCATAACTTTTAACCCATTCAGTACCGGAAACCCCTAAAAGGGTACCTTGGTAAACAGTGCAGGCCCAGATCAGACGCCGCAGAATGCGGCGTCTGATCAGGGCCTACACTGTTTGCAAAAAGTTAAGCCATTTTCCAAATCAATTTTGAAGAAAACACAACCTGACAACCCTATATTTCGAAATGGGCTTCTGCTATATATAAAGTGGAAGATTCCATTTGGTACAAAAAGGGTTAAAAGCAGAATGAAAATAGCTTCTTAATTTTTATCAGTTAAATAAATTGTTGGTGACCATAAAAATCCTAAAACTTCAGACACCTTGAGGACTTGCTATAATTCACCTCAAATTTTAACAAATTTGTTTTTTTTTCACAATCCAGCAAGGAGTCAAAGAAGTGCAAATGGTGTGGCAAACAGTGTAGACCCTGATCAGACTGTCTCATCAAGATATGCACTGTATGCTTAGGCCTGTCTGTCCGAATACATAGGATCAATATGGTAAGTTTATATTGCAAGGACGGCCCCCGCCCATTGGGGCTTGAAGAAATAGATGGAAGTACTGCATGAAGCTTCCATGCAGAGCTGAAACAGACCCACACACAAGTACTGGTAAACGGCTTAGAGGATCTAAGCCTGCCCAGGCAAAGCGATGTGAGCCAGACAGACCGTCCATGCTTATAAACCCTATTGGTTTTATTGGGCGGCAGGGATTGTGATGTCATTTCATCTCAGTGTCGGGTAAAAATTCCACAAAATTGGAAGCAACGTCTGCAAAATGACCTTTTTAGTGTTGACAGGGATGTTAAACCTCAAATCAAACAAACAAACAAATATATTGCAAGGAAAGCAGTTCATAAGCATCTATACCATATATGCATTGCCATGCAATGCCATGTCTAGTTGGAAAAAGCCAGATTGGACAGCTTTGAACGAAAAAAAAAAACATGTTATGTTTTAAACTCACAAGGTATAGTATATAAATGAAACATTTACAGTTTGAAAAAAAAAAAAAAAAAACACTTTAGGAATTCATTTGCAAACTGATAAACCATTATTGATTAGACACCTATTAAGAGAATTAAAAGGTTTTCAAGAGGTTTCTAAAGTCTACAATAAAACAGAACTGTTAAAAGCTAATGTACAATAAGAGCTAGTTTGTGTTAGGTGAAATGGTGAATGAAATTGAAAACAGGAAATAGATACTTCATGGATACCATTTAGTGAGATCGAAGTTACTGTCACCCTGATTAGCGGAGGTTTAGTTAGGGCAAACTTTATTGATTGTAGTCATAACTAAAGGTGTATTTGAACGGATTGAGTACTAATTTGGGCTGTGTGTTGAATTACCGTTTGTTGTAACAAAATAGAAGCAAAATGGATACATTTGTAAGTTGAGGAATTATTAACCCTTATCCAGCTGTTCACAACAACCCCTACCTTTGCAAACAATGTAGATCCAGATCAGATGGCTTCTGTATCTGATCTGGAACTGTTCTGTTTGTCATGCAGTTTGTGAACAGAATAAATATATTGGCTGAGAGCTGGTAATGGGTGTGGCTTAATATATTCAGCAGGATATGGGTTATTCTGTTTGTCTTTTTTTATCGTCCTAAATTTTAAACACTAAAATCTCATTTTAATACACCACAACCTCATTATAGCACTGTTCATTTTAACACGGTTTTGGATATAACATGGTTTCAAGATGGATCCCAAAAATGTATAGATTGTATAGAAAAATGACCATAAATGGTCATTTTTCTACATAATCTACACATTTTTGTTTGGATATAACACGGTTGTTTAACTAACAGAGTTTCTGCTTTTGATCATTAATAGTGTCAGAAAGAGGTTCTGTTGTTTAGGGTTCAAAGCATAAATCAGTCATGTTGGTTAAATGTCTGTGTTGTATTTAAACCAAAACAAATAGATTCTGAAAAATGACCATTTATTATGGTTATTATATTTCTATATACATGTATCTAAACATTTTCTGAGACACCTTTAAACTGTGTTGTATCCGAAATAGTGTTATAAGGACAGTGTTACAAAGATTTTTTTTTTAATACTGACAATGTGTACAGTTGTGACTTTATCAGGATTTGTTTGATTTGAAGTTTAACGTCCCCGTCAATACTGTAAAGGTCATTTTGGAGATGTTGCTTCCAATTTTGTGGGACTTTTACCCGACATTGAGATGAAATGACATCTCAAGCCCTGCTGCCCAATGAAACCAATAGGATTTATAAGCATGGACGGGTCGACTCGCACCGCATTGCCTGGGCAGGCTTAGATCATCTAAGCGGTTTACCAGTACTCATGTGCGGGCCGGTTTCAACTCTGCGTGGAAGCATCATGCAACCCATCTATTTCTTCAAGCCCTTTATCAGGAGCATGCATACCATAAAAATTCTAAAAATTCGGATCCCTTGAGGACTTGCTGTAATTCTAAAATTCTAACAAATTTGATTTACATCCCGGCAAGGATTCCAAAAGGTCCAGATGGAAGGGCAAACAGTGTAGACCCTGATCAGATGCCACAGAGCACAGCATCTGATCAGGGTCTACACTGCTTGCTTACAGTACAGAAATTTATGGGTTACCCTAAGGATACTAAGTATTGGGACAGATAGGCCTAAGCAAACAGTGTAGACCCAGATCAGACTGCTCCTGAAGGAGCAGTCTGATCAGGGTCTACATTGTTTGCCATTCTGTCTGCACCTTTCGGACTCCTTGCTTGATCATGAAAAAAATTTGTTAAACTTTTAGGAGAATTACAGCAATTCCTCAAGGTGTCCATTTTTACTAAACATGAAACAGACTAAGTCCTCATTCAGGACAGATTTTCCAGCCTACATCAACTCCAGCATCTGCTCCAAACAATAGCAAGTACCG
This sequence comes from Lucinisca nassula, assembly GCA_963580285.1. NCBI lineage: Eukaryota > Metazoa > Mollusca > Bivalvia > Lucinida > Lucinidae > Lucinisca > Lucinisca nassula. Next base: position 158,954,975 of record OY757011.1, on the reverse strand, counting down.
ACACCTTGAGGACTTGTAATTTTCCTAATATTTTAACAAATTTGTTTCATGATCCAGCAAGGAGTCGAAAAGTGCAGACTGAAGTGCAAACAGTGTAGACTGTGATCAGACTGTTTCAGAAGCAGTCTCTTATTGGTCTGCACTGTTTGCTTAGGCCTGCCTGTCCCAATACTTAGGCTCATTACAGAAAATTATAATAAATTCGGTCACCTTGCGGACTTGTTGAATTCTCATGAAATTTTATTGTCCAAAAAGTGCAGACTGAATGGCAAACAGTGTAGACCCTGATCAGACTGCTAAGGAGCAGTATGATCTAGGTCTGCACTGTTTGCTTAAGGCTGTCCCAATACTTATAGGATCATCATGCATGTACTCACAAATGCTTAACCCGTATTAGAAGGGAAACCCCAAAACCCAACATTGTCAAACTGGGCAGTCCAAGACCAGATACCATAGCTTGCTGTTTCTGATCAGGGCCTTTTGATGGTAATGGGAAAAATAACAATATAATTATATACCAATAGGTAGATTACTGTTAGCTAATGATTTTCTGAATAAACTTCTTGAGACCCTTTATGTTTAACCCTTTTTGTACCAAATGGAATCTTCCTCCTTATATATAGCAGGTGTTCATTTCAAAAGTTAGGGGTGTCAGGTTGTGTTTTCTTCAAAATTTATTTGGAAAATGGCTGAACTTTTTGCAAACAGTGAAGGCCCTGATCAGACGCCGCATTCTGCAGCGTCTGATCTGGGCCTGCACAGTTTGCCCTGGTACCTGTTTCGGGGTTTCTGGTACTAAATGGGTTAAGATACATGTAATGCATTCATTCTAAATTGAAATTGTAATAAATAAGGGTACCCTAAAAATTCCCATGAGCAGAAAATAAAGTTTTTAGTTATAATAACAGTCACATTATGTTAACATTTAGTCTGTTATGAACACCCCTTCCTGTAAACCGAGAAAACTGCAATTTTCAGGGGGTTTAACCCTTTTTGTACCAAATGGAATCTTCCTTCTTATATATAGCAGGAGTCCATTTCAAAATTTAGGGGTGTCAGGTTGTGTTTTCTTTAAAATTTACTTGGAAAATGTCTGAACATTTTGCAAATAGTGTATATATATAGGCCCTGATCAGACGCCGCATTATGGGGCGTCTGATCTGTGCCTGCACTGTTTACCAGGGTACCCATTTTGGGGTTTCCGGTACTCAAAGGGTTAACCCTTGTCCTGCTGAATATTCATATATGCTACACCAACTGCCGATTATCAACCAATCAGATTACTTGATGCAAATTATTACAACAAATTCACAACCTGAATGACAAACAATATAGATCCTGATCAGATGGCTTCTTCAATAGCCATCTGATCTGGATCTACATTGTTTCAAAGAAAAGTCATATCCGGGTTCAGCAGGACAAGGGTTAATATTTTATCTTATTTCTGCTCAAAGTCATAGGTTGTGGGTAGTCATTGTAATTACTTCAGTTAGTTGGTTCTAATGAGCACCCTTAGCAATATCACACATTTTCATCAGAAAAATAACCATTTTGGAGATATGAAAGAATGCACAGGGATGTGCTATATGGAAAAAGAGAAAAAATAACTATCATTATATACTACTTTTTATGTTTAAGATTTTTGTAGTTCATTGTCATAAGTTTGATGCAGATTTTAGTGACACATAAATTTTTTATCCATAAAAACATATGTGGTGGGTACTGTTTGGAATCACCTCATTAACCCATTTAGTACCAGAAACCCCAAAACGGGTACCCTGGCAAACAGTGCAGGCCCAGATCAGACACCGCAGAACGTAGCATCTGATCATGACCTCCACTGTTACAGTTTGCAAAAAGTTCAGCCATTTTCCAAATAAATTTTGAAGAAAAACACAACCCGTCACCCTTAAATTTTGAAGTGGACTCCTGCTATATATAAGGAGGAAGATTCCATTTGGTACAAAAAGGGTTAAGGCAATTCTAATGTATTAAAGACACAGCTAGGTTTTATGGAAAAAAAAAAGAAAAAAAAGAAAGAAATATTATTCTCATTTATACCTTATCTGTGTTAACCCTTAGTGTGAAACCATATAAAATTTGGTATTTTCATTTCAGAATATTAGTTTATTGAAAGTCTCCCTTGGTGTATTGTACAACGCCATCAGCCATGATGTTGGAAGTTTGTCGGTATTCTGATGCCAGCAGTATCATCGTGGATGAAGAAGACATGATGAAACACTCAGCTCCGAACATTGAAGTTTTCGAATTCAACCTTGGGCAGGCCCCACTCCTTCGATGTGTGAGTACTGATAAGAACACTAGCTGCACAGAATGTGAAACTTGCCAATTAAATGCCAAATTACGTCAGATTAAGGAATGGTTCCCAAGACTTGGGGACCATTCTAGGAAACGTTTCATGCTTGGCCTAATGCAAAGACTCCATAGTGCAGAAATTTTAGGACAGATAGTAAAATTATTGCAACCAATGTTATGCAAAGACTTTACCTACTCCCGAAGCAGATCAAATCCTAGTTTGAAAACAGACACCACAACACTAAGTTCTGACCGAGCCTTGCCACAGAGAGATGTGGAGGACTATATAGTGTCAACATGGCATTGGTTTGGAAGCTGTAACTACTGGAGTAAGGCAAACTTTGCCCTCGTGCTGCTTCAGATGTGTGATGCCCATCTACTGCATGTGATAGGGACCCAGGCCAGGACCTTATTGATCTCAGAAGCCAGGGCTGCATCAGAAATACCAGGTGAGAAAAATGTTTATATTTTTGCATAATACGGATGTACATAACTGTTTTAAGCCACTGTTAAATGGACCCTAAGCCACATTTTCAATCATGAAGTTCATGGATTTCACTTATAAAGTCTAATGAAAGGCCATTCGTTGCTGGACATTATGCCGCGCACCATAACCACTCTGGAATATAAATATGCAACTTTTACAAACTTTTGTGATATCAATGTCAGTTTGATCCCATCATTGTTTACATAGTTCTGAATACATTGCCATTTGGATTTTGATATTTCTGAGTATTTTTGACAAATATTTATTGACTTATTTGTTACCCTTGTCCTGCTGACCACGACAACCTTTGCAAACAATGTAGAGCCTGAACAGATGGCTTATGAAAAATCCATCTGATCAGATCACTACTGCTTGTTATACATTATATCAAGTAATTTGACTGGTTGATATCCCGAAATAGATGTGTCGTACCCTCTGAAGATCTCTGAAGATGTTTGAAGACTGGTCCTGCAGCTGAGCCTACAAACAAGCTCCTCAGGACCTGGCAAATATTGGCACATTATCCCTATAGTAAATACAGGCTGACTTCAGTGGCTTGGACACCTTTGGGATCATGAAAAAAGGTTTAAGCTAGGGGTACTTTGAGCTACAGTTTTATTCAAAACGACAGGTAATAATGATTTGGGTATACTTTACCGGTGATCTATAATGTAAAGGTATGTTTTATGTGTTCTCAATAGAATTGCCTCAATGAGGTGATTCTAAGGAGAGTGCACAAATTCCTTTTTCCAAATGTAATGAGAAAAACATCCCAAATTGTTCCTATTTTTGTCGCGCCTGCTATTAGCATGGCACGATATAGGCGCCCGGTTTTCCGTCCGTTCGTTCGTTTGTCCGTCCGTTTGTCAAGGCGTCAACATTTGCGACCACCCTAGCGTTCACCTGAGGTTCAAGTTTATTTCTCAAGAACTATAAGAGCTTCATTAATGATACTTGGTACAAACTTGTATCTGGGGATGACAACTTACATGCAAGCATCTATATTTGACCTTGACCTACATTTCATGGTTCACTGACTTGTAAAATATTGCGACCACCCTAGCGTTCACCCTAATGGTCAAGTTTATTTCTCAAGAACTATAAGAGCTTTATTAACGATACTTGGTACAAACTTGTATCTGTGGATGGCAACTTAAATTCAAGCATCCATATTTGACCTTGACCTACATTTCATGGTTCACCGACATTGTAAAATATTGCGACCACCCTAGCGTTCACCCAAATGGTTATGTTCATTTCTCAAGAATTATTACAGCTTAATGATAATACAGGCTTGCATTTAAGAATGGAAACTTTTGTGCAAGCATCTTTGTTTGACCTTGACCTGGATATCATGGTTGGGTGACTTTGTGCCCCCACAGGCGCAACATAGCCTTCGGCGGAATTCTTGCTTATTGTATCCATGGGGATAATTTTCTAGTGGATAAACAATGAGTTCAAAACCATTACGACAACACACCCGTGTGACATAGTGCATTCTTTCATATCCAAAATGACTACCGGTACTTTTCCCATATTTTTCTTATTTATATTGCAAAAATAGGATGTGGGTGCTTGTTAGAAATGCCTCCCTGATGTGTTTCTAACGATTACCCACAACTTATGTTGGCTTAGAGCGGAAATAAGAAAAATAATGTATACCTCACTAAACCAGAGTTTTCTCTACCTAAAGTGGAGTTTAGGTGGGGGGGGTTCATTTTCATAGACTTGTTCACATGATGGTATATTTAGATTTCACCTATTTGAGACATTCCCAGTGAAGGAATGATCTTTAATTCAATTGTTGTCTTCAAACCCTAATCCTAAACCTAACCCTAACTTTAAATCAGGATGTTGGAATAACATTATTATGTAAAATGTGCTATTTATACATATTTAACTGATACAATAAATATTTTCCCTTTATGGAGAATCTGTCAAAAAGAAAAAAATGAAAGTTTGGATGCTTTAAAAATAGTTTGGTTGCAATCTCAAAACAGTAACACTACTTCATTTAAAAAAGGTGGGATTACTAAAAAGGTTTTTGAATTAACATTCAGCTCAAGTTTATTGATAAAAAATATTATAGTTAAGTAAGTTTTCATGTTTCTTTGAAAATCATAAATGGGTACTACTTGAAAACAGTTGTCACAAATTCTTATGAGTATCTTCAAAATGTTCAGTATTTGAATATGAAAAAACAGTAATTTTGATACTTTTGTGTAAAAAATAAGTAACATTTTTATCATACATGTAGTTGTTTGCTCAATCAGGTAGTTATATGATGGTTTTATTTTCTTTCTAATATTTGAACAGGCTTTGCTTTGTAAAGTTTCTTCTTTGTAATTTTTCAAAAGTATGTTTATTACCTTGTTGCCAAGGTTTGTCCTCCTGGGTTCAGTTGTTCAGAGTATTGTTGGCTTAACAAGTTTGTTTGTGGTCAAATTGATAACCCTTCTCTTGCTGAATATTCATTTAAGCCACACCCATTTCTGTCTGTCAACCAATCATATTACTTGATGTGATTTATTGCTGCAAATTCATAAACTGAATGCCAAACAGTGTAGATCGTGATCAGATGGCTTCTTCAGAAGCCATCTGATCTGGATCTACACTGTTTCCAAAGATAGGGGTTGTCATGAACAGCATGATAAGAGTTAACTGTTCTAGTAAGTACAATATCTAATTCTCTGGAATTTTTGCTGGATAAATGTGAGCAGCTTCTACTCACATTTCTTTAGCAAAATATATTAAATATAAAGTAATATTATTTGCTATATTTAATGATAAAAGTTTTAACAATACATTAACCCTTGTCCTGCTGAATATTTAAAGATGCCACATCTGCTTCGGAATATCAACCAATCAGATTACCTGATGCAAATTATTGCTACAAATTAAAAACTGAATGACAAACAATGAAGATCCTGATCAGATGGCTTCTTCAGAAGCCATCTGATCTGGATCTACATTGTTTGAAAGATAAGACATATCCGGGCTCAGCAGGACAACGGTTAACTATTGATATCGTTAGTTTTGAACAACTGGCTCCAGCCCATCCATTCATATAAACCCTATTTGTTTCATTGGGCGACAGGGCTTGAGATGTCATTTCATCTCAATGTTGGGTAAAAGTCCCACAAAATTAGAAGCAACATCTCCAAAATGATCTATGCAGTGCTAATGCTGACTGGGATGTTTAGTGTTTCCCCTAATGAGTTATAGCAGGGTGCTGCACCCTGCTGCCCTTCTGGCCCACCCTGCTGCCCTTCTCACCCACCCTGCTGCCCTTTGTTGGTGTGAAAGCATTTTCTGGAGAAAATCTGTCAAAACATGTTCCTGCATATAAAAGAAGCCTTTTGGTGATCATATCAGATTACAGTATGCTCTTAAATATTGGTTATAAAGCATGTGAAGCCTTTATTTAGGCTCTCTTGAAAACATGATGGTACTAAAGTGCCCTTTTATACCACTTTCACGTGTTAAAAGTGCCCTTTTTCTGAACCAGCACCCTGCCCTTTTCCAAGTTTGGGGGAAACACTAATGTTGTACCTAAAAAACAACTTGTCAGAATAGCCTCGATGAGGAAATTTTAACAAGTAACCATAACATATATTTCCAACATGAAATGAAGAGAAAATTAACCCCTTGATGAGTCTTGTTGCTTCTATTAATCCATTGCATGCGGGAAACCCCTTATGGGATACCTTGTCAAACAGTGCAGGCCTAGATCAGACGCTGCAGAACGTGACGTCTGATCAGGGCCTGCACAATTTGCTAACAGAATTTTCCATCAAAAATAGAATTAAAATGAAAAAAAAAATATGTCTGACACCCCTTATTCGAAAAATGGACTTGTCCAACATATAGCAGTGGAAGAGTCAACTAGTATACAATGGGTTAAAAGAAGCAGTTATTGACTGCTGCTTGACAATACTGTTCATTATAACATGGTTTTGGATTTAACATGGTTCAAAGTTGGGTTCCAAAATACATGCATATAAATAACAAAGAAAAATGACCATACACTTTTGTTTGGATGCTGCTGTAATGTCATTAACCCATTCAGTACCGGAAACCCCTAAAGGAGTACCTTGGCAAACAGTTCAGGCCCAGATTAGACGCCACTGTTTGCTACAAGTTCAGGCATTTTCCTAATCAATTATGAAGAAAACACAACTTGACACCTCTAAATTTTGAAATGGACTCCTGCTATATATAAGGAGGAAGATTCCATTTGGTACAAAAAGGGTTCAGTGTATTTCAATGACAGAAGATAAGGAGAAAACAGACCAAGATTTGCCTTTGAGCAAAGATGCAAAAAATCACAAGTCTGATTTCTCTTTTTCTGAGAAAAGCAATGAACAATGAAATAGAATTAACCCTTTTTGTACCAACTCGAATCTTCCTCCTTACACATAGCAGGAGTGCATTTCAACATTTAGGGGTGACATGTTGTGGTATCTTCAAAATTGATTTGGAAAATGGCTGAACTTCCTGCAAATAGTGTAGGCCCTGATAAGACGCACTGTTTGACAAGGTACCCATTTTGGGTTTCCGGTACAAAATGGGTTAGAGGACATGCTCATCTGTTTAGTGGTATTATTAGGTCATGCATTTTAGGGGAATAGAAATGCCTTCAGTGTTGTTATTCTTGTATAAAACCATGATGGAGGCCACCCTCAAAGCAAATTACAATAAAATTACTAAAAATTCGGACACCTTGAACTTGCTGTAATGCTCCTAAAATATTAAGAAATTAGTTTCACGATTCAGCAAGGAGTACAAAAGATACAGAAGTGAAGGCCCTGATCAGACTGCTTCTTCAGGCGCAGTCTGATCTTGATCTGCACTGTTTGCTTAGGCCTGTCTGTCCCAATACTCAGAATCATTACAGTCTTCTTGCATAAATGCTACTAGAAAGCAAATTATTGGAGCACATTTTTCTGTTTGAAGGATGCAAATACAGAACAGAACAGAACAGAACATTTTCTTTATTACTCTCAAGGTCAAAACAATTGACATATGAGGTACATGCACAATACAAACAAACTAGGGGTGGGCTACAATACAATATTCCTGACAAGAATTGGCTATATAATGGAAGAAGAAAACAAAAACCAGGGACATTGCATACATAGCTTAAAAAAGCGGAGCTCCAGGGGAGCAGGATTAAACATTATATATTTATATAAACTGACATAAATTGGTTTTTGCAAAATCAGAGTAGGAATTTGGAAAAAAAATATATATATCAAAAGAAAAAAAAGCGATATTGGTAATAGTAATGGGTTACTTCCTTCACATTAAGCTAACTGAGTAACAGTCACCCTAAATGTTCGTTTGTGCCTACAGTTGGAAGGGTTTCTCACGGTGGGGCTCAGTAACGGTTTAAGGTCATCACGAGAACAAAAAAAAAATGTAATTGCCAAAAATAACAAAATGATGGATGCACTCAAACCGCGTTTACTTTAATGGTGAGTAATTACAGCAGAACCTGAATGGCTCGATGCCCGATGGCTCGTTTACCACAGACGAGTCGTACCCGAGACTGCGGGGATCCCCCCCCCCCCCCGTGTACCCATCAGAATACACATAACACACGCCCACGTCATATAACACCGAGCCATCGAGATTCGACTGCGAATATGAAAGAAACATACTTTAGGTTTTTTGTTTTTTTTCAAAAACATCGGGTATTTTTCTGTGACTCGTCCTGGCTGTCTAAGGGCGTGTCAACAGTATACAATTCTAATTCTGACCATTCATAAAAACTGGATTGGACTTCACGTGCTAACCACTCAAGTGGAGAGGTTATCTAAACTTAGGAGCCAATGGGAAAACTTCGTTACTTCTGAAAACCTGTTGGTTTACTTTTGAAGCTAAACAGAAACACCACGTGGGTATCGAAAAAAGTTCATTCACTAGTTTATATTTACATGGAGATAGGATTTACAAACTGTTGGATTAAGTGTGCGCGTCCAAAAGGACACACGGCAATTACAGTGCCGGATCAACATTTTTTCAACGTCAACGTCGTGGCTCTGAATCAGCGCATAATTCAACAGCGTAATCAGCGCTGCCTCAGCTACTTGACAATAAAACAAGGTCAATTCATTGTTATTGGGAGTAAGCGTGGCGTGCCTCCTAAGATGAATTATTGTCTGCAAGAAACAATGTTGGTAAGTGGTTTTATCATCACGAAAACACGCCTATATACTTTTGAACCCCACTTATATATAGTAAAACTGGGGTCTACAGAGGTAAACCTTTTTATTCTTATCTCCGCCCCAAAATACAGAGTGTGGGTACTCCTTAGAGCCACCTCGATGAGGCGGCCCTAACGAGCACCCACAATCCACATTCTGAGCAAAAACAAGAAAAATATCACAACTTTTCATTCCAAAATTTTCGTTTTTTCTGTGGTAAAGTTTGCAATATATTTGTATAGGCGTGTTTTAGCAATGTGTTTAAGATTTAGGAGTTTTGCTCGTTCAAATTTAGGTGAGATCGATCCCGGGGGGAATCTCAGTGGCCTGTAAACAATGCCGAAGCAACGCTGAATCGGCGTTGATTCGACGTTGTTTCTATATGATGCGACAGTCAACATACCAAGCACGGCTCAGCCGATCAAAATTAAGAAAGACGACGCTTCGCACACGCACACAGACATCTGTAATGGAAAGTTTCTATTTTATTGAGAGGCAGCAATATACATATGTTAAGCCAAATTAAACAATAAACAGAACGGGCTCATAAGCAGTATTCCTTTGTGCAATCACTCAACATCGAGTCAACGTCAAACAAATGTCAACGCAACGTCTCGACACTTGGTCCATGCTGACTCGACTCGGAGAGTCTACTTAAAACAGTGAAACAAGCAGTTTGTTCAGTCTGAATGATCTCACAGAGGGTACAGAGGGCACACATCGAACGCCCCATCCAGGCTACGTAAATGCACATTCTGTACAGAGCTTTCGCTGGGAACCCAAGAGACCTTTAATATCTGGATATGCCTTATTTTTTATGTTGGGTACAGTTTATGGTATACCGGAGAACTCAAAGCGGAAACAGATGTTCAAATAAATAAATAAGAATACTGATGATAATAATGAAATAAATTATTAGTTCCACTAAAATTTTTGCAGCACATTATTACTGTGCAAATTGTCTTAAAATTTTCCCCATAAATTTACTAAGATTCATTAGTGATACTTCATCCCTTGTTTTCATAAGATTATGAAATTTTAGGGCGTTCGGCCTCGTATAGAATTCCGGTGATATTAAAGCAAATCTATCATGTCTGAAGAAGGGGCATTCTAATATATAGTGCATTTCATTTTCAGCTTGCCTGTCACACAGTCTGCATTTTCTATCAATGTAATCAAAATGCAGACTGTGTGACAGGCAAGCTGTAGGCGATGAAATGCACTATATATTAGAATGCAAAGTAAAACCACTTCATATTTTCACAGCGTCTTATTCATTCCCATGCCTCTGATTAAATTGTCTGATTAAATCTAAGTTATTTGGTTACGGAATTGTGGGGAAAGACCCCCAAATTGATAGATTCATTTCTTCGCTACAGAAAACAGCGCGTTGTTGTTTATGGTGACTCTTCGGAGTGGGCTCCGATTTTATGTCTGGGGTCCCACAGGGGACTGTTCTTGGTCCACTATTTTTCTCCCAGTACATCAATGATATTTCACTGACATTGACTCAGAAATAAGACTGTTGGCAGATGACTGTGTTTGTTATCGGGAAATTAGAGATACAGATGACTCATTGAAACTTCAGGCTGACATTGATAGATTAGGATGTTGGGCCCGAAAATAGGGCATGAGATTTCAGCCAGTTATGCAATATAAGCAGCTAACTAGGAAGAGATCTAATAAAGTTGAGGCTTCTTACAACTTAGAGGGAACGGTCCTTGAGAATGTGGACTCCATTAAATACCTTGGAGTGACAATCACACACAACTTGAGATGGAATACATGTACTCAATAATTATTAGCGACATGTTTACTAAGGCAAATAGAATGCTTGGTTTCCTGAGGCGAAATCTTCATCAGTGCTCTAAGGATGTAAAAGAGGCAGCATATAAAGGTCTTGTTCGCCCAATCTTGGAATATGGTAGTTGTATGTGGGACCCCAGTGGAGTGGTCGTTAACGAAGAAATTGAGAATGTTCAGAATAGAGCTGTTAGATTTGTAACAGGCAATAATACTGCTTTGAAACTGGGATCTTGACTGGAATAATTGGAAAATTAAAATGGGAGTCTCTCAAGAAAAGGAGAAAAGACAGTAGGCTCATCCTTTTATACAAAGGTATAAAGGGTGCTGCCAGCATTCAAACAGATGACCTTGTTCCTCGCGCCAGACACTGTAGAAATCACCATTCGTTGGCGTTTCAGACCCTTACTGCAAGAAGTGACATTTATAAAGAGTCGTTCTTCCCCAGAACCATTAGAGATTGAAATGCCCTTCCCGATTTGATTATTTCGACAGCTGAAGGTGCTGATGATTGTGTAGCTGAATTTACCTCTTTGGTTAGAGCTGGGGACTAACTTCCCACATCACAGGTCATGGTGTATGAATCTCATTTGAGGTGTCTCCAGTAACAATTCTGATTCTCTTGTTGGCGTTAATGCAGTTTGTCTTAAATTTAACAATTGTTTCTATATACACATTGAAGTGATAGGCTGCAATTTAAACCAGATGAAAGAAAAGATAGGAGCACATCCAGTTGGCTAAATTATGTTTTTGTTACAAAGCTACATATTTGGCTTAGATAATGAAGCAAATGATTAGCCCTTTTTAGATGGAAATCACCAAAACAGTTGTAGGCAAAAAGTACAGTGGCAATACAGAATGTGGCATCTGATAAGGAGCTTTACTTTCTGAAAATAAAAATGAATTTCTATAAAATCTAAACCAGACCTGACCCCGCTAAAAATCAAAATGGACTCCTGCTATATATAGGATGAAATACTGAAAGGGATTAAAAGGGTTAAAAATTATATCTGATTTTGATTGCTTGTTAACCCTTATAAGTCTAACAATGGCAAAAAATGGATCTGGCAAACAGTGGCTAAATGCGGCGTTTTATCAGTGTCTTCACAGTGTTTGCTCAAAATATATATGTTTTTTTGGTTTAATTTTATAATACTGTCTTGCTCTGTATACTGGTTTTGTTTGTTTGTTTGATTTGAGGTTTAACATCCCCGTCTACACTGTATGGGTCATTTTGGAGACATTGCTTCCAATTTTGTGGGACTTCTACCCGGCACTGAGATGAAATGACAACTCAAGCCTGCTGTCACCCATATGAAACCAATAGGGTTTATAAGCATGGACGGTCGACTCGCACCGCTTTACCTGGGCAGGCTTAGATCCTCTAAGCAGTTTACCAGTACTCATGTTGGGTCAGATTCAGCTCTGCATGGAAGCATCATGCAGTCCATCTATTTCTTCAAGGCCCGAATGGGGTGTGGGGGGGGGGGGTCTGTATATTGGTTTATCTGTTTAAAACATCTGGGGATTTAGCTTGCTGCCACCCATTAAGTGGATGTTGTCTGCAAAATGGACGGCCACGGATGGAGATGGATCTTTGGTGTCCCTCATTAGTGCCTCTATCACTATATCTTAAAGAGCATTGGGGACAGCAAACAGCCTTGTCTCATGCCTACAAAATCTCCCGTTTGGGTGTCAGTCTAGAATCTTTGTCAGCCCAGAGACTACAGAAGGCTCATTTGACCCATTTTGTACCAGAAACCCGAAAAGGGGTAATTGGCAAACAGCGTAGGCCCACACTCAGCTATTTTTCAAAAGCATAACCTGACACCCCTAAATTTTCAAATGATCTCCTGCTATTATATAAGGAGGAAGATTCCATTTGGTACAAAAATGGTTAAGCAGCAAAGCCTCTGATAAGACTGTGGATTTGGGCAGGCTAATCTGAGACTTGATTGGTTGTACAGGTCTTCCAGTAGGTTTATTGGAAGTTGAATTAATCCAGGTATGCTTTGCAACTCTGAGATTCCCAAAATCAAGACTTTCCAGATGCTTCAAACAGACAAACTAGTAGACAGAGCTGGATGGTATGGAGGTTAGCACAAAGAAGAGTTAACCCATTGTATACTACTGAACTCTCCATTGCTATATGCTGGACAAGTCCATTTGTCATATAAGGGGAGGCAGGCCTAGTTTTTCATTTTTATTCTATCTTTGATAGAAAATTCTGTTAGCAAATAGTGCAGGCCCTGATCAGACGCCGCATTCTGCGGCGTCTGATCTGGGCCTGCACTGTTTGCCAAGGTACCCCCTTTAGGGTTTTCCTGCATGCAATGGGTTAAACAGACAAACTAGCAGAGAGAGCAGGATGATATGGAGGTTAGCTAAGACAAGTCAGAGCTATTAGTAATAGTGAACAGAATCCACTTGAGAAGCACCAGCATTACAACAAATGTCCAACAGCTCAAAGGAGTGGATGCATTCATGTATTTGGACTCTGATCTTTTTAAGATTGCAGAAGCACTGCAGAGTTAAAAATAAGGATTGCACAGTGACACAGTCACCACATCAGTCATGGCAGGCCTGAGGAAAACATGGCAGAACCACCAAACTCAAACTTTTCAAATTTCTGGCCCTGTCCAGCTTCATGACTGTACAAAATTTGTCTCTGACAGCCGAGATGGAAAAGTGCAGGCAGGCATTCTCACAGGATTCTTAGTATCTCATGGAGGTAATATAAGATCAGTGAGTAAGGAGACAGGTCGACACCCTAGTAGGACCTAAAGAGCCTCTGCCCAGTGGTGAAAAGATGGAAGTTTCAGTGGTTCGGAAAATTGCAATACACAACTTCTTGTCAGAGATGCTTCTCGAGGGAATGGTTGAAGGAGGAACATGACAAGGCCAGCCACAAAAGCAATCAACAGATGATATCAAGACTCGACTTGGTCATAACATAACAGCCAGCTGTGTATAGTCATTGAGAGGCCAAAGTGGACAGAGACAGCATCTCTAGTGCCTCCTTGTGACTACACCTTGGTTGTTGTAATGAATTGAACTGAACTCATTTGATGCATGGAGACAGACAGCTCATGCCTCCATATGACCATGGTTATGGAAATGAAGGGGAACTTAACCCTTGTCCTGCTGAATATTCATATATGCCACTCCCACTACCGATTATCAACCAATCAGATTATTTGATGCAAATTATTGCAACAAATTCACAATCTGACTGGCAAACATTGTTTGGAAACATTGTTTGGAAAATAATTGGAAAATTAAACGAGACTTACCTTCGAAGAAGGGAAGGTGAAGTTTAGTTGAAATTTCATCGACCACAAACTCCTTAAGGGGTCACACAGAGAGATGACGCAGCAGCTCAGCCTCCAGGAACTCATCAGTCTTCAGAGTTATGGTCAAGATGTTGCGTTTCATGATATACAGAAAACCAAGATCTTGACCTTTATGAAGAATCATAAAATAAATGGGAATGGGTGGGAGGGTGTGTGACCCCTTAAGGAGTTTGTGGTCGATGAAATTTCAACTAATCTTCACCTTCCCTTCTTCGAAGGTAAGTCTCGTTTAATTTTCCAATTTCATCTCCCACATAACTCCTTAATGGGGCCTCACAGAGATTTTAGAGATGATTCTTCAGAAAAGGATGACAAAAGACGCATTATCCTGCAATATGTACATTATTATTAACATTATCTCATGTCACCTACTTATACAGGTCATTACTCATCAAGAATCACCTCTTGAAAGGTTTTTTGAGAACCATCAATAGGCTTGTTGTAAAATTTTTCAAAAACTGAGGTATTAGACCAGCCTGCACTTTTAATTATAGTTTCAAGCGGGATTCCGTGTAAATATGCCTTAGAAGTTGCCGCAGCTCTTGTGCTATGTGGTTTGAATGTTGTGTCAATGCCCGCCTTTTTCATTACCAATTTTATCCATCTTGAGATAGTGCTCTTTGAGACAGATTTATGCGGTTTTATTGTGCTGATTAGTAGTGTCTCAGTATTTCTAAGGTCTTTTGTTCTCTGTATGTATTTCTTTATGATTGTCACTATGCACAAATTCACGTTTTGTGGGTAAGCTTTGAATTTAATGATGTCTAAATGTTTGCCAGGTTTTGAATGTTTCAATATGTGAAGAGGTGCAATGAAGACCTCATCCTCAGTGAACTTAATGTCTGACAACTGAACTAAGTGAAGAGTTTGACATCTTTGAGCTGACAGTAAAAGAAATAACATACAAAGTTTACAAGACAAATGGAGTAAAGTGTTCTCTGTTGAACTTTCTAAATATTTAAGGACAGTATTCACTGACCATGTAGTAGTGTACCTAGGCAAGGCTGGACGCTCAAGAAAAACACCTTTCATAAATCTAGTGATTTCTTCATATTTGTGGATATCTATATTACTGCAAATTTTGAGAAATGTGCTAATCGCCGAGCGTGCAGTGCCCAGGGACCTATACTGTAAGCCTTGGGTATACAGTTCAGATAAGAATTTTAATACATGATTAATGTCGGGTCGAAGGGGACTAATTGTTTGTCCACAGAATGAAAACCACTTGCTAATGTATGTGTTATACTGTCTTTTCGTTGACAAGCGCCAAGACTTGAGGATGAGATCACGTGCTTTCCTCGGCACTCCTTTCCTTTTGAGTGCTTTCCTGATATAGGAAAACACCCTAGGCTCATCTTTTTCAGTGGATGTTTTTTGTCTGGCTTGTGAGGTAGACTCAAGATTTTCTGTGGGCTTGGGAGACGAAAACACTGTCCGCAAATCAGGCGTAATAGGCACGGCCACCAACTTTGCGTTGGCCATATCGGGGCAATGAGAACTGCCATCGTCTCGTCTTCTTCCACCTTCTGTAAGATCTTCGATATGATGCTGAAAGGTGCAAAAATGAAGAAACAGTCATTAACCCATGTGAGTGAAAACGCATCTATTGCCAAGGCGGTAGGATCTGGTCTGCGTGACACATACTTTTTAAGTTTGTAATTTAACCTTGAAGCAAAAAGGTCTACTGATATTTCTGGGTGAATGCTGTGTATTTTGTTGAATATATCGGAATCAAGAGACCATTCAGTGTCATCGTTTATTGATCTTGATTCCTCGTCTGCCTCACAGTTTTCCACTCCAGGTACGTGGGCTGCACTTATATGTATCTTTTTCCCTAAGCACCAAAACCAGATATCACGTGCTAGGGCATTTAATTCAGACTTTTTTCCCCCAAACTTGTTTATGTAAGAGCAGCTAGTTGTATTGTCCATGAAAATTCTGACATGGATCTGAGTGACATCTTTGCAAAAAGTTTCTAAGCATATCTGGCAAGCTTTCAGCTCAAGAATGTTAATATGCATGTTTTGTTCACTTGCTGACCAAAGGCCCCCTGTCCTAATATTCCTAGTCTCATTGAATGCGCCCCACCCTGTTTTCGAAGCATCTGAATATAACACGAGTTTAGGTGTACCATGTGAGATCACCTTGTAGCTTAAGTTAATATTTTGGATCCACCACTCAATCACAGGGTAAATGTCAGAAGGAATGGTCATAAAACTGTTATAGTTCCCACGATGCCTTTTCAGTTCTATGTCTTTGACTTTCTCAAGAGGTTTATAGAAAAGAGGTGCGTATTCGACACCCTGTTTGGTTGCCACGAGTTTACCAATTAATTTTGAAAACAATCTAATTTCAATTCTTTTCTGTGCAAGAATACTTTTGCACAAGTCAATCACATCTTGACACCGTTCAGGTGTAAGCCGTACTGTCATTGTAACAGAGCACAGCAAGAATCCTAGAAAAACAATCTGCTGTGTGGGAACTAATACAGATTTCTTTGGGTGAACCGTAAATCCAAGGGAGTCCATAAGCATCACTGTGTCTTTGATATTCTGCATGCACATTCCGTACGTTGATCCTTGAAGGCAGGAATCATCGATATATGCGGAACTTATATGTCCTTTAGCTCTTAATGTGGCAAAGACAATTTTTAAGATTTTAGTAAAAACACGGGGTGAGTGAGTGAGTCCCATGATTAATGCAGTGAATTGAAATTTTCTATTTCTATGCCAAAATCTGAAATATTTCCTGTTTGCTTCTATGATGGGGATTGAATAAAATGCTTCGGACAGATCAACCGACCCGAAAAAACAGTTTATCCTCATTGCATCAATGGCCGATTGTAAGGATTCCATCTTGAAATGAATTTTCTCCAAAAAGTTTTCATTAAATTTTTTAAGATTCAAAATTATTCTCACTTTCCCATCCTTTTTTGGCCGAAAGAAGATATTGGAGATATACTCATTGTTATCTGTTACTGTTACCTCTTCAATAATCTTGCATTTTAAAAATCTGTTGATTTCCTTATCTATTTGGATTTGTTCCTCATCTGAGAATTTAATAGTTTTGGGAATACCTGTTTGTTTTGGTATATCCTCAATTTCAACCCTATAACCTGAAATTGTGTCCCTGATCCATTTATCACGAGTCAATTCGAACCAATTCTGTTTAAAAAGTTTAGTTTTCCCTGCTTGGAAATTTTCAAGAGTGTTCATGAGGTTCAGGGACTGGAAGACTTTCAAGTTGTCAGCGGTTGATACTAAGTCTGATTGTTTTTGGGATATTTCAGGAGAAACGCAGTAACTGGTACCTACTTGATTTATTTTTTGTTTCCCTGTTGATTTCTCTTTCTGTATTGGCCTTGGTTTTTGTGATGTTGATTGTAGTTGGGGTTGTTGTTGTTGAATTTCTTGTGCCCTGGCTTGTATCCCTGTCCGTAGTACTGATTGTTCCTGTGGGACGACTGTCTGTATTTGTCGCCCCTCTTCTTCCCTAAAAAATGCTGTGGCATCAAGGTAAGATTTCCTTTGGTTCCCTCTAGTTTTTTCACGGCTTCTTGGAAGTTGTCGCCAAGGAGATGAGTGGCTGATGCCTCATTTTGGCACAAAACCCTGTATGTGGGTTGCAGCTCCTTTTTTATTCGCTCTGTCCTGTTTGCGTTTGTCAGTTTAATATTCAAAGTCAGGATCTTAAAGGTATCCATTATATGCTCAGATGCTTGCTTTGGCTGTTTATTTCCTTGAAGGCATTCCAAGGCCTTGATAGTTGGGATCAAAGCCTGCCCATAATTTGCTATGGCCTTTTGTTGAAGGTAGTCCACAGTCTTTACTTCCCGTTTCATCTGACGCCAGAGCCCTTCATCCACTTTCGGAATCTGTAGATTTTTAATATTCTTTGGCCGTAGATGTTTTTCTTTCAGTGCCTGCAATTTTTCATCCTCTTTTTTACTTCTGGTCCCTCTTAGAGCCTTTTCACTGATTCTGGCCATCTGTTCGCTCACCTCCTCCCCGGTTCCATCCTCAATCTGAAAAAATTCTTCGAGTTCTTCTAAATCATCAGGTGGTGACAGTTCAGTATTTGAGGAGTCCATGAAGGAGTCTAGTAACTCATCCTCAGAATCTTCTGATTCCGAACTTGGTTGTGGTGAGGCATCCGGGTTTGGTGGTGATGACATACTGTGAAGGTATGAATCATTCTTTGAGCCAGAACACGTCTTTTTAGGTGCTGGTTGGTCCTCTTCCTCCCCTTGAGACTTCCTTTTAAGGGATTTCACATCCTCTCGAAGTGTAGACACTGCTTGTGCCAGAGTTTTAATGTCCTTTGTGGCCTTGCTGAAAACGTTCATTTTAGCTGAGAGGTCTGACAGAACTTTTTCAATGCTGAGACCAGGGCTTTTGTTTTGGTTCCCTTCAGCGCCTCTGCTACCTTGCGCATGCGCATGTTGTTGCGCTTCTGTCTCGGCGTTGTCGCCTCTCTGGCCTTCAGCCAACTCCATGTGCGGATCTGAAAACCGAATGGAGAGAACTTAGTGCCTCAAAACCTCCCAAAATTTTGGAATTATTTGTAACTAGGCAAACTGTTGTGACAAAGTCCATTTACGTCATAAATGACAAAAATAAGAGTGGACTAATTTGTTATTGTCAAATCACCGAGCGTAGGAATATATGTTAGGTTAATGAATGGGATAGATAGCGCATGGCTACCCTGGCTTTCAGCCAACCCGTATGGAACGCGTAAGAAACGCTGTTGCCTCGTGAAACATCCGTTACAAAAGCGTACGATATGACGTACGATACAACAAAGAACTAACTCAATATAAAATTCACACAGCTAAGAAATGTGTATTCTCAGGGGAACTATTTACTACGACCGATTCACGGTACTTATGGCGCAATAATATGCGTAATAAATTATTTCCAGGACTATTTTATGCCTGCCAAATATAGGCTGTGCAGATTAATGCGCACATAATGTCGGGTGCCTCGCGCACTGCATGCCATGAGCCATAATAATTATGTTGCGATTCACGCAGAAAAACGATGATGTATATCGTTTCTGAACCAAAAAAGATCCAAAACATCTTTTAATTACGTGACGTATAAAGGGCCGAATCGCGTTGTCGCGAAAGTTGCCCATAACTTCTGAAAGAAGTTCCCATTTGTAAACAAAGATAATGGCGATCACATGGCGAAATAACTTTAACCAGTTAGGAGAAGGGTAATTTCGATGTATCTTTATGATTGATAGTAGGCCCAGGCTGTTTCATCGACATTCAGTCACAGCATTCGATCTTTCAGATCTCGGCCTCCAACGGATAAACATCGAAACAGATTTTATTATTTAATTCCACAAATGTAAATGGCGGGTTCGTACGATGCTAGAAAGTTTCCAGAAGTGGAGAAAGAAATTAGAGGACTACGGAATAATTACGATAACTTACCGATCCTTGATCCTCTATCAAAATTTAACTGAATATAATCAAGATTTTACGAGTGTTGTCCTTTTAAAATTATGAGTCGGTCATTAAATAAAACCTTTTCTAAAACTTTTTTGCTCTGAGACTTCCGAGTTTGGTTGCTGATAGCTTCGTTCTGATGAGTTCCTGGAGGCTGAGCTGCTGCGTCATCTCTCTGTGTGGCCCCATTAAGGAGTTATGTGGGAGATGAAATGTGTATCTGGTCTCAGCAAGACAAGGGTTAAATAGCCAAACTTGCTGGATGGATGGAGAAAGAAAGTTATGTTAGCCTCAGTCACCCTGTGACCCTTGGATATGGGAATGAACTAAACTGAATGAGCTAGGCTCTCTTGATGATCTGAGTCTTGCCTGGTGAGACATATGCAGTATCATACAATCATGCACAATAATTGTTTTTCCATCAGTCGTAATTGCTGTAATTCCCTAAAATTTTAACAAATTCTTTCAAAACATTTCTTTTTTCTTTTTTTCTCCTATTACTGCTACTCGCTCACATCTGAGCATTACGAGCAGGATTTCCTGGGTGGTAACCAGTACTTTCTGTTTTCTTTTTTTTTTTTTTTTTAAGCAATGTGGATGAAGTGTCTTGCTCAAGGGCACAACACTTTGGTCAGCGTGAGGCTCGAACCCGCAACCTCTTGATCACTAATCCGATGCGCTACCACTGCACCAAAGCGCTCCACATCCTCAAATCTTCTAGAAATCATTAATTACACGCTTAGACACGTCTATCATAAACATTAGTGCAGATGGAATGGTAAACAGAAGAGACCCTGATCAGACTGTTCCTTCAGGCTAGGAACAGTCTGATTTAGGTCTGCACTGTTTACTTAGGCCTGTCTGTCCTAATACTTAGGATCCTTAAGGTAGCTCTATACCAAGCATGCCAACCTAAAAAAGATTTTTATTGACCATGTTTGCTGCACATGCATTGTTTACGTAACAGTTGTCACATATTGATACAGGCCAGTCTGGATAGAACTAGATTTCCAATTTATTTGAAACTAAATTGGATCTTATCTTTTTCTTATATCTAAATAAATCTTTGTGGATTATGTTTTAATCTTCTGTCTAATCCGGAACTGTCAGGTTGTCAATGAAAGGATATTTACTTTAAATCAGCAGAACACACTTTCTCACATATATGGGGAAATTGATTTCATTCTTTGACAAATAAATTGAACAGGTTAAATGCTTTATTGTATGTACCTGATCAAAGAGTGTAGCCAGAGCCTATGATACAGATAGGCTGTCATTAACAAACACAAACTACACCACTTCTTAATAACACTCACCGTTGTTGAGGTCCATACCTGGAACAATGTAAGTTCAACAACCATGTTATATCCAAACAAAATGGATGAATTCCAATCTTATTGGGAACATTGAAAGAAATAAAGTCTCTGTCATCAGGATAGCATGCAATCAATGCCTGCTTAGATATACAAAGCAAGAAGTACTCCAGTTGCAGAGAAAATGTTATTTCACTTTATGTGGAGAAAAGAAGCTAAGAATTCAAGAATGCTTCAAAAATCCAGCAGGGAATCCTCAGTTGTGTGGCAATCATCATGGCATCTCTTTATTGTCAATTACTTGGAAGGTCCTCGCAAGAGTTCTACTTAACCTTATGAATGAACACCTTGAATGGTCAGGGCTTCTACCATTGTGGGTTCAGAAAAGACAGAGGAACAACTCAAAGCAAGGCAGCTTCAAGAGAAATGCCAGGAGCAGAAGATGGACCGCTACATGACCTTTGTTGATCTCACCAAAAGATTTGACACAGTCAGTCGTGAGGGTCTTTCGAAAATTATGGCGAGGTTTGGCTTTCCAACCAAGTTCATAACAATGATGAGGCAGTTCCACAATGGTATGTTTGCACGGGTCCAAAATGATGGTGAGTTTTCTGATCCATTCCCTGTGACAAATGGAGTCAAGCATGGCTGTGTACTAGCCCCATTGCTTTTTCATGCTCACAGATGCTTTCCAGGAGAGTCACAATGGTATACCTATTAATTACAATGGTATACCTAATAATGTATCGCTTTGATGGGAAACTTTTAATCATAAGAAGGTTGCAAGCCAAATCTAAGGTGCAGACAGAGATGCTAGATGAGTTCCTCTTTGCTGACGACATGGCAAAGTGTGCTCCAACAGAAGAGAAGATGCAACAAGAGGCTCAATGAGCCTAAACCGCTCACCTGAGGAACTTAAGTTTTAAAAATTCACAGACTTGACTACTAAATCTGCTAATAGAATCCAGCCCATTGACCCTTACAGGATATAAGTCATCATTATTGCATTGCATTCTAAGTTTGAGACTTCTAGCTTCTATAGTTCCTGAGAAATCTTTGACGAAAATTTAACATTGGTCAAAATGGAGAGAAAGAAGAATGAAAGAACAGATGAACAAATAAGCTGAGAAAGCCCAATGTCTCTTACACAAAATAAGTCATCATTATTCTATTGAATACCAAATTTGATGCTTCTAGCTTTTATAGTTCCTGAGAAATCTTTGATTAAAAATTTAACATTGGTCTATTATCTCTATATGGAGAGAAAGAAGAATGAAGGAACAAATGAACCAGACTAGCTCCAAAACCTAATGCAGCCTTTCCCCTTGCCCAATGGTGCTACACATAAAATTTAAACAAGATTGGCCGACTGCCTTCTGAGATATGCTTCATTGAAAGTGTGGACGACGGATGGACGGACGACAGACGACGGACTCCGGAGCCTTAGTATACTATCAGCTCACTGGAGCCTTTGGCTCAGGTGAGCTAAAAATTCAACAACATTTTCCCTACGTTAAGTCTATGGGCAAATTTTTTTGTCTCTCAAGGTCACGTAACTCCGAGGTCAATATTCCGATTCGGCCCAAAATCGAACTTTACCGAGATTTTATGCCTGTCCTCGTTACCTGCAAGTTTGAAGCTGATATGAAAAAAAAATAAAGTTGCTATCGTGGTCACAAAGTATTTTTTTATGCTCAAGGGCAGGTAACTCCAAGGCAAATATTCCGATTCGGCCCAAAATCGAACTTAACCGAGATTTTATGTCTGTCCTCGTTACCTGCAAGTTTGAAGCTGATCTGAAAAAAATTCAAGTCGCTATCGTAGTCGCAACATTTTCCCTAATTAAGTCTATGGGCAAATTTTTTGTCGCTCAAGGTCACGTAACTCCGAGGTCAATATTCCGATTCGGCCCAAAATTGAACTTAACCGAGATTTTATGCCTGTCCTCATTACCTGCAAGTTTGAAGCTGATATGAATAAAAATAAAGTTGCTATCGTGGTCACAACGTATTTTTTTATGCTCAAGGTCAGATAACTCCAAGGCAAATAATCCGATTCGGCCCAAAATCGAACTTAACCGAGATCTTATGTCTGTCCTCGTTACCTGAAAGTTTGAAGCTGTGTCTGTCCTCGTTACCTGAAAGTTTGTAGCTGATCTGAAAAAAATTCAAGTCGCTATCGTAGTCACTATTTTCCCTATGTAAAGTCTATGGGCAAATTTTTTGTCGCTCAAGGTCATGTAACTCCGAGGTCAATATTCCGATTCGAACTTAACTGAGATTGTATGCCTGTCGCCGTTACCTGCAAGTTTGAAGCTGATCTGAATAAAAATAAAGTTGCTATCGTGGTCACAACGTATTTTTTTATGCTCAAGGGCAGGTAACTCCAAGGCAAATAATCCGATTCGGCTCAAAATCTAACTTAACCAAGATTTTATGTCTGTCCTCGTTACCTGCAAGTTTGAAGCTGATCGGAAAAAAATTCAAGTCGCTATCGTAGTCACAACATTTTCCCTATGTTAAGTCTATGGGCAAATTTTTTGTCGCTCAAGGTCACGTAACTCCGAGGTCAATATTCCGATTCGGCCCAAAATCGAACTTAACCGGGATTTTATGGCTGTCCTCGTTACCTGCAAGTTTGAAGCTGATCTGAATAAAAATAAAGTTGCTATCGTGGTCACAACGTATTTTTTCATGCTCAAGGGCAGGTAACTCCAAGGCAAATAATCCGATTCGGCCCAAAATCGAATATAACCGTGATTTTATGTCTGTCCTCGTTACCTGCAAGTTTGAAGCTGATCTGAAAAAAATTCAAGTCGCTATCGTAGTCACAACATTTTCCCTATGTTAAGTCTATTGGCAAATTTTTTGTCGCTCAAGGTCACGTAACTCCGAGGTCAATATTCCGATTCTGCCCAAAATCGAACTTAACCGAGATTTTATGCCTGTCCTTATTATCTGCAAGAATGAAGTCGATCAGAAAAAAATTGACGGAGCTAGAGTGATGACAAGCTTTTTCCTATGTTAAGTCTATGGGAGCTATATGTTGCCATGGTAACCAGAGTTCCACTCAGATCTGCATGAAAACCTTATGCAGTCTTTCCACTTGCCCAATAATGTTACACATGAAATTTGATCAAAGTCGGCCAAGTAGTCTTCAAGATATACATCTTTGAAATTCACATTAACCCTTATGCAACTAGAGTGATGACAAACTTTTTCCTATGTTAAGTCTATGGGAGCTATTTGTTGCCATGGCAACCAGAGTTCCAATCCGATCTGCCCGAAAACAGTATGCAGCCTTTCCCCCTACCTGATAATGCTTCACATGAAATTTGATCAAGATCGGCCCACTGGTTCCGGAGATATACTTCTTTGAAAGTGTGGACGACGACGGACGACAACGACGGACGCCGGCTCATGGTATACTAATACCTCACATGAGCCTTCGGCTCAGGTGAGCTAATAAGCCAAGAAAGCCCATTGTCATGAAAACCTTATGCAGTCTTTCCACTTGCCCTATAATGCTACACATGAAATTTTATCTAAGTCGGCCAAGTAGTCTTCAAGATATACATTTTTAAAATTCACATTAACCCTTATGCAAAAATGCACAAGGGCAGGTAACTCCTAAGTGTATGATCCAATTCTGCCAATTATCGAACTTGATCGAGATTTCATGGCTGTGCTGGTTATCTGTAAGAATGAAGCCAATCCGAACAAAATTGAAGCAGCTACAGTGATGACAACATTTTCCCCATGTTAAGTCGATAGGCAATTTTTCGGGCGCTCAAGGGGACGTAACTCTTGAGTGAATAATCTGATTCGGCCAAAAATCGAACTTGACCGAGATTTTATGCCTGTACTGGTTATCTGCAAGAATGAAGTCAATCAGAAAAAAATTGACGGAGCTAGAGTGATGACAAGCTTTTTCCTATGTGAAGTCTATGGGAGCTAGATGTTGCCATGGCAACCAGAGTTCCACTCAGATCTGCCTGAAAACCTAATGAAGCCTTTCCACTTGCCCAATAATGCGACACATGAAATTTGATCAAAGTTGGCCAAGTAGTCTTTAAGATATACATTTTTGAAATTCCCATTAACCCTAATGCAAAAACACACAAGGGCAGGTAACTCCTAAGTGAATGGTCCGATTCTGCCAGTTATAGAACTTGACCCAGATTTCATGGCTGTGCTGGTTTTCTGCAAGAATAAAGCCAATCTGAAAATAATTGAAGCAGCTACGGTGATGACAACATTCTCCCCATGTTAAGTCAATAGGCAATTTTTTCAACGCTCAAGGGCACGTAACTCCTGAGTGAATAATCTGATTCAGCCCAAAATCGAACTTGATCGAGATTTCATGCCTGTCCTCGTTATCTGCAAGAATGAAGTCGATCAGAAAAAAATTGACGGAGCTAGAGTGATGACAAGCTTTTTCCTAATTCCCATTAACCCTAATGCAAAAACACACAAGGGCAGGTAACTCCTAAGTGAATGATCCGATTCTGCCAGTCATCGAACTTGACCGAGATTTCATGGCTGTGCTGGTTATCTGCAAGAATAAAGCCAATCTGAAAATAATTGAAGCAGCTACGGTGATGACAACATTCTCCCCATGTTAAGTCAATAGGCAATTTTTTCAACGCTCAAGGGCACATAACTCCTGAGTGAATAATCCGATTCAGCCCAAAATCGAACTTGATCGAGATTTCATGCCTGTCCTCGTTATCTGCAAGAATGAAGACAATCAGCAAAAAATTGACGGAGCTAGAGTGATGACAAACTTTTTCCTATGTTAAGTCTATGGGAGCTATTTGTTGCCATGGCAACCAGAGTTCCAATCCGATCTGCCCGAAAACAGTATGCAGCCTTTTCCCCCTACCTGATAATGCTTCACATGAAATTTGATCAAGATTGGCCCACTGGTTCCGGAGATATACTTCTTTGAAAGTGTGGACGACGGACGACGACGACGGACGACGGACGCCGGCTCGTGGTATACTAATACCTCACATGAGCCTTCGGCTCAGGTGAGCTAAAAAGGTGTAGATCAAGTATCTGATTCCTGTGACAACTATGACCTCACAATCAGCATCAAAAAGACTGAAGTGATTTATCAACCAGTACCTGGCAACCTTATAAGGAGCCCATCATTACAGTGAAGGGTCAAAGACAAGTTCACCTACCTTGGAAGCACTTTTTCAGGAGTCATGCACATTGCTGATGAAGTCAATGCCAGGCTTTCCAAAGCTAGTGCAGCATTTGGCTGACTATGTGGTAGTGTTTGGGATTGAATTTGAATATCACTTGACACAAAGCTGAAAGTCTACAGAGCTGTGGTGCTGCCAACACTTTTATATGGATGTAAAACTTGGACAGTTTACAAATGGCGTGCCAATAGACAGAACCACTTCCATACAAGATGACTTAGAAAATTTTTAAGATGAAGTGGCGAGACAGAATTCCAGACACAGAAGTCCTGAAAAGAGCAGGGATGCAGAGTGTAACTGGCACAGATAAGATAGGCCATGTTCCCAGGATGCCTGAGGAATGCTTGTCAAAGAAAATACTCTATGGCGAACTAGAAATGGGCAAGCATTTCTGTGGTGGTCAGAAAAAGAGATACAAGGACACCCTCAAAGCCACCCTCAAGGACTTTAATATACCAACAGAGTCGTGGGAAGAAATTGCACAGGACCAAGCAAAGTGGCACGGCTTCATCAGGAGAGGTACTGGTGAATATGAGGCAAAAGGAATCAGCAAAACCAAGCAGAAATGTGCACAACGCAAAGCATAACGAAAACATGCCTATACAAATACACTGTAAATTTTACCAACGTAAAACTGAAAAATTAAGATGAAGAATTGTTATATTTTTCTTATTTCTGCTCAAAATATAGATTGTTGGTACTCGTTAGAACCACCTCATCGAGGCGGTTCTAACGAGTACCCACAATCTATATTTTAGAGCAGAAATAAGAAAAATAAGGTTTACCCCTGTAAACCCCAGTTTTACTATATAAAATCGGGGTTCAAGGGGGTCAGAATTATATAGGTGTTTTTTCCTGATGGCAAGAGCTGAGGCATCATCAACAGAGATCTGACCTCTGTTGTTCTATATGCAACAGACATCGATCTGATCAGTCATCTTGGAACACACAGACTGTTGTATTTCTGGCATGTGATTAAGATTGGTCATTGTCAGTAATGACAAACTATTATATACTGGTATTAATATTTGGAATCCAACTTCAAGCTGTCCCTAGTAGCTCAGCTGGATGTGTGTCTGACTGGTGATCAGGAGGGCAAGGGTTTATAACTAGTCTCTTGACAGCTGGGTCAGGGAGTTGACTCCTTGGCTTAATGGTTAGAGCACTGAACTAACTTATCCCAGTTGCCATGGTTCAAATCCTGACATAGGTGCGAATATTATGCCTCTTTCCTTCATTAAGACTTCCATTTTGTAAGAATCTTGAAAAGCCATGTTGAGGGTATTTATTAGAATTGCCTCAGTGTCTTATTTTTTAGAAGGTAGAAGTATTATTCCTATTGTGCCCTGTGATGCTCTCAGAGACTTGAACTGCTCTTTTCACTAACATCTTTAAGGTCCCAAAGGTTTTAGAGCTAGAAGTTCATCTGTATATTGCAGGATATGACAAGATTATCGCCTGTAATCTTTGTGGATTTATTACTGACTGAGATAACTGATTGAGAACTGTGTGTTTGAGGGATGAGCTTAAAGAGATTAAAACTCTTTCAAAAATGACAGTCAATAAAGTTTGGAGTGTTTATCCTTCATAAGATTGATATATTTAAATTAAGCCAAAGACCTAGATAGGAAAGTATGACCACTCTAAAGCTGTATATTTTGTTGGGAAATTAGACATGACCCTCTTTAAACACTCTTCACTACAACTATGTACATGCACATGGTTTTTGATATAACATTGCTTTAAGATTTGTTTGTTTGTTTGATTTGAGGTTTAACATCCCCGCCAACACTGTATAGATCATTTTGGAGACGTTGCTTCCAATTTGTGGGATTTTTACCCGATATTGAGATGAAATGACATCTCAAGCCCGATCGCCGAATGAAACCAATAGGGTTTATAAGCATGGACAGTCCGACTTGCATCACTTTACCTGGGCAGGCTTAGATCCTCTAAGCGGTGTACCAGTACTGGTGTGCGGTCGGTTTCAGCTCTGTGTGGAAGCATCATGCAGCCCATCTATTTCAGCCCCGATGGGTGGAGGCTGATCCTGTTTTAAGATGCTTGGGTTTCAAAAATTTAAAGATTATATAGAAAATCGACTATTTAGATATAACACATTTGTTTAACTAAAACGGTTTCTGGTTTAGACTCCAATGATAGTATATGGTTTTTGCTTTAGACGCCAACAATAGTGTTATAATGAGGTTGTGGTGCATATCAGTCATTCTCTGATCCAAGTCTTTGAAGGTCATATACATGTATGCAAACTTATAGATTTTTATGTGTGCATGCTCATTTGCCAGCACATCTGCCCAGTCTGATCAATACCTAATAGTATTCGCTGCTTGGATAGTACTGTCAGTACCTCTAAATTACAAGGCTGTTGTTAGTATGTGTAGCCAAGCAGACTGGCTTTCGTCTTTCCTGGTCACACACTGTAAGTTTGCAAGTACTCAATCATAACAACAATCTGACAAAGATTTCTACTATTAACCCTTGTCCTGCTGAATATTTATATATGCCACACCCACTACCGATTATCAACCAATCAGATTACTTGATGCAAATTATTGCAACAAATTCACAATCTGAATGGCAAACAATGTAGATCCTGATCAGATGGCTTCGTCAGAAGCTATCTGATCTGGATCTACATTGTTTCAAAGATAAGGCATATCCGGGATTAGCAGGACGAGGGTTAAACTGAAAAAAAAAAAGCCCCAAAGACAGGTCATCTGCAAACAGAAAATGCAGGCACTTTCTGGATCCAGGGGCCAGTTGTTCAAGCAAACTGCAAAAGCTGCTCACATTTTTTTTTCAGCAAAAATATTAGCATACAGGTATATACCATATTAAATTAGCAAGTTTTAACAATAATTTATGTTAACTAACAATGTCATTAGTTTTTAACAACTGTCACCAGTTCTTCAAAGCATTGTCAGGTTAACAAGCTTGTTAGAGGTCAAACTATTAACTGTTCTAGAAAGTACCCCAATATATAATTTTACCTGTTTTGTCAAAGGTCCTGCAGAAACATGTCCATGACTAGGGCTGACTATCGATGCCAATTTTGACTATCGGGATAGTATTGCTATCGTGGAAACTACTATCACGATGCCAATTTTGACTATCGGGATAGTATTGCTATCGTGGAAACTACTATCACGATACTATCACTATCGTGGCATACTATCACGATACTATCGTGATACTATCGGGAACACTGATAAAAGATTCATAGATGTTATATCACTCACATAAAATGGCTAAGAGTGACAGAACGAGTTAGGAAAATTCCAATGGCCTAAAATTGTATTTTTATTGTGTGTTTCAATATCAGCATTCATTCCCTCGGGGCTATTCCAGAAAAAAACATCATGGGGACCGGAGACGGCACTTTATATATATCCCCACTACCGCCTAAAAATAGTTTGCTGCTTCCAGTATATATGCCTGTAAGTGATGGTTATCATAGCTTTAATACCTTTGCAGTGTTTGAGATTTTCTGCTTGTGAAAACTGACACATGCTGATCGTTCTTCGATTCTTTGATGTTTGCCGCCTGTGTTAAATTAATCTGTGGATTCAGTTAATTAGGTAACCCGATTATTACATAGTATTACGTAATCACAGCACGCTATTTTAGCACCTCTTTATGGGCGACATGAATCTAACAAACTGCATTAAAACTTGAACTTACATATTTTTTATTTGAAGTTAGCATCAAAAGCTAGACTATCAAAATAGAAGTAAAGCAATTATCAAGTGTTTTTTTTTTCATTTAGCAATTATTTAGCAATATGTACAGGGCTTGACCTAGGCTCTTTGATTCTGTGGACATTTAGTCCTTGCACAAAAGACAGCTAAGACAAGCAGCAATAATAAAACAAAGTTTTCATGTAATGAAATTTGGCCGTTTCGACATGTTATTTTTTCTGGAATATCCCTCTATTATAATACAAAGACAACCAAAAATAGAATCAGAAAGACCCAATAAAAATAAAAACGCCAATTTGTCCCAGGTTGTCCAGTGTCCACCATCAAAACGTCCACAATCACCTTAAGAAAGTACTTGATAGACGGAGACCTAAGGCCTCGCGCTGCACGTTTTTTCCCCCTACAGGATGACGACAGGAAAATAAAACTTTGTCTGCTTAAATATTCCCCTAAGAATTCAATCCCAATCGGTCAGGCCAGCCGACTGATGACATCATCATTCATGCATTTGTGCATACTTGCCGACTTATCTGAGTCTATCATGTACTCGCATGCACATTCTGTGCATTTCTCGAGAAATGCATTTCTATTGAGACCACAAAAGTGCGGTTTAATAGTCTTGTCCTTATGCGCAAAAAGAGTCACATATACAACAAGTTAAACTGCATTATACCGTCATTTATTGACTTGACTTGATATATTTTGTAAGGTAACCGGGCGCTAAAAGCACATAGGGGCTACCCCTCCGTCATTTATTACGCATTTATTTACCTATATGAATGTCAGCACACAGCAAAAACAAACATTTCTTCATACAAAAGATCAGCTTGTGCACCTTGCAAATGTCTTCGAAACTGAACAGGGAAATGGCGTTTGTCCCAGAAGTTATACTACGCAAGGATAGTACAAACAGCAAACATTTATATATGACTGCGCAGGCTGATCTGAGCCTTCACATGTCGCACAGGTTTCACTGTCATGTTTTCAAAAAGTTGCATGCAACAAACGCGTGATCAAACTATCATTGACGTTTTGTTATTGAAAAACGCGGGAAAATTTCTGACTGCCTCAACTGCACGAGAAAAATGACGGCGGGAAATTCATCGCCGCGAGAAATTCACCACACGGCAAAAAACTATGATACACATGTGCGACCAGCGAAGACTCAGATCATCATGCACATATGTGAAGGCTTATCAGTCTGTCCTGATTACAGCTGAATGGTTTTCCTAAGCAAAAATACTTGCGTAATTACACAACAGTACAGGTATATTTTCAAAGTAAATTCAAGAAAAATAAAAAAACAATCGAAACTATCGATAGTTGAGTGAACTATCGGCGATAGCTATCGATAGTCCAAAGTACTATCGATGCATTGCTATCGAGGCAGTCCCTATCGCGATGCATCGAACTATCGATGCATCGTTACACCCCTATCCATGACTGCCTTTCAGGTTTTCTTCAAGACCATAATCTATTGCATCAAACTAAACCCATATTCAGAACCCAGCATTCTTGTGAAACTGCCTTGGGACATGATTGATTCATGGTTAAATGCATTGGTAGGAGTAGTACTGGTTGACTTTAAAAAGGCCTTTGATCCTGTTGATCATCAGGTTCTTTTGTCAAAAATGAAACTATATGATATTGAAAACGCAAGCCTTAGATGGTCTAATACCAATCTTTCACACAGACAACAGCAAGTTTCTGTAAACAAATGCAAGTCTGATTTGAGACAGTTAATTGTGAGGTCCTACAAGGATCCATTCTAGAACCTCTATTGTTTTTGCTTTCGATGAACGATTTACCTTTATGCATGGATAATGTTTCTGTGGATCTGTATGCTGATGACACTTCTCTTTATGACTTTCAAAATTCTTTGGAAACAATTGAATAAAATCTTCAATTAGCTCTCAGTCAACTTCATATGTGGTGCAAAAGTAATGTTATTCTTCTAAATACTGCAAAAACTAAAGCTATGTTGGTCATTATCAAAGACTTCAAGGATTAAATACTTCTGGTCTTAAACTTCAATATATAGATGAATCTTTGAAGACTGTTTCCAGTGAAAATGTCTTACACCTTTGTGGATAATAATTTATCATGGTCTAAGCATGTTAAGCATATAACAAAGAAAACCTCATCTAATATATGGCTATTATCTAAAATCAAACCCTTTTTATCACAAACTCATCGTATTCAATTTTACAAGTCATACATACAACCGAACATTAATCTTTGGGCAGCACTTCAGAGTCTAATAAAATAAAGATTTTTAGACTTCAGAAGCATGCATGTAAAGTAATCTTGGATTATAATGTCGAATACTCTTGTGAAGCTTTAAGTTCTCCATATATGACCGACTTTTGCTTAGAAAAGCAAAAATTTACGTTTAAGGTACAGTCGAACTTCGATGGGTAGAACTCGGTAGGCTCGAACACCACGTTTTGGTCGAACTGACTTTTCAGTCCCGGCAAAATCCCTATTCATTTTAACTAAACATGCCACCCTTGGCTCGAACCACGATGGCTCGAACCCTCGAACCCTAGAAGCCTGGTCCCTAGAGTGCATTTTCTATGTAAATCCCACTGATGGCTCGCACTAATTACCTTTTTAAAAATTCCACTTTTATCGATCAAGTCACGCAGGCACGTGATCAGTATCATAATACGGACCAAAAATACGGCTCATCATTCACTCTTAAATTATGACCGATAAATGTACCGGAAGTCACCAAAATCGCCGCAGCTGTGATAAAAAATAATAGTACACAAAGATGGATCTTGCCGAGTTGGACTCCAATGGCTCGAACAACCGATGGCTCGAACTTTTTTCGGCGGTCCCAGCGAGTTCGAGCCATCGAAGTTCGACTGTATATAATAAGCTCCAACACCTGTATATATTTCTGAAAAAATCATATTGATAAAATCAGTGAAACTGATATGTCTGTAAATCTAAGATCATCAGCATCTTGTTGTTTTGTTCCTCTCCAAACTAAAAAGGAATGCTTTTTAGCATGCATTATTCAGGATGTCTTGTATGGAATACTTTGTCCAAAGATTTTAAATGTGCACCAACTCAATCGATGTATAAAATGGCTGACTCAATGATAAATATATGGTAAGCACCATATGTGAAAAAAAAAAAAAAAAAAATGAAAAAAGTTCCACAATTCTCCTGTAGGCTTTCTTTTATTTGTTTTGTTTTCTTGTTTTGTATTTAATTAGATTAGTAAACAGGGAGTAATGTACATCTTATCCAGTTCTTTTCTATTCTACATTAGTATATATCTACATATTTCTTGCTAGTTTCATTGTAAGCATTCAAGGAATATTGTTATCTTTGCCCCATACTAATAGCAGTAATGATTATTATTACAATAATGATTACTTTGTGATACGCACACATCATGCTACACGCATTTCATAGTACAATACTACATACTGTTTACCTTTTGTATATTGTATATATTTTGCATATTTCATATAACTTGTGTTGTATAGAACAGTTCATTATGTACCGGTACATTTTATACCATAATTTCAGGGCCTCATGGAAGATTATCTACACTTATATGCTAAATGTTGTCGCTTGCGTAAAATAAAGTCTTTACTTACTTATTTATCTGATACTCTGATATTTTTTTGCTTGAAAAACATTTTTTCAGTAAAAATATTAGCATAATTGCCAGATCAAACTTCTACAGTAATGATCCTAAGTATTGGGACAAATGGACCTAAGCAAACGGTGCAGACCAAGATGAGACTGAACCATCAGGAGCAGTCCGATCAGGTTCTTTACTGTTTGCTATTTCATCTGCCATTCTTGGCCTCCTTGCTGGATTGTGGAACAAATTTGTTGAAATTTTAGGAGAATTACAGAAAGTCATCAAGGTGTCCGAAATTTTTAGGATTTTTATGGTAATGGCATGGTTAGTTTTGGACAATTAGACCCTGGTCAGCTTCATTTGTATTTATTTATTCTTCTAGATGATGACTATATGGAAAGGGAATCTGTTGCCAGTTCTAACTATACATACAGAACAGATGAACATCCCGACTTACAGTTTCTTACCACAGCCAGCAGAGAATATGGTAAAGACAACATTAATCCTCTCACCGGCAATAAGTTTCCAGGTCTTGATCTCGGGGATGAGATTGAGAATGATGCAGGTGATGAAGACTTCTCAGAACAGTCAGAGTTCAGTTCACTTGATCCTGCCTATGTTGTTATACCAACATCATCAAAAGCTTACGCTGGGGTGTCTAAGTACATGGACATGATCAGAATGCTTCCAGTTCATATATCCAAGATGATCCTTGGTCTGCTGGATGAGTCTTCATTATCTAATGCTCTGTGTGTGAGTAAATACTGGCGACAGCTGGCGGAGGAGGTACGCAATGAATTCCATGTGAACCAGCAGCTACTGGAAGAGTTCATGCTAATGCAGGTAGGTGGAGAAGGATGACATAAAACTAAATAGAAGTCATGTAGGAAATTAGTAAATTTGGTTTTGACAACCATATGCACAGTACATGTATTTAATGACCATATTGGCTGTAATTAGTTAACATGCTCTTATAATCGTACACCAATATTTTTGCAAAATAGTAGTGAACGCAATGATCAGGAATGGATATATAATTAACCTACAGCTCGCATCAGAGACACCAAAGGGAAAGAAAGAGGAGCAGTCTGATCTGGTCCACACTGTTTGCAAAAATGACTTTTAAAGTAAGATGCAGATGACAAAACAGACGACAGTTGTCGTGATTGGCATCTTATGGGTTAAAATTCTAGTGTAGTCATAGCCCCAGATAAGAGGGGTATCCACACATTATTTTTCTTATTTTTGCACAAAAACATACATTGTGGGTACTAGTGAGGTGCTTGTAATGAGTACCCACTACATAAATTTTCAAACAGAAATAAGAAAAATATCAGTCGATACAGTAGAACTTCGATGGCTCGAACATCGATGGCTCGTTTACCATGGATATGTCGAACCCATTCTTGAGCCCCTAGCAAAATCCTCTACATTAGAAATAGTGGGACATAATTAACAAGATTTTAGTCTTTTATCTTGCAAATGTATGCTGTGTGTACTCATTCGAATCGCCTGGATGAGGCGATTCTAATGAGTACACACAGCATGCATTTTCATTACAGAACACCAAAAATATGTCCAAAAGTACCCTGTTATGCCTCCTGGCAGTAAGCCTCAGTGGTTCGAACTACCCCTGTCTCGAATGGACTTTCGTTGTCCCAAAGGTGTTCGAGCCAATGAAGTTCGACTGTACTTTATTTTTCGGACAAAAAAAAAACGTGCCTTATCTGGAGCTATAGAGTTTTCTGCCAATGATGAAATAATAGGCATAGCTCTAAACAAGGAGTAGGAACAAGGATATAATAAAAGATAATTTTCCATACTTGCTTCAAACATACGTTGTGGGAACATCATGATAACAGGCCTGTGAAATCAAGACCCCCCTAAACCCCACATTATATAGAGAACAGTAGGGTTTACGGGGGTATACATTCTGCCTTTTTTTTTGCTTAAAAACAGAGTTTATGACCCACAATATATGTTGAAAGCAGAAATAAGAAAGATGTTAACATTTTTTCCCAAAATTTGTTATTTCTGACACCATGTTGGCCGTCATTATTTCACATGGACATGTTTTCCTAATGACAAGTTTGAGTCAGCTCACAGATGCAGTTCTGAAAAAAAAAAGCCAACAAATTGTGTTTAAGAAAAAATATCCTGAAAAACAAGGCAGTTCTATTACAAGTACCCACAATCTAGGTTTGTAAGAAAAATATCATACTCTTTCCTCAGAAAAAATATTAGTTTTGGAGCCAAGAAAAAATGCACTAAGCCGCATGGGCATGTCATCCTATTGTTTTATTCAGAGCTACTATGCAACATGCATTATTGTAGATTTTGCTGAGTCTTAGCTCAAGCAGAGATAGATACAGCCAAGATAAACAGCCAAAATAAATTAAGACCATTTATATTCCACTAAAATTGCCTTAAAGATAAATTTACAGCTTTTAAAGGCTTTGTTCTGCTCTGAAAGAAAGTTTATAATCAAGTTGCTATGCTAATAAAATACATTTGTGTCTTGCAACTCAATTAAACTTCTTTGTGATTTATGTGTATGTATGTTCTGTTGAGCTTTTAATTTTAGATCATTATTTTATGAAGATATAAGCTTGGCTTACAGAATTTTACTGGAATCTCATGTTATTAACCACATGTTAGGACCACAATCAATTTTTAACATTTTTATGCTTAAATTTTAAAGGGAGACAAGTTTGGGGAAGGAATTCAGGTATTGAATAGGGCACAGGATGTAACTTTATTTTTTTCTTCCTCAAAGGATGAAGGGTTGCTTTTAATTTTTAAGTGACAGATACAAATACTGTTTTTATGTCCCCACACAAAGTGTGAGGGGGACATATTGTTTTTGGTGCAGATCCTGTTTGCATCGGCATTGGCGTGAGCATCCGCATAGCCTGTTCAAAGCACTATACCTCCTGCACCTATTGATGGATTTTGATCAAACTTGCATGGTTTCTTCACGAGGATGAAGGAAAACAGCCATTTGGTAAAGATGGCCTTGACCTTATTTTCAAGGGCACTATTCTCCAAAAACTGTAAATTTTGGGCCAAAAATGGTTTGTCTGCACCCTATCGAGTCTGCCCGTCCATGCTTATAAACCTTATTGGTTTCATTTGGAGGCAGGGCTTGAGATGTCATGTCCTCTCAATGTCGGGTAAAAGTCCCACAAAATTGGAAGCAACGTCTCCAAAATGGCCTTTACAGTGTTGACGGAGACATTAAACTTCAAATCAAACAAACAAATCTCATGAACAAAGTGATGAAATTTGGTCAAACTTGGTACAATATAACATTGCAGCCTACCAAAGATTTGATCAGATTTTGGTTTGTTCGTTTGTTTGATTTGAGGTTTAACATTCCCGTCAACACTGTAAAGGTCATTTTGGAGACGTTGCTTCCAGTTTTGTGGTACTTTTACCCGACATTGAGATGAAATGACACCCCAAGCCCTGCCGCCCAATGAAACAAATAGGGTTTATAAGCATGAACGGGCTGACTTGCACCGCTTTGCCTGGGCAGGCTTAGATCCTCTAAGCGGTTTACCAGTACTCGTGTGCGGGTCGGTTTCAGCTCTGTGTGGAAGCATCATGCACCCCATATATTTCTTCAAGCCCCTATGGGTGGGAGCTGGATCAGATTTTGGTGACCTTGACCTTATTAAGGTCAGGGATCAGATTTTGGTGACCTTGACCTTGTTTTCAAAAGCTCAAGCCCCTAAAACTGTCAATTTTGGCTTGTCCCCACACCAAGGGTAAGGGGGACATTGTTTTTGGTGTGGATCCTGTTTGGGTTGGCATAGGTGTCTGTGTAGCCTGTTCGAAGCACTTTATCTCCTGAACCTATTAATGGATTTTGACCAAACTTGCATGGTTTCATGACTAGGATGGGGGGAAAACAGCCATTTGGCTTTGATGGCTTTGACTTTATTTTGAAGTGCACATGTCCCCTAAAACCTATCAGGTGAACGAAATGATGAAATTTGGTCAAACTTGGTGCAATATATCATTGCAACCTACCGAAGATTTGGTTGGATTCTGGTGACCTTGACCTTATTTTCAAGGGCACAGGCCCCAAAAACTGTCAATTTTGGCTTGTCTGCACCCTATTTTGTGAAGGAATTGATGAAATTTTGTCAAATTTTGTACAATATATCATTTTGACTGGTAAGAACCAAAGATTTGATTAGATTTTGGTGACCTTGACCTTATTTTCAAGGGCACAGGCTTTCAAAAACTAACAATTTTTGGCAAGAAATGGTTGAAATGTGGTCAGACTTTGTACAATATGTCATAGCAACCTACTAAAGATTTGATTAGATTTTGGTGACCTTGACTTTATATTCATAGGCACAGCCCCCAGAAAAATGTCAATTTTGGCTTGTCTTCACCCTATCTATTTCCCGTATAAAATGGGTTGAAGTAGAATGTACTCTCCCCCTGGATGGTGAGGAGGTCCAACTGTTTTATAATCTTAGATTGTACAGCACTGAATGTTCTGGACTTGTTGTGCTCTTCAGTAGTGTGAAGCTTTTATTTCTATAATAATGATGTGAAATTCTGTTCAAACTGTTATTCAGTTTTGGTTCTTGGCAAATGTTATTTGATATCACCAGCTTCATTAACCCTTATCCTGCTGATCACATAACCTCTACCTTTGTAAACACTCTAGATCGAGATCAGTTTATGATCTGCAATGTGGGTGTGACAGAATAAAGTTAGTTAACAGGTGAAGGGCTAAACAGAAAAAAAACACACCAAAAAACATCCTCATCGTCATTGTAATCATCATCAGAGACAATGAACAAATGAACAACAGGAAGCAAATTTTTATTTTCTTGGGGTCTGGTTTGGTGACACAGTATAGTGTAGCTTATACATACAAGTAACTGTTTTGAACTTTGTCTTAGACTGGTTAGCCAAAAGGTAGGCAAGTCTGTTGTTCATCATGCTAAAATTTGCCTTAAAGTGTCAGTCACAACTGTAGATGACAGATGACAAAAATATTTTATCTTTCACAGTCAGTCAGAAAAATAGAGCAGAATGTTATCTGCTTTCCAGTTTTGCTTGGTGCTTTAAGGTTCATTATCAAAATTCTTAAAATCCCAGTAACAAGGTTTGCAGGTGCCCTTTTTAAATATCGTTTTTGTTGTTTGCCACAAACAACAGTTTTACCATTTTCTTAAGACACACCAGGAAGTAGTCCATTCATTTAAATTGCAAACCAAACAATTTTATCCTTCTGCTCTCAGTTTTATTCCATTAAATACAAATTTCAAAGAAATAAATATTGAAATCAGAAGTTTAAGATTTTCGGTAAACGTGTATACAAAATAAAAAGCATGCAAATAAAGGGAAAAGTGTACAGATATAATAATTTTCTATATTCTATGTAGCATTTGTGTGAAGGCATATGATTTTCATTCACCCTTATATAATTCAAACTCTCAATCATTATATACATTTAGAGCGATTTGATTGGTTGAAATAAAAGTTTTATACTGCAATAAATTCCATGAGCAAGAATCTCAGAACTATTTCACCCAGCAATAGGCAGTAATATAACGTGATGTCAAAGTACGTCATTGTAGATAAACGACGTCAACAGCGCTAAGTTAACCCTTCTCTTGCTGAATATTCATTTAAGCCAAACCCATTTCTGTCTATCAACCAGTCAATTTACTTCATGTAATTTATTGCTACAAATTCATAAACTGAATGTCAAACAGTGTAGATCCTGATCAGGATCAGGATCTACACTGTTTACAAACATAGGGGTTGTCGTGAACTGCAAGATAAGGGTTAAAAGATGGAAAACCATTGAAAGCATAAATGTTAAAAGACAAACTGAGTTTAGAGACTTGACGTTTTGTTCGCTTGGATTTCTTTCAAAGATGGCAGCTTCTAAATGACATCACATGAACAAGTCCGTGAGATGAAGACCCCCCCCCCCCCCCTAAACCCCACTTTATATAGAGAAAACTGTGGTTTAAGGGGGTAAACATTATTTTCCTTATTTCTGCTCCAATACATAGGTTGTGGGTACTCGTTAGAACCGCCTCAATGAGGCGGTTCTAACAATCACACACAACCAATGTTTGCAGTATAAATAAGAAAAATATTACAGATTTTCATCAGAAAAGTAGCTATTTTGGAGGTGTGAAAAATGCACTTTGTCGCACGGGTGTATTATCGTAATGAATAATCATTCTGCCATGGCTGTTGGTAAGTCCATTCTTACGCTGTCAAAATAATTCCTCAAAAAATTACCATTTTGATGGCATTTTTAATATTTCAATGACAAAGCTGGAATTATAAGGAATAAATTATCATTGGTGTGCATTTTATCAATGTGTAAACTCCAGCGCATCACTCACAAACTCAGCATGAAGCCCTTTGGGGCCAAGTTTTACAACAAATGTCTGGTCATTATGCAAACAGCATAGACTCTGATCAGAGGTCACATTCTTTTGCATCTTGTCTGGGTCTACACAGTTTGCAAATGTCTCAAAAATGGGAAATGGAAAGTGAAAAATAGTGACTGAAGAGTTTGTTTTTGTTGTTGTCGAAAATCGGTGCTTGTTTTTATTCTGGGGTGAGTTGTTAAAAACAAACAACATGATTAACTAACGTATCGTAAAAACTGCTCACATTTTCCAGCAAAAAATAGCAAAATTTTAGATTATATACTTGCTAGAATGCTTAACAATTTGACCACTAACGAGCTCTTTAAGCTAACGAGGCTTTGAAAAACTGGACCCTGGTTTATTGATATTTCTAAGATGGTCTTTTCCTCCCCCTTATTGTACTTATACAATATTGTTTTACATTTTCAAAACAAATGGATATAATTTTATGTCACAAAAATCTTAATATAGCCTGCAAGGTCAAAGTATCTACATGTATTTCGAGGGTTGACTTGTGAAGTCACACGTCATGTGATTTTAACATCTTTGGAAAGTAAGTATTGACATTTCAGAAAAAGCTGATCATTTAGCTTGAGTTAGCAGTTCATTTATTTTAATTTCTAATATTCAGATTTACAGCTTCGTTCAAAAAGCAACATGCTTCATTGCATGTTAACTAATCTGCAGAATCAGTCACTGAAAATAATGAGTTGGAAGCAATGGTTGGATATAATAAGCATTGCCAGTATTTTCTGTTGTACCGAACAACTGAAGTCCCTTTAGGGCTTTGATTTTGCTTTTCAGAGAAAAAAGGCTTGACATTTTGTGTGAATCATCTCTCCAGCTGTTGGGAAGAAGATTTACACAATATCATCACGAAAACACGCCTGTATAATTTTGATCCCCTCGAACCCCACTTTTATATATAGTAAAACTGGGGTTTTCAGGGGTAAACATTATTTTTCTTGTTTCTGCTCAAAAACATAGATTGTGGGTACTCGATAGAACCGCCTCGTGGAGGCGGTTCTATCGAGTCCCCGCCAGCTATGTTTTGAGCAAAAATAAGAAAAAAATATCAGATTCTTTATCTGGAAATTTTCCTTTTTGGGTGGTAAAATCTTCCAATACATTTGTATAGGCGTGTTTTAGTAATGGTCAAGCCTATTTGCTATGAAAATTAGTATGAAAAAATGGTGCCTGTTCCAGAAATTTCTGTTGAGCTCTTGTAAACCTTGTCGCATCATGTGACAATCAGGCTCTATACTGTTTACTTTCAGGATTTTTTGTCAAAAAATATAGAGTGAAAATGAAAAAATAGACCAGACACCCTTTAAGGCCAATTTGACTTTGTCCAACACAATAAGCCGGCCTCGGTAACTCATTCTGATGCGCATCTGACTGGTGATCAGGAGGACCCAGGTTCGATACCTGCCGGGGTGGGCAACATTCTTTCGTGGAGATTGATCATGAAATCTTTTCTACAGTCATTCTCTCCCTTCCACTGATTCAAGAAGGGCAGTTGTAAGCTTGGGCGAAAGAATGTGCACTGTACTGGTTGCGTATAAACCTGCCCAGGAAAAGTGTGGATAGGTAAACTGACCGGCTCAAAAATGACCTAAATAGTGTTGACTGGGCCATTAAACTCCAATACAAACAAACAAACCAACACAATGAGTTAAGGTCACAGATCATATAATGTTAGAACACAATGTACAAAGGGATGTATATATATATAGATAGTGGGGGTACGGCGACATATTCATTGTCCGTCAGCACGGACAATGAATATATCACCAATTTGAGCATAAAAAAATTATCGCCCCCCAAAAAAATTCACACACTCCAGAGGAAGGGGTACTGTAACTAAAAAAAGAGAGTGTCCGTCTATGAAGAGATGAGGCGGGTAGAGCACAGAAAAATAAAAAAAAGTTAGGAGAGGGGAAAAAAAACATCTACTAGAGTGACCTCGGAAAAATTGTAAAAATGTAAAAAAAAAAAAAAACACCCACTATAAAATCAGTCCGCGGACTCCGGCATGGGGTGAGGAATTCTACCTAAAATGTTTCACAGATTTTAAAAATCAAATCAAAATTTAGCAAAAGCCGCATCTGTTACAGCACTTTTAACCACCCGGCACTGGGCAGAATTCTTTACACACACACCCCAGCACCGGGTAGTGGCTGCCAGCCCCCTTTCTTAAGAACTCCTGCCTGTAGGCTCACGACAAGCTCTCCGCCCCAGGGTCACCTTTAACCCCATATTCCCAGCCTAGCCGAAACGAACAGCTAGACCGGTCTGAGGTAAGGTGAGCACAATGCATTGTGAATGGCGACTTCAACGGGGAGAATTCTATTTGTGCGCGCGCAACCCATCAAAGTCACCCTTCACAAATGCATGGCATCGAGCAAGCCATTTACCCTTAAACAGACAGGTGAGCGTCATACTCAGAGACCAGACAAACCATGCTGTAACAGACACAACCAAATATTGAATGTGAGTCTCTTATATATATACATAGCACTTACGAATATCATTAAAAAATGGGTTTTAAATTTGCATATTTTTAACAAATGTATCTTTTTATTGTGTTAAAATGTGTACTTTTTGTTTCACTATCTAAATTGCCAAGAAAACAACTCACCATAAAACTTCCTTCTAAAATAAATATCCTTGAATATAAATGTTTTAACACCATAATAAAACGAGGAAGTGAAAATATGGAAGTGAAAAGATAAATGCGTACTTATTCTATATATAGAACGAGCATGATAAATACCAGTCCAATTACAAGTTTTAGCTTTTATCAATAGCCATACTGTTAACTATTGATAAAGGTATCTTTTAGCATTTATGAATAGGGAAGACCCTGACCAGACTGCGCACCCTTATAGTCCGAAAGTCGTTACGGATATAATCAAAGTACAGAAAGGCCTGGAAGTCGTTACGGATATAATCAAAGTACAGAAAGGCCTGGAAGTCGTTACGGGAATAATCAAAGCACCGAAAGGACCGTGAATCACCGTAGCTTTTAACAGTCAGTAAAAGAAATTTGTATATTTAGTTTACGCTCCTATAAATAGGTGGTGGGTCATTATTTACTATTGTAATTTTATTAAATAAAATCAAGCATCCCCTATTTTTTTTTTACCTCAGCTAAAGCCTGGGCCTTTCCTTCCTCAATAAGTTTTTTTCTTTCCGCCTCACTTAATCCTGTTTGTTTTGAGTGTATGCTATCTTTCAGTTTATTATATTTGTCTAATTCATCTAAAATCAATTTCAAAAAAGGGGGCGTGTTATTATCACTTTGTACCGCAAAACATAATACGTAATACCTTCCCACGATAAACCACTTACACAGATAATGAAGGACTATTTTACTTAAGTGTATAAATATTTGATAAACCTTATCAAAAATGTGTGATGCGTCTCAGTCAGTGTTCAGATAACAATAATTAGAGGTGATATTAAAAATCTGCTCCGACAAAAGTCGCGGATAGACACTATATAGAAACATATTAAAAAGAATTTTGAAAATTCCACTTTGGGGCAAATACTTTAACCCCTCCTGAAAGTGCCTTTACATAATCCAATGACCACCAGATTTTGCACATATAACAAGACTTTAAGGCTGTATAACATATTAAAATTCCAAGTTCCTATGACAACTTTTGGAATTTCTGAAAGTCTTTGAGTCTTCCTAAAAGTGGAATCCCATCAACCGATTAGTCTCAGATTTTGCATATGTATTTGGGTTGCATATATACATATTATCACAAAATTTCAAAGTTCTAGCATCATTTTGGAATTTCCTGCAAGTCTTTGAATTGTTGTAAAATAACATTGGTTCAACTAATTACCACCAAA
Organism: Lucinisca nassula; assembly: GCA_963580285.1. Classification (NCBI taxonomy): domain Eukaryota; kingdom Metazoa; phylum Mollusca; class Bivalvia; order Lucinida; family Lucinidae; genus Lucinisca; species Lucinisca nassula. The sequence continues at coordinate 158,911,215 of OY757011.1, read as the reverse complement.
CTTTGTACATTTGTTTCAACATACAAAATGCACATTCTTATAAAATTTCAACATTGTAGGCCAACTGGAAGTGAAGCAAAAAAATATTAACTTTCATATTTCGGTGGTGGGTCATTTACTATTGTAATTTTATTGAATAAAATCAAGCATTTTCTATCTTTTTTTTCATTTCATTCTTCGCTTGAGCCTTGCCTTCCTCAATAAGTTTCTTTCTCTCACTTTCACTCAATCCTGTTTGTTTTGAATGTATATTGTCTTTGAGTTTATTATATTTGTCCAACTCATCCAACACAAGTTTAAATTCATTCTCAGATATCTGTCCGTCTGTCAAAGCCTTAGAAATCAAATCCTTTATACTATTCAACTTACTATCAGCAATAGTTTTAATCTCATAATGTTTCTGTGCTTTTGAAGTCATTTTACGCCTAATTAGTTTAACACACACACCCAAACTCCCACACACAACAGCACCAATCTCTAAAGGCAACATAATTGGAACAGTTAATCCAACACCTGCCAAAATAACACTTGTTGATATCAAACCAGTATCAACTCCATCAGTAATATTTATTCCACGTTTGTATTTTTTGTATAATGCTTTTCTCACATCTCTCTCATTAATTAACGTCTTCTCTATCTCAGATATCTTCTGTAATCTATAATTTTGCCCATCTTCAATAGGCAACTCTGGATATAGCGGTGCATTAGGTTGTTTCATTTTTTTCTTGATAACATATATTTTTTTTATTCAATAAATAATTCAATTATCATCGAAGCCACAGTATTAACACATGTAGCATTATTAGTCTGACAAACAAAATCAATTGCATCACCAGCCTCAACCTTTAACGGTGTATCAAAGTTATCGTGTTTTCTTAAAATATTATTCAATGATATATCATATCCTGCTTGTGGATTTCCATTAATTGCAATCGCCACAGACACATCGCCTTTTGTTCTTTTACTCGACAGTCCAACACCTATTATCTGGCCAGGAAAGTTCATCACATATCCAACACCTACTTCTCTACCACCATTTCCAAAGCCAAACACTTCATTCTTCTGTAAGGAACCTTTACTCTCCGCACAAATGCTTATCAATTTTCTGTCTGACATATTATCAACCTTATTATATAATAATCGATGATTGACATACATATCCCGAAATCTATCTTGAAGTCCTGTATGTCTATCATTCAATGTATTTATTTGTGTAAATGCTTGACTTCTCATATTAAATATTTCTTGTTTCAACCCTAATGCATCTACGTGTTTTCTCTTAGCACCAAATATACTCATTTTTTTTTATTATAATTATATAATTTCCAAAACGCAATTAATTGGTAGATGATTAATTGCCTTGTTGTTATTTTCATCCCTGATTTCTAATTTCAATTCTGCTATAGCATCATTCACCAAACACTTATATTCTGGATGCTCAAATCTCACTGTTGTTATCTCTCCAAACTCTTTATTTTCCACTGGAACAACAGCCAACACAGTACTCGGCATACCATCTAAATAATTATTTGAAGTATTAATCTGTTCCAAATGAACATACAATGATTTATAAACAGCAAAATCTACAGCTCTCTCACCATAATGAGTTTCATTAACAGCAAACTTTCGCTTATTTCCAAACCCCAACATTTGTTTTAAGCCCTTGCTTATCTTCAATTCATCCGGTGTAATTAAAGAAGCAATTCCATTTGTTTCATTTACAGATAATGTAATATTATTACTTTGAAATAAATCTGCTATTTGTTGGAAACTATAATAACCATCTATAATCTTATGAGGTCTCTCTTTAGTCTTCTGCAAATATTCATCAACAACATTATACCATCCAACACCATATGTTATAGATTTCAAACCAATACGTTTATTCCCATCTCTGTTATCAATGTATTGTTGCAAGTTTATTGTCTTGTCAATATTCGAAATTGTATGATACATTTTTATTTTTTATATATAATCAATAATAAAAATGATACCTAAAGAATTCAAGTACAATCCCAATGCATCATATAACCCCAATACTAAATATACCGAAAAGAATATTGAACTTATAAAACAAACGATTTATGTTAACAAAGACGACCATTTTCCAGTAACGTTTCCCAACTTATTTCAAAACTATCAAAATCCAACATTACACACCAATGAACCGTGGAATACATGGCTTCATTCATCATTTGACTGGTGGCAATGTCAATTAAATTTTGCTGTCTGGTGTGCCACTGCAGGATGTGGAGTAAGTTATCAAGACCATTTGCAAAACACTTCAGGACTAACTAAAACAGTATATACATTTCATGTTTATTATTGTATTGCTCGTATTTTGAAAGAACTTCAAACACCTTTACCAACAGATGAATCATTTTGTTATTACAAAAACCCATACGACAAAGCAACCTATCAAAAGTTATGCAATGAATTCAATGTTTCACCTAATACAGATTGGCGTCAAAAATTAGAAAGTAGTTCTAAATGCAGTGGTCTAGGGAGTTACACACAATATTTTAAACCAAGTGGAAAATATATACAAGATCATAGAAGTGATGGACCATTCTTTAATCCAAATGATAAAATAGCACATACAGTAGATATTAGTGACGCCTGGACAATGTTTATATTAGACAAATCAAAAGGATTAACAAAAACAGGTATTGAACGAATTAACGAAAGTATTAGAATGTTTGTATGGGCTCTATTAGGAGCACAATCTCAAACACGTGTAGAAATACTAAAAATAGGCACAGGATTTGATGCTCAGAAACAATTTCTTGCTAACATTGAAGACGCTATTAATAGTCCAGTTGATTTACCAAGTCAAATACAAAGATATCAAAACACACTCAAATATGCAAGAAGTAAAGTAGATTTTGTTTATGGTATTGGATTATATATGTCTCCCAGTAATATGATTTTACAAATTGGCACTATCGCTGGATATAATAATAAAATTGTAATTGCAACAGAAAATCAAACACTTGGTTTCAATAGTGATGTAAATGTTAAACCTGTTGCACCTACTACACAACCTGCAACTATACAAGGCACACCAACAAAGAAATCTCTACCAGAACCAAAACATCAGGAAACAAAGAAATCTCTACCAGAACCAAAACATCAGGAAACAAAGAAATCTCTACCAGAACCAAAATTCAAATCTCTACCAGAACCCGTTGAAAAAAAAGAAGCAATACAACACGAAGACAACAAAACAGCATTAATAGTTGGTAGTATTGCAATTGGACTATTAATTATGTATGAAATTTATTAAGTTCTTTTTTTTCTTATAAACTCTCTTGCAGATGCATATAACAATCCAGCAACCAATACAACTAATGCCCATAGATGTTCTCCAAACCAATTAACAACTTTACCCGCAGAAGACAACAACCAAGACACAATAGAACCAATAATACCTGGTAATGCTGCTGCTACTTTTCCTGCAAGGGTAGAAAGTAATTTACCAAGATTTGATAATTGTTTCTTAACCCAATCTTTTACACCATCTTTAGGAGGAGGCTTTGGTGTAGTTCCACCACCAGTTGTAGGAATAACAGCCTCAACAATAACAGCAATAATCATTCCAAAAGCAGTTAAAACACTAACAATTGTAATGCCTTGTTCTCTGAATAATGTTCTAATTCTTTCACCTAATGTAGTGTCTTCTTTTAATACTTTGTTTATAGTTTCTTTTATTCTATTTACCTGACTACGTAGTTTTTCTTTATTAACATTAATAACTTCCAATCTTGCACTTCTCTCACTTTCTAACTCTTTGATTCGACTACTTATCCTTTCTATTTGAAATTCATCATTGTCTGCTTTGGCTTGTTCTAATTTGGTATTTTCTTTTGCTAACTCTTTATTTGTTTCATTTAGTTTAGCCAATTCATTTGCTATCTCTTCTTTGACTGTTGTCATTGCATTTGCTATTCCATCAATCTCTCTTTTTGTCCAATCTGTTTGTGTTCCTGCTTCACTATTAACATTTTCAATGAATGATGTCTCTAATGTTTTCACAGATGTTTCTGCATTATTTGCAGTTTCTAATAGTTCTTGTGCTTCTTGTTGTGATGATACATCATTATCAAGATTCTTGAATTTTTCTGATAATAAATCAGATTGTGTCTCTCTCAACCGAGTATCTAATAAAGCTGTGAGTGCTTCTCTACCTTCTTTAAGTCTTGTAGCAGATGGTTTAAAATCATCTATACCTAATACATTCCTAACAAAATCAACACCATATTTCCTTTGCAAAGTATTAAATGATAAAAATGTTGCTATTTCATCAGGGTTGTTAGATTTATACCATGTTAATGCAACATCATCACCAGCTTCATCTTTAATATATAACATTGGTCTTCCAAACTTATCCTTCTTGAGAGACAAACCTTTGACTTTGCGTGTAGGTTCTTCATTCCTTTCGTAAAATCTATTTAACATTTTTTTACCTATGCTAATACGCAAAGTTTTCCTATCATCACCGGTTAAATCATCTACACTAGCAAACTGACTATTTAATGTTCTCTGAAACTCTTCTTCATCTGTAAAAGATGTTTCTGCTTCTTCATCATAATCCTCCCTGTCATACTCAGGATTTTCATATTCAGCCATTATTTATTTATTATTTAAAAATATTTTTTATCTTTTAATAAAAACATGTCAGCTTACGGAGATAAACTAAACCCTTACAGAAAATTAAGAGAACCACGTGGTGTAAAAGGCATTCGCCAAAGTGTAGTAATAACAAATAACCCTTCAACTATTGACCAAAATCAACAATTGTTAGTGAGATTTCCTAATCTAAGTGGTAATGATGTTATTGTTCCCGGAACAGTCAGATTAGCATTTGAAATTGAACTAAACTCTAAAGATGCAAATGCAACTATATTTCAAAACATAGGAAGAGCAATAATTAAGAAAACAACAATTAGAATTAGTGGAAATGAAGTTATGTCCATTGACGATAGTGACATCTATCATTGTTATATTGATTTATGGAAGACTATTACAGAACGTGTAAATATGGCATACCAAGGCATTGGCAAAGAGAACATGTTGAAACATAGAGTGGGTGCAGGAAACGCAACAGCGGATAAAGAAGATCAAGCCATCGCAAAAGCATATGGAAACAGGTTTTGCATCCCACTTGATTTTGAATTATTGGAAACCCATATGCCTTTTTATCAAGCTGGATTAGGAGATAGACTTGAATATGAACTTACATTCAATGATTATAATAAAGTAATTAAATCAGGCGATGCAACTTCATCTTATACAATCAAAAATATTTGTTTGGAATTTGATATTGTTTCTGATACTGAATTAGCAAGACAAATAAGACAGCAAGTTGATGGTAAAATGGTTATTTTGTATGACAGAATACTAAGACACAGAAAAATACCTAAAAACAAATCTGATACACTATGGAATATCAATCTAAATGTTCCTGCAAGAAGTATGAAAGGAATTCTTATGCTATTCGAAGATCCTGAAAGGGCCAGCACAGAAGAATATTATAATCCAGAAATTACAAAAGTGGAAATGACAATAGAAGGGATTCCGAATCAATTGTATAGTCAAGGAATGAAGTCCCACCAACACTGGGACGAAATAAATAAATTCTTTGCTTTGAATTCAAAAAGAAACAAAGAAACAAGTATGGTCGTTAAAGATTTATATTTTACTGATACAACAATAGAAAAATATCTAACGAACAGGTATGCTTTATGGTTGGATTTACGTTCAACTGATGATAATACACTTCATGGTTCTGGAAGAAGAATTGAAAATGCATCAGAAGGTATCACAATACAAATAACGAAAGAAGCAGGAGCAGATGAACCAATCAATCTTTATTTGTTTGTTATACAAGATGCACAAATCAACTTTGAAGATGGTAGATTTAAAGAAGTCAGTTATTAATATTTTTTTTACAAATAAAAATGGAACTACCAAAATATCCTCATTGTGCTATTATATGTGGTCAAACTGGATGCGGGAAAACAGAGTTTGTCCTTGACCTTTTGGAAGAGGAATATCGTCAAGTATTTAAACATATTGTTATACTTTGCCCAACCATTCAATGGAACAAGGCTTATAAAAATCGTGAGTGGATTGGTGATGTTAGAAAGCCTAAAACAAAAAATATAACAATTGTTAATCCTATTGTTAATGGAGAAGAAAAACTACAAGAACTACTAAGAATGTTCTTTAATAAATATGCTGGTCATTCTACTCTCTACATTATTGATGATTGCAGTGCAACGAAAGAACTAACAAAGAAAAAAGATATGTTATCAGAATTAGCATTTTCTGGTAGGCATGCAGAACAATCAGTGTGGGTTATTTCGCAGAGATATAATTCTGTGTTAAAAGATTTAAGAGAACAAACAAAATGGCTATGCATGTTCTACACAAAAGATAGAGATAGTTTTGAAAATTGTTTAAGAGAGAATGATGTTATTCCTACTTTGGAAGAACGACAGAGAATAAAAGAAGAACTGAAAAAAAAGAAGCATCGTAAGTTAATTTTGAAGACTGACCAGCCTACTGGTTATCGGTTGGTTGATTGATTATTTTTTTTTAGCAATGATTAAGTAATGTTTATGCAATGCTGTAGCAAATCTTAAGTAATGCTTATGCAATGTTTTAAGTAAAATAGCAATACTAAAAAACAATGCTGTTAGAAATATTATCAATCACTGCAATCTTATCAATAATCATAACAAACACTGCAATCTTATCAATAGTCGGATATGCGATGTTTTATTTTTTAAAAATAAAAAATAAATTACATAAAATAAAAATGAATGCTGAAGAATTATTACAAGACATTGAATGTGAAAGCACTTATGTAGAAAATAATGAACAAGAAACAAAACGTGAGCGATTATCAGCCATTGTTGCTGGTGGTGGTAGTAAGCAGTATCTTGGTAAAGACTTACAACTATCAGACATTGATACAATGACAGCAGAACAAATAAACAAACTTTACTGCAGATATGAAGCAAGATTGGGAGCAAGTATGACTAAGACATTAGGTAATTCTTTTATTAGCTTATATGTGATGGGTGTATCAAAGTATTTCAATGTTGTTAATCCACCTAAACTGATACAAGACTTAGAGGAAGACCCTTTTATCAATCACGCTTTGACAAGTTCGTGTTGTGAATTGTACTATAGATATGGAATGTATCTTGCTCCTTTAACTGCAATGCTAACAACAGCAAGACATATTGATTTTAATAAAAAAGAAAATATCTCCTTAGAAAAAAATGAGTGAAGTTAATGAAAAGATGAGTGAAGTTAATGAAACTGTTAAAACAAAAGACCCAAGACGAGTATCTGCTGGTAAGAAAGGTGCAGAAGCAAGAAAAAGAAATGCAGAATTAAGAAGAAAGGAGGCTGATACTATAAAGAAAGAAAACATGGAATTAAAATCTATAACAAAAGATGATGAAGTCGGCTCTCCAAATTCACAGAATATAAATATATACAAAAATTATATACCATTATGCATAACAGTTGGAGTTGTTGGAATAGGATTGTATATGTACAAGTCTAAACAAGTTGTACCACAACAACCTATGATGCAACAACCTGCACCTATTATACAACAAAAAGAAATTGACCCATTTGAATTTAATTAATTTAAAAAAATAATATTCTCATTAAAAAAAAAATGACAACCTCAATAGACGGAAAACAAATTGCAAACATGTTATATCATGCTGGAGTGGAAACTGTATTAACTGTTGGATATTCAGAATTAGGTAGAAAACTATTGAAAAGACCAGCACCAAAAGTAGATTTTAATATGACAGATATTGGTATGTTGTCCATTGATATATTACTTGCAATGGCAACAAAGGATATGCTTGTTAAGCAAGGTATTATTCCTGCAGATATTATGAAGTAATTTTAATATTTTTTTTATCCATTATATAAAATGGCAAGTGCAGTAGCATTAATGGTTGGAGGAGCAATTACAAACGCCTTAGCCTTTTCAGGTAGTAATTATTTATTTTCACATATGGGTAGTAATAGTGATGAAGAGAGAAAACGACATGATAAAGCGATGGAACAGTTAGAAGCAGCAACAACTGCGTGGAATGAGAAGAGAACAGAAAGATTGGATTTTATTAATGAACAGTTAAAAAAGGAACATCATGCTTTGAATGAGTTCAGTGATGCTGATACTGCTATGAAACAATATTATTATATTACAGGAAAACAATTGCCAGATAATTTATCCACACCATTACCACCAAAACCTACATTAAGTGATTTTTACACTCCATCAGAAGACCAGAAAAATAGAGAGATTGCATTTGTTGTCGGTGGTATGGCATTGACAGGATTTGTTGCTTGGAAGTTGATGTAGGTAAAAAAAAAATATTTTTTGACATAATCTTTCTTTGGAAAAACTAAATCATAAGCATGATATTTATTTTTTTTATTATTCTTACATGGTTTCAAACCAAGTGGTCTTACATAAAATGGTGGTTCTTTACCTTCTATCTTCTTTGTGAGATGTGCAGGACTCCATACTTCACCATTGTCTTTGAGAGTTAAAATTACACTCACACCATTGTCTGTGTTAATTTCTCTGTAGTCAGTGATTGTATAAATGTTGTTGATTTCTAAATCAGTCCATTTCTTTGTGTCAAATTGACTTTGTTCCTTTAACAGCTCTTCAAACTCTTCTTTTGTAGGTGTATAGTCATCATCAAGCAATTGTGCTATATTTTGCGTTTGTGCGTTCTTTGACATCTTTTTATATATAAATATTTTTTCTTAAATAAAAATAAATGGAGAAGATATACTATAGTCCAAAAGGTTTCTGGAAAGGACACTCAGCTGTTGGTAAGTTAGCAAAAGAAGCAAAGGTTAGTCAGAAACAAGCATTAGAGTTCTTAAAGAAACAAGCAGTATGGCAAATATATTTACCTGCACCTAAGAAAATAATAAGACCAAAATTTGATGTGTCTGCAGAGAATGAAGTTCATCAGGCTGATTTGTTGTTTGTACCTCACGATACTATTGGTAGGAAGACATACAAGTATGCATTGACAGTGGTTGATATTGGAACAAGATATAAAGAAGCCGAACCTTTGACGTCGAAAGATAGTAAAGAAGTTGCAAATGCTTTTGAGAAGATTTATAAAAGACATTTGAAGTATCCTAAACTATTGCAAGTTGATCCTGGTAGAGAATTTATGAGTTCCGTTTCAACTTTGATGGAAAAGCATAATACCAAAATAAGAAGAGGTAGAAAAGAGATACATAGAGACCAAGGAATAGTAGAAAGATTTAATAGAACCTTAGCAGAAAGATTGTTTGGTTATCAGTATGCTAAAGAGATTGATACTAAAAAAAGAAACAGAGAATGGGTTAAGAGATTATCTGATGTTATTAAAGCATTAAATAAGGAGACGAAAAAACCTCCTCCAATTATAACAAGAAAAGTTGATGCTGAAATTTGTCCTTATGCAAATGTTAGATATTTGTATCAACCTGGAGAATTAGAAGGTGGTGGAAAGAGAAGGGCTACTGACCCAGTATGGTCTGTTGATATACATAAAATTGATTATCACATTATAACGCAAGGCATAAGAGTTTATTATTTGAAATCTCCTGCACCTAAGAGAGGGTTTGTCAAAGAGGAATTACTTATTGTTCCGGCTGATACCCATACGCGTATGTCGTGATTCCATCGTCAGTTATGTATCTTTTTGTGTCTAAAGGAGAAAGTGTAGTCTTATTTACTTTTAATCCATATATGTTGTGATGCATTGAGCGTAGCATGTTCATTGAGTGTGTGTATTTCTTTTTGTTGAATAATGCATCTCTGTAGTTTTCAAAATTGATTTGTTTTTTGATTACATATTTTTTTGTTCCTTTCGCTTTTTTGATGACTTGTTCATCTGCTCTTAATACTGAATATAGTTTAGGACGAAGACCAATATATTCTGATATTGGAACACCAGCACATTCATCCTTCATCTTACCTATGACCTTCTTGTTTGTTTCATCGTATAGTGGATGTTCTTTTGGATAATCAGAGAAATCGTATTCATCTTTCATTTCAGACATATCTTTGTAAGCATCTTTGGTTTTGATATCTACTAATAAACTGTCTGTGTCGGTGTATAACAAGGTGCAGTTATCACCATACTTTTTTTTCAATGTATTATAATACCAATCATACATAAGATGTTTTGATAAATCTAAAACACAGAAGCCAACATATATTGGTTTATTTAGAGTTAATATTGTTTTATTCACTTGAATGGCAGATAACTCATCAGAGAACTTTACTCTACGATTGAAGTTTGGTTTGGCTATTATCTTGCGGATTTTTTCATTTTCACTGCCATCTGTTTTGACTAATTTAATATCAACTCTTTTACGTATGTTTTCCATTGTTTTGCCAAATACTGAGTTGTTCATAAGTTTAAAGAAATCTTTTTCAAATGTAGTCTTTGCTTTTTTACGTAATTCTGTATTCAGACGTATGTAAGGTTCCATCCAAGGTTTCTCATCAAATTCTAATATTCTGTGTATTTTTGTTATTTTCATACCAAGTTGTTTGTATAGTCTTAAGTTTTTGTAATGTACTACATATTTCTTCTTATCCATTAGATTGGGGACAAGTTTTTCTGTTTTTAACATACTATTTTCAATTAGTTCATTTTGATAGTCGGATAACCATTCTTTTTTAATTGCTAATTTTTCAGGTGCAAGTGGATAGTCGTTATGTAGTTTATGTAAATGTTTGGGATATTCTAAATCTACTTCATATATTCTTCCTCTACCTTTTTGTAATTTTGGAAGTTTTCCATCTATTAAATCTTTATTAGTTATCCATTTGAAACCACCAAATGGAAGTGGTTGGCTCATTGAATGACCATATAAATTATTTTCATCTAAATACATTATGTAATTGTCTTCTTCATTTGGATTATAATCTGCTACATATTTATTGTTTGCTTTTGCGTGTCTTTTAGAAACCATACTTATTCCACCTCTCATTCCTTTTTCAATGAAAAGATGCATATCCAAATCTGATAGAAGTTGTAATTCTATTTCTGTGTATTTTAGAAGAGCATCCCAAGATAGACCAGGTGCAGTGTAGTAATGTAGAGGGTCAAGTTTATAGTTATTCATACAGGTTTCTCTAAACTTTTGAAAAACATCTGCAAGTAAGAGAACATCTGTTTTGAGATATAAATCATGATAATCACCAAGTGTTTTACAGTTAAATTGTTTCCATACTTTTTGAGCGTGTTCATAGTCTTTTTGTTTGATACTTTCATCTGTAAGACTGCTGTAGAATTTGTCTATGGGTGGTAGTTGTGTTTCATCAAATCTATCAAAACTATCAATGTATTCATATGGATAGATACCTTTACGAGCAAGAAGATGTGAGTTAGTTGTATGTTTTACAGTTAATGGTAAGTCTGATTTGTTGAGTTTTTTATATCTTGTATTGTGACATTTTTTACATTTTGCTGTTAATAACCAATTTTCATTGATGTTTATTTCTTCTGTACCTTTACATTTTTCACATTCTGTCTTTACACCAATTGCTCCATCTACCAACTTTTCAAGAGAGGAAGCCATTTTATATCTTGTATTGTGACATTTTTTACATTTTGCTGTTAATAACCAATTTTCATTGATGTTTATTTCTTCTGTACCTTTACATTTTTCACATTCTGTCTTTACACCAATTGCTCCATCTACCAACTTTTCAAGAGAGGAAGCCATAAATTGAAAACTGTCTAAGAATTTCAGTTGTCCAATACTGAATGAGATGAATTTCTCTGAATTATTTGCAATACAAGTAATGTTTCCACTTGCTTTGTGTATTTTCTGCATTATTAGATGGCTATCATAACCTTTTAAGTTGTGGAAGATAACTGGAATTTTGGTTTTATTTGGTTTGATTGCAAGTTTGAGATTACAGGATTTGTGTGCTGGTCCTCTATATTCTCCTGTGAAATGACAGTGGTCTTTTACTTTTGGGTTGTTTTTGTTATTTCCTATTTCTTGTTCGCATATCCAACATTTGGTGGCATTTTCATAGTCTTCAGTGTTTTGCTCTGTTAATGGTTTGGGGTGAGCAAAGATGATATTGATATTGCTAACCTCACATTTTAAGTGATTCAAAAATACTTCAACAACATCTTTACCTCTGTAGATAACAGGTTTTTCAACTTGACCATCATATCTGACAACTTGATAACCAAATCCACAAGCTTCGTGTTCACTTGTTATTTCTGATTTATCTCCTTTTTGTTCTGTTTTAGGTTTGATTATACTTTCAAAGTCGGCATAAATGACATATGGAACGGGCATTTGATTTTGATGGTTTTTAAACTTGATAGTACCGTTTGAGGGCATTTCTATTCGCATTAGAGATTTATTTATGCCTTCACAGTCTTCTTTGTGTTTGATTAGTAGGTCTTCTCTTGTAAAACCGTGAAGACATCTATCACAGAAATGTGTTTTATCTTTGTGTTTATTGTTCTGATTGTAAAGTAATCTATTAAGGTTTTTAATAAAACAGTAGTGATATTTTGTTTCCTTTGGTGTTTTTTCATCTGGATTATAATTTTCATCTATTTCTCCTTCTTCATTATCATCAATTTCCTCTTCAACTTCTGTTATCAAAAGCAGGTTAATTCTTTCTTTATCATTTGATTGATTTGAAATATGATATGGAAATACAGTAAGTTTCTCTGTCTTTTTTGTGATTGTATATCCATAAACATTGATTGCTATATTGTTTTGTTTCTCAACTTTTGGTATTTGTGAGATTGGTGTGGGAAAGTCAATTCCTTCCATATTCAGATTAGGACATTTTGTATAACTATATACATTATTCAAGTGGTTTTTTGCTGGATATAGAGCAGATTTCAATGCCCATTCTAAACATTTATTATCATTGTTCTTCATATTAATTATTGCTTGTTTGTTTGCTATTACTTTTGGAAGAGGAATATATGAAGAACCTTTGAGTGGTTCATATTTTGCTATGTTGAGATAGAGTTTGATACAGTGGTCAATTTCTAAACCTGTTGCGGTATTTGTGAATTTTTCAATCCATGTTTGTAAATAAGCTGTTTGTTTGTTATAGTGTTCATCTAAATTATTTTCATTAAGAACTGCACATTGTTCTCCGTGTGATGCAGCGTTAACTTCTTTTCTTTCGCCATCAAGTTCATCTTTAAAGAATTTTAGAGATAATCCTATTGAAAATTTAATACCATTGTATTCTTTTATGTCTTTCCTGATTTGGTCTAAGATGATAGATTGTTTATCATTAAACAAAATATTTGGGTCTTTATATTTATGAGCATCTATTTCATATGCTTTGAAGTAATTGCATAATGGTTTATCAACCAGTTTCAGAGCATTTTTCTCTTCTTTAGTATCATCATCATTAATTTTTTCACTTGTTTTAACAGCATTTTGTTGCTGTCGTTTTCTTATCTTTTTATTTCTACGTCTTTTACGCAGATTATCTAATGCAGAAGTTTGTTGTGGTGCATCACTCTTCTGTTTCTCAATATCTAAGGATTTAAGACCCTTGTCTAAAGCCTCATCACTAATTCTTCCTTCACTATGCAATTGTATCAGTCTCTCTACAGAACTCATTTTTTGTTTTCTTTTAAACTATAAAAAAAATTTTTAAATATAATAATAAAAATGGATATAGAAAAAGCAAAGATGCAAAATATATGTGCTATGTTGCCGTTAGGTTCAAATAAACCATGTAAAAACAAATCAGTAAAGCATTCTATATACTGCAAGGCTCATAATTTTATTATAAAACATAACAAAAGTAAAGTAGTGAAATGTTTGCAATGTGGTAAAGGTACTACAGCAAAATATCAAATCTGTGATAAGTGTGGTGGAAAGAATTTTAGAGAAAAACAGAGATATTTTAACTCTATAAAACCTTTTAAGCAGGAAATTGCAAGATTGAGTATGATAGAGTGTTGAGGATGATTCAGGTGTTATTGAGAGGGCGATAATTTTTTTTTATGCTCAAGTCGGCGATATAGTTTGTATCGCCGTTGAAATGAACAAAATGGATTACGCGTAATCATCAATAAAAAGTCTCAACAAAATGGATTACGTGTAATTGTCTTTGATATATATGTACAGACAAATATATCACCGATTACAGCGTAATCTTCAATCGATTGTTTCAACAAATAGTGATAACATACTGTGAATAGGATAGAGTTGTTGTTCTGCGGTATTACCACAGTATATACTGCGGTAAAATATATATGTGTCTATATATATAGATAGTGCCGTGTTTTGAGGTAATTTGTGAGCGTAGAGAATAAATTACCTCAAAACCGGCACTATCTATATATATGATGTAATTCATTGTCATTGTGTTGGTAGAATATTGAAAGAGTTTTAAAAATCTTGGTAATATTTTTGACGACGTTGACTTGTAAAATTGCAGTGACAGATTAAGATAAAGGGTTCACAACACGTTTGTCTGTGCATAATTATAAATGCATTGAATAATAAATTTTGGTTCAATGACTGAAAAAAAACATAGATCTTATTGTTAAACAACTTACATACTTTGGCAAATATGTTTGTTGAAATTTATTTATATAAGGCTTTTTTTCCCAAAAAATAAATGAGCAATATTTACATAACCTGCAACACTTTTTTCATCTGAATTCTTTCTCTGTAATTAATTATCAAAGCAATTAGAAACCTCTTACATTTAGAATGTAAACCTGTCCTGTTGAACCAGGATATTCACTAGCTTTAACCCTTATCTTGCTGTTCACAACAACCCTATCTTTGCAAACAGTGTAGATCCAGATCAGATGGCTTATCTGATCAGGATCTACACTGTTTGACATTCAATTTATGAATTTGTAGGAATAAATTACATCAAGTAATCTGATTGGTTGATAGACAGAAATGGGTGTGGCTGAAATGAATATTCAGCAAGATAAGGGTTAAAAAGGCAGTGAAGATCCAGATCAGATAGCATCTGAAAAAGAGGAATCCATCTAATCTGGATCTTCACTGTTTGTCATTCAGTTGGGGAATTTGTAGGAATAAATAATCACAACTAATTTGATTAGTTTATTCAGCAGAATAAGGGTGGACATTGTCTTAAAAAGAGTGAAATGATAGCCCTAGTAAACCCTGCTTTAAAGTGGGAAAATGAGGGTTTATGGGGCTGGGGGTGGGGGGGGGGGGAGGTATATCTGCACATGAGGAGGTTCTAACAAGCACCCACAATCCTTGTTTGGAGTATAAATAAGAAGAATATCCCAGATTTTCATAAGAAAAGTAGCCATTTTGGAGATGTGAATAAATGAACTCATTACGATAACATATCCTAGCAACATAGTGCATTTAATGGTTGCTTTTCTGATGAAAATCTGTGATATTTTTCTTATTTATACTGCAAACATAGGTTGTGGATACTCGTTAGAACCGCCTCATCAAGGTGGTTCTAATGAGTACCCACAACAAATGTCTTGGAGCAAAAATAAGAAAAATATTGTTTACCCCCCTAAACCCCAGTTTTCCCAATATAAAGTGGGGTTTAGGGGGTCTTCATTTCACAGACTTGTTCAAGTGATGAATGTCACATGGGTATGTTATCATAATGTCATTGGTGCTCCTTGGAACTTCTGCCTCATTGAAGGTCTTCTAACTTTGAACACCTTCGATCAGTATATGGTTTGGAAATAAGAAAAATATCACATATTTTTAGATGAAAATGCTAGCTTTAGATCTAAGATGAGAAATGCAGCATTATGACACATGGGCATGTATGCATAATGTTATAGTTTTTAAAATTTCAAGTCAGAACATTCCAAGGAGGACTTTAATTGTAATTAGAGATGAACTATTAACCTTTATCCCGCTGAACATGACAACCCCTATGTTTGCAAACAGTCTAGTTCCAGATCAGATGGATCTGATCAGGATCTACACCGTCATGCAGTTTGTGAATTAAACAAATATATATCAAGTAATGTCAAATAACGTCAGTTTGATAGTCAGAAATGGATGCTGTAAAATTAATTTCTTCAGCAGAACAAGGGTTCACTCTGTGAAATGAATGCCCTGGTAAACCCAGCCGTAACCCTTATATTGCTGAATATTCAGTTTAGCCAACCCACTTCTGTCTATCAACCAATCAAATTACTTGATGTAATTAATTGCTACAAATTCTTAAACTGAATGCCAAACAGTGTAGATCCTGATCAGATGGCTTCTTCAGAAGCCATCTGATCTGGATCTGTATACACTGTTTGCAAAGATAGGGGTTGTCGTGAACATCAAGGTAAGGGTTAAAGAGGGAATGGACTTGTTCACAAGAGAGATCTCATTTTTGCACCCATGATAGAAAACATTTCTGTTATCCTAATGTGATGCCTTTTAACCTTAAACCTTATCCCGCTGAATAATTAATTTAGCCACACCCATTTCTGACTTCCAAAGGATAACCCTTTCTAGAACATATTTAATGTCACTACAGCTGTTGTCTGGGAATGTGTGGCAGCCGTAAAAAGTCTCCCTGCCCTGCATCATAGTGTAGTTTATTTTTTCTTGTACTTTGGGATCATTGATTCCATTGTGGAATTTTGAATATATATGAGGGTCATTGAATTGAGGCCTGGATGGCCGAAACTAGCTAGTCTGGCCCAGAAAACATGTACACTCCATATTTTCCAGTTCTATGGTGTATTCCTTGCTTCCAAAGGATAACCCTTTCTAGAACATATTTAATGTCACTGCAGCTGTTGTCTGGGAATGTGTGGCGGCCGTAAAAAGTCTCCCTGCCCTACATTGTAGTGTAGTTTATTTTTTCTTGTACTTTGGGATCATTGATTCCATTGTGGAATTTTGAATATATATGAGGGTCACTGAATTGAGGCCTGGATGGCCGAAACTAGCTAGTCTGTCCCAGAAAACATTTATACTCCATATTTTCCAGTTCTATGGTGTATTCCTTGCTTCCAAAGGATAACCCTTTCTAGAACTTATTTAAACCAATCAGATTACTTGATGTTAAAAAAAAAGATTAATTGATGTAGTTATTCCGACAAAAAAGTGGTGAAGTCATTGATCAGGAATAGATACAATTAACCCACAGCTCCCATCATACACCAAAAGGAAAGAAACACAAACTTGAAACAACTAGATCCTAATGGAAACATCAATAGCGGAAAGCCAAAAGGACAGTGTTACTTTCCCACAAAATGCCCAACTGACTATCCAAAACAAAATAATATAAGTGATACACACACTCAAAGACAAACCATAACAATAAATTCACAAACTGAATGTCAAACAGTATAGATCCTGATCAGAAACCATCTGTTTGCAAAAGTAGGTGTTGATGTGACCAGCAGGATAAGGTTTAATTCAACAAAGTCTGATAGAAAATGTTCTGAGGATATGAAACATTATAGAATACATTGATGTTTTAAGGACATGAAACATTATAGAATTTATTGATGTTTTAAGGATATTAAACATCACAGAATTTATTTATACTCTAAGGATAATTAACATTCATTGTATGACATAGTGCATTTTTTACATCTCCAAAATGGCTACTTATCGGATGAAAATCTTTGATATTTTTCTTATTTATACTTCAAGTATAGGTTGTGGGTGCTCGTTAGAACCCCCACATTGAGGCAGATCTAACGAGCACCCACAACCTATGCTTGGACCAGAAGTAAGAAAAATAATGTATACCCCTGTAAACCCAAGTTTTCTCTATATAAAGTGGGGTTATTGGGGTATTCATTTCACTGACTTGTTACCGTGATGATGGAATTCATTTATGCTGGCCATCATGAAGCATGCTGAATGTTTAGCTTTTATATGTGAAGATCCAGATTAGATGAATTCCTCTTCTTAAGACACCATCTGATCTGGATCTTCACTGACTTTTTAAAGCCAGTGCATATCCTGGTTCAGCAGGGAGGGTTTACATATATATATATCATCATATTAACCAGCTTATCATCATGAAAACATGCCTATCCTTGAACCTCACTTTTATATAGTAAAACTGGGGTTTACAGGGGTAAACCTTACTTTTATTATTTCTGCTCTAGAATATAGATTGTGGGTACTCGTTAGAACCGCCTCAATGAGCTAACGAGTACCCACAATCTATTTTTTGAGCAGAAATGAGAAAAAAAAATCACAATTTTTCATCTTAAGTTTTTAGATTTTTTTGGCGGTGAAGTTTACAATGTATTTGTATATGCGTGTTTTCGCATTCTTGTAAATACCATATTTACCCTAAATATTTGGACTCCTCAACTCTTTACCCTACTTGGTTCAAAAATTTGAAAAAGTACAATTTACTACCCCATGTTGTCTCTAAAAATAGCTGGTGGGATGCTAAAAAATGTAGACCCTGATGAGACACCAAGTCCTGTGGCATCTCATCTGAGTCCACACTTTTTGCTCAGGCCAGTCTGTCCAAATGCATAGGGTAAATACGGTACATATAGAGCAAAATGGGCTTTACAAGTGTATACATTATTTTTCTTATTTCTTTTCCAAGACATAGGTTGTGGGTACTTGTTAGAACTGCCTCAAAGGGGCAGTCCTGATGAGCACCCAAACTCTATGTTTGGAGTACAAATAAGAAAAAATAATCACATTTCATCAGAAAAAAAACCGGCCCCGATAGCTCAGTTGGTAGAGTGTCCGCTCCGGGGAACAAGAGGTCACGGCTTCGATCCCGGGCCGCGACATACCAAAGTCGTTAACAATGGTACTAGCTGCTCCTCGCTTGGCACTCAGATTTACGGGGTAGAGCTAGGACTGGTCGACCCAGTGTCAGGATAATGTGACTGGGTGTGGTATCATGTAATGTGTCTGGGACATGATACTTTAGTGAGGCAGCACCATAAAAGTGAGCATTGACAGACATGTTAAGTTTTGAAAATAAAAATGAGGGAGACAGCGCATTCGAGGAGGATTGGCGAGTGCCAAAGGCGCGATGTAATGGTGGCAAGCTCTCAGGATAGGTTAGAAAATGGTGCATTCTGAGAGCTTTTTGAAAATTTTCTTGTTTATTCTTTACACTCCTGTTCATGGATAAATAACTAATAAATATTTTTAAAATCATTTCCTTGGGAAGATACCTACAAACTAACACCTAGCCATACCAGTGCCCCATCCCCCCACCCCTGTCCCAGGTGTATAATGCTTCAGCAAAAGAGCATATCTTATCATTTATGCCCAGATAGGTCACAAAAAAGTAGCCCAATTGATCCTATATTCCAAGGGCCATCCAATAACCAAAGTTTCAGAAGTGTAGCTCCAATAGTTTAGAAGATATAGCAAAATAATACTTTTTGACCTTTCACCCTCAAAGTCGCACTAAAAGTAGCCCAATGTGTTCTATATTCCAAGGGCCATCCAATAAGCAAAGTTTCAGAAGTGTAATTCCAATAGCTTTGGAGATATGGCAAAGTCATACTTTTTGACCTTTGACCTTGGGGTCATGTTGAGGTCAAGGTCATGCCAAAAGTAGCCCAATTCAGTCTATATTCCAAGCACCATCCAATAACCAAAATTTCAGAAGTGTAACTCCAATAGGGTAGAAGATATGGCAAAATAATACTTTTTGACCTTTGACCTTGGGGTGATGTTGAGGTCAAGGTCACCCCAAAAATAGTCCAATTTATTCTATATTCCAAGGGCCATCCAATAAGCAAAGTTTCAGAAGTGTGACTCCAATAGTTGAGGAGATATGTCAAAGTCATACTTTTTGACCTTTGACCTTGGGGTCATGTTGAGGTCAAGGTCATGCCAAAAGTAACCCAATTCATTCTATGTTCCAAGGGCCATCCAATAATCAAAAAAGTTTCAAAGAACATTCTAATTGATACACAAAGTTTCAGAAGTGTAACTCCTATAGTTTAGAAGATATGCTAAAGTCATACTTTTTGACCTTTGACCTTGGGTTTATGTTTAGGTCCACCAATAGTATTCTGATGTTTCTGTATTCCAACAGCCATCCAATAACCAAAGTTTCAGAGGTGTAACTCCCATAGTTTAAAAGATATTGAAAAGTCATACTTTTTTACCTTTGATCTTGGGGTCAGGTTGAGGTCAAGGTCACAACAAAATTAGCCCAATAAATTATATATTCCAAGGGCCATCCAATAACCAAAGTTTCAGAAGAGTAGCTCCAATAGTTTAGAATATATGGCAATATAACCCTTTTTGACCCTTGACCTTGGGGTCATGTTGAGGTCGAGGTCACACCAAAAGTAGCCAAATATATTCTATATTCCAAGGGCCATCCAATAAGCAAAGTTTCAGAAGTGTAACTCCAATAGTTTAGGAGATATGGCAAAGTCATACCTTTTGACCTTTGACCTTGGGGTCATGTTGAGGTCAAGGTCATGTCAAAAGTGGCCCAATTCATTCTATATTCCAAGGGCTATCCAATAACCAAAGTTTGAGAAGTGTAACCCCAATAGCGTAGAAGATATGGCAAGGTAATACTTTTTGACCTTTGACCTTGTGGTCATGGTGAGGTTAAGATCACCCTAAAAGTAGCCCAATTTATTCTATATTCCAAGGGCCATCCAGTAACCAAAGTTTCTGAAGTGTAACTCGAATAGTTTAGGAGATATGGCAAAATCATACTTTTTGACCGTTGACCTTGGGGTCATGTTTGTTTGATTTGAGGTTTAACCTCCCCGTCAACACTGTAGAGGTCATTTTGGAGACGTTGCTTCCAATTTTGTGGGACTTTAACCCGACATTGAGATGAAATGAAATCTCAAGCCCTGTCGCCCAATGAAACCAATGGGGTTTTTAGCATGTAAGGTCCGCCTCGCACCGCGGTTCCTGGACAGGCTTAGATCCTCTAAGCGGTTTACCAGTACTAGTGTGCGGGCCAGATTCAGCTCTGCGTGGAAGCATCATGCAGCCCATATATTTCTTCAAGCCCCTATGGGCGGGGGATGGACCTTGGGGTCATGTTGAGGTCAAGGTCCGGCCAAAAGTAGCCTAGTGCCATCTACATCCCATGTACTATCCAGAGGCAAAGTTTGAAAAGTGTACCTTAACCGGTTTCAGAGGAGATCGATTCCATAGAAACGTGACGGACGTAGGTACACATACATACAGACCACAGACTGACAGACACTCGACTCTGACACGAAAACAATATACCCGATTATTCTATAATAACAAAGGTTTCGTTCAAGTTTCAAGCACAACAACTTTATTCCCCTCCGACTTTTAAGTGCGAAAATACGGTAGATAATACTGTAGTTGTCACGGTAAATAACGGTACTTTTTCAAGTTCAAACTAATTGCAGACAGTTCAATTAGCAATTAAAGTTACTGATAGTTATATAAACTTACACGCATGATTAACACAAGCTGCAGCCGATATACTCAAAAGATCAAATGTGTCAGGTTAGCGAGAAAAGAGAATAAAGAATGCAGATTAGTTTATAATTTAATGATCCAGCCACAAGACGAGGACCCCTCCATCCAAAACTTTCACACCCGCTCAACAAGCAAGTTCAAGGCGAACATCAATGATCTCCACCACCAAAATCGCCATGAAATCCACCGTCCACAAACAGCAGCTACCGTTTTTTCTGCACGCGATCGGAAAATGACGCCGTTCCACCCCAGCAACCCCTAACGTGTTTAATGTTTAATTGTTTTATTTTAATGGGGCGTAAATGTTTGCAACCGGTAAAATAATATTTTCTCGATAGCTAACGGTGTTTTCCACAATTCCCGACTTATCCCGGGAAGCTTCGTGTCAATCACCAACAACAGCATACAGATGTGTTTACACACACATTCGACTTTTCCCGCCAAGTATCTGCTATTTTGGCGCCAAAACATAACCATGCACGAGACAGTAGAAAAGTCTGTTTTTGTAATGCATATATTTACCGTTAGATGTAGCTAAACATCTTAGGAGCAATTACATCATTTTCACACTGATTGAGGATTAAATTTTATGACTGGGGGATAAATGCAAATTAGAGCCATAACTTAATCTTATTTTCACACCTTGTCACGCAGAAGGTTGTTGCACCGGAGGCTTGTGTATACAGTGTAATTATAGAATAGACTGTTCCGTGACAAATAAGGTTGGCGTTTATAACACGATTCGGTTAACTAACATGGTCCGTTGGTTGAAGGAAATTAACCGTTATGATTTACTTTCATTTTTGCAATCACTTCAAGAAACGGTTGTTTTCATTTGTTAACGCCCATCTGCAGGTGTGGAACCGTGTTTTAATCCCCAATAATACTGGGCAGTGCATTCATTATTATCATTATTATTATTATCACGGATTAACTCAGATTTTTCCGCTGGTTTGCGCACACGAAAATACAAGCGCAGCTTTTCAAAAATTTGCCCCAAAACGGTATTTTCATTTTTCCGGGAGTTTTATCCTGAATTTCGTGAGGCGTGAGAAAAACTATTTTTTCGGGAGTCTCCCGCGATTTTCGGGAGACTTAACATGTCTGCATTGAGCTCCTGTCGAGGCAGCACTATAAAAGTGAGCATTGAGCTCCCTGTCGCAACCAGACACCGTCGTGATATGACTGAAAAATTGTTGAAAGCGACGTTAAACCCGAATTCACACACACAATTCATCAGAAAAACATCAGTTTTGGAGATAGAAAAGAATGCACTGTATCACAAGGATGTGTTATACAAATGTAATGCAAAACAGTGGACGCTGACCAAGCATTATAGTGGATGCTGACCAAGCATTAAAGAGGATTCATACCAACTGGTACCTGAAGTGAAGTTCAAGCATTATAGAGGATGCTGACTTTTCATTATAGAGGATTCATATCAGCCAGCACATGGGGTGCAGTGTTTAAGCATTATAGTGGATGCTCTATATACATGTACAATGTATTTGTATAGGCTTGTCTTTGCCATTATAGAGGTTTCTTTCAAGCCAGCACCTATAGTGTAGTATAATACACTTACGTAAGTATTATAGCAGATTCATACCAGCAAGCACATGTAGTGAAGTTCAAACATTTATGAGGATGCTAATAAAGCATTATAGAGGAGTCATATCAGCTAGCACTTGTGGTGAAGTTCAAGTGTTATAGAGGATGCTGGCCAAACATTATGGTGATTTCTACCAGCAAGCATCTGTAGTGAAGTTCAAACATTATAAAGGATGTTAACTTAGCATTATAGAGGAGTCATACCAGCCAGCACCTGTGATAAAGCTCAAACATAACAGAAGATGCTTACCAAGCATTATAGAGGATTCATAGCAGCTAGCACCTGTAGTGAAGTTCAAGTATTATAGACATTTCAGTTACCAGCCAGCATGTGTGGTGAAGTTCAACCATTTACAGGATGCTGAGAATGCATTGTAGAAGATTCATACCACCCAGCACCTGTGGTGAAGTCAATTGTAGTGAAACATTAAAGAGGATGCTGACTAAAGCATTATAGAGTATGCTGACTGAGCATTGTAGAAGATTTATACCACCCAGCACCTGTGGTGAAGTCAATTGTAGTGAAGCATTAAAGAGGATGCTGACTAAAGCATTATAGAGTATGCTGACTGAGCATTGTAGAAGATTTATACCACCCAGCACCTGCGGTGAAGTCAACTCTTAAAGAGGATGCTGAGATTGCACTATAGAGGATTCATACCAGCCAGCACCTGTACTGTGGTGAAGTTCAAGCACTGTAGAGGATGTGGACAATGTCGTCCTGCTGAATATTCATATATGCCACACCCACTACCGATTATCAACCAATCAGATTATTTTATGCAAATTATTGCAACAAATTCACAATCTGAATGGCAAACAATGTAGATCCTGATCAGATGGCTTTGTCAGAAGCCATCTGATCTGGATCTTCATTGTTTGGAAAATAAGGCATATCCGGGCTCAGCAGGACAAGGGTTAAAGGTCTGTTTCAAGCAACATTAAGAACAGCACATATATCAGTATTCTGCTGATGCTGCCTACTCTCATTGAGAAGCAGCCCCTAATCTGGGTCTACACTGCTTGCTTAGGCCAGTATCTGTCCCGATACTTAGGATCATTATGGTATTGTGCCCTTTTCAGAGCATGTGTATGAAAGCTGTTCTTAAAACTTGGTGCATGCAAGTAAAAACATGCCTGAAATATGTTTTACATAATTATGATAACACACCCGTGCAGCACAGTGCATTCTTTCATATCTCAAAAATGGTTGGTTGATTTGATTTGAGGTTTAACGTCCCCGTCAACACTGTAAAGGTCATTTTGGAGACGTTGCTTCCAATTTTGTGGGACTTTTACTCGACATTGAGATGAAATGACATCTCAAGCCCTGTCGCCCAATGAAACCAATAGGGTTTATTAGCATGGACGGTCCGCCTTGCACCGCGGTTCCTGGACAGGCTTAGATCCTCTAAGCGGTTTACCAGTACTAGTGTGCGGGCCGGATTCAGCTCTGCGTGGAAGCATCTTGCAGCCCATATATTTCTTCAAGCCCTTATGGGCGGGGGCCAATCTCAAAAATGGTTACATTTCTGATGAAAATTTGTGATATTTTTCTTATTTATATTAAAAAAATAGGTCGTGGGTGCCTCTTATTTATATTCAAAAAATAGGTTGTGGGTGCTCATTAGAACCACCTCATCGAGGCTGTTCTATTGAGTACGCACAACCTATGTTTAGGAGCAAATAAGGAAAATAATGGATCCCTCTGTAAACCCCACTTTTTCTGTAAAAAGTGGGGTTTAGAGGGGGTTCATTACACAGACTGTGAACCTGATGTGTTTGTGGAATATAAAAGAAAGTTTAACCCATTTAGTACTGGAAACCCCAAAACGGGTAGTTGGCAAACAGTCCATGCCCAGATCAGACACCTCAGAACACGGCGTCTGATCAGGGCCTACACTGTTTGCAAAATTTTCAGCCAGTTTCTAAACAGTTTTTGAAGAAAACACAATCTGACACCCCCAAAATTTTGAAATGGACTCCTGCTCTTTACAAGGTGGAAGATTCCATTTGCTACAAAAAAGGTTAATGATGGGTCATAACCTTACAAATTGGTTATTCCCAGGATAATTGGCCATTTAAAGTACCCTGGGTTGGAAACTTAATCCCACTAGACAATAATATTTTTTTTTAATCAAACCATATTAAATTGTTATCTTCGTATGCATCTATTGTACTTTGTGAGCTTTAAATACAGATGTCTTCAACAGCCCAATATTAAACAATCTCGGGTAGATTTAAATTCAACATACAATAACCTCATGTATTATTTTCTTTGTTATGAGACTTCAGCAATACATGATATCTGATTCTTTGTTTCAATCCTTAACCCATTTAGTACCAGAAACCCCAAAACGGATACCCTGGCAAACACTGCAGGCCCAGATCAGACGCCGCAGACGCCGCAGAATGCGGCATCTGATCAGGGCATGCACTGTTTGCCAAACGTTCCGCCAGTTTCCAAATAAATCTTGAAGAAAACACAAACAGACACTCCCCTAAATTTTGAAATGGATTCATGATATATATAAGGAGGAAGATTCCATTTGGTACAAAAAGGGTTAAATTGTCAAATTTAAAATTCAGACCTTGTCAAGAAAAATGAGTCTTAGTTTATACCTGCTTTAACTTTAGTGTTCATTCAGAGAATATGCCTGGGCTGTCATTTTTCGAGCTCAAAACTTTCTCAATATGTAAAGCTTAATTTTTTTTCCAGTTATCATGTATCCCAACATCTAAGGCTGAGGTAGGACAGTCCTAACTGAGCCTTAGCTGTTGGCAACTGGATTGATAATTACCCCCCTTTTTTTATGAGATGACTCATTTAATTTTGCATTTATTTTTGGAATTGATTGTTTTATACAGCTATTTGTTTACTTAGCTTCAATTTAAATACATTTATTGTAAGGAAGTTTCAATTGCAAATATAGGTTTTGTACGAATTGAATTCATTATTTCTAAATTATTGATAAATGTAATGAAAATTGACAGGCGTAAGGCAACCTTGGGACATAAAATAACTGATCAATTTGAAAGGATATTTTCTCGTAAGAATCAGAGATAAACTCTCCCAAGTTTTTCTCTTACTTAGTGTGTGAATGGGCTGTTTTGAAGTTGATAAGTGAAAACTTTGTCACTGTTTGGAGGTAATGGATGTAATGTGAAATATTTATTTATATACATTCAGACTTAAACATCAAAGGGTTCTCAGACCGGCCCCGATAGCTCAGTTGGTAGAGTGTCCGCTCCGGGGAACGGGAGGTCTCGGGTGTGATCCCGGGCCGCGACATACCAAAGTCGTTAAAAATGGTACAAGCTGCTCCTCGCTTGGCACTCACATTTACGGGGTAGAGCTAGGACTAGTCGATCCAGTGTCAGGATAATGTGACTGGGTGTGGTATCATGTAATGTGTCTGGGACATGATACTTCAGTGAGGCAGCACTATAAACGTGAGCATTGAGCTCCCTGTCGCAACCAGACACCGTCGTGATATGACTGAAAAATTGTTGAAAGCGACGTTAAACCCGAATTCACACACACACACACACAAAGGGTTCTCAGCTAATTACAAGATAACAATGTGACTTTCTAAGTGATCAAAACCACCTTGATATAATTTTATTCGGACATAGTTAAACACCCTAGTCATTGATTTATTTATTTAGAGTTATTAATGAATAAACAGTAAAAGTTACTTTGATTCTTACAGAGATTCAAAAAGCATTTTATGAAGAAAAGAAAGTGAAATATAACTACCCAGATTATTAAGATAAACACATGTCTCCATGAAGCACTCTTAACATGATAGGTCACTGTTAAGTGTATAAACATTGTAAAAGTTTGTCAATATTAATATTTTGTCTAGTCTTCTTTTATTAAATAAAGAAAGGAATATGCATGAAGAAATCAAGTAGTTTAATGATGTATTCTAGATCTTTAGAGTATTCAGATTTTAGTTTTATTTTGGGCCTACGATCATGCCCTGCTTTTCAAATTTTCATAAATATGGACAGCATCACTTGTTGACTATTTCTGCAGCAGCTAAATTCAAACCAGAAAGTAGGTTGGGATAGGAGCTGATTTTATACAAACTCAAACAAGGGACTAGAACATAAAAGATGAGAAAAGAAACAAAGATAGCTACATATCCAGCAGGAGGGGTGAGTTTGATGGAGAAGTATGATCTTGCCCAGAAGTACTCCAGGGACACAGAATCAGTGCTGAAGTTGGTCAAGTTGCAGATGTGTATGAAATACCAGCAAGTGAACAGCAGGATTCTTCATGTAGTACAACAGCATGCTGTAGAAACTACCAAATCTGCTGGTCCAGACAGAAAACACTCTGTCGATCATGCTAAGAAACTGTCTGCTAGTCTGGATAGGAAACTTTTTGCTGACTCACACAGGGAACATGATCAAGTGCTTGATTCTCATAGAAAACGTCCTGTTTACCATGAATGGAAACTTTCTGCTGATAGAGATAGAAAACTGAATGAGAGTCTTGAAGCTTTTGTGAAACAGGATCAAAATTTTACTAGACAGTCAATTGAATTCCGAATTAAATCACAAGAAAAAGAGAGCAGTGTAAGGAAAGTGGAAGAAAATGGACAAGCAATAGATATAAGTAATGGTGAAGAACAAGGAGAAAATAAGTATGTAAGTGAAAAAGAAGCTGGGTATTTGGAAGTTATAGAAGAAGAAGATGAAGAAACAGAAGAGAAAGAGGAAGTATTAGATGAAATGTTACATGGAGAAGTTGATCAGCTGTTGATAGATATGCCAAGGATTAACCAGTTCCTTCCAAAAATTGAGCCAGATGGAAATACAAAGAAGGTTCAATTTTCATATAATGGGAGAAAACCTGTAAGTTGAGAAAAAATAGTTTTGCTTTGGCCATTTAAATCAGCTGTAGCAGATGGCATTTGCAAAGGATTTTCCCCCAATTTTTCAGAGAAAATAAGGCTTGACATTTCATGTGAATCATCTGCTGGGCAGATGATTCACATGAAATGTCAAGCCTTATGTAGATGATTCACATAATATGTCAAGCTTTACTTTCCTAGAAAAAAAAATGATAAAAAGTGGTCGTCATCTGCTTCAGGTTTTCCTTGATTCTTAAGGGGCTGCTAGAGTTGGCAGCATCAGCAGAATACTGATATATGTGGTGTTCTTAACCCTTTTTGTACCAAATGGAATCTTCCTCCTTATACATAGCAGGAGTCCATTTCAAACTTTAGGGATGTCAGGTTGTGTTTTATTCCAAATTTATTTGGAAAATGACTGAACTTTTAGCAAACAGTGGAGGCCCTGATCAGACGCCCCATTCTGCGACGTCTGATCTGAGCCTGCATTGTTTGCCAGGGTACCCTTTTCTGGTACAAAATGGGTTAATGTTGCTTGAAGCAGAACATTAAGTCATTTAGATTATCTCTGTTTTCTTGTTTAGAAGGCTTATATGTGAATGGTCTGTGGGTTGGTCGGACAATTTATATGAAATATCAAGTCTTATTTTTGCTGAGAAAAAAATGCTTTGTCATCTGCTTAGAATTTTCTGCAGTGCTTGAATGGTTTAAGGTTCAGCTATTTTATGTAATAATGCACTTTTATTGTAAGTCTTTAAAGCATTTAATTATTCTTTTTTGCATTCATTTTTGTTACTGTATTGATTTGTTGTACTCTTGTACTATTGTATCATTTTTGTTGGTTCCTCAGTCGGATTCTATCTAATTTCACTAGTTGATTTTAAAATGGTTCTAATGTGCTGCGTCATGAGAATATGTGTTTTCAGAACAGTCCTGACATGGAACGCCTTGTGTGTCAATAGAGTTTGACAGGAGTCATTATTGCATGCACTGGGAAAGCCGGCTTCCTGCAGACAGCATTGCCTTTGATTAGACTAACTGTCATCTGCACAGTCTGATGAGTGCCTTTGCTGCATGCCAATGTTACAAAGCACAGCTTTCTACAAATTTTTATCTTATATCTTCTCTTGCTGAATATTCAGTTTAACCACACCCATTTCTGACTTTGAACCAATCAGATTACTTGATGTCATTTATTCCTACAAATTCATAAATTGAATTTCAAACAGTGTAGATCCTGATCAGATGGCTTCTTCAGAAGCCATCTGATCTGGATCTACACTGTTTCCAAAGAGATAGGGGTTGTCGTGAACAGCATGATAAGAGTTAAATATTGAACAAATAATCTTTTAAGGAAGTCAGAAGCATTTTCTTTCTTTTTAAACGGTAGTTTATGGTGCTTAGGTATAAGTGGTGGGTGATATTAATTTCATTCTTATATAGGTTTTTATTAAACTTTCTTTTAAAATGAAATAAATCACAGGTTAATTGCTTCTGTTGTACTTTAGTCTTTATGTGTTATTTAATGTGGAGTTGAATATTTTACTTTGAATTTATGATATTGTAGTTACCTTTGATGGTTTTGAGTGGGTAATGCATAGGTATTGCTTTCATGAGTTCAAGTTAAAGTACCTATCAGTATGCATATCAGAATGAGACATGCATAACATGGACATTATTACATTAACACTTGTTTATGTTAAATTAATTTTGCTACATCCATTTTTGACTTTCAACCAATCAAACTACTTCATGTAATTTATTCCTTTAAATTCACCAGCTGCATAACAAACAATGATGATCCAAATCAGATGGCTTCTGCGTCTGGCCCCGAGGTTATTTTTTTTTTCATGCTCAACTCACCTGAGCATGAAATTTATCCTGCTCGTAAATTTTAAAATGCCAACAAATGTTGGCATTTTAAAATTTATGAGCGGGATAAATGGCATTCTGTGCTGATCTGAGTGGGAAAATTGCCTGAATTGTTTGCACTTTAATAATTATGAGCATGACAAATTTCATGCTCAGCTGAGTTGAGCATGAGAAATGTTTTATAACCTTGGGGCCAGGTCTGGATTTGCATTGTTTGCAAAGATACCAAGCATATTCTGGTTCAGTTAGTCAGTTAACATTCAGTTAGTCATGTCAGCAGTTGTAGTTTTGAACCCTTATGGTTTTACAAGAAAAGCCAAATGTATATATATATACATGTGCTTCCTGCTGCAATTCTTTTATTGCTTTGCGCTGTCATGGTATTATAACTGTCAAAAGATTTGATAAAAAAAAAATACACAACATTTTAATTAGTGAGATGAAATAATATATGTATGTATGAGTATTAATACAGATAGTTCCATGTCAGTCCATTCACCAGATAATGTATTATTTTCAGTTAATATATTTTGTCTCAGCTCACATATGGACACAGAATCCTGTTTTTCTTTTTTTGTTCATGAATTACTTATCTCAGGTACTTTATACTTACAGGGAGCTGCTGCCCAGGGTGCTAACCCAGTTTATGCCAAGGATATAGATGTTCTTGTTCCCAATGTTAGTTTTGAGACTGGTCATGTGATCAAGACCGATGAAGCTGTTATCAAAACCAAGTTTAAGAGTGAGGTCAGCTTTGAGACTGCCTACAGTGGTATATCAACCAGGAAGGTCA
Organism: Lucinisca nassula; assembly: GCA_963580285.1. Lineage (NCBI taxonomy): Eukaryota > Metazoa > Mollusca > Bivalvia > Lucinida > Lucinidae > Lucinisca > Lucinisca nassula. The sequence goes on along the minus strand of OY757011.1, from coordinate 158,880,606 downwards.
TTATGGAAGAGAGGAATGTCTATTGTGGGCCTTACAATGTCATGGTTCTCTGTGATCAGTAAGTTTTGGGTCTTCCTTGACTGATTGATTAAGTTCAGCTCTGACATGGAAATGAGCGCATAAACTTGGATAAAACAGCAATATTTAACCCTCACCATGCTTAACCCGCAATATCCCTTTTTATTCAGCTGATCAGGATCTATACTATTTTCCGTTCTGCTTCTGAATCCATGGTAAAAATTGAAATCTAGCAACACAAATGACAGAAAATTTGGGAGGAGTGTAGATTATTGAAATATTCAGCATTGGGCCTTTTTTTCTTAATTACTATAAGAAAAAATGATTTACAGCATTAGTCCCTTGGAGTATAAAAGTGTGAATAATCCATTAACCATTCATGCACTGCAGAATATTTTCGAGCTTACTGCAACCTAATTTTATAATATTTTTCAGCGAAATTAAGACTTGGTATTTCATATGAATTGAATATGCTGTCTTCTAAATCACAATGCTTAGTGCCTGACGGGTTAATCTGTCCTAGAGTTTGCTCCACTGAAATTGTCATTATAACAATTAAACTTTGTTATTAAGGGGAATGGGAACACCTCCAGTGGATGCAACTCCTGCAAAAGTATGTTTGTCTCCCATGTCAATAGGGGTCAACTCTTAAAGGAAAGGATTTGCTCCTGAGGAGCAAATTCTTTCCTTTAAGAGTAGACCCCTTTTACTGTTGGACATGGCTTATAGAAAAGGTAACAGGAAGTCCTGAAAGTTGTCTCCCTTTGAAAAATGGCGGAAAAATCTGCCAGGTGTTCCCATTCCCCTTAAATTCAATGACTCATGAAGATTGATCATGAAAATTCTTTCACTTCCGCTGGTTGTCAGTTTCTGGCAAAAGAAAATACACTGCACTGGTTAACCACTTCTGTATAAGGCTGCCCAGGAAAAGTGTAGATAAGTAAACTAATCAGCTTTATATGACCCAAATAGGGTTGACTGGGCATTTAAGCAAAAACAGACAAATATTGAATGTCAGTATAAAGAGGGTTGACTGAATATAAATTAGAGTTTATCTATTTTGAGTTGTTTCAAATATTTCTGTATATGTACCATAGGGTTGACCCTCACAGAGTGGTTCACACAGATGGAGGACGGTTGATAGCTGTGGCGTCCAAAGATCGGAAGGTCAGATTTATTGACAATGTTACGGGTCGGGAACACAAGAGGATGACAAAGGGAGAGAGTAAAGATGATGAGTTACCTATCATTACTGGTCATGCGGGGTCTGTCCGCTGTGTACACATCATTGAAGAGAAAGGGATAGTCCTCAGTGGAAGTTATGATACCAGTATCAGGTAAACTTTTCCTTTACCTATACATATAGCCACAGATAAGAGGTGGTATCCACATATTATTTTTCTTATTTCGGCATGAAAACAAATGTTGTGGGTACTCATAAGAAGCCCCTTGTTTTCTTATTTCTGCACGAAAACATGTTGTGGGTACTCATAAGAAGTGCCTCTTGCCAAGGTGTTTCTTATGAGCAGCCACAACATATGTTTTCCTGCAGAAATAAGAAAAATATCATTACTTTTTTGCTGAAAAAAAAGCACCTTATCTGGAGCTATGCCATTTATCTTTAACCCTTTTCATAAAGGAAATGCTGAGTATAATAATAATAATAACATTTTTGGCTTGGTGCTTTAAGAGTTAACAGTTTAACTGCTTATCCTACCATATGATTAGTATTCGCTGCAGTCTGCTGAATCAAAGGGCCTTAAGATCATGTAAGTGTTCTGTTGTTAGAATGGCTTCAATTACCAAGGAAACACCCCTCTAAATCCCATTTTATGTGGAAAAAGATGAGATTTACATAGGTTGTGGGTACTCCTTAGAACCACCTCAATTAGGTGGTTCTAACAAGCACCCACGACTTATGTTTGAAGTATAAATAAGAAAAATATCACAAATGTTTTATCAGAAAATTAACCATTTTGGAGTCAAGAAAGAAACCACTATTACACTGATGTATTATTATAATTGAAGCTGTTGTGACAAGCACTTTGGAGGATAAATCAGAAATTCATCACAAATTTTCATCTGAAAAATAGCATTCCTACAGCAAAAGAAAAAAAAAATGCATGGATATGTTATTTTAATGTTAAGGTCTACACTGTTTGTATTTATATACATTGTGTTCAGAATCTTTCCTGGTCAAAGTCATCATTTGATGATATATTTTGAGAAACGAAATTATGTTTGGTCCAAATTATACAAGAAGAGAACCACATACATTTTTTATACCCACTTTTTTTAAGAAAAATCGGGTATATTGTTTTCGTACCAGAGTTGAGTGGTCGTCAGTTCATCTGTCTGTCCATCTATCTGTCACGTTTCTTGTAAATGGATCTCCTCTGCAACCACTGAAGTTACACTTTTGAAACTTTGCATGTGGATAGTACATGATATGTAGATGGCAGTGGGCTACTTTTTTGTGACCTTGACCCCAACATGGCCCCAGGGTCAATGGTCAAAAAGTAGGACTTTATCATATCTTCTAAATTGTTGGGATTGCACTTCCGAAACTTGATCAGTGGATAGCCCTTGGAATGTAGAACATATTGGACTATTTTTTGTGTGACCTTGACCCCAACATGGCCCCAAGGTCAAAGGTCAGAATAGAAAAAGCAGGTATTTGTGATAGTATACCATCAACTGCACGATCTGGTTTGCATTTATAAACATGACATTTATGCAGTCATGTAAGGCAAAATGATAATGCTTGTTCTATTATGTATTATATAATGTCACTGTTATTTAATGGATGATGTCATGTCATAAAAATCAGCATGTGTAAAAATGCATGGCTACTGGCACATAACATCATAGCACTGTCAATGACAACCATATGCTTGCTTGTGAACTTCTTTTGAAATTCTTCAATAATAAAATCTGATTTGAAATAAGTTACATATATTAGCCCTTTTTGTACCAAATGGAATCTTCCTCCTTATATACAGCAGGAGCCCATTTCAAAATTTAGAGGTGTCAGGTTGTGTTTTCTTCAAAATCTATTTGCAAACAGTGTAGGCCCAGCCGCATTCTGTGGCGTCAAATCTATTTATCAGGGTACCCGTTTTGGGGTTTCTGGTACTGAATGGGTTAATAACCACTTGTTTAAGATCTCAATTTATGAATTGTTCTTTGAGCTTTTTGATGAGAATAATTACCTTACCTTAAACATTTTATTCTCAGAATGTGGAAGATCAGCACTGGACACTGCCTGAAAATATTCCGAGGTCACCGTGACACTGTACTGACAATCCGAGTCCTGGGAGACCTCATGATCTCAGGAGGAAAAGATAATGCATGTAAAGGTAGGTTTCAAACAGAGTCATTGGCAGAAACATGCTGTACTGTTTTCTCTTCCTTTAAGATTTCATGAAAAATCAAAGCACTGAGAGTACTGGTGGGTCGATTGTCTCTGGGTGTAGTTAGTAAAATGGGCCTGAGCGTGGACTGTTTCGTTTAACCCCTAAACTCCTTTACTGAAAGCAAACCGTGTAGACCATGATCAGACGCTGCGTTTTTCGGCATCTGACCCTTAAAAACCTATACTCTAAGCAAACAGTGAAGACCCTGATCAGATGCCGCGTTCTGCGGCGTCTGATCTGGGTCTTCACTGTTTGCCTAGCCCAACCCATGATTCCAGCCCAGATTTTACAGTTAACATTTTACGTAAACACGCTGACCTCACTGCGATAAAATTCTATAGATAATCTGCATGGATTCCTACAAATCAGTGATTGTCACGTGGACTCCAGCACTAATAGAGGTTTGTCCTTTATACCTTTGGGTCGTTTGATAAACAATCGACCCAGAAAAATATTATAGAAATAAATGGCCAGGAAAAGCTACAATCAAAGATTACAACCTATCAATGGCACCACGGGGAAGAGTAACTATCAATGGAGAAAACCAAACAGGAAATAAACGTATCACAAAGAGCATAGCAACCAGGGGCCAGTTGTTCAAAGCATCGTTAGCTTAACGAGCTCATTAGTGGTAATATTGTTAACTGTTCTAGCAAGTTTAATATTTAGAATTTTGGTATTTTTGCTGAAAAAATATTAGTATATTTGGCATAATTAATGATCAAAGTTTTAACGATATGTTAACTATTTCGTTAGTTTTGAACAATTGGCCCCAGCTCCCTCTTCTTCACAAGAGGTGATCATGGTGCAAGAGGCACAGGTAATGAAAATTAAATAACTTATAATACACAACCATAAGCACATACAACATGAAAAGCCCCGTCGGAAAATCTGACAGAGCTACATTAAAAGTAAACAACATTAGAACCACTGCCTTAGGATGGTCAGTAGCGAGAACTACTGGGCAGTTTAAATTGATTCTATGGGCCGAACCTTCACTCTAGTTTCTAATAATATTTACAACACAGAATTGTTGGTCCTCCTGAAGGTAACTAACTCAATCAATGGACCATCAGAGAATAACATTCAAATTAGAACAAACTAAAATACAAATAAACCCTAGTGGTTTCATTGGACGTCAGGGATTGAGATGTCATTTCATCGCAATGTTGGGTAAAAGTCCCACAAAATTGGAATCAACGTCTCCAAACTGACCTATACTGTGTTGACGGGGATGTTAAACCTCAAATCAAACAAAACAAATCAAATTGAATAACAGTGATGAAAAAAGATGAGGGCTCGAAACAGTTCTTGACACTTCATTCAAATTGTCTGCTTGCAGACAATTTGAATGAAATGTCAAGCACTGATCAGAGTCAGTTTGAAGACATTTAAAAAATTGTCAAGTTCTTGAGACTGTTGAGGTTTAGATTGCAATGTCAAGCTTAGAATGGAGAAAGAGTGAATAAAATGTCAAGCTCTGAGTTCAGAACTAATAATAAACACAAGATCAAAACATGATTTGCTTAAAAAATCAAAGTGTTGGTTTTAATGAGTAACCAAAATCTATGTTTTGACTGGAAGTGAGCAAAATATTAAAAAATTTCATATGGAAAATCCTAGCTCTGGAGATAAGAAACTGTCAAGTTTTGCTCAAAAACATAGATTGTTAGTACTCGTTAGAACTGCCTCGATGAGGAGGTTCTAGCAAACAACCACAGTCTATTTTGGACTAGAAATAAGAAAACTAAAATATCAAAACGTTACATCTATGCTTGTTCTAGATGTAAGAAAGCCACCATTTTTGCACAAGGGTGAGTTATTGTAATGGCATCCACTCAGTCTAATCAGAATCTTCATTGTACACTCTAAAATGCCACTGAGGCTGGCTTCGGTAGCTCACTCGGATGCGTGTCTGACGGGTGATCAGGAGGACGTGGGTTCGATACCTGCCAGGGTCGGCCACACTCTTTCTTGGTCTTTTCTATGGTCATTCTCTCCCTTCCGCAGATTCAAGAAGGGCAGTTGTCAGTCTCTGGGGAAAGAATGTGCACTGTACTAGTTAACCGCTTACGTATAAGCATGCCCAGGAAAAGTGTGAAAAGGTAAACTGACCAGCTCAAAAATGACCTAAATAGTGTTGACTTGGCTGTTAAACTCCAATGCAAACAAACAAACAGTGCCATTGACCCAAAGCTTCTGTGTAGATACATAGGTGACTGTGTGACTGAGTGTGTACTCAGTCTGATTTTAGCCTTTGCTGAGCAGGTATGTCCATCAGGTTAACAAGTCTGTGTTCAAAACACCCCTCTAAACCCCACTTTATACATTGAAAATTGGGGTTTACAGGGGTATACATTGTTTTTCTTATTTCTGGTTGTTGGTTCTCAACAACATAGGTTGTTGGTTCTCATTAGAATTGCCTCATTGAGGTGGTTCTAAAAATGAGGCTGTTCTAACAAGCACCCACAACCTATATTTGAAGTACAAATAAGAGAAACATCACAAATTTTCTTCAGAAAAGGAACCATTTTTGAGATAGGCAAGAATGCCTTATGTCACACGGGTGTGTTGTTGTAAAGGTCTGGAGACACCTTTTGGCCTGTATCTCAAATATTCATACTTCAACTGCATTAAATATGTGGGTATCACTTAAACATTGTTGCTACAGTAAGTTGGAACGTCCTTTGGACCATGAGCATTTGTTCGAAACCGGGGTAGTTCGAGCCATAGGGTTTGGTTTTGTTTGGAGTCTAACAAGCCACTCAACACTATTTAGGTCATATATGGCTGGTGAGTTTACCTAACCACACTTTTTCTAGGGAGGCTTATACATAAGTGATTTACCAATAAAGAGCACATTCTTTGGCCAGAAACTAACAACTGCCCTTCTTGAATCTGTGAAAGAGACAGAATGACCATAGAAAAGATACTGTGATCATTCTCCACAAAGAAAGTTGCCAACCCAGCAGGTTTCTAACCTGCAACCTGATCACCAGTTGGACATGCATCTGGCCGAGATACCTTGGCCAGCTCAGTCCATTGCATCAGGTCAGGCGGCAAAATGGGAATTATTTAGGGTTATCTTGCCAATCTTCTATAAAATATGGGTATGTTGTGTGTACTCATTACACTCACATAATAGATATGTTATGTGTACTCGTGTACTCATTAGAATCACGTCTATGGGGTGATTCTAATGAGTACATACAACATACATTTACATGATAAAAAAAAAAAAAATATCCCAAATTTTCCCTAAATATTTGTTATCTGGAGCTACCAGAAGAGTTTTTAGGGACTTGAGGGGAATGGGATCACCTAGCAGATTTTTTCCACCATTTATCAAAGGGGGACACCTTTTGGGACTTCCTGTTTGCTTTTCTATAAGCCCCGTCCCACTGAAAAAGGGGTCTACTCTTAAAGGAAAGAATTTGCTCCTCAGGATTTGACTCCTATTGATATGGGAGACAAAAATACTTTTACAGGAGTTGCCTCCCCTGAAGGTATATCCATTCCCCTTAAGAAGGAGTTTAAGGGGAAACAAACCATCAGTGTTCAAGCCACTGAAGTTCTGTTGTATATATATGAGGGATATTTTTGAAATGTATCATACATTTGCCATGTTGTTTCAGTTTGGGATATGCAGACAGGAAAATGTATGAGAACATTCCGTCACCGACATCCTGTTACTGCCGTTGCCATGTCAAATCTTATATGCATATCTGGTTGTGAAGGAGGCAAGGTCAAGGTCTGGAATCTTAAAACAGGGGATCTAATCAAGGTAAATACTCATGCAATCGTTATTGAATATACTGACAGCAAAACAGTTAGAAGTAAAAAGTGCTTTACAGAGAATGAAAAACAGACTTTGATCTGACTGCCTGGTTTTGCATAAGTAATGAATTCTAATCACGTACTTGGAATAAAATACAGTAAAATTTCTATATTAAGACCACCTTTGGGACTATTCAAAAGTGGTCTTTAAGACCACTTTTGAACAGTACCAAAGGTGGTCTCTGACCAGAGTCCTAAAGGTGGTCTCTGACCAGAGGTCACTGTTTGCAGAAAATGCAAAGAAAGAATAACTGTTACCTCCAAGATATGTTTTTCAAAGCAGAAGTAAAGTCTTAAGTTTTGGTGATCTTAATATTGGAACTTCACTCTACTGAAATTTTGATAAAAATATAAAAATGTGGGACAGACAGGGAGGAATTAGATAAAATTCGATCAGGGTCAAGACAGAGAATTGGTATACAACCGAAGGAGATAAGTCACATATGGATGGTTTGATAGAAGAGGATGCAGGGATAGCATTTAACCCCATATCAATCTGGGGTAACCCCAAAAAGAGTAAAATGGCAAACAGTACAGGCCAAAATCAGATGATGCAGAATGCAGCCTCTGATCAAGGCCTCTACTGTTTGCAAAAATCTCAACCATTTTCTGATTTAATGTTTTGGAGCGCTATGGTGCAGTGGTAAAACATCGGATTTGAGATCTAGAGGTAGGGGTAGCTGGTTCGATCCTCGCAAGCGCCACGTGTTGTTTCCTTGAGCAAGAAACTTTATGCACATTGCTTAGTACTGGTTCCTACCCAGGAAAAGAGGGTCACATGGAAGATTAGTACTAGTACTAAATGTGTTTACCTCTATAAATAAGGTCGATTATTATTATTATTATTTTTATTCTGCTTTTGAATCCATGGTAAAAATTGAAATCATGCGACACAAAGCCATCTGATCTGGGTCTACACTGTTTGTAATGCAGTTTGTGAAATGAACGAGTACATTAAACAAAGTAAACTAATTGGTTGATAATGGTCAGAAATGGGTGTTGTATTAATTTATTCAGCAGGATAAGGGTAAACATGGTGTAAATGTTTTGACTGTATACTGTAGGTATTGACAGGACATCACGAGGCAGTGACAGCTGTACAGTTTGACAGATGGCACATTGTTACTGGAGGAAGAGACGGCTACGCTCTGATCTGGAGTGCACAAGGCAACCATAATAGATGTCTCGCTGCACTTAGACATCCTAAGTATGATCTGTTTTCTTTATTTTATCTGTTTTAGTTTGATGTACTCACTAGTGAGGGTCTCAGTAACCCTTATCTTGCTGAATATTCATTTAAGCCACACCCATTTCTGTCTGTCAACCGATCAAATTACTTGATGTAATTTATTGCTACAAATTCATAAACTGAATGCCAAACAGTGTAGATCCTGATCAGATGGCTTCTTCAGAAGCCATCTGATCTGGAACTACACTGTTTCCAAAGATAGGGGTTGTCGTGAACAGCATGATAAGAGTTATGGTACCTCTTCAATCAGTAATCAGTAAAATTTGAGTCTGAAAATTAGAAACATACAAATTCTAATGATTGAGGGCTTGCTGTAATTCTCCTAAAATTTTTAACAAATTTGTTTCATGATCCAGCAAGGAGTCCAAAAGGTGCAGACAGAAAGGCAAACAGTGTAGACCCTGATCAGACTGGTCCTTCAGGAGCAGTCTGATCTGGGTCAGCGCTGTTTGCTTAGGCATATCTGTCCCAATACTTAGGATCATGAAAATATATGGGTTGAAATCTGTATTTCCCGTTTCATTTGACAGCCCAGGGTACTCATTAGTGATGGTCTCTGTGCAGTACCTCTGAAATCAGTAAAGTTTCAGTCTGAAATTAAGTACATTTGTATTCTGTAAAGTATATGGGCTAAAAAACTTTTTTTTTTTTATTTCTGTTTGTTGTTACAGCTAAGAGTACTCATTAGTGAGGGTCTTCCTGGAGTACCTCTGAAATCAGTAATCAGTAAAATGTCAGCCTGAAATTAAGTATTCAATAAAATGTATGTTTTCACTCATATTTTGCTAATTGGTATTTTTGTCCAAATCCAGTCACCATTGTGAATTGCACCTAAACTTGTGGCCACTGATTAGTATATTTTGGGCCTAAAATCTCTAATCATTAATCCCCATTCAGAACTTCATTAGTTTACTCCCTTTCTTTTTCCTTTTTGAATGTTTTTGATATGATCCCTAACCCTTTCAAGCCTGTAAACCAGTACAAATACCTATGCAAACAGTGTAGATCCTGATGAGATGGCTCAGAGCCATCTCATCAGGATCTACATTGTTTGCTCTTCTGTTAATGATTATGATTATGCTCCCCCACCCACACACTGCACAGAGAAGGGGAATGGAGCATTGTATGTCATTGGTTTTGAAGCAGATCCTGTTTGTATCTGCATTTGCTATTTAAAACAGTATCCCTCCACAACCAATGGGCAGGTTGTTCTGTTCCTGGCACATCACTAGGATGAAGAAAAACATTATTTATGTATTGATGGCCTTGTCTTCATTGATGAATTTTAATTAAAATAAAATTCAAGGGGTATTCATCCCCTTTAGAGATTGTCTAGTTTACTAAAATTGGGCTTGATATTTCCTGTGAAGCATTTGCCTGAGAGACAGTTCACATGAAATGGCAAGTTTCATTTCACTGAAAATAAAATGAAACATATGAAATATTGTGTGCTGGAGGCAAAATTGATTCTTCAAGGGTATGTGTATCTGTTTTCAGAGAGGTGCTGTGTATAGAGTTCACATACCTGAGATGTATAACAGGGTGTGGGGATGGAAGAATCCGAATCTGGAATGTCATCACAGGCCAGTGCTGTAGAATTATGAGGGGCAATAGTCGTAGTGATCCTATCCTCAACATTCTTGCAATAGACGACAGGTAATGTAACAGTCTCAGGCTTTGTACCCATAACCCTTGTCCTGTTGAATGATTATCCTCACACTTTTTGAAAAAAATGTGTTCATTACGAAAACACACCTTCACCAGTACGTTGTAAACTAAAATTTTAAGATGAAAAATTGTGATTTTTTTCTTATTTCTGCTCAACATATTTTGTGGGTACTCGTTAGAACCGCCTCAGAGGCGGTTCTAACGAGTACCCACCATCTATATTTTAGAGCAGAAATAAGAAAAATAAGGTTTACCCCTGTAAACCCCAGTTTTACTATATAAAAGTGGGGTTCAAGGCGGTCAAAAGTATACAGGTGTGTTTTCATCATGGTTGGATATTGTGATGGCCTCTGTCTATCCTTCCATTATGCTATCTTCTCCCAATAGCTGGCCTCGGTAGCTCAGTCAGATGCACGTCTGACTTGTGATCAGGAGGACGCGGGTTCGATTCCTACTGGGGTCGGCAGTTTTCTTTTGCGGAGATTGATCATGAAATCTTTTCTACGGTCATTCTTTCCTTTCCGCTGATTCAAAAAGGGCAGTTGTCAGTTTCTGGCGAAAGAATGTGCACTGTACTGATAACCGCTTACGTACAAGCCTGCCCAGGAAAAGTGTGGATAGATAAACTGACCAGCTCAAAAATGACCTAAAATAGTGTTGACTGGGCCGTTAAACTCCAATACAAACAAACAAATCTTCTCTCAATCTACTTCTTTAAGCCACAATGGGCTGGGGAGCAGGTTTAACAGCCCAGTCAACATTATTGAGGTCATATTGGTACAGACAGTGTTCCTAACCACCCTTTCCCTGGGCAGTCATACATTAGTAGTTAACCAGTACAGTTCACATTCTGTCACCAGAAATTGACAACTACCCTTCTTGAATCAGTGGAATGTACAAAATGTCCGATTTCATGATGAATCATCTCAAAAGAACATTGCCTACCTGGCAGGTATCAAACCTGCAACCTCCTGATCAGATCACCAGTCAGATGTGCATTCCACTGAGCTACGGAGGCTGTCTGCAGGACAAGAAATGTAATGTAGACAAATTAATTACTACTCTAGCTTTGGAAAACTGGGCCCAGAAGTTTAACAGACTTAGATGTTAAACCTCAGCAACAATGGTGCTGTTCACAGAAAAAGTGGATTTTACTATAAATATGGTGATAATTTTTATGTACTCTAAAATTCAGGCATTCATTCTCATTTTGTATAAAGAGGATCTCATAGTTGTTGTTGTTTTATATGAATTTATGAAACAAGCCTTTGTGGAGTTTAAAAAGTGTCTTATGAAATGACCACAAGTGTGAAATTCTTTTATCATGTGACACTCTTTCTTTCCCTTTCGTCACGTTAACAAGTCCATGAAATGAAGACCCCTGTAAACCCCACTTTGTATAGCAAAAACTGGGGTTTAAGAGGATATATATTATTTTTCTTATTTCTGCTTCAAGACGTAGGTTGTGGTGGTTCTAATGAGCATGCTGTACCTATTTTCGCAGTGCAAATAAGAAAACTATCACAAATTTTCATCAGAAAGTAATCATTTTAAGCATATGTGAAAAAATGCACTTTATCATATGACGTCGCATCTGAGGGTGTAATAATGCCATGTAATATTCTCAATAATCCACTAGTGGATTAAATATACAAATTAGCTAGATATGTCCCGTAACGTTACATGTATGACGTCCTTAACGACGTCGCGTTTACTAATGGCGGAAAATTGACATTTTTGTAAACGCTCGTGAATAAAATGCGTTTTAAATGTCATATGATAAATAGAATCTTGCATTCGTGCTCTTGTATTATTGAATTTATTTAACTCGTTGAGGAAAAGGGATAAAATGCTCGGCAAAGCCTCGCATTTTATCCCTTTTCCTCAACTCGTTTAATAAATTCAATAATACATGAACACTCATGTAAGATCCTCTATATATCACACAGATGTCTTATCCTAATGTCTCTGTAGGAAACTGGTAATAGCTTCTATAGAAAATATTATGTTGGCATTGATAGCCTGATAATGTTTCTTGATGCTGCTTTTGGTTTGCTTTGGTTGGTTGGGTAAATGCTATTTAAGTCATGTCTTAGACAGTCATTTTACAACACTTTTCTTTGGCAGGCTTATTCATAAGCCGTTAACCAATACAGGTCACAGACAATTGCCCTTCTGGAATAAATGAAAGGCAGAGAATGACCATAGAAAACATTTCATGATCAGGCTGATGAAAAATGTTGCCAGACCAGCAGGTAGTGAACCCAGGACCTCCTGATCACCACCCACATACGCATCCAACTTAGCTAGTGAGGCCTGCTCATAACCTTAATTCATATTACACATTACATATACAGTATTTACTGTATTATATGTATTTGGACATATAGGCCTGGGCAAACAGTGTAGACCCAGATGAGATGCTGCAGAATGCGCGTCTCATCAGGGTCTACACTTTTTGCCACTTATCCCACTATTCTTAGACACAACATCGGTTAGTAAATTGCACTTGTTCAAACTTAAGGACATATATGGTAAGGAGTTGAGGTGTCCGAATACTTAGGCTAAATGCGGTAGAAAATATGAAATGACATGCCACCCATTAACAATGACATCACCTGACTGGGCCATTAAGGCTGATTGATAAACAGTCAACCCCAAAACTTCATAATGTGATATTATCTGTACTTTGATAAAAAGCTGAAACCATCTTACTATTTATTTATTTGCAGGATCACCATTAACACAGCTGTAAACTTGTTGGTCCTAAACTTTGAGAAGGTAGAGTGGGACTACAGTTTGGATGAGGACAAAGTACCACCTCTTGTTCAGTATGGTTCATATTCCGACGCTCCAGTCAGACCACAGCCATACCCCTACATCAGGGCTCAGAGGATGAAGAAAGCAGGAGCTTCTAACATCAAAATACTGAATAAAGAGGGAACCATGGAAGATCCGGGAAGAAGATTGCCTATGTCACAGATAGCTTATAGAGCTAATCAGCTTCCTCACAGTGCCAAGACACTGTCAGCAAGAAGCCTGGGTAGTGCTAGGGTGATTCAGACCCAGGGAGAGTATGACACTGCTAGTATTGATATAAGGGAGGGAATCAGGAGTGCAGGGTATGTGGGTAAAGGAAGTGCTTCCAGAAAATCACAAACAATGTCAGCAGAGTCAAAACCACCACTTCCAAAATCAGCCAAGTCTCGACCTCTTACATCAAAGTCAGGGGCCTCTATGCATTCTGTAACTATACTGGATGATGTCATGGAACATCAGTTGATAGAGGATTGGAGAGAACCGTTGATTTTACAGAGGAGAGTATCTTGGGCCTTTGAGAAACCACTAGTGCCAAAAACAAAGGACATATCTTTATCTGAGACAAAAGCATTACTAAAGTCTCAGATGAGAGCCAAAGCTGAAAACATAGTACCACCAGACTTTATCTATCTCACTGTCAATCAGATTCAAGCTTCAATGAAACCTACTGAAACTAATGTTAACACAGAATTCAATATGCAAGAGTCAAGGCAGATTCAGATAAATACACGTCGTGATCGACCAAGTTCCTCCCCAGGTAAAATTGATCCTAGAACTAAGGTACCTGTAGAACAGTTAGACTTATCAATGTTTCGTGACAGACATGATGATGAGACATTATCTGAAGTTTCTGACTGGAAATCTGTCAAATCTTTAAAATCAACCAAATCTAAAGATTCTTTACCTGTCACTGCTGAAAAGGAAATGTATTCTACAAGGTGTGAAATAAAGCATATAAGAACTGCTCCCAAAGTTAGTGTACATCCTAGAAGAATTAGATCAACTGTACCAAGAGGAAGATTAATAAGGCCTATATCAGCTACAGCTACAAGGAAAGAGCCACCACTGACTCCTCCCAGAGCAGGTCGACCTGTAACTGCCCCAGCATTCCGAGCCAGACCAGACACAGCAACATCAGTACCTTCTCAGATTGCAGCTTCCATGCCAGGAGTACAGCCCCCAAGGAAGAAGGTACAGGGTGTGGGAACTACTGGGGAGGAAGTGAGTATGGTGCCTATGTTGATGTACCCTCCTGATATGAGAGAGAAATTAGCAATCATGTTAAAAGAGAAACGACTACAGAGACATGAGGACCAGCTAGATTCAGCCAGTGAAATGGGTGTAGGAAAAGTTAGTCCTTTCAATGATCCAATGAGAAGTCATGTAAAGTTTGAACTGCGGACGCACAATCAGGAGAGAGATTTTATTGTGGAAGTTGAGAAACAACATCTGGAAAAGAGACAGAGAGAGGAGGCAGAGATGGAACGGAAGAAGAGAATAATGTGGACAACAAAGGCAAAAGGTAGGGAGGGATCTAGGATACAGTCTGCCCCTGCCTCATGAAAATAGTGTAGTCACAACAACTGCATCTGTCACACAATCTGTTAACCTTTACCACGTCCTGGGCTAATTCAGCAGACGACGAATTGTTGATATTTTTCTTATTCTTCCGAAACAACAGAATTTGACATCTCATGCAAATTGTCGGAGAAAATTTGTATGAGATTTCAAATCCTGTTTTCTCGAAAAATTAAGACAAACTATTTCAAAATGTCGTCTGCTGTAAAAAATACCCAGCTTGCAAAGCGCTAACTTAGGCAGAAAAATATGAGCTCTGTCATGGGGAACCTGTTTTCAGGGTTTGTGACAAGGTTCGAAACAAACCAGCCTGCTCAGCTGAACAGACTTGTAAAAGTCCTGAATTTTTAGATACAGAAACTAGAGGTATTGTATCATCCAAGCAATCAACAACAAAACACCAAGATTCTGATGAAGGCTGATCAGAATCTTCATTGTTCTTAGATCGCAGAAACAGGTGTTTTCATGATGTAGCTCAAATGAGTCTGTGTACAGTAAAAGGTGGACAAGCAGGTTGATATGCATCAGGTAAACAAGTGTGTGTTATGAACACCCCTCTAAACCCCACTTTATATAGAGAAATCTGGGGTTAACTGGGGAAAACATTATTTTTCTTATTTCTCCTCCAAAACATAGATTGTGGGTACTTGTTAGAACTGCCTCAATGAGGCGGTTCTAACAACCACTCACAACCTATGTTTGAAGTATATATAAGAAAAAATATCACCAATTTTCATCAGAAATAAATACCATTTTGGGGGTATGAAAGAATGCACTGTATCGCTATATTGGATGTGTTACCGTAATGGTAATCTTCAGGGACATATATGACTGATATATGCACGTTGATCTGCATCTTTATTACACACAAATGCTTAAAACAGGTTTTCTCATGATGTGGGTCATGTGTCACAATAACACACCCGTGCAACATAGTACATTTTTTCACATCTCCAAAATGGCTATTTTTCGGATGAAAATCTGTGATATTTTCCTTATTTTTACTGCAAAGATAGGTTGTTGGTGCTCGTTAGAACTACCTCATTGAGCCGGTTCTGACGAGTACCCACAACCTATGTCTTGGAGCATAAATAAGAAAAATAATGTATACCCCTGTTATCCCCAGTTTTCTTCATATAAAGTTGGGTTTATGGGGTGTTCATTTACGGACTTGTTCTTGTGATATAACACAAAAGTCATATTGTTGTATTTTAACAAAAATGTAAAACATGTCTAGAAAAATGGCTATAAATTATTATCTTGTTTTCAAATAATAGATTGTTTAGGAAAATGCCCCTCCAAAAAAGTGATAAAGATTATTTCTAAATGTATTTTTAATTGGATTTAATATGTTTTGATGTTATATCCTTAACAGTGCTGGTATTTTCAATGTTGTCATAAATTGTTTAGGAAAATAGAAGAAAATGTGATAATGTATTTTTATTTGAATTTAACATATATCACAGTGCTGGTATTTACAGTGTTGTATGAGGTGAATATGTACTTTTACTGCTGTATCGTATTGCAGAACATAGTAATGGTTCTATAGCATTTCTCTGTCATGCAGAATGCTGTGATTGTATAAAATTTATATCATTAAGAAGTGCTAAAAATGATAGGCTTGGACACAGATCCTAGTTTAGAATTTAGATTCTTGCACTATGTAGCTTTGAAAAAAAAGAAATTATCAAAACAGCTGCTTTAAGGGGAAAAGGAACACCTTCAGGGGAGGCAACTCCTGCAAAATTATTTTTGTCTCCCATGTCAATAGGGGTCAACTCTTAAAGGAAAGAATTTGCTCCTGAGGAGCAAATTCTTTCCTTTAAGAGTTGACCCCTTTTTCAGTTGGACAAAGCTTATAGAAAAACAAACAGGAAGTCTCGAATGTTGCCTCCCTTTGAAAAAATTGTGGAAAATGTGCTAGGTGTTCCCATTCCCCTTAATGACATATTCCTTTAAAAAGTATATGGTGTCATTCACTGTCCAAAATGCAATAATCCACTCCTTCAGCCTGTAAGACATGATCATGTTAGGAGAAGGAATCAAGGTCATTTATATTTACATGCCTGTGCATTGGTGCAACCCCAGCCCATCTGGGCTTGAAGAAATAGATGGGCTGCATGATGCTTCCACTCCGAGCTGAAATTGACTGTGCACGAGTACTGGTAAACCGCTTAGAGGATCTAAGCCTGCCCAGGCAGGACCATCTATGCTTATAAACTCTGTTGGTTTCATTGGGTAACAGGGCTTGAGATGTCATTTCATCTCAATGTCAGGTAAAAGTCCCACAAAATTGGAAGCTCATCTCCAAAATGATCTATACAGTGTTGATGGGGACATTACCTCAGATCAAACAAACAAGAATGTACATTGGTGTGAAGAAACTTTTTTTCCATCAGTATGTTGTCAATAAAATAAAGGTCTTTTGGCTGTATCTGTACCATATATTCTTAACTTCCAAAAAATCAAAAGAGTACATCTGAAGATAAAAAGCAACATAGTGGCCAGCTAAGACTACTGAAAGGAAGGGAGCAAATTCTTTTAGTTAAGACAGAACCTGGTGTTATTTGATGCAGCAGTAACCTCCCTTATGGTTCGAAAGAAAAAGTCTATGAACATATTAACACACCCTTCAATGCCACATTTTCATACTTATTAAAGGATGCATATTTTATCAGGTTAAAGAAGCAGTATTAGAATATATATTTATATTGTCACGTTTTATTTATAATTATACTGCACATACATCCCTCATATACTGTGATAAAGGTCAAAATCGCTGTAGTGGGAGAAAACATGTTTTATGGCATTTGTAAACAACATTGGCCAGGGGTGAGTTGTTCAAATGGATACACTTAGCCCTGAGGTTGTAATACTTTTTTCATGCTCAACTCAATTGAGCATGAATTTTGTGATGCTCATAAAAGTCGAAATACAAATAAGTGAGGCATTCTCAGTTCAGCACAGAAAGTTATTTGTCCTGCTCACAAATTTTAAAATGCCAACAATGGTTGGCATCTTAAAATTTGTGAGCAGGAAATTTCATGCCCCAGTGAGTTGAGCATGAACAAAGTTTTATACCCTGGGGCCCAGTCCTGTATTCTGTCATTTCAGCTAGGGAGACATATTTTTGTGACTCCCTGTTTACGTTCCTGTGATTTGAAACTCCCAGAAAAAGTTGTCTACTCTTGAAAGCAAGAATTTGTTCCTTAGGAGCAAAGTCTTCCATTCGGGAATAGATCCCTTTTGATACTAGAGACAAAATATTTAAAAGAGTTCTATTCCCTGAAAGTGTACGCATTAACATTAATTACCGGCCCCGATAGCTCAGTTGGTAGAGTGTCCGCTCCGGGGAACGAGAGGTCACGGGTTCGATCCCGGGCCGCGACATACCAAAGTCATTAAAAATGGTACTAGCTGCTCCTCGCTTGGCACTCAGATTTATGGGGTAGAGCTAGGACTGGTCGACCCAGTGTCAGGATGATGTGACTGGGTGTGGTATCATGTAATGTGTCTGGGACATGATACTTCAGTGAGGCAGCACTACATGTATAAAAGTGAGCATTGACCTCCCTGTCGCAACCAGACACTGTCGTGATATGACTGAAAAATTGTTGAAAGCGATGTTAAACCCGAATTCACACACATTAACATTAATTCTGTTTCAGGAACATTTTGTTTCTATTCAGGCTTTATGTCTGACAGTTAATCCTTCAGACGTCGAGAAAAACTACATCTGAAAATGTTGTCTACTTATGCCATCTGCAGGACCATTTTGCAAACTTTTCAAAAAATATTTTTGCATCCACACAAACAGTGTGGACCCAGATCAGACTGCTCCTAGAGGAGAAGTCTAATCAGGGTCCACACTGTTTGCAAAAGCTAATTTTAAAGTACTTGGCAGACGACAAAGCAGACAACAATTGTCGTTATTGGCATTTTATTGGTTAATAATTATGCATTACCAAGGTAAACCTGTTTCCAATTACCTATATCATAGGCCCAGAAAAGGAATAACTAGAATGCTTGCTTCCTTTCTACTTATACTGTGATTGGTCATATTTGACCAGATCTCAGGAGCCAGTACATTACTTCCACTCCAGATTTGCGGGATTAAAGTCAACACAGTAATGCTGTAATTATGGTTGGGAGCTTTAATCTGCACATGGGATGATTTTCAATTCACATGATCCAAAGGACGGTGCATTTTATGGCATTCATCCCTGCAAATGATGCAAGTGGAGCATGTTTTATCACTGCTCCCAGGGATTGAACCCTGAACCTTTAGCATCAGAGGCAAGTGCGCTAATCACTTATCTATTTATATCTGGGTTTAGGGGATACTTTCCCATATTTCTTGTTCAGAACATTTTCTGGGTACTTTTCAGACTCATTGTATCAAATCTGTTCTAATAAGTACCCACAATATACTAGATTTAAATGAAGAAAAAAACTTGTCTTTGTTACCCGCTGTCTGGAGCTAGGCCTTATGCCAGGGTCTCCTGGAACTGTGATATAATTTTATACATATCTCATAGAAGCACATAAGATGGGTATTTTGTGATGATTAAAGGATAAATTTTGTCAGTTCTCCATTGAAACCTATGTTGTGGGTATTCATTTGAACTGCCTCCCAGGCAGTTCAAATGAATACCCACAACATAGGCGTATATGAAGAATAAGGAAAATTATCCTTCAGTTATCACTAAATACCCAACTTATCATCTGTTGCTATGAATTATCTTGTTATTTATTATTATATTGAAAACTGTGATAATTTTGTTTATTAAACAGACTGCTGCTTTAGGATGGCCTTTGATTTTACAGAATAAATTTAAAACCCGTTACAAATTGTTCGTCCTTCCTATTTTCCATCCCGTTAAAAAGTAGTATAATGAGCATCCTCTTAACCATTCTTTGTTTAGAGAAAAGTGGCATTTATTCGGGTTTTCATTACCATATTCGCCCTAATTACCGCACCATGCGCTTAGCTTTTTCAAAATCGTGTCATAAAATCATGGTGAAAAATCTACCTAATTAGCGCACACTTGATAGGAAAACAACAGCTTCCAAGATGATGCATACTGATATTTAATGGGACGGAAAAAGATACTTAAGCATTGCCGTCACTGTTGGAAGAAATAATGGTAAGTTTTAATAGATTTACTATAAGAGCTTCAAGGGGAGATTACTGTAAAGTGTGCGCTTATGCATTTCCTTTTCAAAAATAGCTTTGGTGTGCTCTTATAGGAGCATGTGCGGTAATTAGGGCGAATACGGTATGTTCCTTATTTTATGCTCAAAAATAAAGATACTGGTACTGGTTGGAACTGCCCCATTTCGGCAGTTTTAATGAGCACCAAAACTTTATTTTTGGACTAGAAAAAAGAAAAAATATGAAATATTTTCATCAGAACAGTGAAATAACAAAATGAAATTATTCATGAGAATAATGTTCAAGAGATAGGAAAGATAGCATTTTATCATATGACATCGCGTCTGAGAGTGTAATGATGCCATGTAATAAATTTTGATAATCCACTAGTGGATTAAATATGCAAATTAGCTAGATACGTCCCATAATGTTACATGTAAGACGTCACGTTTACTGATGGCAGAATATTGACGTTTTTATTAAACAAAAGCGTGAATAAATGCGTTTAAAATGTCATATGATAAATAGAATCTTGCATTCGTGCTCATGTATTATTGAATTTATTAAACTTGTTGAAGAAAATAGATAAAATGCATGGCAAAGCCTCGCATTTTATCCCTTTTCCACAACTCGTTTAATAAATTCGATAATACATGAACACTCATGTAAGATCCTCAATTTATCACATGGGTGTGTTATAATGCATCTCCCTTATTATAAAAATATGGATTTCCCAGGGTACAAGGAAGAACAAAGGTCAATGTAAAAGTAAATATTTTTTCATGGGAAGCGTACACTAGAACTAAGACAAATGCAGTTTTTACAGGAAATATGTGGGGTTAAGGCAGTGGGGGTTGAGATTTCATTTCATTTCAGTGACTGAATATCGTGTAAAAGTCCCATAAAATTTGAATCAACATCTCCAAATTACCTTAATAATGTTGAGGGGGATGTAAAAACCTCAATTCAAACAAGCAACAACTCATCCATGTTTGAGTATGTGGCCTTTAGCTGGTATATTCAGCATTTGGCGATAGTTACAATTCTGTTCTTTTGTAGTCGTAACGGTCTGCAATTTGCACTAATGCCATATTTTTAAACTTCCCTGACAAAAAAGGTGTCCGAAACTTGCCTTCCCTAAAAAATGAAATAGTCTGGTGAGGCTTCAGTTTTGATCTCCCAAAGGTGATTTAGCGGATGGGATTAAAAAAAAGGGGGGTCGATTATTATAACAAATTATATAGTAATATTACTAAAAAATAGTAATAACATGAACCAAGTCTTACAACATGAAAGCCGTAACAAAGGAAAGGAGCATATTCTGAAAAAAAATCCCCCCCTATTGTGGGATTTGTACCCGGGCGCTCGGTGAGAGTCCAGTGCTCTAACCGCTGAGCCAAACCATCGACTCTGACGCAGCTGTCAGTGGTTATAAACCTAGAAGCTATGAATATGATCTAGCAAGGTAGATAATGGAAGGGAGGTAACACATCCCCTCTTAAAGGGGGTCACCATTTAAGATGACGTGGAGGATTCCAACTTCGGCACAAGCCAATTCTGGCTTTAAAGTCCAATCCTGAACGAGCCCCCATCTTACGACATGAAGCCGCAACAAAAGAAAGAAGCATAGCCGCTCGGGTGATAGTCCAGTGCTCTAACCGCTGAGCCAAAGAGTCGACTCCCTGACGCAGTTGTCAGAGAGTGGTTATAAACCTAGAAGTATGAATATGATCTAGCAAGGTAGATAATGGAAGGGAGGTAACACAAGTCAAATGAAAATGTGTCTTTTCATGTACGCTGAGTGAAAACAAAAATCAGCATGTCATAACAAGTTCATGTATTGAACAACCTTATAAACTCCACTTTATACAGAGAAAACGGGTTAGAGGGGCAAACATTAGTCTTCTTATTTCTGCTTAAAATCCTAGATTGAATGTGCTCGTTTAAAACCACCTATAGAAAGTGGTTCTAACAAGCACCTACATCTATGTTTGGATCAGAAATAAGATAAATGACAATTTTTCATCATTAAAAGTATAGAAGTGAAGACAATGATCAGGACAATACCTCGCATCTCCAGGGAAAGAAATACCAACATAAAACAACTTCACCATAATGAAAAAGTTACTAACCAACAGCCAAAAGGACAGTTATTTTCCCACAAACTGGCCAATTGGCTATTCAAAATTAAAAGATATAAGTAAGATATACATGCAAAGATACAATAATAATCCACGTCAGAAGAACGGCCTTGGAATGGTCAGTAAAAAATTTTCCTAGGGGACGTAAATAGATTTTTACATGGCCACAATCATCGCCCTTGGTTCTTTCGTGGTTAAGAAATAAATCAGTCCGCATGAGCATGGAGGATTTCTAACTCATCCGTGCAATATCTCTGAGAACATAAAATCAAACGAAAACGACGGGGACTCGACATGAACAGTTGAACTCCGGTGGGCACCAACCGACATTGATGTTTTAGATATTAGAGAATGCACTGTATTACACAAATGCTTTATTATAATATTTATCCACTCAGTCGGAGAACAGGCTTCCCAGTTTGAATAACTAAATATTGGACAAACGTTCATCGAGAATAGGCACAGAGAAGACTCTGGTCTGACTGCGCAGGCTGATCAGAGTCTTTCATAGGTGCACATTTCAATAGACACATTTTCGCCAGGGGCTGCCCCTGTAGCAGAGTGTTAACACTTGGCACTCAGGGTTAAAAATTCAGCACACATTTTAAACATTTCTCTTACTTTTCCCAGAAAACAGATTTTGACATTACATGCAAATTGTCTCAACTGGAGACAATTTTCACTAAATGTCAAAACCTGTTTGTATTTGCAGAACTAGCCTGAGAGCTCAAACCCACAGCAGTGAGGAACCTAATAATCAAGAGACCACTCTTAACATTACCAAACACGCCTATACAAATACATTGCCACCTTTATCTCCGAAAAAATGAAAAATTTATGATGAAAAATTGTGAAATAATTTTTATTTCTGCTCGAAATATAGATTCTGGGCACTCGTTAGAACCGCCTCATCGAGGCGGTTCTATCGAGTACCCATAATCTATATTTTAGAGCAGAAATAAGAAAAATAAGGTATACCCCCGGAAACCCCAGTTTTACTATATAAAAGTGGGGTTCTAGGGGGTCAAAATTATATAGGCGTGTTTTCGTGATGACTACTGGTCCACCTAGGCTATCACAACAAATTTGAAGTTCGTTCCAGAATGGTCTTGTTCTTAAGGGGAATGGGAATACCTATAGCACATTTAAAGGTGCATTATTGAGCTGTCGGAAAAAAAGTGCTTAATTTTTTTTTTTACATATATCGGGTATTTTTTTTGTTTAAATAATACAAATGAATGAGTTTTATGTAATATTGCGAACAATTATGATCACAGGTTAAGTTTTATGAGACGGTTTTCCTAACTATGCTACGAACACAGTTAGTCTATTTTTAATTTCGCGACAAAACTACAACGCGCGTGAATAATGACGTCATGCGGTAAATACCTAGAAAGGTATGCAGGGATCATCTCAACATCGTTACACACAATTGTTGTGACAGAAATCGTAGATCGTAGTATAGTGAAATTCTTTTAAACTTTTTATGCGAATTCCAATGTGTAAAATGGAATGAAATTCCGTCTTTCTCTCTCTCTCTCTTTCTCTCTCTCTCTCTCATCTCTCAGCATGCCATGGCGTACACGTTCCCCAGTGCTCTCTCTCTCTCTCTCTCTCTCTCTCTCTCTCTCTCTCTCTCTCTCTCTCTCTCTGAAGTGCTATGGCCAACATGTTGCTAAGTTTTTTCTCTCACTCATTATGGGCTAAATGTTGAAACAGTGGGTCAACATCGGGCAGACAGCGATACGACGTCGCCATGTCGTATCGCTCTCGGTCAGACGCACCGTTCATAGCGATTTACTCTCTCTCTCTCTCATCTCTCTCTCTCCTCTCTCTCTCTCTCTCTCTCTCTCTCTTCTCTCTCTCTCTGTGGCCTTCATGTTGCTCATTCGTCTCTCTCGTCTCTCTCTGGCCTTCATGTTGCGCATTAGTCTCTCTCTCTCTCTCTCTCTCTCTCTCTCTCTCTCACATCTCTCTCTCTCTCTCTCTCTCTCTCTCTCTCTCTCTCTCTCTCTCTCTCCGTGGCCTACATGTTGCTCATTGCTTTCTTATCGTGGCCTACATATTGTCCATTCTCTCTCTCTCTCTCTCTCTCTCTCTCTGAAAGTGTTTTTGTTTGATTTGAGGTTTAACGTCCCCGTCAACACTGTAAAGGTCATAAGATCATTTTAGAGACGTTGTTTTCAATTTTTTTGGGACTTTTACCCGACATTTGGATAAAATGACATCTCAAGCCCTGTCGCCCAATGAAACCAATAGGGTTTATTAGCGTGTACGGTCCGCCTCGCACCGCGGTTCCTGGACAGGCTTAGATCGTCTAAGCGGTTTACCAGTACTAGTGTGTGGGCCGGATTCAGCTCTGCGTGGAAGCATTTTGCAGCCCATATATTTCTTCAAGCCCCTATGGGCTCTGAAAGTGCCATGTCCAACATGTTGCTCAGTGTTTTTTTTTCTCTCTCTCTCTCTCTCTCTCTCTCTCTCTCTCTCTCTCTCTCTCTCTCTCTCTCTCATTATGGGCTAGCGCACCACATTGGGCCAACATCGGGCCGACAGCGATACGACGTCGCCATGTCGTATCGCTGTCGGCCCGACGTAGGCGTAGTTCAGATGATACACACACACACACACACACACACACACACACACACACACACACACACACACACACACACACACACACACACACACACACCATTACCTACATGCTGCTCATTAGTCTCTCTCTCTCTCTCTCTCTCTCTCTCTCTCTCTCTCTCTCTCTCTCTCTCTCTCTCTCTCTCTCTCTCTCTCTCTCTGTCTCTCTCTCTCTCTCTGGCAGCGTTGTCAAACTTAGTTGCAGAGATGAATGCCTTGACCTGCTCCATCCTTCGAATGAGGATGTAAGGTGAAAATCTTGATCCTGCCCAAACAGCACCCAAGATTGTTTTTCTTCTACACTGTTTTTGTAGAAGTAAAAGCCATACAGGGCTAATGTTATTTGTTAACGGTATAAGACGGAAAATAAATATTCTATGTATATATCGTCGGGCCGACGCTTGACCGACATTCTACGCTGACTGGGTGTCTTCCATTAAAGTTAAAGACCCCCACCTCAGTTTAGTTTTATATTGGACTAACGGCCCAGTCAACACTATTTTATGTCATTTTTGAGCCGGTCAGTTTACCTGTCCACACTTTTCCTGGGCAGGCTTATACGTAAAGCCACGGTCACAAATCACTATTCGATCCCCGCCCGACTACTCGGGGACTGCGATGGGGTGAGATTGGGCTGGAGTCCGGTCGGCGTCCCGCCGGATGTTGGGGCGTCGGTGGTGGTCGGGAGGGGCCCGGTTAAATTTTAACTCGTAGTTAAAATTCTCCACGAAAACTCACCGACTTCTAGGTCGGTGGCACATCGATAAAAGTCGAGCAGAGCTCGTACCGACGTCGATGTCGATGGCATCGGCTGGCATCCGGTAGTCATAAAGCGGACCCCGACCAATCAGATAATCGGGCAGTAATCGGCCGAGGCCCGACAGATGATCAAGCGGAATCCGCTGGACGAATCCCGGTTTCGACTGGCGCCGCTCGATCGCTGATTGACGCTCGACTATATAAGGGCCCGATCTCCGATGGGTGCCAGTTTCTAGCAGACCAGTAGGGAGCATTGTACATAAACGTTTGATAACTGCCCATGCAAAGGACGGTACACGATCCATTGCTTCATCCACCATCAGCGGTAGCAGTTCTTCTCCCGCACACAAGGTTGCAAAGACCACATTGGCACGGTGCCGAGCCCTAAGCAGCCACTCCTGTAACCTCCGGATCCTTTCCTGGGGTGACGGTAGGTGCAGTGGTGGGATAAGAGGCATCTTGTTCCGCTTTTCTTCGAAAGTTTTCCTCGACGTCAAGAAAAAGGATGTTCACCCACCAACAGAGCTGACCCATTTGTTGTATAGGCAGGAGAGGATGCAGTTTATATACCCCTGAACAACTGGACAATTCCCGGCTGGGGTAAACCCGTCCCTTGTCCGGCGGCCGGGAACTGGGCGGACATCTGCGGAACATCGACCGATGCTCGGGGACTAGTAACAATCGCCGGGTATACGGTCGGTAACCTGCAGTGCACCGGCCTATTTCCGCCCGGCGTATACGCCGATGCTTCCCCGCAAAACTTAGGCTGACACCGCCCGATTCCCGGCGGATGTCTCTCTAGGCCCCACACGGCATACTTTTTGCCAAAACCGAGCCAGACACCCATTTCTCGGCTTGGACTGCTCGGCCGACCACAACGTATAGTATAGCTCGGCCGGGGTACGCCGAATTTGTGACCGAGGCATCAGCAGTTAACCAGTACAGTGCACACTCTTTCGCCACTGACAACTGCCCTTCTTGAATCAGCGGATGCCCAGTGGTAGAGAATGGCCGTGGAAAATATTTCATGATCTATCTCCACGAAAGAATGTTGCCGACCCGGCAGGTACCGAACACGCGCCTTTCTGATCACCAGTCAGACGTTCATCCGACCGAGGTACTGAGGCCGATGATTATCATACGAGATATTTTGGCCAGCAATAATCAAGTGTATATAAATGTAAAGTGCAGATAACTCCATGTCAACAGACATACAACGTCTAAACAACGTCCAAGTCAACAGACATACAACGTCTAAACAACGATGCATTGACGCTGACGCAGCAAAGTCGATGCAACAATGAAATTGACATAGCGTGTAGCATCGGCTCCGGAACTTGTTACTCAAAAGTACCAGATTAATGTGGAAAATGATCATACCGACGGTAACGGGCCTCCGTGGCCTAGTGGTTAAGAGTGCTGACTCTTGATCATTAGGTCTCTCACCGCTGTGGTTCGAGTCTCGCTCGGGTCATATGTGAGACGCCAAGTTCTGCAACGGAAGGTAAGGTGTTTTTCTCCGGGTACTCTGGTTTTCGCCCATCTCTGATTAACGATCGCTCGATACGGGTGAAATAATCTTGAAAGGGCCGTAAAACCAAAAAAAAAAAAAAAAATAAAATAAAAAAATACGGACGGCAGGTAATGACCTAATTTGGCGTTATTACGTAAAGCTAGAACCTAAAACCACTTCCCATCACGTGAACAAGTCCGTGAAATTAAGACCGCATGCACTAAACCCCATTTTATATAAAGAAAACTGGGGTTTACGGGGAATAACATTAATTTCCTTAGTTCTGCTCCAAGACATAGACTGTGGGTACTCGTTAGAACCGCCTCAATGAGGCGGTTCTAACGAGCATCCAAAACCTATGTTTGGAGTATAAATAGGAAAAATATCACAAATCTTCATCAGAAAAAGATGCCTTTTTTAAGGTTTGAGAAATTTACTATATCCCACGTATGTGTTATCCTAATGCCATATTAAATGAACTTATTTTCTCTGAAATTCTTGTGCCGACATTTTGGAAAGCTTTGAAAAGGTTTGAGGGTCACTGACGAGGCCTTATTGGCCGAAACTAGCTATTCTGGCCCAGAAAACATGTACACTCCATATGTTCCAGTTTTGTGGTGCATTCCTTGCTTCCAAAGGATATACACTTTCGGATGAGTCTTTAAACCTAGGTCCCGTCTCCGTATGGCCTTAGCTGTTGGTGGGACGTAAAACTCAAACACTCACTCACTCACTCACTCACTCACTCACTCACTCACTCCAAAGGATAGCCATTTCTAGAACATATTTAACGTCACTATAGCTGGTGTCTGGGAATGTGTGGAGGTCGTAAAATGTCTCCCTGCCCAACATCATAGTGTAGTTTATATTTTCTTGCCCTTCCAGTGGTGAATTTTGAAATTTTTGAGGGTCACTGATGAGGCCTAATTGGGCAAAACTAGCTAGTCTGGTCCAGAAAACAGGTACACTCCATATTTATCCCCACGTTTTTCGAAGAAAAGTGGGGATATTGTTATCGCCTCCGTCTGTCCGTTCGTCCGTCCGTCCGTCCGTCTGTCCGGCTATCTCCTCCTACACCGTTCATTGGAATTCAACCAAATTTGGTGTGTGAGTTACATACATGAATATAGAAGCCTCCGTGGTCGAGTGGTTACGCTACTCGCCTTGTAAACCAGGGGTCGCAGGTTCGACCCCGGGCTTCTCCAGACTTTCGGATGAGTCTTTAAACCGAGGTCCCGTCTCCGTATGACCTTAGCTGTTGGTGGGACGTAAAACTGAAACACTCACTCACTCACATACATGAATGGCTTCTGCAAGAGCACATTAATTTTTGGACCAGCCCCCAAGGGTCCCGTGAAGCGGTCAAAACGTGGGGATTTGCGATGGCGCGCCATCGACTGCGCGATCTAGTTTACAGTTTTGTGGTGTATTCCTTGTTTCCAAAGGACAACCCTTTCTAGAACATATTTTAGAAGTAAGAAGATGAGAGAAAGTACAAAAAGGGGACAGGGAATTATTGAAAGGTTGTGTGAGTGCTTTTCAGTTTAGACAACATGTACGATAGAAGTTGGTCTTCTGTCTTTCTCGACTGGTAGGCGAGTATCTCTAGCAATGTTAATAATAAGACGATTCATTACGATAACAGGTCCGTGCAATGAACGCCCCTTTAAACCCAACTTTATAGAGAGAGAACTGGGGGTTACAATATTTTGTAACTGGGTATACAATTTGCTGCGTCAGCGTCAATGCATCGCAGTGATGTTGCATTGACGTTGACACGACGTTGTTTAGACGTTGTATGTCTGTTGACATGGAGTTATCTGCACTTTATGTTTACATACACTCGATTATTGCTCGCCAAAATATCTCGTATGATAATCGTCGGCCTCAGTACCTCAGTCGGATGCGCGTCTGACTGGGTATACAATATTTTTCTCATTCCTGCTCCATGACATACGCCGTGGGTACTCGATAGAACCACATCACTGCGGCAGTTCCAACGAGCACCAACAGCCATGTTTGAAGCATAAATGAGAAAACTATCACAATTTTTCACCAGAAAAGTAAATATTGTTAAGATATGAAAGAATGCACAAAGTCATACGGGTGTAACATCGTATTGGCTAATAGACGATGATAATCAATTTGAAAAAAAAAATAATAATAATAATAATAAAATTCTTTCATGGGAGAGCAGAAAACAAACTGTAGTAACAATATACATGTATTTTCTACAAGATGTGCCTTTTATAGCTAATGGTACAAGTCTACTGCACTATATGTGTGGCAGATAGTCGACGGAAAACAGAACCCTGACACCAAACATAAACATTAAGTCGGAATAGGCCTCATGAATCATCAGTGTTTGGGTAAAAGTAGTTATATGTAGAACATAGAAGTGTAGGCAATGATCAGGAATCGACACAATTTACCCACAGCTCCCACCAGAGTTACCAAAGGGGAAAGAAACACAAACATGAAACAACAGACCCTAATGGAAACATCAATAGCGGAAAGCCAAAAGGACAGTTACTTTTCCACAAAATGGCCAATTCGATATCCAAAACAAAATAAAATAAGCGATACAAACACTCAAAGACAAACCATAACAAAAATAAACAACGACAGAAGAACCGCCTTGGAGCGGTCAGTGAAACGAATTCCACTGGGCTGGGCGAGAGAGGGGCTTTAATCTTAAAGAATTTATCTAACCTGTTGTTTATGAGTGAAATGTATCTCTCGCTAAGCACTTTATTCATAGAAACAAATTTGTTTTCGTATATACAATATTTTGCTAAAACAGAGAGAGAGAGAGAGAGAGAGAGAGAGAGAGAGAGAGAGAGAGAGAGAGAGAGAGAGAGAGAGAGAGAGAGATGTAATTGACCACTTCTGCTTTACCACCGTGTGAAAATAGTATTTTACGATCCTCTAGCGATATTTCTGGATTTACATTTGTGGTCAACCATGATTAAAGTTCAGTCTAAAACGTTCTTACTTTTGGGCATCTAAGAAATAAATAATGGATTTTTTCTGGTTGTTCATTACAGTAACTACAACCCTGATTTTATTAATTTTAAATAGAAATGAATGTGTTACTAAATTTTTATTATTGATTTTGTATTGAAAGTCGCGTAGTTTTGTCTCGTGAAATGTCTTTAATGCTCTTTTTCCACTCTATCTCCTATCTCCGTTTGCCATTTTGTTTGTGCAATGTATTCGTTTACTCTAACCAAAATATCATAAATAGTCTACTCCCTTTCTTTGAACTAATCAAGTCTTGAAAGTATATGTTACAAACTACATTTTGTTTAAATTTAACAGCAAATACACGATTCATGTGAATTTGATCTTTTCATACTTGAGAAATACTATTTACTACATGGTGGTAGTCTAAAAATGTGGCCCTTATATCATATTTCGCCTTTAACTGTTCAAAACTATAAAATACCACTTCCTCACTAGTAAGATCGTAAATTGCTCTTATGCCCATATCGCACCTATTTCTTAAAAACAATTTCCCATTACCAATGTGGTCTTTATGTCATAATGGGCATATAAGAATTTGCTTTAGGTTTTCTACGGGGACAGGTTTACAAAATTCCGACAAGCAGAAAATCCTTCAAAAAAATGGATTTTTGTAGGTTGAAACTAAATTTCGCCGCATAAGATTTGGTTTGGACATACCTTATGATCACAAAATACTCAACAGCCTGGGAGCGCAGATCTTGTGACACTCATGTGATTCTGCTTGTTTATGACCTTACCAGATCATGATTAAATGGTCAACAAATAGATCTTATCTTGGGTTTAGCATGACCTTTGGCTAGGTGAATCACATGAAGCTTCTTCGCAAGCTACTGGTACATGGATTAACTATCCAGTGAATTAAGTCTTTTCTGATTGAGAGAAGTCAGACAGTTGCACTTGAATGTGAGTACTCAGATGAGGTTCCAGTTACTTCAGGTGTACCACAAGGATCAGTTCTAGGCACAATATTATTGTTATTATACCTTAACGACCTACCCGACAATGTGTGGTCCCGGGTTCGCCTATTTGCTGGTGACACTGGGGTGTACCTGACCATAATTCTCCCTGATTATTCGGTCACCCTCCAGAGGGACTTAGACCGCCCCATCATAGAATCTCACTGGGCCATGGAATCAAAACATAGAAAGGCGGCATAATGCTGCGTTTTACCAGATCTGCACTTCTTGTTTAAAATGCTGGTATTTAAGTGTTAAACTAACAGTTTTAGATTACAACTAGGATGAAAATTATTTTAGCTGCCCTTTATATTACAGCGAAAGTAACCTTTTGTGAACGGAAAAGAAATTTATGAAAGTACTTTTATCTCAGGACATCTTAAGTTTCCTCAATACATTTGCACAAGAAAAATATAGATGAAAGATTTGCAAGTTGATTTTCCCCAAAATATAATCCTGATTTCCGTTTAAAAATCCATGTCCCACAAGAAAAAGGTTTGGAGGTATAAACGGTTATTACAGCAAGTACTTTCTTGCATTAGCAACATCCCTGTGCCTTTGAAAATAAATGAAATTCTGTATTTTTCACTTTTACCAGGAAAAAAGGAAACCGCTTTATAGACTTTTTAAAAGTTACTAAAACAGCTGCAGATCAATAGTTCACATCAAATACTAACGAGTCGGTCAAAGCTTTCTATCAAAAAGGCTACCTGAATTGAAAACCAGATTTTTTTGACATGTTTATTCTCGATGGGCGCCATCATCTCCTTTTCTTGCGGTAAATCTGAAATGCTGAGATTTCATCAATTATGCTTTCCACATTTTATTTTCTCCATCATCAATGAAAATACCTTGAAAAGTCAGCTATGTAGCCTTCTTCCTGCGTATACCATAATGAAATCGCCTATCTTGGAAGCCTGTCATCACTGATAAATTAGTGTAGCTGTCAAATTGAAGAGATTTCCATCTTGCCAAATTGCAAAAACGTATTCATACGCCTTGGAACTAATTTCCCACCAAAAAAACAATAGTACACCATTGCTTTAAATTTAAAACATAATATTCATATTTGAAACTGTCTTGCGCCTACTTTCACATACTTTCTAACATAATTTGTTCGTTAATTCATGAATAGTATGCCTTCATTTCTGAACTAGTTTCTACGTGTAACATTGTCCTGTTTGTGTTGTTCACCCCTGTTCCCAAGTAAACAAGTTGAAAAGGGTAGATTTCTTTTTTAACTTCTTTCAGCAAAACATATTAAAAGTATTGGGCTTCTATGAAATTTTACCAACCCGCACATTGGTAAGTAGGTGACACAACAGATCATTAATTGGATTAGATAAATATGTCCAAACATCAATTATTTGTTTATGGTGACTCATGTGAACAGAAAACAGCGTGTTTTTGTTAATGGTGAATCTTCAGTATGGGCGCCAGTTTTGTTTGGAGTCCCACAAGGGACTGTTCTTGGTCCTCTAATGTTCTCCCTGTACATCAATGATATTTCCTCTGACATTGACTCAGAAATAAGACTTTTCGCAGATGACTGTGTTTGTTACCGGGAAATTAGAGATACAGATGACTCATTGAAACTTCAGGCTGACATAGATGGATTAGGATGTTGGGCCCGAAAATGGGGCATGAGATTTCAGCCAGTTAAATGCAATATTATGCAGATAACAAGGAAGAGATCTAATAAAGTTGAGGCTTCTTACACTTTAGAGGGAACGGTCCTCGAAAATGTGAATTCCATTAAATACCTTGGTGTGACAATCACTCACGATTTGAGATATGCAATATGTGTACAAAGGCGAATAGAACTCTTGGATTCCTGAGGCGAAATCTTCATCAGTGTCCCCAGGATGTGAAAGAGACAGCATACAGGGGACTTGTTCGCCCAATCTTGGAATATGGTAGTTGCATCTGGGACCCAAGCGGAGTGGTCCTAAATGAAGAAATTGAAAAAGTTCAGAATAGAGCGGCTAGATTTGTAACTGGAAATTACTGCTTTGAAACTGGGAGCATGACTGGAATTCTAGGAAAATTAAGATGGGAGTCTCTCAAGAAAAGGAGAAGAGACAGTAGGCTCATACTCTTATACAAAGGTCTAAAGGGTGCTGCCAGCATTCCAACAGATGACCTTGTTCCCCCGGCTAGGCACTGTAGACAGCACCATTCAATGACGTTTCAGACCCTTACTGCAAGAACGGATATTTATAAAGAATCGTTCTTCCCCCGAACCATTAGAGATTGGAATGCCCTTCCGGATTCTATTATTTCGACGGCGGAAGGTGCTGATGATTGTGTAGCTAAGTTTACATCTTTGGTTAGAGCTAGGGACTAACTTCCCATATCACAGGTCCTGGTGTATGAATGTCATTTGACGTGTCACCAGTAACAAATCTGATTCTGATTCTTATGTAACAAATCAATGGGTAAAAATCACTGCTATAACATAGCAGTTATAGGAAATGATCAGAAGCCTTTTGCACAAAAATCCTGGTGCTGAACAGGCTGCTTTCATTCTTTCAGTTCAAATATGGGGATAAACTGTTTTTATCTTATTTTTTTTTTTTTTTTTTTTTTTTGGTTTTGGATTTTATTCCAGTATCAAATCATCCACCCAGTAAACACAATCAATAATACAGTGAAACTTTGGTGCAGTGATTCATAAATTGTTATAAATTGCATGAATGAAATATATAAAATGAAATACTAAAAGCACCAAAGAAGGTCAATCATTTTACAAGCTAAATGCAAGAGATTGCAACACCTCAACCCAATCAGTGATCTTACTGCCAACTTGGTAGAACTGGTCATTTTTGGCTACCATACACTGAATTTAAAAATAGTACAAGGTGAAATAATTACATTTTTGGGGAGTGGGGGAGGAATCATTAATTTTCAGTACTATTTAGGTATTTTACTTGAAATTCCACTCTTGCAGTGCCTAAAGGCAACCTTTAGCCACAATTCTATGATAGTATTTTACACATTTTTGTTCTGTGGATTAAGATATCATTTTTGCAAAACCATGGAAAAATGCAATAAATTACTAACATGGTGACTTTCCAATAAAAATATTTTGCTTTCATATTCTTACATTTACATGGACTACCATCTGATGAAAAATCTGTTTGGGTAACTATTTGCAAATATGATTTTTTCAGTACCTCAAATGTAGTGAAATAACTGTATTGAGGAACCTTAAATCACCTTCTTTAAAGTAGCTTTTTGTTGTCTGTGGCGTTACTAAACCGTACAAATGTGAAATGGTTAGCATATACAAGATAAAAATTGCAACATGTGTGCAAGTGGCCGATTTCGAAAAAAAACAACAAAAAAACAGAAGACCATCATGAAAACATGCCTATGCAATTTTGACCCTCTTAAACTCCACTTTAATCCAGTAGAATGGGGTTTGTATGGGTGTACATTATTTTTCGCATTTCTGCCCAAAACATAGATTTTTGGTACTCGTCAGAAACCGCCTGGTCGAGACGGTTCCAACGAGTACCCAAAATCTATGTTTTGAGCTGAATTATGAAAAATAGCAGAATCTTTTATCTGAACATTTTCATTTTTTGAGTGGAAATATGTTCAATTTATTTGAAAAGGCATGTTTTCGTAATGCAAAAAAAAAAAAATAATAAAAAAAAAAAAATAATAATAATAATAATGGCCTCACTCATAATCTTAAATAACTGGAGTATAGTATGTACGTCAAAGGAATAAACACTTCTCAAAGCATAAACTAACGTCTATTCTAGTTGTAAGTTTCACAAGAACGAAGTAGAAACTATTTCAGCTCACTGAAAAACAAACTTTATTTCGTAAACAAAAACAACAAAAAAAAAAAAAAAAAAAAAAAAAAAACTTCCCATCACGAAAGGAAAGTTCCTTCCGTTGAATAGACCAATAGGGGACAGCCTTTCTTCCAAAGTATTTTCAGTAATGAAACAAAGCGAAAGCAACGACAAAGAATTCTCAAAAGGAAATATGGCCCTGGTGTAGATTTCACATCTCCATCTGTTTCATGCAAAAATAGACTGATTTACGATCAGCACTAGCATTATAATCGATCCCTATGTGATGAAACCAAACATGATAATAACCACGGCCTTTCCTTCCAAACGATGTCAAAATGGTGTCAGTAGTTTCCAAATTTGCAATTTTGTGACGCAAGTAACCGTACAGTTAATTCAGCATTTTTTTCCAAGTTGCCGTACTTAAAAAAAATCCAAGTTGCCGTACTTGAAAAATCCAATATATATATTTCATCAGCCTAAATACTTTTGTAAGCCTTCATGAATGACGGTTAAACAAACAAAGCTCTTATATCTATCTCAAGACAGGGACATGGATCATTCACACAGAGCTCTTCGTCAATAACAAAACGATCCGGGATTACGAAATTTCCTTAATAAAGCAGACCTTGATTCGAGAAATTCAAGGAATACTAGGTTTTACCAACCTCCCTTTTTTCATTTCCAATATACATATGATCAGTAAGATAGACGATGTGAGCGGAAGATTGCGATTGAACTGGACTAGTTTGTTTGTAGGGGTCCCAGGGGGTGGCAGCATATTCTAGTTTAGGTCTAACTAGTGACTTGTATGCTGTTGCCTTGATGTCCTTTGGGCATGCAGAGAGATTCCTGCGTAGGATAGGAAAGCAGCTGTCTGGCTGTCTGTCGTAGATAGCATGTCATAGTCTAGCTACTAGACCTCATCACGGGAACAAGTCCGTGAAATAAAGACCCCCCTAAACCCCA
Organism: Lucinisca nassula; assembly: GCA_963580285.1. NCBI lineage: Eukaryota > Metazoa > Mollusca > Bivalvia > Lucinida > Lucinidae > Lucinisca > Lucinisca nassula. The sequence goes on along the minus strand of OY757011.1, from coordinate 158,845,057 downwards.
CTTTATATAGAGAAAACTGGGGTTTACGGGGGTATACATTACTTTTCTTATTTCTGCTCCAAGACATAGGTTGTGGGTACTCGTTAGAACCGCCTCAATGAGGTGGTTCTAACGAGCACCAACAACCTATGTTTGGAGTAAAAATAAGAAAAATATCACAATTTTCCATGAGAAATTCCACCATTTTGGAGATATGAAAGAATGCACTATTTCGCACGGATGTGTTATCGTAATGTTGATGTCATATTTACCAATTACCAACCTTCATGTGTGTTTTTATCAAATATGAAACCTTGTTAGACTTTAATCTTGTCTCAGACACCAAGGTCTAGTACAATGCGAATTTTACCTCGCAAGATCCTTGGTAAATGATTGATTACAGCTACAGTCATGAAATGTTTATTGCCTTTCTGTACCCCTTACCGAACACCAACTGATAAGGCAAACTGGCATTTTAGTCAGAGTATATCTTCCCAAGATCAAATAAGGGGTAGAAGAATATTACTTATTAACTTTAAAATATGATATCCGACTAGAAGCTAGTCTAAGCATGTCAGTGTGACTATTTCACACCAGTGTACTGTCTATAGCCAGGTTTTTTGCTTTACTTCTGGCAATGGATGTTGTATGATGACTCCATTATCTTGCTTTTGTTGCCGATTCTGATGTACTCAGACTAAGTCTTGTCTGGGTGAAAACGCATCTATCAGTCTCTCTCCCATGCTTGTAAATAATTAAAGTCCTCTTGAGCGACAGCAACTCGGTACAACAGGCAGTGATCAGCGAACAGGGGAGACGCGTGGTGGCAAGTCGTTGATTTATATGAGGAAGAGGAGAGTGCCGAGCACTGTACTCTGTGGAACACCAGAAGTAACGGGCGCAGACGAAGAAATCCTCAATTACGACTTTCTGGTATCCATCAGCAATGAAATTGTGCGGAACCTCGTGAAAGGCCTTACTGAAATCTAGTAGGATGACATTTATGCGCTGTGAGTTGTTCATTCCGCCGGCTTGCTATCACCTGGTACTCACATGACCCCCCCCCCCCCCCAGCAGGGAGAACGACCCAATGTACAACGAAAGAGCCGATTACTGTGCAGAGTCTCATCCTGCAAACCTGGAGTTTATGTAATAAACTGAGCGTGACAGCTCAGTGGTTAAGCCCAGAGTGGTTAGTGCACTTGACTCAGATGCCAGAGGCCCTCGGTTCGACCCGGCGGTGATTATTTCGGTGTCTGAACATCATTTACAGCGATGAATGTCAAAATGCGCACCGCCCTTTGGATCGGAACGTTTAACTGGAGGCACCGGCCCCCGCCCATAGGGGCTTGAAGAAATATATGGGCTGCATGATGCTTCCACGCAGAGCTGAATCCGGCCCGCACACTAGTACTGGTAAAACCGCTTAGAGGATCTAAGCCTGTCCAGGAACCGCGGTGCGAGGCGGACCCCGCCTATGCTAATAAACCCTATGGGTTTCATTGGGCGACAGGGCTTGAGATGTCATCTCATCTCAATGAATGTCGGGTAAAAGTCCCACAAAACTGGAAGCAACGTCTCCAAAATGACCTTTAAAGTGCTGACGGGGACGTTAAACCTCAAAATCAAACAAACAAACTGGGAGGCGCCCTGTTCAGGGAGAGGTCATCCCCCTATGCAGGTTAACTGTTTGTTTGTTTTGGGGGTTTACGGCCAAGTCAACACTGTTAAGGCCGTTTTTGAGCCTGTCAGTTTTACTTTTCCTGGGCAGGCTTATACGTAAGAGAGGTAACCAGGAGAGTGCACATTTTTTCGCCAGAACTGACGAACTGACAACTGCCCTTCTTGAGCCAGCGGAATGGAGAGGAATGACCGTAGGAAAGATTTCTTGATCAATCCCCGCGAAAGAATATTGCCGACCCCGGCAGGTATCGAACCTGCTTCCCCATGATCAGCAGTCAGACGCGCATCCGACTGAGCTACCGAGGGCAGCAGCGCAAGATTGATGTGTGCTGTAAATCTGCAAGTAATGGTAAAATGTGGCCGATCCCAGTATCAGTGAGGTAGGTCCTGGTGCACGTTTGTTTGTTTGGTTTGAGGTTTTATAACGTCCCCTTCAACACTGTAAAGGTCATTTTGGAGACGTTGATAACAATTTTGTGGGACTTTTACCAGACATTGAGATGAAATGACTTCTCAAAGCCCCTGTCGCCCAGTGAAACAAATGGACGGACTCGCATCGCTTTGCTTGCCCAGGCTTAGATCTTCTAAGCTGTTTACCAGTACTCGTTTGCGGGTCAGTTACAGCTCTGCGTGGAAGCATTATGCAGCCCATATATTTCTCTCAAGCCCCGATGGGCGGTGCGAATATGGATAGTGTTTCTCTTTTGTTTCGGTATTAAAAAGTTCTTGCTCGGCTCCCATGGCGGGGCTTGAAGAAATAGGTGGGCTGCATGATGGTGCCAGGCAGAGCTTAAAACCGACCGCTTAGGAGTATTGGTAAACCGCCTAAAGGATTCAAGCCTGCCCAGGCAAAGCGGTGCGAGTCGGGCCGCCCATTCATATAAACCCTATTGGTTTCATTGGGCGACAGGGATTTTTTTTTTTTTTTTTGGTTTTACGGCCCTTTCAAGATTATTTCACTCATATCGAGCCGATCGTTAATCAGAGGTGGGCGAAAACCGGAGTACCCGGAGAAAAACCATCTGACCTTCCGTTGCAGAACTTGGCGTCTCACATATGACCCGAGCGAGGCTCGAACCACAGCGGTGAGAGACCTAATGATCAAGAGTCAGCGCTCTTAACCACTAGGCCACGGAGGCCCGTAAGCGACAGGGAATGAGATCTCATTTCATCTCAATGTCGGGTATATAAAAGTCCCACAAGGGTATATAAAAGTCCCACAAAATTGTAAGCTAGGTCTCCAAAATTACTTATACAGTGTTGATGGGGACGTTAAACAGTGTTAATTGGGACGTTAACCCTCAAATCAAACAAATCAAAAGGTTATTGCTGGTATCGTCTTAATTCTAACAAATACCCACATCATACATGTACTCTCACATGTATGCGGTTTTTGTGTATCTTTGAAACGACCCCATGTCAATTCTCATCGATTCAGAAATTCATCCTTAGATATTGACGGTAAAATTATCTATTTGCCTGTAAATTGATGCGTTAGCATTTGATAACAGATTAACATGCATGATAGTATTGTGTCAGTGCAGTTGAAAGTCAAATACTTGTAATTTGGACTAAAAATTCTACTTTCCTCAGATGAACCGGAGGTCGCCATCTTATTGTTCGCCGCTGTGATGTTGCCCGGCTTTTTGTCACGTGACAGGAATATTTTTAGATTGAAATTCCCAAAAACAACAAATAAACAAAAATGAAAACGACGATTTTCACAAAGTTCTGAAGTGGTATTTGGTTTCGGAAGATTACAAATGACATAGCTACATGAATAGAAGAAATAAAACCGAAAAACCACGCTTTTCATTTTTGAAGCCCGATAGCTCAATAATGCACCTTTAAAGGTGCATTATTGAGCTGTCGGAAAAAAAAGTGCTTAATTTTTTTTTTACATATATCGGGTATTTTTTGTTTAAATAATACAAATGAATGAGTTTTATGTAATATTGCGAACAATTATGATCACAGGTTAAGTTTTATGAGACGGTTTTCCTAACTATGCTACGAACACAGTTAGTCTATTTTTAATTTCGCGACAAAACTACAACGCGCGTGAATAATGACGTCATGCGGTAAATACCTAGAAAGGTATGCAGGGATCATCTCAACATCGTTACACACAATTGTTGTGACAGAAATCGTAGATCGTAGTATAGTGAAATTCTTTTAAACTTTTTATGCGAATTCCAATGTGTAAAATGGAATGAAATTCCGTCTTTCTCTCTCTCTCTCTCTTTCTCTCTCTCTCTCTCTCTCTCAGCATGCCATGGCGTACACGTTCCCCAGTGCTCTCTCTCTCTCTCTCTCTCTCTCTCTCTCTCTCTCTCTCTCTCTCTCTCTCTCTCCTCTCTCTCTCTCTCTCTCTCTCTCTCTCTCTGAAAGTGCTATGGCCAACATGTTGCTAAGTTTTTTTCTCTCACTCATTATGGGCTAAATGTTGAAACAGTGGGTCAACATCGGGCAGACAGCGATACGACGTCGCCAGTCGTATCGCTCTCGGTCAGACGCACCGTTCATGCGATTTACTCTCTCTCTCTCTCTCTCTCTCTCTCTCTCCTCTCTCTCTCTCTCTCTCTCCTCTCTCTCTGTGGCCTTCATGTTGCTCATTCGTCTCTCTCTCTCTCTCTGGCCTTCATGTTGCGCATTAGTCTCTCTCTCTCTCTCTCTCTCTCTCTCTCTCTCTCTCTCTCTTCTCTCTCTCTCTCTCTCTCTCTCTCTCTCTCTCTCTCTGAAAGTGCTATGGCCAACATGTTGCTAAGTTTTTTTCTCTCACTCATTATGGGCTAAATGTTGAAACAGTGGGTCAACATCGGGCAGACAGCGATACGACGTCGCCATGTCGTATCGCTCTCGGTCAGACGCACCGTTCATGCGATTTACTCTCTCTCTCTCTCTCTCTCTCTCTCTCTCTCTCTCTCTCTCTCTCTCTCTCTCTCTCTCTCTCTCTCTCTGTGGCCTTCATGTTGCTCATTTCGTCTCTCTCTCTCTCTCTGGCCTTCATGTTGCGCATTAGTCTCTCTCTCTCTCTCTCTCTCTCTCTCTCTCTCTCTCTCTCTCTCTCTCTCTCTCTCTCTCTCTCTCTCTCTCTCTCTCTCTCTCCGTGGCTACATGTTGCTCATTGCTTTCTTATCGTGGCCTACATATTGTCCATTCTCTCTCTCTCTCTCTCTCTCTCTCTCTGAAAGTGTTTTTGTTTGATTTGAGGTTTAACGTCCCCGTCAACACTGTAAAGGTCATAAGATCATTTTAGAGACGTTGTTTTCAATTTTTTTGGACTTTTACCCGACATTTGATAAAATGACATCTCAAGCCCTGTCGCCCAATGAAACCAATAGGGTTTATTAGCGTGTACGGTCCGCCTCGCACCGCGGTTCCTGGACAGGCTTAGATCGTCTAAGCGGTTTACCAGTACTAGTGTGTGGCCGGATCAGCTCTGCGTGGAAGCATTTTGCAGCCCATATATTTCTTCAAGCCCCTATGGGCTCTGAAAGTGCCATGTCCAACATGTTGCTCAGTGTTTTTTCAGTGTTTTTTTTTCTCTCTCTCTCTCTCTCTCTCTCTCTCTCTCTCTCTCTCTCTCTCTCTCTCTCTCTCATTATGGGCTAGCGCACCACATTGGGCCAACATCGGGCCGACAGCGATACGACGTCGCCATGTCGTATCGCTGTCGGCCCGACGTAGGCGTAGTTCAGATCACACACACACACACACACACACACACACACACACACACACACACACACACACACACACACACACACACACACACACACACACACACACACACACACACACACACACCATTACCTACATGCTGCTCATTAGTCTCTCTCTCTCTCTCTCTCTCTCTCTCTCTCTCTCTCTCTCTCTCTGTCTCTCTCTCTCTCTCTGGTAGCGTTGTCAAACTTAGTTGCAGAGATGAATGCCTTGACCTGCTCCATCCTTCGAATGAGGATGTAAGGTGAAAATCTTGATCCTGCCCAAACAGCACCCAAGATTGTTTTTCTTCTACACTGTTTTTGTAGAAGTAAAAGCCATACAGGGCTAAGGTTATTTGTTAACGGTATAAGACGGAAAATAAATATTCTATGTATATATCGTCGGGCCGACGCTTGACCGACATTCTACGCTGACTGGGTGTCTTCCATTAAAGTTAAAGACCCCTACCTCAGTTTAGTTTTATATTGGACTAACGGCCCAGTCAACACTATTTTATGTCATTTTTGAGCCGGTCAGTTTACCTGTCCACACTTTTCCTGGGCAGGCTTATACGTAAAGCCACGGTCACAAATCACTATTCGATCCCCGCCCGACTACTCGGGGACTGCGATGGGGTGAGATTGGGCTGGAGTCCGGTCGGCGTCCCGCCGGATGTTGGGGCGTCGGTGGTGGTCGGGAGGGGCCCGGTTAAATTTTAACTCGTAGTTAAAATTCTCCACGAAAACTCACCGACTTCTAGGTCGGTGGCACATCGATAAAAGTCGAGCAGAGCTCGTACCGACGTCGATGTCGATGGCATCGGCTGGCATCCGGTAGTCATAAAGCGGACCCCGACCAATCAGATAATCGGGCAGTAATCGGCCGAGGCCCGACAGATGATCAAGCGGAATCCGCTGGACGAATCCCGGTTTCGACTGGCGCCGCTCGATCGCTGATTGACGCTCGACTATATAAGGGCCCGATCTCCGATGGGTGCCAGTTTCTAGCAGACCAGTAGGGAGCATTGTACATAAACGTTTGATAACTGCCCATGCAAAGGACGGTACACGATCCATTGCTTCATCCACCATCAGCGGTAGCAGTTCTTCTCCCGCACACAAGGTTGCAAAGACCACATTGGCACGGTGCCGAGCCCTAAGCAGCCACTCCTGTAACCTCCGGATCCTTTCCTGGGGTGACGGTAGGTGCAGTGGTGGGATAAGAGGCATCTTGTTCCGCTTTTCTTCGAAAGTTTTCCTCGACGTCAAGAAAAAGGATGTTCACCCACCAACAGAGCTGACCCATTTGTTGTATAGGCAGGAGAGGATGCAGTTTATATACCCCTGAACAACTGGACAATTCCCGGCTGGGGTAAACCCGTCCCTTGTCCGGCGGCCGGGAACTGGGCGGACATCTGCGGAACATCGACCGATGCTCGGGGACTAGTAACAATCGCCGGGTATACGGTCGGTAACCTGCAGTGCACCGGCCTATTTCCGCCCGGCGTATACGCCGATGCTTCCCCGCAAAACTTAGGCTGACACCGCCCGATTCCCGGCGGATGTCTCTCTAGGCCCCACACGGCATACTTTTTGCCAAAACCGAGCCAGACACCCATTTCTCGGCTTGGACTGCTCGGCCGACCACAACGTATAGTATAGCTCGGCCGGGGTACGCCGAATTTGTGACCGAGGCATCAGCAGTTAACCAGTACAGTGCACACTCTTTCGCCACTGACAACTGCCCTTCTTGAATCAGCGGATGCCCAGTGGTAGAGAATGGCCGTGGAAAATATTTCATGATCTATCTCCACGAAAGAATGTTGCCGACCCGGCAGGTACCGAACACGCGCCTTTCTGATCATCAGTCAGACGTTCATCCGACCGAGGTACTGAGGCCGATGATTATCATACGAGATATTTTGGCCAGCAATAATCAAGTGTATATAAATGTAAAGTGCAGATAACTCCATGTCAACAGACATACAACGTCTAAACAACGTCCAAGTCAACAGACATACAACGTCTAAACAACGATGCATTGACGCTGACGCAGCAAAGTCGATGCAACAACGAAATTGACATAGCGTGTAGCATCGGCTCCGGAACTTGTTACTCAAAAGTACCAGATTAATGTGGAAAATGATCATACCGACGGTAACGGGCCTCCGTGGCCTAGTGGTTAAGAGTGCTGACTCTTGATCATTAGGTCTCTCACCGCTGTGGTTCGAGTCTCGCTCGGGTCATATGTGAGACGCCAAGTTCTGCAACGGAAGGTAAGGTGTTTTTCTCCGGGTACTCTGGTTTTCGCCCATCTCTGATTAACGATCGCTCGATACGGGTGAAATAATCTTGAAAGGGCCGTAAAACCAAAAAAAAAAAAAAAAAAAATAAAATAAAAAAATACGGACGGCAGGTAATGACCTAATTTGGCGTTATTACGTAAAGCTAGAACCTAAAACCACTTCCCATCACGTGAACAAGTCCGTGAAATTAAGACCGCATGCACTAAACCCCATTTTATATAAAGAAAACTGGGGTTTACGGGGAATAACATTAATTTCCTTAGTTCTGCTCCAAGACATAGACTGTGGGTACTCGTTAGAACCGCCTCAATGAGGCGGTTCTAACGAGCATCCAAAACCTATGTTTGGAGTATAAATAGGAAAAATATCACAAATCTTCATCAGAAAAAGATGCCTTTTTTAAGGTTTGAGAAATTTACTATATCCCACGTATGTGTTATCCTAATGCCATATTAAATGAACTTATTTTCTCTGAAATTCTTGTGCCGACATTTTGGAAAGCTTTGAAAAGGTTTGAGGGTCACTGACGAGGCCTTATTGGCCGAAACTAGCTATTCTGGCCCAGAAAACATGTACACTCCATATGTTCCAGTTTTGTGGTGCATTCCTTGCTTCCAAAGGATATACACTTTCGGATGAGTCTTTAAACCTAGGTCCCGTCTCCGTATGACCTTAGCTGTTGGTGGGACGTAAAACTCAAACACTCACTCACTCACTCACTCACTCACTCCAAAGGATAGCCATTTCTAGAACATATTTAACGTCACTATAGCTGGTGTCTGGGAATGTGTGGAGGTCGTAAAATGTCTCCCTGCCCAACATCATAGTGTAGTTTATATTTTCTTGCCCTTCCAGTGGTGAATTTTGAAATTTTTGAGGGTCACTGATGAGGCCTAATTGGGCAAAACTAGCTAGTCTGGTCCAGAAAACAGGTACACTCCATATTTATCCCCACGTTTTTCGAAGAAAAGTGGGGATATTGTTATCGCCTCCGTCTGTCCGTTCGTCCGTCCGTCCGTCCGTCTGTCCGGCTATCTCCTCCTACACCGTTCATTGGAATTCAACCAAATTTGGTGTGTGAGTTACATACATGAATGGCTTCTGCAAGAGCACATTAATTTTTGGACCAGCCCCCAAGGGTCCCGTGAAGCGGTCAAAACGTGGGGATTTGCGATGGCGCGCCATCGACTGCGCGATCTAGTTTACAGTTTTGTGGTGTATTCCTTGTTTCCAAAGGACAACCCTTTCTAGAACATATTTTAGAAGTAAGAAGATGAGAGAAAGTACAAAAAGGGGACAGGGAATTATTGAAAGGTTGTGTGAGTGCTTTTCAGTTTAGACAACATGTACGATAGAAGTTGGTCTTCTGTCTTTCTCGACTGGTAGGCGAGTATCTCTAGCAATGTTAATAATAAGACGATTCATTACGATAACAGGTCCGTGCAATGAACGCCCCTTTAAACCCAACTTTATAGAGAGAGAACTGGGGGTTACAATATTTTGTAACTGGGTATACAATTTGCTGCGTCAGCGTCAATGCATCGCAGTGATGTTGCATTGACGTTGACACGACGTTGTTTAGACGTTGTATGTCTGTTGACATGTAGTTATCTGCACTTTATGTTTACATGCACTCGATTATTGCTCGCCAAAATATCTCGTATGATAATCGTCGGCCTCAGTACCTCAGTCGGATGCGCGTCTGACTGGGTATACAATATTTTTCTCATTCCTGCTCCATGACATACGCCGTGGGTACTCGATAGAACCACATCACTGCGGCAGTTCCAACGAGCACCAACAGCCATGTTTGAAGCATAAATGAGAAAACTATCACAATTTTTCACCAGAAAAGTAAATATTGTTAAGATATGAAAGAATGCACAAAGTCATACGGGTGTAACATCGTATTGGCTAATAGACGATGATAATCAATTTGAAAAAAAAAAAATAATAATAATAATAAAATTCTTTCATGGGAGAGCAGAAAACAAACTGTAGTAACAATATACATGTATTTTCTACAAGATGTGCCTTTTATAGCTAATGGTACAAGTCTACTGCACTATATGTGTGGCAGATAGTCGACGGAAAACAGAACCCTGACACCAAACATAAACATTAAGTCGGAATAGGCCTCATGAATCATCAGTGTTTGGGTAAAAGTAGTTATATGTAGAACATAGAAGTGTAGGCAATGATCAGGAATCGACACAATTTACCCACAGCTCCCACCAGAGTTACCAAAGGGGAAAGAAACACAAACATGAAACAACAGACCCTAATGGAAACATCAATAGCGGAAAGCCAAAAGGACAGTTACTTTTCCACAAAATGGCCAATTCGATATCCAAAACAAAATAAAATAAGCGATACAAACACTCAAAGACAAACCATAACAAAAATAAACAACGACAGAAGAACCGCCTTGGAGCGGTCAGTGAAACGAATTCCACTGGGCTGGGCGAGAGAGGGGCTTTAATCTTAAAGAATTTATCTAACCTGTTGTTTATGAGTGAAATGTATCTCTCGCTAAGCACTTTATTCATAGAAACAAATTTGTTTTCGTATATACAATATTTTGCTAAAACAGAGAGAGAGAGAGAGAGAGAGAGAGAGAGAGAGAGAGAGAGAGATGTAATTGACCACTTCTGCTTTACCACCGTGTGAAAATAGTATTTTACGATCCTCTAGCGATATTTCTGGATTTACATTTGTGGTCAACCATGATTAAAGTTCAGTCTAAAACGTTCTTACTTTTGGGCATCTAAGAAATAAATAATGGATTTTTTCTGGTTGTTCATTACAGTAACTACAACCCTGATTTTATTAATTTTAAATAGAAATGAATGTGTTACTAAATTTTTATTATTGATTTTGTATTGAAAGTCGCGTAGTTTTGTCTCGTGAAATGTCTTTAATGCTCTTTTTCCACTCTATCTCCTATCTCCGTTTGCCATTTTGTTTGTGCAATGTATTCGTTTACTCTAACCAAAATATCATAAATAGTCTACTCCCTTTCTTTGAACTAATCAAGTCTTGAAAGTATATGTTACAAACTACATTTTGTTTAAATTTAACAGCAAATACACGATTCATGTGAATTTGATCTTTTCATACTTGAGAAATACTATTTACTACATGGTGGTAGTCTAAAAATGTGGCCCTTATATCATATTTCGCCTTTAACTGTTCAAAACTATAAAATACCACTTCCTCACTAGTAAGATCGTAAATTGCTCTTATGCCCATATCGCACCTATTTCTTAAAAACAATTTCCCATTACCAATGTGGTCTTTATGTCATAATGGGCATATAAGAATTTGCTTTAGGTTTTCTACGGGGACAGGTTTACAAAATTCCGACAAGCAGAAAATCCTTCAAAAAAATGGATTTTTGTAGGTTGAAACTAAATTTCGCCGCATAAGATTTGGTTTGGACATACCTTATGATCACAAAATACTCAACAGCCTGGGAGCGCAGATCTTGTGACACTCATGTGATTCTGCTTGTTTATGACCTTACCAGATCATGATTAAATGGTCAACAAATAGATCTTATCTTGGGTTTAGCATGACCTTTGGCTAGGTGAATCACATGAAGCTTCTTCGCAAGCTACTGGTACATGGATTAACTATCCAGTGAATTAAGTCTTTTCTGATTGAGAGAAGTCAGACAGTTGCACTTGAATGTGAGTACTCAGATGAGGTTCCAGTTACTTCAGGTGTACCACAAGGATCAGTTCTAGGCACAATATTATTGTTATTATACCTTAACGACCTACCCGACAATGTGTGGTCCCGGGTTCGCCTATTTGCTGGTGACACTGGGGTGTACCTGACCATAATTCTCCCTGATTATTCGGTCACCCTCCAGAGGGACTTAGACCGCCCCATCATAGAATCTCACTGGGCCATGGAATCAAAACATAGAAAGGCGGCATAATGCTGCGTTTTACCAGATCTGCACTTCTTGTTTAAAATGCTGGTATTTAAGTGTTAAACTAACAGTTTTAGATTACAACTAGGATGAAAATTATTTTAGCTGCCCTTTATATTACAGCGAAAGTAACCTTTTGTGAACGGAAAAGAAATTTATGAAAGTACTTTTATCTCAGGACATCTTAAGTTTCCTCAATACATTTGCACAAGAAAAATATAGATGAAAGATTTGCAAGTTGATTTTCCCCAAAATATAATCCTGATTTCCGTTTAAAAATCCATGTCCCACAAGAAAAAGGTTTGGAGGTATAAACGGTTATTACAGCAAGTACTTTCTTGCATTAGCAACATCCCTGTGCCTTTGAAAATAAATGAAATTCTGTATTTTTCACTTTTACCAGGAAAAAAGGAAACCGCTTTATAGACTTTTTAAAAGTTACTAAAACAGCTGCAGATCAATAGTTCACATCAAATACTAACGAGTCGGTCAAAGCTTTCTATCAAAAAGGCTACCTGAATTGAAAACCAGATTTTTTTGACATGTTTATTCTCGATGGGCGCCATCATCTCCTTTTCTTGCGGTAAATCTGAAATGCTGAGATTTCATCAATTATGCTTTCCACATTTTATTTTCTCCATCATCAATGAAAATACCTTGAAAAGTCAGCTATGTAGCCTTCTTCCTGCGTATACCATAATGAAATCGCCTATCTTGGAAGCCTGTCATCACTGATAAATTAGTGTAGCTGTCAAATTGAAGAGATTTCCATCTTGCCAAATTGCAAAAACGTATTCATACGCCTTGGAACTAATTTCCCACCAAAAAACAATAGTACACCATTGCTTTAAATTTAAAACATAATATTCATATTTGAAACTGTCTTGCGCCTACTTTCACATACTTTCTAACATAATTTGTTCGTTAATTCATGAATAGTATGCCTTCATTTCTGAACTAGTTTCTACGTGTAACATTGTCCTGTTTGTGTTGTTCACCCCTGTTCCCAAGTAAACAAGTTGAAAAGGGTAGATTTCTTTTTTAACTTCTTTCAGCAAAACATATTAAAAGTATTGGGCTTCTATGAAATTTTACCAACCCGCACATTGGTAAGTAGGTGACACAACAGATCATTAATTGGATTAGATACATATGTCCAAACATCAATTATTTGTTTATGGTGACTCATGTGAACAGAAAACAGCGTGTTTTTGTTAATGGTGAATCTTCAGTATGGGCGCCAGTTTTGTTTGGAGTCCCACAAGGGACTGTTCTTGGTCCTCTATTGTTCTCCCTGTACATCAATGATATTTCCTCTGACATTGACTCAGAAATAAGACTTTTCGCAGATGACTGTGTTTGTTACCGGGAAATTAGAGATACAGATGACTCATTGAAACTTCAGGCTGACATAGATGGATTAGGATGTTGGGCCCGAAAATGGGGCATGAGATTTCAGCCAGTTAAATGCAATATTATGCAGATAACAAGGAAGAGATCTAATAAAGTTGAGGCTTCTTACACTTTAGAGGGAACGGTCCTCGAAAATGTGAATTCCATTAAATACCTTGGTGTGACAATCACTCACGATTTGAGATATGCAATATGTGTACAAAGGCGAATAGAACTCTTGGATTCCTGAGGCGAAATCTTCATCAGTGTCCCCAGGATGTGAAAGAGACAGCATACAGGGGACTTGTTCGCCCAATCTTGGAATATGGTAGTTGCATCTGGGACCCAAGCGGAGTGGTCCTAAATGAAGAAATTGAAAAAGTTCAGAATAGAGCGGCTAGATTTGTAACTGGAAATTACTGCTTTGAAACTGGGAGCATGACTGGAATTCTAGGAAAATTAAGATGGGAGTCTCTCAAGAAAAGGAGAAGAGACAGTAGGCTCATACTCTTATACAAAGGTCTAAAGGGTGCTGCCAGCATTCCAACAGATGACCTTGTTCCCCCGGCTAGGCACTGTAGACAGCACTATTCAATGACGTTTCAGACCCTTACTGCAAGAACGGATATTTATAAAGAATCGTTCTTCCCCCGAACCATTAGAGATTGGAATGCCCTTCCGGATTCTATTATTTCGACGGCGGAAGGTGCTGATGATTGTGTAGCTAAGTTTACATCTTTGGTTAGAGCTAGGGACTAACTTCCCATATCACAGGTCCTGGTGTATGAATGTCATTTGACGTGTCACCAGTAACAAATCTGATTCTGATTCTTATGTAACAAATCAATGGGTAAAAATCACTGCTATAACATAGCAGTTATAGGAAATGATCAGAAGCCTTTTGCACAAAAATCCTGGTGCTGAACAGGCTGCTTTCATTCTTTCAGTTCAAATATGGGGATAAACTGTTTTTATCTTATTTTTTTTTTTTTTTTTTTTTTTGGTTTTGGATTTTATTCCAGTATCAAATCATCCACCCAGTAAACACAATCAATAATACAGTGAAACTTTGGTGCAGTGATTCATAAATTGTTATAAATTGCATGAATGAAATATATAAAATGAAATACTAAAAGCACCAAAGAAGGTCAATCATTTTACAAGCTAAATGCAAGAGATTGCAACACCTCAACCCAATCAGTGATCTTACTGCCAACTTGGTAGAACTGGTCATTTTTGGCTACCATACACTGAATTTAAAAATAGTACAAGGTGAAATAATTACATTTTTGGGGAGTGGGGGAGGAATCATTAATTTTCAGTACTATTTAGGTATTTTACTTGAAATTCCACTCTTGCAGTGCCTAAAGGCAACCTTTAGCCACAATTCTATGATAGTATTTTACACATTTTTGTTCTGTGGATTAAGATATCATTTTTGCAAAACCATGGAAAAATGCAATAAATTACTAACATGGTGACTTTCCAATAAAAATATTTTGCTTTCATATTCTTACATTTACATGGACTACCATCTGATGAAAAATCTGTTTGGGTAACTATTTGCAAATATGATTTTTTTCAGTACCTCAAATGTAGTGAAATAACTGTATTGAGGAACCTTAAATCACCTTCTTTAAAGTAGCTTTTTGTTGTCTGTGGCGTTACTAAACCGTACAAATGTGAAATGGTTAGCATATACAAGATAAAAATTGCAACATGTGTGCAAGTGGCCGATTTCGAAAAAAAACAACAAAAAAACAGAAGACCATCATGAAAACATGCCTATGCAATTTTGACCCTCTTAAACTCCACTTTAATCCAGTAGAATGGGGTTTGTATGGGTGTACATTATTTTTCGCATTTCTGCCCAAAACATAGATTTTTGGTACTCGTCAGAAACCGCCTGGTCGAGACGGTTCCAACGAGTACCCAAAATCTATGTTTTGAGCTGAATTATGAAAAATAGCAGAATCTTTTATCTGAACATTTTCATTTTTTGAGTGGAAATATGTTCAATTTATTTGAAAAGGCATGTTTTCGTAATGCAAAAAAAAAAAAATAATAAAAAAAAAAAAAAAAATAATAATAATAATGGCCTCACTCATAATCTTAAATAACTGGAGTATAGTATGTACGTCAAAGGAATAAACACTTCTCAAAGCATAAACTAACGTCTATTCTAGTTGTAAGTTTCACAAGAACGAAGTAGAAACTATTTCAGCTCACTGAAAAACAAACTTTATTTCGTAAACAAAAACAACAAAAAGAAAAAAAAAAAGAAAAAAAAAAAAAAAAAAAAAAAAACTTCCCATCACGAAAGGAAAGTTCCTTCCGTTGAATAGACCAATAGGGGACAGACTTTCTTCCAAAGTATTTTCAGTAATGAAACAAAGCGAAAGCAACGACAAAGAATTCTCAAAAGGAAATATGGCCCTGGTGTAGATTTCACATCTCCATCTGTTTCATGCAAAAAATAGACTGATTTACGATCAGCACTAGCATTATAATCGATCCCTATGTGATGAAACCAAACATGATAATAACCACGGCCTTTCCTTCCAAACGATGTCAAAATGGGGTCAGTAGTTTCCAAATTTGCAATTTTGTGACGCAAGTAACCGTACAGTTAATTCAGCATTTTTTTTCCAAGTTGCCGTACTTAAAAAAATCCAAGTTGCCGTACTTGAAAAATCCAATATATATATTTCATCAGCCTAAATACTTTTGTAAGCCTTCATGAATGACGGTTAAACAAATAAAGCTCTTATATCTATCTCAAGACAGGGACATGGATCATTCACACAGAGCTCTTCGTCAATAACAAAACGATCCGGGATTACGAAATTTCCTTAATAAAGCAGACCTTGATTCGAGAAATTCAAGGAATACTAGGTTTTACCAACCTCCCTTTTTTCATTTCCAATATACATATGATCAGTAAGATAGACGATGTGAGCGGAAGATTGCGATTGAACTGGACTAGTTTGTTTGTAGGGGTCCCAGGGGGTGGCAGCATATTCTAGTTTAGGTCTAACTAGTGACTTGTATGCTGTTGCCTTGATGTCCTTTGGGCATGCAGAGAGATTCCTGCGTAGGATAGGAAAGCAGCTGTCTGGCTGTCTGTCGTAGATAGCATGTCATAGTCTAGCTACTAGACCTCATCACGGGAACAAGTCCGTGAAATAAAGACCCCCCTAAACCCCACTTTATATAGAGAAAACTGGGGTTTACGGGGGTATACATTACTTTTCTTATTTCTGCTCCAAGACATAGGTTGTGGGTACTCGTTAGAACCGCCTCAATGAGGTGGTTCTAACGAGCACCAACAACCTATGTTTGGAGTAAAAATAAGAAAAATATCACAATTTTCCATGAGAAATTCCACCATTTTGGAGATATGAAAGAATGCACTATTTCGCACGGATGTGTTATCGTAATGTTGATGTCATATTTACCAATTACCAACCTTCATGTGTGTTTTTATCAAATATGAAACCTTGTTAGACTTTAATCTTGTCTCAGACACCAAGGTCTAGTACAATGCGAATTTTACCTCGCAAGATCCTTGGTAAATGATTGATTACAGCTACAGTCATGAAATGTTTATTGCCTTTCTGTACCCCTTACCGAACACCAACTGATAAGGCAAACTGGCATTTTAGTCAGAGTATATCTTCCCAAGATCAAATAAGGGGTAGAAGAATATTACTTATTAACTTTAAAATATGATATCCGACTAGAAGCTAGTCTAAGCATGTCAGTGTGACTATTTCACACCAGTGTACTGTCTATAGCCAGGTTTTTTGCTTTACTTCTGGCAATGGATGTTGTATGATGACTCCATTATCTTGCTTTTGTTGCCGATTCTGATGTACTCAGACTAAGTCTTGTCTGGGTGAAAACGCATCTATCAGTCTCTCTCCCATGCTTGTAAATAATTAAAGTCCTCTTGAGCGACAGCAACTCGGTACAACAGGCAGTGATCAGCGAACAGGGGAGACGCGTGGTGGCAAGTCGTTGATTTATATGAGGAAGAGGAGAGTGCCGAGCACTGTACTCTGTGGAACACCAGAAGTAACGGGCGCAGACGAAGAAATCCTCAATTACGACTTTCTGGTATCCATCAGCAATGAAATTGTGCGGAACCTCGTGAAAGGCCTTACTGAAATCTAGTAGGATGACATTTATGCGCTGTGAGTTGTTCATTCCGCCGGCTTGCTATCACCTGGTACTCACATGACCCCCCCCCCCCCCCCCCCCAGCAGGGAGAACGACCCAATGTAAAACGAAAGAGCCGATTACTGTGCAGAGTCTCATCCTGCAAACCTGGAGTTTATGTAATAAACTGAGCGTGACAGCTCAGTGGTTAAGCCCAGAGTGGTTAGTGCACTTGACTCAGATGCCAGAGGCCCTCGGTTCGACCCGGCGGTGATTATTTCGGTGTCTGAACATCATTTACAGCGATGAATGTCAAAATGCGCACCGCCCTTTGGATCGGAACGTTTAACTGGAGGCACCGGCCCCCGCCCATAGGGGCTTGAAGAAATATATGGGCTGCATGATGCTTCCACGCAGAGCTGAATCCGGCCCGCACACTAGTACTGGTAAACCGCTTAGAGGATCTAAGCCTGTCCAGGAACCGCGGTGCGAGGCGGACCGCCTATGCTAATAAACCCTATGGGTTTCATTGGGCGACAGGGCTTGAGATGTCATCTCATCTCAATGTCGGGTAAAAGTCCCACAAAACTGGAAGCAACGTCTCCAAAATGACCTTTAAAGTGCTGACGGGGACGTTAAACCTCAAATCAAACAAACAAACTGGAGGCGCCCTGTTCAGGGAGAGTCATCCCCTATGCAGGTTAACTGTTTGTTTGTTTTGGGGTTTACGGCCAAGTCAACACTGTTAAGGCCGTTTTTGAGCCTGTCAGTTTACTTTTCCTGGGCAGGCTTATACGTAAGAGGTAACCAGGAGAGTGCACATTTTTTCGCCAGAAACTGACAACTGCCCTTCTTGAGCCAGCGGAATGGAGAGAATGACCGTAGGAAAGATTTCTTGATCAATCCCCGCGAAAGAATATTGCCGACCCCGGCAGGTATCGAACCTGCTTCCCCATGATCAGCAGTCAGACGCGCATCCGACTGAGCTACCGAGGCCAGCGCAAGATTGATGTGTGCTGTAAATCTGCAAGTAATGGTAAAATGTGGCCGATCCCAGTATCAGTGAGTAGGTCCTGGTGCACGTTTGTTTGTTTGGTTTGAGGTTTAACGTCCCCTTCAACACTGTAAAGGTCATTTTGGAGACGTTGATAACAATTTTGTGGGACTTTTACCAGACATTGAGATGAAATGACTTCTCAAGCCCTGTCGCCCAGTGAAACAAATGGACGGACTCGCATCGCTTTGCTTGCCCAGGCTTAGATCTTCTAAGCTGTTTACCAGTACTCGTTTGCGGGTCAGTTACAGCTCTGCGTGGAAGCATTATGCAGCCCATATATTTCTTCAAGCCCCGATGGGCGGTGCGAATATGGATAGTGTTTCTCTTTTGTTTCGGTATTAAAAAGTTCTTGCTCGGCTCCCATGGCGGGGCTTGAAGAAATAGGTGGGCTACATGATGGTGCCAGGCAGAGCTTAAACCGACCGCTTAGGAGTATTGGTAAACCGCCTAAAGGATTCAAGCCTGCCCAGGCAAAGCGGTGCGAGTCGGGCCGCCCATTCATATAAACCCTATTGGTTTCATTGGGCGACAGGGATTTTTTTTTTTTTTTTTTTTGGTTTTACGGCCCTTTCAAGATTATTTCACTCATATCGAGCCGATCGTTAATCAGAGGTGGGCGAAAACCGGAGTACCCGGAGAAAAACCATCTGACCTTCCGTTGCAGAACTTGGCGTCTCACATATGACCCGAGCGAGGCTCGAACCACAGCGGTGAGAGACCTAATGATCAAGAGTCAGCGCTCTTAACCACTAGGCCACGGAGGCCCGTAAGCGACAGGGAATGAGATCTCATTTCATCTCAATGTCGGGTATATAAAAGTCCCACAAAATTGTAAGCTAGGTCTCCAAAATTACTTATACAGTGTTGATGGGGACGTTAAACAGTGTTAATTGGGACGTTAACCCTCAAATCAAACAAATCAAAAGGTTATTGCTGGTATCGTCTTAATTCTAACAAATACCCACATCATACATGTACTCTCACATGTATGCGGTTTTTGTGTATCTTTGAAACGACCCCATGTCAATTCTCATCGATTCAGAAATTCATCCTTAGATATTGACGGTAAAATTATCTATTTGCCTGTAAATTGATGCGTTAGCATTTGATAACAGATTAACATGCATGATAGTATTGTGTCAGTGCAGTTGAAAGTCAAATACTTGTAATTTGGACTAAAAATTCTACTTTCCTCAGATGAACCGGAGGTCGCCATCTTATTGTTCGCCGCTGTGATGTTGCCCGGCTTTTTGTCACGTGACAGGAATATTTTTAGATTGAAATTCCCAAAAACAACAAATAAACAAAAATGAAAACGACGATTTTCACAAAGTTCTGAAGTGGTATTTGGTTTCGGAAGATTACAAATGACATAGCTACATGAATAGAAGAAATAAAACCGAAAAACACGCTTTTCATTTTTGAAGCCCGATAGCTCAATAATGCACCTTTAAATATAAAAGAAAAAAATAACTACCTCTCTTTATCATGACGAAAAATGCGTTGCACCAGAGATTTAATTACTTACAATTCATATAAATTCATGGTGTTTTGTATACTAATATGCAGTTGTTTGGAGGTTTTAGTGTATGTATGTGGGGGAGGGGTGGGGTGTGCAAAGCAGTAGAAACGGCGAGCGGGTCCAAAACTGAGTTAAATAAACACTTGACAAATCAACCATAAAAACGTAGCCCAAGCACTCAAGACTTCAACAGAATTCCATAGAACGAAAAGGAAGAGACTGCATGACAGGAAATGTCATCCTTTCGGGAACTGGTTTGTAAAATCGCATACTTTGGCCCCATCCCAGCTCAACGTTGGCCCGGTATTCTTTGCTTTTGATGGCTTTTAAGCTTTACCTGCAGACCTGTCAGTTCTTTCAGTACTTTGCATGTCAAAGGGAGGTAAAAACGACTTGCTTTCCTAAATGTAGATTAAAGGGCACCTAAGTTCGCGGGGTTTACCCTTTGATACCTGTGCAAGGTTCATTAATGTTTTTACTGTTTCCCATCCGTCTTAATTCCAAAATTTACAAGAATGAACTTGAATCTCGACAACGCAGGGGTAAAAGATAAGGTAGGCACCCCATGATGATCACGGAAAACCAGTCCGCCCCCGCCCATCGGGGCTTGACATAGTGTTGACGGAGACGTTAAACGTTAAATCAAACAAGCAAACCAGGAAAACCAGTTCCGGTTTTAAAAGAGACATCCTTTGCTAAATGACAGCTTTATGTTAGGCTGTGTCTTTTGAGCCAATAATAAATGTATGTACTTGTGAAATGCAAAAACAAGACAGATCCTGGTCATCAAATACATGTAAGGCCAAGCCACTGTAATTGTTATTGTTTCGACTTTGCTGGGCATAGGGTAGATCTATAAGATTTTAAAATTGAAAGTCTAAGACTAAATTAAACCTCTTTCATAGAAACATCCCTTGTACGCTGTTAATAGGTGGACAAAAAAACGACCGTTTTCCCGTTTTCACCAATCACCCGGCAGGCACACAACATGCATTCAATTAAGAAATGAAAAAGGAATTTTATTTTTCTGCTGTTCATGAAAGTATGAACGCAGTGGGTCGCGTGCAAAGTGGGGTTCATGTTAACATTGCTAGCGATCCGCTGTCGTTCATACTTTCATGAAAAGCAGAAAAATTAAGTTTTTTTTATTATATTTACATTCTTTGCCCCTCAGCACTTGGCGAAAAAATGCTTATAGGGCAAACTTTTAAAGCTGGAAAACATTTACACGCTGTTTTACAACCAAGAGTGGATCAGCGTTGACGTCACCAACGCCCGTAGAGAACCATGGCGGGTTTAGACTGATGTCACTTGACGTCACTGAAAATCATGTGACTCGAAGCGTTCATGGAAGTATGAACTACATTGTTTTCTATATTTACACTGGAAATGTAAATATCGTTGATACAACGTTCGTTTCTCAAATAGTACGAATCGTAATAAATGTTTGCTGTGTGGCATATTTCTCCGCTTTGAAAGTTCCCTGCAGGCTCAGAACGCTGACTCAACGTTGAATCAACGTTGAAACAACGTTGGGTTGCCATTTTCTGGCGAGTAGAAGGTTAGGTCGGTTCGAAGATGCTGTGCAGCTTTCATTGCCAGGCGTTCAACTGCTTTGGCTTCAGTTGGGCAGGGGTCTATTGTGCATGCAGCTGGTGTGGGGATCGGGCTATTTTGGTTTTCCTCACGTGAACAAGTCTGTGATATGAATACCCCCTAAAACCCACTTTATACACAGACAACTGGGATTTACGGGATTATTCATTATCTTTCTTATTTCTGCTTCAAGACATAGGTTATGGATACTCGTTAGAACCGCCTCGTAATAACGAGCATCCACAACCTATGTTTGCAGTACAAATAAGACAACACAAGATATGACACAAAGTCCATATCAAATGACTCGATCGTGATTGCATTGCAAACAGGCAATGAAATCTTATTATTCAACCGTTCAGTTATAAACTTATAAACTAGAATTATTTGACCAAATGAAATGAAAACTGAATTTGCAGTATCATATTCAACATGACCGGTTGTCTTGTCAGTTTGATCATGTTTTTGGAAAACCGTTTTGAATTTAACAGTGTAACAAAGTTGAATTAGACAATGACTGATCAATGGGCACAGTCTTAGGGATATAACAAACCGACAAGAGCAATCAACAAAGAGACTGGTCTTCTTTATACAAGTACTTAGCACCCTCAATTTCAACATCAAGAACAACAGAAGTCCATTCAGTGCGCGTTTATATATTATTATTATTATCAACTCAATCATCGTTTTCTATATGTATTATTATTACTGATGAATTTTCAACAAGTGTTTACTCATTTTTTCCAACACATATATTACAATAATAATAATAACAATAATAGTCAACGTCATAATACTCGTAAAAGTAGCAGTAGCAGTTGAAGTAATGGTGGAAATAGTAGTAAGTATAATTATTTTAATCATCATTTGGATTATTGAAATTATTATTATCATTATTATTATTGTAGTAGCAGTAGTAGTAGAAGTAGTGGGAGTAGTAATAAGTGTAGTATTGTTTGTTTGATATGAGATTTAACGTCCCCGACAACAATATTTAGGTCATTTTGGAGACGCTGCTTCCAATTTTGTGGGAGTTTTACCCTACATTGAGATGAAATGACTTCTCAAGTCCGGCCGCCTAATAAAACCAGTGCGTGAATATGGTATATAAGCATAGACGGTCCGGCTCGCTCCGCTTTGCCTGAGCAGACTAGTAGTAAGAGTTGTAGTTAGAGTATAATTATTATTAAAATTGTTTTAGTATTAAAATTATCATTATCATAAGTAGCAGAATTAGTAGTATTAGTTTGTTTGAATCCCCGTCAACACTATTTATGTCATTTTGGAGACGTTGTGGCGCTGTTATCCCGCTTTGAGATGAAATGTCATCTCAAGCCCAACAAACCAAAATATTTATATATAGGGACTGTCCGACTCGCACCATTTTGCCTGGACAGCCTTAGACCGTTTAAGCGGCTTGCCAGTACTCAGGTGTGGTCGGTTTCAGCTCTGCGTGGAAACATTATGCAGCACATTTTATTTCTGCAAACCCCGATGTGCAGGGGCCCATGTAGTAGTAGTAGTAGTTTAATTCTTTTCATCGTCGTTTTCATTATTAACATTATTATCAGTAGTAGACTAGCAGTAGAAGTAGTAGTTGTTGTTGTTGTAATATTATTATTATGTACATTCCTACAAACAATATTGGCTAGTTTTTATCAAATTTCGTTTTCATGACGAAAACATGCTCTTGTAGTGCCTTTATAAATCCGATTTTATGTTATTTACACTATTTTGACAATATTTCAACCAACAACCTTCAATTGAATTGTTAGAAAAATGCAGTTTTTACAGTCAAGAAACACAGCATTATCTGATTATTATGGATGAATTGTAAATATGTTTTCTGTTCCTTTGAACTTCATTTGAAACAAATGAGAAACATAATCAAACGATATCTTGTGGACAGCTTTATATTAAGTTTTGTGACAAAAGTGCTTATAGCAGTTATACGTCTTATATGTGAGCATATCCACAGTCAGGGCACAGCAAAATGTACAAGTTGGTAAGTTTGAAACACAACTTCCCATACAAAGTGTCCATTAAGTTCCTTACGCAACCTTATATTATTCATTAACTGATCTTTTTATGTGGTACTCGAGTATGTAAAATAGTCAGAGTCAATTTCTATGCTATTAATCAAAATGTGATGTGCAACTTTTTCTTGCTGAACAGCTAACCGTCATGTAAGAACTGCTGCATTTCAAGAACTACTTGTGTAAAGAAATTGTGTAAGAATTTCCGTGTTCAAATCTTAAACTCTAATATTAGCGACATATGAACAGTTTAGTCAACAGTTTCGAGTCACAGAAAATATTACGGATTTTCATAATAAAGTAGCCATTTTGGAGATGTGAAAAATGCACTATGGCACGGGTGTGTTATGTTAATATTTTTTTCCTCTGCCCTATCCTATCTTTCCATTTTCTAATGTCCAATCATTGGGTGACGGCTTGAGATGAGCGGTTGTTTGAGGACTCGGCCGTTGACCCACCGTCTGTTATCAGTTACTGTCGAGTGGGAATCACCGAAGATTAGTAAACAGCTTAGAGGGTCTAAGTCTGTCCAGGAACAGTGGTGGTTTTACTGACCGGCTAGGCAGTACCTTAGCTGTTGACTGGGTCGTAAACACACACACACACGCACGCGCGCGCACACTCACACACACATTTTCTGGCGAAACCCCCAGGGAAACGAGGTAAGGTAAATTGACCGACTCGATATGACCTAAATAGTGTTTACTGGACCGTTAAAAAGATTCCACTTTTGAACGCAATGTGCTAAGTGAAGTTACAACAGCCTGCAAACCTGCTCACGCCTTGTGTGCTAAAAGGTTATTTCTGTAACACACAGAGAAGGCGTGTCTGATCTTATCCGATTCTTCATTGACCGTATATGTCCGAAGGCACATATTCGCCTGATAAGGCTCACAAATGTCTTCTATAAAATACAGTGAACTTCCGCTATTATGACCATTAAAAGCATGTTTAAAGGTTTTAGCTAGTCTTTCTTCATACTGTCTATACCAAGTGTCCTCTTGTAAAAACCACCATCTTTATGTCTGTTCAAAAATGGTCTTAAAGACCACTTTTGAACAGTTTCAAAGATGCTCTTAGTAAAGGAGTTTTACCGTGGACGACTTTCAAACTAGACGATACGCATAAATGTTTTGCAGTCATAAGTGAAATGAGAATTGAGTGTTAGTGTTTAGTATCTAGTTTTGAACCATGTTTGAAGAAATAGAATGATCCGAGCCTTTGCCGATTATCATAGCTCTTCACTCAATGAGTTTGATAGATTCACAATAGGCGTATGCAATTTGAATATCGGCGAATGCATTACGAAATCACGCCTATACAAATACATTGTAACCTTTATCGCCGAAGAAATGAAAATTTTAAGATGAAAAGTTGTGATATTTTTATTATTTCTGCTGAAAATATAGATTGTGGGTACTTGTTAGGGGCGCCTCATCGAGGCGGTTCTGAGGACTACCCACAATCTATATTTTAGAACAGAAATAAAAAAAAGGGTTTACCCCTATAAACCCCAGTTTTACAAAATAAAAGTCGGATTCTGGGGGGTCAAAAATATATAGGCATGTATTCGTGAATTTTTTTTATCATATTACCTGTCTTTTAGAAAAAAAAACTGTTCTTTCCCTCACAAACACTTAGAATTTCTAAAATAATATTCCTAAAAGTCAGTATTTTTGCCACCCGATGATAATTTACAATAACTATGATTTGTTTTTTGTTTGTTTGATTTGAGGTTAAACGTTCCCGTCAAGTAAAGGCCATTTTGGAGACGTTGCTTCCAACTTTGTGGGACTTTTACCCGACGTTGAGATGAAATGACGCCTCAAGCCCTGCCGCCCAATGAAACCAATATGGTTTGTAAGCATGGACGGGCCGACTCGCACCGCTTTGCCTGGGCAGACTTAGATCCTCTAAGCGGTTTACCAGTACTCGTGTGCGGGTCGGCTTCAGCTCTGCGTGGAAGCATCATGCAGCCCATATGGGTCCCGTCAAGCGATTTTGGTACTTATCGCCTATGCGAGCAGTGAATCAAGAGGAACTTTCAGACAGAAAGCCATATCCCTGGCCCCTCTGAATGGCTGGGCATACGCAGTTAAAATTTGTCATGACGGAATGCTCGAAGACACAAATTCGCTAGGCGAGGCTCATATATTTCTTCAAGTCGTGATGGGCGGGGGCCTAACTATGATTGCAAAGTATGACTTCATAATAAGAGTAAGCTGTTGTTTCCATCAACATAATTATACCGATGTGCATATGTAATAATTTCTGACAATTTCATGTTCATTTTATCACTGCAGACATTGTTGTTACATGTTATTATATTATATTAATGTATAACGGTTTTGTAATAAACATGTTCATTTCAACTTAAGTATTTCGTTCAATAATGTAAGGTTATTTTATATATGTTATTTTTGCAATGTTCCCATGAAAGTTTGCGTCATTCCTTTGTTAATACTTTTAACTGAAACATTAAATAAAGTGTTCAATGCATTTTTGAACAACAACAACAACAACAACAACAACAACAGCAGCAAAATATTTCGTTCGTTTCTTCATCTGGAAAATCATAAAGTCGTTAGTGCATTTGGATACCATATTCATGTGGGATAATTAAATAACAAACCAATGTGATATATATATTTTTTTCTTTTCTCTTGAATTTTTTTTTCTCATGATTTATTATACAGTGAAAATCTGCTTCTAAGACAGCTATAATTAAGACACATTAGCCTAATTATTTTTCTTTTAAATACATTCGTTAAAGGTTTCAGCCACACATAGTGTCTTCTAGTAGGAGACCACCATTGGGACTTTTCAAAATTGGTCTTAAAGACCACTCTTGAAAAAGTGGTATTGAAGACCACTTTTGAACTGCTCCAACGGTGGTCTTAATAATAGGAATTTTACTGTAATTATCTAATTTTAGCTTTTAATATAGGTTGTGGGTGCTCGTCAGATTCGCATCAGAGAGTACTCATAATCTGTGTATTCGAATGAAATGTAGAAAATAATGAATATCCTAGTTAAACTTCGTTTTTCCTTTTTTAAGGGGAATGGGGACACCTGGCTGATTTCCAAGGGAGACAATTTTCGGAACTTCCTGATCGCTTTTCTATAAGCCCTGCCCCACTGAAAAAGAGGTCTACTCTTAAAGGAAAGAATTTGCGCAAATTCTTTTCTTTAAGAGTTGACCCCCTATTGACATGGGAGACAAAATACTTTTGCAGGAGTTGCCTCCCCTGAATGTGTATCCATTCACCTTAAGTGGTGCTTAGATGGACTTGTGGAGCTTAAAAAAAAGTATTGGTTATATCAAGCATGTCAGTGATGCGACAGACTGTGCTGTCTCAGGTGATATCTGTCCGCGAAAACCAAGATTAATTTTTATTAGCCTCAAACTATGACAGGTATACCATAGCAATTTAAATTTTCTTATTTTCTCATATGTATACACCGAAGATAATATCCTTTGAATCACATTCGTGTTATGATTTCAATGTTTATTCTGACAATTTTATTTTGTTAGAAAATGATCCTCGTCGTGATCTATACTCTGTCCACGTACTGAAAGGGCAGTATTAACATCAAATGCATGTTTATTGTATCCAAGGCAGCAGTTTATGGCCCAACACTAAACAATAAAAAACTCAATTTCATAATCATGCCAAAATGCCAAAATCTTGATCGTAGAAAATTTAAAGTTCAAACCCAAGTTTTTGCACAATATAGCACATTTAGTAAAATGATGTCTGCGTGGTGGTGGTGGTGGTGGTGGTGGTGGGGGGGGGGGGGGGGGGGCAATGCATAAAGCTAAGTGAAACCGACCGGGCTCGAGCATTAGGCTGCTGGGAAGCCGGGAAGTAGCGATACCATCAAACCATTAACAGGATCAGACGGCGCTACAGGCAAACAAGAATGTTTAAGGATAGACCATGCTCGGGGTAACCGAAGGTAACAACGAGCGCTGAAGATCGTCACCTCACCAATGTTGTTGCGAGAAACGGCTTCGTGATTGGACCAGTAACTCGCCGCCTCCAAGGGATCCGGGAGCCCGGCCTGTATCGCATTCATGCAGGTGGTTTTAACTCAAGAGTGCCTGCAAAGAAGCCAGAACTCAGCCAGCACCATGAGAATGCTCGTATGGCCTTCAGCCTTGCCCATGTAGTCTGGGAGAACGGTTATGTTCTCCGACGTGTCACGGCTTTATCCGAAGCAAGTGGATGGTAGGAAACGAGTCTGGAACATGTTCCAGCCACAGTAATCCAAACTGTAGCCTTTCAAGGTGTGGAGTCATGGTGAGGGCTGGAATTTCAGCGACTGCAAAGACAGACCTGGTCTCCATCGACGGAAACCTGAATGCGTTACATCAGCGACATCCTTACTCCACACGTGCTGCGGTTTCTGCGCCAGATGCTAGTCGCTAATACAATTTCCCCGTATGACCACACCAGGCGGCCTCATTGTCGATTGCTATATCTGCGCACGAACAACGTGATGTCGGCGTAATAATGATGGTAACACACACAATTGAACATTATTGCCTTTTGGGACACATTTTTAAGAAGACCCCTGTAGGGGATGATGAGACTTCTGAATAAAATTTTCATTTATTTTAATCATGAATAAAATGGACATGCAATTCTTTTTTAATATGTTGTGCGCACAAGATATTAAGTTGTGAGATGGCCCCCGCCCAACGGGGCTTGAAGAAATAGATGGGCTGCATGAGCTGAAACCGACCCACGCGAGTACTGGTAAACCACTTAGAGGATCTAAGCCTGTCCAGGAAAAGCGGTTTTGTTTGTTTGTTTGATTTGAAGTTTAACGTCCCAATCAACACTGTAAAGGTCATTTTGGAGACCTTGCTTCCAATTGTGTGGGACTTTTACCCGACATTGAGATGAAATGACACCCCAATCCCTGCCGCCCAGTGAAACCAATAGAGTTTATAAGCATGGGCCGACTCACACCGCATTGCCTGGGCAGGCTGAGATCCTCTAAGCGGTTTACCAGTACTCGTGTGCGGGTCGGTTTCAGCTCTGCGTATAAGCATCATGCAGCCCATCTATTTCTTCAAGCCCCGATGGGCGGGGGCTAGGGGTGCGAGTCGGTCCGTCCATGCTTATAAACCCTATTGGTTTCATTGGGCGACAGGGCTTGAGATGCCATTTCATCTCGATGTCGTGTAAACGTCCCACAAGATTGGAAACATCGTCTCCAAAATGACCTATACAGTGTTGACGACGTTAAACCTAAAATCAAACGAACAATTAAGTTGTGCGAACAAGATATTATATTGTGCGCATGTGCGCACAAGCTATTATGTTGTCCGCACAAAATATTAATTTGTGCGAACAAGATAATATATTGTGCGCACAATATATTATGTCTGCACAAGATCTATTCTGTACAAACAAGATATGTTGTGCGAAGAAGACAATATGTTGTGCGAACAAGATAATAACTAGCGCGCACAAGATATTATGTTGTGTGAACAAGATCTATGTTGTAATATCTTGTGCGCACAAGATATTATCTTGTTCGCACAACATATCAAAACAGATTGCATGTCCCTTCCAGGGTTCCGTAGTACGTAACTTGAAGTTTTAATAATTTTATGTTTCAATGCCAAATAACTGAACAAAGGATTGAAATTTTAGGTGGTCCAACACTTTTTTGGCCGAGTATAGTATGTAGTACTATTTAAGGGGAATGGGAACACATGGCAGTTTTCCGCCATTTTTCAAAGGGAGACAATTTTCGATACTCCCTGTTCGCTTTTCTATTAGCCATGTCCTATCGAAAAAGGATACTACTCTTAAAGGAAAGAATTTGCTCCTGAGGAGCAAATTCTTTCCTTTAAGAGTTGACCCCTATTGACATGGTACACAAAATACCTTTGAAGGATTTGCCTCCCCTGAAGGTGTTCCCATTCCCTTAAAGAGCGAAAAAAAAGACTTCTTGCGATGTGTAAAGAATCTTGTTAATTATTTACAGTGACAAATGAAATATAAATGATCTACATTTCATCGCAACATGTACTGGTACAATAAGGAGCAAAATGTGTTCTGATCACGGAGAATAACTTGACAGTGAGTGGACTGTGATTGACCTATCTATGTAACTATCGAGCTTTCTTATTTTTCTGATGGATGCTGCTATAATTCACTTATGCATTTGATGAAAATATATGAAAGCTAATGGCTCTGTAACACCACTTTTCTGTTAATAAAGTGAAAGTGTGTTATGCTATTATTAAATAACTTTTTAAGGTGAATGAATTTACTTTAACTTTCCAGTCATTTTTACAAGTCTTGAGACACCTTTAAAAATTGCGTTTTTACTGTCCCACAAACTAAGCTTCTTTGTGAAAGAGGGGTCAGCTCTTAAAGGAAAGAATTTGCTCCTGTGGAGCAGCAAATTCTTTCCATTAAGAGCAGACCTGTAATTATTTCCTTTAAAAGCAGCTCCTGTTGGTAAGGGACACAAAAATATTTTGAAAGGTTTGTCACTCCAGAAGGTGTACCGTTTAACCTTATAATACGGTGTAATCCGCTACTGTGCATATTTCCGAAACTAATATCATCCTAAGACAATTTAAGATAAACCTGTATCACAATGACACGATCATTTGAGCTCATGGAACTCAATCCGAAGGTTGTGATGTCTTCCAACAGAAGGATAGTCTACTTCCTGGTTGCCTTGGTGATCATTCTGCCCGTGATCACTGGCGTGCTTGTTTGGCACTTTATGCCAAAATGTGACGGTGAAAAATCTGAAACGGAAATTGTGAAGCTGACATCGCAGCTTGGAGACCACACGACTACTAAACCACCTGGGACCACAACAGTACCGTTTGAAGATGGGCCTTGGAAGGACCTTCGGTTATCAAGGGCAGTGGTACCGGTGCATTATGACATAACGTTGTATCCTGATTTCTATGGCGACAACGCGTGGTTCTATGGCAACGAAACCATAGAAATTGACATCAAACAACATACAAGTCATATCATGGTTCATGTCAATTTCTTGAACATAACAAGAACTAGTCTGGAAGATAACAATGGAAATGCCATTGAAATTAAAAGGACTTTTGAATACAAACCAAATCAGTTCTTTGTGATAGAAACAAAAGAAACTTTAAA
Source organism: Lucinisca nassula (assembly GCA_963580285.1). NCBI lineage: Eukaryota > Metazoa > Mollusca > Bivalvia > Lucinida > Lucinidae > Lucinisca > Lucinisca nassula. The sequence goes on along the minus strand of OY757011.1, from coordinate 158,814,524 downwards.
AGAAAATCAGACAGTAAAGTTAGGCATCAGTTTTGATGGTTCACTGACCAGAAGTATTGTGGGATTATATAAAAGTGTGTATGTTAACTCACTGACAAAGGAGAAAAGGTATGTTACTTTGTATACCGTCGTACATTTCTATTCTAAAAAACGCCCTCACGGATACCGATGCACTCTTTCTTAGCTCGGAAATCATCGTGAAAACACGCCTATATAATGTTGACCCCCATTAAACCCCACTTTTATATAATAAAACTGGGGTTTACAGGGATATACGTTATTTTTTATTATTTCTGCTTAAAATCATAGATTGTGGGTAATCGTTAGAACCGCCAACAGTCCGTGTTTTGAGCAGAAATATGAAAATTATCATATCTTTTTTTATCTTAAAATTTTCATTTTATGGTGTTAAAACTTTTCAGTATATTTGAATAGGCTTGTTTTTGTAGTGTGTGAAAACTATGGGGCGCCGTTTTACTATTTATTCCCTATAGCTATCCATAATTATTTATGGATATCCATAATACGAAATATGAAGATCCATAAATCGAATTATGGATATCTATAAATATGGATTAAATAGTAAAACGGCACCCCATAGAAAACATCTTTCCTCTGTTATTTCTGAGCAAACATAGATTGTTGGTACTCGTAAGAATCGCTTCATTGAGCGGTTTTAAAGAGTACCTCGCCTCATAGAAGCACCTATGACTGGCCTCCGTGGCCTTGTGGGTAATAGTGCTGACCATCAAGTAAACACGCCTATATAATTATGGCCCCCTTGAAATCGACTATTCACATATAGATTGTGGGTACTCGTAAGAATCGCCTCGAGGAGGCGGTTCTAACGTCTACCCACAGTCTATATTTTGAGCGGAAATAAGAAAATACCACAATTTTTTCATCTTCAAATGTTCGTTGTTTGTTGTTGTTGTTGTTGTTGTTTTGTTTTTGCGGTAAAATTTACAATGTATTTGTATAGGCGTGTTTTTGTAATGTCATCACCATAAGGTCTCTCACTCCCGTAGGTTCGATCCTCATTCGGGTCACATATGAGATGCCAAGATCTGCAACGGAAAGTCATCTGGTTTTTTCTCTTCGCCCACCTCTTGTTAACGATTGGCTCGGTCTTAAAAGGGCCGTATATAAAACCAAAATCAAATAGTCATCTTTGTTTTTGAGCAAAGTAAGTAAAATGATATACACCCATGATTCTGTTGGGACAGGTCCATTGCAAATTTTAGGAGTGCCTGGTTATTTTCGGTCTTTAAACAAACAATGTAGGGCGCAGAGTTGATGTCGTATGCCAATGTCCCTTTTTGAGGAAGCTATGTTTATTAAAGTTAACCCATATATGCTTAGCGGCCCTTTTTTGGGGACATTCGCAATTAGTGTAGACCCAGATCAGACTTCGCAGAATGTAGCGTCTGAACTGAGTCTACACTGTTTGCTTAAAGTCTTCTTTTTAAAAAAAAAAACAAAAAAAAACTTGCCACAAACAAAAGTAACCTAACACCCATGTAATTTGACGTGGACCACTCCAAACTCATTAGGTGGGATATTCCATTGTCACGTCGTAGGTCTTGTTTTGGTTTTCTCTAATTTGACTGCATTAAACCACATTCCACTTTAGAATAATGCTCAGCCTAATAGCTTAATGGAGTGTCGTGGCAATTTGAACCTAAATGCAGAAAAACAATATATACCGCTACTGCATGCCCCCAGCCCTTCACAACCGGTGTCCAGTAGCTCAAAACTGACAATTCCGTTACTTAACAAACGCTAATATTTTTACAGAAAAAATGTGAGTACTCACACTTTATCGCCGGCCTCGTTGGCTCAGTCGGATGCGCGTCTGACTGGTGATCAGGAGGACGCGGGTTCGACTCCCGCCGGGGTCGGCAACATTCTTTCGTGGAGATTGATCATGAAATCTTTTCTACGGTCATTCTCTCCCTTCCGCTGATTCAAGAAGGGCAGTTGTCAGTTTCTGGCGAAAGAATGTGCACTGTACTGGTTAACCGCTTACTTATAAGCCTGCCCAGGAAAGTGTGGATAGGTAAACTGACCGGCTCAAACATGACCTAAATAGTATTGATTGGGCCGTTAAACTCCAATACAAACAAACAAACTCACACTTTATCAGCTAAAATACCAGAATACCAATAGGCCCCGTCCTTCGGGGCTGTGAGTAACAAATTTGGCTGCATGGTGCTTCCACGCAGAGCTGAAACAGACCGCAAACGAGTACTGGTAAACCGCCTATGGTCGAGGCTTGCCAAGCCAAAGTGATGCGAGTCGAACCGTCCATTCATATAAACCCTTTTGGTTTCATTGGTCGGCAGGCCTTGAGATGTCATTTCATCTCAATGTCGGGTACCACAAAATTGGAAGCAACGTCCCAAAATTACCTAAATTGTGTTGACGGGGACGTTCAACCACAATTCAAACAAACAAAAACAGAGTATTAAATATTGTACCTGCCAGAATAATTAACATTGTCGTCACTAACGAGCTCGTTAAGCTATCAATGCTTTGAATCAACTGGGCCCTGGTGGAATCCTGGGCCAGTTGTTCAAAGCATCGTTAGCTTAACGAGCTTGTTAGTGGTCAAATTGTTAACTGTTCTAGCAAGAAAAATATCGAAAATTTTGGTATTTTTGCTGAAAAAATGTGAGCAGCTTTTGCGTCCGCAAAAGCTGCTCACATTTTTATCAGCAAAAATTTCAGCATATTTGCCATATTTAATAATCAAAGTTTTAACGATACGTTAACTAACGACGTCGTTAGTTTTGAACAACTGGCCCCTGGGCTCTAATTACACGCCAGCTATGGTCTGTAGGCATAGGTTTGTTTTGTTACATGCATAACAATGCTTAGACCGGCAATGGAAAAAGAAAGCCATTCTTTTAGTATATTCTTTCAGAGCGATATCAACATCCAAGTTCGAACCGGTGGCTGCCCGGAGAGCTTTTCCTTGCTTTGATGAACCCAACATAAAGGCAGAGTTCACAGTCACGTTAATCCATCACCCAGAATACATCGCCCTTTCAAATATGCCTGTCAAGGTAATATGAATGTAGACGTCAAACATGTTCCTATACATACACTTGCTTCTGTTTCCATAGTTACTACAAATGAAAACTGCACACACTCGGTTTTGTTTTGCTTTGATGGCCCATTTTTCCATGCAAAAACACAAACTGGTTTGTTTATGTAAACTCGCCATCGTGGGCTATTGTTTTAAACACCCATGGGCAGGGGTCACTGTGTCACTTTTGCAGAAAATTATTTAACATTATAAAAATTACACTTAGCCATAAATTTCTAAAATTTGGTTCATGTAACATTTCATTAGATACCCAACAACAAAAAATGCAACTTTAGTTCCATTTGATAACAGAAACAAGCGATCGATTCTTTTAAGTTGTATGCAGGCCTGTTTGTCCCAAAACTTCGGATCATTACGGCATTTCACAGTTTTTACAAAGTTTCCTCCATCGTGCTAACAATACCCCCAGCAGGCACTCAGCGTTGAACTAACGTTGAGTCAACGTTTTGTGCCTGCAGGGCCATGTATGAACGTCGTGCAGTGGAAAAAAGAAAAACATTCAGGATTTTCATTCGGTTTAACATTACCGGTCAGTCAATGGTAGTCAAGTGGTCATCAGCCGTGTAAGTGCTATATATTTACAAATATCGACTCCAAAATGTGCCAATGGCAGCTGAAAGAAATACTGTATATTGTGAGACGTTGGCATGTCTATATAATATATATATGCCCCATTTTACGTGTAGTGATACTCGTTGTCCAGTCTAGCAAGAAAGACATTCGTTAAAATACACATGCGCGAGATGCTTAACGTGTCTTTCCCATTAGTATGGATGCCGATAGGGGACATTTTGACTTGTGACTTTTGAACTTGTGACTTATGACTTGCGACGTCGGAGTTGCATGCCTAATTTTTGCGACTTATGACTTTTGACTTTCGACAAATCTGACGCAGTGGAAGACGGCGGTCAACGACGGTGTCGATCCAACGATTTTGCTGCTCCTGTATTATATTGTTTGATGAATGCCATTAAGAAGACTTGTTTATGTTTTTTACTCTGTTTTTGTTATCTTTGTATGACTTGCGACTTATAACTTTGACTTGTGATTTATGACTTGTGACTTATCACTTTCGACTTATGACTTGTTGACTTTTGGTGCAAACCCGAAAAATATCGGGTAGCGGACAACGGCACCGACAATTCCGGTGTATATTGTTTAGAAATGCCACTTAGAAGACCCTGTTTCATGTATTATCAACTCTGTTTTAGTGACAATTTACTACCGCCTGTGTTGTTATGCCCTATTACTTTAGATTCGCGCCAAGAAATTGTCTTAAGTTGCAAGTCAAAAGTGACAAGTCATAAGTCGAAAGTCACAATTCGAAAGTGAAAAGTCATAAGTGACAAGTCAAAACTCATAAGTCAAAATTTATAAGTGACAAGTCATAAGTCTTAAAAATTCACACAATCAGAGTAAATAACCTACCATATGATCTTTTCGGTGGCATTTTTCAAACAATATAAAACAGAAGGAGAAAAATCGCTTGCCTCACCGGAATCTTAGCCGTCGTTGTCCGAAATCGGCCGTTGCTTGAGGTATGTCAAAAGTCACAAGTAAAAAGTCATAAGTCGCAAGTCGGTAGTCACAAGTCGTTAGTCACAAGTCAAAGTGTCCCCTATCGGCTTCCATACATTAGGGCACACTTGTCATTTCGGCAATATTCTTTCGCGGAGACTGATCTACGGTCATTTTCACTGTTCCTCTTATTCTGGCGAAAGAGATTTTAAAACCGCTGATGACTTAACTCAGTATGACCTAAATAGTGTTGAATGGGCCGCTTAACTCCAAAGACACAACAAAACTTAAAGGAAATAATTTTCTCTCTGATGCAGTAAAATGCTTTGCTTTTCATGACTATGAGCGTTTTCCAAGAATTTCCCTTGCTGTGCTTATTTTCTTCTGGCCATTTACCTCTTGGGTTAGAGCTAGGGACTAACTTCCCATATCACAGGTCCTGGTGCATGAATGTCATTTGACGTGTCACGAGTAACAATTCTCATTCTGCATTTCTTACTGTACAAAGTATCCATCGTAATAACAAGTTATAGTCGGGAATATCCGTTTATATTTCCAGTGTAAAGTCTAATGTAAACCTATAGAAAACAATTGCGTTCATACGTCAATGAACGCATCGAATCACATGATTTTCAGTGACGTTAAGTGACGTCATTTTAAACTATTGTTCTCTTCGGGCGTTGATGACGTCAACGCGGCTCCGCTCTTTGGAGAAAAACAGCGTGTAAATGTTTTTCAGCTTCAAAAATTTGCCCTACAAGCATTTCTTCGCCCTGTTATGAGGGGAAAATAATGTAAATATAAAAAATAAACTTAATTTTTCTGCTTTTCATGAAAGTATGAACGACAGTGGGTCGCTAGCAAAGTTTACATGAACCCCTTCGGGGTCATTTACTTTGCACGCGACCAACTGCGTTTATACTTCAATGAACTGCAGAAAAATAAATTTCATTTCTTAAATAAACGTCGCAGTGACGCCGACAAAAATAATGAAATGAATAATCAAGCAACACAAGTAGGCGAAGACTCCTTTGTTAATTGTTAACTCTTGTCTTATTGAATATATTAATTATGTCGCACACATTTCTGACATTCAAACAATTAGAATACGCCATGTAAATTATCCCTACAAATTCACGAACTGAATGTCAAACAATGTAGATACTGAAGCCATCTGACCTGTATCTACACCGTGTAGATACTGCTGATCTGTATCTACACTTTTTGCAAAAGTTAGTTCACATTCAGGTTTAACGCATTTATCCCCAGTGTCTCAGTCGTAAGAGGGACATAGCTGATACAATGTTGCAGAACGCAGTGACCGTTGGATCATGATCTTCGCCGCTGAAAGGCGGACCGTTCCAAGTCGCTGATGGGCAGGGGCAATTCGAGTGGGTTTATATACATATATAAAGTCATGTTTCAGAGCCTTTGAGGCGGAAATCAACTGGTCAAAGTGGGCACTTTCTGTTTCTTAATTTTGTTCCCAGTTGTTTATAAACTGATTTTTTTTTTATTTTTACTGTTTCAGGTCACAACAACATGGTCAGAAGATTCCAGTTTGCAACAGACCCAGTTTCGTCGGTCTGTGAAGATGAGCACGTATCTTGTCTGCTTTATTGTCTGCGACTTTGAATATCTAGAGACAACCACTGCCAACAACAATACGGTCAGCAGCTTGTACGAAACTCCACTGACTCGAACACCAATGGCTCATTTACCACGGATTCTTCAAAACTCGTTTTTGAATTCTACCCATTACTCCAGATACCCAGGACAATTCTGTTTTTTTTTTTTTTTTACTTATTTTGTATTAAATAGGAATGCTGTGTGTACTCATTAGTAGGGCTGGCTAATCGGAGCTAAAAAGATAATCGATTATCAGTCCTGTCATTGCGACCGATAATCGATTAGTAATCGCTAAGATTTTTGTCATAATTTTACCTGTCTGGCTTTCTGTCCGAGCATGACTCTTACAATATGTTGCTCTTTACCATATGTATATTGGAACAGACAGGCCTGAGCAAACATTGTAGACCCAGATGAGAAGAATGCGGCGTCTCATCAGGGTCTGCACTGTTTGCCACTCATCCAGCTATTTTAGGCATAAGTTTGGGTAGTAAATTGTACCAATCAAGTAATCGATTAAAAGTAAATCAGAAATGATAATCATTTTTGTGGAATTTATCGATCGATTAATCGATTATATGATTAATCGTGTCAGCCTTACGAGTCATTAGCATCGCCTCTGTGAGGCGATGCTAAATTGAGGCGATGCTAATGACTGCATACAGCGTACCTTTAAATCATAGAAGATAGAAACTATTGTCCGCAACATGCTTCAATTAGCACTCAGTTACTCGAATAACCGATATCTCCAACAATTTTTCATGGTCCCAAAGGTGTTTCACTGTTTTTGCTTTACTTCTGTCACCATGCTGTTATACAGTCAAATTACAATGACTTGAACGCCTTTTGGACCATGAAAATGTGTTCGAAACAAAGCAAGTTCGAGCTACTGAGTGTAAAGCGTAACGTCCGTCTGGAGGCATAATGTGGATGATTAAGGAGAATGGGAACACCTGGCACATTTCCCGCCATTTTTCAAAGGGAGACAACTTTCCAGACTTCCTGCTCTCTTTTCTATAAATTCTGACCTATTGAAAAAGAGGTCTACTCTTAAAAGAAAGAATTTGCTCCTCAGAGGTCTACTCTTAAAAGAAAGAATTTGCTCCTCAGGAGCAAATTCTTTCCTTTAAGAGTTGACATCTGTTGACATGGGAGACTAAAATACTTTTGAATGAGTTACCTTCCCTGAAGGTGTATCCATTCCCCTTAAGGTCGGGATACCTTTTTCGATTGAGTATACAATAACGGTATACCACGAGTGCACACTACAATCGCAATATTGAGGCGATTCTGATTAGTACACACTTTTCTCACAAATATCCATTTTTCTTATCTGCAGCTGACCGCACCCCCACCCCCACCCCCCCCCCCCCTCCCCCACCCCCCTCGGGGCTAGGAGAAATAGACAGGGCGGCGCCAAAATGACCTAAATAGTCAGGTTGACGAGGACGTTAAACCTCAAATCTAATAAATTATCTACAGCTATAGGATTCACCTGGGACTGAAGGTAGTGAAGTTATTCGAAACAGTCATGGTAAGTGAGTCATCGGTGTTCGAGCCATCGAAGTTTCACAATATATAGCTACACATAGTAGAACTTTAATGTCTTGTACATCAGAAAAGCTAATTGGCATAGAATTTCTGTTCTTACCCTGGTGTTCTTACCCAGGAAAACTACATAAGTATAGTGCTCGCAAAATCAAATTTTGAATAAAGTAAAATGAAAACTCTTGGTGGGATTGTGCAAGAAAAAGAATCCAATATGGGGTTTTGTTGCAGATGGGCGTTTCCAGCCCACGGCATGACCGTGCTGAGCGGAACATCGGCGTAACTTGGTGCAAATAGGATAATTAATAAACTTTAACTATTCAAATACGACTATTAGAAACCCTTTCGTGACAAAACGTTAAGCACGTGCGTTTACAAGTGCTTGACAGATGCGTTCTTCGATTGCAAGAACCATGTGATTGTGGAAGACAAAATGGCAAACGCATATTGACGCTTTAAATATCAGTTCTGTAAAATCCTAATTTCCAAACTGGTCATTTCAAATTATTATTTTCAAGACCCTACACGCATGAACCATTTTCTATTTTATGGCATAAATTCGATTTCTGTAAAATTCATAGAAACAGAAAAGTGGATATTTTTTGAAAATTGAAGGATACTTTTGTGAATTCTCCATATAAAACTATGCAATATGGGTTCATTAGAACCGCCTCGTCGAGGCGGTTCTAATGAACACCTATAGCATAGTTTTATATGGAGAAATAAGGAAAATTATCCATAACCGATCACCAAGTACCCACATTGTCTATTGCTACTACTTTTATATCCGCTCCCGCCCATCGGGGCTTGGAGAATAGACTGGACTGCACGATGCTTCCACGCAGAGCTGATACCGACCGCACATGAGTAATGGTTATCCGCTTAGGAGGTCTAAGCCTACCCAGGAAAATTGCTGCGAGTCGTCCCATCCATGCTTACTGACTCTATTGGTTTCATTAGGCGGCAGGGCTTGAGATGTCATTTCATCTAATGTCGGGTAAAAGTCCCACAAAATTGGAAGCAACGTCTCCAAAATGACCTAAACAGTGTTGACGTGGACGTTAAACCTCAAACCAATCAATCAAATACTACTTTTATAGGTGCGTGTATATGCTCCGTCGGACAGAGTGAATCATACGAAATTTGCACTGGAAGTGGCCAATGTCTCTGTGGATCTCTATACACAACTGTTTGATATACCGTATCCGCTACCCAAACTAGGTAAGTCATGTCACAGTCTGAAAATACAGGAAGCACATATGTTCAGGCCAACTTTGGGACTGTTAAATAAAGTGATCTTATCAGACCACCTTTGGGACTGTCAAAAATTGAGAAATTTCAAAAATGATATTTAAGGCCACTTTGGAACAAACAGTCTCACTGGGTGTAGTGAACAAGAAGAAATAAAGGGATCTTTTTAAAAAGAAGGTTAAGCCATAAACTTAAATTGGGAACACTTTCAGGGGAGGCAACTCCTGCAAAAATATTATGTCAATAGGGGTAAACTCTTAAAGTAAAGAATTTGCTCCTGAGAAGCAAATTCTTTCCTTTAAGAGTAGACTCCTTTTTCAGTGGAACAGGGCTTACAGAAAAGCGAACAGGAAGCCCCGAAAGTTGTCTCATTTTGAAATATGGCGGAAAAATCTGCCAGGTGTTTCCATTCCCCTAAATAGCGAATTTTCAATCTACGCATATTGTTACAGGATCACATTACTCCATATTTGACCCACAAACTCCTCCAATAGATCAATGTTCAATATCTGGAGTTCAAACTTTCGTTTATTTTGCTCCCCGAAAAATTTCGGGGGAGCATATAGTCGCCGCTTCGTCCGTGCGTCCGTGAATCCGTGCGTCCCGCTCTTGTCTACGCGAATTCTCAGAAACTACTGGTCGGATTTCAATGAAACTTCATGTTAATATTAAGTATCGAAGGTGGATACGCATATCACCTGCGTGTTTTGGTTCGATGATTTTTCCAACAGTTATGGCCCTTTGATGAATTCTACATGAATATATAGGGCACCGTTCGTGTCTACGCGAATTCTCAGCAACTTAATGGAATCTTAAGCAGCAATAGGGGATGCGCATATTATCCGTGCTATCTGGTTAGATGATTTGTCACAGAGTTATGGTACTTTGTTTAAATCTGCCAGGTGTTTCCATTCCCCTAAATAGCGAATTTTTAGAAAAAACTTTGTCATCACTCTGGTGCCTACATTTATTGATGGATTTTAATATAACTTCATACAAATGTTGGGTATGATAATATCTTGAGCATGTTCGACTTTCAGGGTCATGGGCTCAAGGTCAAGGTCGCTGTGGTTATTTTTAGAAAAACTTTGTTTTTGCTCTAGTGCCTACATTTATTGATGGATTTAAATATTATTTCACACAAATGTTGAGTATGATAATATCTCGAGCAAATTCAACTTTTAGGGTCCTAGGCTCAAGGTCAAGGTCACTGCGGCTATTTTTAGAAAAAAACTTTGTCATCATTTGCCAATGGATTTTAATATAACTTCACACAAATGTTGGGTATAATATCTCGAGCAAGTTCAACTTTCAGGATCCTGGAGTCAAGATCAAGGTCACTGTAGTAATTTTTAGAAAAAAACTTTGTAATTGCTCTAGTGCCTACATTTATTGATGGATGGTATGATAATATCTCGAGCAAGTTGACTTTCAGGGTCCTGGGCTCAAGGTCAAGGTCACTGCGGCTATTTTTAGAAAAAAAACTTTGTCATCGCTCTAGCGTTGTCATTTGCTGATGGATTTTAATATAACTTCACACAAATGTTGGGTATAATAATATCTCGAGCAATTTCGACTTTCAGGATCCTGGGCTCAAGGTAAAGGTCACTTTGGCTATTTTTAGAAAAAACTTTGTCATCGCTCTAGTGCCTACATTTATTGATGGATTTTAATATAATTTCATACAAATGTTGGGTATGATAATATCTCGAGCACATTTGACTTTCAGGGTCCTGGGCTCAAGGTCAACATCACTGCTGCTATTTTTAGAAAAAAACTTTGTCATCACTCTAGCGTTGTCATTTGCTGATGGATTTTAATATAACTTCACACAAATGTTTGGTATAATAATACCTTGAGCAAGTTCGACTTTCAGGATCCTGGGCTCAAGGCAAAGGTCAGTTTGGCTATTTTTAGAAAAAAAAACTTTGTCATCGCTCTAGTGCCTACATTTATTGATGGATTTTAATATAATTTCACACAAATGTTGGGTATGATAATATCTCGAGCACATTTGACTTTCAGGGTGCTGGGCTCAAGGTCAACGTCACTGCGGCTAATTTTAGAAAAAAAAACTTTGTCATCGCTCTAGCGTCGTCATTTGCTGATGGATTTTAATATAACTTCACACAAATATTGGGTATAATAATATCTCTAACAAGTTTGACTTTCTGGGTCCTGGGCTCAAGGTCAAGGTCACTGCGGCTATTTTAAGAAAAACTTGCTGGAGGCAGAAATCTTTCCAACTGTAAACGGAGTTCCATTGCACACAGCCTTTCATTATCAATCTCTCATCATTCTGATATGACTGAAATACTGCTAAAAAGTATGTAAAATCGCAAATCATCCATCTACATTAGAGTTGCAGATAAATTGGATCAAAGTGAAAGAAGCTTGTCTAGGCAGATAGCCAAAATGACCGGTTTTTACAGTCAAGGGGATAGGATCAGATCCATTTTCGAACACGTCTGATATTTTATATGCATGTCAAGGCACCCAATACGGAACCATACCTGGAGACAGTCCTATGAGGATTGCCTCTGTGTACGAGAGTAAGTTTTAATTAATTTGTATTAAACAGTTTTAACCAATTAATATAGCTAAACTAACACCCAGGATCTTGGGGTATGGTATCGTACCTTCATTTATTCTGACTTTAGTGTATGACAGTGCCATCAGGCAAGCTAATCTGTCCACCGACAGGTTTTGTTATACTCCATTTTGAAGTACAATGAGTATACACAGTATAACGCTCTTTAACTAGGATAATGTTTCCTGTTCCGACTATTGCACTTTCGGGGAGCAACCATCGGTTTCACCGATATTTTTGTTTGATATAAGTTTTACAAGATATTCTCTCTAATTTGCGAAAGTATGTGCATTGTATTAGTTAAGCTTATGTTTAAGCCTGCCCAGGAAAAGTGTGGTTAGGTAAACTGACTGACTGGATATGATCTAAATAGTGTTGACATGGCCGCTTAACTCTGCTTTACGCCTTTAGTTTAGATCTGATTTGGATCTACAGCGTTTGCCAGTGTCCCAGTCTTGGGACGGTATGCATAAAGATAGAAGCCTCTGTGGTGTAGTGATTAAGCTGCTCGCCTCATAAACCAGGGGTCGTGGTTTCGATTCCGGGCTTCTCCAGACGTTTGGATGAGTCTTTAAACCAAGGTCCCGCCTCCGTATGATCTTAGCTGTTGGTGGGACGTTAAATTCAAATACATACATACATACATATGCATAAAGACTACAATATTTACTAGCGTATATCATTTTCCAAAAATAGGTTGTTAGTACTCACGCGAATCACCCCCGTGAGTGAAAATATAACATGACGAATATTTTAAAGCGAAATTCAAATGTTGGGAAAATAAAAGAAAACTATCTCTCATGGCTGTTGTCATTTTGGAGACGTTGCTTCCAATTTTGTGGAACTTTTACCAGACAAAGAGGTGAAATGACTTCTCAAGACCAGCCATCCAAAAACACCAATAGGGTTTTATATGCATTGGACAGTCCGACTCGCACGACTTTCCTAGGCAGGCTTAGTTACCAGTAGTTCGGTTAGATTCAGCTCTGCGTGGAAGCACCATGCAGCCCAATCTATTTCTCCAAGCCCCAATGGGCGGGGGCGTTGGCAAGGCCGTAAAACGGATTTATTTTAGTCTAAGTTCCGCTCATACACCAATCTGTTTCAGATTTGATTTCTATCCCTGATTTCGTGTCTGGGGCCATGGAACACTGGGGTTTGATAACTTTTAGGGAAACTAACATATTGTTCGACCCCGAGGAAGCCTCATCAGCCAATCAGCAACGGGTGTCAACAGTGGTTGCTCACGAAGTATCTCATCAGGTAAAACCCTTTGTAATGGTTCTCGTTTCGAATTGAACTCGCACACAGATGTGCTACCTAGCATCGCATAGATGCAACGATGGCGCCTAGCGCCTTGCACTGTGAGTAGTTTCGATCTTAGCGCTTGGCAATGTGAGTAGGTCCGAGATAAGCGCCTAACACTCTTAGTACTCGTAGGTTCGATTCTAAACACTATCACTGTCAGTAGGTTCGACCCTAATGCCTAACACTGTGAGTAGATTCGTTCTAATGCGTAACAATGTGAGTAAGTTCGATACTAAGCGTAGCAATGTGAGTAGGTTCGAATCGAATGCCTATAACTGTGAGTAGGTTTGATCCTAACGCCTTGCACTTTGCAGGGGTTTGATCCTTATGCCTAAAACTGGGAGAAGGTTCGATCCCAATGCCTATCACTGTGAGTGGGTTTGATCCTTATGCCTAATACTGTGAGTAGGCTCGATCCTAATGCCTATCACTGTGAGTAGGTTTGGTCCTAATGCCAAGCATTGTGAGTAGGTTCTAAAAATCATATGAGCACATTTGTAATAAAACATGACCACTGGCGCGTAATGGTAATGTCATGGCACCGTCTGAGACAACTCAGTTTTGAACTTCTTTTGGACTTCTTTTTAACCCATAGAATACAATGGGCATACCTGGTAAGTCTGAAGTGGTCCATTTCCAATTATAGGGGTGTCAGGTTTGTCATTTGTTTGTGGCTAATTTTACAGAAAATAAATGTTATTTAAGCATACAGTGTAGACCCAAATCAGTAGCCGCATTTTGCGGCGTCTGATCTGGGTCTGCACTGTTTGCAAGTGCCCCATAAAAGGACCGCTAGGCATATGTAGGTTAAACCATTACATGATAAACAGAATCTTACACACGTGGTCATTTCCTATGGAATTATGAAACTCATAAATATGATGTGAATTGACCACGAGTGTTTGATCTAGTAGATTTTATATTTTGCTAATGTCTAGTGGACTGCAAAGCATTCGATTACTGAAGTATCTATAATAATCCGAACGTGTTTCAACTTGTTTTACACATTGTACATTTTTGAACATTTTTGTCCATTGTTCTTTGTTTGTAAACATGAACATGGCTTGTAAACTAAGCAAATGAATGTGTTCATTTTATTCGATAAGTACATGCGAGAGGAATGATACATCTAGCGGACTTCCCGCCAATTTCACAAGGGCGGTGGTATTTGGAGGGGGGGGGGGGGGGGGGGTGGGTTCGCTTTCCTACTATACGTCCTCCAACCCTGTATAGGTCATTTTTTGAGACGTTACTTCCAATTTTGTGGCTTTTACCCGACACTGAGATTAAATTACACCTGAAGCTCAATGAAACCGATAGGGTATAAACATGGGCGGTCCAACTCGCACCAGTTTGCCTGGGCAGCCTTAGATCCTCAAAGCGGTTTACCAGTACTCGTGTACAGTCGGTTTTAGCTCTGCGTGGAAGCATCATGCAGCCCATCCATTTCTTCAAGCCCCGATGGACGGGGCCGTAGAAAAAAAAGACTCGATTGCCTCTCAGTGTAGACTTGAAATATTGTCCTGAAGGGGTACTTAGACTGTTTCGTTTAACCCTTAAATTAAGCAGTGTAGAGTCTGATCAGACCCCGCGTTCTGTGGCGTCTGATCTGTGTCTTCACTGTTTGATAAAATAAACACATGGTTCCAGTCAAGATTCTATTGATAAACAGCTTACGCAACACTGACACAAGAATAGCTCGGCTATTTTCTATAAATAACCCTTACCTGGATTTCCTACAAATCAGTGATAGTCACGTGGACATCGGCACTGAGGAGATTCTGTGTTTAGTAACTTTGGGTCGATTGACAAACAATTGACATAACAATGCATTTCCGCTTGCAATCAAGAGAAAATTCTTATTTTTAAAGGGAATGGATACACCTTCAGGGGAGGCAACTCCTTCAAATGTATTTTTGTCTCCAATATCAATAGGGTTCAACTCTTAAAGGAAAGAATTTGCTCCTTAGGAGCAAATTCTTTCCTTTAAGAGTAGACCCACTTTTCAGCAAGACTGAGCCTATAGAAAAGCGAACAGGAAGTCCCGAAAGTTGTCTCCCTTTGAAACGGCAACATGTGCCAGGTGTTCCCATTCCCCTTAAGAGTAGACCCATTAATAACAATGCTAGTTCTCCTCAAGCTGCGCCCATTAAACGTTGAAACTATGAGTGAAACGCGCACAAATGTGTGACTATGGCATCATCAAGGTTGCTCTTAAAGGACAGTTAACCCTTATCCGGCTGAATAATTTAATTGGCCACACCCCTTTCTGACTATCAGCCAATCCGATTCCATGATATAATGGTTTCGTTAAAATTCACAAACTGAAAGACAGGGTAGATCCTGATCAGATGGCTTCTGAAGAAGCCATCTGATATGGAACAACACTGTTTGCCAAGGCAGGTTTTTTTTTGTGAACATCAGAATAAGGGTTAAAGGTATTTATACATTTGACATATTTTCTATATCCCCGTAAACTGGGCCCCATTACATAGGCACGTGCTGATAAGGGAGACAAACGTATGTTTGAATTTTGAATGCGTTTTCCCCTCTAAAGATTTGTCCATTCCCAGTTCATAGCCCCAGATAATAGTGGATATCCAAATACCACTTTTCTTATTTCTGCACAAAAAACGTACGTTGTGGATACTCGTTAGAAGCGCCTCGCCGATGCAGTTCTGTTGAGTACCCACAACAAATAAATTCATGCAGAAATACGAGGGCAGGCTGAAAAGTTCTGAGCCTGGACAAGATCCAATGGTTTGTCCATGCTGAAAGTGCCTTATTTTTCAACATAGTCTCCCTTCATGTCCACACACTTCCTCCAGCGATGCTGGAGTCCTTGGATATCAGTTGTACAGAAGGTCTTATCTTGGTCCCTGAAAAACTCTTCCACAGCAGCTATCACCACCTCGTCTGACCGATAATGCTGCCCAGCCAAGTGCTTTTTCATGTTTGGAAACGGGAAATAATCTGATAGAGCTAGATCAGGTGAATACGGAGGGTGATCGACAAGTGTGAAGCCACATTCATGCACAGCAGCCATTGCGACAACCGATTTATGAGCAGGCGCATTGTCCTGATGGAACAAGACCCATTTTGTCATTTTTACGGGTCGTTTAGCCTTAATTGCTTTACGCAATTGTTTTACCAGATCTGCATAATGCTCCCCATTAATTGTTCTGCCCTTTTGAAGATAATCTATGAATATTATACCCTTGGCATCCCAGAACACTGATGCCATCACCTTCCCTGCAGAGGAGACGACCTTTGCCTTCTTTGGAGGGGGTGAGCCAGGGTGCTTCCATTGCATGGATTTTCTTTTGGTCTCTGGCACAAAGTGATGAACTCAACACTCATCCTGAGTGACAAAACCGTCAAGAAAACCATCTTGGTCTGCTTCAAAAATAGCCAAGTTGGCTTGTGACAGGTTCAGTCTGGTCAACTTTTGGTCAGGCGTCAAAAGCCGTGGCACCCAACTGGCGGAAACCTTCGACATTCCTAATTCACTGTGTAGAATGTTCTCTACTCGTTCACGGGAGATGCCAACAATGTTAGCTAACTGATTCACAGTTGAACGCCTGTCATCAATTACAGCCCTGTGCACTTGACTGATGGTTACCTCAGTTGTTGCCGTTGAGGGTCGTCCACACCGGTCATCATCTTCAAGGCTGTCCTTGGCCATCTTAAAATTTGCTGCCCACCTTTTCACGGTTTCATATGAAGGAGCATCATCCCCTAATGTAGTAACCATATCGGCATGGATGTCCTTAGGAGCTAACCCCTTTTATGGAGGTACTTGATGACACCACGATGCCAGATTTTGTCCATTTTCTCAAAAACGTGCTAGTATCAATTTTCAAAGTCTAGAATTCTACGTTATTGCAGGTAAACTTGAACTCATTTGAGTCAAATCAAGTAATAAAGGTTTGGATTTAAAGAATACAAAATTTCATGGCTGTTCCATGCCTGCTTCTTGGTCAGGCTCATGCCTTTTCAGCCTACCCTCGTAAGAAAAAAATCAGTACTTTTCGGATGAAATAAGCGCCTAATCTGGAGCTATGACTAGCGTTATTTAACGCGTTGTATGCTGTTTTTTTTCTCAGCAGACGACATTTTGAAATATTTTTCTAGAAAACAGGATTTGATATTTCATGCAAGTGGAGACAATTTGCATGAGATGTCAAGTCCTGTTTTCTGGAAAAAAAAGAAGAAAATCAACAATTTGTCGTCTGCTGGATTGGCCTAGAGAGTGCTAAGGGTTAAGGACTAAAGGCAATGAAGTTTGAACTCTATCAGGTAACGAGTAAAAGTAAAAGAACTTTTCATTACGCTGGATGTAAACGTGTACTTATACATTACGATAACACATCCGTGTGATATAGTGTATTCTTTAATATCTCCAAAATTGCCACTTTTCCGAAGAAAATTTGTGATATTCTTCTTATTTATACTCCAAACAAAGGTAGTGAGTGCTCGTTAGAACCGCCTCATTGAGGCGGTTCTAACGAGTACCCTAAACCTATGTCTAGGAGCAGAAATAAAGAATATAATGTATACCCCCCCCCTAAACCCTAGTTTTCTCTATATAAAATGGGGTGTAGAGGGGTATTCATTTCACGGACTTGTTCACGTGATGGCTGTTCGATAATGATTAAAGGGTTCACGGCCCTTCAAGACAGTTCAGTATATATAGAGTCAATTAGAACGGTACTGAAATAAGTCTTATGTAACCTCTGTTCGCCATAAAGTTTAAGTCATGTTTTACTTGCAGTGGTTCGGGAACTTGGTGACAATGGACTGGTGGGATGACCTTTGGTTAAATGAAGGGTTCGCTTCCTTTATGGAATATCTGGGGTCCCACGAAGCTATGCCGAGCTGGGATTTGGTAAATGTTTCCAATTATTATTGTGACAGTCTAGGATTTTTTCCTGTAAGATTCATAGAGTGTGCTAAGCATGTGTTAAATTTTTAGTACAAATTATCCTTTACGATTACACACCCAAGCGGCATAATGCTTTTTTTTCACATCTCCAAAATGGCCATATTTCTGATGAAAATCTGTGATATTTTTCTTATTTATACTGCAAACATATGTTGCGGGTACTTGTTAGAATCGCCTCAATCTAACGAGTACCCACAACTTATGTCTTGGAGCAGAAATAACAAAAATAATGTATGCCCCGTAAACCCCAGGTTTCTCTATATACGAGGGCGAGTCAATAATAATAAAAAAAACAAAACAATAAAAAACTTATTTCTGGGTGAGGTCGATCTCATCTTTTTCTATGTAATTGCCCTCTAGAATGATACACTTGGACCAACGTTGTTCCAGTACCATCAGCGCAGAACTGAAGAATGCAGGGTTCTTGTCTCCGACCGACTTCTCAACTGCCGCCACGATTTCTTCGTTGGACCAGAAATGACGTCCACGGATAGCTTTTTTCAAGTTTGGGAATAGGAAATAGTCGCTAGGAGCTAAGTCCGGAGAATATGCTGGGTGCGGTATTAGCTCGTACCCATTCCGCTCAACAGTTTTGCAAGTGTGAACTCTTGCATTGTCCTGTTGGAGCAGAGTTCCTTTGGAGAGTTTACCTCGATGTTTTTCACGGATCGCAGTTTTCAGTTGATCGATCAACTTTGCATAATACGCACTTGCTGTTGTACTTTTCTTTGCTAGAAAGTCCAACATAACAACGCTTCGTGCGGCCCAAAATACAATTGCCATTACCTTGCCAGCGGAGGGTTGCGTTTTGAACTTTTTTGGCCTTCGAGTCCCCACCCCCTCCTCCCCACTGACGACTTTGAGTTTTATTCTCTGGCTCATCATCATGGACATCGCTTAGGGGTTTTGGGACCCAACGTGTTGGCTTGCGCATACCTAAGCAATCATGTAAAATTGTTGGAAACGCTACCATGTTAAGGTGAAATGCATTTGCTATTCCTTCCACCTTAATTCACATATTGGAATTCACCAGATCCCGTACGTTGTTACACATTGCTTCTGACGGGCGTCCAGACCAGGTTTCGTCTTCTAAAGACGTACTACAGCGTTTGAATACCCCATCTCAGAATTTAACATGTGAATACGATGGTGCAGAAGACCCATAAACATTGGACAACTCGCAATGTATAGATCCTGACCCGTTTTCCTTTTTAAATACAAGTAACGAATAACTGTGCAGTACTCAACTTTTTACCAAAAGTTTGATGTTGCATCGCTAGCCATGTTTGACGTTCAATATCTTATGAGTGAATAACACGATAAGGGTGCAATTTTGCCCTCATGCCTAAAACATGTATTGAATCTTGGTTGTCTCGGTCGATTGGAAATTAGATAGGCTGGTTACTCACTGACTTACCCTCGTAAAGTGGGGTTTAGTGGGGGGTCATTTCACGGGCTTGTTCACGTGAGGATATTGATTCTACAGTTTGAATATATTATTCAGGCTTGCCAGACATTTCAGGTTAAAAGAAGACGGTCTTAGAACATCGTTCATGTCAATACTTAATATTCAATAAGTAGCATTTGTATTATGCTCAGTATCTGAACATTGCTTCTGTAGTAGAAAATCATTCCGGATGTAAACATTTAATACTTTATATTTAATAAATAGCTTTTGTATTATCCTTATATGACCATCCCTTCGGTATTCTTTTACTGAGGGTTGAGTTCTAAACTTCTAGCGCAGCGACAAGAATAACACAGCTATAAATAACCTTTACCTGGATTAGGTATGATCGATATTTGCGCGGGAGTCAGTGAAAGTCACGCGGACATCAGCAATATAACTTTGCTTAGGCCGATTGACCCAAAGTGACGGTACATGCATATTGGTTGTTCTTTTTTCCCTTTAGCTCGACCAGTTCGTCATCGACGATCTACAACCTATTATGGTGACAGATTCCGGTACATCGTCGCATCCAATAGTCGTAGATGTCAGAAACCCAGATCAGATCAATGAAGTGTTTGATGGTATATCGTATAGTAAGGTAAGCTACAATTCAGATCTAACGATAGTCGAACTCTAATGGCTCGAATACCTTTTGGGACCTTGAGAATTTGTTCGAGAGAGGGTTAGTTCGAGTAACTGGGGCCAGTTGTTCAAAACTAATGACGTCGTTAAAACTCTGATCATTTAATATGGAAAATTTCTAATATTTTTTCTAATATTTTTGCTAAAAAATATGAGCAGATTTTGCTTATGCAAATGCTACTCACGTTTTATCATAGATATTGTACCTGCTAGAACAGTTGACAGTTTGACCCTTAACGAGCTCATTAAGCTAACGAGGCTTTATAGTGTAGTTTATATTTTCCTGTCCTTTTGGATCATTGATTCCATTGTGGAATTTTTGAAAATATTTGAGGGTCACTGATGAGGCCTAATTGGCCGAAACTAGCTAGTCTGGCCCAGAAAACATGTACACTTCATATTTTCCAGCTCTGTGGTGTATTCCTTGCTTCCAAAGGATAACCCTTTTATAGAACTTATTTGAACAACTGGATCCTAATGTTTAACCACAGCACCAGGGCCCAGTTGTTCAGAGTATTGTTAGTTTAAAACGAGCTCGTTAGTGGTCAAATTCATAACTATTCTAGCAAGTAGAATATCTAGTACTGTGGTATTTTTGCTGAAAAATGTGAGTTTGCAAAAGCTACTCACATTTTTCTCAGCAAAAATAATGGCATATTACCATATCCATGATCAAAATTTTAACAAAATGCTAATTAACGACGTCATTTGTTTTGAACAACTGGATTCAGATAAGGAGACATGGTGGTTTAATTTTTTAATCTTATTGCGCAAGTTTTTTTTTTTAAATCGCCTCATATTAACCCTTGTTCTGCTGAGCACTGCAAACATTGACGAATAGAAGTGAAGGCAATGGTCAGGAACCCGTACAATTAACTCACAGCTATGATCCTTTTCAACAATGGCATTGTTAGTTGAACGTATACATAAATGTATTTGATTGGTTGATAGTATGAAATGGGTGTGGCAAAATTAATTCATTTAGCAAGATAAGGCTCAGTTTTTAAGACCAGGAATGGGCTCAATGATCCAAAAGGAAATATATAGTGAAAAGAAATGTAACATAATAAAAATATAAGAGAACTATCACACCATTTTCTAAAATATTATTTCCCGAGCCACGAATCTTTGCGGATGCTATGGGTTTAGACACTAAAGCAGACTTTGTAGCTGACTCGAAATCAGATTATCCAATAAACGGTATACCGGTATACTCATACAACGGCATATACTTCGACGGCTTTTGCTCTGCAGAAGAAATAGTGGCTAGCATGTGAAAATAGTGGCTGCTGTAACATGTGATTTACTCAGCACTGTTATATTGTATATATCTCTTTCAGGGTGCCTCGGTAATTAGAATGTTACAGAATTTAATGGGGAAAGAGGCTTTCTTCCGTGGCGTGTCACAGTATTTAAAGACATACACCTTCAAAAACGCCAGAACAGATGATCTGTGGAATGCACTTGGTCAGGTAAATAAACTGCCCACTCCAATCACGAAAACACGCCTATATAATTTTGACCCCCTCGAACCCCACTTTTATATAGTAAAACTGGGGTTTGAGGGGGTATACCTTATTTTTCTTATATCTGCTCTAAAATATAGATTGTGGGTACTCGTTAGAACCGCCTCGACGAGGCGGTTCTAACGAGTTCCCACAATCTATATTTAGTAATGTATTTGTATAGGCGTGTTTTCGTAATGTATTGCATAAACAAGTGGTTATCATCGCGTTCACAAGTCTGTGGAATAAACACCCCTGTAAACCCCAATTTATACAGAGAAAACTGAGGTTTACATGGCTCTACATGGCTCTACATTAGGTCGAAACATAGATAGGTTAGAACCGCCTGCAGTGTATGTTAGATATAAATTGTCGGTTCTCGTTAGAACCGTTCTAACGAGGACCTGCAATGTATGTTTGATGTTAATTATCAGTTCTCGTTAGAACCGTTCTAACGAGGACCTGCAATGTATGTTAGATGTAAATTATCAGTTCTCGTTATAACCGCCTCTGATGAGCAACTACAATCTATGTTGGAGGCAACCGTAAAAAATATCATAAATCTTCACCAGAAAGTCCAGAAAGAATAACGTTCTGAAAATATGAAAGAATGCAACATTTCACACGGGTGTGTTATCCTTCTGATAGAGCAGAAAAACAAAACTAGTTACAGCTGAAGACAAAATAGAAGTGAAGGCAATGATCAAGAATCGATACAATTAACCCACACCTCACATCAGAGACAACAAAGGGAAAGAAACACAAACATGAAATAACTAGACCCTCAAAGCAACACACACACTCAAAGACAAACCATAACATAAATAAACCGCGACAGAAGAACCGCCCTGGAACGTCCAGCGAAACGAATTCCACCGGGGGTCGGGTTTAATCGTTTTTACGCGGCCGCAATCCTCGCCGTTACTTCCGTCGCAATTTAGACAAACACTTTGTTCAGTCCGCATGAAGGCCTCCTAACTCATCAGTGCAACACCTCCGAGAATAGACAGAAAGAAACCACTGAAATGCTGCAGCAAAAGAAAACCAACAGCTAGACTACGACGGGCCCGACAAGAGACAGCCGCTCAGCCACTAATTAATGTAAATTAGCATGTAAGAACTTCAGAAAAAATTCTTATTGCGCATTCCTGGTTTAAACTTTATCCGTGGCGCCAATAATAAAAGGTCGCAGGCTCACTCGGCAAGCAAAGTACACCATTTTCGTCCCGTCTTAATCATCAACTGTCGAAATCTGCATTTGTTAAAGAATACAGTGGGAACAACTTTGGGACTATATTCAAAAGTGGTATTAAATATTTTCTAAATGGAAAGCATGGAATGCAACACAACTGATAATTATAGAATGCGCATGTTTTTCAGGCCGGAACTAGCCTGTTTCGGCCACGTTTGAACAGTTCCAAAAGTGGTCTCTTAGTAGGAGACACCGGGTGTAGAATACATATAAAAAGAATATCTAACTTTGAAAGAGTTTTTTGCGGATTGACTGAAAATTGAACTGGCTTTCATTTGCCCTGAGACCAAAATGCCTTTATTACCTATAGTTACACGTCATGACGTTGCATGGACGTTGATACGACGTTGCTTAGACGTAATTTATCCAATGTAATGGCACAACCATCAAATGTGTTTCAGATACTTAAAACGGATATGCCATGTAGAATTCTTATGCCAGGTTTTAACAATTTTAGCATTGAACTTGGCACGTGTAAGGTACAAAGTTTAGCTTTGATTAAATGTTTAATGACATCAGAACGAGTTATGTTCTTTTAATATATTGCGCGTTGTTTGACTGTACCACCTGTACGAACATGTAACAAGAATATAAATGTATGAACATACATGGTAATGAACAGAGATAATCAACAGACGTTAATACAACGTCGAGTCATGTGTATAGCCATGCAGTTGACAGAACACTAATAGCTCTTGAGCCAGTTCAGTTGACCAATCAGGGCCAATGATACAGAGTAGAATAATTTAACTCGAGTTCAACCCAGAGAGTTTGGGACAGCAACAAAATACAATTAACCCACACCTCCCATCAGAGACACCAGAGGGAAAGAAACACAAACATGAAATAGCTAGACCCGATGGAAACACCAATAGCGGAATGCCAAAAGAATGACAGTTGCTTTCCCACAAAAAGGCCAATTGGCTATCCAAACCAAAAAGAGATAAGCGATACACACATCCAAAGACGAACTAAATCGAAAATAAACCGCGACGGAAGAACCGCCTTGGAACGGTAAGTAAAAAGTATTTCACTGGGTGGGTGTGGGG
Source organism: Lucinisca nassula (assembly GCA_963580285.1). NCBI lineage: Eukaryota > Metazoa > Mollusca > Bivalvia > Lucinida > Lucinidae > Lucinisca > Lucinisca nassula. Next base: position 158,790,725 of record OY757011.1, on the reverse strand, counting down.
GGGGGGAGGGGGGGGCTTGAATCGATTTTACGCGGCCGCAATCCTTGCCCTTACTTTCGTCGCGATTTAGACAAATAATTTGTCCAGTCCGCATGAAGGCTTCCTAACTCACCAGTGCAACATCTCCGAGAACAACCAAATAGATGAAACAACGATGAGGAATTGACGGCAAGAAATAACTGAAATGCTAGAGCAAAAGAAATCCAAAAGGCTCGACCAGAGACGAACATCAGGTACCAACCAACATTAAATAAAATTAAATTTTAATTCTAAGCAAGCCTTTAAGCTGGAAGATTATTCTGCTGATAATTATTAAAATGCAAACAATTGTTTTGTTGTCATTCTAATATTTATCAGCAGGACAAATAACTTTCTGCATGAAACATATTCTCGAATGTTAGAAATTTGATAACAATTAACATTATATTTCATTCTTAGCTTAGCGTAGTATAGCATGAAAGAAGTTTTGAAACCTCGGGTTCTGATCACGGCACTCCCGTTTTGCACAAATCATCTTCGGATCTAGTCCATATTTTAAATGTAATAGCTGCTCGGTTTAGATACTCCAGAGCTCGTGCGCCTTCTTTGTCTTTTATCGTTTGATGGCTTTCAAAATGGGTTTCCATATACAGATTAATTACAAACGAGAAGATTGTGCATCGCTCCACGAAATTTAATAGTAGAAACGACCATTTTTGCCATCCAACAATGTGAAAATATCATAAAGTCTATATACATGTACTTTAAGTTAACTACACCTTTATTGTCTTTTCAAGGTTTCGCCCGATTTGAGTGTGAAAGATGTAATGGATACATGGACAAAGCAGATGGGTCTACCATACGTTAATGTGTCTATTGGTGCAAACGGTATTAATGTGATAGTGGAACAGAATCGATTCTTAGCAGACGTAACAACTGAGTTTGATCCAAGTTCGTCGCCGTTTGGGTAAACATCACGCAAACACGCCTATATAATTTTGACCCCCTTGAACCCCTTTTTCTATAGTAAAACTGGGGTTTCCGGGGGTATACCTTATTTTTCTTATTTCTGCTCTAAAATATAGATTGTGGGTACTCGTTAGAAATCGTTGTGCAGCAGTGTATGTCCGGTTGTACAGTGATTGATCTAATCAGGCCCCGATGTCATGAAACTTTGTATGCTCAACTGACTTGAGCATGATATTTGTCAAAGTCATAAAATTTAAAATGCTAACAACTGATGGATTTTAGTATTTATAATCGTGTTAACAACAGTCTCTACTGAACTGCACTGGACAGTAAAATTGCCGTATTAAAATTTTAGAGAACGACGAATTTTTATATACTTAAGTAAGCTGAGAAAGAAAAATAACTTTTTATAATCACGGTTCCTGATTTGGAATGCATTGTTTTTAATCAGTGCAGATGTAACAGCAATGCATTGTCTAAGTTACCACAGTTGAAATAAGGCTCACCGATAGTTTTATGTGATATCTACACGTCCTATCAAAATGGACTACCTTCGATACAATAAATCAGACTGGATTTTAATGCTGTTCCGGATAAGTTCGGAATGCGCAGCGCCATATTGAAGTTCTAAAAATTGCTGTGTATGCTTATGGTAGATTTTGTTTTAATATTTGATTTATGAGTTTTAGAATTGAATGCATCATAAATACCACATCTAAAGCTTGAACAAAAATGACAGAACCAAATGTACGCGAAAAGGGACTTGCTTACATTCTATATAGGTGCAACGGGAATAGAAATAGATTTTCGTAAGCAATCAGCACGAATGTAATGATACAGGATGACGGTTGAACAGATTATAGTGAAAACGGTTTGTAATAAACATTTTTTTTGTTTACAGATATAAGTGGGTCATTGGTCTCGATTTTGAAACCAGTGAAGCAGAGATGGGAAAATTCTGGATAAACAAACAGGACAGAGGCGAGTTTTGAATTAATCTTTTAACAATTTTGCCTTTGAATCATTCTTCACTCTAAAAAGAATAGGTACAACAGAAATGTTATACGACAGACTGCATGCCTGGTAGTGAACCTAATCACGATTGATAACTGCTTCCCTCTTTAATTCCACACTGGGGGATGGGGCCTCGGCTTCAGCCTAAAGACGTACTTTAACATTTTAAGTAATGTCGGTTGGCGCCTGATGCTCTTTCTCTGGTCGGGCCCATCGGAGAACAACGGTTGGTTTTCCGTTGCTCTATCATTTCAGTTTTTCATGCTATTGAGTCCTCATCATTGTTTCATCTCTGTATTCGTTTGATTTTAGGATCTCGGAGATGTTGCACTGATGAGTTAGTTAGAAATCCTTCATACGGATTGAACAAATGGTTTGTCTAAACCCCGACAGCACCACGGGCGAGGATTGTTGCCATGAAAAATCGATTTAAGCCCATAAGTAAAAACTTCTTATTGACCGTTTCAAGGCGGTTCTTCTGTTGTGGTTTATTATATTGTTATAGTTCGTCTTTGCATGTATGTATTGCCAATTGGTTTTATTTTGGATAGCTATTTGGGCATTTTGTGAAAAAGTAACTGTCTTTTAGGCTTTTCCATCGTGACGTTTTCATTATGGCGAAGTTGTTTTATGTTGATGCATCAAAATTAATACAAGTATGGTAAAAGTAGTAATAATAAAAATGATACTTTTTAACAAAAAAGGAATATCTTCATGTTCTTCGTGATCTATAGAACGTCAATATTTTCTGTCTGTGTGACAGCATAATATCAGTCAAACGTACCAGCCATCAGTTATATAGATGTTGCGTCGAGGCTGTATCGAAGTCTGTCATACTGTTTTCATGAAGTAATAATCTAACTGATTAATTAAATATGCATTCATGTCTTGTTAAGAACGGGTTAAGATTGGCTTTTGTTTTTGAACTAGATTTGCATTTTCCTGTTGCAGGTACAATAAATTTGCAACACAGTCTTGGATCATCTGACTGGATAAAGTTTAACTTGAATCAAACTGGTTACTACAGGGTTAACTATCCTCCTAGTATGTGGAAGACATTTGCAACAGCTTTGAATCGAGGTGATATTGCAGTGAGTATATAAACAGTAGCTGTACCAAGCAGTGTAGTCACGGTTAATGCAACAATTAATATTTTGACCCGCATAAAATACTTTGAATACGGTATGTACTGCAGCTGATTCCGTATGCATGGGCCGATTCATTGCTTTTAGGCTTTGCCATGTCTGTGGTTAGGCCCCATCGGATTTTGATTGATTGTTTTGGGATGCTCTGTCTCTGGTTGGGCTCATCGGAGTCTAACTGTTGGTTTTCTTTTGCTCCAGCATTTCAGTGGTTTCTTGCTGTCGAGTCCTCACCGTTGTCTCACCTCTGTGGTTCTTTGATTTTTGTGTTCACGGAGATGTTGCACTGATGAGTTAGGAGGCCTTTATGCGGACTGAACAAATTATTTGTCTAAATCGCGACGGAAGTAAGGGCGAGGATTGTGGCCACGTAAAATCGATTTAAGCCCCCCAGTGGAAATCTTCCACTGACCGTTCCAAGGCGGCTCTTCTGTGGCGATTTATTTATGTTTTTGTTTGTTACTTACTGTGTGTATCACTTGTGTCTTTTAATTTTGGATGGCCATATGGCCATTTTGTGGGAAAGTAACTGTCCTTATGGCCTTCCTTTGTTTAGGTTTCCATTATGGTCTGGTCGCTTAATGTTTGTATTTCTTTCCCTTTGGTGTCTTTTATGGGTGGAGTAAGTTAATTGTATCAATTCCTGATCTTTGTTTTACTTCTACTTTACTTAACAATACGTCAACCTTGTGGGTCATTTTGTGTCTTCGCCCAGATATATGAAGAAAAGATATAGATAGAAGAGATAGTACAGGAGATGAAAGCGAGGGACAGAGGAGAAAGTGGAAAATGAATGGAAGTGTTGGAACAGAAGAAATAATAAGATTCCCCCTCTACCCTTTCCTGCAAGGACAGCAGGCATTGTTCAATAGTAAGCTCATGTCCTCAATTTGACGCACCAGTGATGCAAAATACACATCACCTTTGCCCACCCAACCACCCCAAATAGGCCCATTGGAGTCTATCTGTTAGTTTTCTTTTGCTCCAGCATTTCATTGGTTTGTTGCTGTCGAGTCCTCGCCGTTATTTCTTTTCTGTGTTTTATTTTTATTTTTGTGTTCTCGGAGATGTTGCACTGATGAGTTAGGAAGCCTTCATGCGGACTGAACAAATTATTTGTCTAAATCGCGACGGATTGCAGCCGCGTAAAATCGATTAAAGCCCCCCCCCCCCCCCACCCGCCCGGTGAAATTCTTGTCACAAACCGTTCCAGTGTGGTTCTTCGGTATTTTCGTTTATTTGGAATAGTCTTTGCTTCTAAAGGATCTAACTATTCAGAACTTATTTATTTTTGTTATGGTTTTTCGTTGAGTGTGTGTATCGCTTATATCTTTTTTGTTTTGGATAGCCAACTAGCCATTTTGTGGGAAAGTAACTTTCCTTTTAGCTTTCCGCTATATGTGTTTCCATTAGGGTGTACTTATTCAATGTTTGTGTTTCTTTCCCTTCGGTGTCTCTGATGGGAGGTGTGGGTTAATTATATCGATTTCTGATCAATGCCTTCACTTCTATTAGACAAAAGAACAGTGAATTTCTATTAGACAAGAACACAATGTTGTTGAAAATGATATTTAATGCCTAACATGGCTTTAGTTTCTTTAGGTTCATCCAGTTCACAAAATTTTGCCCTTTGGTGTTCCAAACAATCAAGCGACTGGGAATGTACTGTTTGTATGTTTTCAGTGCGTAGAAGACAGATATTGGTAATGTATTGAAAAAAAAGTTACTCAGGAAAGCCACAATATAAGTACACAGCCACATCAAACCACCGAGAGAAAGAAAATATTCAGTGACACAAAGTCACTCATATATCACGCTAACAAGCCTTATAAACAAGCCCCACTTTCTTTCGGAGTATGTGAGGTTAACAAACCATGCATTTTTTTAAATTACTGAATTTCAAAACTATAGATTATGGGTACCCGTTTAATGCGGTTTCAAAGAGCACCACAATCGGTATAAATAAGGAAACCAGATCCTGTATTCTGAAAATGCTAGTTCTAGAAGAGACTACAGACATGAAAACCCTTATAAATTTTTATCATATCTCGTCGTGTCTGAGACTGTAATATCGCCATGTAATATTTTCGATATTCCACTTGTGGATTAAATATGCAAATTAGCAAGCTACGTCCCGTAATGTTACACGTACGACGTCCTTAATGACGTCGCGTTTACTAATGGCGGAATATTGACATGTTTGTACAAAAATCGTAATTAAATGCGTTTAAAAAATCATATGATTAATAGAATCTTACATTCGTGTTCATATATTATTGAATTTATTAAACTCGTTGAGGAAAAGGAATAAAATGCTCGGCACAGCCTCGCATTTTATCCCTTTTCCTCAACTCGTTTAATAAATTCAATAATACATGAACACTCATGTAAGATCCTCTATGTAACACACGGCTTTCTTATCGTAACGAAAACACAAAGCAATACGTGTAATAATGATAATAAAAAATTAAATAAACTGCATAAAGTAGAAAGTATTAATGCATTGGGAATGCCAGCTGTAAAACTTCTCATGTTATAGATGGTCGGAATTTTGAAACTCTTTAGTTGCTTGCATCTTCGTTATGTTTTCTTTTCAGGTATTGCATACAGCTGATAGATCAAATCTGCTTGACGATGCTTTCAACCTTGCCAAAGCTGGTCTGGTAGATTATGAAGTGGTTTTTGATTTGACAGAGTACCTTAATAAAGAGACGGAATACCTGCCCTGGGAAAGTGCAGGCAGTGGATTTCGTTACATTATGTCCATGTATAGGTTTAGCAGCAGCTTTGGTTTGTTAAATGTTAGTTTTGTAACAAGTTTATCTTAAAGCGTCGATGTTACCTAGTGGATAATATCTCAACACGAAACACGCCTATATAATTTTAACCCCTATGAACCCCACTTTTATGTAGTAAAACTGGGGTTCGCAGGGGTTAACCTTATTTTTCTTATTTCTGCTCTCAAATATAGATTGTGGGTACTCGTTAGAAACGCCTTGATGAGGCGGTCTAACGGGTACCCACAATCTATAATTTGAGCAGAAATAAGAAAACAATCACAATTTTTCATATTAAAACTTTGTTCACTTTTCCGACGATAAAATTTACAGTATATTTGTATAGGCGTCCTTTAAAAATGTTGTGATTAGATGATTTGACCACACATGTAATTACACAGGACTACTGATGCGCAACGTCTTGACGTCACCCGTGACAACCTTATGGTTTCATCAATATTCTTTTTAACTTCTTCTACAATAAAATCCGATTTTAAATCGTTACATGATAAATAGATTCATTCCATTGTGGACATTTTATATTAGATTTGGATCTTTGGAAAGAAAAATATCCCTTTGATAACAAATGTTAGATAAAATAGAACCCATTTTATAACAATAAAATAACAACAGCTTCAAAACTAATTGACATATCCAAAATTGATAATGATTATTGACACTATATGTCGTACAATGGGCATTTCTGTTATTACAAGCCAAATGGATACACTTTTGTTTACTTTCTCGATTAAAATAAGAGAATATTATTTCATCGATTTTTGTAAAATAAAGTAATATGTATTTGATTATGGTGGCTTACATTAAAGAAGGTTCGTCATAACATAGCGTTCGTTAAAAACCTCCAACACTTTACATTTACGAAGACAATGTGTAGCTTTCTGTGCCAGTTATTTGTCAAAATTTGCAATTAAAAACTCAGAATTACTCCTGTAAATTTTTTTTTCTCGCAAGCAATTTTTACTTTTCAGAAATACGTGTTGAAGAAAGTTTCCCCTCTTCTACGCAGATTATCATGGGAAGACAGAGGCTCGCATCTGGAGAAGTAGGTTTAAGTAGTCCATCAATGTCTAGTGGATATAAACTCTAAATAAAAATATTGTCGTTTAACATGGGAAGAATTCCGCAGAAGCTAATAGGGCATTTCACTCGATTTTGGCTAAAGAAATTCCATTAGAGACCTTTAATGAGCTGGCTACGGAAGCAAAAAGAAATCAGTTGCAAAATTTTGTAAATGTATAAATGACGAAATTGTTTGAAAGACTGTTTTCGTATCTACGTACATATTTCAACAAAGGTTGATTTTATAAGCATTCTTGCTATCATTAATCATATATCAACAAATTTCATATTAACGTCTGCATCTACATTTTACCGGTATCATTCATACTTGTGTCATGTTGTTACCACTATCATTAATAGTTTGTATTGTATGGCATAATTAGCAATTACTGTGATGTTTACATGCTTGTCTATAATTACCAGATTAATGAGGAGCAACATTATATCATTAGCATGCGGTAATGGAGACCAAGAATGTCTAAACAATGCAACAGACAAGTTTTCTCAATGGCTACACAACGGCGTAAAGTAAGTATTGGTAGCATATCACTGGTTAGGGGGAGAATTAAAAAGAGAAACGATCAGGAACTGATACAGTCAGATCCCAAATTCCTCCCACAATATCACTAGGGAAAAGAAGTCGAAACATGGAGTGATGACAGTAAACAAAACGGACAGCAGGTAAAGAAAGTCAGCAGCTCCGTTGTCAAAGACAGCAACCATTAAAACTTCAAACGCAATCTCCTCATGAACCATGGGACGCATCGGGGCTACATGCAGAATCGGAATTGCTTAAGTAAATCCCTTCCGATATCCGAGATGACCGTTATTCTTTAAATGCTTTATACGACATCTCTTCCCGAACCCTATGTTAGACTGAGCTGAAACTGGATGTGAAGCACTGGGGTAACTTGGCGATACAGAATCGTTAAATTTCCTATAAAAAGTAATCCTTTGGAAGCAAAGACTACAACACAAAAGTGAAAACTGCTGAGCACAAGAGATCCCTCTCGGACACTCTAGCTAGTCGGTCTTATCTGTTCTGCAGTGGAATCAATGGCCCCAAAAGGACAAGAATATAACTAACACTATGATGAAGGACGTGGAGACGTTTACGGCCCCCACACATTCCTTTACACCAGCTGTGGGGAAGTTAAATGTTGTTTAAAATGGCAATACTTTGGAAGCAAGGACTGCAACACAGAGCTGAAAGCGCCCCTTTGGGTCAGACTAGCTAGTTTCTGCCAGTCAGGCTTCATCAGTGACCCTTAGCTTATTTTTAAATTCCGCAGTGGAATATGTCAATTCCAATGTCACAGATGGCCGCATCGAAATGCTTTAAATGGCATCTCCTTCCGAACTGAAAGTTGGATTGAGCTGAAACTTTATGAGAGGCATCATTAGATAAAATGATATTTGTCCCTTGCGGTATGAACACATGTCACAATGGCAGCCATTTTTATTGCTTTAAACGAAATCTTCTCCTAAACCGAATGTCAGATCGAGCTGAAGGTTGATTGGAGGCATCGGATCAAAATAGAGATTCGGAATTGTCAAATCCGATCTGTTCCATTATCCGAAATGGGCGCCATGTTGGTCATCGTGAAATTCTTGAAACATATTCTATGAACCAGAATGTGATTTGAGAAGAAACATGAAGGGTGGCGTAGGGGTTTTATGGGGATACGCAAACTACTTAACAACGTCGTTTGTTTTTAACAACTGGCTCCTGGTCATCCTCATTAGCATTATGTCTAAAAATATTACGATGTTCTCAAGGGTTTGTTCATTTATGACGAACACTATGCCATTTTATCATAATGTTTGTTCAGAAGTTTTGTTTAACTGAAAAGAACTTGATTTTAGAAGAATAAAAATACAAAAACTATGAATGAGGAAAATACTTGAATTTGGCGCCATTGGTCTATGGTTGTGGTACGTTTATGAAATCTTCATTATGTTTGTAAAGTACAAGACCATTGAATGCGATTATACCTTGCTCAGTTTATAAGTTGTATCTTTTATTTCTCGCAGGGTGCCTCCAAATTTGAGGAGTCTGGTTTACAGTTACGGTATGATGCGCTCAGACAGTGTTAAAGACTGGGATCTGATGTGGGACAGATATTTGGAAGAGACCGTCCCGCAGGAGAGAATAAAGCTACTGAATGGCCTGGCACAGACAAGAACAACATGGCTTCTTTTAAGGTATTTGTAAAGTTGTATCATTTCCTGTAATGTTATTGTCAAAACATATTCATCTGATTTACATCTAAAAACAAAATAATTGGTTCCTTTGCATTGACAGTTTGTGTATTACTAAAAATAACATATGTCTGCAAATAAAATAGTCGAGGTTAAGCACAAAGAACCACTCATCTTATAAATATTAGCAGATATGTGTTAATATCAGAAGTTAGTGTCATATGATCTGTTGAGCCTTTTCTAATATTTAATCAGCGGTACTCCGAATAGATTGATGAATATAGCATTGGCTTTTGCAATAAGGAGTATCTAACCCGAGTTTATTGTGGTCTGCTTAATAAATTTAAGAAGTTGTTGTAAATCAGATCTTTATATTTGACCGCCTGCATGCCTAGGGGTCACGCCAATCATTGTTGACTTCGATACCTTACTCTTTAAGTTTCCGGATCTGAGTTGGGTCTCTGGCTTTTTGACGGCTCCGACCAAAACTTTACATGAGGATAGGTCCCTGGTGTTAAAGATTTGGTCCGTCCCTCTGAGGTTCTATTACTTGTTTTCTCCAGCTCTGTCAATGTTAGGAGTGCTTGTCACGAGTCCATACAGTGCTTTAAATTTATTTATCATATGACGTCGCGTCTGAGAGTGTAATAACGCCATGTAATATTTTCGATAATCCACTAGTGGGTTAAATATGCAAATAAGCTAGATACGTCCCGTAACGTTACATGTACGACGTCCTTAACGACGTCGCATTTACTAACGGCGAAATATTGACATTTTTGTAAACAATCGTGAATAAAATGCGTTTTAAATGTCATATGATAAATAGAATCTTGCATTCGTGCTCATGTATTATTGAATTTATTAAACTCGTTGAAGAAAAGGGATAAAATGCTCGGCAGGCCTCGCATTTTATCCCTTTTCCTCAACTCGTTTAATAAATTCAATAATACATGAGAACTCATGTAAGATCCTCTATTTACTTGTTTTCTGTGGGAACGGGAGGTCACGGGTTCGATCCCGGGCCGCGACATACCAAAGTCGTTAAAAATGGTACTAGCTGCTCCTCGCTTGGCACTCAGATTTACGGGGTAGGGCTAGGACTGGTCGATCCAGTGTCAGGATAATGTGACTGGGTGTGGTATCATGTAATGTGTCTGGGACATGATACTTCAGTGAGGCAGCACTATAAAAGTGAGCATTGAGCTCCCTGTCGCAACCAGACACCGTCGTGATATGACTGAAATATTGTTGAAAGCGACGTTAAACCCGAATTCACACACACACACACTTAATGAGTTAGGTAACAGCAAAAACAATATACCGTAAAAATCCTAAAAGTTCGGGCACCTTAAGGACTTGCCGTAAATTTCCTTCATTTTTTGACGAATCCAGCAAGGGGCCCAAAAGGTGCAGACGAAATGGCAAACAATGCAGACCATGATAGCAGTCGAATCTGGGCCTGCGCTGTTTGTTCTGGCCTATCTGTCATATTACTTAAGAACATTACGGTATGTTTTGTTTGAACCCAGTGTGGGGTATTTGAGGCGTTGTAAAATCGATTAAAAAACAAGTTGTTTGCTAATTAAATGAGTAAAGATACTTCAGCAACTAAGATGGTGGTTCTTATACAGTAAATTGTACCACCAAAACAATCAAAATTTTCAGACATTAATTCTTATATTTTTCTTAGATCTGCTCAAAACATAGATTGTATGTAGCCGTTAGAACCGCCTCGCCGAGGTGGTTCTAACGACTACCCACAATTTATTATTTCGAGCAGAAAGAAAAGAATAATGCATACCTTTGAAAACCCCAGTTTTACTATATGAAAATGAGTTTAGTTTAAACATATTTATTCCTAAAAGTAGTGAATAACATGCATCCAAATGTAACACAAGCAATAATAGGATTAGAACGAAAGCACAAGTATAGTTCTTCTCCTTAAAGTGGGTTTAAAGGAGGTCAGAATTATAAAGGCGTGTTATCGCGATGGACTTGTAAATATAGCTCTTAGCTCTTTCGCAAATTAACCACCTACTATATTCTTATACTTTTATTTGGTTTTAATGCATAAAGAGTAGAAGTAAAACAAAGATCAGGAATCGATACAATAAACTTACTCAACCCACCAAAGACACCAAAGGGAAAGAAATACAAACATTAAGCGACCAGACCATAATGGAAATCTAAACAAAGGAAGGCCATAAGGACAGTTACTTTCCCACAAAATGGAAAATCCCTTGGGCCTCGGGATTCAATGCATTTTCGGCATTCTGCAGAATTTTGCATGATATGAGACATCATAGTGTAGATTAAATTTTCTTGTCCTTTAGGATCATTGGTGCCATTGTGGAATTTTGAAAAATAATTGAGGGTCACTGATGAGGCCTATAGCTAGTCTGACTCATAAAACATGTACACTTCATATTTTCCAGCTCTGTGATGTATTCCTTGCTTCCAAAGGATAACCCCTTCAAAGAACATACTTAACGTCACTACAGCTGGTGTCTGGGAAAGTGTGGCCGTCGTTAAAGGCATTTATTCTTAGACAGTTGGACACACCGTGTGTTCATAATTGTTTTATTGCCCCCTATGATATACTGTATATAGCAGATCAAAGGCGGCCTTTAATAGGGTGATTAGTAGCTCCTGTTGAATCCCCTGAAAATCAATAAGGTACCCTCTAGTTAACATTTAGTCAATTATTGATTTTCTCCAAGGAGGCCCCTTACCTGTTGCAGACAGAGGAGTACTCTTCAGTCAGCACTGAGGGCTACATAATATTATGTAATGAAATGATAGTCCTCAATAATCAAGAATAAATGCCTTTAAATAATCTCCCTGTCCTACATCATAGCGTAGTTTATATTTCTTATCCTTTGGGATCATTGATTCCATTGTGGAATTTTGAAAATACTTAAGGGTAAGTGATGAGGCCTAATTGGCGGAAACTAGCTAGTCCGGCCCAGAAAACATGTGCACTTCATATTTTTCAGTGTTGTGATGTATTCCTTGCTTCCAAAGGATAACCATTTTATAGAAATATTTAACGTCACTACAGCTGGTGTCTGGGAATCTGTGGTGGCCTTAAAAAGTCTCCCTGCCCTACATCATAGTCTAGTTTATTTTTTCTTGTCCTTTGGGATCATTGATTCCAATGTGGAATTTTGAAAATACTTGAGGGTCAGTGATGAGGCCTAATTGGCCGAAACTAACTAGTCTGGCCCAGAAAATATGTACACTTCATATTTTCCAGTTCTGTGGTGTATTCCTTGCTTCCAAAGGATAACCCTTGTATACTTACTGATTTTTTTAAGAAGCATAACCTTGATTGTTTAAGAGACCTTACTTATCCCTGAAACTGTTATGCCACACTTTGTATTTTAGTTGGTGGCAACTTGAACTGTCTCAAGTCCTGCGTTTTCTCTTTGTTCATTTTAGGTACATAGAATATGCTAAAAACGAAAGTTTTATTCGATCTCAAGACTACTTTACCGTCCTGATATACATCTCAAGAAATCCAGTCGGAAGGGACTTGGTTTGGAACTGGGTACGAGACAACTGGGGGTACTTGGTTAATAGGTAAGGCAGAGTTATCTGTCTATCTATCTATCTATCTATCTATCTATCTCGTATTTACTGTCGCACACCCTCGCGGGTAATTTCGGACAGTTGTGCGTCAGTGCCTAGTTAAAATAAAAGCTAAGAAGGATGAAATGAATATGAATGATGAGGCTAAAAGACATGATGGAATATATGTGAGGATATAAACATCACTGCAGGGCTCATGGTTTATAATGACTGATGGTGCTGACTGCTGACTTGAAGCTGTTCGAGTCCCCAATTAACACAACATCCGCTTGCAGTGCATTCCACTGAACAATGATGATAGGAAGATACGTATTTATAGTAATCTGCACTGGCATGAATCAATGTCTAGAAACCCTGTGGTTCCTTCATGTTTTTTGTTGGTGGTTCTGATTCTTTACCTACTTTTGCATGTTGTTACGTTGATGATTCTGATTTTCTCCCCCTTTTTGTAGTGCATTTTTAGTTACATTTGTTCTTCCAGTTTAATGTTTGTCATGTTGGTTATTTAGATTCTTTTCCCCATTTTGTGTATTGCACCTTTCAGTTAGGTTTGGATAGTCTGAGGATCCACCTGTTTGGGAAAGAGCGGCTGACTCGGGTTACCTATGGTCCGTTTGGTTTACTGTCGTCACTCCATGTTTCGCCTTCTTTCCCTAGTGATATTGTCGGAATTAATTTGGGATCTGATTGTATCATTTCCTGATCGGTTCTCTTTTTATCTTTTACACTGAAAGTACTCCGGCACTGGTAGAGCTACCAGCCCATTTACAATTTTGCAAAACAGGCACAAACGCACACGCATCTGCTCGGCGCATCTTCAGTGCAAGCCACCCTGGTTTTCTATAATTGCTGAAATTCAAGGTCCAACGTGCTGCACAACGCTGCACCATTTCGATTTTTATCACTGCTGGACCGTGTGTGGATCCCAACACTATAGGCATACTCAAGCTGGGAGCAAACAATACTTGTAAATACACTCTCTTATCTTTAAGGACTTACACTTGATGTTATGCTTGAGGAAGCCAAGGGCACGGTTTGCAGAGGTGGTGTCTCGATTGACATGAGTATTCCACGACAAGCCGGCTGCATTGCCCAGATACCGGGCAATACTGACGGTCCCAACATCTATTCATGTAGGGTATAGGAGGTGGGTGTTTGGACCCTAGCCTTAGTTACATGAATAACTTGGCACTTCGATGGATTGGCACTCGTATCCCACCTATTATACCATTCTTGAAACCTGTCGAGATCTTTTTGTAGTAACAACCCGTGTGTGTGTCTGTCATTCATTGACGGTCAAATATACAGCAGTATCGTCAGAAAACAACCTTACTTGTGGGTTGATGCTTTCAGGCATGTCGTTAATATATACTAGGAATAATAAAGGCCCCAGAACAGACCCTAGAGGGACTTCTGATGTCACTGATATATCGTCAGACCTCTCGCCATCAAGCACCACTGTCTGTGCCCGACTGCCTTAGAATGTCCGTACCCAAGAGATACACACTCCCCTAACTTCAAAGGAGTGCAGCTTGTACATCAACTTATCGAAGGACACCATGTCGAAAGCTTTGATGAAGTCTAGCAGGACCAGGCCAGTCTGCCTACCTCTGCTGGCGTGTCGCAGTAAGTCTACCACAAGCATGACAACGTGTGTTTTAGTGGAGCGTCGGAATCCATGCTGCAGGTCGTACATCAGGTTGTTTGCATCGATTTTTTTACCAAATTATGTGCCACTATATGCTCAAGGTGCTTGCACGCTATGTAAAGAAGGGATATAGGGCGGTAGTTCGCTGCAACAGACCTGTTTCATTTCTTGTTCAGGGGTGCAACGTTTGCAGACGCCCAGTTCGCATTGACCTCACCTGTTTAAAGGGAAGTTGTTTATATAACCTGCAGGATGGGTGTTATCTGCTCACGAAGCTCCTTGAGAATAAATGTTTTTATTCTTTCTTTATATACGGCAACATCCCCTCACGAGGATTACGTGCAGGTGTCCATTACAAACACTCCAGGTTTGCAGGATGAAAGCCTACATAATAATCATGTAATTACAGTAGGGATCTTTTACCTGCACAGGGGATGGTTCTGCCTGCACAGAGGGCCTCCAGTTGACGTCCCGATCCGAGGTATGTCCTCTGGCAAGACACGTTATGACACTGCCCCACTCCACCCAGGTGTAAATGCGTAGCAGTGGTGTAAAAGCCTGCGTATCTCTCTCTCTCTCTCTCTCTCTCTCTCTCTTCTCGCGCGCGCGTGAAAACAGCCGGTATGAGTGTTCGAGAGCGATTCAATAAGCTTGAAGCTTTCATTGCAATCGAACATAGTATAAACTAAGGACGGTGCACTTTGTGGCATTCATCCCTGCAAATGATTATGTCCGGTCAGGCTGCCTTGTCAGGGTTAAGGTTTTTGAGACGTTTCAGGATACCAAGAAGTGGAGATCTGAAGATAAGACAGTGTATTTGAGTTGCCATAATCTGAAGTGGATAAAGTAGGTTGGCCATTCGTGTGGTCTTTAACTTTTATTTCACATAACTTGGACAGGCTGAATGGTGATTCGGGAGACAATACTGACTAAAACTGCCTATTCAAGACATTGGATTTGTCTCTGTTATTTGTTACCAACTTATCAGTAGTGGGAAGATGCCGTGATATATATTGCCTGTTTTAAGAAGGAGACCAGTTTCATGGAGTTTACAGAGGAGTTACAGTCATCTTTGTCCACACCAATGACGCCTTCAATGTACTGCTTGTAAGACCATTTAATTTTCTTACGAGCAAGATGTCTAAGGTCAAGGTATTTTCTTCTAGCCCTTGGTTACCAGTCTTCCTGTGTCGGCTGTACATCTTGCTCCTGTTTCTGGTTGTTCGTCTTATGTCCAGAGTGATCCAAGGAAAGGAAGATTTTCCTGAAATAAGTTTAGATGGTATACACTCACTTGTGTGCAGCTCCAGGCAAGGTTTAAATTCGTATCCCATAATGTATGTAGATATTTGCCTGAGAAGTAAGGACTTGTTTGTGAAACTTTCCATCCTTTCTTAGAGGAGTTACCAGTTTACTTTCTTAAAGATAAACGCAGTTCTATGTTTTTTCTGAGCAGTCTAGGTTTCAAATTTCCTGAGCACAAACTGCAGAATGATCGCTTACTCGAGGGATGGTGTAAACTTTATTAAACAGGGTTTCGTTTATGGTGAGGAAAAGATCTAGTACACTGTTTAACCTGGTGGTTTCCTGGACCATCTGAACAAAACTAAAAACTTTTAGGATGCTGATAATTTTTTCGTAGCCTTGACGGTGTTGGCAGTCATCATATATTTGGGGTATGCGGTTATTCCAGCTCATTGTGTGGAAATTTAAGTCCCCCGCTAACCAAACAGTACTCTTGTTTCATTTGATCTTTTTAAGTGATCGTCTCAGTTCATCAAGGCTTACCACGTCATGCTCGCGTGGTCTGTATTATGCTGCAATTACATTGATAGGCAAGGTAGTCTGTTAACTCAAGTTTGTTCGCTCTGTTAGGTCACTAGATTATGTTCTCTAGTGAGTCATTAGCTTTAGTATGAAACTTTCTCATTTTTATTTTTGCATGCAGTTTTCACCTTTTCTTTTGGATTATTTAAATGTTCTAATGATTATTGTATTTGACATTGATACTCTTGCTATCGTTTCATTTGGCTTTGTGAATTTCATCTTTTTTTTTTATATATTGGAATTTATCTTGCAAGTAAACTAGCATGGCACTTTGTTAAAACTATTCGCAGGACTTTCAAGCTTGAAATTATGGTTTTAATAGTTATATTTTATCAGTTTCCTGTAAAAAAAAAGCACATTTTAAGTATCAAGTGAACAAGTGAAACATATGTGTTAGAATATTACATGTATTTAAATTTTGTTTGCCTTTAGCAAGTTTTGAGCTTTTATGTCATCCACATTTTTACTTCTTTCAGTGGGAAAACATGCCTAATAAAATGTATTGGATTTTTTTTTCACAGCAATTAAAAATTTTCAGATCGAAAATCCTGATATTTTCCATATTTCTGCTCAAAACATAGATTGTGGAACTTGTTAGAACCTTCTCGGCGAGGCGGCTCTAATGAGTACCACCAATCTAGGACTCTGAGCAGAAATAAGCAAAATAGTATATACCACTATATGAGGTGGGGTTTAAGGGGGTCAAAATTTAATAGGTGTGTTATCATGATGTGACTGTTGTCTTTTATCGTGGCTTTTCGTGCAAAACGTGTTATTGTATTTATTCTTTTTTGTAACAGGGTACTTAAATAAAGCTCGATACGGCTCATGGCCTGTTCTGGACTATTTGCCAAAATGTTTTTCAGTTTTCAAATGCATATTTTTCAATATTTACTAAATCTTGAAGTAGAAAAGTCTTGGGAATGAACGGTTAACCTTCTGTGTGTCATTAAGCATGCCTTCCCAGTTAGCACGTTGCCACATCGTATCGCTGTCGGTCCCAAGTTAGCCCGTCATTCTTTGCTTGCTGAATTGCTCTGACCATATATGCATATTTTCCCTCTGAGGAAAAATTTTTTAACTCTGACAAAGAAAATGTTTTTACTGTTTATAGGTTTACACTATATTCAAGATATTTTGGAAGACTGGTACCAAATGTAGTATCCAGTTTTAACACTGAGCGTCAACTGGCAGAGGTAATATTTTACATTATCGTTAAGTATACTGAAAGAAACTTCCAACGCAAAACGAAAATCATTTTTTTTTGTATTTTATAAATTTTTGCATAAATTGTAACCAAAGCTGGCATAAGCAAATGATAAAATCATAACACCACCCATTTTAATGATAAAGGTGGTAGAAAGTCTCATGTTTTGCATACATGTAGCACTATGCGTAGACACAAACTAGGGGTCAATTCCAATAACACAAGCACGGTACAAACTTACATACCTGGTATGGCCACCAGCAGCATTGATAACTGCCGCGCATAGACGACCATGGCCAGCGAAATGGCGGATGACATTGTTTTAATTTTTTATTTTATTTTATTTTTTTTGGGGGGGGGGGGGGGGGCGGGTGTTACGGCCCTTTCAAGATAACTTGTTTATTTCGAGTCGATCATTAATCAGAGGTGCGCAAAAACCAGGGTACTCGGAGAAAAAACATCTGACCTTCATTTGCAGAACTTGGCGTCTCACGGCGGATATCATTCAACTGCAGATTATTCCACTCATTGATGGTTGCCTGTTCCAGTTGCGGTAACGTTTTAGGCTACACTGGATGCTGATATTTGCGTTGGAAGTTTGCTTCAGTATATAATATAATAATACCGTCCAAAGCAGTGCAGTTTATATTCATGATTCCTTTTTCTACTGACTTTCGTGAGTTCAGATGAATCCGGTTATGCTTCTAAGGCTGCTCTGCTTTAGATTATATTTTGTCATTTGCCATTTCATCACGTAAACAAGTACATGAAATGAACACCAATATAAAACCCATATGTGAGACAAATGGGTTTCTCTATTCATTACACAAACCCGCCTATACAAATACATTGTCACCTTTATCGCCGAAAAAATGAAAATTTTATGATGAAAAATTGTGGTATTTTTTCTTATTTCTGCTCAAATTATAGATTGTGGGCACTCGTAAGAATCGCCTCATCGAGGCGGTTCTAACGAGTACCCACAATCTATACTTTAGAGCAGAAATAAAAAAATAAGGTATACCCCCGGAAACCCGAGTTTTACTACTTGGGGTTTACAGTGGGGTATGAGGGGGTCAAAATTATATAGGCGTGTTCTCGTAATGTTCTGTACTAAAACAGATAGTTTAGCAGCTCTAACAAGCATCTATAACCTTTTTGAAACAGAAATAATAAACATATGACAATATTTCTTTAGAAAAAGTGACCGTTTTAGAGACAGGGAACTTTTGCCTCTAAACTGCACATAGATTTGTTTTTAGCTCATTGTGTATGTATGAACGGCCATTAAGTTTAAAACCTTTATCATGATCAAAATAAGAAAACCATTGGTGATTCTGTGCCTTGTGTCATTTCACTAGGCCTATTCGGGCCGTAAGCTCCATGTTCGCATGAGGACCATAAGTCCCAATGATGAGCAGAAGCTATCGGGTACTTCTGAGGAATCACTGATGATAATGGGTCACTCATTGTATAGTCCTTCCATGGACAAAATTGCCTCCCCTTGTGACTTCCTCTCCCCAATATAGCAAGGGATTTAGATCAAGAAAAGCTGTTTTCTCCAAAAATAATACCTTTATAAAATAACTACTTTGTTAATGTACAGTGATTGAACTTATCTTTTTTCTGCTGTTGGCTTACACCGCCTCAATATCGCTGATTCAAAACCACTAGGCTTCTTAGTACTTGTATGGTTGTCACTGGTCATATCCGTTCTCCGGATTGAACACCTCTATGAAATATCGGCTGCCGGGTTATTATCCATTAACCTATATATGCATAGCGGCCCTTTTCTGGGACATTTGCAAACAGTACGGACCGAGATTTGACGGATCTGAGTCTACACTGTTTGCTTAAAGAACAATATTTTTTTGTAAAATTTGCCACAAACAAAAATAAACATGACACCCCTAAAATTTGAAATGGACCACTCCAAACTTACCAGGTGGAAGATTCCATTGTCATATATAGGTAAATGCCTTCCAGCCTGTGCGGCCAGAAAGGACATAAAACAGCCTGCGCATACGTACAGTCTGTTCAGATACTTCATTTTGTGCTAAATTGCATATTGCCATCGCATAGCTTTTACATGCGATACCCTAGTAATAATACAGTAAAATTCCTACATAAGACCACCTTTGGAACTGTTCAGAAGTGGTCTTTAAGATCCTTTTGAACAGTCCCAAAGGCGGTCTCTGATCAGTATATTTTATGCAGAAAACACAAAGGAGCAATAACTACAATCTACTACTTTTTAAAACAGAATTAGTCTTAATTTTATATGGTCTTAAGGGGAATGGGAACACCTGGCAAATTTTCCGCCATTTTTCAAAGGGAGATAACTTTCGGGACTTCCTGTTCGCTTTTCTATAAGACCTGTCCCCCTGAAAAGGGGTCTGCTCTTAAAGGAAAGAATTTGCTCCTCGGGAGCAAATTCTTTTCTTTAAGAGTTGACCTGTATTGACATGGGATAGAAAATACTTTTGCAGGAGTTACCTCCCCTGAATGTGTTCCCATTCCCCTTAATAGCGGCATTCCCATTGTCTCAATTGAAACATACGCTGTGTGCACTTGTTACATTCCATCAACAAGGCAATTCTTAAAAGAACTCACAATATAGGGCTCCAAAAAGAAATTAGGAAAATTATATTTTACCTATCCTTACCTCTACTTGTCTGGAGCAATAATTGTAAAACCTATTTTTTCCGCAGGTTGAAGATTGCTTTGCCAAATACCCGGATGCAGGAGCTGGAGACAGAGGGCGCAAGAGAGCTTTAGAAAACATACGGACAAACATTGCTTGGATGAAAGCTAATGTTGATAGAATTACATCATGGCTGTATATAAATGCATAACATTGGTTCCAGTGTTGCTGCTCATAAATGTATTCATCACGTGTACAAGTCCGTGAAATGAAGCCCCCTATACCCTACTCTATAAAGAGAAAACTAGGGTTTACTGGGGTATACATTATTATTTTTATTTTTGCTCCAAGACATAGGTTATTGGTACTCGTTAGAACCGCCTTAATGAGGCGGTTCTAACAAGCACCAACAACCTATGTCTGCAGTATATATAAGAAAAATATCACGGATTTTCGTCAGAAAAATGGCAATTTTGGAGATATTAAAAATGCACTATGTCGCACGGTTTGTTATCGTTATGAGTTGCTAGCGCTGAAATATCTGTTTCCTTGCACCAATAATCTTAGGTTCATGATAATTCTTGGAGGATTGTGGAACATCAGTTCGAAGGGGTATATAATTAGGGCATGTATTCGTGTTGATCAGAATTAAGTGATATCTACCTCATTTTAGAGGTGGGCGGAATGTGTTTCTCTTGCTTCAGAACATCGGTTATCCTAGAAAACGTATTCCAGTTTGTACGCCATGCCCCAGTCAGCCATTGTCAAGGCGCGCAGAAGTATCAGAATCAGAATTATGTCAAATATCAGAATGATGTCAGAAATAAAGTCGACGTTAATCTCCTAGCTAATCTGCATTAATTAACAGGCGGCCAAGGAGAAGCAACGAATTATACAACAAAGTTGATAGTGACTGGCTTATAAGATTCGGTTACATTTTGCGTGATATAACATAGCAATATTAAAAAGGGAGACAGCTGATAGGAAAAGGGTACTTATTGCACATAAGACCAGCCATTACGCTAACACGCCTACACAAATACATTGCCATCTCTATCATGGCGCCGAACAAATGAAAATTTTATGATGAAAAATTGTGATATTTTTCTTATTTTTGCTCAAAGTATAGATTGTGGGCGCTGGTTAGAACCGCCTCATCGAGGCAGTTCTAACGAGTACCTACAATCTATATTTTTGAGCAGGAATAAGAAAAATAAGGTATACCCCGGAAACCCCAGTTTTACTATATAAAAGTGGGGTTCAAGGGGGTCAAAACTACATAACGAAAACACGCCTATACAAATACATTGAAACCTTTATCGCCGAAAAAATGAATATTTTAAGATGAAAAATTGTGATAGTTTTCTTATTTCTGCGCAAAATATGGATTATTGGTACTCGTTAGAAGCGCCTCGATGAGCCGGTTCTAACGAGTACCAACAATCTTTATTTTGGAGCAGAAATAAGAAAAATAAGGTTTACCCCTGCAAATCCCAGTTTTTCTGTATAAAATTGGGGTTCGAGGGGGTCAAAATTATATTGGCGTGTTTTCGTGATGATATAGGCGTGTTTTCGTGATGAAGGTCACGGATAAGTATAATTTGTTGCTCGTAATCATGCAGATGAGATTTTGAGGGAACTTCATACAAGGAAGCATGTGTCTCGGCTGTTAATTGGCTGCGCGGCCACATTTGAAGAAAATAACTCGGAGACTGCTCAGTGCCTTTATTTCATGTGACAGTTCAACTAGTAAAGGTCAAAACATGTCGATGAGAAGAAAGCATTTCATACATAGATTTATGAACATGACATCTCTTTTGCAACCATTTCTTTACACAGTGCTATGGGTAAATCAGTCAACCGCCAGGTTCTTTTGCGTCTGTTTTATTCTTGTAGTTATGTCAGAAAGCGCATTCCCTTTGCTATTGCCGCAGTCAGACAGTACAGTAAAATTCTGCTATTAAGACCACCTCAAATCATGACTAAATGAGCTTTTAAAAGCTTAGTGAGAAGTTTCAGTTATTCCTTCTTTGGGTTTCTACACTTAATGTCTCCTTTAAAGAGACCACCTTTGGGACTGTTCAAAAGTGGTCTTGAAGACCGCTTTTGAACAGTCCCAAAGGTGGTCTTAATATAGGAATTTTACTGTATTTTTATTTGGAATCAGATGCCAATGTAACATGTGATTGACAGGTCCCTACGGGCACTCAACGTTGATTCAACTTTGAAATCAACGTTGAAATGATGCTTGAAATGTGTTGAAACAGAATTAATGTTGTATGTCCGGTGGGATAAAGTTATCTTGTAAAAACAAAGAAAAAGATACCCAGGAAAAGCATCTGTCAAATTGTACAACCAATCAATGAATTAGGAGAAACAGTAATGATATCAATGCCAAATATAACAGGTAAAAAAAAAGTCCCTACATGTAGCTTCCTCTTCGTCAGCAACGGGTGAATACAATGCATAAACATGACATAATCGTGTCCGTGTAATGAGCTCCGTTGAGATGGAGGCTAGTCCGACGCAGAAAAGACACTCTTACTTTTCAGCTCCATGCTTCCAATGGATTAAGTTTTTAGAATATATTAAATCAGATGAAATGGTCAAAATAGAAGTGAAGACAATAATCAGGAATCTATACAACCACCCAACACCTCCCATCAGAGACATGAAAGGGAAAGAAACAAGAACATGAAATAACTAAACCATAATGAAATCATCACAGGCGGAAGGCCAAAAGAACAGTTACTCTCCCACCAATGGCAAAACGGCTATCCAAAATAAAAGTGGTGCTTAACTTTTACCGGGCCACACTCTGCGGCGGTTTAGACACAGTCAAACATTGTTCTAAACTTAGGTATCAGAAACTGTATCACGGATTATAACACCTGACCCGCGTTACGAGGATACCTGTCTCCCAGGTTTTCGATATGGCAGCTCGCAAATCGGACTGTTCAGCTACACAATCTAGCTAGTATCTTAATTTTTTAGATGTATAAACTAAAGTTATAATCCACAGAAAGTATCTGATCAAACTGCGCAGAGGCGCTATAAGACCGCGCGGATGCACAATCTGATCTGGATCGTTTGTGTTCGCAAATGGCTAAAACAGATTTTCTCATCACGTGGCGCACATGTATTACTTACAGCATTTATGAAAAATAGAAGTGAAGACAATGATCAGTAATCGATACAATTACTCCACACCTCCCATCAAAGAAACCAAAGGCAAATAAACACAAACATAAATAACTTCACTATAATGAAAAACGTTACAAGCGGTCATATCGAAAACACGCCTATATAATTTTGACCCCCTTGAACCCCACTTTTATATAGTAAAACTGGGGTTTACAGGGGTAAACCTTATTTTTCTTATTTCTGCTCTAAAATATAGATTATGGGTACTTGTTAGAACCGCCTCAACGAGGCGGTTTTAACGAGTACCCACAATCTATATTTCAGAGCAGAAATAAGAAAATATCACAATTTTTCATCTGTAAATTATCGTCTTTTTTGGCGGTCAATTGAATAGGCTTGTTTTCGTAATGGAAACCAACTGGACAGTTACTTTTCTACAAAATGGCCAAACGGAGATATAAGCAATACATACACGTAAAGACGAACTATAAAACTTACTGGTGTGTGTGTGTGTGTGTGTGTGTGGTGTCGGCTTGCTTAAATCGATTTTACGTGGTCACAATCCTCGCCCTCGGTTCTGTCAGGGTTTAGACAAAACAATACCAGCTGCATGAAGGATTTCTAACTCATTGGTGCCACATCTCCGACAAGAGCTCCGCAAGCGGGGACGCCCGTGGCAATTAGTAAGATGGAGCATATATATACTGACTGTTGTACAAGTTTGGGTTTGTGGAACGTAACCAAGGAACAATATGTGCTCCATATATTCTTACCTCGCACTATTAATAACCCTCAATGGCTCAAACTACCTGTCTCCAACAAAGTGTCATGGTCGGTAAAATTTGGTGGGGTATAATTCTGGTAATATTTGGCAGACCGTAACCTCAAAATAATATGCACTGTTCCATATCATGGTCTTACTGTATGTAAAGTTTCAACATCATCAGATCTAAAATATAGGAGGAGTTTTCCGGAAACAAAATGTTTACAGAATTTTTCAAAGGGCATAACTCTACTATTATTTGGTGGACCGTAACCTCGAAACAAGATACACTGTCCCACATCATGGTCTAACTATGGACGAAGTTTCAGCTTCATCGGATGTAAACTGTAGGAGGAGTTATCCGGAAACAAAAAGTTTACAAAAAATTTCAAAGGGCATAACTCTATTATTATTTGGTGGACCGTAACCTCGAAACAATATGCGCTGCCCCACATCATGATCTAACTATGTATGAAGTTTCAGCTTGATCGGATGTGAACTGTAGGAGGAGTTAACGAAAAGTATATAAAAATTTCAAAGGGGCATAACTCTTAATATTTGGTGGACCGTAAACTGTAGGAGTTATCCGGAAACGAAAAGTTTACAGACGGACGGACGAATCAACGCTGCAGCAATGCCCGGCTGATTTTCTGTCAAATCCGTATGTGTATGTCAAGATTTTACTTTATACATAACCCTCTGACATGACATGGAAGAAGAGTGATGCTATAAATAACCGGGACCTGCGTTATGGTCAACAATTAACAGTAGCAGGCGAAAGGTAACTCTAAGCTCTGTGGCATCCAATTTGGGTCTACACTGACAAACCTTACACATAATTCCAATCCATATTATATAGATAACCCTCTTACGCAGCCCTCTGGTCTCAAAGTGATGAAAATAGAGCGACTATTTCTATAAATTACCGTTTACCGGATTTCCTACAAATCAGTGATAGCCACATGGACATCAGCACTGAAGAGCTTCTGTGCTTAGTAACTCTGGGTCAACTGATAAGCAATCGACGTATCATTTAGACGAAGAGAACACACACAAAAAATACTGGACCAGGTACTCGTAGCAAGGTCTTTTTATCAGTACCCCTAAATCATTTTGAACTCAGCAATCGGCTCTATGATCGAGAAACACTTCAACAAGGTGAAGAACATGACGAATTTCACGACCACCACATATTCCAACTCGGCAGTTGCAGTGAAGGTTAGATGTGTTTAAAAGTGGGTAACATTTGAAAGTAAAGAATACACCAACGAACTTTGATCTATTAACCCTTTTAGTACCAAATTGAATCTTCCTCCTTATATATAACAGAAGTCTGTTCCAAAATTAAGGGGTTTCAGGTTGTGTTTATATCAAAATTTATTTGGAAAATGACTGAACTTTTAGCAATCAGTGGAGGCCCTGATCAGACGCCGCGTTCCGCGGCGTCTGATCTGGGCCTGCACTGTTTGCCAGGGTACCCGTTTTGGGGTTTCTGGTACTAAATGGGTTAAGTGAATATTTTGTTTCAGATCTGTTTCCCGAAACCCCTTGCAAACGGTTTTTTCTGAGTCATTTTCTTCTTAACAGTTTAATCTAGAGGATGGGAGCAATGCCGCATTGATACATCACGAAGACACGCCTATATAAGTTTGACCCACTTGAACCCCACTTTTATATTGTAAGACTGGGGTTTATCCGGGTAACCCTTATTTTTCTTATTTCTGCTCTAAAATATAGATTGTGAGTACTCGTTAAAACCGCCTCGATGAGGCGGTTCTAACAAGTACCCACGATCTATATTTTGAGCTGAAATAAGAAAAATATCACAATGTTTCACCTTTACATTTTCGTTGTCTCGGCGGTAAATGATACAATGCATTTGTATAGACGTGTTTTCATAATGAATTAGCGCTCATGCGCCAAGTTGAATAATTCAAGACAGCCTCAGACATAAATTCAGAGATCACAATCGTGACGCTTACAGGACACAATGCCGCCATTGTGGTTTAGATTTAATTGGATAGTGTGTGTGTGTGTGTGTGTGTGTGTGTGTGTGTGTGTGTTTTAAAATTTATGAAATTAATGATTCGTAACATTGAGTTAGATCAAGTAAAAAGAAAAGCTTCAAGATATGAAGGGCGATCCCTGTTTGGCGCCGTAGAGTTTGCGAACAAACGCCCTCCAACATCAGAACCGACCTATATATTCAGAGCCACCCTGCGCTATCGGCGCCATTGTAGAAGTATTCGAAATGTGTGTTATTTTGTTGTCATTTTTATCTTTCTGGAACTCGGAGAGGCTAGACAAAAGGTTCGCACGTAAATAATGCGAAACATTTCAGGCACTAATACGGAATTGATAGAAAAATCAGCCGGGAATAGCTGCGATGTTCCTTTGAGGACATGTTGACTCACTACCGGTCACCTCACGCCACAAGTGATTCAGACAAGATCATCCAAATTTACCAACTTCCATTGTTAATAGACTTGAGGACAGCATGACATTCTCCTTTGTTTTCACTATTTGCCTCACAATACAAACTTGCACGATGGATGATCAACCTATAGTCTTTCAAAACGCAGTGAGACGTGACGGCACTTTTAATTTTGGACTAGTCCGTGTTTTAGGTTGGGATTTACATTAGGAGATATGGTTTAACTGAGATTCGTACTGCATCATACTAACCACTTGGCAACGACTTGTACATAATGACATTATCAAAAACTTATTTATAATTTTACAATCCTGTGAAAAAAGACATCCGAAAACTGCTTCCCCTAAAACATGGAATAATCTTGCCACGCTTGAACGTTGAACTCTCAGAGGTCGTTGATAAACTATACCTTTATTGACTGTCATTACAACCCGATATACTCAAAGGCGCACGTGATCCGGAAGACGCACACAACATTTGCCTATCGGAGCCACTGGTTCCGACTATCGGCTCCGATTATGTAGTTTACTATCCGTGTCTATATGAACTGAAAAATGCGAACAGTATTTCCACCCAGCCCAGTAAAATCGGTTGAACTGCTCAGCCAAATAGTAAACTGGGGTTTACAGGGGTATACTTTTTTTAATTATTTCTACTCAAAAATATAGATTGTGGATATTCGTGAGACCTCGAGGCGGTTCTGACGAGATCCCACAATGTATGTTTTGTGCAGAAATATGAAACTTCAATTTTTTTTTTTGTCTGAAAATT
The DNA here is from genome assembly GCA_963580285.1 of Lucinisca nassula. Taxonomy (NCBI): domain Eukaryota; kingdom Metazoa; phylum Mollusca; class Bivalvia; order Lucinida; family Lucinidae; genus Lucinisca; species Lucinisca nassula. The sequence goes on along the minus strand of OY757011.1, from coordinate 158,763,530 downwards.
TTAAATATATTTTTATGGTAAAATTATCAATTTATTTGAATAGACGTGTTTCTGTTCGTTACCACACAGATTTCTGTTTGATACAGTGTCACCGTCTATCATCTACACCGGAAATAGAATCCCGGTGAATCGATTAAAACCGAAAGTAGGCATGGAACACGGTGAGTGTAACCTTTATTTCTTATCTATTTTCTGCACGCGAAGTGTAAATTTATTTCCTTGAAATAACAGAGGGATTTCTGCAAGATTTTATGCGTTTTTCTATGCTGTATGTATCGATTTAAAGTCAGAAACACAAGTTTAACGATGCTTGGTACTGGGTGAAGACCAGCATTTTCGAAAATCGGTTACAGATTTTATAATTTCTTGATTTATTTCCGCTTAAACTTTCTTTCACCTGTTTCTGTTTATAATGGGTAGTATCTGAAAACTTTCTCTGGTCATGATTTTATCATACACTAAGCGTATTTATTAAAAACCAAAAATCCATGTGTACGGCGTTTAGCTGTTTACAACCAGGTAGCTGTACGGAATATAGCCCAAAAAGGGTACGGCGAATAGATATGGCTACCCATGTATTCTTAACTGTTAAATGCCAATGATGGAACATTTCCGTTTTTCCCCCCAACTTTAAGGGTATATATGCTTGCCCCGACCAACGGATCATGGAGATTCTATCTATATCTATCTATCCATCCATCAGCAACACTGTTGTGGAGGAAATTGATCATGAAATCTTTTCTTCGGTCATTATCTCCTTCATTTTCTCCCTTCCGCTGATTCAAGAAGAGTATAACCGCTTACGTATAAGCCTGCACAGGAGAAGGGTGGCTTGGTAAACTGTTCGGTAAAAATGACCTAAATAGTGTTGACTGGGCCGTTGAGTACCCCTAAAACCACTACTGCGATCGGACATAATTGGCCATTACTGTCAGGTGTACATTACGCATACTCCAGATCTGCAGGATGAAAACCTACACAGTAATTATGCACCTTGTGCCATGTCATCTCCAATGACAAACTCCTCTAGCACCTCTGTTTGCACCTTGGATTTGGCTTGCAACCTCCCGAGATTGAAAAGCTTCCCATCAAAGCGAAACCTAATCGGTATGGCGTTGTCACCCTCCTGGAAAACATCTATGAGCATGGCAGCGAACATCATGCTGAACAGTGTCTAGGCTAGCACACAGCCTTGTTTGACTACATTTGTCACAGGTAATGGATCTGAGAGCTCACCATCATTGTGATTACATTACACGATTAGTTTAAACAATAGTATATTAGTTGAGTACACGTTATGATTGTATAGTTAACTAATAAACTATTTTTAAACTCGTCATGTAATTACATAAAGATCTCTAACTTGCATAAGGGATGATTCTCCCTGCACGGGGGTAGGGGGATCCAGTTAACGTCCCGATCCGATAGACGGTGCATTTTGGGGCATTTATCCCGGCAAATGATACCAGTGTAGCATGTTTGGACACCGCAACTTTATTACCGCTGCAGCAAATTGAACCGCAGACCCCTAAAATCAGAGGCAAACGCATTAACCGCTGAGCTATTACACTGCATGATACTTCCATGCAGATCGGCCCCCGCCCATCGGGGCTTGAAGAAATATATGGACTGCATGATGCTTCCACGCAGAGCTGAAACCGACCCGCACACGAGTACTGGTAAACTGCTTATAGGATCTAAGCCTGCCCAGGTAAAGCGATGCGAGTCGGCCCGTCCATGCTTATAAACCCTATTGGTTTCATTGGGCGGCAGGGCTTGAGATGTCATTTCATCTCAATGTCGGGTAAAAGTCCCACAAAATTGGAAGCAACGTCTCCAAAATGACCTTTACAGTGTCGACGGGGACGTTAAACGTCAAATCAATCAATCAAAAATCAAACTTCCAAATCTACCGTGCATGACTACTGGTAAACGCTTAGAGTGTCAAAGCATGTCCAGGCAAAATGGCGCGAATCTGACCTTCCCTACATGTAAATACCTTTGGTTTGTCCGGCGGCTCTGTATGTAAAAGTCTCCAAAATGACCTAAATAGTATTGACGGGGACGTTAAACCTCAATTCAAACAAACAAATAAAAAAAAAAGAAAAAAAAAGGTTCTACTAAAGTATACTTTTTTCTACTGCTGTATTCCTTGGGTTGTGCTAAGCATTGTCAAATTTACTTGTGTTGAATGACATATACCAATTGCCTAGGTATACCTCAATTGGCTAGACTATGTGAGTCATGCGAAGCTAATAGGTGTTTGTTTGTTTGATTGAATTTGAATCGAGTCTAACGACCCCGTCAACACTATATGGGTCATTTTTGAGACGTTGCTTCCAATTTTGTGGGACTTTTACCCGACATTGAGATGAAATGATATCTTAGCCCCTGACGCCGAATGAAACCAATATGGTGATATGCATGAACGTTCAGACTCACACCACTTTTCCTGGGCAGGCTTACAGCCGATTAGCTGTTTACCAGTACTCGTGTGTGGGAGGTTTAAGCTCTGGAAGCATCATGCAGCCCAATCTATGACTTCAAGCCCCGATGGGCGGGACAAAGGACTGCAGTTTGTTTGTTTGGTCGTGGTTTAACGTCCCCGTCAACACAATTTAGGTCATTTTGGAGACGTTGCTTCCAATTTTGTGGGACTTTTACCCGACATTGAGATGAAATGACATCTCAAGCCCTGCCGCCCAATGAAACCAATGGGGCTTATATGCACTGGACGGTTTGACTTGGACTACTTTTCCTGGGCTGGCATAGTCCATCAAAGAAGTAAACCAGTACTCACGTGCGGTAGTTTCAGTCCTGCGTGGAAGCACCGTGCATCCCAATCTATTTCTCCAAGCCCCGATGGGCGGGGCCCGTAAGGACTGCAGTGAAAATCTATGTTTGTTGTTTGGTCCACCAAGTCTCAACTAATGCTGCGTCTATATTTGAGCTGGCGTGTTTTCATAATGCGCACTTCTTTTTAACACAAAATAACGCCTATGTGGCAAAATATGGTCTTAAAACTATACATAGTAATTAGTTCCTAACTAACATTGCAATATTGTGATTGATTCTTGCTAATATGACGAGAGAATGGGTGAAAACTGTTGAAGTGTGTTTATAAAATTTTGATGACACTGGATAAAGATGTTGTGACAGGTGAGTCCCTTGATTTAGCCCCCCTTTTCATGCCGACCATTGTTTACATTTCGTTACCCATAAGCAGCATGTTTGACAAAATATAACACCCAACTTTGACAAGACATACGTTTCATCATACATACAGAGCAGTACAATCCTCATGGATGTATGAGAAGCACCGTAGGAACGGTCGAGTTACTTTTAAAATGTTATCAGCTATAAACATGGAACTATTCGCCGTACACTTTCTGTTACAATAATTTGCTATAAGCCGTACACCAATCTACTATTCGCCGTACAACAGGTAAATTTACGTTTTGGCAAACAGTTGTGTTGAAAGTACAGTTTGAGGCGAGTTTCTTTTGCAAATTATTTTTTGATCATTGTTCTATCTGATTAAGTGGAAAACCTTCAGTAGAAAGGCATAAACATTAAAAAAACAACAAGGAACTTGTGAAAATCCATTCAGTTCGTGGTACCAGCTATCGAACATTCGGTCTGTAATTGCACGATTGTGTGTTTAATAATCAAAACACTTCTCACAGCAGCAGCAAATTATGTCAACTACTGATATTGATAACAGTATTCTAAAACAAAAACTTACAAGCAGTAAAATATCCATTTTCAAGAGGCACCCCTTATCCTTCAGTCATTTAATCGATTCACCGGGATTCTATTTCCGGTGTAGATGATAGACGGTGAGTGTCGTTATTTATGTTTTTAGGACCCCCCCCCCCCCCCCCACACACACACACACACACTTTTTTGCTGTATAAAGTGGAGTTTAGAGTGCTATTCATTGTACGGTCTTGTTGACGTGACGTCAACAGTTGCCCGTGTTCTGTGATTGTGCCATTTTATGGTCATGTTTATTTATATTTTGCTTTATCAAAGTATGGATGGTGGTGGACTACTTTCCCTGGGTTCAAACATTATTCAGAACCCTTAATTCAAACCTATTAGGCCACCACAACAATCGTATGAGTCAGCTTAAGCAAAAATGTGTTTCATCATGCTAACCAGTCCCCTCTAAACCCCACTTTATATACAGAAAACTGGGGTTTACAGTGGTAAATACTATTTTTCTAATTTATGCTCTAAGACACAGGTTGGGGTACTCGTTAGAACCGCCTCAATGAGGCGGTTTTAACGAGCAACCACAGCCTGCGGTTCTAACGAGCAGTCACAGCCTATGTTTCGAGTACAAATAAGAAAAATATAGAAAATTTTCATCAGAAAAGTCACCATTTTGGAGACATAAAAGAATGCACTATGTCACACGGATGTGTTATCGTAAAGTCGAGCAGACTCAGATCAGCCTGTCTACCACTCAGAATACAGTCCTAGTTTCTGTGTCCGCATGAACACATTTCGGTTCATATAGCGCACATCGAGGACTGATCAGACTGAAAGGAATTATCAGTCTCATCATAGTCTTCGCCGGGCTAACATGTCCAAAAACGTGTAATGAAATACCGTTTTCTTTATTTCTCTGTCCAGCGGTTGGCGTAAGGATGTGTTAACTCATACATAGGGGCCAGTTTCAAGCTTTTTGAGAGGAAATATATACCATCCTTTAATAATATAGACAAGGGCACCATCGGGAAAAATATGACCAGTCGTGAATGAAGTTGTGTATCTCTGGCAGTTTGTAACACAAGTCAAGACTCTTGCCACACATGTAGAAAACACTTTTATGCTGCAATCTCTGATCTAGTCTTCACGGTATGGAGCAACACCTCACAGAATGTCTAGAATTGCTCAAAAATGATCTCGTATAGCTAAGCCTGTCTGCTCGCTTCCCAAGAGATTCCAAAGTTTTCTAGGGCACAAAGAAAAAATATATCCATGTCCAGTAGTTTCACCAATACAAATCACCTGTGTCCATAATTTCAATAAAAACTTAAAAATACTACTGCAAAACTTGAAAACAATAACAATTTTGACAGCTACTTGCTTCGGGAAGTGTTGTTTTTGGAGTCATTAGAAAGTAGCGATTTCATTGGTTAAAAGCCTCAACAATTCGAACCGGCCGACGAAAAAATAACCTAATGGCAATTACGTCATGATTTATGTAAATAAAACATGTAAATAAAAACAAACAGCTGTCAAAATTGTTATTGTTTTCAAGTTTTGCAGTAGTATTTACAAGCTTTTATTGAAAATTATGGACACAGGTGATTGGTATTTGAGAAAATACTTGACATGGATATAAATTTTCTTTGTGTTGTACCCTAGAAAACTTTGGAATCTCTTGGGAAGCCAGCGGACAAGCTTAGCTACAGGAGATCATTTTTAGCACTTCTTAGCATTCTGTGTGGCGTTGCTCCATATTAGTGATAGTCACGTTGACTTCAGCATTGTAAAGTTACTGCGCTGAGTAACTTTGGGTCGTGTAACAAAAAGTCAACACAAAAAGCTTTGTTTGGAAAAACGGAACGATCGCAATGTTATACCACTCGGCTCCCGTTCATCCATCCTTACCAGAGGTACATTAAGTGATGCACCCTACAGTGGCAACTGAGGGATGCATTTTGCATCCAACAGTGTACTTTGCAACCCACAAAGTTTGCATCCCATACTTTTTAGGTAGTGTCTATTTGTTTAAGAATTTAACCCCTGTATATAGTAACTGTTTAGGTGTGTAGAAGTAAGTTTGTTAGTTTGATTTGAGGTATAACGTCACCGTCAACACTATTTAGGTCATTTTTGAGACGTCGCTTCCACTTTTGTGGGACTTTTACCGGAGCATTGAGATGAAATGACGCCTCAATCCCTGCCGCCCAATGAAACCAATAGGGTTTATAAGCATGCACGGGCCGAATCGCAGCAATTTTCCTGGGCTAGCTTAGACGTTATTAGCGGATTACCAGTACTCATGTGCGGTCGGTATCAGCTCTGCGTGGAAACCTTGTGCAGCCCAATCTATTTCTCCAAGCCCCGATGGGCGGTGTAGAACTAAGCTTGGTGGGGTACCTTTAAAGTGAGTAAAACCTGCATGATTTATATTTTCCTTTCAAGGAAGGGTCATCTTTGTGGGGTTCACCCCATAAATCTTTCAGCTGGACACTGTCCAACAATGGACAATGTGTCTGTAGTCTGGGCTGCAGCCTTCAAATTTGGAAGCTAGTCCATTTAGCTAATTTGCACTGAAAAAAAAACGTATGCATTAAGGGGTGCAGCCCTCAATGCAAAATCGCCCCACAAGGTACCATATTCTCACCGTCTGTCCATCTGTCCGTCCGTCTGTCTGTAAAGATTTTGTTTCCGGATAACTCCTCATACATTTTACACCTGTTCAAGCTGACACTTGATAATATACTTAGACCATGATGTGGAGCAGCGCATATTGTTCCTAGGTTACCGTCTGCCAAATATTAACAGAGCTTTGCCCCTTTTAACACTTCTGTAAACATTTCTCGGGGCGTCCTGCAATTAACATTCGATAATGCCATGCCCCTTTGAAAATATTTGTATACATTTCGTTTCTGGTTAACTGATCCAATCAAGTTGAAACTTGAAATACAGTTAGACCGTGATTTAGAGTAACGCATATTGTTTACTAATACACATACTAATAGAGTTATGGCCCTTTGAAATTTTCTTCAAACATTTTGTTTCTGGCTAACTTCTCCTACACTTAGCATTCTAACTTCTCCTACACTTAGCATTCGATTAAGCTGACACATGATATATATTATTAGTCCATGATTTTGAGCAGCGTATTGTGTTTCTAGGTTATTGTCTACCAAACTTTTATTTGAAAGTTTCTGTAAACATTTAGTTTCCGGCTATGTCATTCTACAATTTAGATCCAATCAAGCTGAAACTTGATATATAGTTATACCATGATGTGGAGCAGTGCATATTGCTTGGAGGTTGCAGTCAATTAAATATTATTTTGCTCCCCCCCCCCCCCCACGCCCATCAGGGCTTGGAGAAATAGACTGGTCTGTATGATGCTTCCATGCAGAGCTGAAACCGACCGCGCACGAGTACTGGTAATCCGCTTAGACGGTCTCAGCCTGCCCAGGAAAAGTGGTGCGAGTCGGACCATCCATGCATATAAACCCTGTTGGTTTCATTGGACGGCAGGCATTGAGATGCCATTTCATTTCAATGTCGGGTAAAAGTCCCACAAAATTGGAAACACCTCAAAAATGACCTTAATAGGGTTGACGGGGATGTTAAACCTCAAATCAAACAAACAGTCAACCAAATATTAAGTTTCAAATATTAAGTGTTATGGCCCTTTAAATATTTCTGTAAACATTTCGTTTCCGGCTAACTTCTCCTTAACACTCGATTGAGCTGAAACTTGATACATAGATCATGATGTGGAGAGGCTATATTATTTCGAGATTATAGTCCACCAAATATTAGCAGAATTATGTCCCTTTGAAAATTTCTGTTATTGTTTAGTTTCTAGCTATTTTCAACTGTAGTATACACCAGACTAATCTGACACTTAATAAAGCGTGACACCATGGTGTAGAGCAGTGCAAATTGTTTCTAGGCTACAGTGCCCCATTTTATTTATTTATTTTATTTATTCAAAATTTTATGACATATACATACATCTGTACTACAAATATACATAAAAATGTCAAAGGATTGGATGTAGGCACAGCCTATATTTATCCTCTCCTTTACTGGAGCCCCATTTTATTATAGAGTTATGCCCATTTGAAAATTGATGTTAGCTTTCCGTTTCAGGCTATTACATCCAATCGAGTTGAAACTTAAATTATAGTTAGACCATGATGTGAAGCACTGCATATTTTTTCAAGTACGCACGTCACCAAATATTAACAGAGATATGCTGCTTTGACACATGGACACTAAGCGTTGTGTGGGCACTAAGCGTTGTAACAGTGCCCCGCTTGCGGAGCTCTTGTTCGCATTAATTGATGGATTGCTTTCAGAAGTTTGTAAGTTTTCAAAGTACGGTACTTTGGTTGGTGATACAGGAGATGGTCTGTCGAATTTGAAAGGAACCATAGCAACAACAACAACGGCAAAAACGCTTGATCTTTCTCTGCTGCTCAATACTTTATAAACAAGGGTGTGTATGGTATGCCTCTAAACATTTATAATGTGCTGATGTAACGCAGAGATAGACACTGCAGGCATCATAGTATTATTCATTTTGACCAGACCAATCCGATTACATTTGTATTTGGAAAAGCTTTACTAATGATTGTGAAACGGTTATCAAGTATCTCTCATGAATAAACAAGGCTCTTGTCTGCTGTTTTAATTGCTTCGTAAAAGGTACATGATAACACGACTGTGCCTTATTAGGGCAGCTTCAATGGCTGAATGAATGCCAGTTTGTCATAAATTGTTTATGCTGGTTAGAATCATTTTAATAGGAATTTTAAATAAAATGTGTGCTGTTTTTAGTGTCTTGCAACTACAAATGAGCTTGCGCATGACAAAACCTACAATAAGACATGTGCGCCAAGCGAAGACTCCGATCAGCCTGCGCATCCATATAGTCTAAGCAGAGACTTTTCTTGCTGCATGAAGTAGCATTGGGCCCTCAGCTATCCTTAGAGCGCACAACGAAGACTCTGATCAGACTGCGCGGATGCGCAGGGTGATCTGAGTCTTCGTTGGGGGCACGTGTTATTGTAGGTTTTGTCATGCGCTGGCTCAAATGTTAAATGTGAATGGACACATTGGTGACTTAATTTTCAGGAAACTATATGGTGAACTGTCCTTGTACATGAAAGACTACATGGCTGTGTTTGACAATTTTCACGGACTATGTAGAAACTGTAACACGATCTAGAAAAACGCATTCCAGAACTGTTTTTTTTTCTGTAAATGAAGGTCTTATGTGGAATGCTGGATGTAACGGTTTGCAACTGTTCAAAATAATTTCATCTTTCTTGCTGTTGTCTTCCGTTGTGGACAGATTTTGTCTTTTTTTTTTCAGAGTGACTCTGCCGAGCTTTTTTCTTTCATTTTCTCTGATGTATTATATGGTCTTCAAAACTGACAATATTCTGATGAATAATTTGATATCTTTCTTAATACTGCTTTAAACATAGTTTTCGGATGCTCGTTAGAACCGCCCCAAGGCGGCAGTTCTAACGATCATCCGAAATCTATGTGATTGAGCAAGAATGAGGAATATTATGCCTCCCCCACCCAACTTCGAAGAAGATGTGAGGACATATTGCTTTTGCTTTGTTCGTCCGTCCGTCTTTCCGTCTGTCCTTCCGTCCGTCCGTCACGCTTTTAATGCATTGCATAACTTCTGAACCGCGCATGCTAGTTTTTTTTAGCTCGGCTGTTTTCGAAGAAAACGACGAGATATTGTCATAGCTCTGGCGTCGTCTGCGTCGTCGTAGTCTGCGTTGAAATTTCATATATTGTTTTCTTATGAAAAAATAATTGACCCGTATTTGTTTTCTTATGCCCCTTTCTTGACTTATGTCCCTTTGCAAAAAAAAAAAAAAAAAAAAAAAAAAAAATGCACTGAAATCTTGTTAGCAAGATATTTAAAAAATTATTCGAGCTATTACGTTGAATCTTAATCTGCTGATAGAGAATGATTAGCAGATGAACTGATCAACTTCTGAAAACAAATCTAATTTTCTTTTTTAGTTATGGCCTTTGAAGCTTCCCCATTTTAAAATTGCAAGCAAGATATCTCAAAAACCAATCGAGCTATTGCCTTGAAACTTCAAAGATAAATGGGTGATGATTAGTAGATATAATGATCAACTTTTGAAAAAAAAATCAGAATACATGTATTTTTCTTGAGTTATGACCCTTTGAAAATTTGAACATTTTAAGTTTGTAAGCATAATATCTCTAAAACTGTTTGAGCTATTATCCTGAAACTTTACAGGCTGATAGGGGATGAAGAGTAGATGACCTGATCAATTTAAAAAAAAAAAAAATCCAAAATGTTCCTCTTGAGTTATGGCCCTTTGAACAATTTGTCATTTTAACCTTGTAAGCAAGACATCTCGACAACTGCTTAAGATATTGCCTTGAAACATGACACGCTGATAGGGAATGATAAGTCGATGACCTGATTAAGTTTTGAAAAAAAAAGATCCGAAATTTTCTTCTTGAGTTGAAAATTTCGACATTTTAACCTTATAAGCAAGATGTCTCAAAACCTTGCTTTCAAACTTTACCTGATCAACTTTTGGAAAGATATCACATTTTTTCCTGGGTTATCGCCCTTGGAAAATTTGGACATTTTAAGTTTGTAAGCAAATAATCACTTAAAATTATTTGAGATATTGGCTTGAAACTTGACAGACTGATAGGGAATGATGAGATGTGACCTGATTAACATTAGAACAAAAAATCTGAAATTTTCTTCTTGAGTTTTGGCCCTTTGAAAATTTCGGCATTTTAACCTTGTACGTGTATCTAAAAACTTGTTTTTTTTTTAATTATTGAAAACAGTCCGAAAAATTTTCTCAAGTTAGGGCCCTTTGAAAATGTCGGCATTTAGGGGCAAGCATATCGTTGGGGGCATAATGTTTTTACAAACACAATTTCTAGTTATATATACTTTTGTAAATCCCACTTTTCTTTATATTAAGTGGGACTTACTTGAATATTCATTATATGGACTTGCTAACGTGATGTTCCAAAAAATATTGCAGTTTAAGAATTTCGGGGTGGCGACTCTTTCAGAAATAATTGTCTCTCCCAAATCATCAAGGGCTTACTCTTACAGAAAAAACTTGCTCCAAAAATATGCTCCAAAACGGTTAACTGACAAACATTGCAGGCCCAGATCAGACGCTGTGTTCTGCTTGCACAAAGTTCATACAGTTCTATAATCACTGGTTCCTATAAATTTCAAAAAGGACTCCTGCGATAAGTAAAGCGGAAGAGTAAATTCCGTTCAACCTGGGTTAAACAGGAAAGAACGTAAATAAGCATGGGCACATATATCACGATGAGTATGAATTATATTTGCATAAACATATTGATATCTTATTCACCGTCATAAACCACTCGACATTTACAACCGATTTGCTTCAAGATGCAATAAACACGTTTGCCACGGTTTTTAGCTCACCTAGACCGATGTAAATAGACATTTTCAGCAATCAAGGGGATATCACTCTATGATAAATAGGCCGACTTCGCCAATTTTCGAATTCATCCGAGCTTTTATCCCCAGCCTACATATGTGTAAGTTTCATAAAGATCCGACCAAAACTGAAGGTGCTACAGTGATGACGAGCATTTTCCCATTGCAAGTCTATGGGACCGTGTGGTTACATAGCAACCAGTTTTCATACATTTTCGATAAAAAGCATATGTCATCGATCCCCAACCAAAAGCATGCTACAGATGAGAAATGGTTGAGATCAGTCTTCATTATGCTGAGATATATCACGAAAACATGCCTATATAATTTTGACCACCTTGAACCCCACTTTTATATAGTAAAACTGGGGTTTCCGGGGGTAAACCTTATTTTTCTTATTTCTGCTCTAAAATATATATTGTGGGCACTCGTTAGAACCGCCTCGATGAGGCGGTTCTAACGAGTACCCACAATCTATATTTTGACAAGCGATAAGAAAAATATCACAATTTTTCATCATAAAATTTTCATTTTTTTTGGCGATAAACGTGGCAATGTATTTGCGTAATGTAACTGGACAAAGTCGTGGACAGACGGACGACGGATGGACTACTATCCTATAAGCTCCCCTGGAGCGTTCTGCGACGTCTTATCTGGGTCTACACTGTTTGCCAATATCCCAAAACGGAACGCTAGGCATGTATGGGTTAAAATAAAAGGTTAGTTTTTGTGTTTTGAAAACAAAAGGGGTGCATTCTTAACTCCCCAATGTAAAGTATTGACAATATTTCTTTAGCCCACGTCCATGTAATGGACGTCCATGTAAACCAAACTTTAGAAAGAAAGTAAGGTTTACAAGGCTGTGTATTATTTTTCTTTATTTTCACTCAAAATCATAGATACCCAGCCGTAACAAAGCGGTTCTGGATGAATACCAATAATATATGTCAGAGAAAAAAAGTTCTCACACTTTCACTCCTGAGTTTCTGAGGTTCACTCATCCAACTATCTTTAGAATTAGCATTTTTCAGAAGAAATTGTTTGTCCGTCCGTCCGTTCGTCGTTTCCGCTCACTGTCTTGAAAACAAATTGATGGTTTTTGATCAAATTTTGCTTATGATTTTATATTGACAACCTCTAGTTTGGGGCTGTTACACAGCTTTTTGTGTCAATATTTAACAGAGACTTATGGACCTTGCATAACGACAGAAAGTCGTTTGCGTTCATTATCTTAATAAATATATGGTTAATTTTGATTTTAGTTAGTATGTGAATTTATGCTTTGTATTGTTACACGATATTTTGTGTCAATTTTCAACAAAGTTATGGCCCTTGAAAGACGTCAAAATCGTTTCCGCTCAATATCTTGAGAAAGAATCGATTGGTTTGATCAAATTTGGTATGTTGGCAAGATATAGCTTGGGATTGTTACACGGTATTTTGTGTCAATTTGAGCAGAGTTATTGCCCTTGAATGATGTCGAACATTTGTTTTCGCCTATTATATTGAGAAAGAAATGATGGAGTTTGATCAAATTTAACATATGAATTAATATTGACAACCTCTTCGGGATTGTTACACAGCCCTTACATGACGTCAGAACGTCGTTTCTGTTCAATATCTTAAGAAACATATGATTAATTTTGATCATATCTAGCATGTGAATTTATGTTGGCAAGGTCTAGCTTGGCATTGTTACCCGGCATTTTGCGTATATTTTAGCAGAGTTGTGGCTCTTGAATGGCGTCAAAAATGAGTTTTGGCTTCATATCTTGAAAAAGAATTGCTAGATTTTTTATGGTATCAAATTTGGTATGATACATTCTGTTGACAAGATATAGCTTTGGATTGTTACATGGAATTTTGTATCATTTTCTGCAGATTTATGGCCCTTGAATGATGTCGAAAATTGGTTTCCGCTCAATGTCCTGAGAAAGAAATGATTGGTTTTGATCAAGGTAAAGCTTAGGACTGTAACACGGCTATTTGCATCAATTGTCAGCAGGGTTTTGCCCTTTACTGACATCAGTTATTCATTATTGCTCAATTTCTTGAGAATTGAGTGAATTTATGTCGACAAGATATAGATAGGGATTATTACATGGCATTTTTCATCAATTTTCGGCAGAGTTATTGCCCTTGAATGATGTCAAAAATTTGTTTCCGCTCATTATCTTGGTATGTGAGTTTATGTTGGCAAGATATAGCTTGGGAACGTTATACGGCTTTTTGCATCAATTTTCAGCAGAATTGTACTGTTGGGGGTATTTAGTAAGCCCTGCTTACTGACATCTAGTTTTTTTTAATTATACAGTCGAACTTCAATGGCTCCGATCGAACACCTTTGGGTCCTCGAAAATCTGTTCGAGACAGGGGTAGTTCGAGCCACTGAGGTTACTATCAGGAGGCATACCGAGATACTTTTAGACATCTTTTCGATGTTCTATAATAAAAATGTATGCTGTGTGTACTCATTAGAATCGCCTCATCGAGGCGATTCTAATGAGTACACACAGCATACATTTGCAAGATAAAAGACTAATATCTCCTTAATTATGCCCCACTATTTCTTATGTAGAGGATTTCGCTAGGGGCTCAAGAATGGGTTCGACACATCCATGGTAAACGGGCCATCGGTGTTCGAGCCAACAAAGCTCTACTGTAGTTCAAATAAAGATTGTGGGTGCTCGTCAGAACCGCCTCTAACGTGTACACACAACATTTGTTTTGAGCCACAATAAGGAAAATAATATGAAAGACCCCTTTTACCCCATTTTCTCTGTATGAAGTTGGGTTTAGAGGAGAGTTCATTACACGGACCTGTTAACCTGATAGGATATATTCCATCACGTGAACAAGTCCGTGAAATTAACACCCCTTTACACCCTACTTTGAATAGAGAAAACTGGGGTTTACGGGGGTAAACATTATTTTTCTTATTTTTACTCAAACACATAGGTTGTGGGTACTCGTTAGAACCGCCTCAATGAGGCGGTTCTAACGAGCACCCACAACCTATGTTTGCAGTATTTATAACAAAAATATCACGGATTTTCATCAGAAAAATGGCCATTTTGGAGACGTGTAAAATGCACTCATTCGCACGGGTGTGTTATCGTAATGCTGTCGATCGGTCATTCCTTTATTCTGTATCATCGGATTAATAGCATTTATATGCGGTCTATCAGTTACAGCTGTAGATATACATCTTTCGATGCCTGTTTTATCTTTCTTGTGAGTGGAATCTAACCATGAATCGTCATGCATGTGTTGGAATATGATGTCTGTCAGATAAACCACCACCCCAAATATTTTCAAAATTCTTCTTTTCTGTGTGAGTAGAAATCCGGCCAACCCGTACAGTCTGCCACGAATTTTATTTTACTTGTACACTTAGCCATATCATCGTTAAAAGGCATGACAAGAAGCGTGACATGGAATAATGTTTGGCTTAATACATGGTGTTTAATAAAAACGTTGTCAGAATATACGCAAAATATTTTGATACGTATTTTGCTTTTCTTGCGCGAAAATGTCACACTGGCTCTTGTATTTACCGACAGGGTAAACAAGTCACACTTCGTGTGGTAATACACTGTTTTATAGATTTTGTTCTTGAAAAACAAAAATGACTCGCATATTTTATTTATGGTTCAAACTTAGATTGTTGGTGTTAGTTCGAACCGCCTCATCGAGGCGGTTCCAACAAACATATACATTCTACGTTTTGCAACAAAGATAAAAACATTTCATACCTTTGTTAACACCAGTTTCCATATTTAACGTGGGGTTTTCCGGGATTTTAAACTTGTAAACTCGATGCTTTATATTATCCGATTTGGAAATTACATGCGTAAGTCTGACGCGGCCGGGATCGATACCTGCCGGGGTCGGCCAGATTCGTTCGTGGAGATTGATCATGAAATCTTTTCTACGGTCATTCTCTCCGAAGGGCAGTAATCAGTTTCTGGCGAAAGAATGTGAACTGTCCTAGTTAACCGCTTACGTATAAGCCGTGGATATGTAAACTGACCGGCTGAAAACAAAACTAAAATATTGTTGACTGGGACGTTAAATTCCAATACAAACATATAAACAAACTGATCTGGTAATGAGTGGGGCGTATCAAACAGACAAATTAAAAAGAAGTAAGTGAGCAGGATTATCAAAAGTTTAATCTTATCTGATTTCACAAAGCGTTAGCTGCCATCTGCTTTTAAACTGAACCTCTTGAACTTTAAATACTAGTTAACCTTCTTGTACATGTACACGTTTGTCTGTAGGAGCAAAATTAGTTGAAATTGGAAATCCACAAGGTAGGTGCTTTCTTTTTTGTTGCCTCTTTGTTTTGAGACACCTGTATGATAAATACGATGTAGATGTGAGCAAATGTCCATGCGGCATTCATTGGCAAAGGACTGATATCGTTGAGGCGGTTCTACCGAGCACTCAAATGAAATAAGAAAATAAAAAATCAAAACTTTTATCTGATAAATGTTAGTTCTAGAGATATGCAAGACGACATTTTAGCACGGGTGTGTCATCGTTTGTGCTGAGGTTTCACGTCCCCGTTAACACTGTAAAGGTCATTTTGGAGACGTTGCTTCCGATTTTGTTGGACTTTTACCCGACATTTAGATGAATCGACACTTCAAGCCATACCGCCCAAAGAAACTGCATGCTAGGGTTTGAAATATGGATTACTGCGTAGACGCACCATGTAACCCAGTCTATTTCTCCAAGACAAGATGGGCAATCGTGATGCTGGAGTGGGAGTATCAGGCCCTCAAGTTATTAAGGTTTTCATGCTCAAGCAGGTAATTAGTCCTGCTCATAAATCTTGAAATGGCATCATTAAAGGAGCAGGACGTACATTTTCTGGATAACCGGTCATTTCATACCTAAGTCATTTCGTACCCTAGTCATTTCGTACCATTTTGGTCATTTCGTACTCGTTTTTTGGTCATTTCGTACCCACTAACAACCATTTCGTACCCAAGTCATTTCGTAACCGTTTTGGTCATTTCGTACCTGGGTACAAATTGACCAAAAGGTACGAATTTACCAAAACGGTTACGAAATGACTTTAAAATAGTCAATGCGTACCCAAGTCATTTGGTCATTTCGTATCTGGGAAGGACCGACAGACTAAGGGACTATTTATTTATTTATTTATTTATTTATTATATCTTATTCTTTCTTTCTTTCCTTCTTTACTTATTTATTAAAGAGAATTTTCCGATAAAAATTTGTGATATTTTTCATATTTCTGCTCCAAGCAAAGCTTGTTGAAATTCGTTAAAGCCGCCTCGACATCACTTACCTGGGCCTTTTGGTTTCAGAGATGAAGATTTTTTAAAGGTTTTCCATGTATTAGTCTATGTAAAACAGCTGGGCCACGGGGCGGGCCATTTTTTGTCCCATGGCTCTAATTTTAACAATCTTGGTAATGTCCACTAGATGAAGCGTCATACCAAATATCAAAGACATTGGACTTCAGGTTTCAAGACAAGAAGATTTTTAAAAAGTTTTTCTAGTTTTCCCCTTTTTTGTTGCCATGGCAACCAGGGGTTTGCATGTAATGGAATTCTTTGAACATATTTTAGAGAGGTCCATCCGAAGATCATTTTGCCAATTTCGTCAAAATCTCTTCAGTGGTTGAGAAGATGTCATTTAAAGAAATTGTGAAAGGACATACGGACGAACGACGACGACGGACGGTGACCCATCACAACAGCTCCCCCTGAACATTCGGCTCAGGTGACCTACAGAAAAGCTTTAAAACAATTCATATCATACCAAAGTCATTTGGTACGTACGTTTGAAAAATTGGGTACGAAATAACCAAAAACGTTTCCCAGAAAAATTTCAGGTTGGTACGAAATGACTAAAGAGGGTACGAAATAACCAAAAAAACTTTCCCTTAAAAAAAAAATTAAAAGTGGGTACGAAATGACCAAATAGGGTACGAAATGACCAAAGTGGGTACGAAATGACCAAATTGCAAAGAAAAACGGGTACGAAATGACCAAAATGGTACGAAATGACTTGGGTACGAAATGACTGGAAACCTATTTTCTGTTGGTTTGAGCAAGACACCAGTCTCTAGATATTTACAAATTTTGGTTTTCTCCTGCTCAAATGTGTTGATCATGAAAAACTTGCCAACCTCGGGACCCGACCTGTGATTTTACCACCAGAAACGGAAAAGAACGAGCACCTATGTAAACCGCATTCATTTAATGAACTCAACACAGTATCTGACGGCTGTTTCATTCTATCTTCTGTCACACCTATAACGAAAAATGTCTTTCATGGCTCTATGTCAACCAAACGGGGCGCATAACGTGTAGTCAACATGCGACGTTTGCCCAGTGAGAAATACAGTGAAATCCCGTTATTAACATTACGCAAACACGCCTATACAAATACATTGCCACCTTTATCGCCGAAAAAATGAACATTTTAAGATGAAAAATTGTGATATTTTTCTTACTTCTACTCAAAATATAGATTGTGGGCACTCGTTAGAACCGCCTCATCGAGTTCTAACGAGTACCCAGAATCTATATTTTAGAGCAGAAATAAGAAAAATAAGGTATACCCCAGAAACCCCACTTTTACTATGTAAAAGTGGGGTTCAAAGGGGTCAAAATTATATAGGCGTGTTTTCGTGATGAATACCACCTAAAATTAAGACTAATTATGCTGCAAAAAGCTTATTAAGAAGGGCGCAGTTACTCTATCTTCGTGTTTTCTGTAGAAGCCTCCGTGGTGTAGTGGTTACGCTACTCGCCTTGTAAACCAGGGATCGCAGGATCGATCCCGGGCTTCTCCAGACTTTCGGATGAGTCTTTAAACCGAGGTCCCGTCTCCGTATGACCTTAGCTGTTGGTGGGACGTAAAACTAAATCTCACTCACTCGTGTTTTCTGCACACAAAGTCCTCTGGTCAGGGACCACCTTTGGAACTGTTCAAAAGTGGTATTAAAGGCCTATTTTGAACAGTTTCAAAGGTGGTCTTAATATAGGAATTTTACTGTATTTCAAGGTATGTGATGTTCCATTTCGTCTCAAAATAAAGGTAAAAACCGCCTCATCGAGTAATAATGATTACCCTTGAGAACCATACTTTCTTTTCTATAAAGTTGGGTTTACAAGCTAGGATAATAATTATTATGTTCTTATAAACCTCTAACTGATGTAAAGGAATCCTTTTCGTCACATATCATTTTAATTCACGTTTGCGGCTTAAAACGTAACATTTTATAAATTAAGGATTTACATAAACATTCGGACAAGCTAACTACTCTAAAATATTTGGTAGAATCGTCCAATGAAAAATGAGACTCTAATAGACGGCTTTACGAAATGGCTTTCAGATAAAAATGTATATTTCTCAAGTTATTTCTGATACAAACATAGGTTGCAGGTGCATGTTAGAAACGCCTCTTCGAGGCAGTTCAAACGAGTAGTCACAAGTGTAGAAAGTAAAACTCCTATATTAAGACCATCTTTGGGACTGTTCAAACGTGGTCTTAAGACCACTTTTATTAAGACCTCCTTTGGAACTGTTCAAAAGTGGTCTTAAGACCATTCAAAAGTGGTCTTAAGACCACTTTTGAACAGTCCCAAAGATGGTCTCTAATATAAAGAGACACTGGGTGTTCAAACACACAAAGAAACAATAACTGAAAACTTCTCAATAAGCTTTTAAGAGCAGAAATAGTCATAATTTTAGGTGGTCTTAATAGCGGAATTTCACTGTATTTTAGTGGATTTTTCAATGATGTTGATTACACGAACTTGTAAACATCATGTTGATGTCGTTTAACTAAACGCATACATATGCATATGTTTGTTTGTTTGTTTGTTTGTTTGTATTGGAGTTTAACGGCCCAGTCAACACTACTTAGGTAAATTTTATCCAGTCAGTTTACCTATACACACTTTTCCCGGGCAGGCCAATACGAAAGAGATTAACCCATTCTTTCGCCAGAAAGTGCCAACTGCCCTTCTTGAATCAACGGTAGGGAAATAATGCTGCCGACCCTGGCAGGTATCGAACCGGCGTCCTCCTGATCACCAGTCAGATGCGCATCCGACTGAGCTACCGAGGCCGGCCTGCTTCCGCGTTTAAAATGTTCTTTTTTCATGCTAAGCCAAACAGTTGATGTCATTTTAATATTTCTCAGCAAAGCCTGGCGATTTGAGTCTTTTTAGCTCACCTGAACACGAAGTGCTCATGGTGAGGTATTGTGATCAGTGAATGTCCGACGTGCGTTGTCCGTCGTGCGTCGTCAACAATTTGCTTTAAATGCGAACTCCTCCTAAACCCTTAAGCCAATTTGATTCAAACTTCACAGGAGTTATGCCTAGGTGGCTCCCTACCAAAATAGCTAAAATCGTTTCGCTCAGGTGGCCGCCAGAGCTAAAAATAGAAAAATCTTGATACACCAACTCCTCCTATACACTTCGGCCAATTTCATTCAAACTTCATAGAAAATGATGTTTAGGTGACTCTCAACCAAATAGCTAAAACGGTTCTTCTCCAATTAGCAAAATGGCCGTCACAGCTAAAAATAGAAAAACCGTAAATTTGCCTCAAACGCGAACTCCTCCTACACCCTTGGGCCAATTTGATTCAAACTTCAAAGGAATGATGCCTAGGTGGCTCCCTACCGAAATAACTAAAAACGTTCCGCTCTGATTAACAAGATGGTCGCTAGCGCTGAAAATAGAAAAAATCTTTAAACGCCAACTCCTCCTGTACACTTCTGCCAATTCCATTCAAACTTCATAGAAACGTTGCTTAGGTGACTCTCAACCAAAATGGCTAAAACGGTTCTGCTCCGATGAACAAAATGGCCGTCAGAGCTAAAAATAAAAATAAAAAACATCGTAAATTTGCCTCAAACGCAAACTCCTCCTAAACCCTTGGGCCAATTCGATTCAAACTTCAAAAGAATGCTGCCTAGGAGGCTCTCTACCAAAATAGCTAAAATCGTTCCGCTCTGATGAACAAGATGGCCACCAGCGCTAAAAATAGAAAAAAAATCTTTAAACGCCAACTCCTCCTGTACACCTTGGCCAATTTCATTTAAACTTTATAGAAATGTTGCTTAGGTGACTCTCAACCAAAATAGTTAAATTGTTTCGGTCCAATGAGCAAAATGGCCGTCAGAGCTAAAAATAGAAAAACAACGTAAAGTTGTCTCAAACGCAAACTCCTCCTAAATTCTTGGGCCAACTTGATTCAAACTTCACAGGAATGATGCCTAAGTGACTCCCGACCAAACCAGCTAGAATCGTTTCGCTCTGACAAACAAAATGGCCACCAGAGCTAAAAT
The DNA here is from genome assembly GCA_963580285.1 of Lucinisca nassula. Lineage (NCBI taxonomy): Eukaryota > Metazoa > Mollusca > Bivalvia > Lucinida > Lucinidae > Lucinisca > Lucinisca nassula. The sequence goes on along the minus strand of OY757011.1, from coordinate 158,742,963 downwards.
AGAAAACATCTTCAAACGACAACTCCTCCTGCAATATTTGGCCAATTTCATTAAAACTTTACAGGAATGCTGCTAAGATGACCCTCTACCAAAATAGCTAAAACAGTTCACCTCCGCTGAACAAAATGGCCGCCAGAGCTAAAAATAGAAAAAAAATCGTAAATTTACTTCAAATGCGAACTCTTCCTAAACCTTTAGGCCGATTTGATTCAAACTTCACAGGAATGTTGGCTAGGTGACTCCCTACCAAAATTGCTAAAATTATTCCGCTCTGATGAGCAACATGGCCACCAGAGCTAAAAATAGAAAAAAATCTTCAAACGACAACTTCTCCTGTACCCTTGGCCCAATTTTATTCAAACTTCATACGAATGTTGCTTAGGTAACCCTCTACCAAAAGTAGCTAAAATGATCCTGCTCCGATGAACAAAACGTCCGCCAGATCTAAAAATCTAAAATAGAAATACATCGTAAATTTGCTTCAAACGCGAACTTCGCCTAAAGCCTTGGGCCAATATGATTCAAGCTTCACAGGAATATTGCCTAGGTGACTCCCTACCAAAATAGCTAAAATCGTTCCGCTCTGACAAACAAGATGGCAGCCAGAGTAAAAAATAGAAAAAAATCTTTAAACGACAATCTTGTACCCATGGGCCAATTTCATTCAAACTGTATAGGAATATGCTTAGATGACCTTCTACCGAAACAGCTAAAACGATTTTGCTCAGATGAACAAAATGGCTACCAGAGCTAAAATAGAAAAACATCGTAAAATTGCTTCAAACGCGAACTCCTCCTAATCCCTTTGGCCAACTGGATTCAAACTTCACAGGAATGATGCCTTGGTGACTCACTACCATAAAGCTAAACTCGTTTTGCTGTGACAAACAAAATGGCCACCAGAGCTAAAAATAGAAGAACTCTTCAACCGACAACCCCTCCTGTACCCTTGGGCCAATTTCATACAAACTTCGTAGGAATATAGATGACCCTCTACCAAAATAACTCAAAAGGTCCCGCTCCGGTGAACAAAATGGCCACCAGAGCTAAAAATAGAAAACATTGTAAATTTGCTTCAAACGCAAACTTCTCCTAAACCCTTGGGCCATTTTGATTTAAACTTCGCAGGAATGTTGCCTAGGTGACACCCTTCCAAAATAGCTTAAATCGTTCCGCGCTCTTGACGAACAAGGTGGCCACCAGATCCAAAATAGAATGTACTAGAGACATTGACACTCAGGTGAGTGACTCAGGGCCCTCTGGGCCCTCTTGTATAAGCCTGATTTGTTGATATGTCGATATTTTCTTAGTGCTCAGTTCAGTTCAGCAAAACGTCTTTGGAATCAAGGTCACGAAAATGAATTCTACCTAGCTATGTGACAATCACATTCAGCTATTATACTATAATGTGAATGCCCTTTGTAAGAACTTGCAAGAAACATATTCTGATATTGTCTGTGTTTAATGACATTTTGGAGCCGCTTTAATCCGATCCAGTCTATCTAATATGTCTTATCCATATGATAACATGTTTTATATTATCTCCAATCTCCGCTCTAGTGACCAGATTAGTTCCTGAAGACATTAGCAGATACAGCAAGTCTACCATCTCTCAAAACATTGTTTAGTAAACATTATCATTGTTGATCATACGAGAAACATCAGCAGCATTAAGAGTCGGTGTCTGGCATCCCTGGACGGCAACTGTAATGCTTTGGGTGACGTCAAGGGGAAAATGCATCTCGAGATGTGTGCGCAAAGTCAAGACTCAGATCAGTCTGCGCACCTGCGCAGACTGATCTGAGTCTTCGATGTGCGCAAAATCTTCCTCATGCATTATGGGAAGGTTATATTTTGTTTTGGCGTGTACGCAGCCTATTTTTAGGCTTCACACTGTCAAAAACACATTTTCGCTTGGCGAGGCTTATTGTCACGCAGTTAACCTATATGCGTTACGGGTGAAAAATGATACTTGCATCATTTGGTACGTACGTTTGAAAAATTGGGTACGAAATAACCAAAAACGTTTCCCAGAAAAGTTTCAGGTTGGTACGAAATGACTAAAGAGGGTACGAAATAACCAAAAAACCTTTCCCTTAAAAAAAAAAAATTAAAAGTGGGTACGAAATGACCAAATAGGGTACGAAATGACCAAAGTGGGTACGAAATGACCAAATTGCAAAGAAAAACGGGTACGAAATGACCAAAATGGTACGAAATGACTTGGGTACGAAATGACTGGAAACCTATTTTCTGTTGGTTTGAGCAAGACACCAGTCTCTAGATATTTACAAATTTTTGTTTTCTCCTGCTCAAATGTGTTGATCATGAAAAACTTGCCAACCTCGGGACCCGACCTGTGATTTTACCACCAGAAACGGAAAAGAACGAGCACCTATGTAAACCGCATTCATTTAATGAACTCAACACAGTATCTGACGGCTGTTTCATTCTATCTTCTGTCACACCTATAACGAAAAATGTCTTTCATGGCTCTATGTCAACCAAACGGGGCGCATATTGCTTCAAACGCGAACTCCTCCTAATCCCTTTGGCCAACTGGATTCAAACTTCACAGGAATGATGCCTTGGTGACTCACTACCAAAAAGCTAAACTCGTTTTGCTGTGACAAACAAAATGGCCACCAGAGCTAAAAATAGAAGAACTCTTCAACCGACAACCCCTCCTGTACCCTTGGGCCAATTTCATACAAACTTCGTAGGAATATGATGACCCTCTACCAAAATAACTCAAAAGGTCCCGCTCCGGTGAACAAAATGGCCACCAGAGCTAAAAATAGAAAACATTGTAAATTTGCTTCAAACGCAAACTTCTCCTAAACCCTTGGGCCATTTTGATTTAAACTTCGCAGGAATGTTGCCTAGGTGACACCCTTCCAAAATAGCTTAAATCGTTCCGCGCTCTTGACGAACAAGGTGGCCACCAGATCCAAAATAGAATGTACTAGAGACATTGACACTCAGGTGAGTGACTCAGGGCCCTCTGGGCCCTCTTGTATAAGCCTGATTTGTTGATATGTCGATATTTTCTTAGTGCTCAGTTCAGTTCAACAAAACGTCTTTGGAATCAAGGTCACGAAAATGAATTCTACCTAGCTATGTGACAATCACATTCAGCTATTATACTATAATGTGAATGCCCTTTGTAAGAACTTGCAAGAAACATATTCTGATATTGTCTGTGTTTAATGACATTTTGGAGCCGCTTTAATCCGATCCAGTCTATCTAATATGTCTTATCCATATGATAACATGTTTTATATTATCTCCAATCTCCGCTCTAGTGACCAGATTAGTTCCTGAAGACATTAGCAGATACAGCAAGTCTACCATCTCTCAAAACATTGTTTAGTAAACATTATCATTGTTGATCATACGAGAAACATCAGCAGCATTAAGAGTCGGTGTCTGGCATCCCTGGACGGCAACTGTAATGCTTTGGGTGACGTCAAGGGGAAAATGCATCTCGAGATGTGTGCGCAAAGTCAAGACTCAGATCAGTCTGCGCACCTGCGCAGACTGATCTGAGTCTTCGATGTGCGCAAAATCTTCCTCATGCATTATGGGAAGGTTATATTTTGTTTTGGCGTGTACGCAGCCTATTTTTAGGCTTCACACTGTCAAAAACACATTTTCGCTTGGCGAGGCTTATTGTCACGCAGTTAACCTATATGCGTTACGGGTGAAAAATGATACTTGCATCATTTGGTACGTACGTTTGAAAAATTGGGTACGAAATAACCAAAAACGTTTCCCAGAAAAGTTTCAGGTTGGTACGAAATGACTAAAGAGGGTACGAAATAACCAAAAAACCTTTCCCTTAAAAAAAAAAATTAAAAGTGGGTACGAAATGACCAAATAGGGTACGAAATGACCAAAGTGGGTACGAAATGACCAAATTGCAAAGAAAAACGGGTACGAAATGACCAAAATGGTACGAAATGACTTGGGTACGAAATGACTGGAAACCTATTTTCTGTTGGTTTGAGCAAGACACCAGTCTCTAGATATTTACAAATTTTGGTTTTCTCCTGCTCAAATGTGTTGATCATGAAAAACTTGCCAACCTCGGGACCCGACCTGTGATTTTACCACCAGAAACGGAAAAGAACGAGCACCTATGTAAACCGCATTCATTTAATGAACTCAACACAGTATCTGACGGCTGTTTCATTCTATCTTCTGTCACACCTATAACGAAAAATGTCTTTCATGGCTCTATGTCAACCAAACGGGGCGCATATTGCTTCAAACGCGAACTCCTCCTAATCCCTTTGGCCAACTGGATTCAAACTTCACAGGAATGATGCCTTGGTGACTCACTACCAAAAAGCTAAACTCGTTTTGCTGTGACAAACAAAATGGCCACCAGAGCTAATAATAGAAGAACTCTTCAACCGACAACCCCTCCTGTACCCTTGGGCCAATTTCATACAAACTTCGTAGGAATATGATGACCCTCTACCAAAATAACTCAAAAGGTCCCGCTCCGGTGAACAAAATGGCCACCAGAGCTAAAAATAGAAAACATTGTAAATTTGCTTCAAACGCAAACTTCTCCTAAACCCTTGGGCCATTTTGATTTAAACTTCGCAGGAATGTTGCCTAGGTGACACCCTTCCAAAATAGCTTAAATCGTTCCGCGCTCTTGACGAACAAGGTGGCCACCAGATCCAAAATAGAATGTACTAGAGACATTGACACTCAGGTGAGTGACTCAGGGCCCTCTGGGCCCTCTTGTATAAGCCTGATTTGTTGATATGTCGATATTTTCTTAGTGCTCAGTTCAGTTCAACAAAACGTCTTTGGAATCAAGGTCACGAAAATGAATTCTACCTAGCTATGTGACAATCACATTCAGCTATTATACTATAATGTGAATGCCCTTTGTAAGAACTTGCAAGAAACATATTCTGATATTGTCTGTGTTTAATGACATTTTGGAGCCGCTTTAATCCGATCCAGTCTATCTAATATGTCTTATCCATATGATAACATGTTTTATATTATCTCCAATCTCCGCTCTAGTGACCAGATTAGTTCCTGAAGACATTAGCAGATACAGCAAGTCTACCATCTCTCAAAACATTGTTTAGTAAACATTATCATTGTTGATCATACGAGAAACATCAGCAGCATTAAGAGTCGGTGTCTGGCATCCCTGGACGGCAACTGTAATGCTTTGGGTGACGTCAAGGGGAAAATGCATCTCGAGATGTGTGCGCAAAGTCAAGACTCAGATCAGTCTGCGCACCTGCGCAGACTGATCTGAGTCTTCGATGTGCGCAAAATCTTCCTCATGCATTATGGGAAGGTTATATTTTGTTTTGGCGTGTACGCAGCCTATTTTTAGGCTTCACACTGTCAAAAACACATTTTCGCTTGGCGAGGCTTATCGTCACGTAGTTAACCTATATGCGTTACGGGTGAAAAATGATACTTGCATCGGGCTAGTGGACAGCATCATTTATTACAAGATTTGGATTTATAAAGGAAAACATGAAGATTAAATTGTGAATTTCAATTAACTGTAAATTTAGAGGTTCAATAAAATTAAAAGAAAACTGTGAATTTCAATGATATTAAAAGGAAACTGTGAATTTAATTAATAATATTGAAAAATTAAAAGGAAACACGGTGAGTTTCATTAAAAATAAAGGGAAATTGTGACTTTCAATAAAATTAAAGGAAATTATGAATTTCATTATCATTAAAAAGAAATTGTGAATTTCAATAAAATTAAAAAGGACATGTATACAGCTTGACAAACCCGGCTTTGCACTGACGAGCAAATTCTTCGCAGAGTTTCGTAAAAAAAAAAACAACAGAAAGCCACAAAAGGACTTCTCATGTAAAACTGGCAGAAAAAAAAACACCTGAAGTACTCATTGGCCATAAAGAGAAAGAGACAAGAAAGAAAGAAAGAAAGACTGTGTATACATTGTAGGTAACTTTCAAAATGCACTCGATGATATATCATAATTTATTTTGAATCATGTGAATTTTGATATTTGCATTATTACTTGGGATACCGGTAACGGACTCTTAAAAACGGATTTTGAAAGTTTTATTGATACTCAGTGTCGAAGAGATTTATGAGATTAAATCCGACTGAAATATTGTTGGTATAAACTTAAAGAAATTCTAAAAATTCGCATTTGTGGAATAAAATGGAGATTGATATGAAAGAACAAAGTAAAAATAAGACTTTTATAGATAAAAGATGCTTCTATTTTCTCGTTTTCTTGCTGATTGTTCTTCCGGTGATTGTTGGAGTTGTCGTCTGGAAAATAACGGAGACAAACTGTTCAAACGACAGTTCAGGCCCCGGAAGCGGCTTACCAATAGTGGGTGGTGACAAAACGACAGCGACCCCACAGACAACGACTGCTATACCAGGAGACGAGCCGTGGAGAAATTTACGTCTACCCCAATACGTCATTCCTTTACATTACGACATCACTTTGTATCCTGACTTTTACGGCGACAATGGATGGTTCTATGGAAATGAATCTGTAGAAATCGACATACAACAATCGACAAAATTCATTCTCATACACACAAATTTCATGAATGTCACAAGAACAATTCTAACCAACAGTGATGGAAGCAATATTCCACTGTCACGAACGTTTTGGTACGAAGAGAATCAATTCTGGGTTGTAGAAGCTCTGGAACCGGTACGAGTCGGTAGAGTTCACCTTGGCCTCGAGTTTGATGGATCCCTAACACGTGCTATTGTGGGCTTCTACAAGAGCTCATATGTGAATTCGAATACTGGAGTCATAAGGTAAGTTATATTACATCACGAAAACACGCCTATATACTTTTGACCCCCCTCCCCAAAACCTCACTTTGGTGGTAAAATTATCAAAACATTTGAGCCCCGCCGAGCGAATTTGTGTCTTCGAGCATTCCGTCATGACAAATGTTAACTGCGCATGCCCAGCCATTCAGAGGGGCCAGGGATATGGCTTTCTGTCTGAAGGTTCCTCTTGATTCACTGCTTGTATAAGCGAACAGCGAAGGTTCTGGCGAGACTTCGCGGATGCGCAGGCTCGCCTGAACCTTCGCTGCTCGCATATGCGATAAGTACAAAAATCGCTTGACGGGGCCCATTTGGATATGCATGTTGTGGTAATGGGCCACGTAATGTGAAAAGGTACATATCGCACAGTGGAACACTGATTAAACCCATGTCTGACAGGGAGAAATCACTTGCTTTTTGCTCTTTTTCTGAAGCATCATAGACTATAAGGCGGGATTTTTTTCTGATCAGCCTGCGTTTGCTTATGAATGCCTTAACCTCGAACCCAATATACATTATATTGGGTCCCTGCTTGGCCTTAGCTTTCATACGCGTGTTTATTGCTTTTTATTGGTTTATAGAAACTCAAAAAAGAGCAAGCGTTTTGATCAAAACATAAGCTCTTCAGCTTCATCCTGGGCCCTGCCATATTCATGTAAGTACTAAATTAGCACAACAGATTCACCTTTCTGCATTTACAATATTTCATTGATAATGCTGAAGCGCATATGCAAAACAACCTTTGATGAAAAGAACTTTTTTCATGTTTAACATTTTGCACAGTTTCTTAGTCCATGTGACGCTGACAATCACTGAAGAACGCTGCGACTGATCAGTGACTTCCCTATGTGCTTAAAGACTATCGACTTGAAAAGGGCATATTAAAAATTCAGAAAAATTCCGCAATTAAGACAACCTAAAATTAATACTAAATCTGCTTTTAAAAGCTTTTTGATAAGGTTTCAATCATTCTTTCTTTGTGCTTTCTACACACAGTGTCCCCTAATAAGAGACCACCTTTGGAACTGTCAAAAGTGGTCTTACAGACCACTTTTGAACAGTCCCGAAAGTGGTCTTGATATAGGAACTTTACTGTATCTACAAAGTTATTAGATGGAAGACTTGTGTTCGTCATACACTTGGCAATATTAAACTAAAACGAAGTCTGACAGACAGACAAACCAGTCACGAGACTGATTCAGATGTCATACATACTACTGTGTGTGCACTTATGTACAACAAAATCAAATTTGTTTTCATTCTTGATGGCAGAGATTTAAAGCACCGTGCTTGGAATGAAGCATAATCAAAGGGATGTTTTTAAAGCATAATACCAGGATCATTTTCTTATATCTCTCCTTATTTGTTTGTATTGGAGCATAACGGCACAGTCAACACTATTTAGGTCATTTTTGAACCGGTTAGTTAACTTATCCACACTTTTCATGGGCAGGCTTATACGTAAGCGGTTAACCAGTATAGTGCACATTCTTTCGCCGGAAACTGACAACTGCCCTTCTTGAATCAGCGGGAGAGAATGTCCGTAGAAAAGATTTCATGATCAGTCGCCACGAACGAATGTTGCCGGCCTTGGCAGGTATAGAACTCGCGTCCTCCTGATCACCAGTCCTTAACATCATGATAAGTGGTGGTGGTGTGATATATTTATTTCATCGCGCGTTGTTTAGACACTTTTTGAACTCTTATTTGAGCCGAATCGCTGTACCTGACCAAATAGTATATATCAACTTATGCGTCTTGACATGAAATAGAACCTGTTAGAACAAAACGCTATTTATAGCTGGTGCAATTTGACATGAAACTGACCTCTTTGCAACTGAGAATAAATTAGTCAGTGTTTTCGCCTAATATGTCGGTTTTCGTAAACTTCTCGTGAATTTTCGGCATCTCGTGAAGGCGACCCATGTATTGAATAACAATATCGACCTCTTCGGAAACGGCGAAGATAAGTATATACATCCAGTCGGGTGTCACCAGTCGCATATCAAATTGCATTAGCCATATCGAGTTATTGACGATTTTGACCGCTTCAGCGCCAGTGAAATTCCTGCGGCTGGGACCCAAACTATCGGTTTTCCAATTTACTAAACACAAGTGTATGGTCGATAGTTTCCGTTAGTCGCCCGGTAAGGTCCGTTAACTGGCTTCGGTTTATTTCGTCTGGCCATTAAACGTTAAAGTCGTTCACTGACTGGTTTCTGAGAAAATTAGTCCTGAACCGGGACGTTATTGTTTCATTTAACCCTTAAATGCCAGTATTTTAAGCAAACAGTGTTGACCCCGGCCAGATGCCTGATTGCCAAACCCTTCCAAATTCTATAGACAACCCTCTTACGCAACCTTCCGACCTCATATCGATTAGAAGCCTCCGTGGTGTTGTGGTTACGCTACTCGCCTTGTAAACCAGGGGTCGCAGGATCGATCCCGGGCTTCGTCAGACTTTCGGATGAGTCTTTAAACCGAGGTCCCGTCTCCGTATGACCTTAGCTGTTGGTGGGACGTAAAACTCAAACACTCACTCATTCACCTCATATCGATGAGAATAGCGCGGATATTTTCCATTAATAACCGTTACTGGATTCTCCACAAATCAGTGACAGCCTCGTGTACATCAGCCCTGAATAGCTTTCCGTGCTTAGTAACTGGGTCGACTGATAACCAATCGACTGGGTCGATTGATAAACAATCGACCCAAAACAATAAAACAAAAACAGCATTAAAGGGGTTAGATCGCACGCCATACAGAGGTACCGTCCACCAAACGACGATAATTAACCCATTTAGTACCAGAAACCCCAAAACTAGTACCCTCGCAAACAGTGGGGGCCCAGATCAGACGCCACAGAACGCGGCGTCTGATCAGGGCCTCCACTGTTTGCTTAAAGTTCAGCCATTTTCCAAATAAATTTTGAAGAAAACACAACCTGACACCCCTTAACTTTGAAGTGGACTCCTGCTATATATAAGGAGGAAGATTCCATGTGGTACAAAAAGGGTTAAGGAGTACGTACGTGTACAAAATTCCAAATATGGTCAGACGAAAGAAAAAAAAAATACATCATGGATGTAAGACAAGCATATACGAAGTCTACAGATAGGCACATTCGGTATCAAATTGAATCTTTGATGGTTTACATAGTGTCATCAATTTTTATGCGCTATGCACTAACACACGGAAATTTGATGGGCCAGTATCAATACTCGCAGATTTGAAAGAGATTGAATATTAATAAGAGTAAAAATGAGATGCTGAGATTGGTTTTACTACGTTATCCTATATCATAAATGAAAGATGCTTGAAACCAAAGTCGTAAAACCATCCAGCAATGCATTACGAAAACACACCTATACAAATACATTGCCAATTTATTTTGCCAAAAATCAGAAATTTTAAGATGAAAAATTGTGATATTTTTCTTATTTCTGCTCAAAACATAGATTGCGGGGACTCGATAGAACCGCCTCCACATTTCTGCTCAAAACATAACTTGCGGGGACTCGATAGAACCGCCCCCACGAGGCGGTTCTATCGAGTACCCACAATCTATGTTTTTGAGCAGAAATAAGAAAAATAATGTATACCCCCACTAACCCCCAGTTTTACGATATAAGAGTGGGGTATTAGGGGGTCAAAATTATATAGGCGTGTTCACGTAATGAACGTTTGCTATAGTTGTTTCGAACCCTTTCTAAAACCCTCCGACTTTGTTCCTATAGATCCAGGTAACATATACCCATAAAATGCAAATCACGACAATTGTCGTCTGCTTTGTCGTCCAAATTTGTCTTTTGCAAACAGTGTGGATCCAAATCAGACTACTCCTGTAGGAGAGTTCTGATCTGAGCCCACACTGTTTGTATGTATGCAAAATATATTTTGAAAAAGTTTGCAAAAAACAATCAGCAGACGACATAAGCAGACGACATTCTCATATGTAGTTTTTTCTCGGCGTCTTAAGGGTTAAGGGATTGTATAGGGCGTTTGTTTTTCCATCACGTGAACAAGTGCGTGAAATAAAGACCCCCGTAAACCCCACTTTATATACGGAAAACTGAAGTTTAGGGGGGTAAACATTTTTTTCCTTATTTCTGCTGCAAGACATAGGTAGTGGGTGCTTGTTAGAACCGCCTCAATGTTTGGAGTATAAATAAGAAAAATATGACAAATTTTGATAAGAAAAATTACCTTTTTTAGGATTGAAAAATGCACTGTATCACACGGATATGTTATCGTAATGCTTTTCTTGAAAAGGAATGTTGTGTGTACTCATTAGAATCGCACTCAAACACTTCTGCAGGGAACAAATATTCATGGTCCCAGAGGTGTTTGAGTCATTGAAATTCGACTGTATTGTAAATGCATGCAATAACACAACTTAAATACTTCCAGTCATTTGGCTTCTTCCAAGTTTCAACCTGTTGATGCACGGAGAGCATTCCCATGTTTTGACGAGCCTAACATCAAGGCAGAATATACAATAACGCTGATACATAAACCGGGCTATGTGACCTTGTCAAACATGCCCGCGGAGGTAAGTCAAAAACCAGTGAAATGTGTAACAGTTTTCATTTTTCATAGTTTGCCTATAAGGCTCTATAGTGGGTTTTCGTAACGTAATGTTAACAAGTCACATATGATGACTTTGAACTACAGGGCTCCAAAACAAATTAATTTCATATGCGGTTCTCCGTTTATTTTGTTTTTGTCGTTCTCTTCTGTATGCAGTATATCTTTATATGCGCAGTTGGCCCTAGAACTGGCAAATAAACTCCTCTACCCGACTGGCCCGGTTGTTTAAAACTAACAATGTCGTTAGTGTATGTATCGTTAAAACTTTCATCATTTGATATGGCAAATATGCTAATATTTTGCTGAACAAATGTGAGTAGCTTTTGCTCATGCAAAGCTACTCAATTCTATTCATCAAAAATATCATTGTATTAGATAATGTTCTTTCTAGAACAGTTAATATCAAAGGCGCTAACAAACAGTTAAGTGAACTATGCTTTGAACAACTGGCCCTATGTCAGTATTCAAACGGACATACGCACAGGCTAATTTAAAGACCCCTTGAGATCATTGATTTGTAACTATCTGAGGGTCACTGACAAGGTCTAGTTGCCGAAAGTAGCTAGTATAAACAAGAAAAAACTATACTCCACAAATTTACAGTCCTGTGGTGCATTCCTTGCTTTCAATGGAAAACCTTTTTACGGAAATGACAAATGGCGCGGTTTTTTTAGCTCACCTGGGCCGAAGGCTCCAGGGGAGCTTATAGTATAGTGGGTCCTCCGTCGTCCGTCCGTCCGTCCGTCCGTCGTCCGTCCACACTTTTGAGCAGCTATATCTCTGTATCCTGCAGGCTGATCTCTATCATTTCTCATCTATAGCATGCCTCTGGTGGGGCATTGATGACATAAACTTTTTTTTTTGAAATCGCTCTAAAACTTTGGTTCCTATGGCAACCAAAAGGTCCCATAGACTTACTAAGGGAAAATGCTTGTCATCACCGTAGCGCCTTCAGTTTTGATCGGATCTTTCTGAAACTTATATGTAAGGTGGCTGTGGATAAAATCTCGGATGAGTTCGAAAACCGGCCAAGTCGGCCAATTTATCATAGAGTTACGTCCCTTTGATTGCTGAAAATGCCCATTTTCGACCTTTTCATCACGGTAGCCCCTTCAGTTTTGATCGGATCTTTCTAAAACTTATATGTATTGTGGCTGGGGATAAAACCTCGGATGAGTTCGAAAACTGGCCAAGTCCGCCGATTAATCATAGAGTTACGTCCCTTTGATTGCTGAAAATGCCGATTTTTGACCTTGTCATCACCGTAGCCCCTTCAGTTTTGATCGGATCTTTCTGAAACTTATATGTAAGGTGGCTGTGGATAAAATCTCGGATGAGTTCGAAAACCGACTAAGTCGGCCCTTTTATCTTAGAGTAACGTCCCTTTGATTGCTGAAAATGCTGATTTTTGACCTTGTCATCACTGTAGCCCTTTCAGTTTTGATCGAATCTTTCTGAAACTTATATGTAAAGTGGCTGGGGATAAAATCTCGGACATGTTCGAAAACCAGCCAAGTTGGTCCATTTATCACAGAGTAACAACCCTTTGATTGCTGAAAATCCGATTTTTTACCTTGTCATCACCGTAGCCCTTTCAGTTTTGATCGGACCTTTCTGAAACTTATATGCAAGGTGGCTGGGGATAAAGCCTAGGATGAGTTCGCATACCGGCAAAGGTGGCCTATTTATCATAGAGTTAGGTCCCTTTGATTGCTGAATTTGTTGATTTTTGACCTTGTCAACACTGTATCCCCTTCAGTTTTGATCGGATCTTTCTGAAACTTATATGTAAGGTGGCTGGGGATAAAACCTCGGATGAGTTCGAAAACCGGCCAAGTTGCCCAATTAACTTTATAGTTATGTCCCTTTGATGGCTGAAAATGTCGATTTTTTACCTTGTCATCACCGTAGCCCCTTCAGTTTTGATCGAATCTTTCTGAACCTATATGTAAGGTGACTGGAGATAAAACCTAGGACGAGTTTGAATACCAGACAAGCTGGCCCATTTATCATTGATTTACGTCCCTTTGATTGCTGAAAATGCCGATTTTTGACCTTGTCATCACCATAGCCCCTTCAGTTTTGATCGGATCTTTCTGAAACTTATATGTAAGGTGGCTGGGGATAAAATCTTGAATGAGTTCGAAAACAGGCCAAGTCAGCCCATTTATCGTAGAGTTATGTCCCTTTGATGGCTGAAAATGTTGATTTTTGACCTTGTCATTACCGTAGCCCCTTCAGTTTTGATCGGATTTTACTGAAACTTATATGTAAGGTGGCTGGGGATGAAACCTCGGATGAGTTCGAAAACTGGCCAAGTCGGCTCATTTATTTTAGAGTAACATCCCTTTGATTGCTAAAAATGCCAAATTTTGACCTTGTCATCACCGTAGCCCCTTCAGTTTTGATCGGATCTTTCTGAAACTCATATGTGAGGTGGCTGGGAATAAAATCTTGGATGAGTTTGAATACTGGCCAAGTCTGATTGGATCTTTCTGAAACTTACATGTAAGGTGGCTGGGAATAAAACCTCAGGTGAGTTTGAATACCGGCCAAGTCGGCACATTTATCATAGAGTGACGTGCCTTTGATTGCTGAAAATGCCTATTTTCGACATTGTCATCACTGCTGCCCCTTTAGTTTTGAACGGATCTTCATGAAACTTACAAACAAGGAAGTCAGGCAGAAAGCTTGGAGGAGTTTGAAAACTCTTGTTTTTGAACTTGTCATCACCATAGCCACTTCAGTTTAGATCGGATCTTCTTAGCAAGTCAGGAATAAAAGCTTGAATGAGTTTGAAAACCGGTGAGGTCAGCCTGTTTATCATAGAGTTACATTCTACTTGATTTTTTTCAGAAAATGCTTACCCTGTCATCACCATGTCCTCCCATAAAGCCTTCAGTAAAGGTTGGCACTTCCTTAAACTTTGAATCTGTTAGCTCAGTTGAGCGATACAGGACCAAGCTAGCTTGGTCCTCTTGTTTTTTGTTAGTTTGTATTAGAGTTAAACGGCCCAGTCAACACTATTTTAGGTCATTGTGAGCCGGGCAGTTTACCTGTCCACACTTTTCCTGGGCATGCTTATACGTAGGCGGTTAACAAGTACAGTGCACCTTCTTTCGCCAGAAACTGACAGCTGCCCCGCTATATCATAGAAAGGTTCTGATTATGAGTTAGAGGTATGGGTGGTTTCTGGACTAGTCAATTAAATATGATGGAAAGGGACATAAAAAGCAGAAAAAATCACTGTTCATTCATTTGGTTTTACAGTGGAACATTATAAGTTCAATGGTTTGGTGGACCTAGATTGCTATAAGATCTCCATTTCTAGTGGAGTAACAATCTATTTTCGCCATATTTCTGTTTGAACGCTTTAAGGGTAGGGGATACCATTTTTGGATATATTTCTTAATTTTAGGAGAAAATTTTAAAAAGATTGACATTTCATATGAATTGATTCACATATAATTTCCAGCCTTATATACTCTAAATGAGCCCCACCAAGCAAATTTGTGTCTTCGAGCATTCCGTCATGACAAATTTTAACTGCGCATGCCCAGCTATTCAGAGGGGCCAGGGATATGGCTTTCTGTCAGAAGGTTCCTGTTGATTCACTGCTTGTATGAGCGAGCAGCTTAGGTTCTGGCGGGACTGGGCGGATACGCAGGCTCGCCTGAACCTTCGCTGCTCGCATAGGCGATAAGTACCAAAATTGCTTGACGGGGCCCAAATAATAACATGAAAATATGTGAAAAGGGTGTCTGCCTGCTCCAGTTGTGTCCAGCATGTAAAAGGTTTACACCATTCTTTCTCAATCGTGTTTGTAGCAAACTGTCCCGTGGTCTTATGACTCTTCACTGATGGCGACAAGCTTCCAGCGATCTGTAAAGATGAGCACATATCTCGTCTGCTTTGTAGTCTGCGACTTCGCCAACCTAACAGATACCACAAATCATGGGACGAAGGTAATAATTTGTCCAGACACAGTAAGTTTATTGCTTTTTTTTTTTTTTTTTGTTTGTATTGGAGTTTAACGACCGAGTCGACACTATTTTAGGTCATTTTGGAGCCGGCCAGTTTACCTATCCACATTTTTCCTGGACAGGCTTGTACGGAAGCGGTTATATAATCAGTACAGTTGTATGTGAATAACTTGGTAGGTGATGTAAAGGCAAATCCCAGAGACTTCTACAGATATATCAATAGCCAGAAGAAAGACAGGCAAGGTATCCCACCCCTTAATAAAAGAGGAGGGAACGGGGTTGCTGAATCAGACTCTGAAAGGGCAGAGGAACTAGTTGGTCAATACAATGATGCGTTTAATAAAACTGAGTTCACGGAGGTTCCATTGACTGGAAGATCGGCCCCATTCATGAATTATATTGTTGTGACAGCTGCAGGAGTAATCACGTTACTTCAAGGCTTAAACCCCAGTAAGGCCTTAGGACCTGATGAGCTTCATCACAGAGTCCTGAACTAGCAAATGAGTTGGGTCCAGTTTTTGCACACTTGTTTCAACAGTCTCTTGATACGGGTGAAATCCCCAAAGAATGGCTCTTAGCAAACATCTGTCCACTCTTCAAAAAAAGAGATAGGGCTCTTGCCCGTAATTATCGCCCTGTGTCTCTGACTTGTGTTCTGTGTAAATTGCTGGAACATATAGTCTGCTCAAACATCATGGCCCACGAACATAAACTTTTGTCAGACAGGCAACATGCATTTAGGAAAAGGCACAGTTGTGAAACTCAGCTAAGCACAGTTATTAATGACTGGGCAAAAATCTTGGACAAAGGTGGACAGGTGGACACATTTGTTCTGGACTTCGAAAAGGCTTTTGACATCCCTCCTCATGAACTACTTAAATCTAAGTTATTTGGTTATGGAATTGGGGGAAAGACCCTCAAATAGATAGATTCCTTTCTTTGCTACAGAAAACAGCGGGTTGTTGTTAATGGTGAATCTTCGGAGTGGGCTCCAGTTTTGTCTGGAGTCCGGCAAGGGACCGTTCTTGGTCCACTTTTGTTCTCCCTGTACATCAATGATATTTCCACTGACATTGACTCAGAAATAAGACTGTTCACAGATGACTGTGTTTGTTACCGGGAAATTAGAGATACAAATGACTCATTGAAACTTCAGGCTGACATAGATAGATTAGGATGTTGGGCCCGTAAATGGGGCATGAAATTTCAGCCAGTTAAATGCAATATTATGCAGATAACTAGGAAGAGATCTAATAAAGTTGAGGCTTCTTACACCTTAGAGGGAACGGTCCTCGAGAATGTGGACTCCATTAAATACCTTGGAGTGACAATCTCACACAACTTGAGATGGAATACTCATATTAGCAACATGTGTACTAAGGCAAATAGAACGCTTGGTTTCCTGAGGCGAAATCTTCATCAGTGCCCTCAGTATGTAAAAGAGGCAGCATATAAAGGTCTTGTTCGCCCAATCTTGGAATATGGTAGTTGTATCTGGGACCCCAGTGGAGTGGTCCTTAACGATGAAATTGAGAAAGTTAAGAATAGAGCTGCTAGATTTGTAACAGGCAATTACTGCTTTGAAACTGGGAGCATGACTGGAATACTTGGGAAATTAAAATGGGAGTCTCTCAAGAAAAGGAGAAAAGACAGTAAGCTAATCCTTTTATACAAAGGTCTAAAGGGTGCTGCCAGCATTCCAACAGATGACCTTGTTCCCCCAGCTAGACACTGTAGAAATCACCATTCGTTGGCGTTTCAGACCCTTACTGCAAGAACTGACATTTATGAAGAGTCGTTCTTCCCCAGAACCATTAGAGATTGGAATGCCCTTCCCGATTCGATTATATCGACAGTTGAAGGTGCTGATGAATTTGTAGCTAAATTTACCTCTTTGGTTAGAGCTAGGGACTAACTTCCCACATCACAGGTCCTGGTGTATTAATGTCATTTGAGGTGTCACCAGTAACAATTCTGATTCTGATTCTGATACAGTGCACATTCTTTCGCCAGAAACTGACAACTGCCCTTCTTGAATCAGCGGAAGGGAGAGAATGCCCGCAGAAAAGATTTCATGATCAATCTCCACGAAAGAATGTTGCCTACGTAAGTTTATTGCCAAGTGGACTTTTGACTACAAGTCCTGAAAAAATAAGTACCTCAATTAGTCACAGGAAAATACAGTAAAATTCGTATATTAAGATCACCTTTGGGACTGTTCAAAAGAGGTTTTTAAGACCACTTTTGAACAGTCCCAAAGGTGGTCTCTTATCGGAAGACACAGGGTGTGGAAAATACAAAAAAGAATAACTGAAACCTTCTCAATAAGATTTTAACAGCAGATTTAGTTTTAACTTTAGGTGGACTTATTAGCGGAATTTACTGTACAATGAAATTCCTTTATTAAGACAACATAAAATCAACCCTAATTATCTTCTTGTGAGATATCACCTTCGTGACTGTCCAAAAGTGGTCTTAAAGACCACTTTTGAATAGTCGTAAAAGGTGGTCTAATTAAAGAAATCTTACTGTATCTGCTGCGGCTGACCAATGACTAACGACAAAAAAGACACCAAAACCCCCGCCAAAACTCTTAGAAATAATAATTACGTTGAAGCATAGGATAAAGTTCTAAATTTTCCTTTTATAGACACACATATGCATCAGAGGTAAAACTACACTCTGACAGACTAATATCTCCTGAGAAATATACATAATAATTATTTTTTACATGTTCTTCAATACGCGAAAACAGCGGATCAAATCAGAGCGTGTACAGATTAGGGGAGATAAACGAAAGCTGCAGTCGGAGAGCGGATATTGCATTCCTTAGGATCACAGTTATAGTAGTCGCAGATTAGATTGACTAGCCGGAGCTATTCATGTGTTGTCAAATTCGCTGAGTGCACCTGAAGATTCGGTTGAATTCACACAATCGGGTGACTTGGTTTACTTTTTGTTAATGGAATATTCCTAAGGCAGGTACAAACGATAGCTCCGCCTAGTCAATCTTATCTGCGACTACTATAAATAAAAGTTATATCGGATAACACCCATATGACTAAATGTTTCATTTAAACATATTTTTCTTTAAAATGTGTTGTTGTTGTTTTCCATAACGAAAACACGCCTATAGAGAGAGACACATTGCAAATTTTTCCACCGAAAAATGAAAATTTTCAGATGAGAAATTGTGATATTTTTCTTATTTCTCCTCAAAACATAGACTGCGGATACTCGTTAGAACCGCCTTGTGGAGGCGGTTCTAACGAGTACCCACATTCTATGTTTTTGAGAAGAAATAAGAAAAAAAATGTATAACCCTGCAACCCCCTAGTTTTACTATATAAAAGCTGGATTTAAGGAGGTCAAATTTACGTAGGCATGTTTTCGTGATGTTTCACTTTTTCCATTCATATATGTTGGTTAGCTGTTACCATCGCCTCATTTAGGCGTTTTTGAGGACTATAGGTACTTGTTAGAATCGTCTGATTTAGGCGCTTCTAAGGGTTACCATAATCTATGCTTTGTAGTATTATAAATCTAATATACATCATGCAAAATAAAAGGTTATGATCAGGAATCAAGTCACCAAAAGGAAAGAAGAATGTTTGTTTATTTGATGGAATTGAGGTTTAACGTCCCTGTCATCATTGTAAAGGACATTTTGGAAACGTTGCTTACAATTTTGTGGGACTTTTACCCGACATTGAGATGAATCAAATGACATCTCAAGCCCTGTCACCCAATGAAACCAATAGGGTTTATAAGCATGGACGGTCCCACTCGCACCGCTTTGCCATGGCAGGCTAAGATCCTGAAAGCGGTTTACCAGTACTCGTGTGCGGGGCTGCGTGGAAGCATCATGCAGCCCATATATTTCTTCAAGCCCCGAAGGGCGGGGGCAGAGAAAGTTGAATGCATATAGCAGTTAAAACATTACTACAAGAAGAAAGCCAAAAGAAAAATATCTTAAACCCCAATTTTGGGTCGATTGTTTGTCAGTCGACCCAAAGTTATAAAGCATAAAAGCTCTATAGTGCTTAAGTCCACGTTACTATTACTGACTTGTCAGAATAATGGTACTTTATAGAAAATAGCCAGTATGGGGTCAGAGCGTTGCGTAAGAGGGTTATATATAGAATCAGGACTGGAATAACGGGTGGGGTGTTTGGCAAACAGTGTAGACTCAGATCACACGCCGCAGAATTGATCAGGGTCTACACGTTTTGTTTACAACTGAAATGTAAAGGTTAAATGAAATAGTGTTTAAAAGTCGTAGTTCAGGACTATTTTCCAAGCCCACACTTAGAGACAAATGACTTACCTGTGTTCTCAGTGCTTTGATTTCGATATACAGTGTGGTTTACAAGAATACGTTCGTTTGTTTTCAGATTCGTGTG
Source organism: Lucinisca nassula (assembly GCA_963580285.1). Classification (NCBI taxonomy): domain Eukaryota; kingdom Metazoa; phylum Mollusca; class Bivalvia; order Lucinida; family Lucinidae; genus Lucinisca; species Lucinisca nassula. The sequence continues at coordinate 158,723,157 of OY757011.1, read as the reverse complement.
TTTGCCACTCCCGACCGTATACAACAAGCATCTTACTCACTACGAGTGATGAAAGTGTCAATGGATCTGTTTGAGGACCTTTTCAATGTTACATTCCCGCTTCCAAAGAATGGTAATATTTTGTCTTCAGCAGTAATGTCAACTAACTAAAATTGTAATTTGAAACTGCTCTTCAGGCCAGTTACATGTACGTATTCTTTAAGACCACTTTTAACAGCCCCAATGTTGGTCTTTTACAAAGAGAGACTATGTTTAAAAACACAAAGAAAGAATAACTAATTTTTTAGATACGCTTCTAAAGGCCGATTTATTCATATGTTTAGGTGTATTTAACAGTGGAAATTTTCATGTATACAGTGTTTGTTTCTCTGATGTATTCCAGATATGATAGCTATACCTAACTTTGTCTCTGGGGCAATGGAACACTGGGGTCTCATCACCTACCGGGAGGTTAATATGCTCTATGACGCCCTGGAAGCCTCCGCTGCTAATAAACAGAGGGTGGCTGTTGTTGTAGCTCACGAGATCGCTCACATGGTAAACAAACTAGTGGTGAATTCTGCAATAATCATGTCGCATACATTCGAACCTGTCTGTTTCCAGTGTAATACATTTTATACCCAAATGGCGTCTTTTAATGTGCTAGATTTTTCAATTTATCTGTAACATTCACAAAATATAGGACACACGTTTGGGATTAAAACGCCACCACGTTAACCAATTTCAAACTGACCAAACATCATGGCTGATATAGAGTTACGTCGCATTCTGGCTTTTCTCATAGAAACTTTCTGGTGCCATCGTCCCAAAACAGCCATACTTAATCATTTCTTGAAAGTGCGTACAAGCGTGGGACATTTCCCGTCACCTTCGTTAGCAATTTGGCTTTTTTTTTTTCTTATTCTTTTTCAATTTTACGTTGGTGTCTTTAAGAACGTTTCTGGAGAGCATTAATCATAATCAGTTGTGGATAAATTACATTAATTTATTTCAGTACAAATAACCAAAATCAAAATCGTTTGTTCATTTGTTTGCAAGAGTTTGCAAAAATAGAGACTTTGTCGTCATCTTAACGTCGCAACATAGACGTACCGCGGTTTTAGTTTTCTTTGAAAATGCGGTCATTTAAATGACCCTTTTATATCAGCATGTCAGTCTGCGCAACATGCATTCTCTTTATTGCAGTTATACACTGTAATCATTGGATACAGATACGGACGTTTTTGACATCAATCATATGGAAATTTCTGCTTCTTATGAAAACACGAATATACACAAACATTGTAACCTTTATCGCCGAAAAAAATGAAATTTTTATTTTTCTTATTTCTGCTCGAAATATAAATTGTGGATACCCGTTAGAACCGCCTCATCGAAGCGGTTCTAACGAGTACCCACAATCTATATTTTAGAGCAGAAATAAGAAAAATAAGGTTTACCCCTGCAAAATAGAAGTGGAGGAAATGGTCAGGAATCGGTACAATCAACCCACAGCACCCATCAGAGACACCAAAGGGAAAGAAACACAAACTTGAAACAACATACCCCAATGGAAACATCAATAGCGGAAAGCCAAAAGGACAGTTTTACTATATAAAGTTGGGTTCAAGGGGGTCAAATTTATATAGGCGTGTTTTCGTGATGTTAGGAACTACACAGTAACAGTATGATATATTATTGTGGTCCGTACAAAATAGGTTAAGAAGTGTCTCTTTAATTTTAAGTAGATATTTTTTTAATCCATTTAGTACCAGAAATCCCAAAACGGGTACCAGGGCAAACAGTGCAGGCCCAGATCAGACGCCGCAGAACGCGGCGTCTGATCAGGGCCTACACTGTTTGCAAAAAGTTCAGCTATTTTCCTACTAAATTTTGAAGAAAACACAACCTGACATCCCTACATTTTGAAATGGCCTCCTGCATATATAAGAAGGAAGAGTCCATTTGGTACCAAAATGGTTAATATCGTCTTGTATAGTTTGCCATCTATTCTAAACGTTACACGTCAGAAAAAGGTGGGGTTTGCAAGGATATTTTATCTGCAATATATATGCTCAAAACAGATTGTGGGTACTCGTTAGAGCCGCCCCAATGAGGCGGTTCTTGCGAGCACCCACAATCTATGTATAAAGTAGAAATGAGAAAAAATATGGGCCCCGTCAAGCGATTTTGGTACTTATCGCCTATGTGAGCAGCGAAGGTTCAGGCGAGCCTGCGCATCCGCGCAGTCTCGCCTGAACATTCGCTGCTCGCTCATACAAGCAGTGAATCAAAAGGAACCTTCAGACAGAAAGCCATATCCCTGGCCCCTCTGAATGGCTGGGCATGCGCAGTTTAAATTTGTCATGACGGAATGCTCGAAGACACAAGTTCGCTTGGCGGGGCTCATATATCAAATATTTTCACCTGAAAAGTGCTAGATCTAGAGATAAGAAGGAAGCAAAATTAGCGCATGGGTGTGTAATCTTTCAAAACATGTAAATTAAAAGCTTTGTATATGTATGGTAATTTATATGTATGAATGTCTATAAGCTTAACTTGTCGGTTTGCTTCAGTGGTTTGGTAACATAGTCACTATGGACTGGTGGGACGATCTTTGGCTTAACGAGGGTTTTGCGAGCTTTGTGGAATATCTTGGCGTGCAAGAAACCGAACCTGATTGGGCAATGGTGAGTAAATTTATTCAATGCGAAATGTGAGTACAGTCGAACTGCAAGTCGTATGACTCGAACATCTTTTGAACATGAAGATTTGCTCGATATATGGGTAGTTTTAGCTACTGATAAAGGCATAACGTGGATGATAAAGGGATACCTTACAAAAGGCTCATTATGACTAGTCATTAGAATCGTCTTACCGCGGCGATTCTAATGAGCAGACACAAAATCCATTTTGGAAGTAATGCTAGCAAAATGTCCCCAAATCATCCTAAATATATTGGTATTATATCTGGACTTTCGGAAAGATGTCCCCAGAGACTCAAACTGAGTTCGAGCCAGCCATGGTAAATCAGTCAGCTATTATCGACCCGTTGGAATTCTACTGAATTCAAATGTCTTCACAATCCAAACATTACGATAATACACCCATGAGAGATAGTGCATTTTTTCACCGCTCAAAAAAATAGCTACTGTCTGATGCAATCCGTGATATCCTTTCTTATTTTTACTGCAAACATAGGTTGCGGATGCTCGTTAGAACCGCCTGAGGCGGTTCTAACGAGTACCCACAACCTACGTCTTGGAGCAGAAGTAATAAAAGTGATATTTACCCCCCTTAACCCCAGTTTTCTCCATATAAAGTGGAGTTTAGGGGGTGTTCATTTCACGGACTTGTTCACGCGATGACTCAAGGAGGATTCTGGAATTATCTTAAAGACGAATTGGTAGCTTATTATGTAACGTTTATCATTAACCCATTTTGTACCAGAAAGCCCAAAAACGGGTACCCTGGAAAACAGTGCAGGCACAGATCAGACACCGCAGAACGCTGCGTCTGATCAGGGCCTGCCTTGTGTGCTAAAAGTTCAGTCATTTTCCAAACAAATTTTGAAGAAAATACAACCTGACACCCCTAAATTTTGAAATGGATTCATGCTATATATAAGGAGAAAGATTCCACTTGGTACTTTAAGGGTTAAAAATGGCCAAAGACCAAAACATTTGCTGTTGCAGCTTGTGGTCCCAGAGAACCAAATCTAAAATGTCTCTCCTGAGGAGGAGTTATTGCGTTTAGAGAAATAAACCTGTTTTTGGAGCGTTATATCTCTCAGGAACACGAGTAGAAAGGCAGTAATGTTGGTTTTCAAGAAAACTATGGCAGATGGAGGCATTCCTTTTTCCGATTAACGAGCTCAATAAGACTGTGTTAAACTACTACCTGTTACCTAGACATACCTATGTTAGTACAGTAAATGCCGTATTCTGTGTCTCTAATCTTTACGACTTTAATCTTGCAAGGACTTCTTGTATGGATAGACTGTTATACGTGGTTGTAATACCTGAATATAGCGTTATAAAGGAGTACGCAAAATACTTTAGTAGACTGAAGTGAGAAAGAATGGCAATACAAATCTAACTGTAGTTAATAGAGACAGCCCATGGAAATCTAACGTTTCTCTGTAAAGAGAAGGGTAATGGTGGTAGATGGTTCTTACACGGCGACTGTAACTATATTTATGTCTAATTACAGCTGGATCAGATGGTTGTGGACGACATTCAGCCAGTTATGGTCACCGATGCCGGTGTCAATTCTCATCCTATCGTTGTTGATGTCAGCCACCCTGACCAGATAACTGAAGTATTTGATGCAATATCCTATAGCAAGGTTTGATATTAGTATATCTACATTTTCAAAGGGGAAAAGTGACTAATATGTGTTCTTAAAACACAAATTAATCAAGGTATGAAACCCTTAAATTTATCCCTGTCTGATTTAACCAATCATACTGGCGAGTTAAATTAAACGATCGTAGAATTTTATATATTCAAACTCGCTAAAAAGTAAATACATGTTGAAAAAAATATTTGTAATGAGAATCTTGAAGAACGTGCTCTTGCAGAATAAGATCATTATGCAACCTTTAACATGTAACATCGTCTTACAGGGTGCTTCGATTATTCGAATGCTTCAAGAAATTATGGGCAGTGAAAGCTTCTTTGGTGGAATAGCCAAATACCTTGTCAAGTATGAATGGGGAACGGCCAAAACCGACAATCTCTGGACAGAGCTGGGAAAGGTATAACTTCTTTAAAGCGTACCTCGATTTTCCAAAACTCATATCGAGGCAAAATGGAATACAACTGAGACACTCGTGGGTATCCTAACTTACTGACATGAAGACAAACACAACAACATCTCAGTACGCACACAAACAGTATCGATCAAATTAACATATAAAAATTGCACTCGGTGGTCAATAGTATATGTTATTACGCATCAACAAAGGCGCTAACGAGATTTAATCTCACTATAAATTCCAAACTAGCTCAGTCTTGGTCTTTACAGCAAAATGTGAACTAAAACAACTATTATGAAGGTCTCGGGTCGTTTCGCCCGTGAGTCGTTTCGCCCATGAGTCGTTTCGCCCGTGGGTCGTTTCGCCCTGGGTCGTTTCGCCCTGAGTCGTTTCGCCCGTGGGTCGTTTCGCCCTGATTAGGTGGGTCGTTTCGCCCTTATTTTTTCAAGCCCTATTGATTGAGCGGTATGTAATAGGATTGATGGGGGTATTGGGAGTTCCGGAAAACATTGTTTTGCCCTCGTTTGGTGCAGCTGGACGACCTACTGGCGGCTTCTACTTCAGGTTTGAGCAACTGCGCTACCATCTTTCGAGCTCACATAAGGTTAACACGTCTTTGCAATAAAATGGGATTTATGGCTGTGAAAATTACTGTTTATATTTAAAAATGTGACATATTTTTCTTTCTGCTCAAAACATAGATTTTGGATTAGAACCGTCTAATTGTCTATGTTTTAGAATCAGAAATAAGAGAAATAAAGTATATGCAAAAAACCCACCTTTCGAGCTCACATAAGGTTAACACGCCTTTGCAATATAATTACATTATTACGTTAATTGTGTTGACGGGGACGTTAAACCTCAATTTCAACAAACAAAAATATTTTTAAACAGTGGTGTCTGAATAAAAATTAACAAAAATGTCACTTAAAGAGAAATAATCAATATTATACATTAAGTGCCATGTGTAAAAAGTTGGTTTAACTTTTATACAGACTCTACTGTAGCTCAACCTGAGTATAAATAGAAACATAACGTTTTATACTTTCTTTTCATTTTTTTCCCTATGATTCTATGCATAACAACACACATATTTTACATTATAAATATATAACAAACCATAACATCACATGAACAAGTCCGTGGAATGAACACCCAATAAACCCCACCTTATATGAAGAAAACTGGGGTTTACTGGGGTATACATTATTTTCGTTATTTCTGCTACAAGACAAAGGTTGTGGGTACTCGTTAGAACCGCCTCAACCTTTGTTTGCAGTATAGATAAGAAAAACATACCACTGATTTTCATAATAAAAATAGTCATTTTAGAGATGTGTAAAAACCTGCACTTTGTCGCACGGGTGTGTTATCGTACTGGCCTGTTTAATAGTTTGCATTACGAAAACATGCTTATTCAAATACTGGAAAATTCACCAAATAAAAAATAATCAAAATTGTTCTGATCAAAGATTCTTATATTTTTCGGCGAAGCGGTTTTAACGATCACCAACGGTCTGTGTATTTTGGGGCGGGAATATGAAAAAAAAATGTGTTGCATATTCGTTGTGTGTTTTGTGGATAGTACCCATAGTCTGCTATTTCTGCTCCATTCACCATTTATTCATTAATCCATCTGTCGATTTACTCATCCATTCCGTTTATCAGTCCCTTAAAATATAATTGCGGCGAAACGACCCACGGGCGAAACGACTCACGGGCGAAACGACTCACCAGGTAAGGGCGAAACGACCCACCCCCAAAATCAGGGCGAAACGACTCAGGGCTAAACGACCCGGCGAAACGACCCACAGGCGAAACGACCCGGAACCATTATGAATTTAAACAATCGTAAATCAGAGTTGAGGACTTAACAACAATTTAACATCAGAGCAGAAGAAAACCATCAGTGTTTGAGGCAGAAACTCAGGACATGACAGTTTAAATTCACAGACACATTAAATTATTTGTTTGGAAAGCCTTTAAAATTAAGAGGGCCCAAGTACTAAAGATAACTTATGTTCCTTTCAAGAACATTTCTTATTTTTATAGTCTAGTTTAAAACGAAAATCCGTTCTACGGTGTTGATTGCGATCGCGTAAAATCGATTTAAGCCCCCCCCCCCTCCCCCCCCCCACATACACACACATACCACTCGCACACACACACCCAGTGGAATTCGTTTCATTGTCCGTTCCAAGGTGGTTCTTCTGTCGCAGTTTATTTTTCTAATGGTTTGTCTTTGAGTATGTGTGTCGCTTATGCTTTTTGTTTTGGATAGTCAATTGGCCATTTTGTGGAAAAGTAATTGTCCTTTTGGCTTTCCGCTATTGATGTTATGGCTTGTCTTTGAGTATGTGTATCGCTTATTTTGGTTTGCTTTGGATAGCCCATTGGCCATTTTGTGGGAAAGCAACTGTCCTTTTGCCTTTCCGCTAGTGATGTTTCCATTAGGGTCTAGTTATTTCATGTTTGTGTTTCTTTCCCTTTGGTGTCTCTGATGGGAGCTGTGGGTTAATTGTATCGATTCCTGATCATTGCCTTCACTTCTAATTTTGGTATTGTGGCTTTTTGTGGGTTACAAAATATGTTCAATGTTTTTTCCTTCATATTTTCCAAGTTATCAGTACTTCAGACTATTTAAAACTGTTACCTCGGAAGGAAGTTGATATGCATATTGCCTTTTTGGTATCATTGATGGGTCATAGTATTTGATCAAACTTTTAAGGAACATCAGTTTTTTTTTGTTTTTTTTTTTGTTTTTTTTTTTACTTTTTGGGGGGTACAGTCAGCTAAATAAAACATTTACTTTTAGACGTCACAGTAGCTATGCTTATCTTGTATTTCTTGAAGAAAGTCGTATTATGGAAAGTATCTCGACAGGTACCTAAATTTGGAATCAACTTTGAAACAACGTAGAAAACAACATTGATTCAACGTTTGTCCAATGTTGTGTGCCTTTGAGAATTTTTAATTGCATTAAAAATCTATTGACCTTATTGTATATTATAAACTTTACAAAGGTTCCGAATGGTTACAGCGTGAAGGAAGTTATGGATACATGGACTCTACAGATGGGTCTGCCTTATATCAACATAACATTTTCGACTATAAACAACCAACTATCCAGAGTAGTAGCTGCTCAACACAGGTTTCTAGCGGACAGAAATATGATATACAATGAGACAGAATCGCCATTTAGGTATGTTATTTTCGGTAGTCCCATTGGAAAACATATCTTTGCAATATAAGCCTCTCGTCCATACATGTAGGTCTGGTAATTTTCAGATGAAAATGTATTATTTCTATGCATTATACAACATACAATGGACAGCATGTAATTATCAGAACCGCCCCCATGGGGGCATTTCTATCGGGTATCCATAATGTATGTTGGTAAGAAAACTTCTTTATACGCCTGTTATCCCAACTTTTCTTTATATACTCAAAGGTTGTCGGCCCCCGCCCATCGGGGCTTGAAGGAATAGATGGGCTGCATGATGCTTCCACGCAGAGCTGAAACCGACCCGCACACGAGTACTGGTAAATCGTTTAGAGGATCTATGTCAGTCCAGGCAAGGCGGTGCGAGTCGAACCGTCCTTGCTTATATACCCTATTGGTTTCATTGGGCGGCAGGGCTTGAGATGTCATTTCATCTCAATGTCGAGTAAAAGTCCCGCAGAATTGGAAGCAACGTCACCAAATGACCTTTACAATGTTGACGGGGATGTTAAACCTCAAATCAAACAAATTCTCAGAGGTTGTACCAAGTATATGCTAACGTGATATCATTAGTTAAGTAACAAACTCGTTTTATGCTCATAAAAGAATGCTAAGTAGGAAAGGTTCTTTGATTCTAAATATAGTGCAAACAAATTGACCTGAGACTGGTGAACTGTATTAACATAATTTCCCACCCGACTGAATGCATATATTTGTCTTCGTCGCTTTCCGAATTTGGCAATATTGTTATACAATATACAAAGGTCAGTAAATGGGTCGCTATTCACGAGATACCAAAAATTCACGAGAAGTTTACGAAAGCCGACGTATTAGGCGATAAGATTGGCTAATTTATTCCTTGCATAAAGGTCAGTCTCATGCCAAATTGTTTGAATTATACAATGTATTTTTTATGTTTCAATTTGTGGAAGGCATGCCTGATGATTATAGAAACAAACAAATTTCAGTTATAAAACAAAATGAGCCCAATCATGAGAAACACGCCTAAATAGAAGTGAAGGCAATGATCAGGAATCGATACAATTAACCCACAGCGCCCATCAGAGACACCAAGGGAAAGAAACACAGACATGACACTGCTAGACCCTAATGGAAAGATCACTAGCGGAAAGCCAAAAGGACAGTTACTTTCCCACAAAACGGCCAATTGGCTATCCAAAGCAAAACAAAATAAGCGATACACATACTCAAAGACAAGCCATAACAAAAATAATCCACGACAGAACAACCGCCTTGGAACGGTCAGTGAAACGAATTCCACTTTGGGCTTAAATCGATTTTACGTGGCCACAATCCTCGCCTTTACTTCCGTCGCGATTTAGACAAATAATTTGTTCAGTCATTATGAAGGTCTCCTAACTCATCAGTGCAACATCTCAGTGAACACAAAAATTATTCAACCACGGAGATGAAACAACGGTGAGGACTCGACAGCAAGAAACCACTGAAATGCTGGAGCAAAAGAAAACCAACAGTAAGACAACGATGGGCCCAACCAGAGACAGAGACAGAGCATCAGGCGCTAACCAACATTACATAAAATTAGATTCTCTCTAATTCCCAGTAAGCCTTTACGCTGGAACCGTCATAGAATCTGAGGCCTGAGGCGTGCAATTAAAGGGGGAAGCAAAGTTGTCAACCGTGATTGGGTTAACTACCATGCATGCAGTCTGTCGTATGACATTTATGTTGTACCCAATCTTTTTATATCGAAGAATGATTTCTGAAGTCATTTCAATTATATTTAAATTATACTTATTATTATTTTCCTTAACTTATATGCTAAGTCACCATCATTTTTTGTTATGGTTTGTCTTTGAGTGTGTGTTTCGCTTATAGTTTTTTTTGTTTTTTTTTTTTTTTTGTTTTGGTTAGCCAATTGGCCATTTTGTGGGAAAGTAACTGTCCTTTTGGCTCTCCGCTATTGATGTTTTCACTGGGGTCTAGTTATTTAATGTTTATGTTTCTTTCCCCTTGGTGTCTCTGATAGGTGGCGCGAGTTAATTGCATCGATTCCTGATCATTGTCTTTACTACTATTTTTCTCTGGAGCTAAGGGTTGGCTAGGTCTTATGGTTGCGAAACTCCCTAGTGTTGTCTTTTAATACAATGTATTTATAGCTTTATTCCATGTAGATGATTTAGGTAATTAATTATACACGTGAACAAGTAAAACTTTAATCTAATGCTACGACTGTGCAATATTACCAGAGACTTTTTGTTCGCATGTACAAAATAGCGAATCAAGAACACAGAACACACAAGGACTACTGAATAAGTTCTGAACACTAATAAGGTCTAAACAAAATACCGATGTGCCGACCCTGCAGTTTTTATAGCCATCCAGACAAAAATAAAAACATTTTTTTTTACCAACCTACCTTAATATTCTCTAGCAGTTTTGATAGAAATTCATAAAACTGTAAAAATAGCAAAACTAATACTAATTGTCCTGTTCTTTTTTTTACTTCTTGATCCTCATAACCTCATTATCTGAATGTTTTCTGGTAATATGGTTTGAATTTAGCCTTGTCAACATTTTTGTTCTTTTTTCATCAAATATAATATTGACAAAAATAAAAAATGTTGTTTTTTTTTTTCGACCTACCGACTCTTATTTGTTAGCGGAAACAGTTATTTGTTCGTCTTATATTATTGGTCTTTGGAAATAAAGGATTAAAATAAAAACGTTAATACCAGCGTCTGTCAGTTGCTGGTACTGCTATCTTCATCACGAAAACACGCCTATACAATTTTGACCCCCCCCCCCTTGAACCCCACTTCTGTATTGTAAAACTGGGGGTTTGCAGAGGTAAACCTTCTTTTTCTTATTTCTGCTGTAAAATATAGATTGTGAGTACCCGTTTGGACCGCCTCGATGAGGCGCTTCTAACTTGTACCCAAAATTTATACAGTCCAACCTATTTTAAGCAAGCACCTTTGAGACCATGTATTGGTATAGGCGTGTTTTCGTAATGTGTATTTTAGATACAAATGGTATGTTCAGCTTGATTATGAGGATCAGGATGTCCGACAAATCGAATGGTTAACAAAAGATGATGATATAGGTAAGTATACAATGTGCTTCACACTTATAAAATTGAAATAGCTTGGTTCACATACGGGTTCAAGTATGTGGCCGAGTTCCAGATCCATTCAAATATGCTCGATTTCTGATTCCATATTACGTATGCGACCACACCTCAGATACAGCTATATTACTCTCGGTCATCATGGACGTATATATGCTGGCTGTTATTTCACCTTCATTTGTACATTTCAGAGCATTTCATGTATAGATAAAAGACTTTAATATCATATATATAGATTATGCTCCAACGGCGATATATTCATTGTCCGTATAGCACCGATTGGAGCATATATATTATACCACAATTTTCCAACGGCGATACAAACTATATCGCCGACTTCCAACGGCGATATAACTCACTTTCCTTCGCTATATCACCGATTGAAGCACTTTACATATATATAATATACCACAATTTTCCAACGGCGATACAACCAACATGAAAATGAATGGATGGACAGACACCAACATTGGACAATGATACCCCAATTACCATCACTTTATATAGGGAAAAGATGGACTTGCAGATGTATACATTATTTTTCTTATTTCTGCTCAAAACATAGATTGTGGGTATTCGTTGAAAGTCGAGATAAGAAAAATATCACAAACCTTCTTTGTTTCCCTGGGCGTAGTTTTCTCTGTTTTTTTTCCTAAAGCCGCCTTAAGCACTTCCAACCCCTTTTCAAAAGCTGCTTTTTCCTGAGGGGGGATGGAATTTAAAGCAACATTAATGGCATCCTCAGAAAATTTTGAAACTGATTTAATTGAATGAGCCATTTTGTAATCCAGTTGTATGGTAGATTTCTCAAACCTGATGAAACTGTAAACCGGTGATAGGTTAAATTATTATGTGACACGCGTGTCATATACGTCATCGGTGATAAGATAAAAACTTTCCTCTGATGTTTACACTGATAGTCCAGTAGAGGTGGACAAAAAAATATTCACCCATGTATTCATCTTTGATACAAAGGCGGTGGATCGTTTTTTATTACTATTTTATTGAACAAAATTATGTGTCTTTTATCTTTTTTTGAATAACACTTAATGCCTCTAAAACGACGTTCGTCATTGTCAGATTCTTAGACACTTTCACCATTGAGATAAAGGTATCTTTTAGCATTTATGAATAGGGAAGACCCTGACCAGACTGCGCACCCTTATAGTCCGAAAGTCGTTACGGATATAATCAAAGTACAGAAAGGCCTGAAAGTCGTTACGGATATAATCAAAGTACAGAAAGGCCTGAAAGTCGTTACGGGAATAATCAAAGCACAGAAAGGACCGTGAATCACCGTAATGCGTAGCTTTTAACAGTCAGTAAAAGAAATTTGCAAAGAATTAGAATGAAGAAATCTGCATATTTAGTTTGTGCTCCTATAAATAGGTGGTGGGTCATTATTTACTATTGTAATTTTATTCAATAAAATCAAACATTTCCTATTTTTTTTTTTTACCTCGGCTAAAGCCTGTACCTTACCTTCCTCAATAAGTTTTTTTCTTTCCGTTTCACTTAATCCTGTTTGTTTTGAGTATATGCTATCTTTCAGTTTATTATATTTGTCTAATTCATCTAAAATCAATTTAAATTCATTCTCAGATATCTGTCCGTCTGTCAAAGCCTTAGAAATCAAATCCTTTATACTATTCAGTTTTGAATCTGCAATAGTTTTAATCTCATAATGTTTTTGTGTTTTTGCATGTAATCTACGTCTAACAAGTTTAACACACACACCCAAACTCCCACACACAACAGCACCAATCTCTAAAGGCAACATAATTGGAACAGCCAATCCAACACCTGCCAAAATAACACTTGTTGATATCAAACCAGTATCAACACCGTCGGTAATATTTATACCTCGTTTATACTTTTTATACAATGCTTTTCTCACATCTCTCTCATTAATTAACGTCTTCTCTATCTCAGATATCTTCTGTAATCTATAGTTCTGCCCATCTTCAACAGGCAATTCAGGATATAATGGTGCAGTAGGTTGTTTCATTTTTTTCTTGATAACATATATTTTTTTTTATTCAATAAATAATTCAATTATCATCGAAGCCACAGTATTAACACATGTAGCATTATTAGTCTGACAAACAAAATCAATTGCATCACCAGCCTCAACCTTTAACGGTGTAGCAAAGTTATCGTGTTTTCTTAAAATATTATTCAATGATATATCATATCCTGCTTGTGGATTTCCATTAATTGCAATCGCCACAGACACATCGCCTTTTGTTCTTTTACTCGACAGTCCAACACCTATTATCTGGCCAGGAAAGTTCATCACATATCCAACACCTACTTCTCTACCACCATTTCCAAAGCCAAACACTTCATTCTTCTGTAAGGAACCTTTACTCTCCGCACAAATGCTTATCAATTTTCTGTCTGACATATTATCAACCTTATTAAATAATAATCGATGATTGACATACATATCCCGAAATCTATCTTGAAGTCCTGTATGTCTATCATTCAATGTATTTATTTGTGTAAATGCTTGACTTCTCATATTAAATATTTCTTGTTTCAGCCCCAATGCATCTACGTGTTTTCTCTTAGCACCAAATATACTCATTTTTTATTATAATTATATAATTTCCAAAACGCAATTAATTGGTAGATGATTAATTACCTTGTTGTTATTTTCATCCCTGATTTCTAATTTCAATTCTGCTATAGCATCATTCACCAAACACTTATATTCTGGATGCTCAAATCTCACTGTTGTTATCTCTCCAAACTCTTTATTTTCCACTGGAACAACAGCCAACACAGTACTCGGCATACCATCTAAATAATTATTTGAAGTATTAATCTGTTCCAAATGAACATACAATGATTTATAAACAGCAAAATCTACAGCTCTCTCACCATAATGAGTTTCATTAACAGCAAACTTTCGCTTATTTCCAAACCCCAACATTTGTTTTAAGCCCTTGCTTATCTTCAATTCATCCGGTGTAATTAAAGAAGCAATTCCATTTGTTTCATTTACAGATAATGTAATATTATTACTTTGAAATAAATCTGCTATTTGTTGGAAACTATAATAACCATCTATAATCTTATGAGGTCTCTCTTTAGTCTTCTGCAAATATTCATCAACAACATTATACCATCCAACACCATATGTTATAGATTTCAAACCAATACGTTTATTCCCATCTCTGTTATCAATGTATTGTTGCAAGTTTATTGTCTTGTCAATATTCGAAATTGTATGATACATTTTTTATTTTTTATATATAATCAATAATAAAAATGATACCTAAAGAATTCAAGTACAATTCCAATGCATCATATAACCCCAATACTAAATATACCGAAAAGAATATTGAACTTATAAAACAAACGATTTATGTTAATAAAGACGACCATTTTCCAGTAACGTTTCCCGACTTATTTCAAAACTATCAAAATCCAACATTACACACCAATGAACCGTGGAATACATGGCTTCATTCATCATTTGACTGGTGGCAATGTCAATTAAATTTTGCTGTCTGGTGTGCCACTGCAGGATGTGGAGTAAGTTATCAAGACCATTTGCAAAACACTTCAGGACTATACATTTCATGTTTATTATTGTATTGCTCGTATTTTGAAAGAACTTAAAACACCTTTACCAACAGATGCATCATTTTGTTATTACAAAAACCCATACGACAAAGCAACCTATCAAAAGTTATGCAATGAATTCAATGTTTCACCTAATACAGATTGGCGTCAAAAATTAGAAAGTAGTTCTAAATGCAGTGGTCTAGGGAGTTACACACAATATTTTAAACCAAGTGGAAAATATAGACAAGATCATAGAAGTGATGGACCATTCTTTAATCCAAATGATAAAATAGCACATACAGTAGATATAAGTGACGCCTGGACAATGTTTATATTAGACAAATCAAAAGGATTAACAAAAACAGGTATTGAACGAATTAACGAAAGTATTAGAATGTTTGTATGGGCTCTATTAGGAGCACAATCTCAAACACGTGTAGAAATACTAAAAATAGGCACAGGATTTGATGCTCAGAAACAATTTCTTGCTAACATTGAAGACGCTATTAATAGTCCAGTTGATTTACCAAGTCAAATACAAAGATATCAAAACACACTCAAATATGCAAGAAGTAAAGTAGATTTTGTTTATGGTATTGGATTATATATGCCTCCCAGTAATATGATTTTACAAATTGGCACTATCGCTGGATATAATAATAAAATTGTAATTGCAACAGAAAATCAAACACTTGGTTTCAATAGTGATGTAAATGTTAAACCTGTTGCACCTACTACACAACCTGCAACTATACAAGGCACACCAACAAAGAAATCTCTACAAGAACCAAAACATCAGGAAACAAAGAAATCTCTACCAGAACCAAAACATCAGGAAACAAAGAAATCTCTACCAGAACCAAAAATCAAATCTCTACCAGAACCCGTTGAAAAAAAAGAAGCAATACAACACGAAGACAACAAAACAGCATTAATAGTTGGTAGTATTGCAATTGGACTATTAATTATGTATGAAATTTATTAAGTTCTTTTTTTTCTTATAAACTCTCTTGCAGATGCATATAACAATCCAGCAACCAATACAACTAATGCCCATAGATGTTCTCCAAACCAATTAACAACTTTACCCGCAGAAGACAACAACCAAGACACAATAGAACCAATAACACCTGGTAACGCAGTAGCTACTTTTCCTGCAAGGGTAGAAAGTAATTTACCAAGATTTGATAATTGTTTCTTAACCCAATCTTTAACACCACCTTTTGGTGGAGAAGGAGGGGTTGAAGTAGTACCACCAGGAATAACAGCCTCAACAATAACTCCAATAATCATTCCAAAAGCGGTTAAAATACTAACAATTGTAATGCCTTGTTCTCTGAATAATGTTCTAATTCTTTCACCCAATGTAGTGTCTTCTTTTAATACTTTGTTTATAGTCTCTTTGATTCTATTTACCTGACTACGTAGTTTATCTTTATTAACATTAATAACTTCCAATCTTGCACTTCTCTCTCTTTCTAACTCTTTGATTCGACTACTTATCCTTTCTATTTGAAATTCATCATTGTCTGCTTTGGCTTGTTCTAATTTTGTATTTTCTTTTGCTAAGTCTTTATTTGTTTCATTCAGTTTTGCCAATTCATTTGCTATCTCTTCTTTGACTGTTGTCATTGCATTTGCTATTCCATCAATCTCTCTTTTTGTCCAATCTGTTTGTGTTCCTGCTTCACTACTAACACTTTCAATGAATGATGTCTCTAATGTTTTCACAGATGTTTCTGCATTATTTGCAGTTTCTAATAGTTCTTGTGCTTCTTGTTGTGATGATACATCATTATCAAGATTCTTGAATTTTTCTGATAATAAATCAGATTGTGTCTCTCTCAACTGGTTTTCTATTAAAGTTGTAAGCTCAGCTCTACCTTCTTTAAGTCTTGTAGCAGATGGTTTAAAATCATCTACACCTAATATATTCCTAACAAAATCAACACCATATTTCCTTTGCAAAGTATTAAATGATAAAAATGTTGCTATTTCATCTGGTGCATTGGAACGATAATATGTTAATGCAATATCCTTTCCACCTTCATCTTTAACATATAACATTGGTCTCCCTATATCATCTTTCTTGAGAGACAAACCTTTGATTTTACGTTTAGATTCATCATTCCTTTCGTAAAATCTATCTATCATTTTTTTACCTATGCTATTACGCAGAGTTTTCCAATCATCACCGGTTAAATCATTCAAACCAGCAAACTGACTATTTAATGTTCTCTGAAACTCTTCTTCATCTGTAAAAGATGTTTCTGCTTCTTTATCATAATCCTCCCTGTCATACTCAGGATTTTCATATTCAGCCATTATTTATTTATTATTTAAAAATATTTTTTTATCTTTTAAAAAAATGTCAGCTTACGGAGATAAACTAAACCCTTACAGAAAATTAAGAGAACCACGAGGTGTGAGAGGCATCCGCCAAAGTGTAGTTATAACAAATAACCCTTCAACTATTGACCAAAATCAACAATTGTTAGTGAGATTTCCTAATCTAAGTGGTAATGATGTTATTGTTCCCGGAACAGTCAGATTAGCATTTGAAATTGAACTAACCTCTAAAGATGCAAATGCAACTATATTTCAAAACATAGGAAGAGCAATAATTAAGAAAACAACAATTAGAATAAGTGGAAATGAAGTTATGTCCATTGACGATAGTGACATCTATCATTGTTATATTGATTTATGGAAGACTATTACAGAACGTGTAAATATGGTATATCAAGGCGTTGGCAAAGAGAACATGTTGAAACATAGAGTGGGTGCAGGAAACGCAACAGCAGATAAAGAAGATCAAGCCATCGCAAAAGCATATGGAAACAGGTTTTGCATCCCACTTGATTTTGAATTATTGGAAACCCATATGCCTTTTTATCAAGCTGGATTAGGAGATAGACTTGAATATGAACTTACATTCAATGATTATAATAAAGTAATTAAATCAGGCGATGCAACTTCATCTTATACAATCAAAAATATTTGTTTGGAATTTGATATTGTTTCTGATACTGAATTAGCAAGACAAATAAGACAGCAAGTTGATGGTAAAATGGTTATTTTGTATGACAGAATACTAAGACACAGAAAAATAACTAAAAACAAATCTGATACACTATGGAATATCAATCTAAATGTTCCTGCAAGAAGTATGAAAGGAATTCTTATGCTATTCGAAGATCCTGAAAGGGCCAGCACAGAAGAATATTATAATCCAGAAATTACAAAAGTGGAAATGACAATAGAAGGGATTCCGAATCAATTGTATAGTCAAGGAATGAAGTCCCACCAACACTGGGACGAAATAAATAAATTCTTTGCTTTGAATTCAAAAAGAAACAAAGAAACAAGTATGGTTGTTAAAGATTTATATTTTACTGATACAACAATAGAGAAATATCTAACGAACAGGTATGCTTTATGGTTGGATTTACGTTCAACTGATGATAATACACTTCATGGTTCTGGAAGAAGAATTGAAAATGCATCAGAAGGTATCACAATACAAATAACGAAAGAAGCAGGAGCAGATGAACCAATCAATCTTTATTTGTTTGTTATACAAGATGCACAAATCAACTTTGAAGATGGTAGATTTAAAGAAGTCAGTTATTAATATTTTTTTTACAAATAAAAATGGAACTACCAAAATATCCTCATTGTGCTATTATATGTGGTCAAACTGGATGCGGGAAAACAGAGTTTGTCCTTGACCTTTTGGAAGAGGAATATCGTCAAGTATTTAAACATATTGTTATACTTTGCCCAACCATTCAATGGAACAAGGCTTATAAAAATCGTGAGTGGATTGGGGATGTTAGAAAGCCTAAAACAAAAAATATAACAATTGTTAATCCTATTGTTAATGGAGAAGAAAAACTACAAGAACTATTAAGAATGTTCTTTAATAAATATGCTGGTCATTCTACTCTCTACATTATTGATGATTGCAGTGCAACGAAAGAACTAACAAAGAAAAAAGATATGTTATCAGAATTAGCATTTTCTGGTAGGCATGCAGAACAATCAGTGTGGGTTATTTCGCAGAGATATAATTCTGTGTTAAAAGATTTAAGAGAACAAACAAAATGGCTATGCATGTTCTACACAAAAGATAGAGATAGTTTTGAAAATTGTTTAAGAGAGAATGATGTTATTCCTACTTTGGAAGAACGACAGAGAATAAAAGAAGAACTGAAAAAAAAGAAGCATCGTAAGTTAATTTTGAAGACTGACCAGCCTACTGGTTATTGGTTGGTTGATTGATTTTTTTTTTAGCAATGATTAAGTAATGCTTATTCAATGCTGTAGCAAATCTTAAGTAATGCTTATGCAATGTTTTAAGTAAAATAGCAATACTAAAAAACAATGCTGTTAGAAATATTATCAATCACTGCAATCTTAACAATAATCATAACAAACACTGCAATCTTATCAATAGTCGGATATGCGATGTTTTATTTTTTAAAAATAAAAAATAAATTACATAAAATAAAAATGAATGCTGAAGAATTATTACAAGACATTGAATGTGAAAGCACTTATGTAGAAAATAATGAACAAGAAACAAAACGTGAGCGATTATCAGCCATTGTTGCTGGTGGTGGTAGTAAGCAGTATCTTGGTAAAGACTTACAACTATCAGACATTGATACAATGACAGCAGAACAAATAAACAAACTTTACTGCAGATATGAAGCAAGATTGGGAGCAAGTATGACTAAGACATTAGGTAATTCTTTTATTAGCTTATATGTGATGGGTGTATCAAAGTATTTCAATGTTGTTAATCCACCTAAACTGATACAAGACTTAGAGGAAGACCCTTTTATCAATCACGCTTTGACAAGTTCGTGTTGTGAATTGTATTATAGATATGGAATGTATCTTGCTCCATTAACTGCAATGCTAAAAACAGCAAGACATATTGATTTTAATAAAAAAGAAAATATCCCCTTAGAAAAAAATGAGTGATACTGAAGTTAAAACAAAAGACCCAAGACGAGTATCTGCTGGTAAGAAAGGTGCAGAAGCAAGAAAAAGAAATGCAGAATTAAGAAGAAAGGAGACTGAAACTATAAAGAAAGAAAACATGGAATTAAAATCTATAACAAAAGATGATGAAGTCGGCTCTCCAAATTCACAGAATATAAATATATACAAAAATTATATACCATTATGCATAACAGTTGGAGTTGTTGGAATAGGATTGTATATGTACAAGTCTAAACAAGTTGTACCACAACAACCTGCACCTATTATACAACAAAAAGAAATTGACCCATTTGAATTTAATTAATTTAAAAAAATAATATTCTCATTAAAAAAAAAAAAATGACAACCTCAATAGACGGAAAACAAATTGCAAACATGTTATATCATGCTGGAGTGGAAACTGTATTAACTGTTGGATATTCAGAATTAGGTAGAAAACTATTGAAAAGACCACCACCAAAAGTAGATTTTAATATGACAGATATTGGTATGTTGTCAATTGATATATTACTTGCAATGGCAACAAAGGATATGCTTGTTAAGCAAGGTATTATTCCTGCAGATATTATGAAGTAATTTTAATATTTTTTTTCCATTATATAAAAATGGCAAGTGCAGTAGCATTAATGGTTGGAGGAGCAATTACAAACGCCTTAGCCTTTTCAGGTAGTAATTATTTATTTTCACATATGGGTAGTAATAGTGATGAAGAGAGAAAAAGACATGATAAGGCGATGGAACAATTAGAATCAGCAACAACTGCGTGGAATGAGAAGAGAACAGAAAGATTGGATTTTATTAATGAACAGTTAAAAAAGGAACATCATGCTTTGAATGAGTTCAGTGATGCTGATACTGCTATGAGACAGTATTACTATATTACAGGAAAACAATTGCCAGATAATTTATCCACACCATTACCACCAAAACCTACATTAAGTGATTTTTACACTCCATCAGAAGACCAGAAAAATAGAGAGATTGCATTTGTTGTTGGTGGTATGGCATTGACAGGATTTGTTGCTTGGAAGTTGATGTAGGTAAAAAAAAAATATTTTTTGACATAATCTTTCTTTGGAAAAACTAAATCATAAGCATGATATTTATTTTTTTTTATTATTCTTACATGGTTTCAAACCAAGTGGTCTTACATAAAATGGTGGTTCTTTACCTTCTATCTTCTTTGTGAGATGTGCAGGACTCCATACTTCACCATTGTCTTTGAGAGTTAAAATTACACTCACACCATTTTCTGTGTTAATTTCTCTGTAGTCAGTGATTGTATAAATGTTGTTGATTTCTAAATCAGTCCATTTCTTTGTGTCAAATTGACTTTGTTCCTTTAACAGCTCTTCAAACTCTTCTTTTGTAGGTGTATAGTCATCATCAAGCAATTGTGCTATATTTTGCGTTTGTGCGTTCTTTGACATCTTTTTATATATAAATATTTTTTCTTAAATAAAAATAAATGGAGAAGATATACTATAGTCCAAAAGGTTTCTGGAAAGGACACTCAGCTGTTGGTAAGTTAGCAAAAGAAGCAAAGGTTAGTCAGAAACAAGCATTAGAGTTCTTAAAGAAACAAGCAGTATGGCAAATATATTTACCTGCACCTAAGAGAATAATAAGACCAAAATTTGATGTGTCTGCAGAGAATGAAGTTCATCAGGCTGATTTATTGTTTTTACCTCATGACACTATTGGTAGAAAAACATACAAGTATGCATTGACAGTGGTTGATATTGGAACAAGATATAAAGAAGCCGAACCTTTGGCGTCGAAAGATAGTAAAGAAGTTGCAAATGCTTTTGAGAAGATTTATAAAAGACATTTGAAGTATCCTAAACTATTGCAAGTTGACCCTGGTAGAGAATTTATGAGTTCCGTTTCAACTTTGATGGAAAAGCATAATACCAAAATAAGAAGAGGTAGAAAAGAAATACACAGAGACCAAGGAATAGTAGAAAGATTTAATAGAACCTTAGCAGAAAGATTGTTTGGTTATCAGTATGCTAAAGAGATTGATACTAAAAAACGAAACAGAGAATGGGTTAAGAGATTACCTGATGTTATTAAAGCATTAAATAAGGAGACGAAAAAACCTCCTCCAATTATAACAAGAAAAGTTGATGCTGAAATTTGTCCTTATGCAAATGTTAGATATTTGTATCAACCTGGAGAATTAGAAGGTGGTGGAAAGAGAAGGGCTACTGACCCAGTATGGTCTGTTGATATTCATAAGATTGACTATCATATTATAACGCAGGGAATAAGAGTTTATTATTTGAAATCTCCTGCACCTAAGAGAGGGTTTGTCAAAGAGGAATTACTTATTGTTCCGGCTGATACCCATACGCGTATGTCGTAATGCCATCGTCAGTTATGTATCTTTTTGTGTCTAAAGGAGAAAGTGTAGTCTTATTTACTTTTAATCCATATATGTTGTGATGCATTGAGCGTAGCATGTTCATTGAGTGTGTGTATTTCTTTTTGTTGAATAATGCATCTCTGTAGTTTTCAAAATTGATTTGTTTTTTGATTACATATTTTTTTGTTCCTTTCGCTTTTTTGATGACTTGTTCATCTGTTCTTAATACTGAATATAGTTTAGGACGAAGACCAATATATTCTGATATTGGAACACCAGCACATTCATCCTTCATCTTACCTATGACCTTCTTGTTTGTTTCATCGTATAGTGGATGTTCTTTTGGATAATCAGAGAAATCGTATTCATCTTTCATTTCAGACATATCT
Organism: Lucinisca nassula; assembly: GCA_963580285.1. Classification (NCBI taxonomy): domain Eukaryota; kingdom Metazoa; phylum Mollusca; class Bivalvia; order Lucinida; family Lucinidae; genus Lucinisca; species Lucinisca nassula. The sequence continues at coordinate 158,700,738 of OY757011.1, read as the reverse complement.
TTGTAAGCATCTTTGGTTTTGATATCTACTAATAAACTGTCTGTGTCGGTGTATAACAAGGTGCAGTTATTACCATACTTCTTTTTCAATGTATTATAATACCAATCATACATAAGATGTTTTGATAAATCTAAAACACAGAAGCCAACATATATTGGTTTATTGAGAGTTAATCTTGTTTTATTCACTTGAATTGCAGATAACTCATTAGAGAACTTTATTCTACGATTGAAGTTTGGTTTGGCTATTATCTTGCGGATTTTTTCATTTTCACTGCCATCTGTTTTGACTAATTTAATATCAACTCTTTTACGTATGTTTTCCATTGTTTTGCCAAATACTGAGTTGTTCATAAGTTTAAAGAAATCTTTTTCAAATGTAGTCTTTGCTTTTTTACGTAATTCTGTATTCAGACGTATGTAAGGTTCCATCCAAGGTTTCTCATCAAATTCTAATATTCTGTGTATTTTTGTTATTTTCATACCAAGTTGTTTGTATAGTCTTAAGTTTTTGTAATGTACTACATATTTCTTCTTATCCATTAGATTGGGGACAAGTTTTTCTGTTTTTAACATACTATTTTCAATTAGTTCATTTTGATAGTCGGATAACCATTCTTTTTTAATTGCTAATTTTTCAGGTGCAAGTGGATAGTCATTATGTAGTTTATGTAAATGTTTTGGATATTCTAAATCTACTTCATATATTCTTCCTCTACCTTTTTGTAATTTTGGAAGTTTTCCATCTATTAAATCTTTATTAGTTATCCATTTGAAACCACCATATGGAAGTGCTTGACTCATTGAATGACCATATAAGTTATTTGCATCTAAATACATTATGTAATTGTCTTCTTTATCTGGATTATAATCTGCTACATATTTATTATTTGCTTTTGCGTGTCTTTTAGAAACCATACTTATTCCACCTCTCATTCCTTTTTCAATGAAAAGATGCATATCCAAATCTGATAAAAGTTGTAATTCTATTTTTGTGTATTTTAGAAGAGCATCCCAAGATAGACCAGGTGCAGTGTAGTAATGTAGAGGGTCAAGTTTATAGTTATTCATACAGGTTTCTCTAAACTTTTGAAAAACATCTGCAAGTAAGAGAACATCTGTTTTGAGGTATAAGTCGTGATAATCACCAAGTGTTTTACAGTTAAATTGTTTCCATACTTTTTGAGCGTGTTCATAGTCTTTTTGTTTGATACTTTCATCTGTAAGACTGCTGTAGAATTTGTCTATGGGTGGTAGTTGTGTTTCATCAAATCTATCAAAACTGTCAATATATTCATACGGATATACACCTTTACGCAAAAGTAAATCAGTCTTATCACCAAATTGAGATTTAGTTATTTTAAAATCAGATTTATCTGTTGCGTCTACCAACTTTTCAAGAGAGGAAGCCATAAATTGAAAACTGTCTAAAAATTTAAGTTGTCCAATACTGAATGAGATGAATTTCTCTGAATTATTTGCAATACAAGTAATGTTTCCACTTGCTTTGTGTATTTTCTGCATTATTAGATGGCTATCATAACCTTTTAAGTTGTGGAAGACAACTGGAATTTTTGTTTTATTTGGTTTGATTGCAAGTTTTAGATTACAAGATTTGTGTGCTGGTCCTCTATATTCTCCTGTGAAATGACAGTGGTCTTTTACTTTTGGATTCTTTTCATCATCAATTTCTTTTTCACATATCCAACAATGAGTAGCCTCTTCATAATCTTGTATGTTCTGTTCTGTCATTATTATTTTTTTGGGATGTTTGAAAACGTTGTTAATGTTTTCTACTTCACATTCTAAATGATTTAGAAAAACCTCTGCAACATCTTCACCTCTGTATATTACTGGTTTGTCTGCTTTACCATCATATCTAACAACTTGATATCCAAATCCACACGCTTCGTGTTCGCTTGTTATTTCTGATTTGTCTCCTTTTTGTTGTGATTTGGGTTTGATTATGCTTTCAAAGTCAGCATAGATTACAAATGGAACGGGCATTTGATTTTGATGGTTTTTAAACTTGATAAGACCTTTTGATGGCATTTCTATTCGCATTGGAGATTTATTTATGCCTTCACAGTCTTCTTTGTGTTTGATTAGTAGGTCTTCTCTTGAAAAACCGTGAAGACATCTTTCACAAAAGTAAGTAGCACCGTGTTTGTTATTCTGATTACGAAGTAATCTATTTAGACTTTTAATCCAACAGTAGTGATATTTTGTTTCCTTTTGTGGTTTTTCATCTGGATAATCATCAGGATTATAATTTTCATCTATTTCTCCTTCTTCATTATCATCAATTTCCTCTTCAACATCTTCTGTTATCAAAAGTAGGTTAATTCTTTCTTTATCATTTGATTGATTTGAAATATGATATGGAAATACAGTAAGTTTCTCTGTCTTTTTTGTGATTGTATATCCATAAACATTGATTGCTATATTGTTTTGTTTCTCAACTTTTGGTATTTGTGAGATTGGTGTGGGAAAGTCAATTCCTTCCATATTCAGATTAGGACATTTTTTATAACTATATACATTATTTAAGTTATTCTTTGCTGGATATAAAGCAGATTTCAATGACCATTCTAAACATCTATTATCATTGTTTTTCATATTAATTATTGCTTGTTTGTTTGCTATTACTTTTGGAAGAGGAATATATGAAGAACCTTTGAGTGGTTCATATTTTGCTATGTTAATATAGAGTTTGATACAATGGTCAATTTCTAAACCTGTTGCGGTATTTGTGAATTTTTCAATCCATGTTTGTATATAAGCTGTTTGTTTGTTATAGTTTTCATCTAAATTATTTTCATTAAGAACTGCACATTGTTCTCCGTGTGATGCACCGATAACTTCTTTTCTTTCACCATTAAGTTCATCTTTAAAAAACTTTATAGATAACCCAATTGAAAATTTAATACCATTGTATTCTTTAATGTTTTCATTAATTTTATCTATAATGACAGATTTTTTATCATTAAACAAAATATTTGGGTCTTTATATTTATGAGCATCAATTTCATATGTTTTAAAGTAGTTGCATAATGGTTTATCAACTAATTTCAGAGCACTTTTCTCTTCTTTAGTATCATCATCTATATCTTCATTATTAATTTTTTCACTTGTTTTAACAGCATTTTGTTGCTGTCGTTTTCTTTTCTTTTTATTTCTACGTCTTTTACGCAAATTATCTAATGCAGAAGTTTGTTGTAGTGCATCCCTCTTCTGTTTCTCAATATCTAAGGATTTAAGACCCTTGTCTAAAGCCTCATCACTAATTCTTCCTTCGCTATGCAATTGTATTAGTCTCTCTACAGAACTCATTTTTTTTGTTTTCTTTTAAACTATAAAAATATTTTTTTAATATAAAATAAAAAATGAGTATAGAAACACAAAGTATGCAAAATATATGTGCTATGTTGCCATTAGGTTCAAATAAACCATGTAAAAACAAATCAGTAAAGCATTCTATATACTGCAAGGCTCATAATTTTATTATAAAACATAACAAAAGTAAAGTAGTGAAATGTTTGCAATGTGGTAAAGGTACTACAGCAAAATATCAAATCTGTGATAAGTGTGGTGGAAAGAATTTTAGAGAAAAACAGAGATATTTTAACTCTATAAAACCTTTTAAGCAGGAAATTGCAAGATTGAGTATGATTGAGTGTTGAGGATGATTCAGGTGTTATTGAGAGGGCGATAATTTAATTTTTTTATGCTCAAGTCGGCGATATAGTTTGTATCGCCGTTGGAAAATTGTGGTATAATATATATGCTCCAATCGGTGCTATACGGACAATGAATATATCGCCGTTGGAGCACTTTGCATATATATATATCGGACTTTTCTTAACTGGATACACATTCTCAATTTCAAACATTACGACGGCACATCCGAGTGACATAGTGCAATTAGGTTATTTTATTTTACGAAAGTGTGTGAAATGTTTCATGTTTATACTTCAAAAATAGGTCGTGGGTGCTTGTTAGAACCGCTCTATTGAGTCGGTTCTAACGAGTAACAAAAAACTATGCACTGGACCAGAAATATGAAAAATATTTTTTCCCCTGCAAACCTCATTTTTCTATATAAGATGGGGTTTAGAGGGGGGATCATTTTACAGACTTGTTAACCTAATGAGCATATCAATTTGTTGTACTGTAAAATAAGATTATACATAATCTTACTCAAGTACGCTTGAGGGTGTAAGCAGTCATGACGGCGGTGACTGTTGATGTTTATCATGTGACGTCCTGTTTGATGCCTTTTCGGTAATGGTTTCTGCTTAATATCTTTTGAAAAAGATGGTTTATGCTTCAATTTCACATATATTGAAAATGTTTACAATAGATTGCACCGCCCCTGCCCATCGGGGCTTAGAGAAATAGATAGGACTGCATGGTGCTTCCAAGCAGAGCTGAAACTGACCACACATGAGTACTGGTGAACCACTTAGGTCTAAGCCTGCCCATGCAAATTGATGTGAGTCAGACCGTCCAATGCATATAAGCATTTTGGTTTCACTGGGCGGCAGGGCTTGAGATGTCATTTCATCTCAATATCGGGCAAAAGTCCCACAAAAATGGAACCAACGTCTCCAAAATGACCTAAATAGTGTTGACGGGGACGTTAAACCTCAATTCAAACAAACAAATACAATAGATTGCTTTGGGTTGTTACTTGCAATTTTTCGTTAATTTGAAGCGGAGTTAGTGCCCCTGATTGTCATCAGAAAATTGTTGTGGCTCAATATCATGTGAAACGATTGATGTTTGATCAACTACCTCGTACACAATAATGTTAATTTTTAGAGTTTTGATTAACATCCGCCAATTTTAACGTATAATATGAAACGGCCAGTTCCTCGGGATTGTTAGTCAATTTTCGTCAATTTATGCCAGAATTACGGCCCTTGATTGCCGTAAATAACATACAAAGTATCCATAAATATTTGTTAACAGAAGATCGAGTTTGAAGCGGTCATGGTAAACAAGCAATCAGTGTTTGAGCCATTAACCCTTATCTTGCTGAATATTCATCTAAGCCACACCCATTTCTGTCTATCAACCAATCAAATTACTTGATGTAATTTATTGCTACAAATTCATAAACTGAATGCGAAACAGTGTAGATCCTGATTAGATGTCGTGAACATCAAGATAAGGGTTAAGTTCTACTGTAGTTTTGTTCTGTTTTAGGGGTATTCGACATCTCCATGGATATGAATATGTCTGATCAGCTGATAAAGTTCAATGTGAATCAAACTGGGTTTTACAGAGTGAATTACCCAGACTTTTTGTGGCAGCGTTTCGCGTCGAGACTTCAGACTTTAGGGCCATCAGGGGTAGGTAGATCGAATGATGGTAATTTAATCAAGTAATACCACATTTTACGATTTCACGCATATTCATGGCGCGCTTTTGTATTGCTGCTAAAGTGCACGCTTGAAAATAAGAATGTTTCAAAGCGAACCAACAATTTACGTTAACTACGTACATCCCTGCAAGGGCTCTTTGTAAATTTGCTGTTCACTGTAACATTGACTGCTGAAGGGACTGTGGGTTTGGCAGAGCATTTGGAAGACGAAGAGTAATCCTATCCATACTGCACCATAACCAGTCCCAAAACGAATCCAATTTACATCGTTGGGTGCTGAAAGAGAACGTCTCACACGAGCCAGCCACTCATACGAACTACAGCTTAAGCACCAATCTTGATTGTTCTTATATGTAATACTTGGCCCAGACGCTCCAGTTACGATAAACATCCGTGCGACATAGTGCACCTTTTATAGCTTTAAAATGACTACTTTTTCGATGAAAATTCCAGATATTTTTCTTACTTATACTGCAAACATAGGTTGTGGGTGATCGGTAAAACCGCCTCGTTCCATCGAATATGCGCAACTTTTGTCTTGGAGCAGAAATAAGAAAAATAACGTGTACTCCCGTAGACCTAAAGTGGGGTTATATTGGTATTCATTTCACGTACTTGTTCACGTGATAGCTGTTAAAACACAGACCATCTAATGAGATGTCAATGGTTAAAGACTTTAAGGCTACATCGAAAAAATTTGCAAAAAGTAAATTCTAAAGGGACGAGAAAATGTGGGGAAAGCAATGCTTTAACGCCATTTTTTATGCAACTGCTAAAGACTTTTCATACGATTCTCGCTGTAAATACCATGTTACGATAATGCATGTAGTTTGCAAGTGAGACAGCTCTGAGGACCTCATTAACAGTGACCATCTGAAGGGGTATACCCTCAGAGGAGAGAACAAGTTTCCAGTATGAGTGGACTTGTACTGATAAGAGACGCATAATACTTTGAAAGTGTTGCCTCCTTTGGAACTATTTTCATTCCCCTTACACAGTATTCCAATAAACAATTTCGTATTAAGAATATCTTCGTAACCCCAATATTATAGGGAGAAAAACGGGATTGATAGACGTCATTCTGATTTAATTTCAAAATTCAATATTGGACTTAAATCTCTTCTGCAACAAGGTCTATCGGAACTTGAATTTTATGGTGACAAGGTGTATTAATTCAGAACAATATATAACCGCAATGACTTCAGCAGCCAATTTCGTAAAATCATTCTTCGATATAAAAAGATTGGGTACAACAGAAATGTTATACGACCGATTGCATGCATGGTGGTTAACCCACTCACGGTTTACAACTTTGCTTCCCTCTTTAATTGCACGCCGGTTGGTCAGGCCTCAGTTTCTATGACGGTTCCATAGTAAAGGCTTACTGAGATTGAGAGAAAATCTAATTCTATGCTCTGTTGGTTGGTGCTTGATGCTCTGTCTCTGGTCGGGCCCATCAGAGTCTAACTCTTGGTTTTCTTTTGCTCAAGCATTTCAGTGGTTTCTTGCTGTCGAGTCCTCACTGTTGTTTCCTCTCTGATGCTGTTTGTTTTTTGTGTTCACGGAGATGTTGCACTGATGAGTAAGGAGGCCATCATGCGGACTGAACAAATTATTTGTCTAAATCGCGACGGAAGTAAGGTCGAGGATTGTGGCCACGTAAAATCGATTTAAGCCCCCACCCCCCCACCAGTGGAGTTCGTTACACTGACCGTTCCAAGGCGGTTCTTCTGTCGTGGTTAATTTTTGTTATGGTTTGTCTTTCAGTGTTTGTGTCGCTTATATTATTTTGTTTTGGATAGCCAATTGGCCATTTTGTGGTAAAGTGACTGTTCTTGTGGTTTTCGCTGTTGAGTGAGTGAGCGTTTTAGTTTTACGTCCCACCAACAGCTAAGGTCATACGGAGACGGGACCTCGGTTTTAAAGACTCATCAGAAAGTCTGGAGAAGCCCGGTTCCGCTGTTGATATTTCTATTGGGGTCTGTTGTTTCATGTTTAGGTTTCTTTCCCTTTGGTTTCTCTGATGGGAGCTATGGGTTAATTGTATCGATTCCTGATCATTGCCGTCACTTCTATTTTAACAGGCAATACATTATTTTTGTGTTCGCTCAAAATCATAGAGTTCGGGTACTGAGAGCGGCGGCGGTTCTGTAGAGCGCCCACAATTTATGTTAGCGGCAGAAAAAATATCACAAATTGCTTCAGAAAAAATGACAGTTTAGAATATATGGAAGAAATTACTATGTCAAATCACTGTATTTACAACGACCAGTATGCTGTTATACGAACTGATCAAATCCAAAATTTAAAATAATTGTGCATTGCAGGTTCCATATCCAGCTGATAGATCAGGACTGGTGGATGATGCCTTTAATCTCGCACGTGGTGGCTACCTTAGTTACGATGTGGCGCTAGAGATGACCAAATATCTAGACCAGGAGTTGGACCACTTACCATGGGATTCAGCCTACAATGGCATTATTTATCTATCGCGCATGTTCGAAAATAGTGGGAAATTTAACTCACTGAGAGTTAGTATATTGAGTTCATTATCTTTACTTGTTTTTCGGTTAAAACAGTTAACCTTCAAAGACTCGAAAGCCTTTGGGACCATAACTTTTGTTCTAGACAGGGGTAGTGTGGGCCACTGATGGTTAACCATATGGCGTGGTAATGATATATGATACAGGTGCCTATTCGATTTTCTTTACATTACGATAACGCACCCATGCGATACAGTGCATTTTTTCACATCTCCAAAATTGCTACTTTTTATGAAAATCCGTGATATTTTTCTTATAAATACTGCAAACATGGGTTTTGGATGCTCGTTAGAACCGCCTCATTGAGGCGGTTCTAACGAGTACCCACAACCTATGTCTTGGAGCAAAAATAAGAAAAATAATGTATACCCCTGTAAACACCATTTTTCTCTATATAAAGTGGGGTAAAGGGGGTCTTAATTGCACGGACTTGTTCACGCGATAGAATAATAGTATGTCGTGTGTACTCATTAGAATCACGTCATCGAGACGATTCTACTTGATTACACACATCGATTTACTTCAACTTTTACTTATCCCAGATTTATTAATAGTTCCACTTAATAAGATATAAATATGTTCTATAATAGGGATATATCTTATTAAGGGGAACTATTAATTAATCTGGCATAAATCACAGGTAATTTGATGTTCAAGTAAATCGATATAATGTACTGAAATGAATGGCTTCAACTCCGAGGTTTATAACTGTTTTGAGTTTGATTCCTAACTCATTTCCAGTGCAGTTTTATATACGATAACAATACAAAGTTGGACCAAATATGCGTAAAAGGTACTTATTTTACAGACTTTTAAAGTCTTCTGCCAGAACAACTGACAAAAGTTTTAACGACAGGTTACATAATGATATTGTTAGTTTTGAACAACTGGGTCACAATATTTAAAAGTTTAATCACAGTAACTTCTAAAGGTCAAATATGGATATTCAGATTCGCACAAGCAGTAAAATAATAATTATAATCTGATCTAAGCGATGTGCTAACACGTCAACTGCTCATTTTACGATGTGTTTATCAGGGTAGTCAGAATTTTCTAGTTTCTGGATTGAAACATAGGTTCTAGAACCTCCTTATTTAGCCGTTCTAACGAGCACTCATAAACTAAATTTGATGCAATACAAAAATGCATTTCTGAGGCGTGGAAAGAAGAGCACTTTCCCCATGGGTATGTTACCTAATCCCTTACATATACCATTTCATTTCTTCATTCAGAAATATTTCTCCGGTAAAGTACGGCCAGTAATGCACCATCTCTCATGGGAGGATAGTACTTCACATTTGGATAAGTATGACATTTATATTTCATGAACATTTTAAATTTAAAGTATCACACGCGAGTAGTCATTACATTTGTAAATTATCAGACGAACCTGGTGACAGTTTTATAATTTTTACATGAAATGAATATGAATTTGAGTTTCTTAAACAAATGAACATTTTCTTAGTCACTGTATTTTCTACATATTTTCTTAAAACTTGTTCAGACCTCCACAGAAATCATTAAGTCGTCATTGAAGATGTGATAAATAGAGAATACTAGGTTCGTGTCATTTGATATCAAGATTTTCATGCAAGGCTTTGAGAACGCTTGTAGAATCGCGAGGCATGCCGAGCGATTTTACATGGGTTCTCGAAGCCGAGCCTGATAAACTTGATATCAAATGACACGAATCTGGTATTCTATTTATCAGTTAATCCCCTTGTACATTTCTACTGTTTTGCTATTTTTCCAGTACTCCAGTTAATAGAAGTGCAATATCACGTTGACCTGATAAAGCTCACTTGTCCTGAGATAGCATATCTTTATCAGGCCAGTATGTTACAATGCAGTTAATATAGGGGATAACTGATAATATTCCTGAAGTTCCTGCATGATGTTATACACGTTGAACGGAAAAATGCCCTGACAAAATGACACATTTTAAATATCAACATCCACATATGGTTATTTGTTTTCTTCCAAGCAACGGTGTGAATTACATTGACAGATTTACCTACTAAGAGTAACAAACCTCTTTGAGATATGTATCGCATGTATCGATAATAGGACCTTTGTTGTTCCAATATATATGTTTTAAGGTGAAAATAAGGGAAAGTAATCGCTCTGGGAAAATATGTGGAACTTTAAAATTTCATATGTGACATATTATTTCTTCAGTTACATTTTCCTGACCGTTCGTTGTGTAAGAAAGAAATTCACTTGCCAAAACAGCACTCGATTCCATCACCAATACAATGCTTTCGTCTCCATTTTAAACTTTATTATTGATGTGTATGAAAATTATTTTGTACTTAAAATGCAAATGAAAGATTGCATACTCCAAGTCTTTGCTGTTCCATGCCAGTCTTTACACTAATCAGTAGGCAAAACGAATATTTTAATAATGTAGGCAAAACGAATATTTTTACTGATAACTAGGAACATCTTGAAAAAAAAAAAAAAATTCACCAAAAAGGGGACTGCTCTAAAAGGCATTTGCTCCCAATCGCAAAAACATGTCTATATAATATCAACCCCTTTAGACTCCACTTTCATATAGTACTACTGGGGTTTAAAGGGGTATACATGTTATTTCTGCCCAATACATAGATTGTGTCTCGCCTAGGCTGTCCTAATAGGCCAGTCAAAATAGTATTGAACCTCAAACAAATTCCTTCAGAAGGGTTTTCACTATTTTCAGTATCAGTGAGGTGTCCTAACTTACAGGAAAAAAATCCCCAAAAATATTCCCTGGCGAAATTGATTTTTTGGGGGAAAATGTTCGAAATTTAAATAAAAATCGCCAAAAACAGGAATTGAATTATAAAAATTGCAGTCAATTATATCAAATTTATTTAAATAGCCAAAAATAAGCTAACTTTTGTCAAGTAGCGATAAAAGAAGTTTTAGCTTGATACGCGTACAGAAACTTGTCTTTTTTAGGGTAAAAATTTGAAAATATTAATAAAAACGCAGAAAATGGGAATACATTTTTAAAAAGTTACTAGTGTGGATTCTTGAAAATGTTTGATGTAAAAAGTTATATATGTGTACAAGTTAACTACAGGAAAAAAAATAAAATTTTTATATGTTAAAAAGTTCCATTTTTCGGGGTATGAAAATGCACATGTTTACATAAAAACACCCAAAATTTAGTTTTTTTCCGGTCAAGTAGAAATATAAAAATAAACTGTATGATGTCGAACTACGGGCCTCCGTGGCCTCATGGATAAGAGCGCTGACTCTTAGTCATTAGGTCTCTCACCGCCGTGGGTTCGAGCCTCGCTCGGGTCACGTGTGAGACGCCAAGTTCTTCAACGGAAGGTCAGGTGGTTTTTCTCCGGGTACTCCGGTTTTCGCCCACCTATGATTAACGATCGGCTCGATATGAGTGAAATAATCTTGGAAGGGCCGTAAAACCCAAACCAAAAAAAAAAAAAAAAAAAAAAAAATGATGTCGAACTAATTTATATAGCCAGATGTATATCAAGCAGCTCTCAAAAATCCTTCAGCTTCGTGCCTGCACAGCAGTTTGACTTTTTAAAGGCAGAAAATGTAAAAGTTTGATAAAAAAACATGGAAAATAGGTTAATGTTTTTTTTCTAAGTTAGTGGTGAGGATTTATGCAAATTTTATGTTGTAAAAAAAAGATATCAGTTAACTACAGGAATGAAATAAATTTTTAGATATTTAAAAAGTCAATTTTCCGGGTAGGAAAATACACATTTTTACACAAAACCCTTAAAATCCATTATATGCCACCAGTAACACTATACTACTTAATATAGGGCTCTAACAATATACAAATAGTACCGTGTTGTGCACTATAACTTGTCTTTAACTGATCATTATGTGTCCAGCAGGAAGGCATTCATATATATAAATGTCAAAAAATATACATACACGTACTGTCAGATCATGAACCATCTTATATTGTGCCAAAATGTTGTTTATATCCAACAAAATACTGTTTTAAACCCAGATACCGCGGCCCCCGCCCATTGGGGCTTGAAGAAATAGATGGGCTGCATGATGCTTCCACGCAGAGCTGAAACCAACCGCACACGGGCACTGGTAAACCGCCTAGAGGATCTAAGCCTGCCCATGCAAAGCGGTGCGAGTCGGACAGTCCATGCTTATAAACCATATTGGTTTCATTGGGCGACAGAGAATGAGATGTCATTTCATCTCAATGTCGGGTAAAAGTCCCACAAAATTGGAAGTAATGTCTCCAAAATAACCTATACCGTGTTGACGGGGACGTTAAGTCTCAAATCAAACAAACAAAAACCCAGATACATTATTTGTTCGGAAGATTTTTTGGCAGATTCACTCTTGTCTAATATGTGTAATTTCTTAGCTATATAGCAGTTATGCTTCAAGCCAACATGCCCATTTGGAGACAAAGAAGAAATGCATAAAACTATGCACCAAGAATCAGAAAAAAAAATGTTCACTTTTCGATGATAGAAGCCGTCAATATCTTGACAATCACAAAGACCAATAAGAGAAAAGAAGAACAGGAATTATAGAAGAAAATGCAAAATGTTAACAGATCAGAAGCAATATTGAGTGACCTAAATCCATGTCCAAACTATAGTAGACCTGTGTTTCACCCTGGATTAATTGTTATTGTAGTGTGCATTCTGGGCAAAGCAATAATGAAATTAAAAAAAAAATAGTACGTGGGACAGGGCAACCATCTAGCAACTGGAAATATGTTTCCTTTCCTTCTTATCCAGTAACATTTTATTAATAATGTTTTTAGATTTATTTTTTGCATTCAAAATCAATCTGCAAACTCTGTAAAACTGAAAGCTTGATTTAACAATATCACTGTGTATCTCGCTATAATCTAACAAGAATAATGACAACAGCAGCAACAAAAAGCATGTTCTGCTTATTTCTATAAATATGCAGTAAAGTTACTAAATTAACATACTTTAACTAAATACTGGAGGAAGGAACAGTCAAACAGTTTCAAAGCAAGAAAACCATGATGGTCCTGCATGCATATCCCTCATCAAAGCTTACATATTTGCATGCTGAATATTGAAATTCCACACGAACTTTTACAGTTTTTTTTTAATTTCATCTCCAAGAGTGCCAATGTGTCCTGTATTGAGTACCAATACCGTATTTGACAAGCAGTGCTTAAATTTAGACCATTGAAGGACAACAAGGCACACCAAGTAATCCCTACAACACTGATTAATATGAACAACATTGGTGGAGGGCCACCCAAGGAACATTTGTGTAATCAGCCCGTTACTCTTCTCCAGGTAACACAATTCTACGAAAACTTTTTAAGATCACCCGAGGGTTATTCCTGCACAGTTTAGTTGAAACCCTTGCAGTAAAGAAATTGTGAATGGATGGATTGATGATGGAAATGGTCACAATTACATGGCATGAGCACACTGTGCTCATGTGGGTTCACAAATTACCCCCAATGATGGGGCCATATCTGACCCTATAGCTGTAATTTGAACATACGGATAAAGGTTTACTTGATGTAGCTACACGTACTTACCAAATATCAAAGGTCCTGGGCCTTCTAGTTTCAACGTTGTTTTTAAAGCTTTTCCCTATATGAGTCTATGCAAAATAAGTGACCCCCTGGAGTTGGGCCATTTTTATTCATGGGCTATAATATAAACAATGTTGGTTGAGCAATACTATATAAACGTATACCAAATATCAAAGGCCTTTGCCCTCTGTTTCATCTCACGAGAAGATTTTAAAATGTCTGTACAAAACAAGTGATTCTGAAGGCGGGGCCCTTGTTGATAACAGTGCTGTGATTTGAACAATCTTGGTAAACTAGATGAATATACATACAAATATCAAGAACTGTTTTTTTTATAGTTTTCCCTATATGAATCAATTTTGGAACAATCTTGACAAAAAGTCACTATCTGAAGCTATATTAACCAAACATCAAAGGCCCGACCCTTCCATTTTCAGGCAAGAAAAGTTTTAAAGTTTTCCAATATGGGTCCATGTAAAACAAGTGACCATTTTGGACCCCAGGGCTATAATTTCAACAGTCTTGGAAAAAGCTTCATACCAAATCTCTAAAACCTTACAGTTTTATACAAGATGATTTTAAAGATTTTACTTATTCTCCTTTTTTCTGCGATGGCAATAAAAGCTTAATGGGATGGAATTCTTGGAATAGCAGACCCCAGTGTGGGCCACTTGGTTCCTCAGGGATATACTCTGGGCAATCTTAATTGACAGAGATCCACTAGATGAGGATACCTATTAAATATCAAAGGCCAAGATCGTCTAGTTTCAGGATGTGAGTTCATGTAAAACATTTGTAACACCAGGGATGGGTACACTTTTGACCCCAAGGCTATGATTTAAACAGTGTTGATTAAAGCTGCTTGCCAAATCTCATAAAAGACCTTCTTGTTCTTGTTTCGGATAAGTAATCTTGCTAATTTCCCCGTTTTTGTTCCCATGACAATCAGACTTGCATGGAATGGATTTTTGAATAACTCTGAACAAGATTAAGAAATGTCATTTAAGAAAATTGAGAACAGAAGGGCAGACGGATGACAGTGACGACCATGGACAGTGATCAGTTACAATAGATTCCCAGAAGCCTTAAGCTTATGAAAGCTAAAATATATAATACATGTTCATTTTTCATGTTTTTTTTTCTGTAAAAGTATTATCTTTTTACCCTGAAATAAGGATTTGTTTTTCAAAAGCTAAAAATATTTCTTCATGCAGTAATCTGATGTAACGCTACATCAAAATGTTTTAAAAAGCCTTTACCAGATACATGTATTAAAAATGTTCGTTTTCCATGTTTTTTTTTCTTTGGCAAAATTTTCAACAACCTTAGAAAAGATCATTTCTGTGAAGGTATGAAGTTGAAGCATTAAATAGCTGCTTCAAATAGTTTGTGCATATCTGGTAACACAAACCAGCTCAACGCCATACATGTATGTACTATGAAATTTTGTGAAGCAATTCCTACATGTGAAAAACATATGGTATTTTTTGGTAAAATTCAACATTTTCATCGCCTGAAAAATGTACGTTTATAAACATTTCAATATCCCGCTTTGTTTCTGTAGTTAACGGTTATCCATATGTAACTTTTTGCATCAAAACATTTTCAAGAATCCTCACCACTAACTTTTTACAAAAACATTCCCGTTTCCTCGCTTTTTTGTCACAATTTTGAATTTTTCCCTTAAAAAAAACAAACTTCTGAGCAGGCACAAAACTGAATGTTTTTTATAGCTACTTGAGAGTAGTTAGTGCACATCTGCTATATACATTGGTTCAACATAATACAATACATTTTTTATACTGTGGTTGCTACTTGCCCAAAAACTAATGGATTATTAGTGTTTTATATAAAAAATGTGCATTTGCCTACCCCGCAAAAATGATTTTTTTTGACATATATTTTTTTTTCTGTAGTTAATTTATACTCATATATAACTTTTTACACCAAAACATTTTCAAGAATCCAAACCAGTCACTTTTTAAAAATTTATTCCCATTTTCTGCGTTTTTTTGTCAATATTTCCAAGTTTTAACCCCAAAAAAGACAGGTTTCTGTACATGTATCAAGCTAAAACTTCTTTTATCGCTACTTGACAATAGTTAGCCTATTTTTGGCTATTTAAATAAATTTGATATAATTTAATGAAATTTTTATAATTTAATTCCTGTTTTTGGCGCTTTTTATTCAAATTTCGAACATTTTCCCCCAAAAAATCAATTTCGCCAGGGAATATTTTGGGGGATTTTTTTCCTGTAAGTCAGAACACCTCACTGATTTGGAAAAAAGTGAAAATCCTTCTGAAGGAATTTGTTTGAGGTTGAGGGTCTTTTTGGGCTAAAATGACTGGCCTATAACGAGTTCCCACAATCTATGTTTCGGCAGAAATGTGAAAAAGTCTTGATTTGGCTCTTTGATCGCAGTGCCTTTTTGTTATAGTTCGTCTTTTAATGTGTGTATCGCTCATATAATTTTGTTTTGGATAGCTGAATGACCATTATGTGGGAAGGTAACTGTGCTGTTGGCTGTCCGCTACTGATGTTTCCATTAGGATCTAGTTATTTCGTGTTCGTGTTTCGTTCTCTTTCGTGTCTCCGACGGGAGGTGTGAGTTAATTGTATCGATTCCTGGTCACTGTCTTCACTTCTGTTTTTTATTTAAAAAAATTCATTTTGGTGGTTAAATTTTACCAATATATTCGAATTCACCATATTTGCATTATTTGCTGGCTTCCAGCTTGCACATTGTCAATATTGGAAAAACAGGTAACCAGACCCCCTGACATTTTAAGGTCAGGGGGGTCTGGTTACCTGTTTTTCCAACACTGACAACCTTCAGACTAGGAACCAGCAGATAATGCAAATAAGGTGAATAGGCGTGTTTTCGTAATGCGAAAAGTGCAAATTCTTGTTCTTTCCAAGCAGCCCATGTGATTTGGTAGGAAAATGCTTTATATTTAGAATGTCTCTTTATTTTATACATTTTTATCATATGACGTCGCGTCTGAGAGTGTTATAACGTCATGTAATATTTTCGATAATCCACTAGTGGATTAAATATGCAAATTAGGTAGATCCGACCCGTAACGTTACATGTACGACGTCCTTAATGACGTCGTGTTTACCAATGGCGGAATACTGATATTTTTGTAAACAATCATGAATAAAATGCATTTATAATGTCATATGATAAATAGAATCTTGCATTCGTGCTCATGTAAGATCCTCTATGTATTATGCGTATGTGCAATTTGCGCAGTGAGCGCTGTCCCATTACAAAAACATGTCTATACAAATACACTGTTCACTTTACCACCGAACGAGTACCCACAATCTATATCTTAGAGCAGAAATAAGAAAAATAAGGTTTACCCCTGTAAACCACAGTTTCACAACATAAAAGTGGAGTTAAAGAGGGTCAGAATTATATAGACGTGTTTTCGTGATGCTATGTTTATCTTCATTTCAGTCTGATGAGAACAAACATCATCCGACTAGCCTGTGATTTTGGAGACCCTGATTGTCGAGCCAATGCTACAGCAAAACTTAGAGGATGGATAGACAACGATGACTAGTAAGAGTGTATTATTTTATTTTATCATATGACGTCGCGTCTGAGAGTGTAATAACGCCATGTATTATTTTCGATAATCCACTAGTGGATTAAATATGCAAATTAGCAAGATACGTCTCTTAACGTTACATGTACAACGTCCTAAACGACGTCGCGTTTACTAACGGCGGAATATTGACATTTTTGCAAACAATCGTGAATAAAATGCGTTTTAAATGTCATATGATAAATAGTATCTTGCATTCGTGCTAATGTATTATTTAATTTATTAAACTTGTTGAGGAAAAGGGATAAAATGCTCGGCAAAGCCTCGCATTTTATCCCTTTTCCTCAACTCGTTTAATAAATTCAATAATACATGAGCACTCATGTAAGATCCTCTTGTATGTAGTTAATTTCTGTCATTCGAATGATTTCTAGCTACAGCTTCAATTAAAAAAAAATCAAAAAGGCATTTGTTGAAAGAACTAGAAAGAGTTCTTTTATAATGCACAAACATTGATGTTAATCCTTCTCTTGCTGAATATTCAGTTTAGCCACACCACTTTCTGACTTTGAACCAATCAGATTATTTGATGTAATTTATTCCTACAAATTCATAAATTGAATGTCAAACAGTGTAGATCCTGATCAGATGGCAGAAGCATGGTAAGAGTTAAATATAGACAGAGATCAACACACCCAGTTTACCAACGTATTTTCTAACAGGAAATAAGAATATATATCCGTTCCATATCCTCGTTACACATCAAAATCCATCATTTGTCTGAAACTTAAAGGTTTGTAACCGCAATGACTTCAGCACCATATTTCGTAAAATCGTTCTTCGATATAAAAAAGATTGGGTACAACATAAATGTTATACGACAGACTGCATGCATGATAGTTAACCAAATCACGGTTGACAACTTTGCTTCCCTCTTCAATTGCACACCGGTGGGACAGGCCTAAGATTCTATGACGGTTCCAACGTAAAGGCTTATTGAGAATTAGAGAGATCTAATTCAAGGTAATGTTAGTTGGTGTCTGATGCTCTGTCTCTGGTCGGGCCCATCGGAGTCTAACTGTTGGTTTTCTTTTGCTCAAGCATTTCAGTGGTTTCTTGCTGTTGCGTCCGCACCGTTGTTTCATCTCTGTGGTTGTTTGATTACTTGTGTTGACGGAGATGTTGCACTGATGAGTTAGGAGGCCTTCATGCGGACTGAACAAATTATTTGTCTAAATCGCGACGGAAGTAAGGGGCGAGGATTGTGGCCACGTAAAATCAATTTAAGCCCCCCAGTGGATGTTTCCGCTGACCGTTCCAAGGCGGTTCTTCTGTCGTGGTTTATTTTTGTTATGGTTTGTCTTTGGGTGTTTTTATTAGGTGTTATTTTATTTTGGGTAGCCTATTGGCCATTTTGTGGGAAAGTAACTGCCCTTTTGGCTTTCAGTTGTTGGCGTTTCCATTAGGGTTTGTTGTTTCATGTTTGTGTGTCTTTCACTTTGGTGGCTCTGATGGGAGCTGTGGGTTGATAGTATCGATTCCTGATCATTGCCGCCACTTCTATTTTGTGTCTAAAGATTAGGGTCTAGTTGTTTCATGCCTGTGGTTCTTTCCCTTTGGTGTCTCTGATAGGAGCTGTGCGTTGATTGTATCGATTCCTGATAATCGCCTTCACTTCTGTTGTGATAGCCCTAATCTTTTTTTGAAGCCGCCTTTCTGAGAAGCTTTAAATAAGTGCTCATAACGAACGATTTCCAGCAGTTACGAGTTTACCTCTGCAAACTCTGATCTTTAAGTGAGTCCATAACTTTGAAGTTTAATCTGCTGTGTGTACTGTGCTTTGAAGTACATGAACAGAATTTGGCTTTTCACAGATTTTCAATGCCCAAGTGTAGTTATGCAGTCAAATTCAGAAGAAAACTTGAAAGAAGTCTGACAATTTCACAAAAGATTGATTCTATATGCTTTTCTTTTAGTGTCTCTCCAAATATACGAACATATGTTTACAAGTATGGTATGATGGAAGATGGTTCAGAGGCGGACTGGAACTTCATGTGGGGAAAATACACCACCGAAACAGTGCCACAAGAACAGATCAAACTATTGTATGGTCTTGCAAATACAAAACAAGTCTGGCTACTAAATAGGTGAGCCATAAACACATAATTAGTGAACAAGTATTCAATCATTTGGAAAACACAAATGTGTGTGCCATTCCTGTCTTGCATGGTATATGTATGTGGCATTTTACAAGAAAATATGCCATATGTTTGCTAATGGTCGTTACCGCCTCATTGGGGCAATTCTCATGGATACCCACCCTAATAATAAATAAAGTGATGTTTTAGTCCAGATGACGCTGATATGTAAAAGGACCTGCTGTCTTGTGCTTGTGATGTATGTTAATTCGTCACGTTGCTCTCCCTCTTGGTGCAAATCGTCTATGATGTATGATTGTGGTCTGTCTCGTTGGCAGTTTTAATTTCACTGCATAAACAGTGCTCCAGATAAGGACTAGTAATGACTGTTTCTGGAAAAGTATTTTCTATAAAAACGTATGTAATTGGTGTTTGTTAGAATCGTATCGAGGCGATTCAATCAAATACCCACAGCATGTGTCTAACTGGAAGTACAGAAAACTGTCACTTAATTTTTCTCGTTACTCCTCCTAATTTGAATAAAAATCAAAAATGAGTTCCTTTAAGAGCAATGAAAACATTCATAAGAAAGAAGATGGGCCATATTACGTAGTTTCGGCTAATAAAGCCTCATCAGTGACCCCGCAACGATCCGGCAAAGAAAGCCAGAGGAAACACACTGCAATCTTGCGAATCTCGAACAGGCAGCCGACCCTGAATGAAGTTAATATTAAAGGAAGATCATAGACCAAAGACTGGAGACGATCCCTGCAACAAAAAAGTATTGACATTTAACTTGTTACAATAAAGTTATACTCGAACTTTCCTTAATTATGGTTCATCGTATTCATCGTAATGTTTGCAATTTTTTTACTTAAAGATGCTTGAGCATGTATTACAGCTTGGATTCTTATCAAAACATTGAATTATGTATTTGCCATTACAGATTTGCTTCCCTTACACTGTTATTGACAAAATTTAAACGAGATACGAGACCACGATAAACGTCGCAAATAAAAATAAAAAATGAGTTCCTTTAAGAGCAATGAAAACATTCATAAGAAAGAAGATGGGTCATACTACGTAGTTTCGGCTAATAAAGCCTCATCAGTGACCCTGTAATAATGCAAGTCGCAAAAAAAAAGCCAAACAAAGCTTCTACGAAAGTGGGCCAAATGAGAAACACGCACTTAGAACGTTAAGAATTAGGAAAAACTGGGGCTTGAGACCAATTTCACTGATGACATCTTTGTCCTGTATTTTAACATAACTTCCGCCTCCGTATGACCTTAGCTGTTGGTGGGACGTAAAACTCAAACACTCACTCACTTTAACATAACTTAATACGCCCAAGCAGATGATTAGCGCTTAGAAACATTTCGTTAGTATAGTGGTTTTATATAACAGAACAATTCATTTGAAAACATACAAGGGGTCAGGACAGAGGCATAGCAGCAGATAGCAATTGCAACTTTCCTGAACAGCCGTAGACTTAATCGTCCTCGTGTTATGGCCATTTTTTTATTGTTTTCACCCAGCACAAACGTTGCTCTATTTAGTTTTAGCCGTACAAATGTACAAAGGCTTAAACCATCAGATTCAATAAATATTCTGAATAAGATAATTTTATTTTGTGTCCAGTGTTATGCATAGACATAATTTGAACGCAGTTATCAATGCGAGATATTCCGAGCAAGGTCATGAGAAATGGATTCACAGTAAAAAAAAAGTCTCAGGTGAATGAATAAGCTCAGATGAGCTACGTTTATGTACATACCCACCGAAACCTTTGCTATATGCAGACATGTCGGTGGTTTCGTGCAAGCATTTGTCTTGTCGCGTCACGTCGCGCGAAAAGTCCGTGAAATGAACACACCCTAAACCCCACTTTATATAGAGAAAACTGGGATTTACCGGGTATACATATTTTTCTTATTTCTGTTCCAAGACATGTGGGTACTCGTTAGAACTACAATGAGGCGGTTATAACGAGCACCCCCTACCTATGTTTGCAGTATTAATAAGAAAAATATCATGGATCAGAAAAGTAGCCATTTTCGATATGTGATAAAAATGAACACCCCCTAAACCCCACTTTATAATGAGAAAACTTGGGTTTACGGGGGTGTTCATTATTTTTCTTATTTCTGTTCACCGAGGCGGATCTAACGAGCACCCATATGCTATGTTTGCAGCATAAATCAGAAAAAATATCACGGATTTTTCAGAAAAGTAGCCATTTTGGATATGTGATAAAAATGCACTATGTCGCATGGATGTGTTATCGTGGCACATTTGAAGACTATAAATCGGAGAATGCCATGTGTCAGTTTCTCACGTAAGGGCTAATTTATTTACAGGTATCTAGACTATGCAAAAGACCCTGAAAAAGTAAAAACTCAGGATTTCTTCTCAGTTATTTCTTACATCGCTTCAACACCAATAGGTAGAGATCTGGCCTGGAACTGGGTCCGAATGAACTGGGAATACCTTATCGACAGGTAAGCAGTAATCTGAAATAAATCAAGAATCAACAGTGAACAGCAAATTATAAAGTGCGAATCGAAGCATATTTTCAATCTAACATTATATTTTGAATATATAGATAATAATAAAAAACACACCTGGTTATGCAACGAATTTTTCTAGCAAATCTCAATGTTATTATAGAAAAATAAACCGCGAGATTAGTGCGCAAAGAGATAGACGGGGCACGTGTGTGTGTGCGTGTGTGTGTGGAGAGAGAGAGAGAGACAGAGAGAGAGAGAGAGAGAGAGAGAGCATGGGTGCGGCGAGAGGTATGTAAAAAGATTGTAATCTTCAGATTATGAATGCAATTGATTTCGAATAGCTTATGCTAACTATTTACTCAACGTATTCCATTAAAACACAACAACTAATCAGTCTCGGTCTTTATCGAGGCTCTTCGTAGGCAGTTATGAAGGTAGCAACACTTATGCTTACATATGGCAGAAC
The DNA here is from genome assembly GCA_963580285.1 of Lucinisca nassula. NCBI lineage: Eukaryota > Metazoa > Mollusca > Bivalvia > Lucinida > Lucinidae > Lucinisca > Lucinisca nassula. The sequence goes on along the minus strand of OY757011.1, from coordinate 158,678,604 downwards.
TCCATTTTGAAGGTTACCACAATAGGCTCAGTGACCATAAAAGAAATGAAAATATAAACTTCAATATGATGAGTTACGGTTAGATCTTTTGGTGCCAACAAGTGTCACTTACAAATTGCATTGAAATGAATTACAGCTAGGAAAGGTTACCTTTGTCAACAAAAGGCACATTTCATTACAGGCAGAAAATAGGAGTCTAATGTTTAAAGACTTCATGAACAAAAGATGGTTATTCTGCTTTACCCTCTCTAGACTATACTTAAGCAGATCTAAATTTTAAAGAGATACAATAATGGGCGTAATGATCTGAAAGAAAATTAAAATATAATGTGCACTATGACGAAGTATGGAGAGGAAGACGTTTTACCGCCACCACATTAGAAAATGAGCCCGACTAGCCTATACTAGTGCAGACCTCCATTTTCAAGGACACTACAATGGGCTCAATAATTCCGAGGGGAATAAAAGTTTAAACTGCGCTATGGTAAAGTACAGGAGAAATGTTCTACCGCTGTCACACGGCATTAAGGGCAATGGGTCCACCAGCCAGGAATTTTTTCAAAGGGAGACAACTTTTGGGACTTCCTGTTCGTTTTTCTATAAGCCATATCCAACTGAAAAAGGGGCCTACTCTTTAAAGGCATTTATTCTTGATTATTGAGGACTATCATTTCATTACATAATATTATGTACCCTCAGTGCTGACTGAAGAGAACTCCTCTGTCTGCAACAGGTAAGGGGCCTCCTTGGAGAAAATCAATAATTGACTAACTGTTAACTAGAGTGTACCTTATTGATTTTCCCCTTTAGTGCCTTAGTCAGGGGATTCAACAGGAGCTACTAATCACCCTATTAAAGGCCGCCTTCAATCTGCTATATACAGTATATCACAGGGGGCAATAAAACAATTATGAACAAACGGTGTGTCCTGCTGTCTAAGAATAAATGCCTTTAAGGAAAGAATTGTTCCTCAGGAGCCAATTCTTTCCTTTAAGAGTTAACCTCCATTGACATGGGAAACAACAATACCTTTGCAGTAGTTGCCTCCCCTGAAGGTGTATCCATTCCCCTTTAATACAAGCAATGAAAGCACTTTCAAAATGAGGGAAGGGGCTTTAATCATAAGATGTATGCTGTAGTACATCCAGCAGACAGCGTTTTACTTATTTAAATTGTATGCTGAATACATGAGGTTTTCCTTTCAGTTCTTGGGCTTGTAGAAATAAAAGAAATTTTAGAAAAATCCATGCCACAGCGAACACATATTTCGACACTTATTATCTTTTTTCATAATTCAAAATGTACCGGTATGTTTTGTTTCATTATAGATTTACCTTAGGATCTCGATCACTCGGACGTTTGGTGCCTACCATAGTGCGATATTTTAATACGGAATTCAAACTACAAGAGGTATGACATCTTAACTATTTACATGATAGTTTTAAAAATATCATAACGAAAACACCCCTCCCTATTCAAATATATTGGTAGAATTTTACTACCAAAAATGAAATTGTTCAGATGAAAAATTCAGATATTTTTCTTATTTCTGCATCAAACAGAGATTGCGGGTAATCGGTCAAGGCGGTTCTAACGAATACTCACAATCTATGTTTTTGAAAAATTGTATATACCCTCTAAACCCCAGGTTTACTAAACAAAACTGGGGTTTAATGGAGTCAAAATTATATAGGTGTGTTTACGTGATGGTTAGATAGAAACATGGCATAAATATACTATTGAAATTAATATGCAAAGAGAAAAATGTTTTTTTTTTGTTTGTTTTTAAAGTAACATCCTGCCAACTAAGACATTGTATCATTGTGCAAAAGAGTAGTTTTTAAAAGCTTATAACGGGTTCGTTTGCTTCAGCATGTTGATTCCAGGTACCCTTTAGAACCATCTCATTGGATTAAACAATATTTTATTTGATATATAAAGTGCAAGCATTTTCGTACAATATAAGATTTTCAGGATCTGACAGCGAGCGTATCGTTTATATAGAAAAACAGAAGTGAAGGCAATGATCAGGAATCGATACAATTAGCCCATAACTCCCATCAGAGACACAAAAGGGAAAGAAACACAAACAAGAAATAACTAGGCCCTAATAATAGTTCGTCTGTCAGTACTGACAACTACAGCCTAATGGAAACATCAATAGCGGAAAGCCAAAAGGGAAAGGTACTTTCCCACAAAATGGCAAAATGGCTATCCAAAGCAGAAATATATATGCGATACACACACTCAAAGACAACCCATTACAAAAATGAAACGCGACAGAAGAACATCCTTGGAACGATCAGTGAAAAGAATTTCACTGCGATGGGTGGGTGGGGCTTAAATCGATTTAACGCGGCCGCAGTCCTCGCCATTACTTCCGTCGCGATTGAGACAAATAATTTGTTCAGTCCGCATGAAAGCCTCCTAACTCATCAGTGTAACATATCATTGAGAAGTCATCACATTGAGTGGCAATATAAAGTGTTTTAATGTGTGCATAAAACTGACATATCTATATCTATGAAAGACAAGGTTATATCATCTCTGCTCATAGTTATTGTAGAATTCGGATACTAACTTCTTGGTGAAATAGATTGGGCTGCACGGTGCTTCCACGCAGAGCTGAAACCGACCACGCACATGAGTACTGTAAACCTGAAGGGCTAAGCCTGCCAATGCAAAGTGGTACGTGTCGGACTGCCCATGCATAAAAATCCTTTTGGTTTCGTTTGGCGTTTCATCTCATTATCGGGTAAAATTGGAAGCAACGTCTCAAAAATGACATAAATAGTGATGACTGTGACGTTTTGTTTGTTTCATTTGAGCTTTACCGTCCCCGTCAACACTGTAAAGGTGATTTTGGAGACGTTGCTTCCAATTTTGTTGGACTTTAACCCGACATTGAGGTGTAATGACATCTCAAGCCCTGTCACCCAATGAAGCGAATAGGGTTTATTAGCATGGACGGTCCGCCTCGCACCGCGGTTCCTGGACAGGCTTAGATCCTCTAAGCGGTTTACCAGTACTAGTGTGATGACTGGGAAGTTAAATACCAAATCAAACTAGAAATTCCACAATGCGTAAGTCCGAAAAAGAGCGTAACTCCATTTAATATTTTCGGAATTTCATCAAAAGTTAACCAGGTCATCTATACCTTAGACCCAAACTGTCTACTAAATATCATCAGCCTAGCTGAAGCAGTTCGCCAGATATTTTGCTCACAAGGTTTCCCCATTGCCACAATGCATAAGTCCGAAAAGGGGCGTTACTCCATTAAATATTTTCAGAATTTCATCTAAAGTTAATCAGGTCATCTACACATTAGACCTAAACTCTCTACTAAATATCATGAGCCTAGCTAAAGCGGTTCTTTAGATATTTTGTTCACAAGGTTTCCCCATAGCCGCAATGCATAAGTCCGAAAAGGGGTGTTACTCTGTTAAATATTTTCGGAATTTCGTCAAAAGTTAATCAGGTCATCTACACCTTAGACCCAACTGTTTACTAAATATCATGAGCCTAGCTCAATTGGTTCTCCAGCTATCTTGCTCACAAAGTTTCCTCATAGCCACTATGCATAAGTCCGAAAAGGGGCGTAACTCTGCAAAGACAAGTCCGGCGAAAAAATAAAATACGTATCCGCTTATTTTTCATGCACATTCCATTTATGAAATTTCAAGATCCTAGCTCAAACCATTCTTGAGTTTCCTACAGGGTGAAGCGTAACAGACAGACCGACAGACGGACAAGACAGAACCAATATGCCCCATCAACTTCTTCGAAGTTGGGGGCATAACAAACCAACTTCTTATATTTACCTACCTAGGTCCTTGAAGCCACCCAGTATGATGTCATACGACTGCATTAGGATAACACGTTCATGTGTGTTTCTTCCATGACTCTGTAAATTGCATTCTTCTTATAGAAACTTTTAATAATTTCTCAGTTTTGCTCCAAATACAGATTGTCGAAGATTGAACTACCGTAGCGTAACACCCTATGAAACAAACATAAGAAGTACACATACCTTCGTAAACCCTTGTTTTCTATATACAAAGTGGCGCTTACAAGGAAGTTTTTACATAGAATGTTTTCACGATTTGAGTTTCGAGATCATTTTTCTCCTGCAGGTTGATAAATTCTGGAGCAAGTACCCAGATGCTGGCGCAGGGGCGAGAGGAAGGGACCAAACAAGAGAAAGCATACAGAGAAATATTGACTGGATGAAGAACTATAGTCAGCAAATTGAAGATTGGCTCGAAAGACAATTATAACACATGTGATCATTCACAAATGTGAACAGACATATTTTTCATGTAAACATATATATACAAACAACATTGTAAGCAGGCCACGATCACACACATCGATTCCAGCAGGCAGTGTAATTGGTCTGCTCGTACTTGTCTTGAATGAATAAGCCAATCTTTCGAGCATAGTTTTGTCTTCCTTACTAGTGGTGGGGGCAACTATATCATTAATGGTTTTGCCTCTCTTATGAGTTATGGGACAGCTATTTCATAGTTTTGTCTGGGACAACTATTTCATAGCCTTGTCTTCACTGTTAGTTGTGGGTCAACTATTTCATAGTTTTGTCTTCATTATTAAATGTGGGGCAACTATTTCCTAGTTTTGCCTTCATTATTATTTGTGTGGATGGGGGGGCAACTATTTCATAGTTTTGTGATTTCATAGTTTTGCCTTCATTATTATTTGTGTGGATGGGGGGGGGGCACCAACTATTTCATAGTTTTGTGATTTCATAGTTTTGCCTTCATTATTATTTGTGTGGATGGGGGGGGGGGCACCACTTATTTCATAGTTTTGTCTTCATTATTAGTTGTGGACAACTGTTTCATAGTTCTATCTTCGTTATTAGTTATTGGACAACTACTTCATAGGTTTGTCTGCATTATTAGTTGTGGGACAACTATGTCATAGTTTTTGTCTTAATTATTAGTTGTGGGGGCAACTATTTCATAGTTTTGTCTTCATTAATAGTTGTGGGGCTACCACTTCATAGTTCTGTCTTCATTATTATCGGGGGGCGGGGGGGGGCTACTATTTCATAGTTTTGTCTTCATTATTATCGGTGGGTGCAACTATTTCAAGAAAAATTGTCTCCCTTATCAATCATGACTTACTATTAGGATAACACACCCGTGCAACATAGTGCATTATTTCACATCTCCAAAATTTCTACATTTCTGGTTGAGGCGGTTGTAACGAGTACCCACAACATATCTCTTGGAGAAAAAATAAGACAAAAAGTATACAGAGGATCTTACATGAGTGTTCATGTATTATTGAATTTATTAAACGAGATGAGGAAAATGGATAAAATGCGAGGCTTTGCCTAGCATTTTATCCTCTTCCACAACGAATTTAAATATAACATTAGCACGAATGCAAGATTCTTTTAATCATATGACATTTAAAACGCATTTTATTCATGATTGTTATATAAAAATGTCAATATTCCGCCATCAGTAAACGCGACGTCGTTAAGGAGGTCGTACATGTCACGTTACGGGGCGTATCTAAGTAATTTGCATATTTAATCCACTAGTGGATTGTCGAATGTATTACATGGCGTTATTACATTCTCAGGCGCGACGTCATATGATAAACCCCGTAAACCCCAGTGTTCTCTGTATAAAGTGGGGTTTAGAGGAATGTTCATTCACGGACTTTTCACGCAATGCTCTTAAAGCAAGAATTTGTTCTTGAAGAGCAAGCTCTTGTCTTTAAAAGTGGGGGCCTTTCAAATGCGTTCAGTTTAATAGACTATAGAAAGTTCCAAAAGTGTGTCTCTGGTGAAAATGGCAGAAATATTTGCCTTCTTTAACTTGTCTTGTGAGCTTGGATTTCAGGAAGGAAAACATATTGATGCAATGGAAAAGGATTAAGATGGATTGATCTTTAACTGATGGACCCGTTTTAAAGAAAAAGATTTCGGATTAAAGTAGAAGTAAAACAAAGATCAGGAATCGATACAATTAACTTACTCCACCCATCAAAGACACCAAAGGGAAAGAACCACAAACATGAAGCGACCAGACCATAATGGAAACCTAAACGAAGGAAGGCCATAAGGACAGTTACTTTCCCACAAAATGGCCTAATGGCCATCCAAAATAAAAAGACACAAGTGATACACACAGTAAGTAACAAACAACAACATAAATAAACCGCCACAGAAGAACCGCCTTGGAACGGTCAGTGGAAAGGATTCCACTGGGGGGCTTAAATCGATTTTACATGGCCATAATCCTCGCCCTTACCGCTGTCGCAGTATACACTAATTTTGTTTAGTCCGCATCAAGGCTTCCCAACTCATCAGTGTAACATCTCCGAGAACATACAAATAAAAAAACTACAGAGATGAAACAAGGTTGAGGACTCGACAGCATACAACAACAGAATTGCTGGAGCAAAAGAAAACCAACAGTTAGACTCCGAGTTTGGTTTTGGTTTTTGGTTTAAAGTTTGGTTGGTTGGTTGATTTGAGGTTTAACGTCCCCACCAACACTGTATGTGTCATTTTGGAGACGTTGCTTCCAAATTTGTGGGACTTTTACCCAACATTAAGATGAAATGACATTTCAAGCCCTGCAACCGTATGAAACCAATAGGATTTATGTGCATGGACGGTCCAACTCACACAACTTTTCATGGGCAGGCTTAGAACCTCTAAGCGGTTTTACCAGTACTTCTGTGCGGTCGGTTTCAGCTCTGCGTGGAAGCCTCATGCAGCCCATCTATGTCGTCAAGCCACGATGGGCGGGGGCCGGAGTAAAGCTTGTATCTATCAGTTGGACATTTTACAGCCCAGAGATACATAACCCGCTGTGCTGTTTTTCTAGCGGTTTTATGTCAATGCAAATTTCTTTTTGTTTTATCCAGCTTTGAAGAAGCGGGACATGCAATCTGCGTCATTGTGAAATAGGCCCCGTCAAGCGATTTTCGTACTTATCGCCTATGCGAGCAGCAAAGGTTAAGGCGAGCCTGCGTATCCGCGCAGTCTCGCCAGAACCTTCACTGCTGGCTCATACAAGCAGTGAATCAAGAGGAACCTTCAGAAAGAAAGCCATATCCCTGGCCCTTCTGAATGGCTGGGAATAGTTAAAATTTGTCATGACGGAATGCTCGAAGATACAAATTCGCTTGGCGGGGCTCAAATTTGAAATAAGCTCAATCACAATTTCGAAGTACTTTAGTATGGTTTGTACCTTTTTTTCGATTAAAACTGTGCAGCTGAGTTTATTTAATTTTCGCATATACCATTGTCGAAAATAGACATCCATTCTCCTTGTTTATATTCCGATTCCGTGTAAAATCTGTGAAGACGGGTGAGTATCAAACATGATACCAAAACCATAATCATGTGAAATTATGATTTCTTGGCTCCAATGTGATGGTTTATATGCCTTGTGTGTGTTGATGTACATCTTGTTTTTGTGGGCTGCGCTAGACCTGCCGATGATAAACCTGGTGCTGGCGCTTGCGCCGAAGATGTTTTGTTGTGCTGGCATTGTTTTTTGCTCTTGTTGCAATTACTTCCATCTGAAGTGGCGTGACCACAGTTACAAGAGTGATTAGGAGTTATGAATTGCTGACTCTCATCTAGTGTTGTTGCCTCCAACGTACAAGCTACAGTTAATTTGATAAACAACATTCGCAAATAATTCGCTCGCGTACATGCGCGCTTGTATGCGTATGCGTGCGTGCGTTTGTGTTACATGTAGATTCTTGATCGGCGATCTAGCATCTACTGATGCATTTCCATTCACTGACAATCATCACTAGGGCCCAGTTGTTTTTGAGCTAACGACGTTGTTAGTTGACGAGACCTTAACTTCTATATAATGTGAGTTATTATTTGCTGAAAATGGATGGACTGCCTTTGTAATGCAAAAGCTACTCACATTTTTTTCAGCAAACTATATCGGTGTTTCTGATATTAACCTCGCGAAATAATTTTACGTATCTCTTGAAGCTACTTTGAACAACTGGGCCCTGGTCTAATATTAAAATTGTCCAATCGGCAAAACAATAGTGTTTTATGTCGCTATACAAATAATGGTCAATGACACCAGTTGACGTTGAGATGTTGATATGGCGTCAAATATCGAAAGTTCATTATTTTTCGTTAGAAACGGAAAAAAGGGTGCGTGTTGCAGAGGTTTCGGAGCTTTATCCAGCTGTACCATCTATCAATCACGTCCCAGGCAAAATACGCAGAGTAAACAATGCACTGGACATCTCCGTTAGAACACTTTATGCATAACTGTTCACTTTTTTCCAAGCAAGATGCCGTCCAGTATATAACTTTTTGTCACATGTCTCCGTACACAAGCCTTCCACCAGCTTGCTTCATTGAGTCTCATTGCTGTTCGGTAGGAATACTAAGCTAAATACAGTATAAACAGTAATGGATGGAGAATTAAATAAATTCACAGGTTAGTGAAACTGCCATTTATTTTCGCGGTACAGCCACGCGCCAGCCAACTAATTTCTGTATTCAAAATGAAAGTTGACAATGCTTTTCGAATCATTTCTGTACAAGAATTCCAGAGAACAAAAAATTGAGGAAATATGGAATTTTGTTTTTAATTTCTGACAATTTGTAATAACGCTAGATTGAGCGATTTCCTATGTATGCATCTGGTACTTTTGAGTTAGGCCTACAAGTTCCAAGCTACATGGTGTTCATGTCGTTAGCACTTACTCTTCTTTCCATGTTTTTGGGTCGATTGTTTGTCAAATGACCCAAAGTTACGAAGCCCAGTTGGCGGCTTGGAGATATAGACTGGGCTGCATGGTGCTGAAAGCGACCGAACTTTAGTATTGGTAAACCACAAGTCTAAAATTGAAATGAAGGCAATGATCTGGAATCGATACAATTAACCCACAGCTCCCATCAGAGACACCAAATGGGAAGAAACACAAACATGAAATAACCAGACCCAAATGGAAACACAAACAGCAGAAAGCCAAAAGGACAGTTACTTCCCCACAAAATGGCCTATTGGCTATCCAAAACAAAAGGATATAAGCGATACACACACACACACACCCCATAAAAAATAACCACGAAGGAAGAACCGCTGAAAAGAATTTCACTGGGGTGGGGGAGGGGGGGGGGGTAATCGATTATACGCAGCCGCAATCCTGGCCCTTACTACCGCACGATTTAGACAAATAAAGTGTTCAGTCCGCATGAAGGCCTCCTAACTCATCAGTGCAACATCTCAGAGAAAACAAAAATCAAACAACCGCAGAGATGAAACAACGGTGAGGACTCGACAGCAAGAATCCACTGAAATGCTGGATCAAAAGAAAACCAAGTTACACTCCGATGGGCCCGACCAGAGACAGAGCATCTTGCACCAACCAACATAACATAAAATTAAATTCTAATTCTCAGTAAGCCTTCATAGAATCTGAGCCTGACCCACCGGCGTGTAATTAAAGAGGGAAGCAAAGTTGTCAACCGTGATTGGGTTACTACCATGCATGGTATTACATTAATCTTGTACCCAATATTTTATATCGAAGAATGATCTTACGATATTGGGTGCTGAAGTCTTTGCAAGTATATATTTTTCTGAATTTATATACTAAGTCACCATAAAATTCGCGTTCGGATAGACCTTCCTGCAGAAGAGATTTAAGTCCAACACTGAATTTTGAAATTAAATTGGAATGGCGTCTATAAAATTTAGAATTGGCTTTGCGTAGTTTATGCTACCGATAACCCTGATTAAGAAGTTGCTATGCCTGCCAAGAAAAAGTGGTGCGAGTCGGACCATCCTTTAAACCCAATCGGTTTTCTTTGGGCGATAGGTATTGAGATGTCATTTCATCTCAATTTCGGGTAAGAGTCCCACAAAAACTGAAGCAACATCTCCAAAATGAGCTAAATAGAGTTGACTGGTACGTAAAACCTCAATAGAAACAAATCATAGCCAATCGCAGTTGCTTTTGTTGTTGATGTCCACGTGACTGTCACTGATTTATAGAAAATCCAGGTAATAGTTATTTAAAGCCGCGTTGTTCTTGTCAGATCGCTTGCTATAAAACATTGATTACGCTCATGTGCTGGGACAAAGACAAACAGTGTAGTTCCAGATCAGACGCCGCGTTCTGCGGCGTCTGATCAGGGTCTACACTGTTTGCAAAAATAACATAACTTTAATGGTTAAGCCATTTTCCCAGCCTACACTCGGAGACAATCGACCCACCAGTGCTGCCAGTGCTTTGATTGTTAACCCTGGCATTCTCTTTCTACTTTCTAAAATGATAAAAACTTTTTTGTGATGCTTGTTAGGACCGCCTTTGCATCATTGAGGCAGTTCTAATGAGAATCCATAATCTACGGTTTAAGCAAAATAAGGAAAAATATTAATAGCCAGTGTAACCCCTATTTTTCTCTACAGTATATAAATAGAATCCGGATACAAGGCAATTCGTTACACGGAGTCGTTCCATTACGATAACACACCCGTTTATGTCTCTGAAATGGTTATTTTTCTGATGAAAATCCGTTATATTTTTCTTGTTTATACTGCAAACATAGGACCGCCTCAATATAGGATCCCCTCGTTGAGGCAGTTCTAACGAGTACCCACAATCTATGTCTTTGGGCAGAAATAAGAAAAATAATCTGCACCCCGTACACCCCAGTTTTCTCCATTCATGGGGTGGTGTTTATTTCACGGACTTATTCACGTGATGCATATGAGGGACCTCCTTGCCCTAGTGGTCAAGAGCACTGACACTTGATCATTAGGGTCTCTTACCCGTTGTAGGTTAGATCTGCACTCGGGTCACATGCAACACGCCGAATTCTACAACGGGAGGCCAGGTTGGTTTTCTCCGGATACTCCGTATTTCGTCCATTTCTGCCTAATGATCAGCTAAATATAAATGACGAAGTCTTACATGGGCCGTAAAACAAACGAAAAGAATGGTTCTCAATGCAGGGTTTCGGGATCGATTTATATGTCTTGAAGATAAAAACCTGGCTCAGAAAATGTGAAACCATGTTACAGAACTATTTATTGTTGAAAACTAATATTATCCGGGGACTATAAATTTGCTACCTTAATCCTACTTCTTCCCATACATTTATTTTCAGTGAAAATAATGTCAAAATTTGGTCTGAACTTTAATTTATCAATGATAAGATGACATGTAAATCGATTCGCGCGAAACTGCTACAATATAAGAGTGATTTAGACTGTTCCTGTTTGTTCCACAAAATAGTGAAAATCATTAGATATTACAGAGAAATCCTTTTAATTCCATTTAAGCTGTTTGAAACACCATTACAGATGCATTCTCAATAGCGCTTCTCATTCATTTTGATGTAACTTGGAGTAGACCACTGGGACAACGGTTCGAAAGTAGAATCTAAGGACACTGTTTAATTCTTATTAAAACTCATTCGTCTTTATTAAATTTTGTCATTGTATTTTAGTAAGTTTGTACAGGTTTAAATGATTTATGTAACAGTGAAAGCAAACCTGGATCACTTAAGGCACGCATCACGATAATTAATCCGTGTAACGAACACCCATTGCGAAAACACGCCTATACAAATGCATTGTAAACTTTATCGCCGGTAAAACGAAAATTTTAAGATGAAAAATTGTGATATTTTTCCTATTTCTGCTCAAAAACTAGATTATGGGTACTCGTTATACAGAAAATAAGGTTTTCCCCTGATTGTGAATCCAAGTCTATATAGCAAAGAGTAGTTACAAGGGTATATGTTTCTTAGTCTTCTAGCCTTCCTTGGAAACATCAATCGTAATGTTCATCGCATTAAAAAGTCCGTGAGCTGAAGATCCATGTAAACGGCACTTCATATGGAGAAAAGGTCAGTTTATTTCCCCAAAACTTGGCAAAACGGCTGTCCAATTAAAAATATTGCCAGGACATACACGAAAAGACGCGCAAAGACGATAGTAACAAACCTCAACAGAAGCACCGCCTTGGAACTATCAGGGACAAATTTGCTACTAGAGGTTGGGGCGGGATTAAATCGATTTTACGAGGCTGCAACCTCGCTCTTAATTCTGCCGTGGATTGCAAAAATAATTTGCTACTGTATTGCAAAAAGAAGACATATCCAAGTTCAGCATGGTGGAGGTTAATAAGAATATATAGACATTCGCATAAACAATTATTGCCGCTTTTAAAGGTTAACTGAAATATATTCGTGTGGACTAAGACTGCTTTCAAAATATTACCAGCTGGAGCATTTATAAGTTATTTGATTTTAACAGTAATTAACTGTTGCACAAAAATCACACATATGGAAAAGCTGCTCACATCTTTTTCTGCAAAAAGAAAAACACACACACTGTATTAGATATTTTGCTTTCTAGAACAGTTAACGATTGATCACTAACGAGCTAGTTGAGCTAACGATTACAACGACTGGGCCCTAGTATTACAATGGTAAAGCATGTACGCTTGCCAATATCCGCTTTGAACTGTGAGTTGTACTGTTTTAACACGCGTTTGCCTGTTTCTGAAACGGAACCTGGTCTCTAACTGTGGTGATTTCGGTCGTCCCCCGCCCATCGGGACTTGAAGAACTAGATGAGCTGCACGATGCTTCCACGCAGAGCTGAAACCAACCCACACGAGCACTGATAAACCGCTTAGAGGATCTATGCCTGCCCAGGCAAAGCGGTTTATAAGTCCATGCTTATAAACCATATTAGTTTCACTGGGCGACAGGGCTTGATTTGTCATTCCTTAAATTGGGAAAACTCTGATTTACGGGGGTATACATTATTTTTCTTATTTCTGCTTCAAGACATAGGTTTAGGGTACTCGATGAAGCGGTTCTAACGAGCACCCACAACCTATGTTTGAAGTTTAAATAAGAAAAAATATCACGGATTTTCATCAGAAAAGTAGCCATTTTGGATATGTTAAAAAAGCGCTATATTATATCGCACGGGTGTGTTATCGTCATGTTAACATCTCCGGACAGGATATATGAATGCGGAGGCTAGTCCCAGCTTCGCTATACGTCACTTTTTAGCTATGCGTCAGCTAAGCTGTTTGCATTAAGCCAGCTGTAACGAAAAGTGCAACTGTTTTTGTAGCAAACTGAAGCTATTTACTTAATCAGGATCTTATATTACCAAGCAATGAAGTAACATTGGCTTTGTTTAGACATGTGCTGATCCAGAGTTCTGCAGCGAGTCAAAACAAATAATATTTTGACATATAAACTTAATAATAATGTACTGAACGGCTTATTCTATCGAAATAAGAAATGCGATGAACAATTAAACGTTCTTGCATAAATACCTGTGCGCATGGCTGTTTGAAGCCATTGCCAAATGAACCGAAAGCCGTGCTCAAGCAGCAAAAACCATGTTCAAATCATGAAATTCGCTTGCTGTTTGAACATGGATTTTGAGCTTTTGATATCACAAGACGGACCTTGCTTTGTTTACGTTTACGTTACGTTGAGCGACGTAACGTTATCGCCCTGAACGTAGCGTTTTAGGGTTCTATGATGACGTCAGGGGGTTACTGCATGACAACGTCATTGTAAACAACATTCTGAACTGGCCGCCATTTTGGTTTGTCTGTCGCATTTGAAGAGTTTATGTGGAATATATATGGAGCTTTTGGGCGTTTTCTTCAAAATTTACTGTCGGAATCGTAAGTTATGCAAGAACAAAGATCATCCATGGTTATTTCATTGCATTAACATTTGCCGGATCCCTCGGAAGATATTTGAACATTCGGCCTAGCGGCCTCATATTCAAACAGCTTCCTCGGGACCCGGCGAATGTTAATGCATGAAAAACCATGGTTGATCCCTATATTGGACAATTAAACGTTGGAGCGCTGTGGTGCAGTGGTAGTGCATCGGATTTGGGATCGAGAGGTAGCCGGTTCGATCCCTGCAAGCGCCAAGTGTTGTTTCCTTGAGCAAGAGACTTTATCCACATTGCTTTGTACTGGTTCCTACCCAGGAAAAGAGGGCCATATGGAAGATTAGTACTATATTAGCCTACTAAATGTGTTGCCCTCTATAAATAAGGTCGATTATTAATAATAATAATAATAATAATAATAATAGGCCTTATAACTCGAACAAAGTTGACTCGCCTCCATTACGAAATCACGCCTAAACAAAAACATTGTAAATTTTACCGCCGAAAAAACGACAATTTCTACTCAAAATATAGATTGTGTATACTCGTTAGAATCGTCTCATCGAGGCGGTTCTAACGAGTACCAACAATATATAGTTTAGAACAGAAATATCATATCATTTTGACACCCCTGAACCCCATTTTTATATAGTGAAACTGGGGTTTACAGTGGTATACCTTATCTTTCTTATTTCTGCTCTAAAATATAGTTTGTTGGTACTCGTTAGAACCGCCTCTAAGAAAGATATCACAACTTCTCATCTTAAAAATTTCTTTTTTTTTCGGCGGTTAAGTTTACAATGAATTTGTATAGGTGTGTTTTCGTAATGGGACTCCTGCTATATATAAGGAGACAGAGCCCATCTTATCACGTGAACGAGTCCGTGTCATGAACACCCGTATAGACCCCAATTTATATATAGAAAACTGGGGTTTACGGGTACACATTAGTTTCCTTATTTCTGCTCCAAGACGTAGGCTGTGGGTGCTCGTTAGAACCGCCTCAATGAGGCGGTTCTCACGAGCACCCGCAGCTTATGTTTGGAGTGAATAAAAAATCTCACGAATTGTCATCAGAAAAAAATGCGTTTTAGAGTTATTGATAGAAAGTACTTTGACACACGGATGCGTTATCGCAATGAGATCAAATTGGTTTTTGTGTGTTTGTATTGGAGTTTAACGGCCCAGTCAACACTATTTAGGTCATTTTGGGCCGGTCCGTTTACCTATCCACACTTTTCCTGGGCAGGCTTATACGTAAGCTGTTAACCAGTACAGCGCACATTTTTTTCGCCAGAAACTGACAACTGCCCTTCTTGAATCAGCGGAAGGGTGAGAATGACCGTAGAAAAGATTTCATGATCAATCTCCACGAAAGAATGTTATCAAATTGGTAAAATGACAAAATTAAAAGACGTTCTATTCAGAAGATATGTGTATGCAACATAAGTAAATCATCACGAGAACACGAACGGGCCTCCGTGGCCTAGTGGTTAAGAGAGCTGACTCTTGATCATTAGGTCTCTCACCGCTGTGTTTCGAGCCTCGTTCGGGTCACATGTGAGACGCCAAGTTCTGCAACGGAAGGTCAGGTGGTTATTCTCCGGGAATTCCGGTTTTCGCCCACCTCTGATTAACGATCGGCTCGATATGAGTGAAATAATCTTGAAAGGGCCGTAAAACCAAAAAAAAAAAAAAAAAAAAAATCACGAGAACACGCCTTAATAATTTTGACCCCCGTGAACCCCACTTTTATTGAGCAAAACTTGGGTTTAAGGGGGTAAACCTTATTTCGTTATTTCTGCTCTAAAATATAGATTATTGGCACTCATTAGAACCCATTCCATGAGGCGGTTCTAACGAGTACCCACAATCTATATTTTAGAGCAGAAATAAGAAAAATATCACAATATTTCATCTTAAAATTTTCATTTTTTTTTTCGGCGATAAATGTTGCAATGTTTTTGTATAGGCGTGTTCAACCATTTGAATCATTGCGATAACACATCCGTATGACGTGTAGTACATTCTTTCATATCTCGAAAACGATTAATTTTTAAAGAAAATTCGTGAGAATTTTCTAATTATACTCCAAACATTGCTGTGGGTGCATGTAAGAATTGCCCCAACCTATGTCTTCCGGGGGACAGAAAAAATGCTTACAGTTGAGTGGTGCTCGTTACACGGACGTGCTAACGCAGATTTGAGCCCCCGCCCGTCGGGGCTCGAAGAAATAGATTGGCCGCATGATGCTTCCATGCAGAGCTGAAACCGACCGCTCACGAGTACTGGTAAACCGCTTAGTGGATCTAAGCCTGCCCAGGCAAAGCAGTGCGAGTCGGACCGTCCATGCTTATAATCCCTATTGGTTTTATTGGGTGACAGGGCTTGAAATGTCATTTCATCTCAATGTCGGATAAAAGTCCCACAAAATATGAAGCAATGTCTCCAAAATGACCTGGGACGGTGACCTCAAATCAAACAAACAATAAAGGAGATTTTTTTTAAAAAGACAATCTGTGCAATATAAATAATTCATTCAAAAAGTTAAACTGATGCAGACTGAGACACTCTTGTGCTGAAATTCCAAGAAAATCATTTTTATTTATTTATTTATTTATTTATTTATTTATTTATTTATTTATTATTGCAACTTTTTGCCTCACATGAATCCATGCACTAACGGAGATTGCAAAAAAAAGAAGAAAACACGCGAATAACGGTTTAAACCATCAATAGCTGGCTTTCGGAGATAAAATGCCGAAAGACCAAAGGTCCAACGATATTGAAATTTTGATTTATTTTTCTGACACAAAACCAATTTTCTTGCCATCTTCTATCTACACTACTTGCCAATTTCATCCCTGTTTTGACATCTCAATATGTTCCACTTTCACAAAATTCTGAATTTATTCTGTTTAAATTTCAATCAATCACCATTTTCCTGTTTATTCAGATGAAATCTCCGGCACACGTTTTGATTAATGCTTACATACTTTAAATAAACGAAGGACCGGAAAGATTTTCTTGGATCAAGGGATCTTGGCTTAAATCTTTGGTTTTAAAAAGCTGAATGCTACTGCTTGTAGGTAGCAAAGTAGAGTCGAATTTTGGCGGTTTTATCAACAATATGAATTCGAAATGTAAGCTCCAAAGACATTAATTACTGGGTAATTGACACTTCTGGGACATATTCAATCCATGGTTAATATGGAACCAATTTTCATTTTTATTCAGACAAGAATATAGATAAAAGAAGTGTTTAACAGCAATGGAATTAACTATTTTGACCTTTGAAATTTATCAAATTTAAAATAAAACATAGATTCGGACTGATTTTACAAACGTTGTATATACAGCAGAAATATATTAAGACCACCTTTGGTCCAACAGGTGGTCCCTTACCAGGGGACACTGTTTGCAGAAAAGCCTAAGAAAAAATAACTGCACCCTTCTAAATAAGCTTTTTAAAGAAGAATTGGTCTTAATTTTAGGTGGTCTTAATAGCGGAATTTTACTGTAGACAGTTTCAGAATGTTTACAGTACATTACACAAATACTTTGTAAATTTTACCGGCGAAAAAAAAAATGAAAATAACCAGATGAAAACTGTTTGTATTTTTCCGGCTAAATATAGATTGTGGGCACTCGTAAGAACCGCCTCGATTTATATTTTTTCTTATTTATCGAGGCGGTTCTTACGAGTGCCCTGAATCTATATTTTAAAGCAGAAATAAGAAAAAATAAGGTTTACCCCTATAAACCCCAGTTTTACTATATAAAAGTGGGGTTCAATGGGGGTCAAAATCATATAGGCGTGTTTTCGTGATGATAAATTCAATCTAACCATTCGATATAATAAAACATCCGTGTGACATCCTGGTGTATTTCATTGCTCTATAACTAACTGCTTTTGTTAGCTCGCCAGAGCCGAAGGCTCCGGGAGAGCTTATAGGATAGGCAGGTGGTGTCCGTCGTCGTCCAGCGTCTGGCGTCAACATGTTCAAACAACATCTCCTCCGAAGCCACTGGGCCGATTGAGTCCAAATTTTATCTGCAGCATCCTTGGGCTGGGAGGCTGTGTGTGTGTGTGTGTGTGTGTGTGTGTGTGTGTGTGTGTGTGTGTGTGTGTGTGTGTGTGTGTGTGTGTGTGTGTGTGTGTGTGAAATTCGGCTCTTTAGTTTGGTTGCTATGGCAACTTAGAGTTTCCATAGATTTATAATGGGGAAAATTGAAAAATGGCATTTACTGCCAAACCTTTTGCAGATATTTTGACAAAACTTTCATAGAAATGATTATTAGGCAATCTTCTATCTTTCATAAGATTTTTAGCCTACTGCTCACATTTATTGGTTGCCATGGAAACCAAAATGCAAATAAAAGAAAATATAATAACTAAAAATCATCTCCTCAGAAGCCATATGCTCTGTGAGGCTGAAACTTTATGAAAATAGTCACCATAATTGCCTCAACAGGTTGTGTGTGTGTGTGTGTTTTGTTTTGTTTTTTTTGTTCAATCAGTGAATTCGGCTCATTAGTTTGGATGCTTTGACAACTTATTGCCATGGAAACTTAAATGCAAAACAAAGAAAAAATACTTAAAAATCCATCTCCTCAGAAACCATATGCTCTATGATGCTGAGACTTTATGAAAATATTGAAAACTTGTATTTACTGTCAAGCCTTCTTCTGCCATATGATTTTAAGCCAACTGCTCACTTTTACTGGTTGCAATGTAATCTGTACTTTAGAGCAGAAATAAGAAAAATAAGGTATACCCCTGTAAACCCCAGTTTTACAATATAAAAGTGGGGTTCAAGGGGGTCAAAATGTATAGGCGTGTTCTCGTGATGAAATAGGGGGAAAAATTAAACAAAAAAAACATCATCTGAGAACCCATATGTTTTATTAGGAAACTTTATGGACATATTCATCAAATTTGCCTTAACAGGTTTTGTGTGTGTGTTTTATTATTATTATTATTATTATTATTAAGTTCGGCTCTTTAGTTTGGTTGCTATGGCAGCTTGGAGTTTCCATAGACTAGTAATTGGGGGAAATTGAAAATTTGCATTTAATGCCGAGCCTTGGCAGATATTTTGGCAAAACTGTCACAGAAATATTCTTTAAGAAATCGTATTCCTAAAACAAATGGATTGAAATAAAGGTTTTTAATTGTTTGTTTGTTTGATTTGAGGTTTAACGTCCCCGTCAACACTGTAAAGGTCATTTTGGAGACGTTGCTTCCAATTTTATGGGACTTTTACCCGACATTGAGATGAAATGACATCTCAAGCCCTGTCGCCCAATGAAACCAATAGGGTTTATTAGCATGGACGGTCCGCTTCGCACCGCGGTTCCTGGACAGTCTTAGATCCTCTAAGCCGTTTACGGGCCGGATTCAGCTCTGCGTGGAAGCATCATGCAGCCCATATTCTTCTTCAAGCCCCAATGGGCGATTAAAATAAAGGTAAATAATTTAACTCTCATTGAAGCATGAATAACATCGAATGTGAACCCCAAAGGTATCCATGTAAACCTTAAGTGACATCAATTTAAACCACGCTTCATCCAATACGTATAGTTGGGCGATAGTGACGTTTTGACGTCAACAAGAAAACTATGTACAATACTTTTCTTGTTTCTAGCTACGCTTTCCCGGGAAGGCATCTTTTTTTCAAAAATAGTCTGTCTTTCTACCAATATGGATTCTTTAGGAATTATGTTTGGGTCATTTGAGGTTTAACGTCCCCGTCAACACTATTTAAGCCATTTTGGACACGTTGCTTCCAATTTTGTGGGATTTTTACCCGGCATTGAGATGAAAGACATCTCAAGCCCTGGCACCCAATGTAACCAATAGTGTTTATATGCACTGACTCGCACCGCTTTGCCTGCGCAGGCCTTAGACCTTCTAAGCGGTTTACCAGTACTTGTGTGCGGTTGGTTTCAGCTCTGCGTGGAAGCATCATGCAACCCAATCTTTTCTCCAAAGCCCCTATGGGCGAGGGCCATCTTTGAGGAACAGATCCCAAAATAAGTGAAACCCTGAAGATGTTCATCTAAACTTAGTTCGTGACCCAGTACGAGAAACAACATGTAAGAGTAAGATCTCTCATTGTTCTATACAATATAATTGAACGCTGGCCACACTATGACATTGACGTTGTTCCGTTGTTAATAGAAAAAGAAAGCATGTACATATTATTCCGTTTCAATTTTACCTCTTAACCAGATTTTTTTCGTTAAATTGACGGAAATGAATGAATATAAAAAGCAATTATTTATTTATTTTATGGAATATGCAAGCGAAGTTAATACGAACTCCTTCAGGGTTGGTTTATTTTGCATGCTACCCAAATGTATATCATACTTAGAAAAACTTCAGAAAAATGAATTGTATCCTTAAATGCCTGCATAATTCTGACAACATTCAGACATCATTGAACAAAAATGATGCTACCAACCGATACAAGTATTATTTTTAATGCTTGTTATTCTTGCTTTAAGATGGTGGGCCAATATTCGACTTATCTTGGATTTACATCTCTGTTTGATATGATTATATTAATATTCAGAAAGCACTATTGCGCAAGCTCAAGCTTGCTGGATTAACCAAAATCCTAATGAAAATATTTAAATATTTGTAAGTAAAAGTCTCTTTCATTTAGCAAGATAAGCGCTACTTCTCCCATTATCAACATTGATTTCTGGATACAAAAGTCATTTACAAATCCTTTAAATCCTATCTCTGACCACGTGATCTCTATAATTAATGAAATTGTCTTGTTCCCTTGGTGCTGAGGTGTCACTAAATGCATTAAAAATTGTGGTTATAGAAAAGTAACGAGGTCCTAGAAAAGCCCCAAATTTGGGTATGGAGCTCTAAACAGCTGCATTGATAAGGGTTAAACCCAAATGGATTAAGGGATTATATCTGGCCCACTGTTGTCTTAGCTTAGACAGCAGGTCTCAGAGATTTCCATCATCCGTAATTCATTTATCTTCAATTTTTCAATCGCCCACCAAATTTTACAATCAGTATGGCCAAACATCAGAGTGATTTGTCAATCCAAGTCTGTTGAAAATTGAACTTGTGAAGAATTTTAAACTTTTTGTATATTCGTTTGAAGTGAAAGATTTGGAAACTGTTAAATGGTTGTGAATGTTTGAAATTTTAGTATATTCTTTCACATACAGCTCTTTGTTTAATTAACATTACGCAAACACGCCTATACAAATACATTGCCATCTTTATCGCCGAAAAAAATGAAAATTGTATGATGAAAAATTGCGATATTTTTCTTATTTCTGCTCCAAATATAGATTGTGGGCACTCGTTAGAACCGCCTCATCGAGGCGGTTCTAACGAGTACCCACAATCTATATCTTAGAGCAGAAATAAGAAACATAAGGTATACCCCTGGAAACCCCAGTTTTACTATATAAAAGTTGGGTTCGAGGGGGTCAAAATTATATAGGCGTGTTTTCGTGATGAACTAGAATATAAACATAAGTTCACCAAATTTAGATTTTAGCAACAGCATTTCCTTCGCACGTTTAGACTATCTACTAGTCTGAAAATAAAAGTATATTTTTTATTGTATTAAAAATTTATCACCTTGTTGGTATTGGCAAGACAATTTGGTAAAGCCTCAAATCTCAGGATTATCAAATTGAGCCAGAGAGACTAGACTAGCTAAACTTTTATACACTGTTCATTGTAGTGTGAACGATGATTTTAATCCAATATTATTCATTTTAACGCCTAGTGGCTAGGCTATCACACATTGTACAGGAATGAAAACATTTCCAGCACAAACTTTATACGCATAATTATTAATTGACTATCCTGTATTACACCAGGTCAACCAATATTAACTGGATGCCAAAAATCATAACTCATGTTTTTCTAATTGCGTCAATTAATAAAATTGTCATTAAACAAGTAATTTCGTATTGGCCAAGTTACAATTCAATTCACGGACTTGTTCACGTGATGTATATATAATTATATACATGTTCCTCCCAGGATTTGCATAACTAGTTCATTACAGTAAGCAACCTCTGAAAATGATTGAAAAAAAAAACAAAAAAAAAAAAAAACACGGAAACGACGCACGACGTTTGAATGGGGTCGAAGTGTCGATTCGGCGTTTTGACGCCGAGTCGATGGTGATGACCTCTGTTTAGGCATTGTGTGTGTAACCCAATTTCTTTTGCAGAGGATTTGTACTTTTGGCGTCACGTTGTATTTGCTATGTTCTGTTGCTATGCACTAATGCCACCTGCGTGTGGCCTGTTGCACTTTCATGAATAAAGGATTCTTAATGTATCGTACAGGTCCTCGGTCAGCTGCATTGGCCTCGGCCTCTGGCCAATACAGCAGACCTAGGACCTTTTACTGGGCCAATACGAAATTACTTGATTAATAGCATTATAATATCAGTGCAATAACCCAAAAATATAATTAGTTTTGAACAACTGGTCCCAGGGTTTCCCTCTTATTCATCTTTTTATGCCCCCAACTTCGAAGAAGTTGTGGGGGCATATTGGTTTTGCCCTGTTCGTCCGTCCATCCGTCCGTCCGTCCGTCCGTCCGTCCTTCCGTCCGTCCCGCTTTTTTACTGCATAGCATAACTTAAGAACCATGGGTGCTAGGTTTTTGAAATTTGATATATGGATTCCTTATGAAAAAATAATTGACCTGTTTTTTTTTTCTCGTCAGGATTATGCCCCTTTCTTGAGTTATGCCCCTTTGCAAAAATACACTTTGAAATCTGGTAAGCAAGATATCTCAAAAACTGTTTAAGCTTTTGTCCTGAAACTTTACAGACTTGTTTGGGATGATGAGAAAATGAACTGATTAACTTTTGAAAAAAAATCCGAAATTTTTTTCTTGAGTTATGGCCCTTTGAACTTTTTTTTTTTTTGCATTTTAAGCTTGTAAGCAAGATAACTGAAAAACTGTTTGAGCTATTGCCCTGAAACTTTACAGAATGGTTGGGGATGATGAGAGGATGAACTGATTAACTTTTGACAAAAATCCCATTTTTTTTCTTGAGTTATGCCCCTTTGAAATTTTGCGCGTTTTAAGCTTGTAAGCAAGATATCTCAAAAACTGTTTGAGATATTGCCCTGAAACTTTACAGGCTGGTTCAGGATGATGAGTAGATGAACTGATTAACTTTTGAAAAAAATCCGATTTTTTTTTCTTGAGATATGGCCCTTTGAAATTTTTTGCATATTAAGCTTGTAAGCAAGATGACTAAAACGGTTTGAGCTATTGCCCTGAAACTTTCAGAATGATTTGGGATGATGAGAAGATGAACTGATCACTTTTTGACAAAAATCCATTTTTTTTCTTGAGTTATGCCCCTTTGAAATTTTGCGCATTTTAAGCTTGTAAGCAAGATATCTCAAAAAGTGTTTGAGCTATTGCCCTGAAACTTTACAGGCTGGTTCAAGATGATTAGTAGTTGAACTGATTAACTTTTGAAAAAATCCGAATTTTTTTTCTTCAGTTATGGCCCTTTG
Organism: Lucinisca nassula; assembly: GCA_963580285.1. Classification (NCBI taxonomy): domain Eukaryota; kingdom Metazoa; phylum Mollusca; class Bivalvia; order Lucinida; family Lucinidae; genus Lucinisca; species Lucinisca nassula. Next base: position 158,655,367 of record OY757011.1, on the reverse strand, counting down.
AATTTTTTTGCGTTTTAAGCTTGTAAGCAAGATAGCTAAAGAACTGTTTGAGCTATTGCCATGAAACTTTACAGAATGGTTGGGGATGATGAGAAGATGAACTGATTAACTTTCGACAAAAATTCAATATTTTTTCTTGTCAGGATTATGCCCCTTTGAAATTTTGCGCGTTTTAAGCTTGTAAGCAAGATATCTCAAAAACTGTTTGAGCTTTTGCCCTGAAACTTTACAGACTGGTTTGGGATGATGAGTAGATGTACTGATTAACTTTTGAAAAAAATCCGATTTTTTTCTTCAGTTATGGCCCTTTGAAATTTTTTGTGTTTTAAGCTTGTAAGCAAGATAACTAAAATCTGTTTGAGCTTTTGCCCTAAAACTTTACAGAATGGTCGGGGATGATGAGAAGATGAACAGATTAACTTTTGACAAAAATCCAATTTGTTTTCTTGAGTAATGCAGCTTTCAAATTTTTCCCGTTTTAAGTTTGTTAGCAAGATATCTGAAAAACTGTTTGAGCTATAGCCCTGAAACTTTACAGGCAGGTTTGGGATGATGAGTAGATGAACTGATTAACTTTTGAAAAAATCCGAAATTTTTTTCTTCAGTTATGGCCCTTTGAATTTTTTTGTGTTTTAAGCTTGTAAGCAAGATAACTCAAAAACTGTTTGAGCTATTGCCCTGAAACTTTACAGAATGGTTGGGGATGATGAGAAGATAAACTGATTAACTTTTGACAAAAATCCAATATTTTTTCTTGAGTTATGCCCCTTCGAAATTTTGCGTGTTTGAAGCTTGTAAGCAAGATATCTCAAACACTGTATGAGTTATTGCCCTGAAACTTTACAGGCTGGTTCAGGATGATGAGCAGATGAACTGATTAACTTTTGAAAAAAAAATCCGAAGGATTATGCCCCTGTCTTGAGTATACCCCTTTGCAAAATACTTTGAAATCTTGTAAGCAAGATATCTCAAAAACTATTTGAGCTTTTGCCCTGAAACTTTACAGACTGTTTTGGGATGATGAGTAGATGAACTGATTAAAAAAAATCCGATTTTTTTTTCTTCAGTTATGGCCATTTGATTTTTTTTTTTTTTTTTTTTTTTTTTTTTTTGCGTTTTAAGCTTGTAAGGAAGATAACTCAAAAACTGTTTGAGCTATTGCCCTGAAACTTAACAGAAGGTTGGGGATGATGAGAAGATGAACTGATTGACTTTTGACAGAAATCCATTTTTTTTCTTGAGTTATGCCCCTTTGAAATTTTACGTGTTTTAAGCTTGTAAGCAAGATATCTCAAAAACTGTTGGAGCTATTGCCCTGAAACTCTACAGGCTGGTTCAGGATGATGAGTAGATGAACTGATTAACGTTTGAAAAAAAATCCGATTTTTTTTTTCAGTTATGGCCCTTTGAATTTTTTGTTTTAAGCTTGTAAGCAAGATAACTCAAAAACTGTTTGAGCTATTGCCCTGAAACTTTTCAGAATGGTTGGGGATGATGAGAAGATGAACTGATTAACTTTCGACAAAAAATCTATTTTTTTCTTGAGTTATGCCCCTTTGAAATTTTGCGCGTTTTTAGCTTGTAAGCAAGAAATCTCAAAAAGCTTTTTGAGCTATTGCCCTGAAACTTTACAGGCTGGTTCAGGATGATGAATAGATGAACTGATTAGATGAATTTTAATGCATTTGCATTTTTGGGGAACTTAATACTTGCTTGCTTAAGACAGGATGCTCGCTTAATAGAGGTAGACACTAAAACAGGTGTGACTGTATCTTTAAAACTGTATGAGCTATTGTCCTGTAACTTAAAACACTGGTATGAGTCGATAAATAAATGACCTGATTAACTTCAGTTTTTCTTGTGTTATGTTCCTTCTAAAATTTCAGCATTGCAGCCAAATACAAAAAAAAAGATATCTCAGTTACTGTTAGGGACAAGCAATGTTAGGGTCAAGCAGTGTTAGGGTCAAGCAGTTGGGGGCATTGTGTTTCATAAACACTGGCTCTAGTTATTAATTGACTATCCTGTATTGATCTGAAGTCATCCGTATTTATCCCAGGTCAACCAATATTAACTGAGGTCAAAAAATCAATAATCATGTTTTTTTTAATTGTGTCAATTAATAAAATTGTCATTAATCAAGTAATTTCGCATTGACCCAGTTACAGGTCCTCGGTCAGCTGCATTGGCCCTCGGCCTTTGGCCTCGGACCAATGCAGCAGACCTCGGACCTGTACCTGGGCCAGTACGAGATTACTTGATTAATAACATTATATTATTATGCACATCATACATACGTAATTTGTTTGTTATTTCCTATAAGTGGGTTATCCGGGAAACATGGGCTGGACTCACGTGCTGTGATACCCGCGGCGTCTGATCTTTACTGTTTGCTTAACGTACAGTCAGAGTTAAACGAAATAATCCAGTTCAGGACTCTTTTTACTGTTTCACTCAGAGACAATCGATCCTTCTGACAGTGTTGTGAGTGCTTTGATTGTTCTGGCTACGACACAATTTTTATTGCTACTATTGCCGCAAGGTGTCTTTCAACTATTCCGAGAATGAGAATATTGCAAACTCAGTATGGACACTCATCAAGAAAACACACCTACATAATTTTGACCCCTTTAAACCCCACTTTTATATGGTAAAACCATATATTATTTTTCGTATTTCTGCTCTCAAAATATACGCCGAGGCGGTTCAAACGAGTACCCACACTCTATTTTTGGTTTTTGTTCGTTTAAGTTAGGGAGTCTATTTTTTTAATGTAGGGAGTCTATTTTTTAATGTAGACATAAAAAAATATCAGATTTTTCATTATTTTTGGTGGATAAATTTCCAATATATTTGAATAGGCGTTTTATGGGTTGTTGAGTCAGATCTGTAACTGATGATTTTGAAAACCCAAAATAGTCAGTGTACATATCTGAAAAACGCCAATGCAGCAGACGTATGTGGTATGGTAATGGTACTTTGTGTAGAAGATACTTTACACCGACACTTCGATAACTCGAACAAAAATGGCTCGTTTACCTCGGGTAATTCGACCTCACTCTTGAGTCACTAGAGAATTCTTCTAAAAGATCCAGTTGTCCATATATTTGGATTTTTATGCCCCCAACTTCGATGCTTCTGGCGCGTTGGTGCGACCGTCAGTGAGTAGCATTACTTCGGATATGAAATGCCATACGTATATGCATTCCTCATGAACTACGAAACGTTTTTTCCCGTCAGGATTATGCCCTTTTCCTGAATTATGGCCCTTTGAAAAATATGGACGAAATCTTGTCAGCGAAATATCTAAAAAAATATATTAAAGCTAGAACCTTGAAACTTGAAGAATATCTTGGTGTTGATAAGTACATGTAGATAACTTGATTAACTTTAGAACAAATTCTGATAAAGACTTCATGAGCTGTTGCCTTTCGTGACTTTGGGCATTTGAACAGTGCATGTTTTGATGCATAGCATAACTTTTGAACCATGCATGCTAGGGTTTTGAAATTTCATTTTGCATTCCTCATGAAAGAATAGTTGACTTGTGCTTTATTCCCCTCAGGATTATGCCTTTTTCCTTAGTTATGACCCTTTGAAAAAAATATCGATGAAATATTGTCTGCAGCATATCTCAAAAAAGCTAGAACCCTGAAAGCTGGTGAAAAGATTGGTTTTGATGTGTAAATGACTTAACTAACGTTTGAATAAATTATGAAGACTTCATAAGTTATTGATTTTAATCGAAAGCATGCATGTTGTGGTTTGAAATATCATTGATGGATTTCTCATGAAAAAATAGCTGACACATATTTTTCATGAGGATTATGCCCCTACATGAATTATTGCCCTGTGAAAAGATATGGATGAAATGTTCAAGCAAAATAGCTCAAAAACTATTGTAGTTAGAGCCTTGGAAGTTAATGATGACCTGGTTAACTTTTAAATACGTTCCGAAAATGATACTCCATTAGTTATTGCCCTTTGTAAATTTTGTAATTTGTACATTGCATGCTTTGTGATGCATAGTATAACTTTAGAGCCATATATGCTACGGTTTTGGAATTCATGTATGGAGTCCTCGTGAATGAAAAAGCTGATGTATATTTTTTTTCTCATCTGGATTGTGCTCCTTTTCTGTGTCACTCAGTGTCCTTTGAAAAAAGTCAGCAAATATCTCAGAACTATTGAGGAGCTGATGAATGGATTGAGTGAGATGGGTAGATGGCCTGATTAACTTTGGAATAAATTCTGAAACAAGAAAAGATATGGCACAAAGTGCAAAGCGCCATATCAGGTGACTCGATTGTGATTGCATTTTTCCATTTTGTGAAGAAAAAGGCAAGGATATATCATTATTAAAGCCGTTTAATTACAAACTTATAACTAGAATTACATGATCTGTGAATTTGCAGTATCAAATGCAGATTGTACATTTTTTGTTGAATTCCATAGATTGAATATCTAAATTGACGTATAAACTGGTGTTGAATTTAACAATGTGTATTTCACAGAGTTGAATTCGACCATGATTGATTAGCGAGCACAGCCTTAGCGAAATTATAAACCGATAAGCCCAATCAGCAAAAAGTCTGGTCTTCTCCATACTTAACACCCTCCTTTCCAACATCAAGAACAACACATTAATATTATTATTATTATTATTATTATTATTATTATTATTATTATTATTATTAATATATTTTATCATTATTATTATTGTTAAATGTTCTTTCCTACAAGCAATATTAGCTAATTTTTAGTGTTTATCCACTTTATTTTCATCACTTTACTAATGCGATGACAACAGATCGTGTTTTTATTGTTTTGTTCAAATTTTAACTAAGGACACGGTCAGAGAAGGGGAAATCAAAGCCATAAATTAGGCCAAAATAGGTAGCAAAACAAATCGTCAAGTTTTAAGGGCCTATCAGTCAAAAATAAATGACATATACACTAGCATTCTTGAGTTTTTCATGTCTCTAGGCATCGAAGTAAGTATACTATTTTTAATAATTCATAAACATATTTTAAATCAGAATCGTACCGATTTTTCTTGGCTCACTACCTTGAAACACGGGTACACCTTACCACGGATCGTGTGTTGTGTTTGGGTACACTAAACACGGAACAAGTGGAACAACAAACACGGATATGGAAAACCGACTCTGGTCGTTTTTACCCATTATAAGCGCCATTTTTCAAGAAATAGCCAAGAGGAACGATACATATTTGCCTTTTAGTTGAAAAATTACAATAGGTACAGTATGCGCTTGGCCATTCCTAAAACAAAAATGTGTTTTGGGTTGTAAGGTGTGTTTATGACATGGAGACAACTTTTTACAACAGATGCACAATAAACAGTCGCTATAATCCATCAAAAATGTCACATACAAAATAACCTGTTTGTTTGTTTGAATTGAGCTTTAACGTCCCCGTCAACACAATTAAGGTCATTTTGGAATTGTTTCCAATTTTGCAAGTCTTTTTATCCGTCATTGAGTTTTAACGACATCTCAAACCTACTGCCCAAGGAGAATAATAGGGTTCACATGTATATGAAGGAACGGTCGGACTCGCACCACTTTGCCTGGGAAGACTGAGACCTTCTAAGTGGTTAACCAGTAGTCCTGTGCGACGGGTTTCAGCTCTGTGTGGAAGTATCATGCAGCCCATTGATTTCCCCAAGCAGCGGTGGGTGGGGCCCAAGAATAACCTGTACATAAACATGTAAACAATATAACACTACAGAGGGACCGTTTAAATAACCAACAATGAGCTATACTGAGCAGAACCAACTTCAATGAGACAACACTCACGGTGCAGCCACAGGAATCTGCAAAATAATTTGTTAGTACAGAAGTTGCGCATTCACATAGTCTGATCGCTGAAAGCGATCAAATTCTGCGAGCAACGAAAGACTAGCCCAGTTTTACAAGTTCTTGCACACCAGACGAGGAAAGATTTTACCCTGGGATAGAAACTTTTATCCTACCCGGGTTTTCTACGAAGGGATGGTATTGAAGTCGAGAATTCTGAGGTGTTAAACTCAAAGGGTGTCTGATGTGCGCTATTTGTATAGAAAGTCATGAATGCCCCCCGTAATGCGACATCACTAAACGTCACAATAGACATTAGCAGTCGATTAAAAATCAACGTTTTAAGATTTAAGTAATGCAAGAAAAAGAATCTGAAATGGGTGTCTCATGAAATGTTCCCTTTGGTAATCATTCTGTTTTACTCACCTCATAAACCAGGGGCCCTGGGTTCGATTTTTGGCTTCTCCAAACTTTCTGACGAGTCGTTAAACTGAGGTCTCCTCTCTGTATAACCTTAGCGGGTAGCTGGGACGTGTAACTCAAAATACACACACGGTCATTCTCTCCCTTTCAATGACTCAAGAAGGGCGGTTGTCAAATTATGGCTTAAGAATATGCACTGAGCTGGTTTTATAAGCCTTCCAGCTAAACTAACTGGCTCGATGTGACCTAAATAGTGTTTGCTGGGCTGTTAAACTCCCAACCAAGCGAAGAAACAAGCCAGCCAAAGATATCGGTGTGAGGGATAGATAGGAAAGTGTGTCCATCATACTCAGGGGCATAGCTCTATCGTACACATTACAAACGTAAAAATAGGCGTAGAAGAAAAAGAAGAAGAAAAAGAAGAGGAAGGAGAAGAAGGAGAAAAATAAGAAGAAAAAGAAAGAAGAAGAAGAAGGAGAAGAAGAAGATGAAAAAGACGAAGACAAGAAAGAAGAAAAATAAGAAGATAAAGAAGAAGAAAATGATTGATGATGATGATGATGATGATGATGATGATGAAGAAGAAGAAGAAGAAGAAGAAGAAGAAGAAGAAGAAGAAGAAGAAGAAGAAACTGTATTTGTCTAGGATATACGCAACACTATTTATTAGCTAGCATAGTTTCCACCTCTGCCACAGGGACCGCACTTACAGGAAAGAATTTGTTCCCTGATACAGAAAAGAATTTGCTCCCTGATGAGAGCAAATTCTTTCCTGTATATGATTTTTAGTATTTTCTTTGGTTTGCGTACAAATGATTTTCTTCCAGCTACGCTCCTGATACATTTACGGTCCACAACTTCTAATCCTGACTTATCTTCCTTGGCCTACAGGTTTATAACCATTGACAACTGCGTCATGGGTACGACTCTTTGGCACAGAGTCGATTACATTTTTTTTTTCAGCTATGCTCCATTCATTCATTATGGCTGTCATGTCGGAAGATGGTGGCTCGCCCGGGATTTGACTTTCTTCGCAAAAATGACCTCGCGTCAACATACGGACTTGAAGAAAAGGGGTAAGGGGTGTTACGGCCCTCAGCACCTAACCTACATTATACCTGACTGGGTTGATTATGCGGAAGACAACTGAGGAAGACAGTTGACTCTTTGGCTTAGTGCTTAGAGCAGTTGATTTTACCCGATCGTCCCAGGTTCGATTTTTTCCCCTTTTTACAACTATGCTTCTCTCCATTGTTTCGTCATTCATGCCGTAAGAATACCCAAGTAAGAGTCTTATAGACTTTATTCTTTCACTGACATTGTGTAACTGGTGACAAAAATGCTACACAACTTTGACCCGGCCGGGGTTCGAACCCGGGCCGCCGGATTGATAAGCAAATCTACCACGTTGCTATAAAAGCCGGCTTGTACCGAAAGGCAGTACAAGTGTGCTATATACCTATATCCTATAACATTCTCCCCCTCCACATTGAAATTCGCCCTCGAATTTCTGGCAGTCCGAGAATCATGTGAATTTTATTGGTTCTCTGCCTAGTTATCTGCTCAATGTATTGCATTAAACGGCCTGAAAACACATTCCAGTAACACACCCGTGCGACATAGTGTATTTTTTCACATCGGTTGTGTGTGCTCGTTAGAACCGTCTCGAGAGGAGGCGATTCTAACGTGTACCCACAACCTATGTCATATAGCAGATACAATAAAAAAAGTATGTATATCCCCTTTAATCCCAGTTTTCCCTATATAAAGTAAGGGGTGTTCATTTCACGGACTTGTTCGCATGATGTCATGCCACATTTTCATGCCCAACTTCCTAGTCTATCCATTTGGTTTCGAAGTTTACGTCAGTCCTCTGTAACTCTAATTTCCCGGCAGCACACCCAGTCGTCTGCGAACAGTCTTATTTCTGAGTCAACGCCGGTGGAAATATGATTAATATTCAGGGAGTATAACAGTGGACTAAGAACAGTCCCATTCGGGACCCAGACAAACTGGAACACACTCCATATACTCGCCATTAACTCATATTGGGTCTATGCCTTTTACAAAATCTTACTATTTTCAGTAGCAAAGAAAGGAATCTATAAATTCAAGAGTCTCCCCTCCCCACCAATGCCGAAACTTAATAAGTTGGGTTTCAGTTGTTCATAACTGGGGGATGTGGTAAAACGTTCTGGAAAGCCAGAATATATGTGTTCACCCGTCCCCTTTGTCCAAGATTTTTACCCAACCCTTTAAATTCGTACGTGTATAAGTTCGGAAATCATAATGAGAATCAAAACGGCATTAAAGAGTATGTAACAGCAAAATGGATCGTTTTGAATTAAAAACAGCATCATGTACCGTGCCGTCGCTGGCGGATTAAAGAGTTTTATTTCAATTTATTTCGCTCCCGCCCATCGGGGCTTGGGCAAATAAATTGGGCTGCATGGTGCTTCCACGCAGAGCTGAATCTGACCACAAACGAGTTGGTAAACCGCTTAGAAGGACTAAGCCTGCTCAGACAAACGGTGTGAGCCAGATCGCCCAATGCATATAAGCATTCTGGTTTCATTGGGCAGCAAGGCTTGAGATGTCATTTCATCAAAATTTCGGGTAAAAGTCCAACAAAATTGGAAGCAGCTTCTCCAAAATGTCCTTAATAGTGTTGACGGGGACGTTAAAACCCAATTCAAACAAATATTTCAATTTTAGTAAGATTTTAATCCGTGTTTGTTGTACCCAAATTGCGCTGACTAACCGCGTTATGGTGTATCATAACCCGTGGTAAGGTGTACCCTAACAAAAAATCAACCAGTGAACCATCCACGGATTCAGTGGGTATTGACATAAACTGGAGCTCAAGCAAATGCATCAATGGAAGCTCTGAAATCGTAATAACATATAAATCACAAAACCATCTGCACAAAAGATGAGTTACTGTCAAAACACATTGACCGAAGTATGCTGGGGTTGGTGAAAACACACTAGACGACAGAAAAATGTTTGTGTTTTCGTTTATGATGAACAGAATTCTCTGCAACTGTATCGGTAAACGGTAATACCATTATTCTGCAGCTATGCAAAATAACCACCCAAAATTAGGATTTGGGCTAAAATAAACCTTTTTCTTACCGAAAATACTGCTGTGACGTCATGATTTCTGTAGCGCTCGTCGTACTCTGTCGCGTTCGTTGTACTGCGGTAACAGGTGTGAAGTAGTGGAAGTAGTACAGTGATAGAAGCAGTAGTGCTATTAGTAGAAATTATAGCATTTGGAGTAGTAGCATGATATAATAATTATTACCAGGGTTTTGATTATTATTATTATTATTATTATTGTAGTACTGAGTTGTAGTAGTGGAAGTAGTAATAAGAGTATAATTATCATTGTCATCGTTTTTATTTTTCAAATCATAATTTTCGTTATTATAAGTAGTATCATCAGTAGTAGTGGTTTGTTGGTTTGTACATGCATTGAGATTTTATGTTCCCGACAACATTATTAAGGTCATTTTGGAGACTTCGCTTCCAATTTGTGAGACTTTTACCGACATTGAAATAAAATGGCATCTCAAGCCCTGCCGCCCAAACAAACCAAAAGGGTTATTATACAGGGATGGTCCGACTCAGATTACTTTGCCTAGGCAAGCTAAGACCTCCTAAGCAGTTTACCTATACTCATGTGCGGTCAGTTTCAGCTCTGCGTGGAAGTCTCTTGCAGCCCAATTTATTTCTTCAAGCCTCTATCGGCGGGGGCCCAATGATAGTAGCAGTAGTGGAAAAAGTAGTAACAGTATAATATTTATCATCAATTTATTATTAAAATTATTATCAGTGGTAGTAGTAGTTGTAGTAGAAGTAGAATTAGCGTTATTATTATTATTTTTTATTATTTATGTATATTCCTACAGACCATATTTGCTAGTTGTATCCAATTTTATTTTCATCACGTTAACATTCTCATGTAATACCCTTATGTCAAGAAAAATAAGGTTTATATTTCAACCCGCAATTTCGTTAGAGAATTCCATTTACACAGAATAATTATGGGTGAATAACAATCGTTTTCAGTCCTTTTCAATTAACTGTTATAAACTTCATTTGAACCAAATAACTAAAAATTATTTCAAGAAACATAATAAAACGATTATCTTGTGGACAGCTATATATTATCTTTGTGACTAAAGTGCTACATCGTATAGGTTAGCATATTGTATCGCTTCTCTCCAAAATCAGGGCACAGTAAAATGCACATATTGGCAGGTTTGAAACACAACTTCCCATACAAACACGCCAATGGTACTGAGTCCACTACGTTCCTTACGCACCCTCATAATTTCCGTCAAATGATCTTTTAATATTCTATCCAAAATAATCAGACCCAATCTTTTTTCTTTCACAAAGTGTCTATGGAAAAAAAACTTTTAATTGCTGCAATAAATGTGACATACAAATCCCTTTCTCTTACTGAACTGCAAGGAAAATACACAGTTCAACTAATAGATCATGTAAGCAACTCGTGTTAGAATTAATGTGTTGAAGTATTATAAAACTAATATGAGTGACTATAAAGAGTTAGGTAGTCAACAGCCCGAGTCACAAAAATACTTCATGAGTTATGACCCTTTGCAACTTTGGACATTTGTACATTGAATGAATTGTGTTTGTTTATCTGTTCGTTTGATCTGAGGTTTAATATCACCGTTAACACTATTTAGGTGATTTTGGAGACGTTAGTTCCAATTTTGTGGGATTTTTACCCGACATTGAGATGAAATGACATCTCAAGGCCTGCCATCAGCGTTTTATTTACATGCACCACACCACACCATTCTATTTACATGGATTCGCACCACTTTGTCTGAGCAGGTTTAGACCTTCTAAGCGGTTAACCAGTACTCATGTGCGGTCGGCTTCAGCTCTGCGTAGAAGCACCATGCGCCCGATCTATTTCTCCGAGCTGCTATTGCAAGCTTTTTGATGCACAGCATATTTTTTATCCGGGCTTGCTAGGAGTTTGAAATTTCATAGATGGATTCCTCATGAAAAAATAACTGACATATTTTTCCCACCAGCATTGTGCCACTCTCCTGAGTTATTGCTCCTTGAAAACTTTTTCATAAAATCTTGTCAGCAAAATTATTCCCCTTTCCTGAGCCGTGGCTCTTTGAAAATAATTGGATGATATCCTGTCAGCAAAATATCTCAATGACTATTGAAGCTACAGCTTTTAAAGTCAATGAATGTATGGTAATAATAATAATTATTACTATAATAATAATAATAATAATAATAATAATCGAATTAATTTAGAGAGGGTAACACATTTTTATATTAGTATTAATCTAGTGTTAATGTGGCCCTCTTTTCTTCCTGGATAGAAACCAGCACTAAGCAATGTGGATAAGGTATCTTTCTCAAGGAAACACACTATGATCTAACCCGGTACCTCTCGTTCCCAAGTCTGACGCTTTACCATTGCATCATAGCGCTCCACTGTGATGTGTACCTTTGAATAAATTCTAAAAATAATTTATGACTAATAGCCCTTTGTATCTTTGGGCATGTGTAAATTGCATGCTTTTTGAATCATAACATAGATTTAGAGCCTTGGTAAGGCTTTGAAATATATATATATATTTGGTTGTGGTCTTACGAACCTTTCAAGATTAAGTCACTCATTTCGAGCCGATCGATAAAAACCGGAGTACTCGGAGAAAACCTACCTGACCTTCCGTTGCAAACTTGGCGTCTCACATGTGGCCCGAGCGAGGCTCGAACCACAGCGATGAGACCTAATTATTAAGAGTCAGCACTTTTACCAATTAGACCCCGGAGGCCCGGCTAGGCCTTTGAAATTTCACATATTTATTACTCATGAAAAAATAGCTGGCACACATTTTTCTCATCAGGATTGTGTCCCTTTTCTGAGTTATGCTCCTTTGAATCAAGATGAATCGCTCGCCTGATTTCAAGCTGTCACATAGCTTCTGACAGTCATCACCGTGTAGCATCGACTCCGGAACTTGTTACTCAAAAGTACCAGATAAATGAGGAAAATGATTATACCGACGGTAGGTAATCGCTTAAGTTGGCGTTATTACGTAGTGGCAGAACTAAAACTCACTTCCCATATTTACTCAACTTATTTTTCTCTGAAATTCTTAAAAAGAACTTTTGGAAAGCTTTGTCAGCTGCCATTTAAACACACAAATAAGTCGGCTGGTACAAGGCTGGTACCGCGAAAATTCATGACAGCTTCAACAATCTGTGAATTTATTACAGAAACGGCTTTGACAATCTTCAATTAAGTGGCATCAATAGAAGCCGAATCCTTTGCTGCTTGTAATGTTTTAGTTGTTTTTTTCCCCAAAGAATATTGTGACTGAATAAACAAGCCGAAACGCGCGAAGGCCAGAGTACGGCAATTTGCGTCACCAGGTAAAATACTGGACGGCAGTTTGCTGGGAACAGTACGGCGATTTGATTTGAACAATTATACATAAATTGCTATGGCGGAGAAGTGTTCTAAATAGTTTCACAACTGTCAATCTTAATATAAACAAAGGTTTGTTGGGTTCGTCGTTACTTTCATTGTCGGTCTCCTTTTTATCAGTAATTTTAAAGGGACAGAAGGGTTGGGGATATAAGAAATTGGTAATGACAACAGATTGACCTGTTGTTGTCCTCTAGTTTTTTCTCGACTTTTATCGATTTTCTTTCTTTCTTCCAGTACGTCTAAACCCCAGAAGGGGACATAAGACGGGTTCTGGCGAACCAAGTGTTGAAGGGTCTTAGCTGAAACAAAAGGAAAGGAAAGTTGGTGAAATGGGTTTGTACAGTGGGAAAAGAGAGTGTTAGTACAGTTAAAAGATAAAAACAGAATTGGGTCTTTTAAGGAGAAGCATGAGCCATCAGGCTAGTTCAGCACTGCTAAACTGAGCCAGAGTAGGAAGCGTTACAACATAGGCAGGTAGAGCATTCCAGTGAATAATAGTCCACGGAAAGAAGGTGTACTTGTAGTAGTCTGTGAGGGTGTAAATCTGTCTGTATGCAGGGGGGTGATTGTGGGCTGATGGTCTAGTATTGATGATGAGATTATAAGTGATCTTATACATCATGGCAAGACGGTTATCAATGCGGCGTTGTTTAAGGGGGCGCCAATTTAGGTCCTTCAGCATAGCTGTAACACTTGAAGTGTAGCTATAGTCATGTGTTGCCCACCTGGCAGCCCTTCGTTGGACTGCTTTCACTTTGTATATGTCAGTGGCAGTGTGAGGTTACCATACAGTGAACGCATACCCAAGCTGCGGCCTGACAAAGGTCTTATATGCAGCTGATTTCAGGTCCTTATTATGGACCCGAATGTTTCTTTTCAAGAATCAAAGGGTCTGATTTGCTTTCGTAGTTATGTTGTCAATGTGGGGGCTGCTGTTTAGATCATCAGAGATGGTGACCCCAAGTTACTTCTGGTTCCATGCAAGAGGTACACATTTGGAATGGGGTTCTTACGTCGGGTAACATGAAGGACCTGGCATTTAGAAAGATTAAAGTTTATGTCCTACATCTTTTCTCTGTGACATTGTGCCGCCGTGAAACCGTATGTTTGTACAACGTTTTGGTTCTCATGTTATCATATTGTATAACCGGAGAGAAGTAAATTCGATTTGATTTGATTTGGACATACCTTTTGATCGCGAAATACTTAACTGCCTTGGAGTGCAGATCTTGTGACACCCATGTTATTCAGCTTCTTTATGACCTTGTCAGATCATAATTAAATGGTCAACAAATAGTTCTTATCTTGGGTTTAGCAAGGCTTTTGTCTAGGTGAATCACCTGAAGCTCCTTCGCAAGCTACAGGTACATCGAAACAGTAACATGGATTAACTATACAGTCGGTCAAGTCTTTTCTGATTGGGAGAGGTCAGGCAGTTGAACTTGAAGGTGAACCCTCAGATGAGGTTCCAGTTACTTCAAGTGTACCGCAAGGATCAGTTCTATGCACCTTGTTATTGTTATTATACCTAAACACCTAAACGACCTGTCCGATTACCAAGCCCCCCCCCCACACCACACCCCCTAGAGGGACTTAGACCGTCCAATCATAAGAATCTCACTGGTGCAGGGAATTCAAACATAGAAAGTTCAAATTTTGCACATAACCTGGCCAAGAACTCCAACCCCTACACCATATATATTGCATAATCATGCCCTCGAAATTGTTTCATCTGCAAGGTACTTAGGTTTCGATCTATCCACCAGCATGAACGTCAACATACATGTCGATAGAATCTCTTAAACTGCTAATTACCTTTGTTTTATTTATCTAATATCAGAACAAAATAAAACTGCGTTCGGGAAGCAGCATACAAGACAGTATTCCGTCAACACTTGAATACGTCTGCACAGTATGGAGCCTATGCACACAGTCCTATGCCCATTAACTCGAAATGATGTAGCGTTAAGCCATCCACTTGGCTCTGAACATTCATTTAACCTACGACATGCAGCCTTATCTTGGCTAGTACTCCTTGCAGCAGAGAAGGTCACTTGCCTGCCTCATTTATTTATATAAAATTATTCATGGCATAGTTGCAGTATCTCCCTCCCCTTATTTCTAGCAACCAATCGAAACACGCGTCACAACATGAGCCACCCACTCGTATTACGTTAATTGTTACATGTATGGCAATGGAACAGATATACTCCTTATATTATTTTGATGCCTGCATTAACTAAGTTCAGCGTGGGAGTCCGGCCTCTTGGTCAGAAGTTGCCATGAGCACAGCATACCTGTTTTAACCTGCTTTTACCTAATCTATTGTTAACATTTAACACCATCACCTTTCTTCATCTCACTTTCATACTTTTAGTCTCACCATTCATATTCATTTAACACTAACAACGCGCAGTCATCCTGCACACATTCAAGCAAAAGTTACTAATTACAGAAGATTCCCGCTTGCTATTGTCCATTTGACTGTCGCTCACCTTGTATAAAATCAAGGTACCGGTAATTTATAGCATCGCTAGTCCACCTTTTAGCTTTTTATTCTCCCTGTGACGTGCGGTCCCTGTGCAAAAAGCAAAATATATAGACTTGGCTCGTGTGCTGTGGCATTGGCAAACAGTGGATACCTAATCAGACGCCACATAACGCAGCGAATGACCAGATCTACACTGCTTGTTTAAAATGCTGGACTTTAAGGGTTAAACTAACAGTTTAAGTCACATTTCAGGACTATGTTTCCAGCCTACACTCAGAGATAATCGATTACAACTAGGAGGAAAGTTATTTTAGCTGTCCTTTATACAAAAACGAAAGTAACCTCCTTTTGTGAACGGAAAAGAAATTTATTAAAGTACTTTTTTTCAGGACATCTTCACACTGGTCAATACATACGCACAGGCTGCGTAGCGGTCGCATAGGCTTCGTATTTTGAACGCTTAGGCTTCGATGAAAAATGGCGGATGACAGTTCGTCAATGCAGGTAAGAAACTGTTTTTACGTTAATCTAACTGTTGTATAGCGTTGCCCAATACTGACATCTGCCTTACGGACCACTTTATTAATGTGCGGCTTCGTCTGTTGCAAGAAAAAGTCTGAAAAACGAAATATAGAAAAATAGACCCCAAAAGAATTTTGGCATTCAACACAGATTCACCTGTAGTTTCACTTTGGCCCAACCGCCCTATGTAACCACACGTTTTTGGTTGGTGTTCTGGCCGATAAATTGTGAATAACGATAATGTGATCGAAAAGCTAGTATGCAACTTTCATCACATCTTTTGCGAAAAAGAAAAATCTAGATATTTCGATACAACGCACGTAGCTTCGTTACCAATTACAACGCAGAGGCTGCGAACTAAATTTGAAAGCCCCGAATTATGTAGAATAATAGCGAATGATATTAAATTAATGTCGAGAAATCAGTCAACCAGCGTTAGTTGGTGATGCTAAAGATATTCTGTATCATTTATACCGAACACATTTTCAGTCTCAGCTATGCAAATACAACATTATGATTCGGATGCATAAAATCTGTCAAGTTACAATTATTTACACTACCGTTCATAAAATTGGTATGTCTTCGTCAAGTCTCTTAAGTATTAAGTCAAATAATATTTGCACTGTATGAATGTCTGTTGTGTTTCTATTACAATGCACGTGGCTTCAGAATGCACTAGGCGCAGGTTACAGAGATGGGAAGACGCATTACGAAAATACCACTAAAAAGATAAAAAACATTCAGATAAAACATTCTGATCGTTTTTATATTTCTGCTAAAGACATAGTGTATGGAAACTTGTTACAATCGCCCGGGCCAGGCGGTTCTAACTCGTAACTACAATCTGTGTTTCTGAGAAGAAATAAGGAAATAAGGAAGCAGAAAATTTGTCAAGTTCTAATTATTTACACTACCGTTCATAAACTTGGTAAGTCTGTCTTCGTCAAATCTGTTAAAGGAGACAGGAAAGCAATAATCTGTTACAATAAATAGATAAACATCAATAAACCCTTTCTTCTACTGAATACTGCAGGTTTCTAAGTGGTCTGATGAGGATTTTATCACTGTGTAATCTCAAGCTATTTACTCTGCTACTGAACTGACCTTGAAACAGATATGCTCTGACGTCATCCATGAGAAATCTAGAAGCTTGGTGTGTACTGAATAGGCAGATTTAGCATTGTTGAAGTTTAAATCGGAAGCTTAAAATGGAGCAAAATAAGCAAGAACTTGCCACTCTTTGAGGGGACTTCAATTTAGATATTCAGCCTTATATGTTTGAGTCCAGTGAAACTTGTGATCAGGATTTGAGTGAGGGAAGCAGCAGCTTCGAAGATAGCTATCTTACATGTTAATCACAACAATTGTCGTCTGTTTTGTCATCTGCTGCTTTCTTTAAATGTCATTTGGACCAATCTCAGGCCGCTCCTCCAGGAGCAGTCTGATTTTGGTCCACACTGTTTGCCAATAAACGAAAATATTAATTTGAAAAAAAAAAAAAAATACTTTAAGAAGATAAACAGGAATCATTTTACAATTCAGGTTTTCTTACGGTTGATAAGTCCGGTTTTCCACGCATGCGAACTCGTGAGCACTCTTTAAAATGGCTGTAGCAGTCTTCATTTTTGATTGGGTGTTTATGGATTTGCCTAACTTTTACCCTTGCTGTAGGCGTGATATAGGAAAATGGAAAAGCAACCAAAGTAGCCAATGCTAACCATTGGCTCCAGATGAAGTCGACCTAGGTTGGTATCCTTAACGACGGTTGTATGTCAATTCAATAATGGCAGAGACTCCTCTCATGTCACAGCGCATGACTCAGTAGAACCGTTTTGTTTGTGTTGAGGTTTACGTCCCGACATCATCATTCAGGTCATTTTGAGGCATTGTTTCCGAATTTATGGGACTTTTACCCGACACGAGACGAAATGATATCTCAAACCCTACCGCATATAAAGCATACTTGCAATTGCTAAATATAAATGACCAGGCAAATGATCAGGCAAATACTAGTTTTGGGGTTGATTATTTATCAATCGACACAAAGAACAATGTGCAGGTAGCTCTTCAGTGCTTAAGTCCACGTGGTTATCACTGATTTGTCGGAAATTCAGGGAACTTGTATATGGAAAACAGCAGCGTTTATTTTAACAAAGAGAGCTCAACGTGTTGCGTAATATGGTAATCCACAGAATCTGGACCGGAAACATGGGTTGGGCTTTTCAAACAGTGTATGTCAAGATCAAAAACCGCAGAACGCGGCGTCTAATCAGGGCCTACACTGTTTGCTCACATTACATGAATTGAAGGGCCAAACACAGCGTCTTGTCACTTTTTGCTTTAAATTGTAATTTAAGGGTTAAAGGAAACAGTTTAAATCCATAAGTATGCATCCAGCCGACAGACTTTCTTAAAAAAGTAAACTTTCAGGCCGGAGCCGTCATAGGGTTTTGAAAAGGCCGTAAAGCGAGAACAATTTTTTTTCTACCCTGTCTTATTATATCGAAGAATGATTTCACGAAATGGTTACTGAAATCATTGCAAGCCTTGTATTTTTTTCTGCATTTATATTCTAAGTCACTATAAAATTTAGATTCCGATAGGCTATGTTGCAGAAGACAGTCTGGTTAGCAAAAAAATTATAACGCAAGGACAGAGATTGACAACAGATCTGAGATAAAGAAATGTCTCGTATTTCTTTTTTTTTTTTTTATCTTCTTTGGTCCTACAAAGGCTAGAATTAGCTTGTGTGTTTACTGTTTAATGAGCAAATTCTTCTCTTGTCGGAAACGAAGACTCGGATCGGACAGAGCAGCCGCGGTTAATGAACCTTTGCTGAAGTTATGTAGACGCTGCAGCATTAATATAACCCGACCGTGCAACGAAGTGTACACATCTCCAAATCCGTGATATTTTTTCTTATAAATACTGCAAACATAGGTCGTGGCGCTCGTTAGAACCGCCTCATTGAGGCGGTTCTAACGAGTACCCACAACCTATGTCATTGAGTTAAAATAAGGAAAATAATGTATACCCCCGTAAACCCCCGTTTTCTCTATATAAAGTGGGGTATAGGTGGGGATCTCTATTTCACGGACTTGTTCACGTGATGGGTATTCGATTCAAGTATTTAAATAGAATCGGAGAATCACGAACACATGCCTGTATAATTCTGACCCCCTTGAATCCAACTTTTATATTGTAAAGCTGAGGTGAACCGGGATACACATTGTTTTCCTTATTTCTTCTCCGAAACACAGATTGTGGATACCCGTTAAGACCGCCTGGTCCGAGTGGTTGTAACACGTTCCCATACACTATGTCTTGAGCAGAAATACATAGAACTATCAGAATGTTTTATCTGAAAGTTTTGATCTTTTTAGTGGTATTTTAATAGGCGTGTTTTCGTAATGCGTCTTCCCATCTCTGTAACCGGCGCGTCGTACATTCCCAAGCCACGTGCGTTGTAATAAAAACACGCCACAAATTCATACAGTGCAAATATTATTTGGCTTGATACTTTGCAGATTTGACGAAGACTTGCCAAGTTTATGAACGGTAGTGTAAATAATTGTAACTTGACATTTTTTGTGCATTCGAATCAAAATGTTGTATTTGCATAGCTGAGAATGAAAACGTTTTCGACATTACTGATACAGAATGTCTTTAGCATCACCAACTAACGCTGGTTGACTGATTCCTCGACATTAATTTAATATCATTCGCTATTATTCTACATAATACAGGGCTTTCAAATTTAGTTCGCAGCCTCTGCGTTGTAATAGGTAACGCAGCTACGTGCGTTGTATCGAAATATCAAGATTTTTCTTTTTCGCTAAAGATGTGACGAAAGTTGCATATTAGCGTTTCGATTTCATTATCGTTATTCACAATTTATCGGCCAGAACACCAACCAAAAACGTGTAGTTACATTGGGCGACCGGACCAAAGTGAAAATACAGGTGAATCTGTGTTGAATGCCAAATTTCTTTTGGGGTCTATTTTTCCATATTCCGTTTTTCAGACTTTTTCTTGCAACAGACGAAGCCGCACATTATTAAAGTGGTCCGTAAAGCAGATGTCAGTATTGGGCAACGCTATACAACAGTTAGATTAACGTAAAAACAGTTTCTTACCTGCATTGACGAACTGTCATCCGCCATTTTTCATCGAAGCCTATGCGTCCAAAATACGAAGCCTATGCGACCGCTACGCAGCCTGTACGTATGTATTGACCAGTGTGATCTTAAATCAACTTCTTTAAGGAGTTGAACTTTTTTAGATAAATAGCCAGTTGGCCATTTTGTGGGAAAGTAACTGTCCTTTTGGCTTTCCGCTATTGATGTTTCCCTCAGAGTCTGGTTTTTCATGTTTGTGTTTCTTTCCCTTTGTTGTCACTGCTGGGGGCTGTGGGTTAATTGTATTGATTCCTGATCAGTGCCTCCACTTCTATTTTGTTGTCTGTGTCGTTGCTTAACTGTACAAATGTGACATAGATAGAATATTCAAGATGAAGAATGCAACATGCAGGCATTTTCGTGCCCGTCGATTTCGAAAATAATAATAATAATAAAACCATTATCCATAACATAGAATGCGATTTCAAAAGACTTACGGAAGACCAGCATGAAAACATGCCTATACAATTTTGACCGCCATAAACCCCAATTTTATTGATTACTTAAAACTGTGGTTTTTAGGGGTGTACATTATTTTTCGCATTTCTGTCCAAAAACAGTGCCCATACTATATGTTCTGAACTGCAATGTGTAAAATATCAGATTTTTTATCTGAAAATTTTCAATTTTTGGTGGAAAAATTTTCAATATATTTGAATAGGCATGTTTTCGGAATGCAAACAAGCGAACAAATAATAGCCGCGGTCATGATTTAAAATAACTGGAGCATAGCATGCATACACCAGGACCTTCCTTAGAATAAAGTATCTTTCGCAAAAGGAATAAATACATAATAACATAAAATAACTATCACAAGAACGACGTAGAAACTATTTGAGGACATTAAAAAGACACGTTATTTCGTAGAAAAAAAAAATAAACTTCATTTCAAGAAGGTAAAGTTCCGTTAAAAGGGGGCAGACTTTGTTTCTACATTATTTCCTAAGTATTTACAGTAGTAAAAGAAAGCAAAAGCAATGCCAAATAATTCTCAAGAGGAAATATGGCCCTGGTGTATATTTCACAACTTCAGCTGTTACAAGCACAAATAGATTGGTTTACGATCAGTACTAGCATTAGAAACAATCCCTGGCTGAGTGATGAAACCAAACATGATAATAATCATGATTGTTCGTTCACAACGATGTTAAAATGCTGTCAGTAATTTCCAAAGTGGCAATTTTGTGATACAAGTTGCCGTACTGTTAATTCAGCATTTTCCCCAAGTTGCCGTACTTAAAAATCCAAGATGCCGTACTCCTTTGTTTTGTGTTTTCTGAAAGAAAACTGCAGCATAAAGCGAACCTTTCAATTAAAACTTATACACAACAACTTTTCTAACCTTCTGAATGTTCCGGCATGGAAAAAAGAAGGCCAGTGGTCTGCAATCAAAGCAAAAACCAGTACCTTCCACGAAAAAGATTATTTGTTCTTGGTACCAGCTGTCAATATTTCAGTTTGTTTAGCGATGTTATCAGAATCATGAAAGCAGGCATGAGCTAGATATCTCTCCGACACATATCCATTTTGCTTTAAATGGCAGAGTCCTGTAGAAACCTGTAAACAGCTTTTTACCTACCTTACTGTGTGCCATGCTTGCGATAAATATTGATTTCGCTGGTACTTTTCAGTAACAAGTTCCGGAGTCGATGCTACACGGTGGTCATGTGGATAACTGACGGCCATCATATTCCTTGAAGCTTAACTGGTGCACTTAGATAAATGGTAACCTTGGCGATGTTAATGCGAATTATGAGAGAAACTTGCTTTAGAAATCAGGAGAAGTTTTCATTTGTAAAGAGTTTTCAACTTTTAAGTCTGTCAGCCAAGAAGGTCACCTAAGCAACCTTCCTGTGAAGTTTGAATGTACTAAACGTAAAGCAGGAGTTGTCATTTAAAGATATTTATATCTCCGAGCAAAACTGATTAAGGGTCAGCAGCATTCCTATGAAGTTTGAAGGAAACTGGACCAAAGGTATAAGAAGCGTTGTCATTGAAGTTTTTCTTCTTCTATTTTTAGCTCTAGCTGCCATCTTATTCATTGCAAAGGAACCGTTTTAACCACTATACATTAGAGAGTCACCTAAGTCACCTAAGTAGCATACTGGTGAAGTTTCAATGAAATTTGCCACAGGGTAAGAGAAGTTGTTGTTTAAAGATTTTCTGTTTTTAGCTCTGGCAGTCATTTTGGTCATCGGAGCATATTTGATTTAGCTATTTTGGTAGCACCTATGATACAACGCATAATGAAGTAATGTAGTAATTTCTTCATTTTGAAATTTTTACTTCATTATGCGTTGGCTTAGTCGGTGCGAAATGAAATAAAATGAAGTTTTTACCTTCCTTATGCGTCGATACTAAGAGGTTTGCGCAAAATGAAAGAATTATTTCATTTTGCGGTGATAGGTGGCATACTTAATTTTACTTCATTATGCGTCGACAGTTTGTATCTAGTTCCATATAAGACACAGAAGCCTATGTGGTGTACTATGCTATAGCTACTCGCCTGATAAACCGGGGTAGCAGGATCGATCCCAGTCTTGAAACCGAGATCCCGTTTCCGTATGAATGAGTCTTGAAACCAAGTTCGCTACTTTGTATGACCTCAGCTGTTGGTGGGACGGAAACTGAAACACACTTGCACTCCTTTTAAGATGCATAGATAGACAAACAACTGGGCTATGGACTGGGCCAAGCCAATATGGTCCCCCACCCCAACTATTGTGTACACTACATGATCATGTGTTGAGCCTTAAACACAAATGAGGGAAAAACATCAGAGATGAGACCAAAATACCGTAAGGCGTTCAGTTTTAAATCTACTAACATAATCAAATACAGTGAAATTCCGCTATTAAGACCACCTAAAATTAAGACAAATTTTGTTTTTAAAGCATATTTTGAAGGTTAAAGTTACATTTTCTTTGTGATTGCGACATTCAGTGTGGTCTTGTGGAAGACCATCTTTGGGACTGTTCATATGTGGTCTTAAAGACCACTTTTGAACTGTCTCAAATGTGGTCTTTATATTGGAATTTACCTGTATTGCTTCCTAAGTCTTTGGTCTCCTTTCGAAGACAGCTATGTTCACAAGGTCAAAAATGGCCAGTTTGAGAATCAAAGGGACGTAACTCTGCTATTGCTGGTCCGATCTGATCCATTTCTGAACTCTTCCGAGATTTTATGCATGTGGTCGGTATCTGCAAGTTTCACGAAGTTCGAACAAAAAATGGAGAAACTACCACTGTTCACAAAGTAAAAAATGGCCATTTGAGAATCAAGGGACTGTAGCTCTGCTATCGTTGGTCCAATCTGATCCATTTTCGAACTTGTCTGAGATTTTATGCATTTCATCGTTATTTTGAAGTTTCATGAAAAAAAAAAAAAAAATAAAGATGTTACGCTGTTCAGACTGTCATAAATGGTCAGTTTTGAGAATCAAGGGGGCGAAACTCAGCTCTTGCTAGTCCGATCTGTCCCATTTTCGAACTACGTCCGAAGCTTTACAGTCGAACCTCAATGGCTCGAACACCTTTAGGACAATGAAAATCTGTTCGAGACAGGGGTAGTTCGAGCCACTGAGGGTTACTTCCAGGAGGCATAACGGGGTTAATTTTGGGACATCTTTTCGGTGTTCCATAATAAAAATGTATGCTGTTTGTACTCATTAGAATCGCCTCGACGAGGCGATTCTAATGAGCACACACAGCACACATTTGCAATATAAAAGTCGAAAATGTCCTTAAATATCCCACACTACTTCTTATGTTGAGGAATTCTCTAGGGACTCAAAAATGGGTTCGACTCAGCCATGGTAAACGAGCCATCGGTGTTCGAGCCATCGAAGTTTTACTGTATGTATATTATTCTTATCTGCAAGTTTTATTAAGATCCAACAAAAAAGTGAAGAAGTAACGCTCTTCGCAATGTCATAAATGACCATTTTTGATAATCAAGGGGACGTAACTCTGCTATGTTAGTCCGGTCTGCCCCATTTTCGAACTCGTCCGAGCTGTTATGTATTTCATTGTTATCTGCAAGATCCAGCAAGAATCAAAAAGCTAGGGTGTTCACAAGCATTCTCCCATAGATAGCATACGGGACCTATCAGTTGCCAAAGCAACCAGTTCTGAAGCAATTTTCCTAAATGCATATGCAAGCAATCCCCAACCAAAGACATGCTACAGTTAATATTTGATTGAGATCTGCTCGCAGGCTGCAAACGACGGACAGACAACGGAAGCTGCCATCCTATACGGCCTAAAAATCAAGTGGTCCATAGGCCACTACGCTCACCAGAGGTCACATGGTTTAAAACACATATAGGCATGTCGCCCATCTTGGTCATGTGACAACAATCCCATGGTTAACTTTTCATTGCCTCATCCCACAGAGGCTCTTCATGTACTTTGGTTTGAATCAGCACAGCAGTTTCAGTGGAGATGAAGATAAAAATACTGAATCTGAGCCATCCAAGACAAAGGTCAGTAATGAGTATTGACCTTGATCTTTGGAATTGATTAACTTCCATTTAGCTGATTGCAAATATTTCTGATGCAACAGGCTACCATGCCATCAGTAGAATCGACTGTCTTGCCTTTTTTTCCACACAAATGCCTAAGTGACCAAATTTGACCTTGATGAAAAGTAGGTCAAGGTCAACCAAAGTTCATTCCTTGAACAAATTTGGTAGGGCTTGAGTCTCCGATGCTACATACCAAATTTCAAGTCATCGGCCATTTGGTTACCAAGAAGAAAATATTCATTTATTTTTATTTACCATATATGAGCATGGCGGCCATATTTGTCATGTGAGCCAGTCCTTACGAACAAATTTCATGGTCCCTACCCATAGCGGCTTCATATGTAATTTGGTTTCAATAACCCACCGGTTTAAGCGGAGGAGAAGAAATAAAACCTAAATGAATCTGAGGCATCCTGGACAAAGGTCAGTAAATGACCACAGCCTTTGGAATTGATAAACTTCCATTTAGCTGACTGCAAATATCATTTTGATGCCACAAGCTACCAGGTAATCAGAAATATCCACTGTTTTGCTCTTTTCCCATACAAATGTCTAAGTGACCAAATTTGACCTTGCCGTAAAACAGGTCAAGGTCAAAACCAAATGTCATCATTTGAACAAAATCAATAGGGCCTTAGTCCCCAATGCTGCATGACAAGTTTCAAGGCCATTGGCCGTTCGGTTCCTTCAATGTTTTTATCATATAGGGGCATGGCGGCCATTTTGGTCATGTGGTCCAATCCTCACGAACACACTTTCGTTCCCTATTCCCACAGAGGCTCAACATGTAATTTGGTTTCAATCATCCCAGCAGTTTAAGTGAAGAAGATAAACTATACTGAATCTGGGGACAAAGATTAGTAAATGACCACAGCCTTTAGAATTGAAAAACTTCCATTCAGCTGACTGCAAACATCATTTTGATGCCACAAGCTACCAGGTAATCAGAAATATCCACTGTTTTGCTCTTTTTCCATACAAATGTCTATGTGACCAAATTTGACCTTGCCGTAAAACATGTCAAGGTCAACCAAACGTCATCATTTAAACAAACTTGGTAGGAACCGAGTCCCCGATGCTGCATACCAAGTTTCAAGGTTATCGGCCTTTCGGTTCCTGAGAAAAATATATTTAAAAGTTTTTACCATATAGGGGCATGGCGGCCGTACTGATCATGTGACCCAGTCCTCGCGAACAAACTTTCGTTCCCCACATCGTAGAGGTTTCAAATGTAATTTGGTTTCAATTGGCCAAGTAGTTTCAGAGGAGACGTCATTTGAAAATGTTGACGCAGACGCAGACGACGACGGACGACGGACCACTGCCTATACTATAAGCTTTCTCTTAAAGTTGAATTTGCAAGGAAAAGTAAATACATGGACGTGTTAACTTGATATAGGCGCCGACATGCTTACATTCTGTAAATAGTCTAGGCCTCGAATAAAACAAAGATGTTTTTGAGCATAAATAAGAAAAATAAAGTGTACCCCTTTAAACACCAGTTTTACTATTTTAGAATAGGGTTTAAGTGTGTGTGTGTGTGTGGGGGGGGGTTCAAACTAATATAGGCGTGTTTTCGTGATGACAACTGCCTTCACGAGAATCCACAATCTATGTTTTCAAATAAACTAATGATAACAATGTAAACTCCTATTATAAGCGGCACCTTTCTCCATAAAAAGTGGGGTTCACAATGGTGTTCGTCACGAGTCAATGTGATGTAACATTAGGTATAAATAGTTGAAACCACCCAGATATTATTCAAATAAAATTTATTCAAACACAAAAACACCTGAATAAGTGTAATTCTGCTAAGATTTACCTTATCATCTAGGTAACATGACAATTCGCTTCTAACCAAATTATTTATTGTCTAACCCTTTCTAATTCGCTTCTCATAGATACGTTGTTTACGCGGGCGAGCGCTATTCCACACTAGGGGATTACTATAAGTACTTCGTATCATTTTAGTTTCACTGGCGAAAGGAACGTCTCAGTTCTTGCGAGTTTGTTTGGGGATTTGGGTATCAAGATAAGAGGCCTGCATCAAAAGTAATTTTGAAAATGACTTGTCAAAAATATATCAAAATTTTATCAAAGATGATCCGAGAGGGGCTTGTATCTCTGCAAACCGCTAGTTGACAACTAATTGCAATTTTCAAATTGTTGACATTCAGACAGAGAGTTTACATTTCACTTTGACGAGGTGATCAATATCATTCAATTGCAATTCCGTGCCTTTAATTTGAAAACAATATCTTGAGAAAAGTAAAAATTACGCAAACACGCCTTTACAAATCACCTTTATCGCCGAAAAAAATGAAAATTTTATGATGAAAAATTGTGATATTTTTCTTATTTCTGCTACAAATATAGATTTTGGGCACTCTTTAGAACCGCCTCATCGAGGCGGTTCTAACGAGTACCCACAATCTATATTTTAGAGCTGAAATAAGAAAAATAAGGTATACCCCCGGAAACCCGAGTTTTACTATATAAAAGTGGGGTTCAAGGGGGTCAAAATTATATAGGCGTGGTTTCGTGATGGTTGTTGCCGCGCTTTTTATCGATAACGTTTTTTTTTTGTTTTTTTTTAACAATTCGGAAAATTGAACAAGTAAGGCTCTGCTAATTTCCAGTAATTTCATATTTCTTAATTGTCTGAGAAGCTGTAATATGCTGGAGATTTCTGTAATTTCTGTAATTTCCAGTCTGATCTGTTCAGTATAGTGCTTGACTGAAAGATAATTTTGCGGGTCCTTTGAAAAGGCTCCGTGTATACCAGGCATGCAATCTTGTTGTGAAACAGCATTGAATAATAAATGCCGTACTCTGTGTTACTGTTTGTCATCACGTAAACACGCCAATATAATTTTGACCCCCTTGAACCACAGATTTATATAGTAAAACTGGGGTTTGCAGGGGTAAACCTTATTTTTCTTATTTCTGCTCTAAAATATAGATTGTGGGTACTCGTTAGAACCGCCTCAATGATGCGGAGGCGGTTCTGACGAGTACCCACAATCTATATTTTGAGCAGAAATAAGAAAACAGCACAATTTTTGTCCTAAAATTCTCATTTTTTAGGTGATTAAGATTACAATGTATTTGTATAGGCGTGTTTTCGTAATGTGTGCCGAGATTTCTTTGTTTCAAGGCACATGGGGCCATGCGGTATTTCACTGCGTACCAAGCATTTCACGCGAATACATAGGGTAACGACCTTTTCTTGCCATGGGGCACTTCGTTGGCTGTACAGGATTTAACAAATATCGTTTCAAATATAAATAAGAAAAATATCACAAATTTTCATCAGAAAAAATAACCGTTTGCGAGATATGAAAGAATGCACTATGTCAGACAGATGTGTTATTGTAATGCATCCCCACCCACCTCCACCCCCGGTGCAGTGGATATGCTATTCTCCTTATAACCAGGGGTCGTTGGTTTGATCCCGGGCTTCTCTAGACTTTCGGATGAGTCTTTAAACAGAGGTCCCGTCTCCGTATCGCCTTAGATGTTGGTAGGACACATAATACACACACACACACACACACACACACACACACACACACACACACACACACACACACACACACACACACACACACACACACACACACATCAATCTCCCTTGTGGCCATAAGTAAGAATGGTTTGTAAGATTTGTTTCCCCTGCACTATCTAGTATAGTCAGCCATTGATAAAGTTTATAGTAAAATTCTACTACATGCATTAATTTCACCTAAAATTAAGACTTATTCTGTTTTAAAAAAAAAAAGGTTATTCGGTAGGTTGCAGTTACATTTTACTTGTGTTTTCTGCATACCATATCCCTGTTTCAGAGATTACCTTTGGGACGTTTCCAAAGGTGGTCTTAAGGGGAATGGGAACACCTGGCAGATGTTTCCGCCATTTTTCGAAGGGAGACAACTTTCGGGACTTCCTGTTCACTTTTCTATAAGCCATGTTCCGCTGAAAAAGGGGGTCTACTCTTAAAGGAAAGAATTTGCTCCTTAGGAGCAAATTCTTTCCTTTAAGGGTTGACCCCTATCGACATGGGAAACAAAACTACTTTTGCAGGAGTTGCCTCCCCTGAAGGTGTTCCCATTCCCCTTAATATAGGAAGTTAACTGTATTTATAAGTGAAGTGAAACCACCTCGCCGTGTCGGTTCACATGAGTACCCACAATCTATGTTTTGAGCAGAAATATAACAAAATATCAGAATTTTTATCCGAAAATTCCATTTTTTATTTGGTGGTAAAAATGTTCAATATATTTGAAAAGGCATGTTTCGTAATCATTACATGTCAGTAAATGTTGCCGATATATTACCATTTTTGCTGAAGAAAATGTGAGTAGTATTTGCGATTGCAAAAACAACTCACATTTTTTTTTTCAGTAAAATACCGCATACCGCAATTTTAGATATTGTACTTGCTAGACATTTAACATTAACGAGAGGTCCCAAAATAAACCATATGAACAGTCGCACATTTACACTATCCAAATTAGCCCTCGCCCGTCGGGACTTGGAGGAACAGATTGAGATGTATGGTGCTAAACTGACCACACATGAGTACTGGTAAACCGCTTAGAAGGACCGGGTCTGTCCAAGCAAAGTGGTGTGAGTCAGACCGCCCAGTGCATATAGGCCTTTTGGTTTCATTTTGCAGGCAGGGCTTGTGATGTCATTTCATCTCAATGTCGGGTAAAAGTCCCACAAAAATTAGAAGCAGCTCCAAAATGATCTAAATAGTGTTGACGTGGACGTTAAACCTCATTTTTTTTCCTGCTGAATAGTTTGATTAGCCACACCCACTTCTGATATTCAGCTGGGTGGATTGCTTGATGCTCCTACAGGTCCAGCGAGATCCAAAAAGTGTAGATCTTGAGCAGATAAAATGCTGTTTAATTTGAATGTACACTCTTTGCATAAGTAGGGCTGCACAACCCCCGCCCATCAGGGCTTGCAGAAATAGATTGCCTGCATGTTGCTTCCAAGCAACCAAGTGCTGGTAAACCACAGACGATCTAAGCCTGATCAGGCATAGCGTGACGGACTGTCTATGATTATAAACCCTATTGGTCTCATTGGACGATAGGGCTTGAGATGTCATTTCATCACAATGTCGGGTAAAGGTCCCATAGAACTGGAAACAACGTCTCCAAAATGACCTATGCAGTGTCGACGGGGGCGTTGGACCTCAAAGCAAACAAACAAATAAGTAGGGCTGCTATAAACCAATAATTATTATTTGCATGAGGTTTCCACCGACTTATCTCCCTTATCCATATCTAGTAACCATATAAATACGCCCAAATTTCTCTCACGCTCCTTTGCCCATTATTTAAAACTGTACATGACATGCATAACTGTCACATATAACTGTAACTTCTATAACTTACTGATATTTTAAGAAGATAACTGTTTTTCTTCTTGAAATGTGAAAAATGTTACCCATCTTTAAGAAGGGAGATAAATCCGATCCTGGTAATTATCGTCCTATTAGCCTCTTTTCACAAGTTTGTAAGGTCCTGGAATCTATTTTACGTGACAGTATAGTTACTCATTTGACCAGTCGTACATTATTGCTGCAATCACAGCATGGTTTTACTAAAGGAAAGTCTTGCTTAACTAACTTATTACAATTTTTAGAAGATGTGACTAAAGCAATCGATGAAGGCAAACCTCTGGATGTCATTTATCTCGATTTTAGCAAAGCCTTTAATAAGGTACCCCAGCAAAGGCTTTTGCATAAAATCGAGATGCATGGTATATGTGGCAGTATATCTGCATAGGTTTCTGAATGGTTACACAATCGTAAACAGAGGGTTGTACTGAATGGTGAACACTCTAGATTACAATACGTTTTATCGGGCGTGCCCCAGGGCTCTGTCCTGGGACCGACCCTTTTTCTCATCTTTGTGAATGACATTGACACAGTTATAAGTAGTCATATTCAGAGGTTTGCTGATGACTGTAAAGTTTATTGTTCTGTACCATCGACTAGAGATATAGAAACTCTTCAGCAAGATATAAACAATCTTTGTCAATGGTTTATAGACTGGCAGATGGTATTTAACGTGAAGAAACGCAAAGTGCTCCATATCGGATATAACAATATTCAACATGCTTATTCTATGAATGGTGTAATCTTACAACCTGTTACTGAAGAAAATGATTTAGGTTAGATTATCTCAAATGACTTGAAACCGTCAAACAATGTGTTAGTGCAGTGAAGAAAGCAAATATGACTTTAGGTATGATTAAGCGCCATATTATATCCAGAGACAAGGTTACCATTTTGAAATTATATAAGTCCCTAGTTAGACCGAAATTGGAATATTGTATTCAAGCATGGAATCCGTCTTTGATAAAAAATATTGAGCTTCTTGAACAAGTCCAGCATAGAGCTACTAAGCTGATTACTGAACTGTCACATTTACCTTATCATGAAAGATTAAGGCGTTTGAATCTCACAACATTAGAATTGCGAAGGCATCGAGGTAATCTCATTGAAACTTTCAAAATACTTAAAGGAAAAGAAGGCATTCCATGGAATAGTTTGTTCACGCTTAACTCATCTACAACAAGAGGAAACTCTTTGAAGCTTAATAAACCTCGTTCGAGACTCAACACAAGACACAACTTCTTTACTCAGCGTGTTGTTAACGCCTGGAATCGGCTGCCGGAAACGGTAATTTCTTGTGATACGGTTAACGGATTCAAGAACGCCATCGACAGACATCTACAGGAAATACATGGGGTTTCAATGACCCGGTCGCTTAACCCCTAGGCTGCACTTAAGGGTGTGGCCGCAGGTATAACAGGTATAAATATTCGCCGGCATGAAGTTCGTGAAGACTTTGGTCTGCCAAAAAGGACGTAGCGAACCTACTTTCGCGAAAGGTTTCAATAAGTCATTTCAGGTCTAATAAATCTGTAGCATTCAATATTACTTACATTAAATAAATAAATAAATAAATAAATAAATAATAATAATAATAAACTTTTATCAAACGATATCTGCTAGGGTAGTCCTACGCCTAAACTTCCAAGGTGTTCCAGCAGTTTTAATTCTGACCTAGTGCAAGTGCCCCGCCCTCTCTCTCTCTCTCTCTCTCTCTCTCTCTCTCTCTCTCTCTCTCTCTCTCTCTCTCTCTCTCTCTCTCTCTCTCTCTCTCTCCTAACTGTAATTGTCTGCTCATAAAAGTCTGATCATGTTTAGTCATGACAACGCACGTGTAAAATGGCATTCATATTTGTCTCAATAGCTTCAAAGCTGTTCTGATATTTATATATAAGTAATGTTTTTGATTATGAATGTATATCATATATGTACCGGTCATCAAGGAGAGGATACGTATAGGCTGAGCCTACATCCAATCCTTTGATGCATATGTATGTACTTTGTATGTATATATGTTGTCCAGAAATTGATAATAAATAAATAAAACCTTAATTGAAACAAACAGATACTATCAGCTGATACGAGGACTGTTCAAATATGAATGCAAGTAGAACGTTTTCTCCTGCACTAATGCAAAAATCACCTGGAAATAAATATCACAGCGTAGAAAAACATTTTACCTATACATTGATACCGAACCTGTTAAAATCCGTCCACTTTAGCCATGTATATCGTTCGATAAACACTTTCTACTCTTGTATACTAATACAAAACATGGTTGGAAGAAGGTCAGAGTACGCCGTTGAAATACGGTCCTATATTTAAGGTGCATTATTGAGCTATCTGGAAAAAATGCTTCCAAAAATAAAATACATATAGCCGGTATTTTTCTTAAAAACAATACAAATGAATGCATTTTATGCAAAAATGCGAACAATTCTGATGACAGGTAACCGAGTTTGAGAGGGATTCCCTAACTAGGTTTCGAACACTAGTTAGATCTATTTTTAGTTCGTGACAAAAATAGAATCCCCATATATGAGGTTATGCGACGTTCATTTTTGACCTTGTTTGCTTAGGCCATGCCTGAATCGGAAAAAAAATATGACGCTTAATACCATTCCATAAATAACACTCAGAGACGATACTGTCGCCATGTATGTGTAAAGTGACAGATTTATTTTTAGAACAGAAATTCCGAACACATGTTCAGAGCGAAGGGTAAACACGAATGAAAACGACCATTTTCACAAAGTTCTGAAGCAGTTTTTGGCTCCAAAAGTGTACACATGACAAAGGAGTATGCATTGAAGATAAAAACCAGAAAAAATTTTGAGACCCGGTAGCTCAATAATGCACCTTTAAGAATCGTTGTATTCTTGGTGTACGGTGCAAAGACATTTTTTATGAAATATGTTCGGTTTATGGGCATAATGAAATGTCTTTTCCGACAGCTTTTCGTTGGTGTAAGAAATTCAGCTGTGGGCTAGGCTCAACAGAAGATGCACCACATGATCGTCGGCCGAAAAGAGCAACATCTGCCAAGATGGTTGCTAGAGTGAAAGAAATAGTTGTTACCGATGCACGATACACCACTAGGCAAATAGCTAGTGTGATTGGCATCTCATTAGGAGCAGCTCATACAATTCTGAAACAGGATTTGAAAATGAGAAAGATCTGTGCTAGATGGATTCCCCATCTGTTGACAGATGAGCAGAAAAAGACACGCGTTCAGTGCGCCAAGAAGTTGCTTAAAAAGTTTCCAAATTACAATGCACGGTCTTTCGCTAATGTCGTCACAGGTGACGAGACATGGGTTCACTTTTTTGAGCCAAAACGAAAGATTCAAGACAAAATATGGGCAACAAAGTATTGCAAAAGACCATGCATTGCAAAGCGGACCATGAGCGTCAAGAAGGTAATGTATGCCATATTCTTTTCAAATCAGGGCCCTGCTATTCAGGTTGCTGTGCCTAAAGGCAAATCTGTAAATGCGGAGTTTTACAAGAATAAAGTTCTTCGAAAATTGAAGAAATATTTCAAAGAACGAAGACCCGCAACTGGTTTGGCCAATGTCGGATTGCTACATGACAATGCGTCATCGCACAAGGCGTTCATTGCGCAAGACTATCTGAAGCAGGAAAAGGTCGTTGAACTCCCTCACCCCCCCCCCCCCCCTCCCCCGTATTCCCCTGACCTTGCCCCGTGTGACTTTTTTTTGTTCCCGTGGCTGAAAAAATACCTTTCTGGTCGAAAATTTGTACAGCGCAACCGGAATTTGAAAGACTTGATGATACTTAATTCGCTTCAAAATACAGTTACAACTGCAACGAGACAGCTTGTGCTATTAGATCCTATAATTATATCAGATGATATGCAGTTTTAAGACTCTGGCACGATAGATACTTCTCCAGATATTAGTGACCATAAAGCCACGTATATTAGATTACCATTTTATTACCAGTGTAACACTTCTTACCAACGATTAATTTGGATGTACAGAAGGGCAGATTATACCAAATTTAAAAAGCAAATACGTAACTATGATTGGAGTATTCTCTTGGAAGGATATTTTAACGACGCATGTATTAACTTCACCGACATTTTTTTTTTTTTTTTTTAATTTGGCTAAAATGTGTATACCTTCTAAAACTGTAACAATAAGGCCAGAAGACAACCATGGTTCGATTCAGTTATTCGACATAACATGCGCATTAGAGACAGGCTAAAGAAAAAAACTATTCAAACACGAAACATCATCGACTGGAATAAGTATAAGAGCATTAGAATTAAAGTAAATAATCTTATAAAACACGCTAAAGAAAACTTGTATAACTCCTTGGAAGTTTCAATCTCTGATTTTCATAATTAATAACGACAAAAGGAAATTCTGGCAAGTCATTCGCCATTTTGTTAAAAATAATAAAACCTCAAACAATATCCCCCACTTATTATAGAAAAAGAAAACGGTATAAATAAAAATCAAAAATGAGTTCCTTTAAGAGCGAAGAAAAATTCATAAGAAAGTCATATTGTCATACAGATAAAGAAAAGGCGGAATGCCTGAACGGTTATTTTTCGTCGATATCAACAATTATTGACACTGGAGTTCAGTTGCCTAATTTTGAATCTGAAACTCGTTAAGTGATATAACATGTTGAGCTCTAGAAATTTCAAATTTAATTGACTTACTGAATCCAAATAAAGCTACTGGTCCTGATCTAATCAGTTACAGAATGTTGAAGGCAGTAGCAAACGAGATTTCAGAATTACTATTTCAACTTGGAATTTACAAGAATTTAGACTAGGTGCTTCGCGTAGGTTATTATCAAGGGAATTCCAAATCGAAATAGAGGATGGGATGCACGATCTCGAGAAATTTCAGTCCGAGTATAGGGAATCGTTATGTTATTACTATTTCTGAGTGGATACTTTGTCATTTCTCTTACCAAAGGAGGAATTATGTCTGAAATATATGATGGTACATTTTCATGTACGACATTATACATAAATGATAGCTTATGTTTGTGCCTTCTTTGCTTAAGAGTAAGCCAGCCACATTCTTTATAAAGTTTATCTAGGGATACCGACCTAGTAAGACCCGTTACAATACGAGCTGCTTCGTGTTGTAGTTTTTCCAAAGATTGTCAGTCTTGGGCTGTACATCCATTCCAATGCAAGAATACTCAGTAATGGGAAGAACATATGATAAATAAATTTGGTTAAGTGCAACCCTGTGAAATGTATATTTAAGTTTACGCATGATCCCAATTACTTTTGCTGCGTTTGAGATAATGTTTTCAATATTTTTTTTTTCCACTGACCATTACAACTTAATGTTAGACCTAAATGCTTATGTTCCGGGACGAATATTAATGGGGTTCCGTCGAAAACTATATCTGGAAACTGCTCAAAAGGTTTTAAAGTACTGAAAAGAACTGCTTCTGTCTTTAGTGAATTAAAAGTAACTAGCCGTTGTTTTGACCATACCGATAAAATACGAAGAACATGATTTATTATTCCCTGAATATCTTCCAATGTTGAAGCTGAATAGAATAAAGAACTATCATCAGCAAAATGTCTGGTTAAGCTTAATAGTGAATCTGCAATATCGTTTACATAAACTAAGAACAACAGGGACCACAGAACAGAACCCTGGGGTACCACAGTATTAGTTTTCCTAGCCGTGGAAGTAGAAGATTTTATTATTACTTCTATTACTAAGGTAATCTCTAACCCAGTTATTTAACTGACCATTTATGCCATGCTGTTTCAGTTTTGAAAATTAGGCCTTCATGCCAAACCCTGTCGAATGCCTTAGACACGTCACAAAATATCATACATGAAAACTGATTATCATCGAACATTTGACAGATATGCTGATATATATCTACAAGTTGATAAGTAGTGGAGTGATTAGGTAGAAAGCCAGATTGGTATTTGTATAAAAGATTATTATCATTTAAAAAGTTGTAAATTTTTTATGTACTATTCTTTCTTGTAATTTACCTATTCCGCTAAGTAGTGACACCGGTCTGAAGTTTGATACTTTTGTTAAGTTCCCCCTTTTAGGCAAAGGCAAAAAATGAGACCCTTTCCATATATCTCCAAACACCTTTCCAACGGAACTGAAATCTCGTTTGCTACTGCCTTCAACATTCTGTTACTGATTAGATCAGGACCAGTCGCTTTATTTGGATTTAATAAGTCAATTAAATTTGAAATTTCTAGAGCTCAACATGGTATATCACTTAACGAGTTTCAGATTCAAAATTAGGCAACTGAACTCCAGTGTCAATAATTGTTGATATCGACGAAAAATAACCGTTCAGGCATTCCGCCTTTTCTTCATCTGCATGACAATATGACTTTATACCGTTTTCTTTTTCTATAATAAGTGGGGGGATATTGTTTGAGGTTTCATTATTTTTAACAAAATGGCGAATGACTTGCCAGAATTTCCTTTTGTCGTTATTATGAAATCAGAGATTGAAACTTCCAAGGAGTTATACAAATTTTCTTTAGCGTGTTTTATAAGATTATTTACTTTATTTCTAATGCCCTTATACTTATTCCAGTCGATGATGTTTCCGGTTTGAATAGATTTTTTCTTTAGCCTGTCTCTGATGCGCATGTTATGTCGGATAACTGAATCGAACCATGGTTTATCTTCTGGCCTTATTGTTACAGTTTTAGAAGGTATACACATTTTAGCCAATTTAAAAAAAAAAAAAATATCGGTGAAGTTAATACATGCGGTAATTATCATTAAATAGGTCCTCGTTTAAGTCGCCTAAAACAATAAGGTTTTTAGTAAAGTCGTATGCTTTTTCAATATTCAGATTTAAGTTTTCAAAGAATGTTGCATCGGCTGTTCTAGGACTGTAAATCAAGCCCAGGAGATAGTTGATGTTGTTCGTTTTGACTTCCACCCATATGGATTCCGGGCAATATATTTCTAACTCTGCTCGTCTTGTGTGGTTAAGTTCTGAGTTAATATAAACCAGAAGCCCTCCTCCGTGGTTGGTTCTATCTTTCCTATAGGGTTCATTGTACATGTCAGATAAAACTAGTGCTTCGTTTAAAATCTGTTGATCAAGGTGAGACTCTGCAAAAAAAAAATATTAAAGTCTACAAAATGGTCCCTAATGTACTCGATCTTATTCCTTATGCTTCGTTTGTTTGATTTG
Organism: Lucinisca nassula; assembly: GCA_963580285.1. Taxonomy (NCBI): domain Eukaryota; kingdom Metazoa; phylum Mollusca; class Bivalvia; order Lucinida; family Lucinidae; genus Lucinisca; species Lucinisca nassula. Next base: position 158,618,301 of record OY757011.1, on the reverse strand, counting down.
AGGTTTAACGTCCCCGTCAACACTGTAAAGGTCATTTTGGAGACGTTGCTTCCAATTTGTGGGACTTTTACCCGACATTGAGATGAAATGACATCTCAAGCCCCGTCGCCCAATGAAACCAATAGGGTTTATAAGCATGGACGGTCCAACTCTTGCGCACCGCTTTGCCTGGGCAGGCTTAGATCCTGTAAGCAGTTTACCAGTGCTTGTGTGCGGGTCGGGTTCAGCTCTGCGTGGAAGCATCATGCAGCCCATATGTTAATATGTAGAATAGATAAATCTGCATGACTAGAGTTTGCATTGGCAGGCCCAGGATTTTCTTCAATGTCAAGAGCTTGTAGTATCAACATTAAAATAATAAAGCAAAAGTGATTATTGCTTGTAGTCTCGGTAAGAGATCTTGAAATTGTCAAGAGCAGTGCAAGTATAGAGAGACATAATCTTTGATAGAAATAGCTGAACTCCATCTTTAAGTAAAATTCACTACGACTGCCTCGTATAACGAGACCACTGAACAGACCTATGGCGGCTTTCCACTGATCAACACTTATACCCATACTTCGAGTATCGTAAGATAGCCAGCCTCAATAGGTCTGTAAGGTAGCCTCTGTCTGGATACATTGACGACTGCAATAGGTATAAGATATAAATAGATAATATATAATAGAAGACATAAACAATAAAGGGTATTACAAATATGCAGTCCGACAGCATGTTCGTAAGAACGGGCAAAATGATTGCTGTCGAATAGTCAGCAATCTAAATTAACCTGGTAGAGGTCTGTACTATGTGTGTTTATTTGTTTGTTTGTTTGTTTAGTTGTTTGAATCGGGGTTTAGCGTCCCCGTCAACACTATTTAGTCATTTTGGAGACGTTGCTTCAGATTGTGTGGGACTTTTACTCGACATTGAGGAGAAATGATACCTCAAGCCCTGCAGCCCAATGAAACCAGTTGGCTTATATGCATTGGACGATCTGACTCACACCTTTTTTGCCTGAGCAGGCTTAGACATTCTAAGCGGCCTACCAATAGTGTGTGGTCAGATTCAGCTCTGCGTGGAAGAACCATGCAGCCTAATCTATTTCTCCAGGCCCCGATAGGCGAGGCGACCCGTCCTATGTATCTCATAACTCATCTAAAGGACAGACCGCGCGAGCCTGCGCCACTTATACCTTGAACGAGAAAATGTTATTTTAGGACGGTCCCGTATAATTTGGCCTTGATGATTTATTTCAGAGAATTTGATTGTTTACGATCCAGTCAAACCTAACTATACGTCCAGTTCACTTTGGGCAGGATTAACCAGTACAGTGTACATTCTTTCGCCAGAAACTGAAAACTGTCCCTCCCGAGAGAACGACCGTAGAAAAAGATTTCATGATCGGAACAGATCTGCCCGCAGTGACGCAGCTGACTAGTTTGGTTTAAGAATAAACTTAGATACCAAAATGATTTAAGATCACAGCATGGGAATTAAGAAGAATGAGAGCACTTTGAGGAAAAGCAACTCTTGTTTAAAAGATATTCATATCACTTGTCAACAGTGCTCTTTTTCAAAAGGCAAGGTTCGACTACATTCGTTTCAGATTTGCATCACGTGAACAAGTCCGTGGTGAAATAAACCACACCCCATAAACCCCATTTTATATAGAGAAAACAGGGGTTTACGGGGTTATATATTAATTTGCTTATTTCTGCTCCAAGACATAGGCTGTAGGTACTCGTTAGAACCGCCTCAGCACCAACAACCTATGTTTGCAATATAAATAAGAAAAATATCTTAAATTTTCATCGGAAAAGTAGCCATTTTGGAGATATGAAAGTATACACTATGTCACACAGGCGCGTTATCGTAATGTTTTTTTTTTTTTTTTTTTTTGTAGTAGTTGTTGTTGTTGTTTTAGAGTTTACATGGATTAAGTTTGTTTCAAAAGGATAACACAACCATGCTGCAAAGTGCATTCTTTCAGGGCTCGGAAAGTGACATTTTTTTCTGATTAACACTCGTTTCAACCAACCGTCCGCTCGCAATAACCGCCTTATATAGGCGATAACACACCCGTGCGACATAATGCATTTTTTCGCATCTCCAAAATGGCCACTTGTCTGATGAAAAATCATGGTATTTTTCTTATTTATACTCCAAACATAGGTTGTGGGTGCTCGTTAGAACCGCCTCAATGACCGCCTCATTGAGGCGGTCTAACGAATACCCCAACCTATGTCTTGGAGCAGAAATAAGAAAATAAGTATCGTGACCCCCGGTAACCCCAGTTTTCTCTATATAATATGGGGCTGTGGGGGTTTCATTTCACATACTTGTTCACGTGATGGGGGAGATTTTAATCAGTACCAACAATCTTTATTTTAGAGAAGAAAATAAAAAGAATAATGTATATCCCTATAAATTACACTTTTCTCAACATAAAATGGGATTTTCCTGGGTGTTCATTCCCCGCACTTGTTAATATGACAACCAGGGACCCAGTCGTCCAAATCTAACGTCGTCGTTAGTTAAATTATCGTTAAAAGTTCAATCGTTCAGTATCTCAAATACACATTTTTGCTGAAAAATTGTTAGCAGTTTTTGCATTTGTTTTTATTTTTATTTTATTTATTTTTTTGCAAATGAAAAAGCTGCTCACAGTTTTTCAGCAAAAATAACTTATTTTTGCTGACAAAATGATTGCAAAAGCTGCTTACATTTTACACTTCTATATGCCTCAACCCGTGGGTTTCTTGATGACTTGCAATTAGCAGTTCATTTATTATTATTATTATTATTATTATTATTATTATTATTTTATCATTATTATTATTTTTATTATTATTTGTTGATTTATCTATCTGATATAATTCTGCGTTTATGTAGTTTGCTTGTATGCGTCCTACTTTGTCATATATAATCCAAAAGGCACGTTCATATGCTCTGCATGTGTTAGTGTCAACCTTGTATGAGGAGGGCCGTAACTAATATTGTGAGAACTTGTGGCCCGACCAATTTGCTTTGTGGTTGCAATAAAATATGATTAAACTATATGAAAGTATGATTTAATGGCGGTATTTTTTCTGAATAAAATAAATGATATTTGTCTTAGTTAAGCTAAAAATATAGATTATCCGCCTAATTGAGGCGGTTCTGGCGAGTACTCATAGTCCATGTACATGTATTTCAGAAAGAATAAGGAAAATAATACAGACCGTTGAAAATTCCACTGTTCTCTATATGTAGTGGCAGTTAAAAGAGATTTTATTACACAGCCTTGTTAACAGGATGATCTTGTTTCCTTCCATTACGCTAACACGCCTATACAAATACATTGCCACCTTTATCGCCGAAAAAATGAAAATTTTAAGAGGAAAAATTGTGATATTTTTCTTATTTCTGCTCAAGATATAGATTGTGGGCACTCGTTAGAACCGCCTCATCGAGGCGGTTCTAACGAGTACCCACAATCTATATTTTAGAGCAGAAATAAGACAAATAAGGTATACCCCTGGAAACCCCAGTTTTACTATATAAAAGTCTATATAGGCATAAAAGTGAGGTTCAAGGGGGTCAAATGATATAGGCGTGTTTTCGCGATGCATGCCCTTAACCTACATTCCATGGCCCAGTTGTTCAAAGCATCGTTAGCTTAACGAGCTCGTTAGTGGTCAAATTGTTAAATGTTCTACTTAGTACAATATTTTATATAGTGGTATTTTTCCTGAAAAAAAAATGTAAGCAGCTTTTGCAAACATTTTTTCAGCAAAAATAAGTTATTTTTGCTGAAAAAACTGTGAGCAGCTTTTTCATTTGCAAAAAAAATAAATAAAAAAAAATGCAAAAACTGCTAACATTTTTTCAGCAAAACTGTGTATTTGAGATACTGAATGGTTGAATTTTTAACGATAATTTAACTAACGACGTCGTTAGATTTGGACGAATGGGTCCCTGGTGTCGTATAAACAAGTGCGGGTAATGAACACCCAGGAAAATCCCATTTTATATTGAGAAAAGTGTAATTTATAGGGATATACATTATTCTTTTTATTTTCTGCTCTAAAATAAAGATTGTTGGTACTGATTAAAATCTCCCACATCACGTGAACAAGTCTGAAATGAAACCCCCACAACCCCATTAAATATAGAGAAAACTGGGGTTTACGGGGGTATACATTTTTTTCTTATTTCTGCTCCAAGACATAGGTTGGGGTATTCGTTAGAACCGCCTCATTGTCGCCTCAATGAGGCGGTCATTGAGGCGGTTCTAACGTGCAACCACAACCTATGTTTGGAGTATAAATAAGAAAAATACCATGATTTTTCATCAAACAAGTGGCCATTTTGGAGATGCGAAAAAATGCATTATGTCGCACGGGTGTGTTATCGCTTACATAAGGCGGTTCTTGCGAGCGGACGGTTGGTTGAAACGAGTGTTAATCAGAAAAAATGTCACTTTCCGAGCCCTGAAAGAATGCGCTTTGCAGCATGGTTGTGTTATCCTTTTGAAACAAACTGAATCCATGTAAACTCTAAAACAACAACAACAACAACAACAACAACTACAAAAAAACAACAACAAAAAAAAAAAACAAGAGGCCCATGGGCCACTACGCTCACCAGAGGTAATGTGGTTTATACCATATACAGGCAAGGTGCCCATCTTTGTCATGTGACAACAATACCACGAATAATGTTTAATTGCCTCATCCCCATAGAGGCTTTTTATGTAATTTGGTTTCAATCAGCACGGCTCTTTTACTGGAGAAGAAGATAAAAATACTGAATCTGAGCCATCCAAGACAAAGGTCAGTAACGACCTTGACCTTTGGCATTGATAAATTTCCATTCAGCTAAATGCAAATATCATTTTTGATGTCACAGCCTACCAGGCAATCAGAAATATCCACTACTTTGCCATTTTTCCATACATGTGTCTAAGTGACCAAATTTGATCTTGACATAAAACAGGCAAGGTCAACCAAAGGTCATTATTTGAACAAATTGGTAGGGCCAGATTCCCTGATGCTGCATACCAAGTTTCAAGATCATCGGCCAATCGGATCTTGAGAAGAAGATTTTTAAAGGTTTTTCCCATATATGGGCATAGCGGCCCATATAGGTCATGTGATCCGGTCCTCACGAACAAACTTTCGTAACCTCATTCCATAGAGGCTCCACATGTAATTTGGTTTCAATTGGCCAAGTAGTTTAAGTGAAAAAGAAGATAAGAATACTGAATCTTTGCCGTCCTGGACAAAGGTCAGTAAATGACCTTGACCTTTGGAACTGATAAACTTCCATTATGCTGATTGTAAATACCATTTCTGATGCCACTAGCTAATATACAATCAGAAAAATCCACTGTTTTGCCATTTTTCCATACAAATATCTAAGTGACCAAATTTGACCTTGTCGTAAAACAGGTCAAGGTCAACTAAAGGTCATCATTTGAACAAACTTGGTAGGGCCAGAGTCCCTAATGCTGCATACCAAGTTTCAAGATCATCGGCCGTGCGGTTCTTGAGAAGAAGATTTTTAAAGGTTTTTACCATATATGGGCATGGTGGCCATATTGGTCATGTGACCCAGTCCTCACGTACAAACTTTCGTTCCCTCATTTCATAGAGGCTCCACATGTAGTTTGGTTTCAATTGGCCAAGTAGTTTAAGTGAAGAAGAAGATAAAAATTCTGAATCTGAGCCGTCCTGGACAAAGGTCGGTAAATGAACTTGACCTTTGGAACTGATAAACTTCCATTCAGATGATTGCAAATACTATTTTTGATGCCACTAGCTAACATACAATCAGAAAAATCCACTGTTTTTCCATACAAATGTCTAAGTGACCAAATTTGACCTTGACGTAAAACAGGTCAAGGTCAACCAAAGGTCATTATTTGAACAAACTTGGTAGGGTCCGAGTCCCCGATGCTGCATACAAAGTTTCAAGATCATCGGCTATTCGGTTCTTGAGAAGAAGATTTTTAAAGGTTTTTACCATATATGGGCATGGCGGCCATATTGGTCATGTGACCCAGTCCACCCTCACAAACTTTCGTTCCCCCTTCCCATAGAGGCTCCACATGTAATTTGGTTTAAATTGGCCGAGTAGTTTCAGAGGAGATGCTGTTTGAAAATGTTGACGACGACGACGACGACGACGACGACGGACCAATGCCTATACTATAAGCTCCCCCGGAGCCTTCGGCTCTGGTGAGCTAAAAACATTACGATAACGCGCTCGTATGACATAGTGCATACTTTCATATCTCCAAAATGGCTTCTTTTCCGATGAAAATTTGTGATATTTTTCTTATTTATATTGCAAACATAGGTTGTTGGTGCTGAGGCGGTTCTAACGAGTACCTACAGCCTATGTCTTGGAGCAGTAATAAGCAAATTAATATATAACCCCGTAAACCCCCGTTTTCTCTATATAAAGTGGGGTTTACGGGGCGTGGTTCATTTCACCACGGACTTGTTCACGTGGTGCAAATCTGAAACGAATGTAGTCGAACCATGCCTTTTGAAGAAGAGCACTGTTGACAAGTGATATGAATATCTTTTAAACAAGAGTTGCTTTTCCCCCCAAAGTGCTCTCATTCTGCTTAATTCCCATGCTGTGATATTAAATCATTTTGGTATCTTAGTTTATTCTTAAATGTCAATTACCTCTAATAATATCAGTGCCATAAATAAGGGCCCTGATTGTAGCCCAGTGCAGGTGCCCGGTAAGACTGACAGCTTCCATTGTGCACCCATCATACTACCGGTGTTATCTTTAAGAGCAACCATTCAATTTCAAATGAGTCAATCGAAAGCCATCCGCAAAATGTATTTGAAAGGTCAAAACATGATTCGAAAATAAAGAGAGAGAAGGAAAAATGTATAAGTAAACTTAAATTTCTGACACTATGGTGCAAGAAAAGTGTGTTTCCAACAACGGGCATGAATTAGCGGTTTACCAGATGTTTATTGGAAAGTTGTCTTTCTAAGTTTGAAAATAGACAAAGAATAGGTAGTAATAACTACACGTCTGTGAAATTTCATTGAGTAATATTTTAGACCCTAGGAAGAAATTTACGGCAACAAAGATGAAAGCATCAGATTATTTTTGATTTTATTAAGCCTGTCTGAGTCAGGAGGAACCCTAAGCAGCATTATCATTACGAAAACATGCCTATATTAATACATTGTAAATTCTTTTGACAAAAAATGAAAATTTTAAGAGGAAAAATGTGACATTTTTCTTATTTCTGCTCAAAATATAGATTGTGGGTACTTGTTAGAACCGCCTCACCGAGGCGGTTCTAACGAGTACCCACAATCTATATTTTAGAGCAGAAATAAGACAAATAAAGTGTACCCCTGTTCACCCCAGTTTTACTATATAAAAGTGGGGTTCGATGGGGGTTAAAAGTATATAGGTGTGTTTTCCTGATGATCAGCAGCAGCAACAACAACAAAGGAACATGGGTGGCCCTTCATCATTATGGTATCATAAGTGCAAATAAGGAGTTATATAGTCAGATTTGTTACTTGTGACACGTCAAATGACATTAACCATATTATATAAGTCCCAAGCCGGTAAACTCTCTATACTATCCTCTCGCACATAGCGAATAAAATTATCAACTCTGGAATGGCATTCCAATATCTAATGTGATCTTCTTGCAGTAGACATCTGAAAGGCCAATGTATGGTGATTTCTGACGCGCCAAAAGTGTGGAATAAGGTCATCTTTTGGAATGCTGACAGCATCCTTTAGGCCTTGCACAATAATATAAGCCTTCTGTCTCCTCTTTTTCTTGAGAGACTTCTTTCTTAATGCTTCTACTATTCCAGTCTATAGTTTCAATTCTAGCATCCTTCAGGCCTTTGTACAGGAATATAAGCCCTCCGCTTTTCTTGAGGGGCTTCTTACTCAATGTTTCTAGTATCCCAGTCTAGTTACAATTCCAGCAAGCTTATCCTGATTTTTTTTCACTTTAATTCCTTCTTGAAGGCCCCACTACCTGAGGTCCCAGACAGAACTGCCATGTTTCAAGATTGGGCGAACAGGTCCTCACTTTACTGCTTATTTTACATCTTAAAGACCCTGTCAAGCTGTCGCTGGTATGTGTATTATTATGGAAGCCGATAGGTATGGAAGCCGATAGGGGACATTTTGACTTGTGACTTTTGAACTTGTGACTTATGACTTGCGACGTCGGAGTTGCATGCCTAATTTTTGCGACTTATGACTTTTGACTTTCGACAAATCTGACGCAGTGGAAGACGGCGGTCAACGACGGTGTCGATCCGGCGATTTTGCTGCTCCTGTATTATATTGTTTGATGAATGCCATTAAGAAGACTTGTTTATGTTTTTTACTCTGTTTTTGTTATCTTTGTATGACTTATGACTTGCGACTTATAACTTTGACTTGTGATTTATGACTTGTGACTTATCACTTTCGACTTATGACTTGTTGACTTTTGGTGCAAACCCGAAAAATATCGGGTAGCGGACAACGGCACCGACAATTCCGGTGTATATTGTTTAGAAATGCCACTTAGAAGACCCTGTTTCATGTATTATCAACTCTGTTTTAGTGACAATTTACTACCGCCTGTGTTGTTATGCCCTATTACTTTAGATTCGCGCCAAGAAATTGTCTTAAGTTGCAAGTCAAAACTCAAAAGTCATAAGTGACAAGTCATAAGTCGAAAGTCACAATTCGAAAGTGAAAAGTCATAAGTGACAAGTCAAAACTCATAAGTCAAAATTCATAAGTGACAAGTCATAAGTCTTAAAAATTCACAAAATCAGAGTAAATAACCTACCATATGATCTTTTCGGTGGCATTTTTCAAACAATATAAAACAGAAGGAGAAACATCGCTTGCCTCACCGGAATCTTAGCCGTCGTTGTCCGAAATCGGCCGTTGCTTGAGGTATGTCAAAAGGCACAAGTAAAAAGTCATAAGTCGCAAGTCGGTAGTCACAAGTCGTTTGTCACAAGTCAAAATGTCCCCTATCGGCTTCCATAGATAGGGGACATTTTGACTTGTCACTAACGACTTGTGACTACCGATTTGCGACTTATGACTTTTTACTTGTGACTTTTGACATACCTCAAGCAACGGCCGATTTCGGACAACGACGGCTAAGATTCCGGTGAGGCAAGCGATTTTTCTCCTTCTGTTTTATATTGTTTGAAAAATGCCACCGAAAAGATCATATGGTAGGTTATTTACTCTGATTTTGTGAATTTTTAAGACTTATGACTTGTCACTTATGAATTTTGACTTATGAGTTTTGACTTGTCACTTATGACTTTTCACTTTCGAATTGTGACTTTCGACTTATGACTTGTCACTTATGACTTTTGAGTTTTGACTTGCAACTTAAGACAATTTCTTGGCGCGAATCTAAAGTAATAGGGCATAACAACACAGGCGGTAGTAAATTGTCACTAAAACAGAGTTGATAATACATGAAACAGGGTCTTCTAAGTGGCATTTCTAAACAATATACACTGGAATTGTCGGTGCCGTTGTCCGCTACCCGATATTTTTCGGGTTTGCACCAAAAGTCAACAAGTCATAAGTCGAAAGTGATAAGTCACAAGTCATAAATCACAAGTCAAAGTTATAAGTCGCAAGTCATAAGTCATACAAAGATAACAAAAACAGAGTAAAAAACATAAACAAGTCTTCTAAATGGCATTCATCAAACAATATAATACAGGAGCAGCAAAATCGCTGGATCGACACCGTCGTTGACCGCCGTCTTCCACTGCGTCAGATTTGTCGAAAGTCAAAAGTCATAAGTCGCAAAAATTAGGCATGCAACTCCGACGTCGCAAGTCATAAGTCACAAGTTCAAAAGTCACAAGTCAAAATGTCCCCTATCGGCTTCCATAGTATTATATCTCAAGTCATGTGGTTGTCACGCCAAGTTTCGTGTGTTAAAATGAATCCAGATTTAAAGACCGTTTCCTCCAAAGGGTAAGAACCCTCATTTTTAACCCACCTGTCACTTAGTGCTTCCGCTATTACCAGAGGTACATAGTGGGATGGCGGAAAGAGAATATGGTACCTGCATTGAGGGCTGCATCCCATAAATGCATACGTTTTTTTTCGGTTCAAATTAGCTAAATGAACTAGCTTCCAAATTTGAAGGGTGCAGCCCAGACTGTATACAGACACATTGTCCATTGTTGGAAAATTTTATGGGGTGAACCCCGCAATGATGGCCCTTCTTTGGAAGGAAATATAAACCATGCATGTTAACTCACTTTAAAGGTACCCCACCAAGCTTACTCTTATACACCTAAACAGTTACTATATACAGGGATAAAGACTTAAAAAATGGACAGTCTAAAAAAATATGGGGTGCAAACGTCGTGGGTTGCAAAGTACAGCGTGGGATGCAAAATGCACCCCACAGTTGCATTTTGCATCCCACAGTTGTCGGTTGGATGCATCCCATACTGTACCACTGGTACGTACGTCCGTGCGTGCGTGCGTGCGAGCCTAACCAATTTCTTCAAACGACATCTCCTCCTAAACCACTTATTGTATTTTGACCAAACTTCACAGGAATGATTCTAAGTTCGTCCCCTATCAAAGTTGTTCAAATGGATCCGGTCCTTTGCACATCTAGGTCACAGGAGCCAAAAAAAAAAAAAGATTTTTTTTTTTCTGAAAACTTATCAAATCTTCTTCTCTGAAACTACAAGGTCTGAGTCTTTGATATTTGATATGAAGCTTCATCCAGTGGACCTCTACCAAGATTCGTCAAAATATAACCCTGGGGTCAAAAATGCCCCCCCCCCCCCCCCCCACCACCACCCCGCGCGCTGGGGCCCACCAGTTTTACATAGACTCATATAGGGAAAACATTTAAAAATCTTCTTGTCTGAAACCAGTAGGCCCAGGTTTTTGATATTTGGTATGAAGTTGTAACTTATGGACCTCTACCAAGATTGTTCAAATTATAGCCCTGGGGCCAAAATATGACCCACCCCGGGGTCCGCCGGTTTCACATAGACATATATAGGGAACACCTTTAAAAATCTTCTTGTCTGAAACCAAAAGGCCCAGGTCTTTGATATTTGGTATGAAGCTTCCTCTTTTAGACCTTTATCAAGGAATGTTTAAATTGTAGCCTCCGGTCTAAATGGCCCCGCCCTAGACTTACGTAAGGGAAAATTTTAAAAATTGTCTTTTCTGAATCCAAAAAGCCCAAACTTTTGATATTTGGTATGAAGCTTCATCTAGGCGACTTCTACCAAGATTGTTCATATTATAACGCTGGGCCAAAAATGGCCCCGCCCTAGGGCCTATCAGTTAAGCATAGACTTATATAGGAAACCCTTTAAACGTCTTCTCGTCTGAAACCAGAAGGCCCGGGTCTTTGATGTTTGGTATGAAGCTTCATCTAGCGGACCTCTAAAAAGATTGTTAAAATTACAGCCCTGAGACCAAAAATGGGACCGCATCGGGGCAAAATGGTTGTCACAGCTAATTATAGAAAAACGTCAACTATTTACTTCTTTCCAACGGCCCTTGTTTTACCTTTTTGATAATAGATCATTCCAAAGGCAGTTGCAAACGATTGGCCATTTTGTGGGAAAGTTACTGTCCTATTGGCTTTCCACTATAGGTGTTTCCATTAGGGTCTAGTTATTTCAGGTTTGTGTTTCTTTCCCTTTGGTGTCTCTGATGGGAGCTGTGGGTTAATTGTATCGATTCCTGATAATTGCCTTCACTTCAATATTAGACCGAAGCTTACCAGTACTCAATTCCGGTCGGTTTCAGCTTTACACAGAAGCACCATGCAGCCCAATCTACTTCTCCGAGCTCCGATGGGCGGGTCGCGATCTGCCTCAATAACATCATTATAGCGACTGCTGAGGTGGAGTGACGAGAGTAATTCATGTGTGTGTGTGTGTGTGTGTGTGTGTGTGTGTGTGTGTGTGTGTGTGTGTGTGTGTGTGTGTGTGTGTGTGTGTGTGTGTGATTTTTTCGTATTATGTTCTGGGTACTTGTTAGAATCGCGTCCTTATCTGGAACTATAAGCTAACACACACATGCAAAGTTTTTCAGACTGTTAAATGCAATATTATACAGATAACTATGAAGAGAACATGGACCACTATGCTCACCAGAGCTCGGGGGTGGGGGTGGGACACTTCCCACTTGCAGCCATGTATGTTTACAAACCATGGAAGCCCCATGGACACTACAGATAAAATTTGGACCCTTTTAGAGGTCTGATGTCACTTGAATGTGTTGTTGGAAGACAACAGATGACAACTTACAATTCCCCATCTGTGGCAACAAATGGGCCTAAAATAATATGGCAGATAGAACATTGCTTAAGGAATATTTCTTTGAAAGTTTGAAAAAAAATATCTTGGAAAATGTAAATGTCAATTTTCAATTTTCCCCATTATAAGTCTATGGAAAATCTTAACTTGCCATAGCAACCAAACTAAGCTACCAATAAAAGGGAGCAGTTGGCCTAAACTCATATGGCATATACATATGATTGCTTAAAGACAACAACAACGACAACAACAAAAACAACATAAAACCTGTTGAGGCAAATATGTTGAATACTTTTATCAGTCTCAGCCTCATAGAGCATATGGTTTCTGAGGAGATGATTTTTTTTTAACTATTTTTTTTTTGTTTTGCATTTTAGTTTCCATGGCAACCAATCAAAAAAGCAGTAGGCCTAATAGCATATGACAGTCAGATGATTGCTTAAAAAACATTTCTATGAAAGTTTTGTCACATATCTGCAAAGGCTTGGCAGTAAATGCATTTTTTTTGTTTTCAATTTTCCCCATTATAAGTCAAGGGAAACTCTAAGTTGCCATAGCAACCAAAAACTAAAGAGCCAAATTTCAGGAAAAACACAAAACATGTTGAGCCAAATATGATGGATATTTTCATAAAGTCTCAAAGAGCATATAGTTTCTGAACAGATGATTTTTTAAGCATTTTTTTCTATTTTTTGGCATTTTGGTTTCCATGGCAACCAATGACAAGAGGGCCTAGATGGCCCTGAATCGCTCACTTGATTTCAAGATGTCACATAGCTTCTGAAAGTCATTTGGATGACTGACAGCTATCTTAATCCGTGAAGCATAGCTGTTGCACTTCCATGGATGGTCACCTTGGCAACAATCTTGAAAAGTCTGGAAAGTAGCTTGTTTGTTTGTTTGTTTGTTTGATTTTAAGTTTAATGTCCCTGTCAACACTGTAAAGGTCATTTTGTAGACGTTGCTTCCAATTTTGTAGACCTTTTACCCGACATTGAGATGAAATGACTTCCCAAGCCCTGTCGCCCAATGAAACCAATAGGTTTTATAAGCACGGACGGTCCGACTCGCACCGCTTTGCCTGAGCAGGCTTAGATCCTCTAAGCGGTTTACCAGTACTCGTGCGCGTGTCGGTTACAGCTCTGCGTGGAAGCATCATGCAGCCCATCTATTTCTTCAAGCCCCGAATAGTGTTGAATGGGTCGTTAATCTCTAATACAAACAAACAAAAAAACCAAACACTGTTTGCCAAATCCAACCCATGCTTGATTCAAGCCCAGATTCTCATCACGTGAATAAGTGCGTGAAATGAAGACCCCCTAAACCCCACTTTATATTGAGAAAACTGGGGTTTAAGGGGGTAAACATCATTTTCCTTATTTCTGCTCCAAGACATAGTTTGTGGGTACTCGTAAGAACCGCCTCAATGAGGCGGTTCTAACGAGTACCCTAAACCTATGTATGGTGCAGAACTAAGGAAAATATCGCAAATTTTCACCAGAAAAAATACCTTTTTTGAGGTTGGAAAAATGCACTATATCACACGGGTGTGTTATCATATTGCCCTATTACGCAACACGCTGACAACAAATTGGGATAGCCATGTGGAGTTTAGCGCTGAAAAAGCTTTTATGCTTCGTAACATCATCGACTGCCCCCGCCCAAGGGGTCTTGAAGAAATAGCTTGAAAAGTGGTGCGAGTCGGACCGTCCATGCATATTAACCATATTGGTTCCATTGGGCGGCAGGGTTTGAGAGGTCATTTCATCTTAATGTCGGGTAAAAGTCCAACAATATTGGAAACTACGTCTTCAAAATCACCGTTACAGTGCTGACGGGGACGTCAAACCTAAAACAAACAAAAATTGGGTTGACAATCGAAAAGTGAATGAAAAGCTTTACTAAGGCTTTTACTTGTAAACTATTATGTCTAAGGGAAGACTGAAGAGTAGAAGCGTATGAAAACTGCTGACCGCCTATAAAGATGTATTTAGGGAGATTGGGAGTATTTTGAAGGACAGAACATGTCAGAGAGAATTTAACCCTTATCTTGCTGAATATTCATTTAAGCCACACCCATTTCTGTCTATCAACCAATCAAATTACTTGATGTAATTTATTGCTACAAATTCATAAACTGAATGCCAAACAGTGTAGATCCAGATCAGATGGCTTCTTCAGAAGCCATCTGATCTGGATCTACACTGTTTGCAATGATAGGGGTTGTCGTGAACAGCAAGAGAAGGGTTAACATTTGCAGTAAAGGAGAATCGATGGAAGTGGCGTTATTTTTGGGACAGCCCTCGTTGTTGTTGTTGTTGTTGTCGCGGTACGGAATGAAACTGCGAGTGTCAGAGCCATGACCAGAAGCCACCTGCAGTTTGAGTAAACAGTGCAGTCTAAACTGGGTACACCGTATCAATGTCACCAAAGTGGACGGATAAAGTATGTTGATAATGTTTTCAATACTATTCTCTCCTATTCTTCTATTGTTCTGAATGTGTCGTCTACAAACAATTAATACCACTTATAATCAGTCGCTTGGTAGCAATTTGGAACTTGGTTTGCGCGTCAAATAAAGAATCGTTTTCAAATATAGTGTAAGCTTTTAAACCCTTTATCCTCTGTTGTGTGAATGACATTAGTGTATGTCTACGATTTAACAAATAGAAATGGGAGATATGGGGATTCTCTTAGCCCCTGCGGAACAATCACATATTTTCTTTTGTAGGATGTGCGTTATTTATCGTATGTGGCTCAATGGAATGGATTACGTTTTCAGATAATAATTCACGAGTTTTAAGATTTCATAATTGACCGTGACAGTTGAAAGACTTAAGTTGCTGCGAGAAACAAAATTTTCTCCAAAACCTAAACAATGTGGAAACCAAACAGTTCGATACATTACGAAAACACACGCGTGTGACATAGTGCATTTTTTCACATGTCCACAATGGCTATTTTTCTGATGAAAATTGATGATATTTTCCTTATTTATACCTTAAACATAGGTTGTAGGTGCTCGTTAGAACCGCCTCATTCAGTTGGTCAACCGCTTACGTATAAGCCTGCCCAGGAAAAGTGTGGATAGGTGACCTAATTAGTGTTGACTGTTCCGTTAACAAAAAAGGCTGCTGGTGCTCGTAGAATTGAGGCGGTTCTAACGAGTTCCCACAACCTATGTCTTGGAGCAAAAATAAGTTATACCCCCGTTAACCCCAGTTTTCTCTCTATAAAGTGGGGTATAAGGGGATGTTTATTTCACGGACTTTTTCACGTGGTGAACTATTCATTGTAACAAGTTCGTGAAATGAATATCCTAGCAAGCCCCACTTTATAAAAGAGAACTTGGTCCCGCCCATCAGGGTTTGGAGAAATAGATCGGACCGCTTGATGTTTCCATGCAGAACTGAAACTGACCACACATGATTACTGGTAAACCGCTTAGAAGGTCTAAGCCTGCCTTGACAAAGTGTTGCGAGTCGGATCGTTCCTGCATATAAACCCTATTGGTTCGTATGGACTGTCGGGTTTGAGATGTCTAAAGTCCCACAAAATTACGTAAAAAGGGTTCACGGTGAGGTAAAACCCTAATTAAAACAAGAACAAAGGAGACACGTGAGGGGCAAACATTATTTTTGCTCCAAAACATGGATTGTGGGTACTCGTAAGACCACAAGCAATCTACATTTGTAAGAGAAATCATAAAAAAATCACAATTGTCATCAGAAAAAGGGCACAATAGTAACAAATAATAATAATGATAACAATTTAGTAGTAGTAGTAGTAGTAGTAGTAGTAGTAGTAGTAGTAGTAGTAGTAGTAGTAGTAGTAGTAGTAATAGTAGTAGTAGTAGTATACGGTTGCTTGTTCGACGTTCGTTGTTCTCCTGAAATAATACCTTTACCCCTATATATGCATTTTCGTAAAAATATTCGGTTTTGTTCTATCCCGGGAACTCAGTTGGTTTCAAGTTTAAAAAAATGTCATGTTTTTTTTTGTTGTTTTTTTTTGTTTTGTTTTTTCACTATTGAGGTTTTTAGAATATTAAAATATGTACAATAGAAACGAAGTAAGGGCGAGGATTGTGGCAACGTAAAATCGATTTAAGCCCCCCAGTGGAATTCGTTTCCGCTGACCGTTCAAAGGCGGTTCTTCTGTCTCGGTTTATTTTTGTTTTTGTTTGTCTTTGGGTGTTTGTGTCACTTATATTATTTTATTTTGGATAGCCTATTGGCAATTTTGTGGGAAAATAACTGTCCTTTTGGCTTTCCGCTATTGATGTTTCCATTAGGCCTGTTGTTTCATGTTTGTGTTTCTTTCCCTTTGGTGTCTCTGATGGGAGCTGTGGGTTGATTGTATCGATTCCTGATCATTGCCTCCACTTCTATTTAATATTGAATCCCGACATTTAAAGTAAAGATACCTGAACTTTTCCCCAGTTTGATTTTTTTAATCCATATATGGCAATAGGATCGGTCTATTTCCAATTACAGAAGTGTTAATGTTATTTTGTTTTTGGTCATTTTACAAAAATGCATGTACTTTAAGCTAACAGTGTAAACACAGATCTGGGTCTGAGTCTACACTTTTTAACAAGAATGGAACCCTTTGCGTATATGGGTTAAGATCGAATTTTCCCTCCACCTGGAGAGATATGGGCTATTTGTATGAGAGCATTTTAAATAAATTGTATATATATGCGCACGTATATATGTATGTATTAAACATAAATAAATAAATAAATAAATAAATAAATAAATAAATATGAGTGCAACATAGACAAACATTCTTTATTGGGGAAATCAAATTAAATGTGTATCAATACCTATAATAACATAGACAAGCCCGTGAACTGAACATCCCCTAAACCTCTTTTTATACAGAGAAAACTGGGGTTTACGGGTGAATACATTATTTTTCTTAATTCTGCTCCAAGACATAGGTTGTGGGTACTTGTTAGAACCGCCTCAATTTAACGAGCACCCGCAGCCTATCTTGTTTGTTTGTATTGGAGTTTAACGGCCCAGTCAACACTATTTAGGTCATTTTGAGCCGGTCAGTTTACCAATCCACACATTTCCTGGGCAGGCTTATACGTAAGCGGTTAACCAGTACAGTGGAAGGGAGAGAATGACCGAAGAAAAGATTCATGATCAATCTCCACAAAAGAATGTTGCCTACCCCGGCAGGTATGGAACCCGCGTCCTCCTGATCACCAGTCAGACGCGCATCCGACTGAGCTACGAGGCCAGCTCCCGCAGCCTATCTATGTTGCGGATACTGGTTAGAACCGCAATGAGGGGTTTATAAAGAGCACTTGCAACCTATGTTTGCAGTATAAATCGGAAAACAATATCACGGATTTTCATCAGAAAAGTAACAATTTTGAAAATGTGAAAAAAATGCACTATGCCGCACGGATTTGTTACCATAATGAGAATTTTTTTTCCTTATTTATGATTGTGCTTGCCCATTATTATAACGTGTATCCACTATCTGTTTTGAGCAACCAAACCCAGTGTTTCAGCACTGTATTTACAAGAAAAATAAAAGCACATATTTTCTGAAAATATATGTCTAGAGCCATGAAAGAAATTTCTTTTCTTGCACACCAGACAAGGAAATCCGTGATTTTATCCTGGGATAGAAATTTATGTTCTGACCCTGGTGTTCCGACCCAAAATCGAATATAATCGCGTGTTTGATAAATGCACTGGTTGATTACGACCTCGTATGCGTCGTCGATAAGGTTGACGTCACATCAACGTCACTAAACATTCCTGCAGTGTCAACACAATATGGCGGACGTTGGTAACCCAAGTGACGGCAGCATTAAAAATCCGCTTTAAGAATGGAAGGTATGCAAGAAAAAGAATCCAATATGGGTGTGAGGGGTGGATAGAAAAATCCGTCCCTCGGGATCACTGTCCGGCATCACTCGGCAAGCCTCGTGATGCCGGACAGTGACCCACGGGACGGATTTTTCCATCCACCCCTCACACCCATATAAGATTCTTATAATACCGCATGGGTGTTATTTCGTAATGTTTTCCTCTTGTTTACAATTAAAAATTTACAAACATATGATGTTTTTGCAAATGGAAGAAAAAATAGATACAACTTAATGTTTCCTATGACCTGTCACGTGACACGGTGTGATAAGATGCACCTATGGCGGCTTAGTGTGAGTAAACAAGGATTCTTATTGGGAACTGTTATCAGCAAGGGTGGTATTTGTATCCCTCTGCCCCTATTTACAGAAATATTTTATCAGAAAATTGTCAAACACCATCTATTTCCATCATTCAAATCACAAAATAAACTAAAACTGTTCAACAAAAACATCAGCAATATGTTTCTAAGGATTCATAAAACGTCAACATTACAATAACACATTTACACTCCAAAAATAGGTTGTGGGTGCTCGTTAGAACCGCCTCAATGAGGCGGTTCTAACGAGTACCCACAACCTATGTATTGGAGCAGAAATAAGAAAAAAATGTTTACCCCCGTTAATCCCACTTTTCTATGTATCAAGTGAAGTTTTTGGGGAGTTTTCATTTCAAGGACTTGTTAACATGATGAATTTCAACCTCTAAACCTAGCTTTGTAGCAAAACACTCAGTTCATTATAAATGTATCTTATATAAAAGGCAAAACATTTTAGAAAAATAAACATTTCAGCTCACGTAAACTCTTGTGTAAATTTTGAATTTTGAACGGTCGTGTCAACCCTATGCTGCCCTGGAGGAACAACTATCTTCGCATGATGACTTCTAACCTTTTACTTCTTTTTTCTGACATCGTGGCTTCTTACTTGAAGTGGCTTCTTACTTGAAGAGTCTTACTTCATGCTTCTAACTACTTGTGCATGATTTCTTGCTTCTAAATTCTTACGACCTACTTCTAACTATACGACTTCTTGTTTCAGATTTCATGATACCATCCTAACTTCCAGCTATGTATAGTCTGCACCGGCAACTGGGGCAGAGGAAATAATTTCTTTGATTCAACGGTTCAAACGGTGATGCAGTAGCATGTTGTGGAGCATGGAGGGCATGACAAGGCACTAAAGAAGTCACCTCTTGATCCAGCTATATAGGTCCCAACGAGAGAGTGAGGTTGACTCAGCATGCCTCTCCCTCTCTACAATCATGTAATGATAGATGGAATCCTCAACTCCAAACAAAAAACTACATATCTGGATTTGTCTTTCAGGTGGTGACAATGGTAGACCTTTTAGGTATCGCTATGTTGAGACGCTTTTCAGCCTAAGACGGTTGCAAGCCGAAAAAGTTGCTAGACGGATGACGTGGACGATTGCTCCAACAGAAGAGAAGATGCAAAAAGGTGTAGATCACGTATCTGGCCCCTGTGACAGCTATGGTCTCTCAATCAGCATTAAAAAGACGGAAGTGGTTCATCAAACAGGATCTGGCAAACCTTTCAAGGGGCCCACCATCAAAGTGAAAGGTCAAAGATTGCAAAGGGTAGCCTAGCCAATTTCATCTACCTCGGAATCACATTGTCAAGGGTCGTGCACGTTGATGATGAAATTGTCAGGAATCCTAAAGCTGGTGAAGCATTTAGCCGGCTAGGTGGTAGTGTTTGGGCTTGAAGTGGGTCTTGAGACAAAGCTGAAAGTCTACAGAGCTGTGGTACTGCCAACACAGTTATGCGCATGCGAAACTTCGACAGTTTACCAATGGCAAGCCAAAAGACTGAACTACTTCAATACAAGGTGCCTTTGTTTGTTTGTTTGTTTGTTTGTTTGAATTCAGGTTTAACGTCCCCATCAACAATATTTAGGTCATTTTGGAGACGATACTTCCAATTTTCTGGGACTTTTACCCGAGGTGGAGATAAAATGACATCTCAAGCCTTACCTGCTTGTCGCCCAATGAAACCAATAGGATTTATATGCATGGACCATCCGATCCGACTTGCATCACTTTGCCTTGGCAGACCTTCTGAGCGGTTTGCCATTACTCGTGTGCGGTCGGTTTATCAGCTCTGCGTGGAAGCACCATGCAGCCCAATCTATTTCTCCAAGCCCCGATTGGTGGGGGCCATCAAGCCGTCTTAGAAAACATTTAAAGATCAAGTGGCAAGACAGAATTCCAGACACAGAACTCCTGAAAATGGCAAGGAGTCAGAGTGTACATGTTGTTCAGAAACTGGCACAGTTAAGACGGCCAGGTGTTTACAAAAGAAAATCCTCTTTGAAGAACAAGAGTTGGAAAAAACAGTCCGAGTACCACTAGTGGAACTCACGGCATTCAAATACAAGAAATGGGCATGTTGACTTTTTCTGTGTATTTGCAGAACAAATAAATGACCGTGCACCGAAGCATGCCCATGCATAGCAGACCACAATTGCATGAATAGCTTCAATGTCGTAGTCAAATTCTGCTAACTGAAAGAAAATTCATGCATCACGTATATGATAAATTAATTTTCTGGGATTACATGTACTTTAAGATTCACTTACTATAAAACAAATTCAAATTTTGATTTAAGGCATCAAAATACAATGGTGGTGGGGTATTGATTATGCGGTTGCATACTCAACGAGACGATTCTAATGAGCACTCACAATCTAAGTCTGCAGGGGAAAAACAAGAAAAATATAAACTATTTTCATCAGAAAAGTGTCATTCTTTGAGCTAAGAAAGAATGTCCTATGTCACATTAGTAAGATATCCTTCTTACAAGCACTAGTAGTGCTGGTTGGTAGAATGTATGTGCGTAGGCTGTAAAAATGGTCCTGAGTGGCGATTTAGTCTATTTTAGTAAACCCTTCCGGTAAAGTATTTAATGTTATTTAAGCAAAAAGTGTGGATCCTGATCAGACGCCGCGTTCTGGGTCTACACTGCCTAACCAAACATATGAGTGATATCCATGTTTTACAGATAATTCTTCTTAAACAGCACTCTGACTTCACAACATTAAAAAAGCTATTAGCACAGAAGTCAGTGATAGTCACGTGGACATTAACGATATAACTTTGTTTGGTTCAATTGACAAACGGCCCCCGCCCATCGGGGCTTGAAGAAATAGATGGGTTGTATGATGCTTCCACCCAGAGCTGAAACCGACCGCACACGAGTACTGGTAAACCGCTTAGAGGATCTAAGCCTGCCCAGGAAATGTGGGGCGAGTCGGACCGTCTATGCTTATAAACCCTGTTGGTTGCATTGGACGACAGGGCTTGAGAGGTCATTTCATCTCAATGTCGGGTAAAAGTCCAACAAAAATGGAAACAACGTCTCCAAAATGACCTATACAGTGTTGACGGGGAAGTTAAACCTCAAATCAAACAAACAAACAAGTCAATTGATAAACAGTCAACATCAATATATCACGAAAACACGCCTATATAATTTTGACCGCCTTGAACCCCGCTTTTATATAGTAAAACTGGGGTTTACAGGGGTAAACCTTTCTTATTTCTGTTCTAAAATATAGATTGTGGGTACTCATTAGAACCGCCTCGATGAGACGGTTCTGACGAGTAGCCAGTCTATATTTTGAGCAGAAATAAGAAAAATGTCACAATTTGTCATCTAATTTTTTTTTTCGGTGGTAAACTTTACAAAGTATTTGTATAGGCATGTTTTCGTAATGCATTTGTTATCCAACTTGTCTCGTTTAACAAGGCACAAGGAAAATCTAAAAAAAAATCTTTGGTGGGTAGGTGTTTAGAGGATGAATTGGTTCCCGAAGGGGCATGATTTCGAAAGAAAATACGAAGAAAATACTTTATATTGATAAAAATTACGAGGAAAATTCATGTGCGTCATATGCAAGCGCTTTTTTTGGTGTTTTAGGTTCTTCTCTAGTATGAATAGTTATGCACTTGACAATTTCAACGATTATCCGATTAGTATTAATTGTTTGTTTGTTTCATTTGTGGTTTAACATCCCCGTCAACACTGTAAAGGTCATTTTGGAGACGTTGCTTCCAATTTTCTGGGACTTTTACCCGACATTGAGATGAAATGACATCTCAATCCCTGCCGCCCAATGAAACCAGTAGGGTTTATAATAACTCGCAGCATTTTTCCTGGGCAGGCTTAGACGTTCTAAGCGGATTACCAGTACTCATGTGCGGTCGGTATCAGCTCTGCATGGAAGCATCGTGCAGCCCAATCTATTTCTCCAAGTCGATTAGTATTAAAGTACCAATACTTCAATAACTATTATAATAAAAATCGTGACCCGCCGTGGGCTTGAAGAAAAAGACCGGGCTGTATGATGCTTTCAGCCGAACTTGAGTATTGGTAAACCGTTTAGTAGGTCAAAGTCTGACCAGGAAAAATGGTGCGGCTCGGACCACTCCTTACACCCTATCGGTTCCTTGCGGCACGGCTCAAGATGTCATTTCATCTCTATATCGGGTAAAAGTCCCACAAAATCGGAGGCAATGTGGATTGGGACGTAAAACCCTCAGTACAAACAAACTACTACTGCTAATGATAATAATAATATTAATTGATAACGGTTTTTCAGTACTCTAGGTATACGTATGACTAATTACGTGTTAGTCCTCAGCATTACTTTCCCTTGCAAGATTTTTTGTTTTAGACCCGAATATAGTCATAACCAGAAGCTTTTCGCCTTCTTTTGTCCACGTGACTACCGCTGGCTATGAATTGCTATTTATGGCCAGTCTTCAGGCTGTGACGTCAGAGTGCAGTTTTAACAGGGCAATATGTAAAAATGTAATGTCTGATGAGGATCTAACGATAAACTTTTTGTTTAAAATAAAGGAATATAGGGGTATAGTTTAGTTTAATCGTATTTTATTGCAAATAAACAAATGGGTCGGGCCACAAGTTCTCACAACATTAGTTACGACCCTCCCCGTATATGGTTGACACTAATACATTTACAACATATGAACATGGCTATTTTATAACAAAAAGGCACATACAGGCTTACTGCTTAAATCATAATATATATATATATATATATATATATATATATATATATATATATATATATATATATATATATATATATATATATATATATATATATATATATATATACATATATATATGTATACATACACAAAAAGGCACATACAGGCTTACTGCTTAAATCATAATATATATATATATATATATATATATATATATATATATATATATATATATATATATATATATATATATATATATATATATATATATATACATATATATATGTATACATACATATACACACACATACACACATATACACATATATATATAGGGGTATAAATCCCCTCAAGGGCCATTTTCCATACCATTACGAAAACACACCCATACAAATACATTGCCAATTTTTGGGCCAAAAATTAGAAATTTTAAGATGAAAAATTGTGATGTTTTTCTTATTTCTGCTCAAAACATAGATTGCGGGGACTAGATAGAACCTACCCAAAATCTATGTTTTTGAGCAGAAATAAGAAAAATAATGTATATCCCCCTAAACCCCAGTTTTACTATATAAAAGTGGGGTATGTGGGGGTCAAAATTATATGGGCGTGTCCTCGTAATGCGTATCGTTAAGCCCCGACACAACCAATTAATTATAAGGTTTTGGATAGAATGACTATTTCTCAGCAGGTTTTATCGTTTATAAATTGTTTCATTAGGTCCCAGCAGCACTTGAATACGGGTAAACCCCTTAGCCCAGACAAAGATGTTCGAGTCCGACAGTCAATGCCTATAACCTCTGTTGGTTTCATTGGGCGGCAGGGCTTCATCTCAATGTTGGGTAAAACTCCAGAAATATTGGAAACAACGTCTCCAAAATGATCTACATAGTGTTGAGAGGGAACTCAAATCAAACAAATAAACTGTTTCACAAGTATGAATAGCGGTAGTCTACGCTGTATCAGGTAGCTCGCCAGTATGGATATTTCTTTTGTCGCCAGTATGAATATTTTTAGATGTCAACATATGACAAATTCGCTGAGTCCACCAGATGCCTTTCGCATGCTTTATTGCATACGGACCATATGGCTATGTACGCCACAGGTTTGTTTGTGTACAATTAAATTTTAAATTCCTTCTTTAAGGGCTGGGACTACTCCTTAAGTAATGAGTGGTACTTTCTTTGAAAGGCATGCCCACAAAGCTGGATGACGGCAGTAAGACGTTTGAAGTAAGAGGTCACGAAGTTAGAAAAAAAGAAGTAGTGAAATTAATAGTTGGAAGACGGAAGTAAGAAGTTAGAAATAAAAATCACGAAGTTGGAAGTCGGAAGAAATAAGTAGGAATTGGCAATAAGTAGGAATTGGAAATGAGACGGTAGAAATTAGCAGTCATGCAAACAGAAGCACCACGAAAACATTCCTATATAATTCTGACCCCCTTGAACCCCACTTTCATATAGAAAAACTGGGGTTTACAGGGTTAAATCATATTTTTTCTTATTTCTGCTCTAAAATATAGATTGTGGGTACTCGTTAGAACCGCCTCGATGAGGCGGTTCTAACGAGTATCCACACTCTATATTTTGAGCATAAATAAGAAACATATAACAATTTTTCATCTTAAAAATTTCTTTTTTGCGGCGGTAACGTTTGCAATGCATTTGTATAGACGTGTTTTCGTAATGTAAACAAGTGATTTGATTTGATTGATTTGAGGTTTAACGTCCCCGTCAACACTGTACAGGTCATTTTGGAGACGTTGCTTTTACCCGACACCGAGATTAAATGACAACATTACAATAACACATTTACACTCCAAAAATAGGTTGTGGGTGCTCGTTGCCCATTGAAACCAATAGGGTTTGTAAGCATGGATGGTCCGACACTTGCACCGCTTTGCTTGGGCAGGCTAAGATCCTCTAAGTGGTTTACCAGTACTCGTGTGCGGGTCGGTTTCAGCTCTGCGTGGAAACATCATGCAGCCCATCTATTTCTTCAAGCCCAGATGGGCGGGGCCCGTGTGAAAAGTGATGAAGTTAAAAAAAATTCTAGAGCTTCCATACTGGCCTTTTCATGCAAGAGACCTATCATTTTATTCACCAAAAAATCTTACAGGTTTATGCTGTTGTGGGCATATATAACCAGCATATACAGACCTTCGGTAAATAATATCAGTGATATATGTAGCAAGTTTCTCCAAGAAAATGGCATTGTGATGCAATGGATTTGTTTGTTTGTTTGATTTGAGTTTTAACGTCTCCGCCAACACTGTATAGGTCATTTTGGAGACGTTGCTTCCAATTTTGTGGGACTTTTACCCGACATTGAGATGAAATGACATCCCAAGCCCTGTCGCCCAATGAAACCAATAGGGTTTATAAGCATGGACAGTCCGACTCGCACCGCTTTGCCTGGGCAGGCTTAGATCCTCTAAGCGGTTTACCAGTAATCGTGTGCGGTCGGATATCAGCTCTGCGTGCAAGCATCATGCAGTCCATCTATTTCTTCAAGCCCCGATGGGCGGGGGCCGTGTGATGCAATGGATTTTTTGGTCATATTGTACAGTTATTTGCAGACTCAATTTTTTCCATGTAACATCTAGCCCCGCTTTCTTCCCCCCCCCCCCCCCCCCCCCCTTCCAAAGGTAGTCTTATAAGGAGACACTGGGTGTAGAAAACACACACAAAGAATAACTGAAACCTTCTCAATAAGCGTTTAAAAGCAAACAAACAGGTTTATCAATCTCTGGCCGTTGTGGTTCAAACCTCGCTCGGTTCACGTGAGATGCCAATGAAGGTCAGGTGTGTTTTTTCGGGTACTCGGTTTTCGCCCACCTCTAATTAACGATCGGCTTGAAATACGTGAAATAATCTTGAAAGGGACTTAACCCCCCCCCCCCCCACACACACACACAGAGAGAGAGAGAGAGAGAGAGAGAGAGAGAGAGAGAGAGAGAGAGAGAGAGAGACAGACAGACAGACAGACAGACAGACAGACAAATGAATAGGATGCCCTATCCGACTCACCGGTTAAAAATGGTTCTTCTCACTACGTAAGAAAAAATGAGAGTCTTGGGGCCAGAAATAATATAAGAAATGTATGTAGAGAGGTTTTTTGCCTGGCACTTGAAGGAAAACACGAGTCCATTCACAAAAATTGCAGTGACTCATGCCTGCGTATCAAGTAATAAATAACGTGCGGTCTCACGGTCAATGGCACATTTTGTCGCGACAACAGAAGCGAGATAGCGCGAGAATTTGACAAGAAAATGTGATAGCTGTTGATAGAGTAATAATGGTCGTGTAATCGCATAGTTTAGCTTTTCTGGATTATCTTGCACAACTTTGTGCTTTAGATCCAGCTAGCGTGGGACCACCTGGACAAACAAATATAACAATTTCTCTCATCTGATAGCTAACACATTTACATGGAACCCCATTGCAAATTGGTGATAAATATTTGAGATTGATTACAACTGATTCACGAATACTAGCTCTGAAATACTAATTAAACAGTCGTATATTTACGTATGTCTTAACCCATATATGCCTAACGGCCCTTTTCTGGGACATTGGCAAACAGTGTAGACCCAGATCAGACGCCGCAGAACGCGGCGTCTGATCTGGGTCTACACTGTTTGCTCAAAGAACATACATTTTTGTACAACTTACATTAAACAAAAATCTGACACCCCTATAATTGAAAATGGACAACTCCAAATTTATAAGATGGAAGATTCCATTGTCATATATGGGTTAATTTCTTTCTTTACATTTCTCATGAAGGGGTTATTTGATACATTCCTTCTACACTACGGTACAGTTTGATGTATGGGAGTTATAAAACACACATTAAGATGTAAAAACATTCCTCCATGTTGATTCTGCTAATTGCATGGAATATCCAACCTCCCGGCACCAAACCACAATTTAAAATGATGTAAGAACACTTATGTCGCGAACCTCGCCGAATTCAACACACTGTCGAATTCATCTCAGGCATGTACCAAGCTGGGAAATAGACCTTCCCAAAGGCATATACAATTGACCAGCTGCAGATTTCGAAAAGAAAATAAAAGTCGAAATTCCTGACCACACGAAAGATTGTGTCGCATTCGCCCAAATTAATCGTATGTGCACGGCGAATTCTGTCGCGGTTTATTTCTGTTATTGTACGCCTATGAATGTGCGTGTCGCTTATATCTTTTAGTTTTGGATAGCCAATTGGTCACTTTATGGGAAAGTAACTGTCCTTTCGGCTTTCCGTTATTTATTTCATGTTTGTGTTTCTTTCCCTTTGGTATCTACGTATTATGGGTGCTGTGGGTTAATTGAATCGATTCGATCACTGCCTTCACTTGAATTTTACTGTATAGTACGTGTTACCAAGGCGGTGAGTTGAGAATCGAACCTAATTTTGTTTCTCGTTTTGCTCATGTTTTTAATTCAAGACATGTTTATGTATGTGTTTATACCTATGCCTCGCTATCAGTGCTTTCTAATACCCAGTTTTCCGTTTGAGCTGAAACGTTCAGAGCAATTCGAGAATCTCACCAACAAACCGAATATAAATTATTATTAAAGCAATTAGACGAGAGTAGATCAAACAAGACTGTGTATCATTACACAAGGTAGCATGTCAACAACCATTCTCTGCGTTTATTAATTTATAGTGGACTGATAAGCTATGAGTTTTATATCTTGTCAAACATTTTATTGTGCCAACAGTGGTCTTTATGCCTTTCATTTAAAAGTTAAAATGGGAATAAATTAATTACTTCATGTTTCAAGTCGTAATTGCACAATCATTGCAAATGCAATATTGCATATATGTCAAATACTTTGAGTGCATTTCATAGGAGTAGCGCCTCATTACGCATATGACTCTTGTGCATAATTAAAAGTATTATATTACTAAATAACGCCTATACAAATACATTGTAACCTATATCACCCAAAAAATGAAAATTTTAAAATGAAAAATTGTGATATTTTTCTTATTTCTGCTCAAAATATAGATTGTTGGCACTCGTTAGAACCGCCTCATCGAGGCGGTTCTAACGAGTACCCACTCTATATTTTAAAGCAGAAATAAGAAAAATGAGGTTTACCCCTGTAAACCCTAGTTTTACTATATAAAAGTGGGGTTCAAGGACGTCAAAATTATAAAGGCGTGTTTTCGTGATCATCTGAGCAGAGAGTTCAAACAGATATAAATATTAGTTATTTTGATTATTGTCGGGAAACATGGATCACATTCCCCACCTGAGAGCGAGGCGAGGGTAAAAAATCGCTTTCGGGCGGGGACTGTGATTCCATGTTCCCTGTCAAGAACCAAAATAAGAAATTTGTTATACTGAAAAGCTTTTCGACAACACCTTGTACATTGTTGCAATATTTTCCAAAGGATTCTTGACAAGCGAACGACGTCTGATCACGATGCTCAGTGTGAAAACGTTCACGTCATGGTAGAATCAGAGTCTAAAAACGGAAAACAATGAAATAAAGTACCGAATGAATAAAAAAAAAAACAATCAAGAGTTATTCATTTATTTATTTATTCATTTATTGTGGTGCATGAAATAATTTTGCATGTTTCTTGTCAACTGCAGTAAATTTTAAGATGGCGGACATCGCAATTCAGCAAAAGCAAGTGCGATGGAGTTAATATAATAATAATAATAATAATAATAATAATAATAATAATAATAATAAATAATAATAATAATAATAACAATAATTATATAATGATAAATAATAATAATAAATAATAATAATAATAAATAATAATAATAATAATAATTATATAATAATAAATAATAATAATAATAATAATTATAATCGACCTTATTTATAGAGGGTAACATATTTAGTACAAGTACTAATCTTCCAGGTGGCCTTCTTTTCCTGGGTAGGAACCAATACTAAGCAATGCGGATAAAGTTTCTTGCTCAATTTGGAAAACAATTGTCCTTGCGCTGTCCAATCAAAAGCCTGAGAATTTATTTTAACAAATTTCCTTATATGTCATAGGGGCTGCCCCCGGGAGCAAATTCTTTCCTTTTAGAGTGGCTCTCATTTCGGATTTTTTTTTTTTTTTTTTTTTAGATTTTCTTCCTTGTACGAAATAATATTTTTTCCGGCTACGCATTTTACCACTTAAAAAGCTATGTTTGATGTTTGATTCTTTATTTATTTTTTATTTATTTTCAGTAACATCACTGCAGGTCACATTGCATGTGAGACGCCAATTTCTGCAACGGAACCGGCCCCCGCCCATCGGGGCTTGAAGAAATAGATGGGCTGCATGATGCTTCCACGCAGAGCTGAATCCGACCGCACATGAGTACTGGTAAACCACTTAGAGGATCTAAGCCTCCCAGGTAAAGCGGTGCGAGTCGGACCATCCATGCTTATAAACCCTTTCGGTTTCATTGGGCGACAGGGCTTGAGATGTCATTTCATTTCATTGTCGGTAAAAGTCCCACAAAATTGGAAGCAACGTCTCCAAAATGACCTATACAGTGTTGACGGGGACGTTAAACCTCAAATCAAACAAACAAATCTGCAACGGAAGGTCAAGTGGTTTTCCTCCGGGTACTCGGGTTTCGCCCACCTCGGATTAACTATTGGCTGGAAATAAAAAGTTAAGCCATTTCCCGAATAAATTTTGAAGAAAAGACAACCTGAAATAATCTTGAAAGGGTCGTAATCCCCACCCCCAACACACACACACAAACACACACACACACACACAAACCGAAAAATGTCCAATTCAACGAATTGTTCTGTCTGCTAAACATTATTGGCTGTAATTCGCCGAAGTGTTCGGCCTGCTAAACATTCTTTTTTTTATCATGCCTGGAAAGGGCATATAGTGTTGCCGCTGTCCGTCCGTTAGTTTCCGAGATGGCGTGAAATGCGTTTAAATGTTTCACCAGTGTCGCAACTACCAGGCCGGGGCAATCTCCTTGTAAGTTGAACACATTTCTAGTCTTTTATCCCTTTTTGTACCAAATGGAATCTTCTTTCTTACATATAGCAGGAGTCCATTTCAAAATTTAGGGGTATCAGGTTGTCTTTTCTTCAAAATTTATTCGGGAAATGGCTTAACTTTTTGCCAACAGTGTAGGCCCTGATCAGACGCCGCGCGTTCAGCGGTGCCTGAACTGGACCTTCACTGTTTGCCAAGGTACCCCTTCAGGGGCTTCTGGTACTAAATGGGTTAAGTGCTTCCATACGCATGTGTGCATGATACTGAGCCATTCATTACTATTTTTGTGGGTGGCGGTAGTGGTGGTGGTGGAAGAGGGGAGGGGGGGGGGGGTGCAATTTTACCCAAAGGAGTTCCTGGAATTTGGCACGTACTTGATAGATACAACATACAACTGACGGAGCTCCTCAAAATATTTTTTCCTGATTCAAAGTGACAGGTAATTACCAAATTATACTGCGGCAGTTGTAAATACATTGTACATGTGTCATGCAAAGTGTAAACAAAATATTTACAAATTACACATCATAATCATAATAATTCCGTTATGATTACCCCCAATTTGCAACT
This sequence comes from Lucinisca nassula, assembly GCA_963580285.1. Classification (NCBI taxonomy): domain Eukaryota; kingdom Metazoa; phylum Mollusca; class Bivalvia; order Lucinida; family Lucinidae; genus Lucinisca; species Lucinisca nassula. The sequence continues at coordinate 158,587,496 of OY757011.1, read as the reverse complement.
TGTCATCGTATTCTAGGCTCCAGGGAAGCAATAATACCTGACAAACAGTAGATAGCTTACTGGTTTTCACAAATAAATAAATGGGCCCCGTCAAGCGATTTTGGTACTTATCGCCTATGCGAGCAGCGAAGGTTCAGGCGAGCCTGCGCATCCGCGCAGTCTCGCCAGAACCTTCGCTGCTCGCTCAGCTAAGCTGTTAATCAAGAGGAACCTTCAGACAGAAAGCCATATCCCTGGCCCCTCTGAATGGCTTGGCATGCGCAGTTAAAATTTGTCATTACGGAATGCTCGAAGACACAAATTCGCTTGGCGGGGCTCAAATAGCACCTGAGATCGGACGGCCTAATTGCAATTAATAAGTCGGTCATCGTACCCTTCAACCTATCCTCACACAGTAATCTACCTCAGGACAGTAGAAGTTCCTAATAATTTACCTGACAAAATTAACCAAAATTTTGCGGTGAGCCTTTGAGCGTGATAAGCTAAATGAAAAATAATGTATTATTTTCTACAGTCTAGTCAATGTTTACTTATAACCAGCAACGATGAATTCTTGTGTATTTCCTTCCAAAATCTAATTAGGTTGTCCCTACTATGAAATATAATGCAGCATTCTTTCGCCGATATGATTAAGTTCCAATAAATTTTATAATAAATGTTCTAATAAAAATTATGATTACTGGTAAACCGCTTTTCACTGGTAAGCCTGTCCAGGCTAAGTGCTGCGAGTCAGACCGTCCATGCAAATAAATCGGGCGGCAGGGATTGAGGTGATATTTCATCCCAATGTCGGGTAAAAGTTCACAAAATTGGAAGCAAAATGACCTAAATAATCATTACGGGGACGTTAAATCTCAAATCAAACAAAAACAAAAAAAAACCTCTATCCTTTTAGTGGTAAATGTGTGATACTTAGAGTAGCCATTACAGTTAGATAATACACTCATATGATACAGTCGACTCTTTCATGGGATGGAAAATTGTGATATTTTTTCTCTTAACCATTTTTGTACCAAATGTAATCTTCCTCCTTATATATAGCAGAAGTCCATTTTGAAATTTAGGGGTGACAGCTTGTTTTATCTTTAAAATTTGTTTGGAAAATAGCTGATTTTTCTTTTGCAAACAGTGTTCGAGGCTTTAAAGTCATTGGGTTTAATTTGGTTTAGGTTTTCTGTGCGAATCGGGCCGCCCCTGCGTATAAACCCCATTGGTTTGTTGCGCCGGTACGGCTTGAGATGTCACTTCATCTCAGTGTCGGGTAAAAGTCCTACAAAATTCGAAGCAATATCTCCAAAATGTTCTAAATAGTGTTGAGAGGGACGTAAAACCTCAATTCAATTCAAATTCAGGTAAGTTTTCTTATTTCTTTTCGAAGATGTACGTGCTTAAAAGTGTCTCGTCGGTGCGTTCCTCGTCGGTGCGGTTCTTTACATGCCTAAAACTGATATTTATGTTTGTTTTTGTTGTTGTTGTTTAACGGCCTCTTCAATGTTGTTTCACTTATTTCGAGCCAATCATTAATCAGAGGTGGTCGGAAATCGCAGTATATCCAGAGTAAAAAAAACAAAAAACTTAGGCCTTCCGTTGCAGAACTCGATCTAACAGAAATAGGGAAATATCACAAATTTGTATCTTAAAATTGTCATAAATAAATTCAGTATTATTCGAGCCTATGTTCAGGCCGTGTTTTATGTTGTTTCTGTCTTTATGTGGTAGAGTGGCCATTATACAAAAACACGCCTATACAAATACATTGTATTTTTTCTGCCGAAAAACGAAACTTTTTTAAGAGGAAAAAATGTGATATTTTTCTTATTTCTGCTCAAAATATAGATTGTGGATGAGGCGGTTCTAACGAGTACCCACAATCTATATTTTAGAGCGGAAATAAGAAAAATAAGGTTTACCCCAGTAAACCTCAGTTTGTCTATGTAAAAGGTCAAACTTATATAGGCGTGTTTTCATGATGCAAAGAGTTGTTGGGACATTTTAATTGTGGTTCTGTGACATCACGAAAACACACCTATATAATTTTGACCCCCTTGAACCCCACTTTTATATAGTAAAACTGGGGTTTCCGGGGGTATGCCTTATTTTTCTTATTTCATTGAGCCTTTTTTAACGAGTATACCCACAATCTATATTTTAGAGCAGAAATAAGAAAAATATCACAATTTTTCATCATAAAATTTTCATTTTTCGGCGATAAAGGTGGCAATGTATTTGTATAGGCGTGTTTGCGCAATGACCTTCAAACTTTAATTAGTTAATGACAAAGGTAAAATATTATAGAAATAGATGCCCAGGAAAGTCGTTTACTGATTTCCAACTTTAATACGTACATATATATATATACATTTATTTAAAATCTGTATAATTTAGCGACATCGATTTCGTATTTTTTCGTTTCAATAAAAACGCTGTTATTTCTGTGGAATCACTAGTTTTGAAAATGACAGACGGAAAAAAGTGTTTTTGTCACAGAAATATATTTCAGTGTTTTATAAAATAAATAAATAAATTCTTCAACTAATGTTTTTCAAATGTGCGAGCGCAACCAAACCAACCATTAGGAAAACATGTCCATGTGAAGTAATGGCGTTCAACATGGTGTCAGAAGTGGCAAATATATATTGGGTAAAGTTGTATCCTCCTTATTCAGTCTACTTTTAAAATAGATCGTGGGTGCTCGTTAGAACCGCCTCAGTACCCTTAATCTGGCATTAGCAAAAATTGGACATGTTTACCACCGTTAACCCCACTTTTCTCTATATAAAGAGTTTTTTTCACGGACTTGTTACCGCAATTAAATTATAGCGATTAAAACCATAAAGTTTCCCCAATGTCTCCTCTACACTGTGCGGCAAAGTCTCGTCTCTGGCAAGACTGCGCTTACTTGCTTGCTCGCCTGCGCATTTATACTAGTCGCTTATGCGACATAACATGTATGCTGTCCTCATGAAAAACGAAAAAATAAAAAAAAAAAAAAATAGAAAGTGAGAATCGTTTGCCTTAATTCATTTTACGCCTGCCATTCTCAAAATGTATATATTTTAAACTCTATATATTAAAATAGAATAAAAGATAAATGTTTGCAAAATATGCAAACGAGACAAGGGTTACCTTCTTTTCTATCACGTCCTTATTTCCGCCATAATTTCATTTCAAATTTGACGGCATTTTTGTTTTCGTATACAGATCAGTGCTGTTATTTTCCGCATTTATTATAAATTTATCTATTTATTTATAAATAAATCCGAAAAAAAAAATAGAATCACAGTTTATTTATAATAATCATTTTAATGAAATTTAAATCAAAATTAACGAATTAATGTTCTGATTCAGCTGGTGTTTCTAGAATACATATGATAAATGTATTTATTTATTTTCACTTTAGTTTAAACATATTTATTTTTTAACCAAAATATTACATATATACAATATAAAATATGAACAATTTCAGGATGGGAACGAAAGGTTATAGAGTTCTTTTCCTTGGATGTTTGCATATCAAAACATTGTGTTAGGTTTGGCGATTATTCATAAAATATAAAAATAATTGTGATATTCAAGAAGACATAGAATATTTTGAAGAAACAAAAATGAATAACAAATATGAAGAAAATACAATAATGAAAAAATACAACAACTAGAAATGTTATTGGTTAAGTTTTAATGTAGGAAAACAAAAACAACAAACTATGAAAATTGCTCCAAAGCAATCTAGGCACGGGTTACAAATATAATGAAAATTTTACCACCAAAAAATGAAAATTTTCAGATAAAAAATTGTGATATTTTCAATATTTCTGCTCAAAAACATTGATTGTTACGAGTACCCACAATCTATGTTAATGAGCAGATATAAGAAAAAATGTATACCATGTAACATCCAGTTTTACTATATAAAAGCTGGGCTTAAGGAGGTCAAAATAATAAAAACGTGTTTTCGTGATGATCAAAGCGCAGCGATATAAGGCATAACGGTATATTATTTTCGTTTTTTTTTTTTTTTTTTTCGTTTCTTCTTGATAAAGTGGGATTTACAAGGATATTAATTACACGGGTATGTTAACGTTATTGTCCCGATAACAATCGTGTTTGAGGTCTGTGTATGCGTCATATGTGTACCCGCGTGACATAGTGCATTCTTTCATATCGCCAAAATGATTACTTTTTGATGAAAATTTGTGCTATTTTTTTTCTTATTTGTACTCCAAACATACGTTGTGGGTGCTCGGCGGTTCTAACGAGTACCCACAACCTTTGTGCTGGAACAGAAATAAGGAAAATAATGTATACCTCCGTAAACCTCAGTTTTGTCTGTATTAATTGGGGTTTATAGGGGTGTCATTACACGGATTTGTTGACGTCATTACGAAAACACGCCTACACAAATACACTGGATTTTTACATTGGATTTTTTAAAAAAATTTAAACCAGAATTAGTAAGTGGCCTTAATAATAGCGGAAAATTTTAAGATGAAAAAGTTTGATATTTTTCTTATTTCTGCTCAAAATATAGATTGTGGGTACACGTTAGAACCGCCTCGTCGAGGCGGTCTAACGAGTACCCACAATCTATATTTTAGAGCAGAAATAAGAAAAATAAGGTTTACCCCGGCAAACCCCAGTTTTACTTTATAAAAATGGGGTTCAAGGGGGCCAAAACCATATAGGCGTGTTTTGTTGGCGTGGGGTTTATATTCTTCACTCTTGGGTAGTCTATAAATGTATAACTGCAGCTCAGCGTCTGTTTGTTCGAATCGAGGTTTTACGTCCCCGTCAACACTATATTTAGGTCATTTTCGCTCAGTGTAGAGAATGACCTATTCCAATATAAACCATTATGTATTATTCCATTACATGCCGTGCAAACTTGTTCTGCAAAGCACCAGCAGAACGTTTTTATCATTAGCCTGTTGACGTATGTTGCATCCCTAAACGTCCGACATCCCTAAGTGTCCGACAAAATTTTAATTTCTCGCAAAATTGTTGGAAACGGTGGGGAATGTTCAATTATGACATTTTAAGGGAAAATTTCGAATTTTTTTTTTTTGGAAATATTCGAAATTTAACTTCAATTTTTTTCTTGTCGGACATTTCGGGGTGCCCCATGCATCCCTAAGTGTCCGCCATCCCTAAATGTCCGACAACATGAAAATTGACTAAGAAAGCATTTTTATTGTTAATAATCAATCAATGATAAATAAAAAAGACAAATTTAACGTTAAACCTATGTTAAAAATGTTCACCTTTGGAAATAAGCATTGCAATATATGGATCCGAATATACCGTCATCCTTAGATGTCCGCCAGCATGACAAGATCTTATTTTCTCGGGAAGATGTCCGAAACGGTGGAGAATGATCAATTGTGACATTTTAAGTGAAAACTTCGCTTTTTTTTCTCGAAAATATTCGAAATTTAACTTCAATTTTTTCTTGTCGGACACTTAGGGATGACCCATGCATCCCTAAGTGTCCGCCATCCCTAAATGTCCGACAACATGAAAATTGACTAAGAAAGCGTTTTTATTGTTAATAATCAATCAATGATAAATAAAAAGACAAATTCAACGTTAAACCTATGTTAAAAATGTTCACCTTTTGAAATAAGCACTGCAATATATGGATCCGAATATACCGGCATCCTTAGATGTCCGCCAGCATGACACAATCTTAGTTTCTCGGGAAAATGTCCGAAACGGTGGAGAATGATCAATTGTGACATTTTAAGTGAAAACTTCGCTTTTTTTTTCTCGAAAATATTCGAAATTTAACTTCATTTTTTTTTCTTGTCGGACACTTAGGGATGACCCATGCATCCCTAAGTGTCCGCCATCCCTAAATGTCCGACAACATGAAAATTGACTAAGAAAGCATTTTTATTGTTAATAATCAATCAATGATAAATAAAAAGACAAATTCAACGTTAAACCTATGTTAAAAATGTTCACCTTTGGAAATAAGCATTGCAATATATGGATCCGAATATGTCCGCAATCTCTAGATGTCCACCAGCATGACAAGTAACTTGGAAAATAGTTCTTACCGCTAATAATGAATAATGATTTATAAAGAAAAAGATGAAGTAATTAAACCTATGCTAAAAAAGAATACCTTCGGACATATGCATCTTGATTGATATACACCTAAGTGGCCGTTAACATGAAAAAACGGCTGATAAAGTAATTTTATCATTAATAATCAAATATTATTAATTTGAAAAGTCAAATTAAAACGTGAAACCTATAATTTATAACTGGAGTTCCATGTGGCATACATAGAGAATCTAGCGAGTGCTCATGTATTACTGAATTATTTATCAAACGAGTTTAGGAACAAGTAAAACATGCGAGGCTTTGCCGCAGCGAGCCTAAACAATTCAACAATACACGATCACGAATGCAAGATTAAATTTATTTTCGGTTTTGGATTTTACGGCCCTTTCAAGATTATTTCACTCATATCGAGCCGATCGTTAATCAGAGGTGGGCGAAAAACCGGAGTACCCGGGAAACACCACCTGACCTTCCGTCACTCGTGACCCGAACGAGGCTCGAACCTAGGGCGGTGAGAGACCTAATGACTAAGAGTCAGCTCTCTTATCCACTCGGCCACGGACGGCACGGAGGCCCGTCTCAAGAGTCTATATATCATATGACTTATAAAACGTACTTTATTCAAAATCTGTATGCAAAAATGTCAATATTTCCGCAGTAAGTAAACGCGACGTCGTTAAGGACGTTGTACGTGTATCGTTATGGGCGTATCTAACTAATTTGCATATTTAATCCATTAGTGGATTACGGAATTTATTGCATGACGTTTTTACACTCTCAGACGCGACGCCATATGATAAATTAGTTTTCTTACCTCTTCACAAAAAAGAAGCTCGTGGATATCCGTTATAGCCGTACCCCTGACGCGGGTTCTAACGGATACCCACAATCCATGCTTTGGGTTATAATCTTTTTTTTTTTTTCTTTTTTTTTCGATTTTTAGGGGTGGGGGATCTTACGCATATGATTGAATAGGCGTGATGTCAAACTTGACTCAGTACCTTGGTTGGACCAAAACTGGTTTAAAGTCGTATGCCCGTATTCATCAGCATTAAAATTATGATACACATATATTTTATATAGTCGCGTAAATTATTTGAACGACAAAAAAGGTTGATACCAAATTAGTGAGATCATAAAACGCCCAAAAATGAATCCGCTAGCATGAGTCCGCTATCAGTTTATGGGTCAAATGCAGTGGTAGTTCAGATTCAGAATAACTTCGTATTGTGTAAAATTGTTACAGAAGTGTATATTGCTTGGAAACTGAAGTTCGGTGTCATACCGGCATCACAGGTAATGGTGTGAAAATTGCTACAGAAGTAAATGTGACAATAAACGCAATGACAATATGCAGGTTGTATATCATTTTAACACTATCACCCCCGTCCCCAGCCCCACGCCCCGCCCCCGGCCTGCAATTCACCAAGATTGAATAATGGATACGAGACTTAGGTGGGGTATGTATTTGATTTGAGGTTTAACCTTTAGCCTGCTGTTTGCGACAAGCCCTTTCTTTGCAAACGTAGAAATAAATTGCATCAAGTAATCTGATTGGTTCAAAGTCAGAAATGGGTGTGGCTTAATTGAATATTCAGCAGGTTAAGGTTAACGTCCTCGTCAACACGGTATTGGTCATTTTTGGAAACGTTACTTGCGATTTTGTAGGGCTTCCCACCGAAGATGAAATGAAATGACTTCTCAAGCCCTGTAGTCCAATTATACCAATAGGGTAAATCAGCATAGACGGTACGACTCGAGCCGCTTTGCCTTTGCAGGCGGAAACCCTCCAAGCGGTTTAGTTTGACGCTTATGACCCACATATAGGGTTGCCGCGTCGTTAAACACAAACTCATCAGGTTTACCTGTACTAGTGCGCGGTCAGTTTCAGCATGAAAGGCATATACAGTTCAGCGTGCATACAAATAGATGAAGAACAGCATGAAAGGCATATACAGTTCAGCGTGCATACAAATAGGTGAAGAATAGCATGCAAGTGAACATTGTCTTTCACAATATAAGTTTTCATGCTACCTACAAATAACATACACCCTTAATTTTGTGCGATCTACATGTAGGATCACAGACCAGTTTGGTTGTAAAATTTTAACTTTACTCCAACGTTGATATAACACTGCAAAAGTTGGTGTCTGCAAAACAAGAGTGTTTGTCCGATTGTCTTTGAGTGCAGGATGGGAAATGGGTCGGACTATTTTATATAATCATTAAAATCTTCCATCTTATGCAAACAGTATACACCCTGATAAGACTACGCGTTCTTCGGCGTCTGATCTGGGTCTACACTGTCTGCCAAGCCCAACAGTTGTTTACTTATGACTCTCTTCGGACATCAGGGTAGTGACAATAACATGGCTCTGTTTTGGTCGATTGTCCATTAGTACGAAAAGCGTTATTGCTTTTAAAAGTCAACGTGAATATCACAGAGTAACTCTTTTTATAGAAAATAGCCGGTGATGTCAGAGTGTTTCGTAAGACTTAAAAGGGTTATCATGGAATGACAGGATGAGCAAACAGTGTAGACCCAGATCAGACGATGCTGAACGTGGCGTCTTATCAAGATATACACTATTTGTTTGAAACAGAAATGTTATAGTTACACCAGACCTGAACAAACGCATTGACGCCATCTGCGAGAATTTTTTTTTGCTGTTTATTCGGGTCCAGGCGACACATTTCAGTCTGAATTTCATGTATATTAAGGTATATCATTCAGTCGAAATCTCAGAAGAGAAGAGATGATACTAAAATATTGGGCAAGGTCAATTCCACATGGTAACAAATTACCACTTAATGAACTTTTTGGACACTCGGTCTACGAAACTGAATTAAAGCGAGTAAAGAAAAAGATACCTTATGTCATTGCTGTGGAAGATCTTAAAAAAGAATACAATATACCAGATATTCAAATACAAGAACCAATATATAGAAGTAAATTCGCTCTCAGGTCAATCAAACCAAAAGCTAAACTGTCAGGCGAAATTAATAAAAAGACAGATAATATTAAGGCTGTCGAATGCAAGGCTAAAATACACATTCGAGAAAAGTACAATTCTGTAATGCAAATTTATTCAGATGGAAGTAAAGATGAAGAAAATTCTCTCACAGGATGTGCTTTTACTATACCTGAGTTAAGGATTACGAAACAATATAAATTAAATGGGAATCTTACTGTCTTCACTGCAGAATTAATTGCAATAAGGGAAGCCCTTAAATGGGTCGAAGAGAACCAACCACAAAAGTCAGTAAAACTGACAGACTCCTTAAGTGCGATACAGACTCTTACTTCTGGAACATGTAATTCTAGACCAGATATCCTCCTAGAAATTGAATACCTTATTGACAAAATTATCAATAAAAATCTCAATATTATATTGGAATGGTGCCCATCACATTGCAATATTGAGGGCAATGAATTAGCGGATAAGGCAGCTAAGTTAGGGTCTAAAACAGGCAAACCGCTAGATATAAAGCTCAGCAAAAATGAAGTATATTCAATTATTAAACGTCAAGTAAGGACGAAATGGGCATCACAGTGGGCACAATATGGGCATGGTCAGCGTTGGGAACTTGACAGCACGCTTCCAACGAAGATCACCCAGTACTCAAATAGTAGGCAAATGGATAGAGCATATACCCGATTAAGGCTAGGGCACAATGGACTTAAAGCAAATAACCAATATCATAATGAGATGGACCCTCTATGTCCTCATTGTGGGGATATAGAGGACACAGCTCATTATTTTCTCCACTGCTCCCAACATAATGAACACAGGAAAATGCTTAATGAAACCACCAACAGTATACAGGGGTTAGCAGATACTAATTTAAGTGTAAAACTGCTACTGAATCCAAACAAAAAATATTCATTTGAAATAAGGGAAGCAGTTTTTACATACATTAAAAATACAAACTACCAATCTATTATTTAAACCAAGAAGCAGGGATGATAGAGGATAAAACTTACTAATTTTGATTGGTTACTGACCTCCCCCGCTTTCAGCGGGGCGAGCTTGAATCGCGCACCTCTATCATCATAAAAGTGGGAAAACCTTAATTTTACCATATTCATTATAGGCTGCGTCTCCTGACAACCGGTTGTCAGGAGCATTTTTGGTATGTAAAATGCTCCTGACAACCGGTTGTCAGGAGCATTTTTGCTATCAAAAATGCTCCTGACAACCAGCAATATTTTTCCAATAAAAACCAGCTATATTAGCATTATTTTTGTTACTTAACCCAGTATTTTCAGTGTCTTGATACATGTTTAATATTTTTTGTCTTCTTTGGTATTTCAACATAACTACTGGATTAAAAAAAAAAGAAAAAACATATGGTACTTGCAGTATTTAATGTTTTATTTATTACTGAAAATAAATATCAACTAAATATTGGGTCAATTTTACTTGAGTGCTATGGAAAAAAGAACATGTCATAAATTCCCTTTTAGAGAATATATATATATATGGTAAAGAACGGTTTCTGAGATATATGGCTTTTAATGAAGTCAAGGGGTGGGGCATGGCCATTGGCATCCCCAGGGCGGCATGCTGATGTGACTGATTGTGTCTTATCATTAGGAACAAGAATATATATGGTTTAGGGGTGGGGCTCTAAACAGTTTCTCAGGTATATGGTCTTTTGTGAAGTTGAGGGGTGCAGCATGGCCCGGACGCGCCCTGGATGAGCCCTAGGTTGGTGTCACTGAGTGTGTCTTATCATAAGGAACAAGAATATATATGGTCTAGGGTTAAGGATCTGTAAGGTTTCTGGAATATTGGGCCTTTGATGAAGTTGAGGGGGTGGGCATTGCCCGGCACATCCCCGGGGGCCCCCAGGTTGGTGTCACTGGATGCCACTTATCATAAGGGACAAGAATATATATGGTTTAGGGGTGGGGATCTGTAAGGTTTCTGTGATATTCGGCCTTTTATGAAGTGGATGGGGTGTGGCATGGCCCTGGCACATCCCAGGGGACCCCCAGGTTGGTGTCACCAAGTGCTTCTTATCAATATATATGGTAAAGGGGTGGGCATCTGAATGGTTTCTGAGAAAAAAAGCAGTTTATGAAGTGGAGGGGACAGGGCATGGCCCCGGCACCATGCCCCGTCACAACCTAGGGGACGCCCAGGATGACATAAAAGCATATGGCTGAGAGAAGTTTACTCAAGGAAAATTTCTATGAAAGTTTGGCAAAATATCTGCAAAGGTTTGGCAGTAAATGCCATTTTTCAATTTTCCCCATTATAAGTCTATGGAAAATCTAAGTTGCCATAGCAACCATCTAAATGGCCAAATTTCATAAAAAAACGCAAAACCTGAAAAAGGCAAATATGGTGAATATTTTCATAATGTCTCTGCCTCCTCAGAGCATATGGTTTCTGAGGAGATGATTTTTTAAGTATTTTTGTTTTCTATTTTTTTTTTTTTCATCAATCAATAAAATTAAGCAGTAGGCCTAAAATCAAATGGCATACCCTGTTTATAGGGTAGTAGATAGATCAGATAGTAGATTGCCAAGGAACATTTTTATGAAAGTATTGTCAAAATATATGCAGAGGCTTGGCAGTAAATGCCATTTTTCAATTTTCCCCATTATAAGTCTATGGAAAATATAAGTTGCCATAGCAACCAAACTAATGAGCCGATTTTCTTAAACAAGAGGGCCAAGCCCATAGGAGCTTGAAGAAATATATGGGCTGCATGATGCTTCCACGCAGAGCTGAAAACGACCCAAACATGAGTACTGGTAAACCGCTTAGAGGATCTAGGCCTCCCCAGACAAAGCAGTGCGAGTCGGCCTGTCCATGCTTATAAACCCTATTGGTTTCACTGGACAGCAAGGCTTGAGATGTCATTTCATCTCAATGTCGGGTAAAAGTCCCGCAAAATTGGAAGCAATGTCTCCAAAATGACCTTAGCAGTGTTGACGGGGACGTTAAACCTCAAATCAAACAAACAAACAAACCATGATGGCACTGGATTGCTCACCTGATCCATAGAGTAACAAGTTGGTCCCAAGGAGGGCCATTATTGACCCCAGGGCTATAATGTGTATAATGTTGAGGGAGGTAAAAAAAGGTGAGGCTTCATACCAAATATCAACAATGGCTATAATTTGAACAATCTTGGTAAAGGTCTACTAGATGAAGCTACACACCAAATATCAAAGACCTAGAGAGAAGATTTTTAAAGATATTCCCTACATAAAAATCAAAAATGAGTTCCTTTAAGAGCAAAGAAAACATTCATAAGAAAGAAGATGGGCCATACTACGTAGTTTCGGCTAATAAAGCCTCATCAGTGACCCTGTAATGATCCGGCAAGGAAAGCCAGAGGAAATGTACTGCAATTTTGCGAATTTCGAATAGGCAGTCGATTCAAAGACTGAAATAAATCAAAATGGGGTCCAAATAATTAAAAACCTGTCTAGAATGAGTCTAAACCAATAATTTATTTCTGATTTCTCAGAATTTTATATAAGCCTATATAAAACCAAATGGCCCTGGGGCAGGGCATTTTTCGCCCCAGGGCTATAATTTAAATAATCTTGATAGAGGTCCACTAGATGAAGCTTCACACCAAATATCAAAAACCTGGGTCTTGCTATTTCAAAGAAGAAGATTTTCAAAGATTACATGTGTATCTCTATATAAGTCTATGTAAAACCAAAGTGCCCCGGACGGGGGCATTTGTGGCCTGAGGGCTATAATTTGAACAATCTTTGTAGAGGTCCACTAGATGAAGCTGCTTACTAAATATCAAAGACATGGACCTTGCAGTCTCAGAGAAGATTTTTAAAGATTTCCCTATATAAGTGGATGTAAAACCAAAGGGTCTGGGGGCGGGGGCATTTTTGGTCCCAGGGCTATAATTTGAACAATCTTGATAGAGGTCCACTAGATGGAATTCCCCACTAAATACCAAAGACCCGGGCTTGTGGTTTTAGAGAAGAAGATTTTTTTGGTGGAAAAAAATCTATTTTTGGCTCCTGTGACCTAGATGTGCAGTGGACCGGAATCATTTGAACAACTTTGAAAGGGCACCACCTGAGGATCATTTCTGTGAAGTTTGGTCAAAATCCGGTTAAGGAGGAGATGTCGTTAGAAAAAAAAGTTTACGCATGGATGTATGCCAAAAGCTCACTTGTCACTATGTGACGGTGAGCTAAAAACATAAACTTTCAATCCCCCAGTCCAAGGATTCTACAGATACAATTTGGGCCAAATTGGCTTAGTGGCTTCAGAGGAGATGTCGTTTGAAAGTGTTGACGCCAGATGACGACATACAGCGACATATGACAGACGACGGACAACTGCCTATCCTATAAGCTACCCTGGAGCCTTAAGCTCTGGTGAGCTAAAAAATCTGAATAAAAATTACATGAATTAAGTTCATTTGAATGCTTAAAAAATGACAAAAAAGCATTAAACATGTATCAAGTACCATAAGATACTACAAGGGTAACTAAAATAATACGAATATTATAGGTTTTTATTGGAAAAATATTGCTGGTTGTCAGGAGCATTTTTGCTATCAAAAATGCTCCTGACAAGACACTTCCTTCATTATATCAATACCAAAATGCAGGGATGATAGTGGACAAAACTTTCTTATTTCGATTGGTTACTGACCTCCCCCGCTTTCAGCGGGGCGAGCTTGAATCGCGTACCACTATCATCATAAAATTGGGAAAACAAATCAAAAGGAACCTTAATTTTACTAAATTCATTATATCTATACCTAGATGAAAGGATGTTAGTGGGCTAAACTTTCTACTTTCAATTGGTTACTGACCTCCCCCGCTTTCCAGTGGGGCGAGCTTGAATCGTGTGCCACTTTCATCATAAAAATAGGACAGTAAATCAATAGAATAGGGCATTTAGGAATTAAAAATGTAACTTGCTTAATTCAAGGGTATATGAAGCTGTAGTACGGTGAAATAACGAAGAGAGGGGCAATCACTAAAACCTGCAGGCCAATCCTCTAAATAATCAGTAGCTGTATATATGTACACAAACATCCATATTTGATGTCATTGAATGAATCTTTATACCGGTATGTGTCTGTTTGATGGTCAATGCGGCTAGTATGATTGCTTAACCCTTGTCCTGCCGAGACCGGATATGCCTTGTCTTTCAAACAATGTAGATCCATATCAGATGGCTTCTGAAGAAGCCATCTGATCAGGATCTACACTGTTTGGCATAAAGTTTATGAATTTGTAGCAATAAATTACATCAAGTAATTTGATTGGCTGATAATCAGTAGGGGGTGAGGTATGTTTAAATATTCAGCAGGACAAGGGTTAATTGGTGTGAAAGCTAAAACTTTCCAACTTTTTTGTGTGTGAGTGTGTTTGTTTTGTTTATTTTTATTGATTTTTTTCCTCTGTTTATTTCTCTTCTTCTCGTGGAAATCAGGGACCATTGAGCAACAGAGTATTAAAAGCAATTAAGCTATTAACAGTTCTGTCACACACCAGAGGTAATCAATCATGTTTCTATAATTACCTATCCAAACTTTATACATCCCTTTGTGTTTTAAGACCTATTATTTGAAAATTTCAATAAATTTATTAATCAGCCACTTGCATAAGCAGCTTGTTTGTCAGCTATGTTTACAAATCAATTTAGGATATTTTGTCCAACCAAACATATTAACCATTTGTCTACAGATGGTATTAATAACAGTTGGTATAATCAGCCTAACTTCACACAAGTCTGAATACAAGAGAAAAAATCTTCAAAGGATCAACAGTTTTCACATCAAGCGTTACAGCTGACCAAAGACAACACCTTTATACATGAGTAATGATATTGTTTGCTAGTTTGTTTGATAAGAATTTGGTCCCTGGTTCCAAAATTACATCAAACTATTTTTGCCACATGTTTGGTCTTTTGTTTTAAAGTATCTATTGCATTAACAAATGTTTACCCTCAGCAATGTCCACAAAAAAAAAAAAAAAAATCTTTGAAAAAAAAAACAAAAACAAAAAAAAAAACGTCAAAGCTGGATTTGAAGAAGAAGAAGATAGCAAATTAAGGGTCTCTTCTTTCCCTTTCCATATAATCTTCTCTTCAGATCTCTCCTCTGACACTGTGCATAAAACCTGTCTTGTCTTTGTATAAACTTCACCTTCCTTTTCAGCATGTAAATAGTATGTCAAGAATCAACTTAATCATATTAAACTGTTAACTTCCATGAAAAACTATGTTCTCGTACATTTTTCATTCTGATTACAATAATCATATTTTAAGCCTGTCTTTTCTTAGTATAATCTTCACCATCCTCTTCAGCATGTAAATAGTATGTCTTTATCATTATTATTATGATTGTCATCTTTTACTATTACTATTATCATTATCATAACCATTATTATATCATATGTTGTCTCAGTGTTGAAAGCAAGACTTGCGACCAGTCTTCTTCCTCTGAACTTTAAGCCGTGTGTGTTCCTGCATGGAAACCTGCATAGGCATGCTCCATTTGCAGCCTTAGTCAAATGGCCAATATCAAGCGGCAAAAAGAAAGAGCACTATTGAATCACTTATCGCTCATGACCAAAGTATAGAAATCACGATTTGCAGTCGTACTGGCACTGATTTCTACACATTTTCGGCTCATTTTTCGATCAGCCTTTTAAATTCCAAAAAAAAAAAAAAAAAAAAAAAAACAGGCAGTGCTTCATTTTTCTATGGTTGGGCACCGGCAGCTCAACGCCATTTGCTCTTGTTGGACAAACTGCCACGATTTGCAGCCCAGAAGCACTTAACATATGTCTTGTTGTGGAGCTATGGAGTTCTGTCCGCTTGACCATGGCAGACGTAAAAAGCGGCCCATAAAAAGCCTTAACCTAAACGAACGAACGATGGGGGGTAAGATGATGTCTATTAGCAAATAAGCTACTGATATTACACACAACAAACCAATACGTCTCTCATCCATGACAACGTATAATTTAAACTTTGTCAGTTGTGTCTCTTGAACGTGGAAGATGCAGTAAACCCTAAAAAAGGGTCTGTTCTGAGTCTTCGCTGGTCGCTCAAATCTTCGTGTAGACTTTTTCATGCGCGGGCTCATATAATAAAATGGTAACGTTATTTCGTCTATTACATATGAGCCAGCGGATGACGAAACCTAATAGGAAGTCTTAAACGACCAGCGAAGATTCAGATCAGCATGCGCATCCCATTGTCACCCCCTATTGCAATAGAGGATGATTGCACAGGTTGATTTGGTCGCACCGGTCTAATTGTAGAGTTTGTCATGCGCCGGCTCTTATATCGTATGTGTTATGATTGTTAACGATAAAAAGATTTTTTCTTTGGTTTTGGGTTTTTCGGCCCATTCAAGATTATTTCACTCATATCGAGCCGATCGTTAATCAGAGATTGGTGAAAACCGGAGTACCAGGAGAAAAACCACATGGTTTTCCGTTGCAGAACTTGGCATCTCACAAATGTTTCTCATTTTTTTTTTTAATGTTGTCAGACATTTTGGGTTGGCAGACATTTTGGGTGACCATATTAATTGGGACCCGCTATTAAGATGCTTATTTTCCATCACATAAAACACGCCTAAATTTTTTACCCTTAAACCCCACATTTAAAAGAGTAAAAGTGGAGTTCGCTGGGTTATACATTATTTTCTTAACTCCTGCTCTACGACATAGATCGTTGGTACTAGTTAGTACAGTCTCGGCGAGGCGTTTCGAACAAGTGCCCGCGACATCTGTTTAGAGCAGAAATAAAAAAAAATCCTTTTTTTTTCAACAGAAATTTTTCATTTTTTTTTTTGTTTCAGGTAAATTTTTTAATGTGTTTAAGTAGGCGTTTGTGTAATTTAAGGTAAAGTTTTTAGCACAGGTATAACATATTTTTGTCTTTATCCCTCGACCGAAAAGGTTCGGGGGATAAAGCGATCAGCCTGGCGTCCGTCCGTATACGCAATCTTGTGATGGCCATAACTTAAATACCCTTTGAGATATATTGGTGATACTTGGCATACTTGTACACAAGGTTGAGACGGCGTGTCATGCGTACGAATGTTTTTTGAGTTATCTTCCCTTTCAATAAAATAGAATGACTATCTTGTGATCGCCATAACTCCTATACCCTGCAAGGTATATTTATGATAGTTGGCATAATTGTAGACAAGGTTGAGATGGCGTGTCATGCACAAGAACCACAACTCTTGGTACCATTGTTTTAGAGTTATATCCCCTTCCAATAAAATACTATGACTATCTCGTGATCACCATAACTCCAAAACCCTTCAAGATCTATTGACAATACTTGGCATAATTGTTCACATGGTTGAGAATGTGTGTAATGCGCTTTCTATTTGTGAAAAAAATTTCTGAAGGCAATATTGCCTTTTGGTCGGGGGATTTGCCAACCACTCTGATGTCTATTTTTTTATAATCATAATTGATAATTAGCGAAAAAAAAAGAAAAAAAAAAAAAAAAAAAAGATCTTAGTTACTTGTCATGCTGGCGGACTTCTAGAGATTGCGGACATACTCGAATCCATATATTCTAATGCTTATTTCGGAAGGTGAAAATTTTTAACATGGATTTAACGTCTTTTTATTTAATACTATTTGAAAATTAATAAACAAAAAAACATGCGTTCTCGTCCAATTTTTACGTTGTTGGACATTTAGGGATGGCGGACACTTAGGGATGACCATATTGGGATCCCTTATCAAGATGCTTATTTCCGAAGGTATTCTTTTTTAGCATAGGTTTAATTACTTCACCTTTTTCTTTATAAATCATTATTCATTATTAGCGATAAGAACTATTTTCCAAGTTACTTGTCATGCTGGTGGTTATCTAGAGATTGCGGACATATTCGGATCCATATATTGCAATGCTTATTTCCAAAGGTGAACATTTTTAACATAGGTTTAACGTTGAATTTGTCTTTTTATTTATCATTGATCGATTATTAACAATAAAAATGCTTTCTTAGTCAATTTTCATGTTGTCGGACATTTAGGGATGGCGGACACTTAGGGATGCATGGTTCATCCCTAAGTGTCCGACAAGAAAAAAAAATGAAGTTAAATTTCGAATATTTTCGAGAAAGAAAAGCGAAGTTTTCACTTAAAATGTCACAATTGATCATTCCCCACCGTTTCGGACATCTTCCCGAGAAACTAAGATTTTGTCATGCTAGCGGACATCTAAGGATGCCGGTATATTCGGATCCATATATTGCAATGCTTATTTCCAAAGGTGAACATTTTTAACATAGGTTTAACGTTAAATTTGTCTTTTTATTTATCATTGATTGATTATTAACAATAAAAATGCTTTCTTAGTCAATTTTCATGTTGTCGGACATTTAGGGATGGCGGACACTTAGGGATGCATGGGGCACCCCGAAATGTCCGACAAGAAAAAATTGAAGTTAAATTTCGAATATTTCCAAAAAAATTTTTTTCGAAATTTTCCCTTAAAATGTCATAATTGAACATTCCCCACCGTTTCCAACAATTTTGCGAGAAATTAAAATTTTGTCGGACACTTAGGGATGTCGGACGTTTAGGGATGCAACATACGTACTGCTAGTTTCGAAACTGAACCAAAGCCAAACATATCAGAACATGCTCACTGGTAACTATGCTTTTATATGTTCCTTTTCTATGTTCACAATACAGTGAAATTCCGCTATTATGACCACCTCAAATTATTAAGACCACCTAAGATTAAGACTTATTCTTGTTTAAAAATCTTATTTAGAAAGGTGTAGTTATTTTTTCTTTGTGCTTTCTTACAGCAGTGTCTTCTGGTCAGGGACCACCTTTGGGACTGTTCAAAAGTGGTCTTACAGACCACTTTTGAACAGTCCCAAAAGTGGTCTTAATATAGGAATTTTACTGTAATTGTTTTTCTCGGTTTACAAGCCTGTGATTGATACAATGAAATTTCCGCTGTTATAAGCTTTATTCTGCTTGAAAGGCATATTTAGAATATTTCATTTTCAGTTATTCCCTTTTGTGCTTTCTACATCCAGTGACCCATAGTAAGAGACCACATTTGGGTCTGTTCAGGAGTGGCTTTATGACCACCTTTGAACAGTCCCAAAGGTGGTCTTGATGCAGCAATGTCACTGTACCTGAAAATCATCACGAAAACACGCCTATACAATTTTACCCCCCCCCCCCTTGAACCCCATTTTTATATAGTAAAACTGGGGTTTGTAAGGGTAAACCTTAATTTTCTTAATTCCGTTCTAAAATATAGTTTGTTGGTACTCGTTAGAACCGCCTCATCGAGTACCAACAATCTATACTTTGGGCAGAAATAAGAAAAATATCACAATTTTTTATCCAAAAAATTTTCAATTTTTTTCGGTGATAAAGGTTACAATGTATTTGTATATGCGTGTTTTCTTAATGTGTTTTACTCACGCTATTATTTTAATCCAAAATTCAAAATTTCATTTCATTTTTAACGAATATATTTATACCAAACATATCTAAACATATACTAGACCACCTCGTGAGAATTTCTTTATTTTCAACTGTAAGAAGTATGGTGGGGATCATATACATCGTGGCAAGTAAAGACTGTCTTGTTAACATTTGGATATTCCTCACTAACTTCATAAAAACTCAAAGCTTACAGGATTTAGACTTTTTAAGGTTCAGAAGTTTTCAGTAATCGTTGATTACATAAGGGAGCAAGCATTTTTATGAAGCGTCACTGTTGTATACATAAGGGCAAATTATCATTGGTGTGCATTAAGATCTACTAATCCTAGGATATTAGCCCAAATAATGCCGGATTTACAAATCTGTGTTTGTAAGCTATTTCTGTATTAGGTGTAAATCGAAATTATTCAAATTTTCGGAACCACCTTAAGGTATTCTTTAATAGTTTCTGCTTCAAAACATTGAGTGTGGGTACTGGTTAAAAACCGCCTCAATCGGTCAGTTTTTCATGCAGTTTTAAGGGGACACCTTCAGGGGAGGCAAATACCGTAAAAGGTATTTTTGTCTCCCATGTCAATAGGGGTCAACTCTTAAAGGAAAGAATTTGCTCATGAGGAGCAAATTCTTTCCGTTTGGAGTAGACCTCTTTTCAGTGGAACAGAGTTTATAGAAAAGTGAACAGGAAGTCCCAAAAGTTGTCTCCCTTTGAAAAATGGCGGAAAAATCTGCAATGTGTTCTAATTCCTCTTAACTGGCACCCACAAGCTATGTTTGCTGCAGAAATAAGAAACATATTAAATCTTCACCAAGCGAACCTCAATTCCAGAGGCATGAAAGAATATACTATGTCACATGGATGTGTAATTCTCTTGCTGAATATTCATTTTAGCCACAACCATCTCTGACTTTGAACCAATCAGATTACATGATGTAATTTATTCCAGCAAATTCATAAACTGAATGTCAAATAGTGTACATCCTGATCAGATGGCTTCTTCAGAAGCCATCTGATCTGGATCTACACTGTTTGCAAAGATTTGGGTTGTAGTCAACAGCAAGATAAGGGTTAAGTGGTGATTTTCAAAATATAGACTTAGTCTTCGAAACTAATTCATTTTAATCCATTGTATACTGGTGGAATCTTCCATTGCTAAATCCTCGACCAGTCCATTTGTCATATAAGGGGTGGCAGGCATATTTTTTTAGTTTTTATTCTTTTTTGACGGAAAATACTGTTAGCAAATAGTGCAGGCCCTGATCAGACGCCTTGTTCTGTAGCGTCTGATCTGGGCCTGCACGGTTTGCCAAGGTACACCTTTAGTAGTTTCCCGCATGCAATCGTTTAAAGCGTTTTCATACTGAAGAAAATGACTGGCTCTCAGCTGTGTTTCAAAGATGCCATGGTTTAATTGTAAGTCAACACATATCTGTTCTAACAACCTGTATGTTTGAAGTATGAATTAGGAAATTATCAAAAAAATTTCGCAAGAAAAATAACAGTACACATTGATGTGTTATCGTAATGAAGCTTGTTTCAAAGACGCAAAAGAGAGCATTATGACACAAGGGATCTGCAAGGGAAATCTATAGTAAATATAACGTTGACATTTATGCAAAAATATGCAAATGAGTTAAGAACTAATAAGATATAACGGTACTGGCACCGAGAACGTGATGACATTTTAAGTCACGGAGTTATTAATTTTGATAAGCTTCCGATACAGTCGATGTTTATAGCTGATTGAAGCTTAATTTATACAGTGGAAAAGAAAATGAAACATGCATGACATCCTTCACACTTCGTCCGCCGAAGAAAATGAGGAATGACCAAGTCAATATCATAGCCTTGATGGATAATTTTTAATCTGAATATTTTTTCTTATTTCTGCTCAAAAACATAGATTGTGGATACATATCAGATTTCTTTATCTAAAAATTGTTATTATTTGGCGGTAAAATTTTCCACTTTTCATGGGCAGGCTTGGAACCTCTAAGCAGTTTACCAGCACCCATGTGCGGTCGTTTTCAGCTCTGCGTGGAAGCATCATGCAGCTCAATCTTTTTCTTCAAGCCCCGATGGGCGGGGGCCAGCCGAAAGAGCCGTAAAACCAAAATAAAAAAGAAAAAAAAAATGGAAATTAAAGATACAGAAACTGGACGAATCACCAAACGCAAAGATCGGACTGCAAGGATGGACAGGTTGATCTGCAACTTTGTTTCTCACAAATGATTAGAACAGGGTTTCTCTTGTTACCAGACACGTGAGATAAACCCAGTGCACGCTTAACTTCATTCAACGAATAGTGTACGTATATAGACAACACGTGCAAGATCGGCATAGTCGTACGGACTGCCGAAACTCTGTCACACAAACATTTTGATGCAGTCGTTTCCACCCTCGTGCAATACTTACACTCAGCATGCACTCAATGTTGAATCAATATGTTGAAATCAGTTCTAGTTTAGTTTGTTGTAGTTTTTCAATGCTACCTTTTAATTCAAATTACAAAGGAACGACCGCCTTGTAGCCAAGTCAGTAGAGAAAAAAAAGAGCAAAAACAAATAATAAAAAAGATATTGGAGGCGTCTGCTCTGTGTTTTTATGAATAATCAAACCTCGTTCTCAGTTCCAGTGCCTCGCCAGTCGGGGCTTGTATAAATAGATTTGGCGGCGCAGAGCTGAAATCAACCGGGTAAACCTCTTAGAAGGAGTTCCGCCTGCCTTGGCAAAGCGATACGAGTCGAACCGCCCCTGTTTATAAGCCCTAGCGGTTTCTTTCAGCGGCAGGACTTTATATGTAACTTCACCACCCCCCCTCCCCCCCACACACCTTCAATGTCTGGTAAAACCCCACAATATTGGAGGCAACGCCTCTAAATGACAAAAATAGTGTTGTTACAGACGTACAGCTTCAACACAACAACAACAAATTCCAATGCAGATTCATTCGTGATAGTAACAAACTGACCTACGCTCACTAATGAGTCGCTGAAGAAACACGAGGCAGGGTTGAGACAACAATCCTAACGACGGAGCAGAAGAAAACCGCCAGTTAGAGCATAGTGGTCCAAACCAAGTACATAAAACTCGAGACCAAACTCTTTTAACCCTAAAACGCCAATCACAACAATTGTCGTCTACTCCTTGTCTGCCGGTTACTTTAAAGGTCACTGTTGCAATCGTTGTGGACCCAAATCAGACTTCTCCTCTAGGACAACATTTTTAGATGCAGTTTTTCTTAGCATCTTAAAGGTTAACAGAGGTCGAAGTGCGACCCAGCATCATGCATCCAGAGGGAAAAGCAGCAAAGTCGACCAATGTAAAAATAATATAACCATGTATGCTGCTTGTCACATAACATCTATGCTATATCAAAACCATGCTGTGTGTCACTAAACCTAACTCTCCGAATTATCTCACTGATACTGGTTAAGATTCTGTTAAGATTTTTTTTTTATCCGACGTCACTTAACCTACAGAGTTAAGAGTTGAATCAGCCACAGCGAGAGGCATAGTTATCTAGCCAAGCTGAGTATAACAAGCCCTACTCGATCCATATGCTAAGGGCCATGCATATATCAGATGAGCCCCGTCAAGCGAATTTGTGTCTTCGAGCATTCCGTCATGACAAACTTTAACTGTGCATGCCCAGCCATTCAGAGGGGCCAGGGATATGGCTTTCTGTCTGAAGGTTCCTCTTGATTCACTGCTTGTATGAGCGAGCAGCGATGGTTCTGGCGAGACTGCGCGGATGCGCAGGCTCGCCTGAACCTTCGCTGCTCGCATAGGCGATAAGTACCAAAATCGCTTCACGGGGCCCATATAGTCTCTTACTATATTGAGTATGCTAGCCTGTTGACAAGCCCCTTCGCCCTTACAACTCTGTGTTTTAAGTGTATTCCATTTTGACGCGTCCATACTTATTTGTTTGTTTGATTTAAGGTTTAACGTCCCTGTCAACACTGTATAGGTCATTTTGGAGACGTTGTTTCCAATTTTGTGGGACTTTTACCCGACATTGAGATGAAAAGACATCTCAAGCCAAGTCGCCCAATGAAACCAATAGGGTTTAAAAGCATGGGCGGTCCGACTCCCACCGCGTTGTCTGGGCAGGCTTAGATCCTCTAAGCTGTTGACCAGTACTCGTGTGCGGTCGGTTTCAGCTCTGCGTGCAAGCATCATGCAGCCCATATATTTCTTCAAGCTCCGATGGGGGACGCGTCCATGTTAGAGATGATATTTTCTAGTCCCTTTGGATCATTGATTCTATTGTGGAATTTTGAAGAGCTCTTAGGGTTACTGACTAGGCCTAATCGGCCGAAACTAACTAGTGTGGCCCAGAAAAATTGCACAATGTAAAATTTTCAGTTCATTTGTGTATTTGTGACCTTTTCAGAACAATACGGGCCGTCTCATCTGGATCAACACTAAGTGGATAGCCACCTGTACCGGTCTACTTGGTTGCAAGGGTTTGATTACCCATTACGAAAACAAGCCCTAAATTTTACCGCCGAAAAATCGAACATTTTCAATCTTAAAATTGGTATATTTTTCTTATTTCTGCTCAATATTTTTCTTATTTCTGCTCAAAATATAGATTGAGGCGGTTCTAACGAGTACCAACAATCTATATTTTAGAGCAGAAATAAGGTTAACCCTGAAAACCCCAGTTTTACTATTTATAAAAGTGGGGTTCAAGGGGGTCAGAATTGTAAAGGCGTGTTTTCGTGATGCTATGAACACAGTCCATCAATGAAACCGCGATAACGTGCACCCAGGACCACACAACAATTGCCAACAAAGGCTCATAAACAATGCACATAATTAGCTCTCTTTCTCTCAAAACGAAAAAACAATCTAGACCCATGCAATATTAGCCCTGTTACGATAAAGCTGCATTTGTGGATTGTGATCAGGTAAGGCACAAACCCGCCTACTTAGCTTAATCGACTAACAAGAATCGTGACCAAATTTGACCCTGGCGTAATATATATCAAGGTCATCCAGTGGTCATCATTTGAACAAATTATAATTGACTCGAGTCCCAAATGCTACATACCAAGTTTCATGACAATCTGCCTATTGGTTTAGGAGAAATTTTTTGAAGGGTTTTTACCTAATATGGGCATTGCGGCCATCTTGGTCAAGTGACCTGGACTTCGCGAACAAACTTTCTCTCCCCCCCCCCCCCCCCCCCCCCATCCCATGGATGCTCCACGTGAAATTTGACTTCAATCGGCAAAGTGGTTTCAGAGGAGATGTTTGAAAATGTTGACAGACGACAGACAGACAGTCGACAGACAGACAGACAGGCAACGGACCCTTACCATACTATAAGCCCATCGCCGAGCCCTCGTCTCATGTGAGCTAAAAGAGAACATTCTATAAGGTCAAGGTCATATTCAATGTCAAATATGGATTTAGCGACCAAATTTCGTAAATAAATTCATTATTGTCTACAATCTGACAAAATTATTGAAACAGTATATGCCTATTTAGTGATATCAACTGGTATTTGGTTATATTTTACCTTATTTTGTAAGATACAAGTTAGAAATTTCCTAATCAGAGGAACGGAAGATAGGAGAAGATGGGAATGGTGCCATGACGAGCGTTAAGGTTAAAGGTCATGATCATTAACAATATAACTCAGATTCTTTATATTCATGACTAAAATGTGTCTGTAGTCAAATGAGATTTTTTATCAACCTGTTATGCATAACTGTGAAAGTGATACTGACATTATTCTTGCAAATCTGTATTAATTTATGTCAAAACAGCAGTACAGTAGAACTTCGATGGCTCGAACACCGATGGCTCGTATGCCATGGCTGAGTCGAACCCGTTTTTGAGTCCCTAGGAAATTCCTCTACATAGAAATAGTTTGAGATAATTTAGGAGATTTTCGTCTTTTATCGTGTAAATGTATGCTGTGTGTACTCATTAGAATCGCCTCATTGAGGCGATTCTAATGAGTACACACAGCATACATTTTCATTATAGAGCACCGAAAAGATGTCCAAAAGTATCTCGTTATGCCTTCTGGCAGTAACCCTCAGTGGCTCGCACTACCCCTGTCTCGAACAGATTTTCATGGTCCCAAAGGTGTTCGAGCTATTGAAGTTCGAATGTACATGACAAAAGTTAGTCAGGAAAAGCCCAGTTACCTCAAGCCAATGAGAGAGAGAGAGAGAGAGAGAGAGAGAGAGAGAGAGAGAGAGAGAGAGAGAGAGAGAGAGAGAGAGAGAGAGAGAGAGAAACAAACACACAAAACAGGACCATCACCAGTGAACAAAATGCAAAGGAATTATCGCTTTGTGACTGTGTGTAGTTGGTGGTGGATTTTCCAATAACTCAAAGCGTTTGCATTTACAATAATCAACACCGGAAGGGAATCTATTCCTATGTCTCTTTGAGATTATGGCCAGCATCTTATAATCGAATACCAGTGATGTATGACCTGTAGTTGATAGCAAAATTTATAATGTTTGCAATCTCAAAATTCTGTAGTACTGGTATGATTTATCTAAATCAGAAACAATTGAATGAAAATTGAAAACTACATTTTCTAGTTGGATTGTTGAACTAATAACAAATGCTAGCTGAATCTAAATGTATAAAGTAAATCCATAACGTCAATACCCATTACAAAAGAACTGAAAGAAAATATCTGTATATCGTTGTAAGGACGAACAGCATGTTGAGTAGAAGAATGGCATCATGAAATTGGAAATCGAGGTCAACGGTCAACATCCTCTATTTTAAATTTAGATAGATGTTAAAGAACTGCAAATACAGAATGTTGTGTGTCCTGAATGTTGAAGAATTTTATTCATTTCTGAAAGAGAAATATAAACATGAAATTTACCTATGGTCTTACCGATCACACTAGGTCTTCTTCCCCTAATGTCCAAATGACCAAACACGTCGACAACTGGTAATGTGGAAATATTTCCTTCATGTAAAAGTACCATTTAACCAGGCGAAGAAATTATTTGTAGTGATGTAATCCATTTTAGTTTCGGCTTCTAACAGTTTGATACTTTGGAGTCTTCATTTGTGTTTGAATCTTGGATTATTTCTTCTGCTGGTTGAATAGATACACGTCTCTGTATGTGGCCGGTACGTTCATAATTTCTTCTGCTGGTTGAATAGATACACGTCTCTGTATGTGGCCGGTACGTTCATAATTTCTTCTGCTGGTTGAATAGACACACGTCTCTGTATGTGACCGGTACGTTCATAATTTCTTCTGCTGGTTGAATAGATACACGTCTCTGTATGTGGCCGATACGTTCATAATTTCTTCTGCTGGCTGAATAGACACACGTCTCTGTATGTGACCGGTACGTTCATAATTTCTTCTGCTGGTTGAATAGATACACGTCTCTGTATGTGGCCGGTGCGTTCATAATTTCTTCTGCTGGTTGAATAGATACACGTCTCTGTATGTGGCCGGTACGTTCATAATTTCTTCTGCTGGTTGAATAGATACACGTCTCTGTATTTGGCCGGTACGTTCATAATTTCTTCTGCTGGTTGAATAGATACACGTCTCTGTATGTGGCCGGTACGTTCATAATTTCTTCTGCTGGTTGAATAGATACACGTCTCTGTATGTGGCCGGTTCGTTCATAATTTCTTCTGCTGGTGGAATGTTTCTGTATGTGACCGGTACGTTCATAATTTCTTCTGCTGGTTGAATGGATACATGTTTCTGTATGTGACCGGTACGTTCATAATTTCTTCTGCTGGTTGAATAGATACACGTCTCTGTATGTGACCGGTACGTTCATAATTTATTCTGCTGGTTGAATGGATACATGTTTCTGTATGTGGCCGATACGTTCATAATTTCTTCTGCTGGCTGAATAGACACACGTCTCTGTATGTGACCGGTACGTTCATAATTTCTTCTGCTGGTTGAATAGATACACGTCTCTGTATGTGGCCGATACGTTCATAATTTCTTCTGCTGGTTGAATAGATACACGTCTCTGTATGCGGCCGATACGTTCATAATTTCTTCTGCTGGTTGAATAGATACACGTCTCTGTATGTGACCGGTACGTTCATAATTTCTTCTGCTGGTTGAATAGATACACGTCTCTGTATGTGGCCGATACGTTCATTATTTCTTCTACTGGTTGAATAGACACACGTCTCTGTATGTGACCGGTAAGTTCATAATTTCTTCTGCTGGTTGAATGGATACATGTTTCTGTATGTGACCGGTACGTTCATAATTCCTTCTGCTGGTTGAATAGACACACGTCTCTGTATGTGACCGGTACGTTCATAATTTCTTCTGCTGGTTGAATAGATACATTTTCTCAGTATGTGACCGATACGTTCATAATTTCTTCTGCTGGTTGAATAGATACATGTCTCTGTATGTGACCGGTACGTTCAAAGTATTGACAAATAAAACTGCTTAAGACACAAGTTGAATGCATTAACGCACAAGTTATTGGCATTAAACATATTACAAACCGTTCAGTTATAGAAATATATAACATCTGAGTGAGTACACAGCATAAGTAAATCTGATGTAGCAGCAAGGGCAGACAACACACACACGCACACACACACATTGTAAATAAGGAATATAAATGAGCTTTTTTTCTGAGTGTAAATGTGTGAAAGATAAATTTAATTACACTGTTCAAAGTTTGAAATTAGCTGGTCATACTTCAGTTTTGACCCCGCCACTTGTCATACTTCAGTGTTGACCCCGCCATTTGTCATACTTCAGTGTTGACCAGCCACTTGTCATACTTCAGTGTTGACCCCGCCACTTGTCATACTTCAGTGTTGACCCCGCCACTTGTCATACTTCAGTGTTGACCCCGCCACTTGTCATACTTCAGTGTTGATCAGCCACTTATCATACTTCAGTGTTGACCCAGCCACTTGTCATACTTCAGTGTTGACCAGCCACTTGTCATACTTCAGTGTTGACCCCGCCACTTGTCATACTTCAGTGTTGACCAGCCACTTGTCATACTTCAGTGTTGATCCCGCCACTTGTCATACTTCAGTCTTGACCAGCCACTTGTCATACTTCAGTGTTGACCCCGCCACTTGTCATACTTCAGTGTTGATCAGCCACTTGTCATACTTCAGTGTTGACCCCGCCACTTGTCATACTTCAGTGTTGACCAGCCACTTGTCATACTTCAGTGTTGATCAGCCACTTGTCATACTTCAGTGTTGACCCCGTCACTTGTCATACTTCAGTGTTGATCAGCCACTTGTCATACTTCAGTGTTGACCCCGCCACTTGTCATACTTCAGTGTTGACCCGCCACTTGTCATACTTCAGTGTTGATCAGCCACTTGTCATACTTCAGTGTTGACCCCGCCACTTGTCATACTTCAGTGTTGATCAGCCACTTGTCATACTTCAGTGTTGATCCCGCCACTTGTCATACTTCAGTGTTGACCAGCCACTTGTCATACTTCAGTGTTGATCAGGCACTTGTCATACTTCAGTGTTGATCAGCCACTTGTCATACTTCAGTGTTGATCAGCCACTTGTCATACTTCAGTGTTGATCAGCCACTTGTCATACTTCACCAGCCAGTTACCAAAGAAATGCTTTGAAATATCTTAATGTTATTCAGTATAATGAGGACACATCAACAGAAGGAACAGAAAGTGAAAATCGTTGTCTAGTTTTCGCATGTTTCTAAAGTTGCATGGGCGTCTCTTTAGAGGTAGAGGTTTGCGAATATTGGGCCTGTTCTGAACTATATAAAATGCACCCCCTAAGATTTATATTTTAAACCGATAGCTTTTGAGGACACAATTTTATGACGAATCTCTGTTTGGAAACCAAATCTAGTCCGTTATTTCAAATTGAACGCACTCTTTAAATTTAAATGTTTTTGGATTTCATAATACCTATGCTAATATTTGTGTCGAGGCCGTCAAACATTTACTCACAATTTAATGACGTGTTGTTATTACTGCATTTCATTTCCATTGTTAATGGGATTGCAGGACTTATTCAGTTTTGTTTACTTTGACTTAAATTAATAGCCTCCTGGATAGCTTCAGAGGTGCCACACTTTTTCCAAAAATGAATCAGCAAACTCGTAAGCTTCGATGGAGTCTGTTCAGTAATTCATACATGGTGGCTATGTTGGATAATCATCTTGGATTTCTCATTTTCACAATAGAAGTAAATGCTTCCCAAACGCTTTATATCTACAAAACAAAAGCAATACTTTGGCATATAAAACGACTTTTGTACATAAACTATCGCTGATCCAGGCGAATATTCCAGCCAAAGTCACACTGTCAAGAAATATGACTTTGACCTGAAATATGGCATTGGATTTGTATATGGCCTTACTTTTTCTACTCATGTTTCAGAAGTAATTTATGCAACAAGATTATACGAATAAAGCGTTTCAATCTGTTTTAAAATGGATATGGCTTGGCTATTCTTGTTTATGTTCACGGCAATCAGCTTGAATTTCTCCATGGGATTTATTTTTTTTTTGTTTCGAACATAAACGATAATTGTTAGTAACAGTAGTTCATTTTGGGAATAAAGCATGTCATCTATATAGTATCGTTACCGTACAAGAAGCATATATAATGTCGAATTGTGAATTATTGCACAATTTCCATATGGCCTTTACCTTCATTTGACCTTGACCCTAAAGACGACAAGCCTATTTCGATTCATTTTTCAGGGATAATCTGAATTAAATAAAATATATCTGCATCGAAGTTCGACGCATTCCATGGTTTAAAACAACTTAAAAAACTAATAATTAATGGAGGAATGGATCTTGGTTTTGATTGACTTTTTTATCTTTGTATTGACAGCCGTCTTGGGTGCCATCTTGAATTTCTCCATGGAAACCGTAGCGGAGTTGCTTTCAAGCATAAACAGTAACAGCGTTTTACTTTGAAATAAAGTAAAGCAAGCTAAAACGTATTGTCACCATATCAGAAGATAGCAAGCTAAAACGTATTGTCACAATATCAGAATATATTATGTAAAACAGTGAAATTTGCATCACTTAAAAATAGTTGACGTTGAATATGACCTTGAACTTTTTTTTAACTAAAAACCTTAAAGACGACCCTGAACTTAATCACATACATCATTAAATGACTCTGAACTTAATCTTAATCACTTCATTTAGAAACCTGTAAAAACGACCCTGACCCTGATCATTGGGTTCACTTCTATTTTTAATATGTCAAACTGACTGAATGTTTGATTAAAAGACTTCTTAATATTAAAGATAAGTGTATGTAGTTTGATAACTGCCTGGTCTATTTAGAAAAGGACAATGTTAATTTAGTAGTTCGTACCCCTTATTTTGCATATGACGACCATCTTAGATCAAGGGTGACCACCTACGTCATAGCAGAGATGTCGTACCCATTACAGTAGCGGCCATATTGGTGTAAATAGGGTAGATAAAATGCTTCAAACTAGATATGTACATTACGAGTCTTCAGAAAACATACTTCAGCTGGTATATTTGCATCCTATCGGTGAGCTAATTTTACCTAGAAACATTAAAAAGGCTTCGATAGCTTCGCCACAAGATTTGATTCGGCGCTGAAAACAATGGTAGTTCTGACATCATTGCAAAATCAGATTGTGTCGAATTATTTAAAGAAAGAGTCGCATTTCTGAGACAGATTTCAGTAGTTTTGATTCTTTTATGACCTAAAGCACCGACTGCGCCTACATTCTGTGACAAATGTCTTTTGTGTAGAAAACGCCGGTAAACCTACTAATGGTTACGACATCACTTGTTCCCACTGTAGATGCCATCTTAGAGGTTTATGAATATGCTTTCAACATAAATCGAGAGTATGACCCCTATACTAGAAGATATGTCTAACTGTGATTTGTTGCCTAATTTCTTATTTGACCTTGAATATGGCCTTGAAATTAATATCTCAAACAAACTTAAATGCTTGAGAATAGATGTGTTTTGGGTTTCTTTTTTTTTATCTATATGGAAAAGGATTTTTAGCCTTCAGGATCAGTCTACTACTCGTTAAAATGAACTTTTTTTTTATTTGAGGTTCATTACGAAAATACATTGCCAATTTTTTGGCCAAAAATTAGAAATTTTAAGATGAAAAATTGTGATGAGCAGAAATAAGAAAAATAATGTATACCCTCTTAAAGCCCAGTTTTACTGTATAAAAGTGGGGTTTAAGGGGGTCAAATTTATATAGGCGTGATGTAACGACCCCGTCAATACTATATTAGTCGTTTGGGAGACGTTGCTTTCAATTTGTGGGACGCTTACCCGACATTGAGATGAAATGAAACCTCAAGCCCTGTCGCCCAATGAAACCAAAAGGTATTTTTTATTTTTTATATTTTTTTTTTTATCAATGGACGCTGCGAATCGCACAGGAGGCCTTCATGCGGACTCAACAAATTATTTGTCTTAATCGCGACGGAAGTAAGGGCGAGGATTGTCGCCAGGTAAAATCGATTTAAGCACCCCCCCCCCCCCCCCAACCCCCTCCAAGTGGAATTCGTTACCGCTGACCGTTCCAATGCGGTTCTTCTTTATTTTTGTTATGGTTTGTCTTTGGGTGTTTGTGTCGCTTATATTACTTTATTTTGGATAGCCTATTGGCCATTTTGTTTGAAAGTAACTGTCCTTTTGGCTTTCCGCTATTGATGTTTCCGTTAGGGTCTGTTTTTTCATGTTTGTGTGTTTCTTTCCCTTTGGTGTCTCTGATGGGAGCTGTGGGTTAATTGTCTCGATTCCTGATCATTGCCTCCACTTCTATTTTAGACCTTCTAAACTGTTTACTATGGCCGTGCTTGATTCGACCTCCAGAATCTTCTGAAGTAGAGAATTTTAAATCAAGTAGTGCCGAAGATCGTCCGGACGGCTCTTCCAAACCAGGAGTGATGGGGAGGATCATATGATTCAATATGGCGGAAATGAGCAGAAAAGTCGCCAAATGCTTTACATTTTGATAACGTTGAAGAGTATCTTGACACATTTAATTCAACTACACAAAGCGAATCATAAAAAGGCGTACATCTGCAATTTTCTTGATTTTAACAAATAAACCATTTGCTATTATAAATATATTATTCACTATATACAGTTTCGGCCCAGATTACTTCACAAGAATGTTTTGCACAAGT
Source organism: Lucinisca nassula (assembly GCA_963580285.1). Classification (NCBI taxonomy): domain Eukaryota; kingdom Metazoa; phylum Mollusca; class Bivalvia; order Lucinida; family Lucinidae; genus Lucinisca; species Lucinisca nassula. The sequence goes on along the minus strand of OY757011.1, from coordinate 158,554,805 downwards.
AAGTACACTACATCCTTACTTAAAACATTCATTTTGTCAAAATAAAAGCATTTAATAAATACTTGTCATTAAAATGTAACAAACTATATTAAAATAAAAAAGAAATGTTTGTTATGTATGTACACTCTATCCTTAGCTCTCATAACCATTTTGATCAGCTGAGCGGAATTTTGGTAGATGAACACAAAAGGAACATTTCTGTGAATTTTGGAATTGGGCCATTGGCCGCCCATGAAGAGATGTATATTAAATATGTGTTTGTTTGTTTTAGCTCTGGTTATCGTCGTCCGTCGTTCGTCAAGTAATAACCTCCTAAAACACTTGGCCAATTTCAATATAATTTCACAGAAATGTTCCTGGTATGCCCTTTTACAAAAATTGCTAAAGCAATAGATGTGTTGTGTCTTAAATTGTCCCGCTATTTCAGCCATGTAAACCAAACAGGTTAACTGTGCAAACAGTGTAGCTACAGATCAGATGCGCGTTATGAGCCACCTCATCTGGATCTGCACTGTTTGTCATTTTTTCATGGATTTTGACTAATATTTTGTGCGTGTCTAAATGCAAAGAAAGGTTTATCTATTTGAGAGACTCAATGATTAACGGATTAAAATACCGGAAAACTTAAAAAAAAATCAGAAAACTGCCAACAAATTCGTTAAAAAGAAAGCATGTATAATCTCTTAAGAAAGCATGTATAATCTCTTACCAATTACCTTGAACATTAACATGTCTATGCGGTTAAATATGTGATATAAAAGGGTTATCATTTGGAAGCAAGTAATTCACCACAGAACTGGAAAATATGGAGTGTACATGTTTTCTGGGCCAGACTAGCTAGTTTCGGCCATTAAGGCCTCATATGTGACCCTCAAGTATTTTCAAAATTCCACAATGGAATCAATGATCTCAAATGACAAGAAAATATAAACTACACTATGATGTAGGGCAGGGAGACTTTTTACGGCCGCCACACACTCCCAGGCAACAGCTTCCAGAAAATGAAAATTGGTGCTCTGGACAGGAGTAATGAACAGAACAACAAACGGAAACCCCAGTTGTGTAGTAAGAGCGTGACGGATGACGTCATTAAAAACTGCAAATTTATGACGTCACTAGTCGATTTCCTTGACGTTGGACGGTGTAACGTCATTTTCTCGCATCGAAAACGTTAGAAAAGGATATAAATGCATGTGTTTCAGTCGATAATTTTAGCGGGATTTCTTCTAACAATGGCGAAAAGTTGTGAGAATTTGAAGGCAACAACACCATTATTGCCGAGTTTCAGCGTGTAAGAATCGAAATAGATCAGCTCTAGCCAGGGATTTGTTAGATAATAAATCACAGTTTGTCGGTCAGTTGTAAGTAGACAAATCACGCGCGCTACGCGCTCGTGATTTGTCTACTTTACAACTGACCTCCAAACTGTGATATATTACTCAACAAATCACAGCTAGAGCTGATCTATTTCTTAAATAACTACCATGTGCGGTTTGTTGTAATGTTTCGCATTGCCCTGTGTCTGGTCTGCAGATGGTGCCTGGTGTGTCTCCACCGGGTATCAGGGAGAGGTGGGGCTGATGCGGGGCAAGAATAAACAGTCGAATTTTTTTAAGAAATATCATCTCTCAAAGCCCATTCACTGAGCGGCAACGTTTTACATTTTTATGCTTTGTGTATATGTATTATTTTGTTGTAAATGTAAAGTTGGTTAGACGTTAATATCATTATATTATCTTATCTTGTCTTATTACCTTAGTGCGATTTTTCATATCACCAAAACTGATATTTTTTTCAGATGATCTTGATTGGCAATATTTTCCTTATATCTGCTCCAATTATAGATTCTGGGTGCTCGTTAGAACCGCCTCAATGAGCAGAAATAACAATAATAATGTATACCCTTGTAAACGGCAGTTTTCTCTCTTAGTTTGGGTTTAAAATTCTGCATGCAAAAGTAACCGTTTAATATCTGCTTGTCGGAGGTTCACCGAATTATGCCAAATACATGTACATTGTAATAAGTTTGGTTTTGCGCTAATATGACATCAGCTTCAAAGACAATTTTACATACTATTTTCATAAATTTTATTATATATCTATTTCAGTTGCAAAGTAAAAGCAGGTTGTCTAAAGTTGTTAGCACAATATTATATATAAAGCAGCCATAGAAAAAGTGTTAAATGGTATATTATATGAAATCTATATGTCATAACTGAACCACCTGCTGGCCATAGCACTTGATTTTACTGTTCTAAGTCTCCAACCACCTCTTTTATCCAGATTAACGCTCTGCATGCTGGGAAATGTTTTCAGCAGACGAAAGTTTGAAATATTTTTCTTATTTTTCCAAGAAAACAGGATATGACATCTCGTGCATATTGTCTAGGAGACAATTTGCATGAGATGTCATATCCTGTTTTGGGGTAAAATTAAGAAAAATATCAAAAATTTGTCGTCTGCTAAATTAGCCCAGAGCGTGGAAAAGTTTAAGCTAAATACACGTTTATAATTCTTTATTGCCAATTTAGTGATATGTTTAATGTGAAAAACTTGAGATAAATTAACTTCAAGAGTATATCGTCTGGTAAGAAACAAAACCTGGGAACCCTTTGATGTGTAATACACATTAATTTGCCTGCCGAAAACTTCGTAACAAGTGTGTAACTAAGATAGCAGCAGGACATAGTGTCGTCTGCGTATTTGTGAAATATCTCAAACGTTGTGTATATATCCGTAAGTTTCAAACCTTCTCGTCTGCCAGGTTTGTAAAATGCATAGCAAAGGCAAATAGGTCGTCTGAGAATTTGAATGTAACTGTAATATGTTGTCTGAAAATGTCGTCTGCAAATAAATCTTTACCGGGCTCTACAATGGTACTTGATTACAGCATTTATCAGCGACGATATAACCACAAAGAGAACAAGGCTTATTTTGGATTTATATATTGAAAGAAAAGTGCGATGTTCACGCTTACCCTCGAAATTTTGTCTGTGAAACTCGGAAAGCTTGATATTTAAATCCAGAATATGCAAAGAACGATTAAAACTAGCGGCCCTTTTCACGCGAATAAAGACTTAATGGTAACCTCTTACCAACATTCCTTTTTTAAACTGTAACATTGTTATAGACATGCATAGTGACGGTTTTAGCACTTCACTGTCAGCACAAAACAGCGGTACATCGTCGGGACGATAGCGATACGACGTCGTATAGCTATCCCAGCCAGCAAAGAATGCCGGGCCAACGTCGGGCCGATAGCGGTACGACGTGGCAACGTCGTACCGCTATCGGCCCGACGTTGGCCCGTGGTTTGTGCTGGCAGGGATCGGCCAGACGATGGCCTGGCATTCTTTGCTGGCTGGGTTATTAATTACTTCCGGGTCAGAAGAAAAATATGGTCGCAGCTATATGGTTTGTTTAGTATATGTTTGTATTTTATTATACGAGTGGAATTGCTTGATTTTTATTGCAAAGTGCTGATAAGATTAACAACAAACAGTTCATATTACTAGCCATCCTGTTGTATGATTTTTATTGGTCTGTGGAAATAGAGGATTTTACACAAGTGATCATTTCATATGAAATATATGAAACAATTCTTCGGCGAGGTTCATTAATTTCATACGAAATAACCATGAGTGTAATATTTTGTTGTCATACAATGGTTTTTAATCGGATTTTTTTGCTGAAGATGTCAAGAAGAATTTCTGTAGAAAACACGAAATTTTCACAAATGGCGTTATTACGTTACGCGCCAGTAACGGTGTGTTATTACATAGAGGATCTTATATGTGTGTTCATGTACTATTGAATTTATTAAAGGGATAATTGCGTGGCCTCGCCAAGCACTTTATCCCTTTTCCTAAACGTGAGCGCGAATGCAAGATTCTTTTTATCATATGATACTTAAAACGCATTTTATTCATGATTTTATTTCAAAAATCTCAATATTCCGCCATTTTAAATGTCTCGTCGTTAGGGACGTCGTATGTGTAACGTTACGGAGCATATCTAACGAATTTGCATATACCGATTTTGATGCATGGCATTATAACATTCTCAGACACGATGTCATATGATAAATACGATTCTTATGACATGACGTCATCCCCTATACAAGAGTGATGTTATATGTATGTTTTCCATTTATTGTTCTATTTATTCACCAGATTTGACCTAGCTACTTGTGGTGCCTACAAACCACAAACAGGCGAGCATCTTTGTGGCAGCCACTGGACATAGAGTGGAACTGACGTATTCACTTCTGAAAGTGTCAATTTGATAATAAGATATACATAAATCTCAGCAGATTTCACAGTATATCCTTTCAGAACAAATTAGAATATATCTTTCCAATTACCTTGACTGGTGCTTGTCATCATCATTGGCGGTCAGTTCAGAAAGATTATTATTAAAGACGGTTATAAGCCAATTACATGAGAAAACCACAGTGCAGATAAAGTTCCTATCAATATAGTTGTTTCAAAGCTTTTATTAGCTGTATGCGTAAGTAAAATTGGCACAGAGGCGGTTAACCCATATATGCCTAGTGGCCCTTTTTTGGGACGTTGGCAAACAATGTAGACCCAGATCAGACGCCGCATAACGCGGCGTCTGATCTGGGTCTACACTGTTTGCTCAAAGAACATACATTTTTGTACAACTTACATTAAACAAAACAAATCTGACACCCCTATAATTGAAAATGGACAACTCCAAATTTATAGGATGGAAGATTCCATTGTCTTATAGAGGAGGTTATGGAGAGCGCGTACACCTTGCATATTTTCCGACAATATTTGCCAGGGTAACAGCTTCCGTGCATGTCGATAATACATCCGTGCGGCATGATGCATTCTTAACCTTTAGCCTGCTGTTGGCGAAAACCCCTATTTTTGCAAACAGTGTAGATCCAGATCAGATGGCTTCTGAAGAAGCCATCTGATCAGGATCTACACTATTTGACATTCAGTTTATGGATATAGAGAAATGAATAACATCAAGAATTCTGATTTGTTAAAAATCAGAGATGGGTGTGGCTAAATTAAATATTCAGCAGGTTAAAGGTTAAATTTCCAAAACGTTTGATTTTCTGATGAAAATTTGTGCTATGATTCTTATTTACAGTAAAATTCCGCTATTAAGACCACCTAAATTTAAGACTAATTCTGCTTTAAAAAGATTGATTTTAAAGCTTCACTTAATTTTCCTTTGTGATTTCTGCCCACAATGTCCTCTGGTCATGGACCACCTTTGGGTCTGTTCAAAAGTGGTCTTAAAGACCACTTTTGAACAGGCACAAAGGTGGTCTTAATATAGGAATTTTACTTTATATTCAAAACATAAATTTTGGGAGCTCGTTAGAATCGCCTCATGTCTTGGGGCAGAAATAAGAAAAAGTACCAGTATGTATAACCCGTAAACCTCAGTGTTCTCTTCATAAAGTAGGGTTTATGGGGTGTTCATTTCACGGACTTGTTAACGTGATGGACTAGCCATATCCTCAATGAGGCCCTTTTAATTTGGATCTGCTCTTGAAGGATTTTTTTCCTTCAAGAGCAAATCTCTATTGATAAGGGAGTAAAAACAAACATACAGAAAAAATGCCTTCTTGTAAGTTTACACTCACTAGCTTCCGAATTTTCAAATGCTGTTGAAATTACATAACATAACCGCGTTACAAATAAAATGAACAAATGAGGCGGTTTCTGGATTAGTCCAGTACAAAATCACAAAATATAAAAAAAAACTCCAGCCCAAGCTCAGTGGACCAGACACGGATTAGACAGACTCGAAACTAGTTTCAACAGGATGCAGAAAGAAAATATGCAATTCGCCAGGACCTGCTGTTTCCCACCGGTACCATAAGGTTCTACTAAACACCGAAAAGCCATTGCAGTTTAAGCAGAGTCTAATTTCAGGTGAAATCGGCTACATAATTGTTTTGTTTTTGTTTTTTGCTTTTTTCAACTCATATTCTACAAAAATATGTTTTTCCTGCTCATAAAATTTAAAACTGCCAACATTTTTTTTTTTTTTTTGCATTTAATATTCATGAGCAGGACAAATTTCATGCTCAAATGAGTTGAACGTTAAAATGTTTTTTATAACCTCGGGACCAAGTGTTTCTACCTTTGATATGTTTTTTTTTTTTTTTTTTTTTTTCTCAACGACAGGTTAATGCATAACACTTTATCAGGACATGAAGATATGAGCCCCGCCAAGCGAATTTGGGTCTTCGAGCATTCCGTCATGACAAGTTTTAACTGCGCATGCCCAGCCACTCAAATGGGCCAGGGATATGGCTTTCTGTCTGAAGGTTCCTCTTGATTCACTGCTTGTATGAGCGAGCAGCGAAGGTTCTGGCGAGACTGCGCGGATGCGCAGGCTCGCCTGAACCTTCGCTGCTCGCATTGGCGATAAGTACCAAAATCGCTTGACGGGGCCCATATGATTTTAATTTTTATCTTGAAACCCAATGATAATGACAGTACATTTCCGGTCAACTTTTATATTTAAACCTGGCAGACAACATTACATTATCGTATTGCGGCTGTGTGACCGATACAGTAAGAGGTCAATGCCTCGATACACTGGGCTCTGTACCAGGGGTCGCAGGATCGATCCCGGGCTTCTCCAGACTTTCGGATGAGTCTTTAAACCCGTCTCCATATGACCTTAGCTGTTGGTGGGACGTAAAACTCAAACACACTCACTCACACTGGGCTCTGAGCACAAATCCCTTCGGACGCACAGAACGGTTTCCTTAAAATAGAGTCATGCCTGTCATTTCTCATATTGCAGGAATGGTTACCATACAACCTATGGAAAGCCAGCTACCTCTTAATCCCCATCATGTTACATCACGTGAACAAGTCCGTAAAATGAACATCCCCAAAACCCCACTTTATATATAGAAAACTGGGATTTTACGGGGGTATGCATTGTTTTTCTTATTTCTGCTCCAATACATAGGCTGTGGGTACTCGTTAGAACCGCCTCAACGAGGCGGTTCTAACGAATACCCACATAGGTCAATACATAGGCCGTGGGTACTCGTTAGAACCGCCTCAACGAGGCGGCTCTAAGGCGTACCCACAACCTATGTTTGCAGTATAAATAAGAAAAATATAGACGATTTCCATCAGAAAAGTAGCCATTCTGGAGATATGAAAAAATGCACTATATCGCACAGGTGTGTTATCTTAATGACCCATTTAATCCTGTAGAGCCGTACAGATACCATTGCAAACAGTGCTGATGAGCCGTCTCATCAGATTCAACACTTTTTGCTTTCTTGTTAATGATAGTGAAGGCAATGATCAGAAATCGATACAATTCACCTACAGCTCCCATCAGAGACCCCAAAGGGAAAGAAATACAAACATGAAATAACTAGACCTAATGGAAACATCAACAGCGGAGAGCCAAAAGGACAGTACTTTCCCACAAAATGCACAATAGGCTATCCAAGACAAAAAAAAATAATAACCCCAAAACTCACAACAAGAGGACCGTAATGGTCCTCGAGGCCTTAAATCACTCGCCTGAGCTAACAGATTTAAACCACACAAGCAGATTGCTGTAAGTTCTTTTGAACACATTTAATGGTCAAGAATGCCATGATGGTCCTGTATAAAGTATCAGTGCTGTATATGACGACAAGCAACTTTTTTACAAGTTTTCTCTACATGAGTTCGTACCGGGCTGGGGCCATTTCTTTTTACCCAATACTTTTATAACTGGAACAATCTTGGTAGAGGTCTACACGTATTAAATATCAAATACATGGGTCTTTTTTTTTTTTTTTTTTTTTTTTTACCTTTTCCCTATATGTGTCAATGTAAAAGTAATGATCCCTGATTCAAGGACCCCAGGACTATAATTTGAATAATCTCGGTTACGGGCTTCTAGATAAAGTTACCTACAAAATATCAAAGACGTGTGTCTTATATATAGTTTAAGACAAGATTTTTTTTTTTATCTACTAACCAAAGATACAAACCAAAAATCAAGAATTTTATTTTATTTATTTATTTATTTATTTATTTATTTATTTATTTATTTATTTTTTTTTCTGCCATGGCAATCGCAGTTCAGCATAGAAAGGAATTCTTTGAACACTTTAGGGAAGAACTTCACCAGAGACCATTCCTGCCAACTTTGCTGAAAATCTATTTATTGACTGGAGGAGATGTCGTTTAAAGAAATTGTGAACGGACGGACGGAAGAACCCCGGACAACGGACTCCGGACGAACGACGGACGGCAAGCAGCCACATGTACCTAGGTGGGCTAAAATTGACGTGTCCAAAAGAGTCCACTTAGGAACCTCATGGATGAAAGGGTTAGACGAATCTAGTTTTGTTTAGAATTAACTCAGAAAGTATTGAACTAAGCATCTTCTAGAATTTCCGACCGCATATCTGTTCTGGAGCACAACGCAAATATCTAAATTGTCGACACATTGGTTTGTTTACCTAAGAGTAATTTGTTTCAAAAATCGTGTTTCTTTGACGATGATTTTCTCTCCTTGTTTGTTTTAATTCAGTGGTAGACGTATTTTCTGTCAAAACTAATTGTGCCAGAAATTTCTAACATGCGTCCGGTTATTTCATCTCATTGAAGATGCTTCGCAAATTCATGAGAAAAATTTCCGTGCACCGAGTTACTTTGAAAACCAATCTGGGATATGTAATGATTACGCATTTCAGATCGTTATTAGCCCATTGCAGGTGGGAAACCCCTAAAGGGCTACCTTGGCAAATAGTGCAGGCCCAGATCAGACGCCGCAGAACGCGGCGTCTGATCAGGGCCTGAACTATTTGCTAATAGAATTTTCAAAACTAGAATAAAAACGAAAAAATAGGCCTACCGCCCCTTAAATGACAAATGGACTTGTCCAACATATAGCAATGGAAGAGTCCACTAGTATACAATGGGTTAACCCATGTTCAACCGTTTTGAATCTTCCTCACTTTGAAAAGCAGGTGTCTATTTCGAATTTCACACATCTTTCTTTGAAATTTCATTAGAAAATGGCTGAACGTTTTTTTGCAAAAAAAAAGTGAAGGCCCTGGCCAAACGCTGCGTTCTGTGGCGTCTGATCTGGCTCTGCACTGTTTGGCAGTGTCCCGCATTGGGGTTTTCCGTCTGAAATGGGATAAAGAAATTAAAACTTGAAATAAGCTTCTGATTTCTAATAGTATAAACCTACAACATATAGTATTCCACAACATACAGGAGTTCGACAGGGTTTAGTATAACTGCACTGTTTATTTTACTTTTCAGACATTTCCTTTAAAACTTGAATCCGAAAGAGGTCTAGTTACATTTTATTGTTTATTTTCATTTTTAATGTATTTAATGTTTTCAGTGCAATATAACGGTCTTCTAAAGAAGCAAAATCCAAACCTTATTTTTTTTAATATTTGGCCTGGTTGGCATTACGGCAACACACCCGTTCGACATAGTGCATTTTTTCATATCTCCAAAATGGCTACGTTTCTGATGAAAATATGTTATATTTTTGTTATTTTTACTTCAAATATAGGTTGTGGGTAGTCGTTAGAACCGCCTCATTGAGGCGGTTCCAACGAGTACCCACAACCTATGTCTTTGAGCAGAAATAAGAAAAATAATGTAAAACCCCGTAAACCCAAGTTTTCCTTATATAAAGGTGGGTGTTCATTTCACGGATATGTTCACGTGATGGCGTCTAACGAAAAACATGTATATGTACAAACAATTGAAATGAGAAAACTGACCACAGGAATTTTTACCATAAGAAAGTAAAAATTTATGAAATTGATCAATCATTTGGGTAACACGTCATCTCTCTCTCTCTCTCTCTCTCTCTCTCTCTCTCTCTCTCTCTCTCTCTCTCTCTCTCTCTCTCTCTCACACACACACGCACGCGCGCGCGCGCTCACGCACGTCCGCATGACATATCTTTTTCTGACTTTCTAAACGCTGAAACCGTGCGCAGAAGATGCGAGTTGGCTCAAAGTATTTTTTTTGTTTTAGATTGATATTACTTTGCCGCTGAGGTTTGATCAACAGCCATCAGCAAAAACTTAAAACTTGAATTACATGCCAATATGCGGCCCCCGCCCATAGGGGCTTGAAGAAATATAAGGGCTGCATGATGCTTCCACGCAGAGCTGAATCCGGCCCGCACACTAGTACTGGTAAACCGCTTAGAGGATCTAAGCCTGTCCAGGAACCGCGGTGCGAGGCGGACCGTCCATGCTGATAAACCCTATTGGTTTATTGGACGACAGGGCTTGAAATGTCATTTCATCTCAATGTCGCGTAAAAGTCCCACAAAATTGGAAGCAACGTCTCCAAAATGACCTTTACAGTGTTGACGGGGACGTTAAACCTCAAATCAAACAAACAAAAAACATGCCAATATGCACATATGTGCGTGAGTGTGTTTCGCCGGCAACCCGGCCTATTTAATCAGAAACTACGGGATGCCAGCTTGGCCAATATTACATTCCAGTTTTGACGTTCGACTGTCTTGAATGGCGCTATATGAAATTCAAACTTCAGCGAATTCTGTTTAAAAAGAAGCCTGTCTCGACTTCAGCTCGATTTAAAGTTGTCCTGTATGGGCAGTTTTTAAATATTGGTTTAGATTTTTATATATTTGCTAAGAATCTTCCGGGACAGTTCGGTGATTTCATCTATTCCTGCATATTTTCAAAATGCTGAAACAACCATGACTTGCTATAAGTTTAACATACATATTCGATCTGTCATTTAATTTCAATAAACTTGTTTCAAATCTTGACATTTCTAACACTCCTGATACCGAAGATTGTAAAAGCTCACTGTACTGCTATCCAGCAGCTGTTTAAATTGCTGGGAATTTAAAAATAATTCCTGATTCTAGGTTTCGAAAAACAATTTCAAAAGGACCGAAATACCGATTTACTTATAAAGTATAGGGAAGAAATTGCCGCTGCCTTAAATGACTTCGGCAATCGATGATGAAAGCGATAGTATGTTGGGCATAAAGCGCTTAAAGGATGGAAACAGCATTTTGAAGTTAATAAACGCATTGCTTTCTATTCACAAAACACTAATTTATTACCTCCAAAACCAAATATGTCTTTACGTCCCCTTAGACTAGGAATTCAAGATTTTCATAGAAAGTATATTTTGACACCGGCAGACAAGAGCAAACAATGCCGACGTTGTTTGAGGCTCAGCTATGTTAACATTCTTCAGCAAGAACTAGGTGGTACCAAGGCCCATGAACTACAGCCTTTAGCCGAAGAGACGTCTATGGTTTATGATTATTCTATCATTCAGCCAACAAGTGTGCCGTTTGTGTTGAAGAAGGCCAAGACAGGCTTCTTAAGCTATAACGGTTACCTAAACTTCACAAAAGACCATACAAAGCACGGTCTATTGCAAATACAAGTTCTTGTACCACTACTGAACTTTCTAAATCACTAACTCCATGTCTTACTGCCATCAAAAAAACATCTGATTAAATATTGCGACAAGTCTATGAAAGGTCAGGGAGAAATCTATTTTTGGTCTATTAAAATTCGAACGAGGTTTTAAATTTACTAAAAATCTAGACATTTTTGTGCTTTTAGTCTAATAAGAGGCCAAAAAGCCACTGCGCTCACAAGAGGCCAAGTGTCAAAAACTTGCCAGACTCCTGGCAACCATGATTTTCAATAAAAAAGGACTGGAAACTCTTCATTTCAGGAAAGAAAAGGCTAGCCTTTTCTTTCCTGAAATGAAGAGTTTCCAGTCCTTTTTTGCGATACATGGGTATGGCAGCTTATTTGGCCATAATTAAGACCTTCCATTTAGCTGACTGCAAATATTAATTCTGATGCCATAGGGAATGAGAAAAAAACACAGTTTTGCCCTTTTTTCTCAATCAGAGAAATGGCAAAATAAGTAAGTAAGTAAATAAAGTAAGTAAAGGCTTTATTTAACGAGGGTTACACATTTAGCATATATATGGCTAATCTTCCATGGGGCCCTCAAAGATATATACATAATATATTTACATTTACAAAGGATATAGAATATACCTGAAACAATAAGTAAGCTAGTAAAACAAGGTCCAATGCCACATATCCAGATCCACTCAAGTATAACTTTGCATTTGAAGTTATATTAAAATAGTTGTACTAAAATAAATCAAAACATGTAATGAATAAGACCCTTGATATAAAATAGGTTAAGGTCAACCAAAGGTCACCATCTGAGCAATTGTGCTAGGAATATCAGTTTTGATACCAGTGGCTACATCAGAATAAATTAAACAACCACAACAAAGACAAAGAAAAATCAACAGAGGTCTACCTTTTGCTCATACAAAGGTTTTAGTCGCCAAAATTGAACTTGACGTAAAACAGGTCAAGGTCAACGTTGGGTCACCATTTGAACAAACTAAGGGCTTAGGAATCTCCAATGCTGCATACCCAGTTTCAAGGTCATCGGCCATTTGGTACCCGAGAAGACGATTTCCGATATACATACAGGAATGGCGCCAATCTTGGTCTGTGACTCCAATCCTGCTTGTACCTTTTCATTGTCTCATCCCATAGAGACTCTAAAAGAAGAATTTGGTTTCAATCAGCCCAGCAGTTTGAGCTGAACAGAAGATAACAGTACAGAATCAGAGCCATCCAGAACAAAGGTCGGTGAATGACCTTGACCTTTGGAATTGATACAGTCCCATTTAGCTGATTGCAAATATCAATTCTGATGCCACATGCTACAATAGAATCAGAAAATCCACTGATCTGCCTTTTTTTCCATACAAATATCTAAGTAACCAAATTTGACCTTGGTATTAAACAGGTCAAGGTCAACCAAAGTCATTACTTGGCACGGCCCAAGTCCCTAATGAATACCAAACCTGAAAGTCATTGACCATTTGATTCCCGAGAAGAAGATTTCGTTGTTCTTGTTTTTTTTTTTTTTTTTTTTTTTAAAGGCTCAATATTGATTTTGTTTCATTTAGCCTAGCAGTATAAGTAGAGAAGAAGAGAACCCAAGTCTCTAATGCTACATACCAAATATGTTCTAGAAAGGAGTATCCTTTAGAAGCAAGAAATACACCACAGAACTGTAAAATATAGAGTGTACATGCTTTCTGGGTCAGACAAGCTAGTTTCGGCCAATTAGGCCTCATCAGTGACCCTAAAATATTTTCAAAATTCCACAATGGAATCAATGATCCCAAAGGACAAGAAAATATAAACTACACTATGATGTAGGGCAGGGAGACATTTTACGGCCGCCACACATTCCCAGACACCAGCTGTAGTGACGTTAAATATGTTCTAGAAAGGGTTATCCTTTGGAAGTCTGAAGGCCATTGGCCATTTGGTTCCTGACAAAAAGATTTTTGAAGGTTGTTGACATATATGGGCATGGCGGCAATCTTGGTTATGCCACCCAAATTTAAGGATAAATTTTCATTGGCTCATTCCATATAGGCCCCACATCCAATTTGTTTTAATCAGCCCAGAAATTTAAGTGGAGAAGAAGACACAAATACTGAATCTGGGCCATTCAGGAAAAAGGTCAATAAATGACCTTGACATTTAAAAATGGTAAATTTTCATTCATCTGACTGCAAATTTCTATTCTGATGCCACAGGCTATATTAGAGTCTGAGAAAAAAAAATCCACTGTTTAGCCTTTTCCCAAACAATTGCCTAAGTGACCAAATTTGACCTTGAAGTAAAACAGGCCAAGGTTAATCTTTATTTGAACAAACTTGGCAGGGCCCGATTTCCCGATGCTGCAAACCAAGTTTCAAGGTCATCGGACATTTGTTTCCATTGAGAACGATTTTTATATGTTACCATATACGGGCATGGCAACCAATCTGGTCATGTGACCCAGTCCTTATGAACAAACTTTTGTACCCCCGTCCAGAGGTTCCTAGTGTAAATGGGTTTCAATTCAGAGGAGATTTTGTTTGAAAATATTGACGCAGTCACAGACGACGACGGTGGACGACGGACCACTGCCTATACTTTAAGCTCCACCGGAGCTTTCGGCAGTTACAGACGACGACGACGGTGAACGACAGACCATTGCCTATACTATAAGCTCCACCTGAGCCTTCGGCTCTGGTGAGCTAAAAAACTTAAAGAATTTATTGAATGGACTTTCCATAGAGCAGATTCACTCTTTCTTGCATGTTATGTAAGAAATGCTTTTTTAGAGCATAAAAGTATGCATTAATATCACGAAGCTTCGATGGATTGATAAGTCAAATTTACCCTTCAGAACTTCAATTAATTAAAGCATATTCAGCTGATACCGTCCCCGTTTATATGCCCCGTGGGACATATTACTTTTACTTTGTTCGTCCGTCCGTCCGTCCTTTTGCTGTCAGTTACGCACTATGGGATGTTTTATATCTTAGGAACAAGTTATGATAGAGTCTGAAATTTCATATGTGGATTGCATATGAAAAAATAACAGGCCCATTTTTTTTTTCAGTCAGACGTCTTGTTGCAGAGTTATGACCTTTAAAGACTTTGGTATTTTTATATAGGAAAAGCTTGTTAGCAAAACATCTCAAGAGGCGCTCGGGCTAGGCACTTGAAACTTTACAGACTGTTTGAAACCAATTTGAAGATTATCTTATTAAAGTTTGGTATATTTTTTTAAAAAATTGACCAAATTATGCCCCTTTGTAGATTTAGGAATTTTGGCACATGAGAAGCTTGTGAGCAAAATACTTAATATCACCTGCTTGGAATCAATGTGAAGATGACCTGATTAAATTTTGGTATAATTTTATGAGAAGAAAAATGTACAAATTATTCCCCTTTGTGGACTTAGGGCATTTTGGAATAAGTAAAGTGTGTAAGGAAAATATCTCAAAAACCACTTGGGTTAGATTCTTGAAAATTGGCATTAATCTGTAAAAATGACCTGAGTAAATTTTGGTACAGTTTTAAGAAAACGACCAAATTATGCACCTTTGTGTACTCAAGCATTTTGGCACAAGAAAAGCTTGTAAGAAAATATCTCAAGAATCTCTGTGGCTAGTCTTTTGAAATTTCCAAAGATGTTTGGAGCCAATGTGAAGATGACTTTATTTTGGTATTGTTTTATGAAAACTTGATCAAATTATGCCCTTTGTCGACTTGGGCATTTTGACATAAGAAAAGCTTGTTAGCAAGGTATCTCATAAACTGATTAAGATATCTGAAATGCTTTTCTTCGGTTATGACCCTTTGAAAATTTCGGCATTTTAACCTTGTAAGCAAGATATCTCAAAACGTTTTAAGCTATTACCTTGAAATTTAACAGTTTAATAAGGAATGACGAGTAATTGAGCTAGTTAACATTTGAAAAAAAATAATCTGATATTTTTCTTGAGTTATGGCCCTTTGAACAATTTAGCATTTTAATCTTGTACGCAAGAAATCTCGAAAATTTTAAGCCGTTGCCATGAACATCACGAAAACACGCCTATATAATTTTGACCCCACTAAACTCCACTTTTATATAGCAAACCTGGGGTTCGCAGGGGTATACACTATTTTTCTTATTTCTGCTCAAAATCATAGATTGTGGGTACTCGTTAGAACCGTCTCGCCGAGGTGGTTATAACGAGTATATAACAATTTTTCATCTTAAAATTTTCAGTTTTTCGGCGGTAAAAATTACAATGTATATGTGTAGGCGTGTTTACGTAATGCTTGTCAGGCTGATAGAGAATGATAAGAAGATTACCTGGTCAACTTTTGAAAACATTCTGAAATTTTTTCTTCAATTATGGCCTTTGAAAATGTTGACATTTAGGGGCAAGCATATAGTTTGGGCATAGTGTTTTATGAACACCATTTCTAGATGGATTTATATTTATTTATTTTAAATGGATTTGTTTCATGCAAAATTTACGATAAACGAGATGATTTGGTTTTGGGATTGTAAATATTGATGTTCCTCGGGCGATATGCTACGGTGTTTATATATCCCAATTAATTCGGTTTGCCAGAGTTTCTTGTTATGTAACTGACTTCAACACTCGTAATAGATTATTAACTGCTGAATTCTTTCTTAATCAGAGTCTGCTATTTTCATTTATTTGGTTATTCTTTGCTTCCAAAGGATTTAACTATTCAGAACTTATTTATCTTCACTGCAGCTGGTGTTGTGCTGGTTGGCGGCCGTAAAACGTCTCCCGGTACATCATCATAGTGCAGATTATATTTTCTGGTCCTTTGGGATCATGTTGTTAATTTTGAATCATTTTGAAAAAATCTGCTTAAGCCGGTACTAGAGGGCGTGGCCGGTCTTGCACATTTCAGCACTGGTCATGAACAAACTCAATAAAACCGAGTCTTCTATTTTCGTTTATTTGGTGTATTCTTTGCTTCCAAAGGATCTAACTATTCAGAACTTATTTATCCTAAATTCGCAAAGCCTTTTCTAAGTATAGACGTAACTTCGATTCAGATTCAAAATTCAATGTTCGACTTAAAACTCTTCTGCAACACGGCCTATCGGAACATGGCTTAGTATATAAATTTAGAAAAAATATATTCTTGCAATGATTTTAGTGTTCGATTTCGTAAAATCATTCTTCGATACAAAATAAATGTTATACGACAGACCGCATTCATAGTAGTTAATATAACTTTGCTCCCTTCTTTAATTGCACGCCGGCGGGTCGGGCCACTGACTCTATGACGGGCTCCATAGTTTCAGTGGAGAATAAGCTGAAAATACTGATTCTGAGCCATCCAAGACAAAGGTAACTAATGATATTGGCCTTTGGAATTGATTAACTTCCATTCAGCTGATTGCAAATAATATTTCTGATGCGACTGGCTACCATGCAAACTGTCTTGCACTTTTTCCATGCAAATGTCGAAGTGACCAAAGTTGACCTTGATGTAAAACAGGTCAAGGTAAACCAAAGGTCAAAGTTTAAACAAATTTGGTAGGGCCCAAGTCCTCAATGCTACATAGCAAATTTATTTCAATGTCTTCGGCCATTAGGTTCCTGAGAAAAATTTTAAAGTTTTTTAACATAGATGAGCACGGTGGCCATATTGTTCTTGTGACCCAGTCCTTATGAAAAAAATCATTTGGTTCCAAATGCGATTTGGTTTCAATCAAACCTCCAGTTTAAGTGGAGAATAAGATAAAAAAATGAATCTGAGGCATTCAGGACATGACCTTGACCTTTGGAATCGATAAGCTTCCATTCAGCTGACTGCAAATATCATTTTTGATGCCAAGGGCTACCAGGCAATCAGAAATATTCACTATTTTGCCTTTTTTCCATATAAATGTCTAAGCGACCAAATCTGACCTTGACATTAAAAGTCAAGGTCAACCAAAGCTCATCATTTAAACAAACTTGGTAGGGTATGAGTCCCCGACGCAGCATGCCAAGTTTAAAGGTCATCGGATATATATTTGCTTCTTGAGAAAAAGATTTTTAAAGGTTTTTTACCATATATGGACACGGCGGCCATATTGTCATGTAACCTTGTCCTTATCAACAAATTTTTATTCCCCGCTTCCCATAGAGTCTCCACATATAAATTGGTTTCAATAAACCCAGCAGCTTAAGATACTTAATCTAAGCCATCCAGGACAACGGCCAGTAAATGAACTTGGCCTTTGGAATTGATAAACTTCGATTCAGCTGATTGCAAATACCATTTCTGATGCCACAAGCTACCATGCAATCAAAAAAAATCCTCTGTTTTGCCTTTTTCCATACTAAGTGACTAAATTAGACATTGCCATGAAACAGGTCAAGGTCAACCAAAGGTCAGTCATCATTTGAACTAACTTGGTAGGGCCTGAGTCCCCGATGCTGCAAACCAAGTGTCAATGTCATCGTTCATTCGGTACATGAGAAGAAGATTTTTAAAGGTTTTTACCATATATGGGCATGGCAGCCATACTGGTCATGTGGCCCAGTCCTTACGAACAAATTCCCTCCCCCTTCTTCCTATAGAGGATCCACATGTAATTTAACTTCAATCAACCTAGCAGTTTAAGTGAAGAAGACGATAAAAGTCCTTAATCTCTTAATCTGAGCCATCCAGGGCAGAGGTCAGTAAATGACCTTGACCTTTGGAATTGATAAACTTGGATTCAGCTGATTGCAAATATCATTTCTGATGCCACAAGCTACCATGCAACAAAATAGAAATTCCACTGTTTTTTTTTTTTCATACAAATGTCTAAGTGACCAGTTTTGACCTTGCCTTGAAACAGGTCATGGTCAACTAAAGGTCATCTTGGTAGGGCCCGAGTCCCCGATACTGCATACCAAATTTCAAGTTCATCGGCCGTTAGGTTCCTGAGAAGATGAGTTTTAAAGGTTTTTACCATATATGGACATGGCGGCCATATTGGTCATGTGATCCAGTCCTCACAAGCAAACTTGCGTTCCCCCTTCCCATAAAGGCTTCACATGTAATTTGCTTCAAATTGGCCAATTAGTTTAAGAGGAGATGTTTGAAAATACTGACGACGCAGACACAGACGCAGACGACGACGACGGACGACGAAACACTGCCTATACTATAAGCTCCCCCGGAGCCTTCGGCTCTGGTGTGCTAGAAAAAGATAAACTTTCTGCTGACGTTCCAAGGCGGTTCTTCTGTCGTGGTTTATTATTGCTACAGTTCGTCTTTCCTTGTGTGTTTTGCTAATATCGTATTATGTTGGGTAGCAGCTGGGTCATTTTGTTGGAAAGTAACTTTGGCTTTCCGTCTGTGACGTTTTCATTATAGTGATGTTGGTTTATGTTCGTGTTCCTTTCCCTTTGATGTCTTGGACATTACGAAAACACGCCTATACAAATACAGTGTAACCTTTATCGCTGAAAAAAAAATTGAGATGAAAAATAGTAATATTTTTCTTATCTCTTCTCAAAATATAGACTGTGGGTACTCGTTAGAACTGCCTCGTCGAGGCGGTTCTATCGAGTACCCACAATCGATATTTTAGAACAGAGATAAGAAAAATGAAGTTTACCCCTGTAAACCCCAGTTTTTCTATATAAAAGTGGTCAAAACTGTATAGGCCCGTTTTCGTGATGGAGGAGATGTGTGGTAATTGTGTCGATTCCTGATCATTGCCTCCACTTTTTATTTTTCATGTGTTTTGGAAGATCCGATTTTCATTGTTCATTTTTCAGGATATCTGAATCACATGGTAGTAATATTGGGTGATAAAGTGAAAATAGCAGCGAAAATGTCATTGTATAGAAATTTTATTCATATAAAAGACAAATAATTATGTTTTCTATCTGGAACACAATAAATATATGAAACATTAGCACTCCAATATTTTTTTTTTTTTTGAAAGTGAGATGTATTATTCCAGTGAATATAAAACAAACTGTCATACATGTACACAAATGGTGTTTCTGACTATGGGCTTCTGAATGGCCTCATCGAACTTTGCAGTGTTGGCTAGCCCGTCAGGAAAACTCGCCAATGTGAAATAAGCAAAGCTCCGGATAATAAAGAGTAACAAGGGTTAAAGAATAATTTTCTATTTCTTTTCAGAAACCTGTGTTGTGGGTACTTGTTAGAATCGCCTCGTCGAGGCGATTCTAACAAGTACCCACACCATATGTGATCGTGAAGAAACAAGAAAAAATATAATTATCCTCGCTACCCCCTTAATCTGGGACTATAGAAACCAGCAAACATCAATGAAACCCCGGCCCCCGCCCATAGGGGCTTGAAGAAATATATGGGCTGCATGATGCTTCCACGCAGAGCTGAATCTGGCCCCCACTAGTACTGGTAAACCGCTTAGAGGATCTAAGCCTGTCCAGGAACCGCGGTGCGAGGCGGACCGTCCATGCTAATAAACCCTATTGGTTTCATTGGGCGACAGGGCTTGAGATGTCATTTCATCTCAATGTCGGGTAAAAGTCCCACAAAATTGGAAGCAACGTCTCCAAAATGACCTTTACAGTGTTGACGGGGACGTTAAACCTCAAATCAAACAAACAAACAATCAATGAAACCCAGAGAATGTAAATAAAAATGATTTTGTGGACAGCTCTCAACACTATGTTGTTGATGGATATTACAATCGCCTCGCTGAGTAGTTACAAACATGCAAGCATTTTTCTTAAAATTATTATCAAGAGCTCTCTAGCATGTTCTCCGGTTTACGCCCGCCTCTCATTCATCACGTGAACAAGTCCGTGAGATATACACCCCTAAATCCCACTTTATATAGATAAAACTGGGCTTTATGGGGGTATACAATATGTTTCTTATTTTTGCCCAACGACATAGGTTGTGGGTACTCGTTAGAATCGCCTCAATGGCGCGATTCTAACGAGTACCCACAACCTCTGTTTGTGTATAAATAAGAAAAATATCAAGGATTTTCACCGGAAAAGAAGCCATTTCGGAGATGTTAAAAATACACAATGACGCACGGTTATGTGGTCGTAATGTAACCGTTGGCTCGAAATAAGTGAAATTATCTTGAAATGGTCGTAAAACCAAAAACAAACGTATCAAGTGTTCTCTCTGGTACGCATAAACTGAGAATTGGTGTCATTACAGCTACCAAGGGATTTGACAATGCCTCGAACATATCCTCCAGTAAATAGAAATTTGTTAAATCAATCTAGACAGACTGTGGTTGTATTTTTGGTTAGAAAATGCAAACTTCATTGGAGTCAAATCTGCATCGGAAACCAAAGCGGTATATATGAGATGTAGAAAATGGTACTTAAGGACAGAAGAAATGACAGTACATAATAAAATACATAAAGATAACACCGCTTTATCATATAATAAGAATCTTCATTAACTGGGCCCATTGTATGTGGGAAACCTCTAGCGGGGTACCTTGGTAAACTGTGCAGGTCCAGATCAGACGCCGCAGAACGCACAGAACGCGGTGTCTGATCAAGGCATGCACTATTTGCTAACAAATTTTCCATCAAAAACAGAATGAAAACGAAAAAATAGGCCTGACGCCCATTATATGACAAATGGACTTGTCCAACATATAGCAATGGAAGAGTCCACTAGCATACAATGGGTTAAGTAAGGATTCGATATAGGCGTATCAAATCCAAGGGATGCCAGGTTCGGTTCCGGTCGTCCGCGGTATCCAGTGGTTTGGAAACGTCTTTTTGGTGTCCACACATGCACATTTTGCCTACTCTGACATTTTCTGTTATCGAATTATCTTTTTTTTTTTAAGTTTATTTCTTTCCGATTTTGTGTTGCCACAGTTGCCACCCTAACAACAGTGTTATCAAGAGGCTGGGATGAAGTCCTATCTTCACCTCAGTATGCAATAGTTTTAAGGGAAATGGGAATACCTTCAGGGGAGGCAACTCATACAAAATTATTTTTGTCTCCCATGTCAATTGTGGTCAACTCTTAAAGGAAAGAATTTGCTCCTGAGGAGCAAATTCTTTCCTTTAAGAGTAGACCCTTTTTTCAGTGGGACAAGGCTTATAGAAAAGCGAACATGAAGTCCCGAAAGTTGTCTCCCTTTGAAAAATGGCGAAATATGTGCCAGGTGTTCCCTTTCCCCTTAAAGTTGTGGAGTTACCTTCACTGGTTCACTGGAAGACATTTATAAAACATAAGAAAATTACCATCCTTAAATGAATTGTAAAGGATGGAAAGTCACTAAATAACAAGTAAATCAACAATACAATTTCAAACAGCCCATGGCTTGCACATTTTTCGTTTCTTTTTATATACATATATAAGATGAGCAGGTACACCGAAAGAAATTAGCCACCGTTTTTGAAAGAAAATTACTTTTCAAACACAGAGACTTTCTTTTCTCTGGGAGCCCACTTTGTCCGTTGAAGTGGAAAGCAAACCATTGTATGCAAGAGTAGTCTTCCTTGGAACTTTATCCACTCATCTTAACATCTCTGTAGCATTACATCACGTTACCAAGTCGGTGTGATAAACATCCCTGTTGACCCCACCTTGAATACAGAAAAGCATAGAGTTGGGGTACCTGTTAGAGCCGCCTCATTGAGGTGGCTCTAACAAGCACCCATAATCTATGTTTGGTCCAGAAATAAGAAAAAATATCAAAAATTTTCATCAGAAAAATGGTAGTTCTAGTTATTAAGAAATACGCCATTTCAGCACACTGGTGTGTTTACTTTATGTATATCCACTCATCTTAAAACCTTTGTAGCATTAGGGTAAAAACACAGTTAGGTGAGATCATAGTATCTCTCATACCTCAAAGTTTCATGTCTGCAAATTCGTGTAATATACATACCTGTAAACCATTTTAGGGTGTACATTATTTTTCTTATTTCTGCTCCGAGACATAGGATGTAGGTACCCGTTAGTATTCGGTTCTAACAAGCACCCAAAACATATATTTGGTGCATTGGTTAGTCAAATATTACATTTTTATCAGAAAAACAAGCGTTTTTGAGATATGAAAGAATGCACTATGTCACACGAGTGTGTTATCGTAATAATATGAACCTATTATAGCAACAAAAAAGGTGACATTTTCCTGATTTATGCTTTTAACATAGATTCTGGGCATTCATTTCAAACGAGTACACACATTCTATGTATAGGAATAGAAATAAGGAAAATAATATATTCCCTTGAAACCTCACTTTTCTCTGTACAAAATTTGGTTTTCCAAAGGGTTCATTACACGAACTTGGTAATGTGATGGTATAGTTCTTAATTTTATGTCCTCGACTTTGTCCATGTCACAACATTACCGAGAACGTGCCAATATAAGAGATCACTCTGAACATCGTCATAAAATTGGCTTACGGCAAGGTTCCATGCTGAGTCCTATCGTTTTCACTCTTCTATCCACACTTGATTTCACGCGCAGCGACATTTAAGAGATTTGTTTCACACTTTTGCTAAATCCTTTATCAGATCCTATCTTTCAGATCTCTTCTCCATAATTTTACTGAAGTTTTTTCCGGGTTTTGTTCGTATGAGCACCTTTTTATCAGACAGCTCCCGTGTTTCCTACAGTAGCATATTGGCAAGCAGATAAAGTAGGCTGTCGAGACGACATTGTCGGATATGAGAACGGACTCGAGTGCTGTTTAGCTTTCAGTCTTAGAGCTGCTATGCTATTTGTACATTGGTCTCTGTTTGGACTGTATATGTAGGGCGGGGCCGGGGAAGCGTATGGACAAGGAGAATTAGGATTGTTCATATTTGTGGGGACAGTTGGTACATTACTGACCATGCTTGAACTGATACTGTTTGATGGTGTAGAGAAACACATTGGCTGTGACGGCACCACAGAAGATAAGTGGGGATTCACAGAGTTGAAACCCCATGGAAACGATTTGGTTCCAAGTGGGCTAGGAACTTTCGTAGCCCATGTATTGTTATAGTATCCGTTGTAGAAACTTTCATCAAATGTTGGTTGCATTAAGCCAGTAAATTGAGAGCCAAACCCCGTTTTAAATGTCTCCATGTTTCTTTCACGTTTCCTCCATTTTGCGCGTCGATTCTTGAACCAAACCTGAAAATAAATAAATAAATAAATAAATAAATAAATAAATAAATAAATAAATAAATAAATAAATAAATAAATGTCAGGTAAAAAATCATATCTGATGATTAAGAAGTAAGTACGAATAGAAGCAAAGAGACATTACATAACACGTCATAGCAACAGAAAAGGTAAGTATTTTTGCGATAAATGAAAGATAGTTTCTGAAATCTGTGTTGTGGGTATTCATTATGAGGCGGTTCTAATGAGTACCCACAACACAGGTTTATATGGACAATTAAGGAAAACTATCAATTCCCTCGTAAACGCCAATTTCATACACAGAAATGTGCGATTTATCAGAATATATATTATTTTCTGCTCAAAGCAAAGATTCTGGTTGCTCATAAAAACTCTATACAGAAAGCACAATCTGTTTTTATGGCAGAAATAAAAACATGTCACATTTTTTCCAGGCTCAGATGAAAAAAAAATGTGATATTTTTAATGATTTCTGCTATATACTCAGAGACTGGGCACTGAAAGGACAATAAAGAAATCTTTGTTGTGTTAGCCTTCATTATTTTATATCCACAGGCGGAAAATACGTTAGCCTGTGTGACCCGAGCCAGGCTCAAACCCGCAGCGGTGAGAGACCTAAAATGATTAAGAGTCAGCGCTCCTATCCATTAGGCCATATAGGCCCGTTAGTAGTAGTTGTAGTAGTAGTAGTAGTAGTAATGGTGGTTGTGGTGGTAGTAGTAGTAGTGGTGGTGGTGGTGGTGGTGGTAGTAGTAGCAACAGTAGTAGCAGCAGCAGTAGTTGTAGTAGTGATAGTTGTATTTATTGTTTTTGTTTTTTGTTGTTGTTGTTGTTTCTTATTCTTCGTTGTTATTGTCGGTGATGAAGTATGGCTTGTACTATAACTAACACCACCCATAACCACCATGTCCAACACCAACACCACTACCAACCACAGACAACAGCGGCAATTGCAATATTCTCGTTCGAAATATACAAATGAACCGTGTGAAAAAGACACTAAAATTCTATCAAACAGGTGTCATTAAAATAACTGTTTTTACTGACATATCATCAATATTAGACATGTACTTATTTATCTTCGCAATGTGAGAAACGTTAAGTTAAATACCGATTACATGGCTTTTAAACATGAGCTTAGATTTTTTTGCAAGCATTCCAATATTTCTGTTAACCTCTTGAGCATATTCCGTCAATAAAAATTGACATATTTCGTGGTGCGTGTGCTAATTTTCACACCGTGAAATAAGTATTTTTATTGACTCCCAGGCAGTCGTATTTGTCCAAGCACCAGTCTATCAAATGACATATACATGTCGCAGCATGCATCAAATCCACATTTTCGTTTACTTGCGAATGTGTCAAGAATGATAAATAGTTTGCTAAACTTATGCACACGACACAAACAGTGTTCAAAATATATATGATAAAACTGATAAAAGAGATAAAAGATTTGTGAAAATCACAGATTTTGAAGGGATTTATACATTTCTAAGACGCTATCTGTAGACAACCGCCTAAGACCCAATTACCAAGACCTTGCTAAATCCCACCCCATCGCCCTTCAGTGATAAAACACGTACATTGTAGGTCTGAGATAAGGTATTTACCCTGAAAACTCGCATAGCAAACAACTATGGACACGTGAATAAATTTTCTTTCACAGCCGGGCAGATCTGTGTGCTATACGGTGAAATTCGACTATTAAGACCAGTTAAAATTAAAGACGAACTCTACTTTTAAAAGCATATTTAGATGGTTTAAGTTATTCCTACACCAAGGAACTACCTTTCGGACTGTTCAAAAGTGGTCTTAAAGACCACTTTTGAACAGTCACAAAGTTGGTCTTAATACAGGAATTTTACTTTAATTGCGTCTTTCATGTAACTAAAAGTAGCATTTTTAGATGAAAATTTTTGACAGCTCTCCTTCATTACGATAACAAACGCATGTGCCGTCGCGGGGCCCCGCCTATCGGGACTTGAAGAAATAGACAGGGCTGCGTGGTGCTTCCATGCAGAGCTAAAACCGACCACACATGCGTACTATAAACCACTTAGAAGAGTGGTGCGAGTCAGACCGTCCATACATATAAACCTTGGTTTCATTAGGCGACTGAGATACGGGCATCTCAATATCGGTTAAAAATAGAAGTGGAGGCAATGAATTAACCCCAAACTACCATCAGAGATACCAAAGGGAAAGAAACACAAACATGAAACAACAAAAGTCTCACAAAACTGTTACGAAGTAGGGCTAAGAGGGGTGTTCATTATACGGACTTGTGAACAACGATGTTTCTGCTGTAAACATAGATTGAAGGTGCTCGTAGGAAACCGCCTCCTTCAGGCGGTTCTAACGAGTACCTACAATATTTGTTGAGCAAAAATAATGTAATTAATGTATACCCCCGTAAATGCCACTTTCCCCTATATAAAGTGGGGGTTGCAAGAGTATTCTCTACACGAGCTTCTTAACGTGACTCATAACAAATTTTATCTCCATGTTATGCGTTTTCCTTTTTAACTTGTCTCCATGTACAGTATAAAGAGAGGTGAACCATTTTATTTCATTGGTCAAATAATAACGAAGACTTCACTACGATAACACACCCGTGCGCTATAGTGCATTTTTCACATCTCCTAAATGGCTACTTTTCTGATGAAAATCCGTGATATTATTCTTATTTATACAGAAAACAAAGGTTGTGGGTGTTCGTTAGAACCGCCTCATTGAGGCGGTTCTAACGAGTACCCACAACCTGTATTGGAGCAGAAATAAGAAAAATAATGTATACCCCCGTAAACCCCAGTTTTCTCCATATAAAATGGGGGTTAAGGGGGTGTTCGTTTCACGGGCTAGCTCACGTGATGTCAGTCAGCTCATTTGCGTTCTCCCGAGCACAAACATGCATAATCTTTTCCAACCCTTACAAAGTTACATTTAATTTGGTGTGATCCACTTTTACATTGTTTTCTCATTCACCTTATTCCAAATACAGTAAAATTCCTAAATTAAGACCACCTTTTGGACTGTTCAAAAGTGGTATTAAAGACCACTTTTGAACAGTCCCAAAGGTGGTCCTTGACCAGAGGACATTGTGGGCCGAAAACACAAAAAAAAAGATTAAGTGCACCCTTCAAAATAAGCTTTTTAAGGCAGAATTAGTCTTAATTTTAGATGGTCTTAATAGCGGAATTTCACTATATTAGCATTTTAAACATTTAAAACGAAAGTATGCGTGGCTGAAATTTAGGAGAAATGCGGTACCATCTATATCTACAAGAGTGCGTTTCACGGTTCAGTATTAGGTTCCGATCAAATGCGATTATGGGTTTAAAATAATATTTACGTTCTTCGGAATTATGTAAGTAACAATAGTATTGATACAATTTAATTCTTTCAACTACCCGTAAATGCAATTAAGTCCTAACCGTAACACCTTGCTATTGCAAATATATTAAAAACTCGCCGGGACGTTACTCCGATGAAAATCCTTGACTAAACAATTAAATTGAAAATCACATTCGCATGGATTTGCAGAAAGTCATTTCGACTGTCTGAAAATTGTAAGATGCGCTTTGATTTTATGGGTAGATATCTGGCGAGGATTAAACCATCATTAGATTTGTTTTACCTGTCAGTAAAAGCTTAGAAAAAGTACAATTTTAGCACATCCGTTTATTTTGTTAAGAATATGATCAGTAGCGGTAGAGCCGATGACCCCAAATTATTCTGTTTCATGCTCCTGACATGACCATGCAAGACAAAACGAACGTGTTCAGTGCTGAATAACAAATTAATGCAATGATGCATTACCAAAATGATTTTCATTATGAAAACACGCCTATTCAAATATATTGAGGATTTTACCACCAAAAAACTTGAAAAATTCTGTTATTTTTCATATTTCTGCTCAAAACAGATAGATTTCGGGTACTCGAAAGAACCGCCTCGTCGGTTCTAATGAGTACCTACAATCTATGTTTTTGAGTAAAAATTAGAAATAATGAACACCCCTGCAAACCCCAATTTTACAATTTAAAAGTGTGGTATTTGGGGTGAAAATTATATAGGCGTGTTTTCGTGATGAACTAAGTAAAATGGGGAGGGGGGGGGGGGGGGGGGTATTATTTAACATACGTTAAAGGCTTACTAAAGTTTGCTCCTGATCCGATGTTGCGAACGTTAAACAAATTACTTTTATTATAATTATAAGTGACCTTTATACGTATATATAGCTCACTGTAAGTATAATACAATTTTTCTATGCATTGTTTGGTGAAAAATTCGGCTCGGTAGCTAACATCACGAAAGCATCTCTATATTATTTTGACCCACTGAAACCCCAGTTTTATATAGAAAAACGGGGGTTTATAAGGGTGTACATTATTTTTCATATGTCTGCTTAAAACAGATTGTGAGTAATCGTTAGAACCACATCGCCGAGACGGTTCTAACGAGTTCCACCAATCTATGGAAAATATCGGAAGTTTTTGAGGGATTTTTTTTATATTTTGGTGTATATTTGAATGGGTGTGTTTTCGTATGAACCGAAAGAAGAAAACAATAGCACATAATAGCGGCATTGACACCATAGCGTTGCCATCGTCCAATCATATTGGAGATAAGCATGGTCACTTAATGACCATGTGACATCGTGTGAGTCCATGTTTTAATTGGGTATTATCTTACGTCCCAAATGTTAACTGCGCGGATATTTTATGCAAATGCCGTATATGGAGTATTAAACTACATACCCTAACTCGAGCCTCTGTAAGATTTGTCCACGCTGAGATTTCCTCTCGTGTAGCCATGTCCGGATACCGGTTCCGTGCGAACGTTGCCTCCAGTTCCTGAAGCTGTTGGCTGGTAAAGTGCGTTCTTTGGCGCCTTTGACGTTTCTTTTTCTCCTCTTTATCTGACAGGTTGTCCTCGTTCTTTACTTTCATATCGGGGGACTCTGGAAGTATAGAGAAAAACTCGTTAGAAAAAAATATGATCATAAACTTACATTTTTGCTAGCTTGCATGGCCCTCTAAAAATCACTGACAATTTCTGGTATTGTCTCGTGTGCTCGAGCTCGTATGAAAGTTTCTTTGGGTCGGGTTATCACTATATTTTTTTTCGGCCTCGTGTACAAACAGCTTCCCCGGGACTAGGCAAATGTTAATGCATGAAAAACAAAGGGTGATCCATATACTTCATGTGTATTCGAAACGTTACGGTGGCCGCTTAGAAGAGCACACCTCTATCGTCTGTAGTGTTGTTATTATTGTTGTTCTTATTATTATTATTATTATTATTATTATTATTATTATTATTATTATTATTATTATAGTTTATCAACGACCTTTGAGAGTTCAACGCTCAAGCGTGGCAAGATTATTCCATGTTTTAGGGGAAGCAGGTTTCTGGTTTCTTTTTACACAGGATTTTAAAATTATAAATTTGTTTTTTGATAATCCCATTATGTGGAAATCGTGGTTAGTGGTAAGTATGATGCAGTACGAATCCCAGTAAAGCTATATCTCCCCATGTAATGGCCCCGTCACACTCAGACAAAGACCTCAAAGACCGCACTGCGTTCTTAAAACTTAAACTACGCAGGGAGAACGGGATGAAATGCACGAAAAATCGCAGTTTTCAAGTTGGTTCTACGTCCTTACTACGCCCATGTCAGGATGCCATGGCGTCTAACACGCACCAGCGACGTTTTGTCGCGCGCATGACCAGGCATACACCACGTCCTTTGCGTTTTTACTACGTTTTTACAACGTTCTTCCCAAGACCTTTGAGACAACACCACGTGCTTAGTGCGCGTTTACCACGTTCTCACTGCGCCCTTCAAGGGTTTTTATAGTCTGTCATAGTGGCCAAATTGAAATCGTTTTTCAACCGAAACCCAACAAGATCTAGGTTGTTTTCTATTCCTTCTCCGCCTTATCCTTCTTTATAACACAAGGGCAGCCTGTGCATCAAGCAGAGTTTGGTTGCCTTGGAACAACGCACACTGCAGAAGAACGTTTTGATTCTGTGTGTTCATGATAAAAGTTGAAACACAAGTGAAAATATGAGAAATTCGGTGAAGTATTTATACTAAATTGCTTGACGTGACATGGACGCTATGAGAACTTGCTGCAAACGTAAAACGGACGTGTTAAGCACCGAACGAACGTGTAACAAACGTAATGTTGTCTTATACAATGTGCTATGAAAGTACTTTTGCCTTTGCAGAAACGGTGAACGGTCGTGGTGGGTACGCGATTGACGTGGTATGAACGTCGTATGAACGCACTGCAATCTTTTCCGTCCATACCAGGTTTGTACTACGTCAATGTAGACCATATTAGGTTCATGCTCCGTTGGTACTACGTCAATGCCGTTGTTTCCATGTCCTTACTGAGTCCTTACTGCGTCCTTTTTCGATCACGTCCTCGCCACGTATTTTTTGAACATTTTTAAAAATCATCCACGTCAGTCCAGACCATAAAGATCGCATCACGTCCTTATCGGTATCTACTGCGTTCCTTCTACGTCGTACAAGTTCGTACTACGTCAGCCCGGTTTTACATTGACGCAGTTGGAACTTGGTCTAGTGTGACTGGGGTTTAAAATCCCAAACGAAGGCGACTTACCTAACGGACTAGTCCAAAATTAACAGTGCAGTCATGTCTCACTGCGATTTGAAAGACTATATTATTATCACGGTTTTGTTTATTTTTCAGGCTAGCACACATGGTTCTCTAATAAGCCAAGTATTATTGTGGCCTCAGTATAAGTACTGAAATATATTTCGTTTTAGGATAATTAGTATTCTTATGGTGTTTATCCGACATGTTTTTTTTTTTTTTTGTTTTTTTTTTCTTTGAGAAACGTCCCGATGAACGCCTTCACAATGCCCAGGTCGTTATTCAAAGTCAAAGAAAAATAATCATAAGTGCATGATTTTATATTTCCAAAACTGGCATTTTTTCTGGAGAAAATATTTTATATTGTTTCTTACATAGAGTGTGGGTGCTCGTTAGATCCACCTCACTGAGGCGACTCTAACAAGTTCCCGCAGTCTATATTTCAGCAATAATATGTTATACGAAAACACGCCTATACAAATACAGTGTAAATTTCATCGCCGAAAATATGAAAATTTTAAGATGAAAAATTAGGATATTTTTCTTTTTTTCTGCTCAAAATAAAGATTGTAGGTACTCGTTAGAACCGCCTCACCGAGGCGGTTCTAACTAGTACCAACAATCTATATTTTTGAGCAGAAATAAGGAAAGGTTTACGCCTGTAAACCCCAGTTTTACTATATAAAAGTGGGGTTCAAGGGGGTCAAAATATATAGGCGTGTTTTCGTGATGGAATAAAATGTAAACCTCACTTTTGCCTACATAAATTGGAGGGGTGTTTATTACATTGGCTTGTCGACGAGATATCATACGACATGGACTGCAAAAGCCTTGTCCCAGATAGCAATGAAAAGTGAAAATGAATTTAAGAAGATAATGAGAAAATTTTGAAACATATGGTATAAATGATGCTACGCAATAGAGAGATAAATAAATAAATAAATAAAAAAATGAATAAATAAATAAATAACTTCGCTTGCATTTCTTGTGCGTTTCTGCCAGAAAAAAAAAAAACAATTAAAACTTAAAAAACTTATAACTGCAGTGTCTAATTTCAGTTATGTGCTCTAGTTTTTACGAATCTTCATATGTACTTGAAGGTATTTTAATATTTATTTTTAGGTCTTCCTGTCATTAAAATAAACTTTTGTTCATAACTTCATCCTACAGATTTATTCTGTTTCATTTCCAAAGTGTAAAGTGTGTTGAGATTAAAAATAATAGGTTAAAACTATTAAGAGATTCTGCATGGTGGTTCATTAAATGATATTTGTCTATTCAGCTCAAAAACAGCAGAGATTTTCGACCGATATCATGGGAAATAATTTAATCTTTAATCATATAGTTGTTTGGTCTCCTCTATTATTCAGCATCTTATAATGATACGCTTTTGGCTTCCTTGATAGCTCTATTTGTAAGCGTTTAGTTTTCTTTGAACATCTTGCGTAACTTTATTTACTACACTTGATTTTAATGGATAAAAATTAATATTTCAAATATAAAATAATGATACACTTGTCGATTCGAGCTGATAGAAAGTTGCGTACGCTGTTTTCAGAAATAGGCACTTGACTCGTCGGAGACTCACCTCGCGACGGCGCCGTGCTATTACAAATATACAGAACTAGTCAAGGGCCCGGCGCTGGGGCCTACTTGAACCCCTGGGGAACTACTACTGATAAGTAATTGGATAAACTAATTTTATACCGGTATTAATCAACATCAATTCTGATGCTAACAGCTTGTTTTACAAAACTACTTGAGAGAATTCTAGCAAACTTTCTGCGATTCTACCAAATAAACAAGACGGAATGGAGGAAAATAAATTAATCCCAGATGAGAAAAATTAACAGGTTTCAGTATGGTAAATATTTTGTACCACAAGAACTTTTTAT
Organism: Lucinisca nassula; assembly: GCA_963580285.1. Taxonomy (NCBI): domain Eukaryota; kingdom Metazoa; phylum Mollusca; class Bivalvia; order Lucinida; family Lucinidae; genus Lucinisca; species Lucinisca nassula. Next base: position 158,522,750 of record OY757011.1, on the reverse strand, counting down.
TATATTTTTTTAACATTTCTACAAAACGAAGAGATTAACACAAATCCCGTAAAAAAAAGTCGCGTCTGAATAACGTTTATATTGTTACTGAATGACTATAGGTGGAAATTGCATGTGAGAACAAACTCTTTATTTTGTAATAATTATTATCATTAATATATATATATATATATATTTTTTTTTTTCATAAAACGAGTTTGTGACGTGTCATAAGTTTGAAACAAAGTTAAAACCCCCAGTTTATATGGAAAAAGTAGAATTTGCAGTAATATAAAATTAACCGTTTAAATTAACTTTGCAGACCGATACAATTGCCAGTGTAGATCCTGATCAGCCATTCTGTTGAATTTGTCAACGTACAAGAAAGGTCGAACCCAAATTATTCCAAAACTTCTCAGAAACTCCGGAGTTGGGTATCTGAAGTCAACACGCCCATGCAAAAATATTCTGATAACTAATATTGTGCGTATAAGAATAAAATTACAGTCTAAGAATTATTTCTTTATTTATTTATTTATTTAAAACAAATATAAACCAATGCGGTACCCTGCAGGCACAAAACGTTGACTCAACGTTGAACTAATGTTGAAACAACAAAACGTTGACTCAACGTTGAACTAACGTTGAAACAACGTTGCAAACGTTGTTTCAATGTTAGTTCAACGTTGAGTGCCTGCTGGGTAACAGTTAGCGAACAAAATATTCTATAGTTATTTTGCGAACTTGATAAATTCGCAAAGGTTAGGGACCGACTAAATTTCATTTATATATTCAATAAATTAATAGTTTGTACCGGCTAATCTGACCCATCCTGATTAATCTTTATGGCATACAAATAGATGTCCACAGAAACTAGCGGGTTATCGGACAAATCGAAGCTAAAACAGAAGTTATTGAGATATTATCAGACATCAATTTCATCTTGTCAATGTCTTCTGACATATTAGATAACTCTTTGACCCGTTTTGGTGGGGAACATTCTGCGTATTTCATGCTAAATTAAGTCATATTATGGAATCAATGGATTTATGCAAATACGGGAAAATATATCGTTAGACAAGATCATTTTAATGAATACCAGATTTTTTTTGATTTTTTTTTTGTTTATGGTGAAACGCTAATTTTCTTTTCAAAGACTTCTGTAATAAAAGCAAAACAGTCTTTTCTCCGAAAAAATACAGTAAAATTCCTATATGTAGACCATCTTTGGAACTGTTCAAAAGTGGTCTATAAGACCAATTTTGAACAGTCCCAAAGGTGGTCCCTGACCAGAGGACATTGTATTCAGCAGACACGAAGTCAGAGTAACTGCATCCTTTTTAATAAGCTTTTTATAGCAGACTTAGTCATAATTTAGGTGGTCTTAAGAGCGGAATTTCACTGAAATATATCGTTCAAATTCGCTGACTATCACAAAAATACGCTCAAATAATTTTGACCCACTTAAACCCCACTTTTATAAAGTAAAAACTGGGGTTTACAAGAGTGCACATTATTTTTCTTATATCTGCTAGAAAACATAGATTGTTGGTACTCGTTAGAACCGCCTCGCCGAGCTCCTACAATATATGTTTTCTAACTATAAGAATTTTCAACTGAAAATTTTCATTTTTTTTTTATTTTTTTTATTTTGGTTGTAAAATTTTCAGTACATTTGAATGGGCGTGTTTTCGTAATTCCCAGTTCGATCCCCGCGTTTTGTGCAGCCTCATATGGACCGTTTCCAATTATAGGCCGTAAAACGTTAATAACCCGAGCATGGTATCGATAAATACGTTTTTTTTTTTTTTTTACCACAGCTTCAGGTCGCAAATATTTGGCGATAATTTAGGTCTTATTTTTTCTTGAAAAGATATATTGTGTGCACTCATTAGAATCGCCTAGATGAGGCAATTCTAATGAATACACACATCATACAACAACAACAACAACAACAATAATAATAATAATAATAATAACAACAATCACAGCAATAACAGGAACAGTTTTCTATTGTTGGTCAAAAACTTAGATTGTAAGTAACATCATGCTATTATTTTTTACAGAAAGCCGGCCGAAAAATGGGCTTAAATTATCCCCTGTTATCCTGACCTGGGGCTATAATTAAGCCTCAGTGGCTGGAACTATTTCTGTCCAAAACAAATTTCCATTGCCCCAAAGGTGTTCGAGCCATTGACGTTCGACTGTAAAAGATTAAGGCGGTCACGTACCCAACCGACAGCAGGGGCATTTGATCGTCAATCACGTACTCAAACTGAAAACCGCGAACTTCAACACCTCGCCCATACGCATCGCTTTACCCATTTATTACCAGAAACCCCAAAACGGGTACCCTGGCAAATAGTGCAGGCCCAGATCAGACGCCGCAGAACGCGGCGTCTGATCAGGGCCTCCACTGTTTGCTATAAGTTCGGCCATTTTCCAAATAAATTTTGAAGAAAACACAACCCGACACCCCTAAATTTTTATTTTTCCTGCTATATATAAAGAGGAAGATTCCATTTGGTACAAAAAGGGTTAAACACACATGGTGCGCTTCTAGCGAGCATGTAAAAACTATGTTCATGTCAGAAATAAAGAATTCTATCACAACATCATGAAAACACGCCTGTATAATTCTGACCCCTTGAATCCCGTGCACTTTAAAGTAAAACTGTGGTTTACAGGAGTAAACCCTATTTTTCTTAATTCTGCTCTAAAATTTAGATTGTTGATACTGGTTAGAACCGCATTTTTCTTATTTCTGCTTTAAAATAAATATTGTTAGTACTCGTTGGAACCGCCTCCTCGACGGGGCGGTTCTAACGTGTACCCACAATCTATATTTTGAGCAGGAATAAGAAAAATATCACAATTTTTTCATCTTAAATTTTTCTTTTCTCCCTTTTTTTTTTTTTGTTTCAGCGGTGAAATTTTCAATGAATTTTTATAGGCGTGCTTTGTATGTAATGAATTGAATTAGTAAAAAGTAATTTAGCGCCATGAACGAAAATCTACTCTCTCGTCAGTGGTATGCCACAAACGTAGATCTTGGTGCCACCATACCATGCATATGGTAACAAGTCCTTGTAATTCACGCCCTACAAAGCCCCGAGAGAAATTTGGTTTATTATTTTCCTTATTTTGCCCAAAACAAAGATTGTGGGCACTCGTTAGAACCATCTCAATAAGGAGGTTCTAACGAGTATACACAGTCTATTCAGACTGCAGACAGAAAAAAATATTAAACAGTTTCATCGGAGAGACAATATTTTTGCACATGTGGGAGTAAGATTGGAATGAATAGAGACAGTCGAATTGTGAAGGAATTTTTAACGCGATGTTTTCAAAGACCTTAATTTGAAGACCTTAATTTGAAGACAGGCTAAAGTGATGAGATATTGTTTTTGTCTGAAGGCCAGCTTTCAGTATGATTCTGCGAAAACAGAAATTATCTGAGACAAAGGCAATTCATTCCTGATTAAAATTCATAAGTTATTATTTAAACTACAAATGTGTGATGTCGAAACATTTCAATCGACTCGCTCTACATGCACCTAACGCGTTTTCGACATTTCAAAATCGCTTCGTTTTCAAAATCTGAAAATAAAAAAGGCGTGATTTTTTTTTTTTTAATATGGTTTTAGAATATATTTAGAGTCTTGGAATTTATACTTTTATTCAGTCAGTTCAGTTCTTTTAACAGTGTATCTTTATCCATATTATGTATAGCCCGAAAAACTTGCTTCATGAAATGAAAAAAAAAAAAACATATTTTAAATAAACTACGCTTTATTTCTTTCCAGATCAATCGCGTTCATTTTATATTATTTTTGATAAGTAATTGTTTTAAAGATTGTCTAACTCTTGACTGGCATGTACTATCCAGTTTATTCAGTAGCGCTATTTTTCTGGGTTTCCTAAAATTTGAACAGTGGAAAGACAAAGCAGATGATCTTATTAGAAATTTGTGAACTGAGAAATATTGTTAACCACAATTTGTATAGACAGAACTGGAGTTTATATAATGGTTTACATTTTTTTTCATATTGTTGCTCAAAACATATTGTGGGTACTCGTTAGAACCGCCTCAAATGAGGCGGTTGTAACGAGTACCCACAATCTTATTTTGAGAAAACGGCTGAAAATATGTTAAATTTTCATAAGAAATATAACGTTTTTGATCAGCGTCAAATCGCTGCATGGAACCATTAGCCATAAATGAGGTTTACATTTTTTTTTCATATTGTTGCTCAAAGTATATTGTGGGAACTCGTTAGAACCGCCTCAAATGAGGCGGTTCTAACGAGTACCCACAATCTTATTTTGAGAAAATGGCTGAAAATATGTTAAATTTTCATAAGAAATATAACGTTTTTGATCAGCGTCAAGTCGCTGCATGGAACTCTTAAATATTTTGCGCGTTTTGAGGATAAAGAGAGAAAATAAATCAAATAATGTTTTATACCTGACAAACTTGAAAATAAATTAAATAAATAAATAGCGGTAGGAGTACGCAGAACGAGGTAGAAGTCATATTAAAATAATTACAAGTGTAATAATAATAATAATATAATAATAATAATAATAATAATAATAATAATAAGAAGAAGAAGAAGAAGAAGAAGAAGAAGAAGAATAAGAATGCGTTTCCTCAATGATGCAGTTATAATGAACTACGGGTCCTTCGGAGCTTGGAGAAATAGATTGGGCTAAATGCTTCATACGCAGAGCTGAAACCGACCGCGCATGAGTACTGGTAAACCGCTTAGAAGGTTTGAGCCTTCCAAGGCAAAGTGGTGCGAGTTGGACCGTCCGTTCATACAAACCCTATTGGTTTCGTTGGGCGGCAGGGATTTAGATGTAATTTCATATCAATGTCGGTTAAAAGTCCCACAAAATTGGAAGCAACGTCTCCAAAATGACCTTAATAGTGTTGACGGGGAAGTTAAACCTCAAATCAAACAAACGGGTCCTCAATGAAGCAGCTGTTTTAGTACAGCGGGAATGTGCGAAACATGATGTCAATTTTAAACCGCCCAATTGCATTTTAACCCATTGTATAGTAGTGGACTCTTCCATTGCTATATGTTGGTCAAGTCCATTTTCCATATAAGGATTGTCAGGCCGATATTTTTTATTCTATTTTTGACGGAAAATTCTGTTAGCAAATAGTGCAGGCCCTGATCAGATGCCACGTTAACGTTTAATTTTATTCCATTTCCACTCTGTACAGAATCAAAGTTTTTGTATTTAAATAGCCATTTTTTGTCACCCGTTTTCCTAAAAAGGAAAGGCCTTTATCACGTTAACATGTTATCAGGCATACAATGAGGCATGTTATAGAAAACCATACAGAATAAGCTGGCTAAAAAACGCATGTGCTTCTCAGAAGCGCATGCAATCTCATGACGTACTTTTCCAGGTAAAAACAAAAATCATTTGAATCCATTAACAAAGGTTTCGGTCCACTAAGTTACAACCCATCTGATTTAATGACGTGTTTCATTTCTTTTAAAACTCCATCTTATTTAATGGCGTGTTCGTTACTTTTAAAACTATCATTTTTAGGTGCAAGGTGGCATTTTTCTTACGTCAGCTCCAAAAATGGATTGCGATTGCTGGTGCTCATTAGAACCGCCTCTAACGAGTACCCACAATCTATTTTTGTCAGCAAAAACGAGGAAAATGTATTCCCTAGTATGCACATTTTTTCTCTTTATATAGCGGGGTTTACATGGGTACACATTGCACCGGCTTTTTAAAAATGATGACTAAGCCAGCTGTCGCCGTAGACAAATTTACGCACAACGAAGAAATCTAAAAAAAAATCTTTCCCGGACTTGGGGGCCACTCTTAAAGGAAAGAATTTGCTCCCCCTCGGGAGCAAATTCTTTCCTTGAAGAGCAGCCCCTATCGCATGTAAAGAAAATAATTTATATTTGGGGTGATCGCTCTGTATTGCAATTGTTTTTCATTACGCACATGGGTAATATGCGTATTGAGAGCGTTATGTCTACGTAAGCATGAAAGAAATGTTACCTGATGATTTGTCAGCCTCGGTAGAAGATACGACGCCGGAAATAGAATTGCTATGTGGGCTGTCCTGGGAACCCGACGGAATTGTTTCTAAATGCATTCTGCCGGCGACGACGGTATTTTGAGAGGAATCACAACTGTTCACTAATGCGTCTAAACACAGCGGATCATGTAAAGAGTCCATCTAGTGATGAATTAACACGTTCATTGGATGTTAACTCATGTAGAAAATCTCTCTGAATTCATTTATTTCTGCAATTTATTTAGAGAACGCCTCACTTATTCGAAAAATAATAGATCCAGCCAGCACTGTTACTTGACTTTGTCCAGTGTGTCACGACTAGCACTCGACTGACTATGTTCGACTCAAACAATAAAAAGTCGAAATTCTTTAAACTAGTCCAATAAAGCACTGAAGATGGGTTTAGTTGTGAAACTGTTTACAGAAGCTTAAATTGTGATCGCATTAAGATCAATCACTCTAAAATGAAATCGTATCAAACTTCTGCCATTATTAGCTACTTGTTTCAATGACGTCATTGGCCCAGCGTGATTTACTTATCCGCTAGTCCAGCCCACAGATTAATACTCGCCAATGAAATCGCAGAATAAATATCTGATAAGATCTGCGAACAAATTTACATAAACCAGCTTTTTGTTACAATTCCTTGCTAATTCCAATAACATACATTTCTATCCACTTGTAATAATATCAGAAAATCTTTAATTACGACGAACAATAATTTCACAAATCTAGGCATATTTTTAAATGATGTTTGTTAAAGCCTAAACTTGCGCCTCTGAGGGCTGTGGGTTTAGCTGAGATTTAGCAAAGGTTTTATATCACACATCTACTGAAATCTTAGATTAAAGGTTCTTGTTCTGGGTGTAAAGCCATATAGCACTGCGGTTTAAGACATATAAGTAACATCACACGTTACTAAATATCAAAAGCATTTACTGATATGCTTAATATATCTAAAGAAAACATTGTTAAAATGAATTATTTTGAGTATGAATTGTGTGCAGGAATAGTTTTACCTTTAGATTTCGTAAACCTAAAAACGAAAAGGAGACAACGATTTTTTTTTTTTTTTTTTTTTTTTGCATTTTCCGCTAATTAACAAAGAAATGCAAAGAAATTCCGCTATTAATCCATTTAGTACCAGAGACCCTGTCAAACAGTGCAGGCCCAGATCAGACGCCGCAGAACGCGGCGTCTGATCAGGGCCTACACTGGTTGCAAAAATTCAGCCATTTTCCTAATCAATTTTGAAGAAAACACAACCTGACACCCCTAAATTTTGAAATGGACTCATGCTATATATAAGGAGGAAGATTCCATTTGGTACATAAAGGGTTAAGAACAGCTGAAATTAAGACACATTCTTCTTTTAAAAACATTAAGTTTCAGCTTTTCTTTACTTTTGTTTTCTACACCAAGTGTTTTCTTCAAAAAGACCACCTTTGAAAGAGTTCTTAAGTGGTCTTAAAGTTCTAAAGGTGGTCTGATTATACTTTATTGTCCTAACTTTAATTCAAATCTGACTGTGGTGCTCGTCAGAAAATGTGCCTTGATGCGGATCTGACAAGCACCCACAATCTTTGTATATAGCGAAAAATGCCTAATTATTACAAATTTTCACCAAAACAATTAAGTTCATAGAGCCATTCAAACCTTTGTACGTCCAAGTTTTCCACGCATAAAATGGGGTTTTACAAGGGTCTTCATTACACGAGCTTGTAACATAACATAATAATAGGCTATTGGCTAGAAATAAGAAAGCTTTCACGAATTTAATCTGAAAAAAAAAAAAAATGTTATTTCAAGAGATATGAATGGTGCCATTTTAGCAGGCAGTTAGGAAGCATATACACACACACATGTTAGATAATGCTGTCCTTTGAAAAGAGTTTTTTTTTTTCTCGTTTACATCCAGAACATGGATTGCGGGTCCAAGTACCCTCAACATATGATTTGTGTAGAAAACTGGCAGCAAAACAGTGTGTACCATGGTAACCCCAACCCGCCCTGCTCCCACTTTTCCAAGTAAAAATGGGATAACAAGTTACAAGTGTGTTACGAAGTCGTGAACGTGATGTTTAGTATTATGTTATCTTTCGTGGCTTTAGGAGCAGATTTTCAAGGGGAAATTTGGGAAATTGTTTGTTTGTTTGATTTCAGGTTTAACGTCCCCGTCAACACTGTAATGTCATTTTGGAGACGTTGCTTCCAATTTTGTGGGACTTTTACCCGACAATGGATTGAAATGACATATCAAGCCTTGTCGCCCAATGAAACCAATAGATCCTCGAAGCGGTTCACCAGTGCGGTCGGTTTCAGCTTTCCATGGAAGCATCATGCAGCCCATCTATTTCTTCAAATCCCGATGGGCGGGGCAGAGGAAATTTGGGAAAGCTTCTTTTATCTCTGACGTTTGCTCAAAACATGGTTGAGACAGGATAACACAACCGTTTGACATAGTGCATTCTTTTATATCTCTAAAACAGACATTTCTGATGAAAATTTGTATTTCTTTTTCTTATGCTCATCAGAACCACCTCAAAGAAACCATTCAATCAGTATGACTTGGAGCAGCAAGAATAAAAATAACCTATCATTATCAATCCTTATTGATCATTCCTCCCCGTTTTCTAAGCTTCCCGAAACACTTATATAGAATTTGTCGGACACTTAGGGATGTCGGACAGTTTAGGGATCCTACAAACGTATACCCCAGCTTTTTCCATATAAAGTGGGGTTCACAGGAGTGTTCATTACCCGGACTGCAGTGTTAAAGACACATATCCTTGACAGCAGCATTTTTTTTTTTTTTTTTTTTGTTGTTGTTGTTATATGGGTTTGTTCTGGTATTTATCACAAGGTTTAACGCTTCTCAGTAATTCTACATGTGGTCCATAGTAATAATAATAATAATAATAATAATAATAATAATAATAATAATAATAATTACCACTATTAGTAGCATATTAATAAGTTTTCTTTCTATTGTTAACCAAACCATAGACCCTGTGTACTCGGTATTAGCGAGCATCTACGATCTATGTTTGCGGTATAAATTTGAAAAATGTCAATTTTTATCAGACAAAATAAAGTTAGTTTTGGAGATACGAAACAATGCACTATGGCACTATATATATGTCACACTGGTGTGCTATTCTCATTAACGCTTGTAGTCATTCCGATTTGTACAAATTTTGGACGATAGCATCGGTTGACAAGACTTTCCATGTTCTCAGACTAATTGTTGTCGCGTGGAGTGAATTAGTAAATTGCTAAGTGTGATTTTTGTTAAAGACGGGCACACGTCCTGTGATAGTATTGCCAAGACGCCCCCCTCAGGGATAAGAAACATGAAAAATCTTCAGATATTTAGGGCGATAAGAGGAAAAGATTTTATATTTGGAATCCTTTTGAATTTCTTTAATGCTATTAAAAATCAAAATAAAAGAAAACAAGGTTGTTATCTCGTTTTAAATACTTCTATCTATTTTACACTTGACCTCAAAGCGGTACTCTTTGAGACAGCGTATTAGTAGGTGTGGTAAATGGCCGGAGGTATTTACCTGAGTGCAGTAATACGACTGTCTGATTGCACTTTGGTCCAGCTTAGGTCCGGTATCGCACAGTAGCCGTTTAACCTTGGCAAAATTGCGACAGTTCATTTCAATGACTAACTATCAAAGGCAGTAGATTCACCAGGGATTGTTTTGTGGGAATTTGGTTTAACGGCCCCTTCAAGCTTTCACTTATTTCGAGCCGATCGTTAATCAGAGTTGGACGAAAACCGGTGTACTCGGAGAAAAAAACACCTGACCGTCCGTTGTGGCGTCTCGTATGTGACCCGAGCGGGGCTCAAGCCACAGCGCATAAAAAGTCAGCGATCTCAGCAACAAGGCCACGGATGCCCGTACCAGGGACGGACGTGACTTTCGGAACAGCCTAAAGCCCCTATGAAAAAGGGGTCTACTCTTAAAGGAAAGGTGTATCCATTCACCTTAATTAATTGTTATCTCCCTTCCTTTAACAAATGTTACATATTTTAACCCTTATCTTGCTGTTCACGACAAACCCTACCTTTTGCAAACAGTGTAGATCCAGATCAGATGGCTTCTGCAGAAGCCAGCTGATCAGGATCTACACTGTTTGTCATTCAGTTTGTGAATTTGAATGAAAACATTATATCATGTAAGGTGATTGGCTGATAGACAGAAATAGGTCTGGCTTATTAAAATATTCAGCAGGACAAGGGTAAAAAGAGTATCGTACATTTCCAAGTGTGAAAAATCATAAAACAGCCATATATGGAAAAAAATAATTTATGATCGTTATTAGAAAACATTTATTATATAGGATTCAATAAAGCTAAAAATTGAAGAAAACCCCTTCTGAAATGTCTTGGCTACAAAGAACTGATTAGCTTGGACCTCCTTCAAAATTGCTGATATTACAATGTTATTGAAGAAATTATCTCGCATATTTGAATATAGATTATTGTCATATACATATATGCATGTCTGAGGTGGAAAAATAATAAATTACGTATAAATTAATAAATGATGGAATATAACAAAGTTCCTACATAAAGCTAATTGAAATTTTCAGTATTCTGGGACAAATTGGTGTTTGATTGGCGCTTGTAGGACTGAATGCTGATGTCCGTGCCTTCTCTGACCTTTTGACGTCTTCAACGGACGTTCGCTTTATTTAAAGGCATTTATTCTGTAACAGTAAAACACACCGTGTGTCCATAATTGTTTTATTGCCCCCTGTGATATACTGACTATAGCAGATCAAAGGCGGCCCTTAATAGGGTGATTAGTAGCTCTTGTTGAATCCCCTGACTGAGGCACTTAAGGGGAAAATCAATAATGTACACCAGTCAACAGTAAGTAATTTATTGATTTTCCCCAAGGTGGCCCCTTACCTGTTGAAGACAGAGGGCTTCTCTCCAGTGACCACTGAGGGCTACATAATATTATGTAATGAAATGATAGTCCTCAATAATCAAGAATAAATGCCTTTAAGAGAAGAGAGGATAAAATGAATCGTACACCAAAAGTCATGGACAGGTCCATTTTCAGCTATAAAGGTTTCTGATTTGTTTTATTTGTTCTAAGTTTTGCCAATCAATCCTTTATTTGTACTAAACAGTGCAGTCAGTCCCTGATTAGTTTCCGCGCTCTGTTATATCTAATTTGGGTCCATACTGTATACACCATTTTGGGGCGTTAAGCAGATGGTTGATAAACGGGTAAATGCACTCACGGAATCTTAACGTGCCTATGTTTCAACGCTAGAGTTAGTGCTGCTTTCTTGCTTTCGATATGTCGAATCCATCTCTCTCTCTCTCTCTCTCTCTCTCTCTCTCTCTCTCTCTCTCTCTCTCTCTCTCTCTCTCTCTCTGTCCGTCCGTTTCTCAAAAAGACATATTACAACGCAAATCACCATCCATAACAGTAGATAGCCCCCGCCCATCGGGGCTTGAAGAAATAGATTTCGCTGCATGATGCTTCCAAGAAGAGCTGAAACCGACCAGCACACGAGTACTGGTAAACCGCTTATAGGATTTAAGCCTGCCTAGGCAATGCGGTGCGAGTCGGCCCGTCCATGCTTATAAACCCTATTGGTTTCATTGGGCGACAGGGCTTGAGGTGTCATTTCATCTCAATGTCGGGTAAAAGTCCCACAAAATTGGAAGCAACGTCTCCAAAATGACCTTTACAGTGTTGGCGGGGCCGTTAAACCTCAAATCAAACAAACAAAACCATAACAGTAGAATTTGCAATATTATCGCGCCCCCTGGAGTAAGAACTGACATTACATCAGCAGGATGCTGCCTTCAAATAACTCTCCTTATTCGGGATAAATTAAACAGCATCATCAATCCTAATAAATTGCTTATTTTGGTTCAATTTAATAATCATCTGTTTGATTGGCCTTTGTTCCGACAAATTATTAAGCATTTGCCTGAACGGATATTGTCACTGACGGCAGACGAGGGAGAATTTTTATCAGCCCGATAATAAGTCCGTGAAACGAAGACCCTCTAAATCCCACTTTATTCAGAGAAAAGTGGGGTTTACGGGTATATATTATCTGCCTTATTTTTGCTCAAAATCATAGATTGTGGGTACTCGTTAGAACCGCCTCATTGAGGCGGTTCTAACGAGCACCCACAATCTATGTTGAAAGCAGAAATAATAATTATGCTATCATTTTACCTAACATTTGTCATTTCTGGCACCATGTTGGACGCCATTATTTCACACGGACATGTTTTTCCTAATGTTCGGACCCTCTCTCTCTCTCTCTCTCTCTCTCTCTCTCTCTCTCTCTCTCTCTGTCTGTCTGTCTGTCTGTCTGTCTCTCTCTCTCTCTCTCTCTCTCTCTCTCTCTCTCTCTCTCTCTCTCTGTCTGTCTGTCTGTCTGTCTGTCTGTCTGTCTGTCTCTCTCTCTCTCTCTCTCTCTCTCTCTCTCTCTCTCTCTCTCTCTCTCTCTCGTGACAGTTTTAGAGAGTAGCTCAACGTGACACATTATATCTCATAATACCCCACCAGAAAAAGCTCGTGACCTACAAATAAATAAATAAATTAATTAATTAAATAAATAAAAAGGGCTACTTAGCATGTGGGTGACTAACACATCCGTATGACATAGTGCATTTTCTGTTGAAAACGTTTGATTTTTCTTATTTATACCCTAAATTTAGATTATGGGTGCCCGTTAGGACCGCATTGTTGAGGTGGTTCTAACGAGTACCCACACAATATTGTGGTCGCAGAAATATAGAGGATATTTTTTTGTTGTTGTTATTGTATTTTTTGTTTTGTTTTTCTTTTTTTTCAACCTAAAATGGCATTTTTGTTTTGTTTAATGCAAAGCCATCTTTTAAGACAGGACTTAAATTTAATTAGGGGTTCCTATGTCCAAGGGCACGTGACACTTGGCGGGCTCTATGATAATAAATTGGGACCCTGCTGGCAGAATATTTAAACGTTTCATTTCAGTTAATTTCAGTGCATAAAACAGTTTAAGAGCATAACTTGCCTTTTTACTGTCCGAAATTAATCCGATGTCGTGCCGACCTGTTTTGCGTGCGTAGGATTATACAAAACCGCATCCCTTTATTCCAAGGGACACTCACTTGTATTTTCAATAAAAGCTGCTGATGAGGGATTAGGCTCAAAAATGAGTTTTCAAAATATTTGAAAGTGTTCAAAATGGATCACATTATCAGATAAATTGTTTGTCAAGCACGACCAATTGACAATGCGGCTGGCATACGTAGGTTTTAAAACGCCATTTTCCTCGCTCGCCAGTGAGAAACTAAGAGGACTTTGTGTCAAAGTTTGACGAATGAACAACTCCCCCGAGGATTGTCGTGCGTGCATCGCACGTTTTCTGTATAAACGATCCTTTGCAGTGATTTTTCGATTAACCCATTTTGTACTGAATGGAATCTTCCACCTTATACATAGCACAAGTCCATTTCAAAGTTTTGGGGTGTCCGATTGTGTTTCTTCAAGATTTGTTTGGAAAATGGCTGACCATTTTGCAAACTGTGTAGGGCCTGAGCGTCTGATCTGGGCCTGCACTGTTTGCCAATTACCCGTTTTGGGCTTCTCGGTACAAAAACGGTAAACGCACCAATATGGACGCAGAAATGAGACATTGCATAAAGATAAATAAGAAAAATAACAGAAATTTGAATAAAAAATGTCAGATTTGAAGATATGAAAGAACACTGAATCACACGGATGTATTTTTTTCTAATTTTGGCAAGAAACTGTATCAAAAACACCGAACCATGAGATAGAACGTTCACGAACATCTTTGAAGACCCCGCTTTATATAAGGGAATGTGGTTTTTATTACAAATGATTTTTGTTAGTTTGTTTGAATTGAAGTTTAACGCCCCCCCCCCCCCCCCCCCCCCCCCTCAGCACCACCAAACACACACACTTTTTGATCATTTTAGAGACATTAATTCTAGTTTTGTGGGACTTGTACCCGACATTGAGATGAAATGACACCTCAAGCCATGTCCAATGAAACCAAAATGCTTATATGCATTGGACGGTGTGACTGACACCACTTTGCCTGGGCAAGCTTAGTCCTTCTAAGCGGTTTACCAGTACTCACGTGTGGTCAGTTTCAGCTCTGCGTGGAAGCATCTTGCAGCCCAATCTATTTCTCTTTGCTCAGAACAAAGGGCTCAGGGAGATGGTGCCAATGAGTGTCCACAATATATGTTTAGAGGAGAAACATGGAGAAAAAACACAGAATTTCATATGAAACCC